>JAQPPZ010004624.1:1632083-2989166 GCA_028583015.1 Wollemia nobilis
AAACTTACTTATAAAACATCTTTAATTCAAAATTTAACTTCCATAATACAAGATACAACTAATTGATATAACATTAAATATTATACCATATTTATATTATTTTAACCAAAGTTCCAATACTCTTTTATAAAACAACAATCTTACTTTACCTAAAATAATCCTCACATTTTCATTTTAAAATATGGTTTGACATTACAATATAAAGCTTTCAAAGGTCTTGTTTTAATTTTTCATGAAATATTTTTCTCCTTATATTTAAAATTCTTAAGCATGTGTAAAAATTGACCCTTTATCGCCATTTTTGGAGGACTCTCCCTTTCTTTCACAGTCAAAAGGGCGGCTTAAGCATCAATTGAGCACAATTCCTTTAGGTACAACTTTTAAAATAAAACCAGGTAAGGTCCCACTATAAAATAAAATATTATTATAATTTCAACCATTGTCCAAAATCCCATTTTCCTACATGATTATGAACACAACATCCGACATAATGTTTTCTTTGTTTTACAAAGAAGACTTCTTCAGAAGAAAATCATTCGAGAGTAGTTTAATTTATGGCTAAGTCACAATAGTTTAGACTATATTATATCCATCAATTATAGGTTTGTATAGGATAATTTGTTTTCACCCGAACATCGACGACTCTTCTAGTGAGTGAAATCTAATATTCACTATATATATATTTTTAGAATAAGCTATGAGCTTCACATGGAAAAAATAAAGCTCTAATATGTTTTGGAAAGAACACGATGGATGGCCAAAGGGAAAAATCTGGAAGCTACTCTCTTTTGCTAAATTAATTGATATATTTACCATATTGATTCTTTTTTTACTATAGGGTTAAAATTCCACAAAAGGAATACAATAGAATAGTGTAAATTGCTCAGCTATATTGATATGTCTAAATCCTAAAATTGAGGAGGAAATTATATTTTCAAGAACGACGTAAAAAGCAATCTGACGTTACATAGCAAGGAGGAAATAAAAATAATCTTCTTTCTTCATTGAAGTTTCAAGAAAGCAAACTATTCCATCTTATACATTGCTTTTAAGACTACATTCATTGCATATTTATAACTTCAAATTTTCTCTTTGAACCTATTGCTAAATTCAAAAAAAATCACCAATTCAACTCGCTACAAAAAGATTTAAAGTTTCACTATTGATGAGATAACAATTACAATTTTTCCTCGAAGATGCATAAATTTTAATTGACAAACACATCAAGTATCTAGACAAACTGATATTGACTTGGACAGTCGAACATCACCCAAGGAAAATCAAAACGATTGACTGAAGCAATGGCGCCCTTTTTTGGTTTTTGAAAGTAAGTAGATACTTGAGGATTGAGAGCTAATTTGGGTGAACTTGGCCCTAAATTGAATGCGACCTTTTATATGAAAACATTGTGCATCAACCAAAATATATCAAACAAAAATGCATTCCAAATTAAGTTATCTTATGAGAAATTAATACGATATGCTAACATAGCTTGGAGATACCATTACATTTTTTTTCTACAACGTCAAGAATATTTATAATTCATGGTTTTATTTCTCCAATTATCAAAGCCATCTATATGGCAAAATACACAATCTAAAAAATAGACAAAGACCATACACTATAATGATTTCATGGGTTGGAGGTACCATTTAAAAAAAAAGTCATAGATCATTATATCATTATAAATTTCAATACCAACTATATGGCAGAATGCACAATTAATCTCACAAACAAAGATCATACTACAACAATTTCATATTTTGGCCTATTTTTATATTCAACAACTATTCACCCAACCACGTTGAAATAAATGATTATAAGAAATAAACTCACTTGAATTTCAACCCACCGTTGGATACAAAATAGACATAAATCAATCAACAAGGCTCAAGGAAGCAAATCTAGTCACAAACCATACAAAAAATAGTCACGCCTTCTTCGAAACTTCTTTTTATCCCCAAAATAGACTCTTTTCCTCCATTTTATAAAATCTATAAATAATTTTTAAAAAGACACCTAATATCCAAGCATGCAAATGGATACTCACAAATCTGCTAGGTGGTGGTGTCTTCATTCCATCGAAGAATGAAAGAGACTTACTTAATGATTCTCCACATATAAATATTTAATTATATATATATATATATATATATTTATTTATTTATTTTTATATTAAAATTTTATTGTTACTTATTAATTATATATATATATTTTTAAATTTTACTTTATATATTTTATATGGTTTTTTTAGTATTTATAATTAAATAATTATTTTTATATGATAATTTTCTTTTTATGAAAAGAGTCATCATATCATATCAATTTCACCTAGTAAGATCAAATCATTCAATTATTTTCATAATCAAACATATGCACAAAATGCAGCAACACACAGAATGACCTATATGAAATCTTTCAGTGGGCTTCCATATATCCACAGGCCAAAGTGCAATTATGTACGTCATCATATCCCACCTTACCTAATGCTCAAAACCACAGTCTCTACTAGGGGTGGGTGTCCTCGTCTGGGTTGCTTTATATGAGGTGGAAACCTGCTCTTGCACTCACAAAACAACTTCAACAGTACCACATTCGTCAAGCAAATAAGTAATCAAATAGCGGGGATGTTACATTCTCCTCCACCAGAATTTAACACAGTCCCTGTGTTAGATAATATATTTTTCTATATTTCAAAATAATTGAACATAAACAATCAACCATATATTATGCAAAGCCATACATTATGCAGTATGTCAAAAGATGCAAGTATTACAACATTAGTATATCAAACATGTGTCATAAATCCAAAGTATACATTTTTTGACATATCAAATATTCAAATGTTTATCAGTCCTCAAATAAAAATGGGAATTATTTTTTCATCTCTACCACATCTTCCCATGTGGCATTTATTTTAGAGTAGAGATCCCATTGGACTCTACATTGATCAACAATTCTTTTTATTAACTACTTGGTTCTAAATCCCAAAATTTTGATAGGTAGAACCCCAATGAATTGCGGGTCCGACATATACAAATGAGAAACATACAGTATATGATATAGGTTAGCCACATATTTGTGAAGGAGGGACACATGGAAAGTACTATGGATCTTGGACAAATTAGGTGGCAGAGCTAGCTTATATGCAACATGACTAATTTTGGCAATGATCTCAAATGGACCTACAAATTTGGGGCTAAGTTTTATAGACTTAATGGAGCTCTTAGTAGGTTTGACTCTCAAGAAAACTTTATCATCAATACCAAACTCTCTAGGATTTTTTTTAAGTTAGCATAGCTCTTCTGACGATTTGTGACTTCTCTAAGTCGTTGGTGGATTTCTTTCAACTAGACCTCCATTCTTTATACTATATTAGGACCGATCATTTCTCGATCATCCAGGTTATCCCATGTTAATGGTTTTCTACACCTATGCCTATATAAGGCTTCAAATGGGGCCATGCCCAACATGGTGTGGTAGCTATTATTATAAGCAAATTCCACCAGAAAAAGATAATATTTCCACTTACTTTGGTGGTCCATGTAATACATTCATAGCATATCTTCTAGCACTTGATTGACCCTCTTGGTGTGCCCATCCATCTCATAGGTTGTGCTGATATTAAGCTTTGTACCCCATGCTCGATGTAAATCTTACCAAAAGTCAGAGATAAATCATGAATCCCTATCAAAGATGATTATTTCATGGAAACCATGCAATATCATAATTTCTAAAGCAAAATTTTGTGCTATAGTAATGGCATCATCATGAACATTGCTCGGTATAAAATATACCACCTTAGTCAATTTATCCACCACGACAAAAATTGCATCATGCTAGAATCAATTTTTGCATCATACAAAGTTTTGCATCATGTTAGTATCTGGAATTCCAAACTTTCTGGAATTCCAGATACTTTGCAACAAAATGAACTACATATTTCTTCATACCAGACCAATAAATATCCTTTTTTAAATTTTCTCTCATTTTCACCACTCCTAGATGAGAAGAATAGGGAGCACAATGTGCTTCTTGCAATATTTTTCTTTTATCCCATCATTATTGGGTATTATTATGTGATCTATAAAGTATACTAGATCCTCCTTAACTTTGAAATCCATATGCTGATTTGGTCCTTACTTGACCTTAGTATGACATTGGTTACAATATTCATCACTCTTACTGGCATCAAGTTAAGATAGCTATGTGTCACCTTTTGCTAAGTGCATCAACCAACTTTTTTTCTTTCCCTTTTATATTCTCAATCCTCAAAATCATATTCAGCCAAAAATTCCATCCATCTCTGTTGTCTAGCATTTAGTAAAGGCTGAGTGAAAATGTACTTCAAACTTTGATGATCAGTTTTCAACTCAAAAATTTTATCCAATCAGTAGTTCCACCATATTTTAAGAGCATGGACTACAATAGCTAACTCTATTTCATGTGTAGCATAATTGATCTCATGCTTCTTAAGTTTTCTAGATTCATATGCTAAAACAGTTTCATTTTGCAATAAGACACCTCCTACACCTTCTAAAGAGACATTAATAAAAATTGTAAATGATTTACTAGGATTTAGAATTTTTAGAATATATGCAGTTGTCAAATTTTCCTTAAGGGTTCTAAATGCCTCCTCACACTGAGCAATCCATTTGAATACTTTTCCCTTCCTTTGTAGATTGGTGATAGGAAAGGCAATATTTGAAAACCCCTTTACAAATCATCGATAATATCCAGTCATTCCTATAAAACTTCTTACTTCAGTAACATTGGTGGGTGTTGACCAATCTACTATGGCTTCTATTTTTTTAGGATCAACCACAACCCCATCGACTGAGACTATGTGCCCCAAATATTGTACTTGTGGTGTATAAAACTCACACTTGGACAATTTTCCATACAACTAATTTTTCTTGAGGATTTCTAGAACTATCCTCATATGTTGATCGTGTTCTTCCTTACTTCAATAATAGGTCAAGATATCATCTAGAAATATCAATACAAATTGATCCAACTATTCCCTAAATACACTGTTCATCAAGTTCATGAAAGCAACTAGAGCATTTGTTAATCCGAAAGGCAACACTGTGAACTCATAATACCCGTAATGAGTTCTAAAAGTAGTTTTGAAAGTATCTTCCTCTCTGATTCTTAACTGATGGTATCCAGACCTAAGGTCAATTTTAGAGAAGATAGTTGCTCCTCTTAGTTGATCAAAAATATCATCAATCCTTGGTAAGGAATATTTGTTTTTCATTGTCATTTTATTGAGAATTATATAGTCAATACAAAGTCTCAAAGATCCATATTTCTTCTTGACAAATAGAACTGGTGCTCCCCATGGTGAGATGCTAGGTTTGATGTATCCTTTTTCTAATAAATTTTTAATTTGGATCTTGAGTTCTTGTCATTCAAGGAGAGTCATTCGGTAAGGAGTTCTAGCAATAGATGATGCTCTCGGTAAAATCTCAATAGAAAATTCAAATTCCTTTTTTGGAGGAATTCTAGGTAGATCTTTAGGAAAACATCTCTAAACTCATTCAATATAGGATACTATTGAAACAGAGTGGAGCTAGACTCAGTTTATTCTTTCTTGTTTAATTTTTTTTTATTGGTTAAATTTAAATTTATGTGTGTTTTTATCAAGGGACCCAAAACCTGATTACAATTCATAAGACTTTAAGCAATGCCACAGGACCCAAGGATGGACCTAAATATAAGCTTAAGGAAAGTCTTCAAGACAAGCTTAAGTATAGCCTTCAGGACAGGCTTAAGGACAACCTTCAAGAAGGATGCAAAAAATCACACCCAAAGAAAAAAAAAAGTCTCGCCCAGCCACAACCAATGAAAATCCCACCCAACGAAAAAAGGAAAAAGCAAGAAAAATAAACATCGTAACATTACCACCTACCCATAAAAATGAGCAGCCCATTAGGAAAAAAAATCCTCCAAAATTTGAAATGCATAATCTTGTAGAGGGGAAAAACCAAAATTCGAGCAAAGAACGTTGAAAAATCAGAAATATAAAACCAAAATCTCCCTGAACAATAGCAAAGGACCTAGAAACCACCAAAAAATGTAGGGATGCAAAGAATAACATCCTACACAAGCCTAGAAAGAGGTACAACCAACAGGGGAACTTCTCAGGCCACGAAGTCCCATTACAGCAAGGAGAGCTGCTTAGAAACCAAAAGAAGCAGAGGAAACATCAGTGCAAAACCACAAGCCATGGGAAAGAGGTGGGGATGTCCCAAGAAACCCTAAAAGGAGCCATAGAGCATAAGCTACAGATGATAAGCACAAGTCCCCACATAAAGCCTACACCCTTTTCTTAAATCCCTTTTAACTTGCATAGTAGTCATCAAGTGGGGTTCTAAAGTCACTCTATTACAATGAACATGAATTCATTAATTGGAATTATCAATGAAATCCAACCATCTCTCTTCAAAATTAAGCAAGGATTTATGGGCTTTCAACCAATCTAAACCTAGGATAATATCAAAAGCATGCAAGGGTGCTACATATAGATGTCAATTTATTTTTCCTTGAGGGATATCTATCTGGGAGTCAAATAGACACTAGTTGACCATATAGGTTTATCCTGATCCATACTCAACTTGCCACCCATTTTCCATAAACCCAGGTCTTACCGGTATGTCCCTCATAATATTATAATATATAAAACTATCAGTTGCACCACTATCTATTAAAATATGAACTTCTTTCTTGTCTAATTTTCCTTTTAAAATAAATGGAGTGGCTTGCCCTAAAATATTAGGATTACCTATGGCAACATAAATCTTATGAGGGGCTTCTTCTGTTGGTGTTCTCTTATCAACCCTCTTTGAGAATTTATTTGCATAATGATCCAGAGCTCCACATACAAAGCATACATTTGGACCCTTATTCTTTTGCTTGTCTCCATTTTTATTTTGGTTGACATTCTTTCCTTTTTCCTAGTATGTAGACCTTTGTGCAGTTTTCTCTTGGAAATTCCTCTTGTCTGACTGTCCCTTATTACCCTAAAAATTTCCTTTGTTCCTATTTTTCCCTCTGTAATGACCACCATCCCTATATTTCTTATATTGATCTTTTCCTTTAACAATATTTGGGTATTTTCTTTTCTTAGGTTCTTCCTTCTCAAATTTTTGGTAATAAACCTTTGTATTTTTTTGGTTGATTTCTTCATAACGTGCAACATCAAAAGCTTCAGTCAAATTTTTAGGTTTACCTCATCCAACAGGGGTCCCAATTTTGGGATGTAATCCCATTACAAATTTGTGAGCTTTAAACTCTTCTCATTTATCATATTCTGGTGCATATTTTAATAGTTGGACAAATCTTTGATAATATTCTATCACCGACATGCTTTCTTGATGCAGATTGGTGAATTCATAGTACTTCTCTATGTAAAATTGTGGTGTAAGAAACCTATCCCTAAACTCCTCAAAATAATTCCAAGGAATATCAGTAGCTTCCTTCTTACTAGTTTTCTTGTAGGTGGTCCACCAATCCCTGGCTAGACCTGTTAAATGTACCACTACCCATGTAGTTTTGGATTCTACACAAAGGGGTTGAATAGAGAAGTACCCTTCAACTTCACTAAACCAATTTATAGTTGCTTTTCCATCCCATTTTCCATCAAAATTAGAAATATATAGCTTCTTAGTTTCTTTTTTCAATTCCACGCTGACCTTCCTCCTCGAAGATCCCTCACGAAATTCACTTATTCTCTTTGACTCCTTAATTTTAATCATATTCTCTATTACCTTCTATTGCTGTGTAATAAATTATTTTTGTTGGGTCACCTATGCCCTTAGTTGTTCCATATGATAACTCATTTGAGCCCTTTGCATATCCATTTGTTCCCTCTACCGATTCATATAATCTTGCATTAGTTGAATTATTTTTGTCATGTTATCATCATTTTGAGTAGTGCTTACTGCTATTGGCTCTTTCTCTTTTCTTAGCACACGTCAAGGTACTTCAGTAGTTTGTACTTGATATAACTCCCTCACGAGTCATCTTAGTCCCTTCCTCAGGACTTTTGTAATCCCCTCTTACAGATTAGCACTTGCTATTTTTGAGGTCCCTGCCATACCTAATGATAAAAGAGCTATGTCAATTTAACAAATCACTTTTGCAACCTAGGGTTTTCATAACCTAGGCTCTGATACAAACTGTAACAACCCAGGTCTAACTCTCTCAATTGTCAAAACATAAATTCAAGATTTAAATTTAATTAAACACAATTATCATAAATTAACGTATGCATGCCCCACTTTGAATTAGTACTTAGGCATAAATGTTCACACTTTGAGATCTTATACCACTACAGATGGAATCATGAGTGCTCGGGATCGATCAACTTCTCATAATAGTTTGCCATATTTTGAGACCTACCTTCTCATTCTCAAGTTCTAGGTTCTTGGTAAGGGGTTATCCTTCTAGGGCCCATAAAACTTGGAAGGGTGGATGCATATTTTCCTCATATAATAGCATAAAGGACATTGGTCTATGACCATATCTTTGTCTTGATGGTCCACTGACCTAGTTTTAATCAAGCTTTTAAGCCCATGATAGAGTTAGTATTTTATGTCTATGCTTGTAATCATATCATATTTCTATGAATGCTTACAGGGCCCACCAACACCTTGGCTATTGGGACAAAATTTCTCAGACCAAGACTTGGTTGATGATAATGTTGCTCATACCATCTATCGCTAGACCTTCCAACCCCAAGGACCAACTCCTAAGTCTTGAGTTGTAGTTGGTTATTCTGCAACTGAGATAGATCATGAGAATCCTCATGTACTACCTCATATAATAACCTAGAACAACATCCCATATCGTTGCTCATTAATCTCCATGGCAACAGGTCCACTAACCCCTTCAACATTTTTGCTGGAGAACGGTTATTATTGAATCATAATAACTGCCACTATGAATTTTTGGAGTTGGGTGGATGTCATCCTACTTGATGGCATCAAAATTTTCATTGATATACATGTCCATACCATCCTTCTCGATGGGTTTGCAGGATATATAACATTCTTCATACCATCCTTCACGATGGGTTTATATATCATGGGGTAAAATATTGATTTTAGTTTTTCAAGACGAAATCTATATATCGTTACATTAAAAGAGTTTTCTTTAAAATCAATTATCACTTGTAGAATAACGAGTTCTAAATAAAAAGGAATATATAAAAGTTAACTAACTACAATTTAAAGAATTTGGACCTAAAAATTTCAATGAAAATACAATATCTCTATTTTCCAAAAGAAATAAAACTTACTTATAAAACATATTTAATTCAAAATTTAACTTCCATAATACAAGATACAACTAATTGATATAAAAATTAAATATTCTACCCGATTTCTATTATTTTAACCAAAGTTCCAATACTCATTTATAAAACAACAATCTTACTTTAACTAAAATAATCCTCACATTTTCATTTTAAAATCTCTAACTTAGTTAACCTTTATTAAGGAATACCAAAAGAAAGGTAAGACAAATATGGGTTGACATTACAATATAAAGCTTTCGAAGGTCTCATTTTAATTTTTCATGAAATATTTTTCTCCTTATATTTCAAAAAGTCTTAAGCATGTGTAAAAATTGACCCTCTACCACCATTGTTGGAAGGACTATCCCTTTCTTTCACAGTCAAAATGGTGGCTTAAGCATCAAATGAATGCAGTTCCTTTAAGTAAAACTTTTAAAATAAAACCAAGGAAGGTCCCACTATAAAAATAAAATATTATTATAATTTCAACCATTGTCTAAAATCCCATTTTCCTACATGAACATGAACACGACCATCCAACATAATGTTTTATTCGTTTTACAAAGAAGACTTATTCATAAGAAAGTCATTCGAGAGTAGTTTAATTTATGGCTAAGTCACAATAGTTTAGACTATATTATATCCCATCACTTATAGGTTTGAATAGGATAATTTGTTTTCACCTGGACATCGATGGCTCTTCTAGTGAGCGAACTCTAATATTCACTATAAAAAAAAAATTAGCATAAGCTATGAGCTTCACATGGAAAAATTCAAGCTCTAATATGTTTTGGAAATAACACGATGGATGACCAAAGGAAAAAATCTAGAAGCTACTCTCTTCTGCTAAATTAATTGATATATTTACCAGATTGATTCCATTTTTAGTATAGGGTTAAAATTTTACAAAAATAATACAATAGAATAGTGTAAATTGCTTAGCTATACTGATATGTTTGAATCCTAAAACTGATAAGGAAATTATATTATCAAAGTTGACGTAAAAAGCAATATGAAGTTACATAGAAAGGAGGAAATAAAAAAATTATCTTCTTTCTTCATTGAATTTTCAAGAAAATAAACTATTCCATCTTATACATTGCTTTTAATATTGCATTCACTACACATTTATAACTTTGAATTTCCTCTTTGAACCTATTGCTAAATTTAAAAAAAAAACACCAATTCAACTCGCTACTAAAATATTTAAAGTATCACTATTGATGAGCTAAAAATTACATTTTTCCCTCAAATATGCATAAAGTTTAATTGAAAAACACAACAAGTATCTATGCAAATTGATATTGACTTGTACAACCAAACATCACCCAAGGAAAATCAAAATGATTGATCAAAGCAACGGTGCCTTCTTTGGTTTCCTATAGCAGGCGGAGACTCAAGGATTGAGAGCTAATTTGGTTTAGCTTGGCCCTAAATTGAATGCAAACTTCTATATGAAAACATTATGCAACAACCAAAACATATCAAATAAATATGCATTCCAAATTAAGTTATCTATATGAGAAAATAATACGATATGCTAACATAGCTTGGAGATACCATTCCTTTTTTTTTCTACAACATCAAGAATATTTATAATTCATGGTTTTATTTCTCCAATTATTAAAGCCATATATATGGCAAAATATACAATCTAAAACATAGACAAAGACCATACACTGTAACGATTTCGTGGGTTGGAGGTACCATTTAAAAAAAATGTCATAGATCATTATATCATTATAACTTTCAATACCAACTATATGGAAAAATGCACAATTAATCTCACAAACAAAGATCATACTGCAAAAATTTCATATTTTGGATTACTTTTATATTCAACAACTATTGACCCAACCGTATTGAAAGAAACGATTGTAAGAAATAAACTCATTTGAATTTCAACCCATCGCTAGATACAAAATAGACACCAATTAATCAACAAGGCTCAAGGAAGCAAATTCAGTCACAAACCATACAACAAATAGTCATGCCTACTTTGGAACTTCTTTTTCCCCCCTACTGGACTCTTTTCCTCCATTTTATAAAAGCTATAAACAATTTTTATGATGACACCTAATATCCAAGCATGCAAACAAATACTCACAAATATGCCAAGTGGTGGTGTCTTCATTCCACCAACGAATGAAAGAGACTTACTTAATGATTCTCCACATATAAATATTTAATTATATTATTAATATATATATATATATATTTGTTTTTATATTAAAATCTTATTGTTACTTATTGATTATATATATATATATATATTAAATTTAATTTTGCTTTATATATTTTATATGGTGTTTTTAATATTTATAAGTAAATAATTATTTTTGTATGATATTTTTATTTCTATGAAAAGAGACTCAACATCAGATCAATTTCACCTAGCAAGAGCAAATCATTCAATTATTATCATAATCAAACATATGCACAAAATGCAACAATAATTAGAATTACCTATATGAAATCTTTCAGTGGGCTTCCATGTACCCATAGGACAAGGTGCAATTACACACAACATCATATCCCACCTTACCTAACGCTCAAAACCATAGTCTCTTCTAGGGGTGGGTGTCCTTATCATCTATCTTGCTTGCTATGAGGTGGAAACCTGCTCCTGCACTCATAAAACAACTTTAGTAGTATCACATTCTTCAAGAAAATAAGTAATAAAATAGTGGGGATGTTACAATAGTCCTTGTCACCTTGAGCAAAAGGTTTTACCTTGCTCATCCTATTATGCGCATGGTCTAGGATGCTAAAAATTGACAAAAGGATAAGCTCTCCCCTACCCAAGCAATCTCCTTGATCTTACACAAAACAAGCAAGTTTCCAAAAAAAAAAAAGAATGAGCAAGTATCCTAAGCAATCAAAAGAAAAGAAGGGGGTAGTGAGCTTGAATTTTTGGAATCCTCAGTCATTCACAAGCCATGGGGTAATATCTATTACAAAAATTAATTGAATGAAACTGACCTGGAAATGGAGTAGCCTTGCGCGTGGTGATATGCCTATCACATTAGCAACCTTCTTTTGTACAGACCAATGTTAGCTTACAGTTGAGCTAGCTTTTGGTGGCTTGTATTGCCTAGTAGTCTATGTTAGAAATAGAGTATATTACATCATTTGTATCATGTAAATGTACCTTTCTTGGTATATACTTAGGACATTAGATTACTTTAGGGGGAAGTTATCTATTTACTTCATGTAATGTAATAAATGTACAAGTGTCAAAGTGCAAGTTGTATATGTGCAAGTTTTTCCTTGCATAGCTAGGTAGAGTGTTGGCCAAGGAACTTATTTTATATATAAAGGGCCATAGGTATAGAGCCAGATATAGTAGTAGGAAGTAGTGTAGACCAGAGTGGTATGATGTAGTAGTGTGATTGTAGCACCCTAAAATTGGCACGGTTAAACCTTAGTAAAAAGATAAAAATTCAAATTTTAACCTCAAACCGCCCGTTAACCACTTGTTACCCGCTCCCCTTGTTTTTCATGCCATTTTTAGGATTTGTTTTGACCGTTGGACGATATCATCATAGATTAGACGAAATCATCCCAGATCTGATGAATTCGTCTGGAACAGAACGTCCAGACGATTTCGTCCCAAAACCAAATTTTCATACTTAGCTTCTGTTCCAACAACTCCTCTAACCTGGGTAGAAAGCGTGTCTGTGCAGTTAGAGTCTCCCCCATTGGAGATCTCCCAAATTGGGATGATCTCCAACCTCCTAACCTCTCCCTAATCCTATATAAACTGAGATTTTCTCAGTTTATCCCCCTGACTCTCTGCCTGAAACTCTGCTTAAACCCCCTAAACTTCCATGCACCTTAGAGCATCCTCACACCATCATTTGCATTATGTATTTCATGTTTTCTTGCAGGAACTTTACTATTTTTTAGTCGAAGCTAGCTCGGATCGTCGCAAGCGATTCCAGGCGATTTCGGACGATCCTGTCGAGGAGCACAGATGATCTCGTACGATTGGAGGCGATCCCGACTGTAGTCCAGATTGGGGGCAATCAGAGTCCAGAGTTTGCATCTCTTTATTGTTTTCTGCATTTCTTTATACATTATCTTAGTTATTATATTTATGCATCTTGGAGTTCACCTCATTTAGCATAACCGCATGATAAAGTTAAAATCAATCATTAAATCTATTGCATTTCTCTTATTTGTTATTTGAATCTATTATTTAGGCATGTTTGCTATTATTTCTATCATTCTCCTTTGCTTTTGTAGTTGCATATTTGGTATTTTGTATCTATTCCTATGATTGCAGGTTTTTGATGAATTCGTCAGATTGACGATGATCTCGTCTGATCTCAGACGATCGTCTAAGATTTGAGATGATTCGATGTAATTTCAGATGATTACGTACGAGTTGAGATGATCTGGACTGCTACAAAACTTAGAATCTTCATCAGACATCCGGAATCAGGTATGTTCTATCCCATTCAGCATATTCTCTATGTTTAGCATTTATTCATATTTTTTGTATCCATAAAAATCAGCATTGGCATATAGAATAGTTTAGATTCATCTTGGCCAAACCTAGGAATTGAATGATTAAAGTACAAAATGAACACATCAAACCCACTATCAACCTAGGTGTGGAAACTGCCACTCAAAATTTTCCTGGTGAACCCACCATCCATCAAAAATTCACCCTTATACCCCCTCCCGAGAGGCGGGACCTTCAAAGGGCCTCTCAGTCCGAGGTATTGTCCCATCCTTCTCGCATCCCCCTTCCGGGCGTGGATCCTATAGCCTGAAGGTAAGGATGCAAAAAATTTGGAGCGATACATTTTGGTGAACCCGACGTGAATAACATAGGCATATTTCTGATTCAAAAATATAAAAAAAACAAAAATATATATATATATATATATGTATAAAAGAAAACAAAAACAAAATCATCATTTCAAGTTTGTATGTTTTAGATTCAATTCTAAATAGTAGATACTAAATATTACTTTTAGAAGTACTAAAGAAACCATGAGTTTTTACTCAAATCAATATGAGCCCATCAGTAATGTTGGAAGAATTCAGCCAAATACATTTGTTGATTATGACCAACCTCATCCCTATTCAACATCACCTCCATCACACTTTTCTCATTTTTCATCATTACCCCAACAGGACAATCCCTTTTCCAATCCTCTTCATAATGATATTATCTATTCTCCCATATATCCATATTATGTCTATCAATCCACATACAATCCTCCTCCACCCCTTCAATATTCTTCTTTCAATACAACACATCCATTTCAACAAGAAAATACTTATTCTTCCAATCCTACCATGCACTCACATCATACTTCACAATATTCCTATCATCATTCTACCCATAACAAAGAAAAGAGAGGTAAAAAACCATTAGGTCCTTTTATGACTGAACTCCTAAGGCACTTATCAAAAACCTCTCGAAAACCTTCATCACGTACATTTACAAAGCTCAATCAACCAATGGATATAATTCTCAAGCATTTACTTGATACAAATAAGATTGAACTCCCTTCCATAAGACAACTTGATGCCACAGCAGATTGGTTTAAACCTGAGCTACATTGTGAATATCATAGAGTAGATGGACATATGACACAAAATTGTAAAGATTTAAGATGTGCAATTCAAGATTTGATTGATGAGGGTCTTTTTAATATAAAGGAATTACAATCTACAACTGATTATAAATCTCCAGTAAACAATCAAACTCCTACACAACAAATACCAATAATCAATCAAGACATGGGGATCTCCCAAGAACCCCTATTCAATTATCAACAATAGGAAACCAATCAAATATTGCATGTTAATGTGTCCCATCATGATGATATTACTAATATTGTAACAAAAACTACAAATGAGCAACCTCAAGTTCAATCAACTCAATCGGATATTCAAGATATGGATTCCTCATTTGACCAACCTTCAAAACTATCTTTGGCTCTAGAGAATGATCCAAAATGGAATGTAAGCATAGAAAGCTCATCTTTAGAATCAAAATCTCAATCTGAAATCCACTTTGATAGCCAACAACAAGTGATTAATCCTCAAGCAAAGATATCCCTTTTAGAAGTATTACAAAGTTCTCATAAGGAAACTTTGTTCAAGATACCTAGCCAACAATTTGTTCCTCATGATATTTTCCCTAAGAACATAATTAATGGTGTAAGCCCTCTTGAGGTTAACCATATTTCATTCTATGATGAGGAGATTCCTTCCTCTACTCCACAAGAAGACTCCTCTCTTTACATTACAGGATCTAGTAAAGAAACACCTGTTAAAACTATCATGGTAGATAATGGCTCCTCTCTTAATTTATGCACTTATCAATTATTCCAAAAACTCAAATTAAAGGAAGAAGATCTTAATGAATCAAATGTTATTATAAAATATTTTAACAATGAAATTCAAGAAGCTCAAGGTACTATAATTCTTCCCCTTAATATTGGATCCAAGATCCTGGATACTTTGTTTTATGTAGCATATTGCCCTTCACCTTACAACCTACTTCTCAGAAGTCCTTGGATTCATACGATGAGGGTTGTCCCTTCTACTCTTCACCAATGTTTAAAGTTTGAACTTGCAAGTAAAATTGTTACCATACATAATGACCCAACACCATTTGAAGAATATTTAACGGTTGAAACATCAAGTTCTATACATTCTCCATTGTCACAATTACCTTCTATCCATCACTTTTCTTCATCCATATATGATCATCCTTGTTTACCAAATAACACCCATGCATATCTTTCACATATGCTCCCTCCATATTATCAAGACTTGGAAGATAGTGATAAGAATGAAGAACCTTCTTATCCTTCGGACATTTTATTTTGTAACATGATCAATTTTACACATATAAAAGTAAAATCTTTTGCTACATTATTCTACATTATAACAAAGCTTTTGTTATCACTACCTTTTATTCATCACCTTTTGTTCTTACCTTCACCACAACCAAATTATCCTTCAAAACCTCCTTTGATTTTGAAGCAACCTTAGACATGCTATACTCAAATAACCTTGTATAGTGTATATAGATCATCTTGTATATACCACCAATTCCATCATCAAAAAAAAAAAAAATAATAAAAAAAAAAAAAAAAAAAAAAAATATTAACAATTCATCAATCAAAATCAAAATATAAAAACATCAAAATCATCAAAATCTTCAAAAACATATTTTATTTTCATACCTGTCAATTCTTGAAGTATTGCAGTTATATTTTCAATTATTTTGGATAAATTAGCATTTATTTGGAATCCCGCACTTTCACATTCACATGAATAAATATCTTGATTTTATTTTGTATGATTATTAATCTCTCTTATATCAAAGTCCACAGTTGAATTAAATAAAGTTTTGAGCATAGAGAACTGATCTTGTTATTTACTTGAACCAAATATATCTTTTCACATTAAAATGATTTCATTGCAAATTCAATATGATGCTACATAGTAAAAGTGGTTTCTTGAGCGAAAAGTTTCCCCTGCTATCCTATCATGCACATGGTCTAGAATCTTTGAGAATTGACAAAAGGACAAGCTCACCCCTACCCAGAATAAAAATCCCTTGCTCTACAGCTAATCCGAGCAAGTATCCCTAGCATAGGAAGAAAAAGAAAAGTCAAAGAAAATGAGAAAAAGAAAAATATCATTTTGTACCATCGCAACAATATTTCAGCATTATCTCAAGTTCCAAGCAAAATACAAAAAAAAAAAAAAGAGAAGAAAAAGAGAGAAAAAGAGAAAAGGCAAAAGCAAAATGCAATAAATCCCTTTCCCTACCCCTTGAAAAGAAAAGAAGGGTGAATGAGCTTGAATCCCTGGAATTCTCAATTATTCAAAAACTGTGAGGTAAGCCCCATAACAGGTGGTTTGTGCCCAACCCGCTTGGCCTTGGGTAATCCCTAGCATGGTGATATGTCTGTCACATTAGCGACCTTCTTTTGTACAGACCTATGTCGGCTTATGGATTAGCTAGCTCTTGATAACCTAACTTACACGATGAGTCCGGTACGGTTACATGCATATAAATCATGGTCAACGAACATTCATTTGGTTAATTCAAATTACTTGTATCAAATTATCTTGCTCAAAATTGGTGAACGAACAATACAATTGCACACACATTTGTATTTGAGAGATTCTCTATCATTATGATAAATCAAGATCGGCAATGAACTCACATATGCACATGAGGGTTCCTTACAAATCTACATTTGTCTTTGAGATAATTTAAAATATTTCTGCAACTCTTTTGGAATAAATTTTATTCTTATTTCAGAACATCTGTTTAGTATAAAAACAATTACATACATTGTTTTCAAAAATCCAAAATTCTTTTAAACAACCTATTACAAAATCTAGCAAATAAAGTCAAGTTTGTATATTATTATTTTTTGTTTATCAAAAATCAAAAATCAATCATGCAATAAAACTAAAATATCAATTTCTTCTTTGGATTTCGCGATGATGGTATAAGTCTATACCTATAATTCTATGCCTAGCGCAAACCATTGTCCTAATTTTATTTTCCCATTCATTTAAAAAAAAAAACAAACATATGGCTTACATCATTATGTTACACAATTGTGCTTTAAAACGAACGAACACTTATTCTATTTCATGTCATTATGTCAACATTCAATTTTGCAACCATGGTATAATTTCTAAGGAATTGTTCAAAATTTTATCACACTTAGGAATTTATGCCTAGCAAAATCATATTTCTTTTAGTATCTCACGCATAATATTTTTATGAAAATCTGAAAACAAATCATCACCATCACAACACAAAGTCTTAAGACAGTCTCTTAAGCATTCTTTTACTTTTAGCAATATTTCTATACTGGGATTAGCTTGACGACCGAGCGAGCGGCGACTCCATGAAATGGTCTATAACAATGACAATGTCCTTTGAAATTATTGTTAGAAGTCCCTTTTATTTTTCATCAAATCACACCAAAACAACCAATTGTTTACATCAGATTATTTCATTTAAATTTTACAACATGACATAAAATTATAATATTTCTAAAACGACATAATTACATGAATCATCAATAATCAATTGCAAAATTCAACATTAAAGCATCATACAACATATACACAAGTCATATCATCAAAAAGACCATATATATATATCAACAAATTATGTACATCATATCAAAACTAGACTGGTATGCCACAATCAATAGCCTGGCATACTCAATCCTCTCAAAAAATATATAATAATAAATACAATCTCTCGTGCAGTGAGCGTCTAGCCTCGAGAAGCCCTCGAGCTCTCAGCCTCATCTCCTCTCCTGCCTTGAGGTGGAGGAGGAGGCCCCATCGGAGTCCGCCCTGTGTCGTGGGTCCTCGACATCGATCGTGACGATGTCCTCGATGACCCCATCCTAATCGACCTCGCAATGTCGGTGGCAGCTGTAACCTCTGGCTCTCTGGAACCATCTGGTAGTATGCTCCCTGGTAGAACGCAGTCTGAGCCATAGACCGTGCCAACTCCTGCATGCTCGCTCCTCCACCCCGAGCTCTGAGCCATGTAGCCTCATCCTGCAGTGTCTGCACCTGAGCCCGGAGGCGGGCAACCTCAGCTCGGAGAGCCGTCGTCTCGTTGCTCTCCCCTACCTCGACACCCTTGCCCTTATCGGGCGATGGTGGTCTCTCCCCCTGCTGAGAAGGGAGTCCCTCCTCCCTCCTCCCTATCTACTGTGGTCTCTGTGGAGCCCGTGCCATCCTCTGGCGTCTCTCCTATGGAGACCATCGTTGCTCTCTCCCGTCGTGACCCCGTGCTGCCTCAATAGCAGCCTGACGTCGCCTCCCCATCCGTTGCACAATAGCATGCATCGAACCCTATGCCCTCGTCATCCGAGGAGGGTGGATGCCTACGTACCAGGCATCGTATCCGTCGGTAACCCCAGCATCGTCACCATCCACTGGCTGGATGGGGGCATCATCCATGTCCTGACTCCAGAACCATTGCATGTCTGGAGCCCCGCTCAGTGTGGTACTATCCTGGATAGTCCGAGAGTACTCGTAATCCCTGAGAGAAGGGATCCCCTACTGTAGACCGAACTATCATAGAACCTGGTCGTAGCGGTGGAGCTCTACCTCTCCCCGCTCCATCCTCAGCCAGCAGACTCGCCTGATGCGAGCCAGCTCCTGCCCATCCTCTGCCCACCCTAGGTGCTCTCGCCATGGCCTCCAGGTGATCTGGTCTGGGATGAGGTCGTCTAGCAACCTCCGTGACATCGACAGATCTATCCGCCACTGTGACCCCCTCTCTAGCCACCAGTAGAAAACCCGGGGGCCTCTCTCGGTCAACCCCTGTCAGTGGGAGCCCTACCGGCCTCCGCACCGTGATGTGCTCCCAGCACCAAACCTGTAGTAGCGATGTCAAGACCAGACATCGGCCTCCCTTGTATACGACCCCATGCAGGATCCTATACAAGCGGCATAGTACAAAGCTGCCCCATGCAAACCTGTGCCCGTGGTCTCTCATGTCGTAGACCACATCTGATAGGAGCCATGGTAATCTGCACCCGCTTTGGTGGCACAGCAGTAAGCCACCTACCACCCCTGCCAAAACTCGAGTCAGCCTAGATGCCCCAGGCATCTGCCTTAGAGACTCGATGTTCACTTCGCCCTTCTCTAGGGTGAAGCTCGGGTCTCCGCTCAGCCTCATCATAGCCTAGCCTTGATTGGCCATAGGAGTCATCAACCATCCCTGTATGGGGATCCTCATGATCCTCCATACGTCCTCTAGTGTGGGAGCCATCTCCCCTATCGATAACCGAAAGCAGGATGACCCCGGATACCACCTCTCTGCTAGGGTTGTCAGTAGCCCCATGTCCATCGGTACTTGTGGCATCTCTGCCACATGCTGTAAATCGACCTATGCTAGTCGGTCACGCTCTGCCTGGTCGAGCATGGCTATGTCATCTCTTAGTCCCCCGTATTTCCATTCTCGACTCTTTAGTAATCCCCTCTACAAAACAAACAATAAAACAACAAAATTCATTAATAAACCAATCATTAAAATCAATTAAATACATTTCAAACAAAGCAAAATTTCATAAATATGATGATATCATCCACCATTGGATGATATCGTCCCAAATTGGGTAAAATCGTCCTTTGTAGGATGAAATCATCTTCGATTTTGCAACTTGGGGATCGCCCCTTGTTGGACGGGATCGCCCCTAGTTCGTCGATTTTGCCCTCCGACGAAATCGACGATCTAGGGACGATTTCGATGAAATCGGGACGATTTCATCCCGACGTCGTCGACGGCCTAAAAATGGCCGCGATGCCCCAAACAGTCAAAATTTAAAACAAAAAATTGCACAAATTAAATTCAAACCTAATTTACTAGGATTAGATCCTTACCCGTAGCCCGTGTCGGACCTCTGTCGATCGGTGCGTTGTCTCCACCATTTTTTGCTGTAGAGCTCTAAAACAATAAAAATGAATAGTAAAAATGAATTAGGGTTTTACCCTATTTTTCTTAATTTTATTTAAAAACAACTTTATTTTTATTTATTTTTGCTTTTTCGTGCTTTTACCTCAAACGTTCGATTTGGGTAAAAACACGGAGGGGGCACCATAGTCAGCAGTCGTACGATTCGACCAAGAATCATCGTCTAGAAAATTGAGTACATTTTTGCTTTCTCGTAAAATGGGAAGAACTCGTCTTTAACGCATTTTCTTTGAAAAATTTGCTAAAGAGGGGGCAAAATGTAGCACCCTAAAATTGGCACAGTTAAACCTTAGTAAAAAGATAAAAATTCAAATTTTAACCTCAAACCGCCCGTTAACCGCTTGTTACCCGCTCCCCTTGTTTTTCATGCCATTTTTAGGATTTGTTTTGACCGTTGGACGATATCATCGTAGATTAGACGAAATCATCCCAGATTTGACGAATTCGTCTGGAACAGAACGTCCAGACGATTTCATCCCAAAACCAAATTTTCATACTTAGCTTCTATTCCAACAACTCCTCTAACCTGGGCAGAAAGCGTGTCTACGCAGTTAGAGTCTCCCCCGTTGGAGATCTCCCAAATTGGGATGATCTCCAACCTCCTAACCTCTCCCTAATCCTATATAAACTGAGATTTTCTTAGTTTATCCCCCTGAATCTCTGCCTGAAACTCTGCTTAAACCCCCTGAACTTCCACGCACCTCAGAGCATCCTCACACCATCATTTGCATTATGTATTTCATGTTTTCTTGCAGGAACTTTACTATTTTTCAGTCGAAGCTAGCTCGGATCGTTGCAAGCGATTCCAGGCGATTTCGGACGATCCTGTCGAGGAGCGCAGATGATCTCGTACGATTGGAGGTGATCCCGACTGTAGTCCAGATTGGGGGCAATCAGAGCCTAGAGTTTGCATCTCTTTATTGTTTTCTGCATTTCTTTATATATTATCTTAGTTATTATATTTATGCATCTTGGAGTTCACCTCATTTAGCATAACCGCATGATAAAGTTAAAATCAATCATTAAATCTACTGCATTTCTCTTATTTGTTATTTGAATCTATTATTTAGGCATGTTTGCTATTATTTCTATCATTCTCCTTTGCTTTTGCAGTTGCATCTTTGGTATTTTGTATCTATTCCTATGATTGTAGGTTTCTGACGAATTCATCTGACGAATTCATCAGATTGATGATGATCTCGTCTGATCTCAGATGATCATCTAAGATTTGAGATGATTCGATGTAATTTTAGATGATTACGTACGAGTTGAGATGATCTGGACTGCTACAAAACTTAGAATCTTCATCAGACATCCGAAATCAGGTATGTTCTATCCCATTTAGCATATTCTCTGTGTTTAGCATTTATTCATATTTTTTGTATTCATAGAATCAGCATTGGCATATAGAATAGTTTAGATTCATCTTGGCCAAACCTAGGAATTGAATGATTAAAGTACAAAATGAACACATCAAACCCACTATCAACCTAGGTGTGGAAACGCCACTCAAAATTTTCCTGGTGAACCCACCATCCGTCAAAAATTCACCCTTATACCCCTCCCCCGAGAGGCGGGACCTTCAAAGGGCCTCTGAGTCTGAGGTATTGTCCCATCCTTCTCGCATCCCCCTTCCGGGCACGGATCCTATAGCCTGAAGGTAAGGATGCAAAAAAATTGGAGCAATACAGTGATGTAATATTATGGAGTGTGATATGCTCAATACCCATTCTTGAGTAGTAGCTTTATTCATGGAGTGTTCATTTTCTCCAAAGCTATTTTGTAAACACCTCCATCATTTGTATTTATAGTTCAGTCATCTCGTAGATTTACTTTATTTCATATTATTTTATATCTTGTGATTGCTATCTCCCATTACATGTTGCATAAAAATTTAATAGTGGTATCAGAGCTATGGTATATCAATAGGAAAACCACCATTATAATTGACCCTAAGTTTTTGTCAACCTGACGCGCCATTGGACCAGTCACTATCAAAAATTCTTAGAAGAGTCTAGGTGGTAGAATTAAGGAGAGCCATAAGTTAGGACTAAAAGAAATCTTATTTTATGAACTATTGATATTGCATATGGTTAGAGTCTTTTCACAGAGTATCAACGGAAAACTTGTGAAGACTAGGACTCAACATTTGATCCACTAGTTTGATGAATCAACTAGTGAAGCTCATATAAGAGATCTGGAGAAATTGACTTGAAGTTTATTTTATTGCAAGGAATTAATTCTTAGATGATTGGAATACCTCATAAAATAGAAATCTAGGAGATTTCAACTTTGTTTTCTAAAGGTTGGAGTGCCTTCATAGTGTAGATATTAGTTACTACAAGAGAAGAATACTATAAAAAAGACTTCTAGAAAATAATTGTGGTGAAGTTAGGAGACAGGAGATCTCCATTGCTAGATTGAAAATTTCACAAGAATAAAAGGCCATAGAAGCCTTAAAATTCCATATAAGCCTTAATCAAGAATAAAAGTCCATAGAAGCATTGATCCAAAAGAAAAGGCCATAGAATCCTTAATCCATAAGGAAATGCCATAGAAGCCTTGAAGTAAAGGCCACAAAAGCCTTGGTATTGAAAAAGGCCACATAAGGCTTGATATTGAAAAAGGCCACAAAATCCTTGATCATAAAGAAGACATCAAAAGAAAGTATCTAATTCAAAAGAAGATTTTAGTACTAATATTTTGTTGTAGGAGCAAGAAGATTCAGTGAGTTGAGAAAGCTTCCTACAAAAAGGTTAGGAGGAGTATCTTCTTTAGAATCAATCCAGTACCTAAAACAAAATAGATCAGGAGAAGATATCATTAATGAAGAAGGACTAGGAGATTCCTACTCAAATACAAAGGCAAAAGAATTAGAGATCCAAGAGAAGATCTCACCACCAACACTTCCAGAAGCAGAATATTGAAGATAATATCTCAAGGAAGACCAAAAGAAGTTGCAAGATCAAAGGTCTTGGAGAGGTTTCTATGAGCATCCAATAAAAAGGCTTGGAAAGCCTTGCTAAAGAATTCATCAAAGGAGTTCCAAGGAGAACTCTTTAATAAATTCACTATTGGAGATAGTGAAATATTTGGGACAATTATTGCCATTCGACAACAATCCCAAGAAGAAGAATTTGGCAAGAAGTGCCAAATCTCAGAAGACCTCAAGACATACAAAATCTTGAGAAGAAAATCTTGTTTGAAGTCAGAATTTGAAAAGAAGCTTGAAGGAAGATTCAGATAGAAGAAGACTACCAAATCTAGAAGACTTGGAGATTGGCTCTCACAACAAGAAGGCACCACTTCAGAATAAAATATCTATTCATATCTACAACAAAATGGAGGATACTACAAGAGGAGAACAAGCCATAAAAAATTCTAGGCTCATGAAAGGGATACCATATTTTGGTGAAGACAAAGTTGTTCAAGGCAGGCTGTAGAGAGATGCAAGATCTTACTCAAGGTAGAAACTTGGTGATCATAGACACCAATATCTACATCCTCTACAAAAGTGGTGAAAAGGGCTTTCAGAAAAAGGTAAGCAACTATTGGTGCAAGTAGATTCATTAAGTGGATTACTTATCAGATTTGTTTAAGCGCCTTAATTGGATTGAAGTTGCAAAAAGGAGAGTTGAATTAAAGTCTTCAAAAAGTGAAAAAATAAAGGATTCTTTAAGGTTCATTTGCACTTTAATATTTGATTAGATTTCATAATCTCAAACTATCTATCAACTACCTATCATCTACTTTGGAAAAGAAAATAAGACTAGCTCCTATTACCTTGCTTTTAAATAAATTGCATAATAGTTCTTGAAGATTCATTTCAGATTATTATTTATTAGTTGCAGTAGATTTATTAAGTGCATTAGTTTTTTATATTTTATTGGAGTGATAAGGTGATATTGTTAGTGCATTAAAAATAAAATATTATTATATTTGCACTATTATATTGCTCTCAAAAATATTATTGTTTGTGTTTGTGAGAAGGGCACAAAAATAGAATTTATCAAAGTATCTAAAGACACTATTAGTGCACAAATATCTACAACTTTGGGTGGACTGAGGAAGCCACAAAATAATCCCAATCCTCCAAGTATTGGAAAATAAAGTAACCACCAAAAGAGCATCAAACAAGACTTGGTGAGTCTCAAGTTCAAAGAACAAGAAATAGTGTAAAAAAAATAGCAAAAACAAAGCTTCCATCATGTGGTTACAAGCTTGGATCCATTCATAAAACATCCAAGCAAAAAGGGGAAGGTGTCTAATCAAAGAGACAACCTTAAAACCCCTATATTGCACTCAATATTCTGCCTCAAAACCAGAAATTTAGATGTAAAAAGAGGAGTGCAAAAGAAGGTGCAATAAGGAAATTTTGTGTAAAAACTATTTTACATTATATTGCACTATCCTAATCTGGTTATACAAGGAAAAAAACCAGATTTAAAGGTGCCCCAAAGGCACTACACTTTCTAGAAAAACTAGCTAAAAGTGTTGTATGCTAGTAGTAATCCACGATTAGCTTAGGGATCCAATCAAATGGCTCATACTCCTCACATCTTGGATGGTCGAACCTGCAAGATACAATGTACAAAATCAAAGGGAGAAATAGTATCAATCAAGAGCAATAGCATATATGAAAGGAGTATGTAAGAAATTAAGAAATAAAGGGAAAAATTAAGCACCATTGGAGTGTCACTTACTCCACATCCGCTAGCAGAAATCGATGCTCAAAGCCTCCATATTATTGCTCCATATCCTAGCTAAAAATAGTGTAGGTGAATGAAATAGGAGTTGGATATTTTTGAAGCTAAAAGGATCTCCAAAAAGGTTCATTTGAACCAGTGAAAGGGAGGACATCCATGTAGAGAAGAAAGTGATACTTGTCACCAAAGAAAAATTCTAACACTCAAGTCAAGAGAGCACTCATCTTCAAGAAAGGAGTTACACAAAGAGGCTGGTGCATTGAGTGTATGGGATACACTCATCCATTGTAAGACTAAATTTTTTGCTAAAGATCATAATGCTCATACATTACAATAAGGAAGACAAATTTTTCTTTTGCACTAAACACTCCTCAAACGCTCAAAAGGAAATGAGCGTGTCACTTGACACTTTAGACAAGAAGCTTCTCCATATTAAGGAAATCAATGATCAAGGTCAAAAATTAATTTTCATCTCGATATTTATCACTTCACCGTCTACGTGCATAGGGTAGAATTGCAGCATGGAAAGAAGGTGTTAGAGCCTTCAATGTTCAATCCAAGTGAGGTCAAAGGAAGAGTCCAAGCAGTACCAATTTTGGAATGCTTAAAGCTCCAAGAGATTCCATTGTTGGGTATAATCACAACATTTAAGACATCTAAAACCCTAGCTTCTCAGAAAATAGTGCTATATATTTCTTGGTGAAAGGTAGAGTTTGATTTCCATTCTTATGTGTTTTATTTCCTTAGGAGTTATAAGGTTATAATTGAAGGAATTTAAATAATTTGAAGCCATTCATAAAAGGGAATACTTTATAAAATAAATATAATATTTGAAATATAAAACGTAGGAGTAATAAGGGTTTCTACTGGAATAAATAATAATTATTTGTAAATATTATTGTGGTCTAATTTATCCAAATATTAGGAAGTCATAAGAGCTACTACATCAAATTAATTAATTGAAAAAATAGATACACTAAACCGAATTCCCAAAGGGTTATTTATAAAGAGAGGTTTATCATAGTTTTCTCAAAGGTTGGATATTCATAAAATTATTGTCTCAAACTTCTCAAAAGGAGACAAAAGATCCAACATTATAACCTCTTTAAAATTTTGGAACAATGCTTAGTTCAATAGGAGCAATAAGGGATAATAAGAATTGATTTTGGTATTCTACAAAACCTTACAAAATCAATCAAATATTGAACTATAATTTACAAAAGCACTATATCTTATCCATAACATATTAGGGATTCATAACACATTCTACAAAACTTGGTAATATCAGCATCTATTAAATATTATCAAGTTACAAAATATAAGCTTTCTTCAAAAACCTAAAAATATTTAGGAGTATATACTCACATTACTTGGGAGACATAAGGAAGTCTACAAAACAAGGATTAATAAAGGTTTTATCAAATCAAGCTATATTCTTCAATCAGGAATCATATATCCTAATATAGAGAGTCATAAGGTAGAATTCTAAGATTCTTGCAAAACTCAAAAGAAGGATCTATCATGGATGATATCCTGAGAAATGCTTTCAATAATGAGGAACTACTACATGAAGTAGAATACTACTCCCAAAAGTTAATCGATACTTTAGAAGGATATGAGTATCTACCCATTAGAACAAAGAGTATTAATAGAACTACTCAAAAAGAAGAGAAAACCTAATGAGTCATATATAGAAAAGATTTTCCAATCCTCATGCAACATTGACATTTCAAGATCTACTAATTCAAGATATTATCATGATGTCCTAAGTAGTTGTTTAGAAAATTCTATACATATTCAAGACAAGAAAGAAGGACCCTCTCTACAAGAATCAAGAAGCAGCATGACCACCTATGAAAGAACAAATACTGGATCCAAAGGTAAAGCTAAAGAAGAAGAAAAAGAAGATAAATCCAAAGGAGAAATTTAGTGTAAGTTCAATTGAAAAGATAACCTACAATTTTAGCCTAAATTTGTATCATATGAATATTGCAGTAACTACAAAATAATCAAAGATCATTATATGGAAGAATATCCACATTGAAGACTAAAGTCTTTAATATCCAAATAATTTAATACAGGGGGGTGTTAGAAATAGAGTATATTACATCATTTGGATCATGTAAATGTACCTTTCTTGGTACATACTTAGGACATTATATTACTTTAAGGGGAAGTTATCTATTTACTTCATGCAATGTAATAAATGCACAAGTTTCAAAGTGTAAGTTGTATATGTGCAAGTTGTCCCTTGCACAACTAGGTAGAGTGTTGGCCAAGGAACCTATTTTCTATATAAAAGGCCATATGTATAGAGCAAGATATAGTAGTAGGAAGTAGTGTAGACCATAGTGGTGTGATGTAGCAGTGTGATGTAATATGATGGAGTGTGATATTCTCAATGACCATTCTTAAGAAGTAGATTTATTCATGGAGTTTTCATTTCCTCCAAAGCTATTTTGTAAACATCTCCATCATTTCTATTTATAGTATTTTCAGTCATCTTGCAGATTTACTTTATTTCATGTTATTCTGCATCTTGTAATTGCTATCTACCATTACATGTTGCATCAAAATCTAATATTATATTCCAAATACATCCAAATTCAATATAATATGACCATAGGGTGATCCTCATTACAACAAAGGATTGCATGAAACCCATCTGACAATGAGGTAGTCTTATGCATCATCTAATACATTCACTTTGCACACACAAGGATATTGAATATTTGGGTCTTCATAATATATTTATATCTTTCAAAGTCTTGTGTAGCCAGTATAGAACTTTGGATCAATCAACTAGGGTGTTTGAGTCCCATGGAAAACCTTAAAAATTTCTCATAGCACTTAACAATTTCATCATCATTTGTAGTTTTTCTTATGAGATTTTGCTTATTAAGGGATCCTCATAAGATAATATAGATACCATATGAATATCAATAATGATATTTATATAGCCACTAACTATTTTATGCACACCTTTTAGTTTACAAAAACTTCTAGGGAAAACTCTCGCATCCCACACATTTGTCATTTCACACATTCATATCCAAATGTATAACTTTTATGATAAGTTTAACATTTTAATATATGATTTTTATACATTCTATGGTGTCCACCATTAGTTTGTTAAACACAATTAGATTCATTTATTATGTTTTAAGTAATTTATACATCCACAATTTGCATTAGAACATCCATATAAAATTTAATGCATCTCATATACACTAGATTTGTCATAATAATAACATGAATTCACATTCATAATAAATAAGAAAATTTACATCATACATTTAAAATTATATTTTGCATCTACACATACACATATCTAGGCATACATATATGCATATATACTACAATATCTAGGTACACATTCACAATCTAGGCATTACATCCATCAGTGCATCCATACATAAAATTAAAGACATGCAATAAACACATGATAAGACCACAATAACAAATTATCATATATTAATATATAATATAAATATTTTGGACATTTTGAGTCAAGTTGTCATTGATGTCAAGGAACAATGCAAAGGTTAATGGCAAAATAGTTTCATAATATTTTTAATATTATGTGGAAGCATATGAAAGCGGGTTTTATTAAAACCATGGATGAGCAAAATAAAAGGTTTTTCATAAAAACCTAAGGAAGCATTTTGAAAAGTTAAAGGTGGTTTTAATATTTAGTTTATAAAATATTTAAATTCAATTTGAATTTAAATTTTATAAATAAATATTATCTATGCAAATAGGTAAAATCAAAGAGGGCTTTAATAAGCCAAAAAGGATTTAAAAATTAATTTATAAAATTTAAATTCTAAAGAATTTAAATAATTTATAAATTAATTATTCAAATTTCGAAGGCGCCGACGTTCAAAATTATTGGAGATAATATGTATAAAAACTATATGCCTAAATGGCATAGAACTTACCCTTTGTTCAAAAGAAATAATAGTGGCATGTGTTGTGGTGAATACTCGTGCGGAGAAGAAGATAAATCTTTGTCTTAAGGCACCAGCAAAAGTGTTAAAGACCATTGAGGGTAAAACCCTCATATCCACCAAGGCACGTGGCCTAGTGGCAAGCGATCGTGAGTTAAGTCATGAGGTTGCAGAGTGGGTCACGTTCAATTTTTGACGAGAGTGTTTTGGCATGTTGTGCTTTGGAAATGGAGGAAGAGACGCGTTGACCTTTTTGGTTTCAGTGCATTGGGGGAAGAACATAGAGAACCTTGTACGCTTTGTTCCCCAAATGAGCACCTAGCTTGTGCGGTGGTTGGAGGCATGGCTAGGGCATTGGGAGAAGCTGCATTGAGGGTTTGATTCTCACCTAGGCAGAGGTAATAAATTTTGTATTATTTTTAATTGCCTAATGTATAAACATAAGGTTTAGGGATTTATAAGGGGTTATGAAAGGTGCTTATTTTAATTGTTAGTTTTTTATTAAATGAAGGAATAAGATGTTGAACTTTATTTTTAAATAAAGTTATTTTGATGTTTTGATTTATCAAAAAGAGAATTGAAGAGTCATTAAATTTAAGAGGACTTCTTGCCATTGAGTTACTTTGAAAAGGAGATTGTATTGACAATATTTTTGATATTGAATATTGTTTTAATTGGGATATCATAAGTTGTATTTGGTCAATCATTTTTGTATATGTTGATGGATGCTTTCTTTAATATGGAGTGATAAGGTGTATGTGTGTTTTGATATTTTGCATTGTATCTTTGAGAGAGTTTAGTATCTTCTAACTCCTTGAGCTTGGAAAAGAAGTGTTTGTGGTTGTGGCAGATATTTGAGGTTCCTTCATCATCAAGAAAAAGGTATGAGCACATTCTTCCATAATTGAGTTGATTGGTTTTCTAAAAATAAGTTTGGAGTGAAACAAAATTGATTAGGGTTTCCTTATTGAGTGTGTTGAGTTAATGCTTCAAGGTTTTTTCAAATAAAGAATTATTGTTAAAACCTTGTCTTATAAGCATTGTTGTTGAAGTGAATTATTGAGTTAGGAACTTGAACTAGGGTTTGAAAAGAACATGAGTATCATTTTTATGTGAATATTGTTTTATAAGCATTGTTGTTGAAGTGAGTTTTTGAGTGAAGAACTTGAAATAGGGTTTGGAAAGAATATGAGTATCATTGTTATGTGATATTGGTTGATAAGCATTGTTGGAAACATTTTGAGTGAGTGTTCATATGCTTGGACTAGGGTTTGTGAGTAGGGATTGTTTCATCAAGTGATTGGTTGAGTAGAGTTGGTTGAGCCTAGTCAAGTGGATGTGTGAAGTGATTGTTCAAATTCTATAAAACAAACTATTTTATATTTTGAATTGATTTGAGAAAGTGATTGAGTATTGAATTGAATTTGGAGTATATTGAGTCTCTAACAATTCTTTGTATGTTTCTAAAAGAGTGATTGAAAGTGATTGAGCATTGTGATGAGTATAGATCATATTGAGTCTCTAATAATTCTCTTTATGTTTATATGAGATTGGACAAGTTCTAGAGTGGAATTATTGAGCAGAGTTGAGGCAAGTCTTTGAGAAGACTTGTGGATAAATTTGGGTAAGCTTTTGTGGAAGCTTAAAATACAGATTATTGAGCAAATTTGGATAAGTTCTTGAGAGGACTTATTGAGCAGATTGGACAAGTTCTAGAGAGGACTTGTGGATAGATTAGTGTGAGCTTTCTTGGAAGCTTACAAAGGTAGATTTGAGACAAATATTTGAGAAGACTTGAGAGTAGAGTTTATTGATTTATTTTTTCAAACCTTGAGTTAATGTTTGGGGTAGATGGAAGGCAATGCCTTCTACTATTTCTTGAACGAAAGCACTTTATATTATTGAACTATACAACCAGAACAAATAATCAATCGAATATGGAATGCGATGAGTATGAAAGTATTTAATTAAAAACAATTGCCACTAGGAGGGCAGATCCCACCATGAAGGCAAGTGCGAATACGCAGAGATAAAATAGCAAAGATGATATAAAAATCAATTAATGAAAACTATGCTAATATATATGAATTTTTATTCACTTGGAGAACCTAGCCGACTTCTAGGTTTGGTATGTAGCATGACTCCCCTCCTCGAAAAGCTTTGTCCTCAAAGCTGGAAATGTCTGGAAAATACTTTCGTGTTCCCATGTGGCATCTTCCTCTAGTAGGTCTTGCCATTTGATGAGAAATTCTTGAATCTGGCACGATCTTAGTCTTCGTATTCTGTGTTGTAATATATCTTCAGGTTGGAGATGTATGCGTCCTTCCTCATCAAGCACTAGTAATTCTGATTGACTTTGCACTTTCTGACCAATTACCTTTTTGAGACATGAAACATGAAATACCGGGTGTATTCGTGATGATGAAGGAAGCTCTAACTGATAGGCTACTTCTCCAATGCGGCGCACAATTTTGTAAGGACCATAGAATCGTGGTGCCAATTTTTGACTGGTCTTTATCCTTAACAATGCTTGTTTGTAAGGTTGCAACCTTAGGAAAACCTTGTCACCGACATTAAAAGTTCATTCTGATTGGTGCAAGTCTTGTTGTTGTTTCATGCAATTTTGTGCTTGGAATAAATTCTCTTTGAGTATGGTGAGTGTCGACTGCCTTTGTTGAAATCAATCATCCACTTTGTCTACTTTGGATGAACCTGGGACGTAATCTGCTACGATTGGAGGCTTGGTTCCATACAATGCTTCAAAGGGAGACATCTTAATTGAATAATGGTAAGAAGTGTTGTACCACCATTCCGCCATTGCTAGCCATTGGCTCCATTGATATTGTTTATCTTGAACGAAACATCGTAAGTATGTACCCAAACATTTGTTAACTACTTCTGTTTGCCCATCTATCTGGGGATGGTAAGCTGAGGACGTGTTCAATTTGGTACCACTAAGTCAAAATAATTCTCGCCAAAAGTTACTAGTGAATATGGGATCTCTATCACTTACAATATTTTTTGGCATACCATGTAATTTGAAAATTGAATCCATAAATACCTTTGCCACCTTGCTTGCGGAAAATGGATGTTGTAAAGCCTGAAAGTGAGCATATTTGGATAACCGATCTACCACTATGAAGATTACTATCCTGCCTTCTAACTTTGGAAGACCTTCAATAAAATCCATGGATATATGTTCCCACTGACGTTCAGGGATGGGTAAGGGTTGTAATAACCCTGGTGATTTGACTGTCTCTCCTTTATTGCGCTGGCAAACTTCTCATTCTACTACCCATTGTTTGACTTCGGCTTTTAATCCTTTCCAAAAAAATGATTGTTTGATCCTTAAATATGTTTTCAAAAATCTTGAATGTCCCGCTGATGGAGAAGCATGTGATTCGTCTAGGATCTTCGTTTTGAGTTCTGAGTTGTGTGGAATGTAAATGCGGTTCTTCTTTCGGAGGATTTTATCTTCATAAGAGAACAAAGGATGTTTAGAGGACCCAATAGATAATTCTTGAATTATCTAAGCAGTTTCACTATTGGACAACCATTCATCTTGTAATTGATTCACCCATTGGGAGCATGGACCTGAAATAGCGTTAATGACTACTTCATCTTCATATTTCCTGGATAGTGCATCGACGACTACATTTTCCTTCCCCTTCTTGTATTCGATAACAAAATCATAACCCAATAGTTTGGTTAACCACTTATTTTGTTTTGGATAGGAAAACCTCTGCTCAAGAAAATGTTTGAGACTACTATGATCTGTTTTGATAATGAAGAGGCTACTGATTAGGTAGTGTCTCCATTTTTCTATTGCATGAAGAATAGCCAACATTTCTTTTTCATATGTCGATCTTCCCAAATTTTTCTCGAAGAGCTATTTACTTTCAAATGCCAACGGATGACCTTCTTGCATTAATATAGCCCCAATTCCTGTTCCTGACGCATCACATTCGATAATAAATGGTTTGTCAAAATTGGGGGTTGCTAATACTGGAGTTGTACACATGGCCTCCTTAAGAGCTTTGAAAGCTTGAGTAGCCTCTTCCGACCAACGAAAAGCATCCTTTTTTGTGAGTGCTATGAGAGGTGCTACAATCTTACCATAATTTTGTACAAACTTGCGATAGTAGCCCATGAGACCCAAAAAACCACGAAGTTTCTTGATGGTTTTAGGTAAAGGCCACTCTTGAATTGCCTTAATCTTATTGGGATCAACTTTGACGCCCTCGTGTGAAACTATATGACCAAGATACTCAACTTCTTGGACACCAAATGAACATTTGGAACGTTTGAAAAATAACTTTTATTTGTGTAAAATGTGAAGGGCTTTATCCACATGATGTAAATGATCCTTCCATGTTTGGCTATATATGAGAATGTCATCGAAAAAAACTAAGACAAACTTATGGAGGAATGGATGAAACACTTGGTTCATGAGACTTTGGAAAGTGGATGGTGCATTGGTGAGACCAAAAGGCATGACCAAAAATTCGTAATGACCTTCATGAGTACGGAAAGCAGTTTTGGGAATATCTTCTTCTCGGACACAAATTTGGTGAAATCCTGAGCGAAGGTCTAATTTTGTAAAAAATTTTGCACCATGCAGCTCATCTAGTAGGTCATCTATGACAGGGATAGGAAATTTGTCCTTGATAGTTAGTTTATTGAGAGAACAAAAATCAGGACACATACGCCAAGAGTTATCTTTTCGTCTAGCTAGAACTACAGGTGAGGAATAAGGGCTAGTGCTGTGACGAATGACTCCATGATCTAGCAGATCCTGAATGATCTGTTCGATTTCTATTTTTTGTGGTTGAGGATAGCGATAAGGACGACTATTAGGTGGGACACTCCCTGGAACCAAATGGATGGCATGGTCATGAGATCGTTTAGGTGGTAATCCTTGAGGTTCTTGGAAAACCTCATCATACTTTGTTACAATGTCTCGTAAATCTGGATCAGTAATATCCGAAGTTACTCGAGATTGTTTTTCCAAACAATTAACTTGAGCTATAAATCCATATCCACCTTTTTTTAACATCTTCTCCATACTATGAGAGCTCACCATTTGTGATGGAGGAGTAGTAATGCCTTGTAAGCAAATGACTCATCTATTTTCCTTCCATTCCATAAATAATTTTTTGAAATTGAAGCTAACAGTGTCTAATGTTTCCAACCATTCAACTCCCAAAATGACATCAGAGTTCCCTAAATTCATGACAAAAAGGGATCCAAACCAGGTATAAGTTCCCATTTTTATGGAAACTTGAGATGTTCAACCAACACATTGTGCATTCACCCCGTTGGCCACTAGAACCTGGAATTTGTCTTTGGTGGAAGAGTTAATGAATAAATTCAAAGCTTTTGCTGTTTTGATGTTGATAAAATTGTGGGTACTGCCAGAATCAATTAGCACATTCACCTTTTTTTGGCGGAGAAATCCTAGAACCTTGATGGTATGGTGGGTTGTTAACCCCATGAGGGCATGCACGAAGATTGCCATTGTATCCTCTTCCTTTTCTTCTAAATTACTTGGTAGTTCTTCTTGCATAGGTTCTTTTGGGTGGTAAGTTTCTTCCTCTTCTCCTTCATATTGATCACCTTCAATATGAAATTTTTGTTTTTGGGCACATGCTTGTTCCCTGGGGTGATGAGTGCAACATTTATAGCAAAAGTATCTTGATGGCTGATCATTTCTACGAAAGGAATTTTTGTGATATGAAGGACGACTATAAGTTTCACGCCATGCATACAACTGATTTCTCTTCTCAGCCAACTTGGCTATTCTTATACAATCGTTCAGCAAGGTTGGATTGTGAATGTCTACCTCCACTCTAATATTTTCTTTCAATCCATTGTGAAAAGCTCCTACCACTGTGTTGGGACTGAGGTCTAAAGTATATGGTAGTAAACTGGTGAACTCCGAAATGAATTCGCTAACCGATCCTTCTTGTTTAAGAGATAACAGTCTTACTATGTATGACGATGTAGCTCCTTCATCAAATATTTCTAAAAAAGAGGTAGTGAATTTTCTCCAGTTAATAGTAGCTCCTTTCTCTCGCTTAAGCCATACGAACCATTGGTAGGCCTCAGTGCCTAATTTTGATGCAGCGAAAGGGACTTTATCAAATTCCTTAATTTGGTATAAGTCGAGAATGCCTTCCATTTTGGTTATCCAACCATGAGGATCATGACCCTCAAAAGTGTGCATATCAATGCATGGAAAATTATTAGGGCCTCTCGGTTGGTGATAACCCGTATCCCTTTCTTGATCTTGGTTATACCACTGTCTATGATAGCGATCCCTGTAATTATCCGAATTGCCTCTTTGCTATTCCCAATCGTCATCTTGATCGACATTTTCTTCATTCCTTTGGGCATGGGAGTGATTTTGGGGATTAGTATTGGGATTAAGCTAGTTTTGTGCTCGCACTAGGGTTTTTAGGTTGAGACTAATTTCATTCATACCATCTATTAAGAGTCGAAGAGATTCATCATTGGAAACGGCTGAGTTACTTGAGTTTCCTTGTGTGATGTTTTCGTGAGTTGGGGGAGGGTTAGTAGCCATAGGGTCTACCAGTGGATGATGTGGATTATAACTGCCAATTTTGAAAGGAGAAGGAGAATTTTTTGTACCTGGGCTTCGGTTAGGTCTTCTTGCGTTGTTATTGGTCATTTTTGAGCTTGATATTCGACCGTCAGATCCTTTGGTCCACCTTTTGCTCATGCACTTGTTAACATAGCCTGCTTAGGAGCTTTTGAGCTTTGACTGCTGCCAAATTTGGTTGAGTTTAGCAAAAATTTGGATTCTACTTTAAGTATCGCTCCAACTGCGACGCGGAATTTAATGTGGACTTTGGGCTCCTCCTTGACAGCAACTTTTGACAACTTTTTAACAACTTTTAGTGACAACTTTTGACAGCAACCTTTGATAGCGACTTGCAGGATATGGAAACCCAATTGGAATTGAAGCGACACACGTAGACCGAACCACAAGGAAAGACCAAACAATTGACATGACACACGAGCGGACTGGACACGACAGACTGACATGATGTGGACAGCAAGGACGACACGACGTGAACAGAGGATAGCAAGGACGTCATGATGCAGATAGTAAGGACGACACGATGTAGACATGATGTGGACAGCAAGGATGACATGATGCAGATAGAGGATAGTAAGGACGTCATGATGCAGATAGCAAGGATGACATGACATGAACAAAGGATAGCAAGGACGTCACGATGCAGACAGCAAGGATGACACGACGTGAATAGAGGACAACAAGGATGACATGACATACACGGATAGCAAGGATGGACACACAGACACGATGCAGACAATGACGAAGGAGCAACTAATGTGTGACCGAAGTCACATCGTAGAAGGTGTGACGTACTTTTTTTTTAAACCCGTTTGTTAACTGTGTACACCCAATGTGGGATAAAGAAATTTAAACCCAATGCAGTGAAGAATTTAAACTGACGTCAACAATTAAAAATAAAACCAACAACCTTAGCTTTTCTGGTTAATAAAAATATTCGTGATTATTGATTAGTTGACGACCTGTGAACCAGTTTAAGCTTTTGGCGGAGTAAATTCTCGATGGATCCATGAGCAATTTTTTTTGATTTCCTTCAGACGCGTGAGTAGATTGCCCAAATCAAATTCTTACTGTGTATGTATGTGGGATTTGGAGACAATGCTACATGAAGGGTCGTCAATTGAAAACGTAGAATTTTCACGACTTCGACAAATTTCCTACGAGTGAGAATGCAGAACTCCGCAGCTTCTAGAACTACGTATTTCAATCGAATTGTCTCCCCAAGTGTGTTGGATCATACCAACCTGATACCACTTGGAAGGCAACGCCTTCTACTATTTCTTGAATAGAAGCACTTTATATTATTGAACTATACAACCAAAACAAATAATCAATCGAATACGGAATGCAATGAGTATGAAAGTATTTAATTAAAATCAATTGCCACTAGGAGGGCAGATCTCGCCGTGAAGGCAAGTGCGAATACGCAGAGATAAAATAGCAAAGATGAGATAAAATCAATTAATGAAAACTATGCTAATATATATGAATTTTTATTCACTTGGAGAACCTAGCCGACTGCTAGGTTTGGTATGTAGCAGTAGATCCAACAAAGTTGACTTGATATTGAGTCAAGCCTTGAGTTAAGGCTTAAGGATAGATATTGAGAATAAATTTATGATAGATCGAAGGAATGTGTTTAGTATAGATTCAAGTATAGTTGTTGGTGTACATCATAGGATAGGTTTGTGACAGAATAGAGATAGATATTGAGGATACATTTATGCTAGATCAATGGACTATGTTTAGTACAAATTTCAAATAGATATTTGGAGGTGACAGAGTTAAGGATAGAGATCTCCATCCATATTAGGGAATATAGGTGTCTTTTGTGGATAAAGTTCCATTTGCTAAGGGTAGTTGAGGTAGAGGTCTTCTAGAGGATGACCATCTAGAGCATAGATTAGGATATTGGTGTCTCCTATGGATATAAATCCATGAAATTGATTTAGGGGATTGGTGTCTCCTTTGGACAGAGGTCCATAAATATTGTATTGGGTAAAGGATTCCCAACAGATTGATTGAGAAAATTTTAGTGAAAAATTTTCTCCATGGAGTAGCCCACATTAGGTGAACCACGTAAATTATGGTGTCTCTATTGTGTGTGGTGATTTGTGCATTAATTTGATTACTGCTACTGATATTGCTATCTTTACATTGCATAATATTGATTAGGAAATTAAAGTAAAAAGTGGTCTTATGCTATTCACCCCCCTCTCAGTATAAGCTTATGTTATTCAAAGTCTAGTACATCATGGTACAAAATTACTTGTAGGCTACAATCATGTAGGTCCTCATACCTTACACCCAAAAATAAACCAATACATATGTATAAGTCATGTAGGTCCTACACCCCCAAATTCACCTCTACCCTCTACCTCATCTCTATGAGGTCACCCTGATCCATTGGTAACTGACCTCTCTAGTCTAGCTGATGACCTGAATCCACCTCACTAATGACTATCCTGAATCCCTATACTAGGTCAAATGGGATCCTCCTACTAAAGACCTCTCAGGTAGATGACCCCAAAGTAGCCCTACCTGACCTTCTAAATTTAGAATGTAAGTTGTGTTAGATTTATATTCGGCCTAATAATCATCTAGAAATACCTGTAGCCTACCCACATTGACATGTAACCTAGCAACATCCCATGTGACCTTTCCACTAGATTTTTCTTACCTCTAAGTTGTAGTCATAGTCACTAACCATATTTGAAGTCTACCCACCTCCTCCTAGGAACTTTATAGTTGAGCTATCAAAATAGCCTTCTCATTAGAGAAGCCCCTACCCCTCTACTACTATCTGGATAACTAGCTCTACTATATAGCAATAGTAGTATCCCTCTCAGCTAACTATACCTAGAGATATTACACCTATACCCTAAATTTAGAGTCCCCATCCTATGGGTCCTCATCATCCTCACCCTCATCCTTTAGCTCCTCCACTTCCTCAGTGTCTTGGTCCCACTTCCCATCTATTTGGTGACATACTCATTGTACTCCCTCCTTGGTATCATCTCTAGAACCCCCTTCTACTACCATTCCAATTTTCCTACCCATAGGACCACCTCCTTGCCACAACCAAGTCACCCACCATGCATCATACTCTATTTTTGTGCCTGTATCCTCCATATATGGATCAACTAGAGGATGATATACCTTGTCCCTAATGGCTCTACTCGAGGCGACCCCAACTGAGTCTTTACCCCTCGATGATGGTAAATGATAGACTCCTTAGGTATGCCTTGGTGAACCTTAAACTACAAGTAACATAAGAGTACTTAAAGTACTCTCGTTTTGTGCCATGTTATTCAATCAACCACCACCCGTGCCTCACATACCTCAGCTACTCTTCTACCTCTATCTAATCTGGGTAATCTATATAGGGTCTCCATATAATATACCATGATATTAGTCCCTCAAAGGACTCTGTATAGTGAACCAATCGGTCTGCATGTGGATGGCTATGACCCACCTCCTTATCTTACCTCCATTGAGCTGCATATCATATCTTCTAGTCCTCCATCTGAGCTCACCCTAATCGAGGAATTCTCTTTGGTCTATTCACTCTGATATGCTCTTAACCTTAGATTGGAGTAGGAAGCTACAACCCAATCTATGCTTACCTTGATGTTGTATCTCATATAACTCATCATAATGTGTACGAGTAGAGTGCTTTCCCATGCCATAATTGATATATATTGAGTATTGCACTCCACAAAATCCTGCACTAGGTCAAGGAGGTTCCACAGGAACCTCACACATGAAGAGTCTAGAAGCAAGATGTTCGATATAAGAAAAATAAGCACTACATATCTACTAGTAAATACTTATGTGATGTACCATACCTCAAAAATGACCTCGCCATTGTCCATTCACTCCCTCAAAACCTCCCACTCATCACATAAAAACTCTTCGAAGAAATCTCTCCTCCTGAATAAGAGGAGTGGAAGTAATAGGGTGCCCCTCAATTGAAATTATCAAGATCCTATATACATCCTCCAGTGTGACCATCATCTCACCAGTAAGGAGGTGGAAGGTGTTGGTATGACTATCCCAACTATCAACAAAGGCAATTAGATAGGTTTGGTCTGCCATCACTGCCCCTAGCCTTGTCAACTGCTTAAGAACAATCACCTTAAGCCATTTCCAATCATCCCTTAAGATGTGTTCTCATGCCATCTCAAAGACTTTTAGAACTTCATGATAAGCCCTCAAAATATGAATGCACAAATAAATAATCAGGTAATTAGGTACAAAAAATTACAAAAAAAATCAATTAAAAAAAAATTCAAAAAAATTCAATTAAAAATTAAAAAAATCATGGTCATCTCTAGGTAAGATGGTCTGTAAATGCGATCATATCACCCTGATATGACCACCACAATGGTCAAAAATATAACAATTATAATTTAAACATGGTCATCCTACCCTGATATGGCCCCAAAAAACCCAAAGAGGGATCGTCTCTACCTGAGATGGCCCTGAAAACAAAAGTAAAAATGCATCCAAAAATAAAAACAAAAAAAAATCACAAAAAACCAAACAAAAAAAAACTAGCAATATAACAACCTACACTACATATTAATCAGGGTGTTTTATTTTCCTCAAAATTTAATGCACAGTTCATTTTTCCACATTAATTAGTGAGGTTCATTTTATTTTGCCAAATAATGAAGTAGAGAACAAAAGTAACTACCTTCCTCACTCCGGCTCCTCTACCCATTGAGGTCCTAGGTTGATCCATGCTTGCAACAGGTATAATTTCAGCAGTGCTTCGCTTCACAAATTATTTTCCTCCTCCTCACCTCTCCTTTTCTCGAACTACCAACTATAAAAATGATGCTAGAAATTTGGAAAATTTGCTTTTTATATTTTTCAAATTCTATGACCATTTCTATACTAGATGGTTACATTTAATGTGACCATCCTACCATGACATTTAATGTGACCATCCTACCATGATATGGCCCCAAAAATGAAAAATGCAATCGTCTCTCTAAGGGATGGCCCCAAAAAAAGAGCAAAAACAAAAAAAAATCAATAGACATAAAAATACAAACAATATAAAACTCCAAAAAAAATATCAAAAAAACCATCAAATTAAAAATCCCAAGTGAACCTCATATCTAGTGATCTACTAATCACTTTGTGGTTGCAACGATTGCCTATCTATGCAATATGGTAAGATGATTACATTACCATAAGGTCACTCACAAATAAAAATAAGAAAAAAAAAAAGCGCCATAGGTACCCCAATTTCTTTGGTCAAAAACATTTCAAAAGGCTCCCCAATGCATCAAAGTGTTACCATATCAACTCCCTAAGAAAGCCATAAGTTTGGACTTATCCATGGGATAGAGGTGTACATTTTATCTTCCACTTAGCCTTAAGTTATCCTCATATATAGTGAATTAATTCTAGAATAAATTGAATTGTTATCATCTCAATTCCCTAATAAAGCTATGTGGTTAGACTGCGCAAAGGGATAGAGATGTACAATTAACAATAATGGTTGAAATCATATTTGTAATGATATTTTCCCTCTTTCACTTTTGTAAAAGTCCTAAAACACCCAAATAAGTCATCTTGGTCAAGTTAATCATCACCTTCATCACTTTCCATATTCTCTATCGACTCATAACTTGAGGGGGTAGTCATACATCATAAAAATCATAATCAAAATCAATAATCAAAAACTCAATCATGTAAATTGCATTCATTCAAAAACATTACCAAAAACTATCATACACTTCGCTATCTACTAGGGCAAAAGCAAAAATCTCAATAAACACTTGGTAGATCCAAAGTCTATAAGTTAGATAAGCCTATATTCTCAAGATAAAAGTTGTATAATTGACCTTATCTACCGATGACTCAAAGGTTTACCATAATCAAGTCCATAAAAGTGTTGGAGGCAATGATTCAAATATGCATGTTTTTTCCATGATTGGGGTATCTAAAATTAATCATATCAATGAACACCATCAACCATCGACCTGACTTTAGACCATCTATTTTTGCTTCGCATTATGCTTTCACACAATGCATTCCAAAAAAGGGTATCTATAAACACCTAAAATACATCGTATTGAGGAGACTACCTATATGAACACATTTTAAGACCATATAACCCACCTTGGGTAGCCCTAGGGCTTAACAATGGTTCTCACCACTCAAATAGGGAGGAATTTCCTTTTGCAGCAAAGACCATCTCACGCTGAGATGGTCGTGCCAAAAGTAAGTTCTCGCGCTACAGTTCAAATAGTTACGTGCGAGTGAAGCACAATGGTTTCTTAATAATAGTTTATTGAATTCAATAATTTATTGGCTTTTATAGAAATCCTTGGATTCCCATTGGTAAATCTATTTAAATGCATCTTACCTTTAATTAATATATCCAAGTTTTATGCATCAAAGTGTTATCGAATTGAGTAACCAAAGAGATCTCACTTTCGAAAGCAATGAAGTGCTACCGAAATTCAACCATGGAGTTTCCAAGTATAATAATGGACCATTTCAAAGGTTGAAGATAAAATTCATACTTCTTGCACCACCCAACACTTTTACTTCATGTCAAATCCTACCATTAAGTCATTCTTCATGAGCACACCCTTAAACATCAATCCTATAGATCAAACCTGGTGTCATCTCAAATTGCCCCCAAGGAATTTGATTGTAGTTTAGCGGAAGTATCACCTAGAGATGACCCATAGGCATAACCGTATCACCCTGAGATAGCCAGTAGGCAAGACTATCCCACATAGATATGACCTCTCAATAAATATCTATTTTCCCTATTTTCTTGCTTTCATTAGTTTTAGCAGCATTTTAATTACTTTCTAGCATAGTTAGATTTTATTTTTTATGCATTTATCAGTTATATTTAAGCGTTGAAGAACACAAGCTTATACTGAGAGGGGGGGTGAACAGTATAAGACCGCTTTTTACCTTTTTTCTCCAAATCAACTTTCAAATCAAAATTATGCAGAGTATAGAAAGCAATATCAACAACAATAGTTAAAACAATGCACAAAACACCATCCACAAAAGAGACACAGCAATTTACGTGGTTCACCCAAAGCAGGCTACTCCACGAATAAAATCTCTCACTAAATTTTATCAACTCAAAATCTAGGAATACCTTTCCTGATTACAATATTTATGGGCATCAACCCAAAGGAGACACTAATCCCCTAGCTCTGTTCTGGCTGGTGATCCTCTAAAAGACCTCTGCCTCCTCTGCCCTTAGCAAATGGAACTCTACCCATAGAAGACACCTATCTTCCCTGCTCTGGCTGGAGACCTTTGTCCTCAACTCTATCACCTCCAAAGCTGGTCCTTTAAATTGCACTAAACATAGTCCTTCGGTCTAGCACAAATGTCCTTGATTTCTCTTTCTCTGATCTGCACCGAACATAGTCCTTCGGTCTAGCACAGACGTCTTTTGTTCTCTTTTTTTGGTCTACACAAAAGCATAGTCCTTCACTCTTTTTGTGCAATCACAGCTACCCTTGACCTTTGCACCTCTGTGCAATTACAGCTGCATAGTCTTCGTGCACTCTGCTTCCTTGCAATCTCTCTCACTTGGAAGATTCGATAGAATGCACTCTGCTCTCGACGATTGAACTTCTTCACTTCGCATAGTCTACAAATGTCGCTCTTCGAATGCACACATCGATCAATATTGTTTTCTCTCCAAGCAACCCTGCTTTTATACTAAAACTTTCAAGATCAAAACCTTGATCTTAGTCGGCTACTACCCTTAACTTCATCGGTTGCAAAACCCTAAACTATGTCGGCTCAAATTCAACTCTACCGACTTCAACCGCCTCTGTGGTTCTGTAGCTTTTCTCATGAAACTACAACATGTCACGATATCACGACACATTTGCAATCGAACACTATCTTATGGCTTTTGTCATGATATCGCAACACTTTCTACTTTTGCTGATGTCATCTTCTCTTCTGTCATGAAATCATGACCCTTCTGACTTCATGGCCTTCTCTGCTTTTGTCATGAAATCATGACACTACTGCCTTTGCTGACATCATCTTCACTCCTATCGTGAAATCATGACCCTTCTCGCTTTCTCAACCTTTTCTCGGCTTGCACTAGAAAAAACGAAACATGTCACGAAATTGTGACACTTTCACTGCCTTGAGCTTCTCTCTGCCTTACTCCCATGAAATCGGAACATGTCACGAAATTGTGACGCTTTTGTCTTCATAGCCTTCCTTTCTGCTTCTGTCGTGAAATCGTGACACTTCTCCTATAGAAGACCTACTTCCAATTTCTATCGCAAAATCGTGACACTTTCTCCATCTGTACGCTTTTCTTTCATCTTGTCATGAAATCGCTACATCTTCATCCACTGGCTTCTTCACTTCTACCTATCATGAAATCACAACACTTTCTACATCCGTACACTTTTCTTTCATCCTGTCATGAAATCGCGACGCTTTCAACTTCCATACGCTTTCTTTGTAGCCTGTCGTGAAATTGTGATGCTTCTCATTTCAGACTCTTCCCTTTGCTACATGTCATGAAATCATGATAGTTCTCACTTCGAGCTTTTCAACATGTCATGAAATCATGACACCTTTTGAGTAACTTTCTCTCTCTTTGAACTTGTCGCGAAATTGCGATAGTTCACACTGTGGACTCTTCTTTCAGCATTATGTCATGAAATCATGACTTTTTTCCTTTCGGACTCCCTCTCCTGCAACATGTCATGAAATCGTGACACTTTTCGGTCTGTACAATCTTCTTTGCAATATGTCACAAAATTGTGACACTTTTCCTTTTCTGCCTTCCTGCACTTTTCGAGTCACGAAAATGTGACATGTCATGAAATTGCGACACTTTCCACCTTCCTCTCCTTCTCTGCCAACATGTCACAAAATCATGACAATTTTTCCAGCTTCTTCTCTCTCTTCCAACATGTCGTGAAATCACGATAGTTTTTCCAGCTTCTTCTCTCTCTTCCAACATGTCACGAAATCGCGACAGTTTTTCCAGCCTGTCGCAAAATTTTTCTAACTTGTCTTTTTTTTCTTTGATCTTTTGCAAATGGGCTACTATGATATTTTTGGAAGCCCAATGTCCATGCTATGAATAATCTGACATTAAATCAAATTCCTTCAAGAGCTTCTTGACATCAATGACAACTTCTACACTTGAGCAAAGGCAATGTACCCAAGGTACCCAAAATTGCCAACAATCTCCCCCTTTGTCATTGTTGGAAAACCTTTACTGAAAACACAACTCAAGAGCCAAAACTGAAACTATCTATGCTAACAACTAAGAATATGCCTTTGAAGTTTTGCTCCTCCTGACTTGAAGCTCTTCTCTTCACTTGATGCTCTCCCCCTTACTCATATCTCTCCCCCTTTGTCATCAATGGAAAAGGGTCACCTTTGGGGCTTCGGACTAAGAATGAGCCTCTTAGCTTAGTCCCTCCCCCACCTCCTCATGAGGTGATTAAAATAGGGGTGGGAGTAAAACTCCCATTAGGCACTGATCATCATCAACATCTATAATTTCCTTGTCGAGCCTTCTTTTGAATTTTTTGTCAATATTCCTGTTCTTGTTCCTGTCACTGTTCTGATCCTAGGACGTGTTCATACCACTGTTCCTATTCCTATACCTTGGAATATTAGCTCTAAACTATCTAGTTGTGTGACCATCATTGTTGCACTTATAACAGGTAATAATGTTATTTCTTTTAGGCATACCTGTTCTTCGAATCTGCCTGTTCTGACTAACTGAGTTCTTGTTATTAGCCTTGCAAAAAAATGCATTATGCCCAAACTGATTACAAGAGTAGAAATACCCTTGAAATAAATTGCTACCTCTAAAACTATCATTTACCTTGCTTACTTGAGTCATGCAATGCACAGCCATGTGACCAAACCTGTGACATGCAAAACATCTACCGTGAAATTTTCTTTTATTCAACCTCTTGGGTCCCAAAAACTTCTTCTTCGCAATCTGAATTTTGTTTTCTTTTTATGTGCATCTATCACTCACGGACTCATGATCTGAAGTACTTTCTTCATCAGAATTCTCTTCCTTTTGAAATCTCTTGCTAGATTCCCCAACCTGTTCCTTGTGCGGCTCAACAAAATTAAGACCTGTTTTATCTGTTGGTTTTCTTTGACCTTTGATGAGAGACTTAACCCTTTTGGAGCTATCTTGAAACCTGTACAGCTTATCCTTGTACTCTTTAGTTTCCACTTCCAAAGAAGCCATTTTTTGTTCCAACTCATTATACTGAAGAATCTTAGACTCTAACTCGTCCTTGAGTTCTTGTGTCTTAGCCATAGAGAAGTCAAGACTTTTTGTAAGATCATCTCTCTCCATACAACATTCATCTAACTTATCCTTGAGTCTGGCATTCTTCTTTCTTTCCTTTTTCAAAACACTAAGAGCATTGGTAAAGTCACTTTCAAGATCCTTTATTTGTTTGCTTTCTGAATCATCAGAGTCTTTTATAGATTTCTTATCACTAGAGGTGCCACCCTTTTCAAAAACCATACAAGCATCTTCCTTATAGTTTTTTGAAGCATCCTCATACATACTAGTAACAAATTCATTATTTGTGCAATCATCCTCAAGGTGACCAAAATTTCCACATCTAAAACATTTCATGATAATGAATCTATGTTTTGGTTCTTCCTCTTTTTCTGATATGAACAACATCTCATTTTCACTATCACTTGAAGAACTTTCACTATCACTACTAGAACACTTACTTGCTTTGTCTAGGTAGAAACTCTTCTTGTGCTTGTGAGAATACCTCTTTCCGTGATTGTTGTGCTCATATTTGTTCTTCCTGTGATGTTTGAATTTTTCAGAATCCTTGCTCTTAGAATCTTGTTTATCTTCATCACTTTCATACTTGGAAACAGTACAATCATTAGCATAATGGCCAAACTTTCCACAATTGAAACATCTTATATTCTTCATGCTTTTGTGCTTTCTAGAGAACTTGCCTTTCTTGCTGTAATATGCCTCTTCATCACTAGAAGACTCATCACTCTCTTGAATCTATTTACCTTTGGATTTCTTGGTAGCCTTGAAAGCTACCTCTTTCTTGACATCAACCTTCACTTGAGTTCTCAACTCAAATGCTGCAAGTATACTATGGAGCTCATCCTTTTTCAACTTATCCAAATATTTAGCTTCCTTAATAGCAAAAATATTTTCACTAAATCTAGTAGGAAGAGATCTTAAAATCTTATCACAAACATCATTTTCAATAAGCTCAAGACCTAAGTCTTTCATGGAGTTAACAACCTCATCCATACGAAGCATGTAGTCACTAATATTTTCATCATCATTCATATTGAGTTGTTCAAACATACCTTTGAAGTGTCTCAACTTGGCCTTTTGGACATTTACATCACCTATGTGAACCACCTGCAGCTGTTTCCACATTTCACTAGTTGTCTTGCAGTGAATTACTTTGGTGAGATCTGCTTTCTGTAAACCTTTCAGGATTGCATTCATTGCTTTTGAATTACTGTGATGTAGGAGCCTATCTTCTTTAGTATATGGACCATTTACAGGAATAGTGTACCCATCTTCAATCACTTTCCAAACCTCATTCCCAAGAGCCATTATATGAACCTTCATCCTTGCACTCCAAAGACCAAAATCTGATCCATCAAGAATAGGTGTTGCATTGCCACTTGAATAATCCATTGTGTTCTTTGCTAGCTTTTCCTTCAAGCTGTTAAACTTTTCGAAGGCACTGGCTCTGATACCAATTGAAGAACACAAGCTTATACTAAGAGGGGGGTGAATAGTATAAGACTATTTTTTACCTTTTTTCTCCAAATCAACTTTCAAATCAAAATTATGCAGAGTATAGAAAGCAATATCAACAGAAGTAATTAAAACAATGCACAAAACACCATCCACAAAAGAGACATAGCAATTTATGTGGTTCACCCAAAGCGGGCTACTCCACGGATAAAATCTCTCACTAAATTTTATCAACTCAAAATCTAGGAATACCTTTCCCGATTACAATATTTATGGGCATCAACCCAAAGGAGACACCAATCCCCTAGCTCTATTCTGGTCGGTGATCCTCTAGAAGACCTCTCGCCTCCTCCTCGCCCTTAGCAAATGGAACTCTATCCACAAAAGACACCTATCTTCCCTACTCTGGCTGGAGACCTCTGTCCTCAACTCTATCACCTCCAAAGCTGGTCCTCGAAATTGCACTAAACACAATCCTTCGATCTAGCACAAATGTCCTCGATTTATCTTTCTCTGATCTGCACTGAACACAGTCCTTCAGTCTGGCACAGATGTCTTTTGTTCTCTTTTTTTGGTCTACATAAAAACATAGTCCTTCGCTCTTTTTGCACAATCATAGCTACCCTTGACCTTTGCACCTCTATGCAATTATAGCTGCATAGTCTTCGTGCACTTTGCTTCCTTACAATCTCTCTCACTTGGAAGATTCGACAGAATGCACTTTGCTCTCGACGATCGAACTTCTTCACTTCGCACAGTCTGTGAACGTCGCTCTTCGAATGCACACATCGATCAATATTGTTTTCTCTCCAAGCAGCCCTACTTTTATACTAAAACTTTCAAGATCAAAACCTTGATCTTAGTCGACTGCTACCCTTAACTTTGTCAGCTGCAAAACCCTAAAATGCATCAACTCAAATTCAACTCTTTCGGCTTCAACCACCTCTGTGGTTCTATAGCTTTTCTCGCAAAACTACATGTCGTGATATCATGACACCTTTGCAATTGAACACTATCTTATGGCTTTTGTCATGATATCATGACACTTTCTACTTTTGTTGATGTCATCTTCTCTTCTGTGGCAAAATCGTGACCCTTATGACTTCATGGCCTTCTTTGCTTTTGTCGTGAAATCGTGACACTACTGCCTTTGCTGATGTCATCTTCACTCTTGTTGTGAAATCGTGACCCTTCTCACTTTCTCAACATTTTCTTGGCTTGCACTAGTGTTGTGGCTGATCCACAACACACCCCAAAATTGGGGACCCACCTTTTTTGCAGGCTTTCAAAGAAAATCTCAGTGACCCAGATGCTAAAAATCAAGAAAAAGGGGCAAAATTGCACAAGGAAGAAAAGTGTCGCGATATCGCGACATGTCGCGCCATCGCTGCCGAAAAATGAAAAGTGTCGCGAAATCGTGACATGTTGCTCCATCGTGGCCAAAAATAGAAAAGTGTAGCGAAATCGTGACATGTTGCTCCGTCGCGGCCGAAAATGAAAAAGTGTCACGAAATCGCGACATGTTGCTCCGTCGTGGCCCAGAGAGGAGAGAGAAAGGCAAAATGGAAAGGCGTAGCGAAATCGTGACATGTCACAAAATCGTGGGTCAAACCAGTCAAACAGGGCAAAGCAAAAAAAATATCGCGAAATCGTGACAAGAAGCGGCAAATGGGGCACGAAGCAGAAAGGCGTAGCGAAATCGTGACGCATCGCAAAATCATGGTCAACGCAGTCAGCGGCAGCAGGTGGGCGGAACCGTCGTGAAATCATGACGTGTTTGATTTTCGTGGCTTACAAGCGGGTGGAAGGCATGAAATGTAAAATGGTCATGAAATCGTGACAAAACCGAGCCAAAGGCGATAAGGCCCAACAGTGTAGCGAAATCATGACAAGAACAGACACAAAGCGCATAAGTCGAAAGGTGTCACGAAATCGTGATGCGTCGCGTTTTCACGGTGCGAGTGGACTAAAAGGCCTAAGTGGTGAAAGGCGTAGCGATTTCGTGCAACTTTTGGAGGAAACGTTCCAGATGAAAAAACGTCGTGAAATCGCGACAGGTTGCAGCCAAAGGAGTGTCGAGTGAAAAAACGTCGTGAAATCGTGACAAAAACGAGCGAAAGGGCATGAAGCGAAAAAACATCGTGAAATCGTGACAAAATCGATGGAAAGGGCAAGAAGCACAAAAACATCGTGAAATCGCGACAAAAACGAGCGAAAGGGCACGAAGCGAAAAGCATCGCGAAATCGTGACAAAATCGAGCGAAAGGGCACGAAGCACAAAAACGTCGCGAAATCGCGACAGAAAGCAGCGAAAGGGCATGAAACGGAGAAGCGTAGCGATTTCGTGACAGGTTGCGGCCGAGAGTGTATGGAACAGAAAAGCGTCACGATTTCGTGACATGTCGCGATTTCGCGACATGTCACGTTTTCACTGGGCAAGAAGGCAAGAAGGCTATTGGCCGAAAAACGTCACGATATCGCTACCTATCTCATTTTTGCTGTGCTGGCAGAGGAACAAGCTGCATGCATAAAGACGTCGTGATTTACATGGGGCCATTACGAAACATGCTGGAAACGTAGAACACGTGGCATACAGGTGTCAGGATTACAGAGACGTTTCATGTAACAGAGAATATCGAACGTTTCGACAGTGCGCATAAAATCAAAAGCAACAAAAAGGCAAGGAATTTGAAACGATGCATTCTGGGAGGTGAAACGAAGCGACGCAGGGTGAATCGAAGAGCCGTATCAGTTAGTATAAAATTAGAAGCGCAGATCGATACAGGGGTTGGAAATTGTTGCTAGCAGAGTTGCAGAGACAAGGGCTGCATGCCATTCTGGGCCTGCACTTGGAGCAATTTCCTTCATTTGTTCTGGATTTGTTAAACCTGGAACATTCTGTCATTGTAACTGATATATTATTTTAAGGCAGAAATACAGAGAGTTGACATCTTATTGATAAGAAAGAAGGAGTTATTATGCATGCAAGATTTAATGTTTTATCTTCCCTTTCAGATTTCTAGGCTTCTAGGTGAAGTTTAATGCAAATGTTTTTGGTTGCTTCATGCGAATGCCTAAAATCTGAAATTACAGTAAAAACCCTAGAAACCCGCACCTAGCTTATCAAGATTGTGCGAATTTGCAGATTCAATAGGTTAGGTTGCATGCAAAAACCTCATTATCTTCGGTTTTGTCAAATCGAGATGGCAGCATTCTGGACGTAGTTTAGTTTCATTTTCATTTGCATTTTCTTTTTATTTTTTATCCCTTATTTTATTTTTTGCATTTTAATTACCGTCATTCAAATAAATAACTGAAAATCCATCAAAGCTCAGGATCAAAATAGATTCAATTCTTAGATTTATTCACTTTGAGTCCATTGTAAATTCAAATTAAAGCAAACCATAGTGCCCCTTGTTAACATCCACTTGCAACCCTAAGGTATTCCCAGCATTTAAATTAAAACAACATCATTGGTATACAAAGAGCTAGCATAACAGGAACCTTGGAGAAATTATCTGTTGTAATTTCTTTGCAAGCAGAGGATTTTGGGACTCGGATCCTACCGGAGAGTGTGCTTTCACAATTGGGTGAAAACACCACTCAACAGATTGGCGCTAGAAGGAGGGCCTGATTGGTTTACTTTATTTTGATTTTCATGCATAAGTAATATCTTTTTGATTCAATTTTGAAATTGTATCTTAAATCTCACAAACGGCTAAACTGCAGCATTTGTTTTTGTTTCTGTTGCAGGAAATAACCGAGGGTTTCATCAGGCAGGCTGGACCCACCGCGTCGTATTGCGACTAGGTCCCAAACAACCGGGGAAACCATTTTTCATGACCTTACGCTCACTGGTACTCCCAAGAATAAAACCAAGCAAGTCGTAAGCTTACCAGTCACAAAAGACCTTTTTTCTCCAAGAACATCGAGTGGACCTACACCAGTGACATCAGTTGCCACTAGTGTTCCTATTGTCAGTAATATTTCCACTGCTCTTGTAGGGTTGTCTTCATCGATTTTGAGTCAAATGGCTCAACCTCCAGTAGCTCCTTGGTATGGAGCTAACAATATTCCTTTGAACATTGTTGGGGATATCCATGAAATCCCCAAGAACATAGAAATATTTTTGCCTAAATACAAACCAGATGGCCCAAGAACAGCAGAAGAACATATCCAAGCCTATAGGGATGTTTTAATTAGGCTGCAAGTCCAACATGAAGATGTGGCTTGCAGACTTTTCCCCATGAGCTTAGATCCAATAGCATATGAATGGTATATATGCTTACCAACTGGTTCAATCACTTCATGGACGCAAATGGAGAATGCCTTTGTCAATCAGTTCAGGTCACCTTTGGATCCCGCAACCATTTACAATCAATTCATTACATGCAAAAGGGGCCAGGGGGAACCAATCAGAACATTTAATCAAAAATTCCAAAAGTGCTATAATAGAGCAGTTCGGCATTTTGCCATCGATCCCGTAGTGGCTTTGCAGATATATTTTGGGGCATTGGACCCCATGACAGCCATGTTTGCAAGACGAAATCCTCAAGTCACCATGCTAGCTCTAGCCTATAATGAAGCCATGACCATCGAGCAGCAAATGACACCACAGGGCTATGGATTTCCCCAGATGCCTATGATGGGACAATATGCTCCATATGGTCAAGCTCCCTTGGCAAATCAGATCATGGCACCGCAAATGCCAAGCATGAACGCCTTCCCATATCAGTAGCCGTATCCACCAGCACCTACGTATGCACCCATTCCAATCCAACCAATTACATCCATTCCACCTGTTCCCGCATTTTTGTAGAATAGTCAATCGACTATGCAAGGAACCAACCAAGTTAATTCTCAGGCTATAGTTCCTTTCCCAAATCCAACTCCGATTCAAAGTGTCAATCCATACGGGAATCAAATTCCTCAAAACCCGACCCAAATGTTGAATCAAGACCCCACCAATTATGCAAATCCAACGGGGGTTAACAACAATGTGATTCCACCGAAGGAGATTTATTCAGAGGTCGAAGAGCTCAAGAAAATAGTTCATAAGCTGAGCAATGACATGGTTCAGAAGTAGAAGTATGAATCCCATGCCCCTCACTCAAATCAAAATTTTAACAATAGAGGGAGACATTGGAACACAAAGCCAAACAATGGGGGAGTACCCGCTCCCATTGCTAATCAACTAGATACTTCTGCAGGACCTAGTCAATCCAATTCCCTTTTGAATCTTTCAGATTTGGCATGGGAAAGGGGGTGTAGGTTGCACAACACAAAAGAACACAATGAGAGGAATTGTCCTGAAATTGCTAGATACACTCATTGTCTTCAGGCACAAGTTGATGATTTGGAACTCGTATCAAATGAGGGTCCATCGCAACATCAAGATGATAACATTATGGTGATGGAAACTCGTATATCATCAAGAAGGTGAGAGTGAGGAAGAAGAAGACGAAATTTTGGAATAGGAGGTGCAAGATTTTCGAGATTTTAGAAAGGGGAATCATGGATACCATTTGAGAAGTAAATCTAAAGCCCCTAAAACCTCATCAACACCTCCAAACAACTCTATTCTTCCTCTGGATACTAAGGCAAATAATAATCCTCCTCCACTCATAAGAGAAATGTCTAATGACGTGCAAAAGACAGTCAAATTCAAAAAACCAAACTATGACATAGTGGAGGATCTAAAGAAGTCCAAATCTAGCCTTTCGTTCTTGGACGCGGCTAGATTGCCTGGCCAAAAGGAGGCGTTGATAAAGGCTCTGAACTCACCTGATCAAATGTGGAAGGGAAAAGGAGTTGAGTCCCATCCGATTTTACGAAAGGAGAGACGGGATGTCCCGCCATTCTTATTGACTCTGAGAATTGCGGGGGTGGACACGGGTGCCACGAGCAACCTCATGCCTTCGGAGATATGTCAAATGCTAGGTCTGCAACCTGTTTCATCCAAATGCAAGGTCCTGCAATTGGACCGATCGGAGGTAAATGTGGTAGGGACCCTATATGATGTCAAAATTCAATTAAATTCTGAACCCAGGGTCCAGCAAGTTGTCGACATTCTGGTTGTTAATATCCCAAGTAGATATGGAATGCTACTTGCGAGGGATTGGATGAAAACTCCGAATGGCTATTTTTCAACAGACTGCTCACATATGTGGCTACCCTGGAAAGGAATTGCAAATCAAATCAGAGTGGAAAATGAACCGAGGCTTAAAGAAATCATAACAAAATTTAACAAGCCGAATGAAGTTCAGTTTTCTGAGCCAGAACTGGGGGTTTATGCACTTGATGTTGAGGAAGCTACTGAAGAGCCTAAAAAGGAAACATGTCATGGTGGCTCTTCTGAGGAAAATGATTGCACATGGTTGCTCAGGTTTGATGGATCAAAATCTAGACAGGGAGCAGGAGCTGGAGTCGAGCTCACTGGTCCAGGAGGTAAACCATTATTGGTTGCTTACAGATTGCAATTTCCTTGCACGAACAATGTGGCGGAATACGAAGCATTGATCTTTGGTTTACGTCTAGCATTGAGCAAGCAAGTTAAATGCTTGAAGGTTTTGGGAGATTCTGAGTTGGTAGTCAAGCAGATCAAAGGACAAGTATACATGCCGTGACAGGAGACTGAGCCTTTATAGAACTAGGGTTATGGACCTCATTGAGGAATTCGACGCATTCAATATAGCCCTTATTTCTAGAAAAGGAAATCGAATAGCAGACTCTCTTGCAGTCGTCGCGGGCATGTTAAACCCGATTGATATAAAAAGGTGTAAAAAGTTCTCCATTGAATTGGTTCCTTGTCCATCAATACCCGATAATGTCAAGAATTTCCAGGTTTTTGAAAATGACAGACACATCTTCAAATTTGTCACGAACTCGGGTATTTTTGAAAATCAGGTGATTGATGAGGAGCAAAGGTGGCAAGATGAAATAGAAAATGAGAGTGAAACCGCATGTCAATCCAACAAAATACCTAAAGACGTGGTTTCATTGGAGAAAATGTTCGACGTGGGATACAAGACCAAAAAAGGAAAAAGGGTCCCACTCCCCAAAGATGCATGTGATTCAATTAATCTAGGGAGTGCAGACAATCCAAAGGAGGTGTACATTGCAAAGGCATGTACAGATGAAGAAAGGAGCAACATAATACAGGCATTGAAGCATTACATAGATTGCATTGCTTGGAATTACAATGAGCTGAAAACATACAACCAAGACATTATCACACATACCATCCCTTTGAAGCCAGACTCCAAGCCTTTTAGGCAAAGACAGCGAGTTGTTAACCCGCTATTGGAGCCTTTGATCGAAAAGGAGGTCAAAAGATTATTGGAAGCGAAGATCATTTTTCCTGTTAGGCACTCAACCTGGGTTGCTAACCTCGTTCCAATAAGAAAAAAGAGTGGAGAGATTAGGCTGTGCATAGATTTTCGAAATCTTAATAAAGCCTCTCAAAAGGATAATTATCCATTGCCATCAATTGATGAAATTCTACAAACGGTAAATGGATCTGAAATGATGTCCTTTCTTGATGGGTATTCTGGATACAACCAAATTCTTATACATCCAAATGACAGGATGAAAACAACCTTCACCACCAAGTGGGGGACATTTGCATATAAGAGAATGTCGTTTGGACTGTTAAATGCTGGTGCAACATTTCAACGCGCCATGGACTATGCATTCAAAGGGCTCATAGGCAAATGTATCATCGTGTATGTGGATGATATTCCAGTATTCTCAAAGAAGAGAGAGGACCATGTCAAAGATTTGAAGAAAGTGCTCCAAAGATGCAGAGAACATGGAATTTCCTTAAATCCCAAAAAGTGCATTTTCGGAGTAATAGAAGGAAAATTGCTTGGTCACATCATTTCAAAAGAGGGCATATCCATTGATCCAGAAAGGATACAAGCTATCCAAAATTTACCTCTCCCAGGTAGTAAAAAAGAATTGAGATCTTTCTTTGGGCAAGTTAATTTTGTGAGGAAGTTTATCTCGAGCTTTGCTGAGATAGCCAAACCTCTGAACAAGATGCTCAAGAAGGATGTAGAGGTCAAGTGGAACGAGGAAAGTAGGGTGGCCTTTCAGAACATCAAAGATGCCATTTCCAGAGCCCCGGTCCTCATAAGTCCAGACTATTCCAAACCTTTCTATATTTATGCTTTCGCATCAAAACACTCTTTCGCGAGTGTCTTGACCCAAAAAGGTGAGGATAGTGCAGAGAACCCCATAGCATTTTTAAGTGCCCCTCTAAAAGATGCTCAATTAAGGTATTCCATCCTTGATAAGCAGATGTACGCACTTTTTAAAACGGTGAAAAAATTTAGACATTACATTGTGCACAACAGAGTTATTGCCATCGTGCCTGACTCTGTTGTTAAGACCATGTTTTTACAAAACGAACTAGGTGAGAAAAGAGGGAAATGGATTTCCACCATCCAAGAATTCGATCTCGAAATCCAACCTATGAAACTAGTTCGAGGACAGGGACTGGTGAAGGCGATCGCTGAAAATAATCCGCAAATAACATGCCAATACTCGAATACAGAATACATTGCTAAGGATGACTGGTATGTTGATATTGTGCAATTTTTATTGAATGGTAAGTGTCCTTCTAATCTGAATTCAACTCAGAGAAGAGCTTTAAGGCTTAAGTCTATCAATTATCTGATGAAATCTGGTGTTCTTTACAGGAAGAATCATGAAGGGATCTACCTGAGGTGCCTGAACAAAGAAGAAGCTGCCAGGGTGTTGCAAGAATTTCACGGGAAACATGGAACTGGTCATGGTGCGGCAAATGCTACAACGCATCAAATCCTGAGAGCAGGATACTACTGGCCCCACATTTTCAAAGATGCACATGCCCATGTACGATCTTGTCATATCTTGTCAAGTGGCTGCCAATAGAGAAAGAAATGCAGCCATGCCATTACAACCTCGTAGTTGAAATGAGACCATTTGCACAAGTGGGGACTAGATTTCATTGGGGTTATTAACCCAAATTCTTTCGATTCTCATAAATTCATATTGACAACTACGAGACTATCGTACAAGGTGGACAGAAGCGATTCCTATTAAACATGCCACCACGGACGTTGTAATAAAATTCCTTGAGGACCATATTATAACAAGATTTGGAATGCCCGATTCTATTGTCAGTGACAATGGTAAAGCTTTTATTTCTACACAATTTGCAGATTGGGCATATGACAACAAAGTGAGCTTAAAGTTTGCATCTAATTATTATCCTCAAGGAAATGGTTTGGCCGAATCTTCAAATAAAAATTTGTTGAACACCATTAAGAAATTGCTGGAAAAGAACCCTCGGGATTGGCACAACCAATTAAAGTTTGCCCTTTGGGCAGATAGGACCAGAGTAAAAGAATCCATAGGGAATACTCCCTATCATTTGGTCTATGGGCAAGACCCGATATTTCCTGCAAATTTGAAGTTGCAGACCTTGCATTTCATACAAGAGTACTTGGGGACAGATGATCAAGTTGAAGCCAGGTTAAGTCATTTGTTGCACCTTGATGAAAAGAGAGAAGAAGCCATGAATCACATGAATAAACACCAGGAAGTTATCAAGAGATGGTTTGATAGAAGGGCCAAAATTAAGTCCTTCAGAATTTCAGATTTGGTATTACTATGGGACAAAAGACATGAGGAAAAAGGGAATCATCAAAAGTTTGATTGTCTTTGGTTAGGCCCCTATCAGATTTCAGAAATTCTCGGGAAAAATACCTTCAGGCTAAAAACTTTAGAAGGGAAATATTTTATGCTACCGGTTAATGGGCAGATTTTAAAGCATTATTTTAGCCCTTAGGTTGTGAGATTTTGATGTTATTCTTTTCGGTTTTGGTGGAGTTTTTCAGATTTTGTTTTCATAGTTTAGGATTGTTAGTCTAGTTAGGATTTAGGTTGTGGGTTTGATTTCAATTGACATGTTTTGTTTATTTTTATAAAAAAAAAAAAAGAATAAAATTGAGATGTCAACTTATGCTTAAGACTAGGAGAATATGAAATATTGGAATTGTCTTGTAAAAGCTCCACAAGTAACACAAACATTTTAAGTTATATCGTTTGAAATTTGTGATGCATGAAGTAGTCAGTTTTGTATGGCAAATATTTCATTTGCAATTCAAGAGATAATGCATTCATGTTACATCTCACTTTACATATACATTCCATCTTAGTTGCATATGCATCTTAGGTACAAATCATTAAAGTATGTCAAATCCTCTTAGGGTTGTGTTATAACATAAATGTAAGAAAAATCCTAAGGTTGGAAACCGAGTCTTGAGATATCTAGAACCAAGCACGTCTTATACATTAAAAAGGATCTTGAGCAAAATGATCAAAACCTAACTTGGAAGAAAAGGTTGGGCGAAAGAAGTTTTTCATGTCTATCCTATTATGCAACATGATCCTTAAAACAGTGGTTTTGACCACTTCCATAAAGCTTAAAGCCTAAAATCAGAGTAGTAAGGATAGGGTTAAGTCCTCATCGAACTTAGGTTGAGGATCCAATTCCCCAAAGCTTTGATTTGACCTACATGGAGTAGTAAGGATAGGGCATAAATTCTCATCTCGCTTAGGTTGAGAATCTGATTCCCCAAAGCTCTTATGTCTCATTTCATAATAAATCTTGGATTGGAAGGATCGTACTACTTGTCCTCTCGCAAAGGATGGGTAGTCATCCCCAAGGTCTAAGCAATAAATTAATATTTTCCATTTTTATCCAAAGCTTGGATTGGAAGGATCGTACTACATGTCCCTAGCAAGGATGGGTAGTCATCCCCAAGGTCCAAGAAGTAAAAAATTAATTTTTCCCATCTCATATTTATTTTGGATTGGAAGGATCGTACTACTTGTCCTCTCGCAAAGGATGGGTAGTCATCCCCAAGGTCCAAAGAAATGAAGATAAGTTTTGGATTGTGGGGTTAAGTATGCCCATGCATGGCAACATGTCTTGTCTAAAAAACAAGACCGCTGATTGTCCAAAGGGTTAGACTAGCATGACCATTTCTTCCATAATTGGTTAAATTATTTTGCTCAAAGTGAGGTAATGAACTCTAAATCAGAATAGTAAGGATAGGGTTAAACTCCCATCTTGGTTAGGTTGGGAGTCTGATTCCCCAAAGTTCTGATTTCACATTCACTTGCACATGGGTTCAAGATAGTAGGGACTCATAACCAACTTTGGGATATAATAAAACAATTCATTAGTGGATCCTAAGAGGGTTTGGCAATCTTGAATGTTTGTACATGATACTAGAAGAAAGACTATGCCTTTTATAAAAGCAAAATCTCCTAGCATATTCATTAGGTTACACAAATCATTCACAATCTCACATATGCATTCATGCAAAACTGACAATGGAATGTTGATCAATTTCAAACGATAGGGAATGAAATTCATTGCACACACCGAGCTAATACTTGATGATTCCGATGATTCATGTACTTCTGATCTTTGGGCATTTGTTTATATTGCTTATGTGCTAACACATGTTTTCGAGTTTGTATATGTTTCCAGGTTGGGTTCTCACTAAAATGCTCAAGAGCATTTGACAGTAGAGTCGCCATTTGTTGTGGCTGATCCACAACACACCCCAAAATTGGGGACCCACATTTTTTGCAGGCTTTCAAAGAAAATCTCAGTGACCCAGATGCTAAAAATCAAGAAAAAGGGGCAAAATTGCACAAGGAAGAAAAGTGTCGCGATATCGCGACATGTCGCGCCATCGCTGCCAAAAAATGAAAAGTGTCACGAAATCGTGACATGTTGCTCCATCGCGGCCAAAAATGAAAAGTCATAGCGAAATCGCGACATGTTGCTCCATCGCGGCCGAAAATGAAAAAGTGTCACGAAATCGTGACATGTTGCTCCATCGTGGCCTAGAGAGGAGAGAGAAAGGCAAAATGGAAAGGCGTAGCGAAATCGTGACATGTCACAAAATCATGGGTCAAACCAGTCAAATAGGGCAAAGCAGAAAAAACGTCGCGAAATCGCGACAGGAAGCGGCAAACGGGGCACGAAGCAGAAAGGCGTAGCAAAATCGTGATGCATCGCAAAATCATGGTCAACGCAGTCAACAACAGCAGGTGAGCAGAACCGTCGTGAAATCATGACGTGTTTGATTTTCGTGGCTTACAAGCGGGTGGAAGGCATGAAATGTAAAATGGTCACGAAATCATGACAAAATCGAGCCAAAAGGCGATAAGGCCCAACAGTGTAGCGAAATCGTGACAAGAACAGGCACAAAGCGCATAAGTCGAAAGGTGTCGCGAAATCGTGACGCGTCACATTTTCGTGACACGAGTGGACTAAAAGGCCTAAGTGGTGAAAGGCGTAGCGATTTCGCGCAACTTTTGGAGGAAACATTCCAGATGAAAAAATGTCGCGAAATCGTGACAAGTTGTAGCCAAAGGAGTGCCAAGTGCAAAAACATCGCGAAATCACGACAAAAACGAGTGAAAGGGCACGAAGCAAAAAAATGTCACGAAATCACGACAAAATCGAGCGAAAGGGCAAGCACAAAAACGTCATGAAATCACGACAGAAACGAGAAAAAGGGCACGAAGCGAAAAAGCGTCGCGAAATCACGACAAAATCGAGCGAAAGGGCACGAAGCACAAAAATGTCACAAAATTGTGACAGAAAGCAGTGAAAGGGCACATAACAGAGAAGCGTAGCGATTTCACGACAGGTTATGGTCGAGAGTGTACAGAACAGAAAAGCGTCACGATTTCGCGACATGTCGCGATTTCATGACATGTCACGTTTTCGCTGGGCAAGAAGGCAAGAAGGCTGTTGGCCGAAAAACGTCGCGATATCGCGACCTGTCTCATTTTCGCTGTGCTGGCAGAGGAACAAGCTGCATGCATAAAGACGTCACGATTTACATGGGGCCGTTACGAAACATGCTGGAAACGTAGAACACGTGGCATACAGGTGTCAGGATTACAGAGACGTTTCATGTAACAGAGAATATCGAACGTTTCGACAGCGCGCATAAAATCAAAAGCAACGAAAAGGTGGGGAATTTGAAACGACGCATTCTGGGAGGTGAAACGAAGCGACGCAGGGTGAATCGAAGAGCCGTATCAGTTAGTATAAAATTAGAAGCGCAGATCGATACAGGGGTTGGAAATTGCTGCTAGCAGAGTTGCAGAGACAAGGGCTGCATGCCATTCTGGGCCTGCACTTGGAGCAATTTCCTTCATTTTTTTCTGGATTTGTTAAACCTGGAACATTCTGTCATTGTAACTGATATATTATTTTAAGGCAGAAATACAGAGAGTTGACATCTTATTGATAAGAAAGAAGGAGTCATTATGCATGCAAGATTTAATGTTTTATCTTTCCTTTCAGATTTCTAGGCTTCTAGGTGAAGTTTAATGCAAATGTTTTTGGTTGCTTCATGCGAATGCCTAAAATCTGAAATTACAATAAAAACCCTAGAAACCCGCACCTAGCTTATCAGGATTGTGCGAATTTGCAGATTCAATAGGTTAGGTTGCATGCGGAAAACCTCATTATCTTCGGTTTTGTCAAATCGAGATGGTAGCATTCTGGACGTAGCTTAGTTTCATTTTCATTTGCATTTTCTTTTTATTTTTTATCCCTCATTTTATTTTTCTGCATTTTAATTACTCGTCATTTAAATAAATAACTGAAAATCCATCAAAGTCTAGGATCAAATAGATTCAGTTCTTAGATTTATTCACTTTGAGTCCATTGTAAATTCAAATTAAAGCAAACCATAGTGCCCCTTGTTAACATCCACTTGCAACCCTAAGGTATTCCCAGCATTCAAATTAAAACAACATCATTGATATACAAAGAGTTAGCATAACAGGAACCTTGGAGAAATTATCTGTTGTAATTTCTTTGCAAGTAGAGGATTTTGGGACTCGGATCCTACCGGAGAGTGTGCTTTCACAATTGGGTGAAAACACCACTCAACAACTAGCAAAAACGAAACATGTCGTGAAATCATGACACTTTCGCTGCCTTGAGATTCTCTCTGCCTTACTCCCATGAAACTGGAACATGTCATGAAATCATGATGCTTTTGTCTTCATAGCCTTCCTTTCTGCTTCTGTCATGAAATCGTGACACTTCTCCTATAGAAGACCTGCTTCCAGTTTTTGTAGTGAAATTGTGACACTTTCTCCATCCGTACGCTTTTCTTTCATCCTATCACAAAATCGCTACATCTTCATTCGCTGGCTTCTTCACTTTTGCCTATCGCAAAATCATGACACTTTCTGCATCCATACGCTTTTCTTTCATCTTGTCACAAAATCGCGATGCTTTCAGCTTTCATACACTTTCTTTGTAGCCCGTCACAAAATCACAACGCTTCTCATTTTAGACTCTTCCCTTTGTTGCATGTCATGAAATCACAACAGTTCTCACTTTGAGCTTTTCAGCATGTCGCAAAATTGCGACACCTTTCAAGTAACTTTCTCTCTCTTTGAACTTGTCACGAAATCATGACAGTTCACACTATGGACTCTTCTTTCAGCATTATGTCATGAAATCATGACATTTTACCTTTCGGACTCCCTCTCCTGCAACATGTCACGAAATCGTGACACTTTTTGGTCTGTACAATATTCTTTGCAATATGTCACGAAATCGTGATACTTTTCCTTTTCTGCCTTCCTACACTTTTTGAGTCGCGAAAATGCGACATGTCACGAAATCGTGACACTTTCCACCTTGCTCTCCTTCTCTACCAACATGTCACGAAATCATGACAGTTTTGCCAGCTTCTTCTCTCTCTTCCAACATGTCGTGAAATCATGACAATTTTGCCAGCTTCTTCTCTCTCTTCCAACATGTCACGAAATCGCGACAGTTTTTCCAGCCTGCTGCAAACTTTTTCTAACTTGTCTTTTTTTCTTTGATCTTTTGCAAATGGGCTACTATGATCTTTTTGGAAGCCCACTATCCATGCTATGAATAATATGACATTAAATCAAATTCCTTCAAGAGCTTCTTGAAATCAATGACAACTTCTATACTTGAGCAAAGGTAATGTACCTGTTGAATGGTGTTTTCACCCAAATTGTGAAAGCACACTCTCCGATAGGATCTGAGTCCCAAAATCCTCTGCTTGCAAAGAAAATAATTTCTCCAAGGTTCCTGTTATGCTGATATGATGCTGTTCAAATGAAATGCTAGGAATACCTTAGGGTTTGCAAGTGGATGTTAACAAGGGGCACTGTGGTTTATTTAGTTTGAAATTACAATGGACTCAAAATGAATAATATCTATTCTCCTCTTTAGTTCTGATGGATTTTCAGCTTGTTTATTTGAATACGATAATTAAACTACATAAAAATAAATTAAGGGTTTAAAAAAATAAAGCAAAACAAATGAAAATGAAACTAAACTACAGTCAGAATGCTGTCATCAATTCGATGAAACCAAAGATAATGAGGTTTTTTGCATGCAACCTAACCTAATGAACCTGCAAATTCACATAATCCAAATAAATTAGGTGCTGGTTTCTAGGGTTTCTACTGTAATTCTAGATTTAGGCATTCGCATGAAGCAAGCAAGCACACTTGCATTAAACTTCACCTAAAAGCCTTAGAAATCTGGAATGAATGATAAAACATTAAATCATGCATGCACAAAATGACTCCTTCTTTCTCATAAATGAGATGCCAACTTTCCATATTTCTGTATTTGAATGATATGTCAATTACATTTACAGAATGTTCCATATTTTACAAATCCAGAACAAATGAAGGAAATTGCCCAAGTGCAGGCCCAGAATGGCATGAAGCCCTTGTCTCTGCAACTCTGCAAGTAGCAATTTCCCCTCCCTCTTTCAATCCGCACTCTTGACTTTATAATCACTAAAATGGCTCTTCGATTCTCCCTGTGTCGCTTCGTTTCACCTTCCTGCATTTGACCTTTCAAATTCTTGCCTTTTCCTTGCTTTTGATTAATGCTCGACTTTGAAACGCTTGAAATCCACCACTGCATGTAACGCCTCTACAATACTGACACCTGTAAGCCACATGTCCTGTGTTTTTTGTGTCTTCTATAATGCCTTCCCATGCCAAAATATGACAAAACAACATGCAACCTGCTCACCTTTTTGGTCGTGAAAACGCGACATGTCGCGAAATCGTGACATATCGCGATATCGCAACGCTTTCCTCGTTCGTACGCCTCCGACCGTTTTTGTCGTGATATCGTGACATTTTTCACCTTCGGACCTTCATGCCGCTTTTTGTCTGATATCGAGACCATTTTCATTTTCATACCCCTTAGGCCGCACCCTGACGCGAAATCGCAATGCTTCTCTTCTTCGGGCACCTTTGTTGCATGCTGTCACGATTTCACGACATTTTTTCCTTCCTTACGCTTAAGCTTCAACCTATCACGATTTCGCGATGCTTTTCTCTGTCCGTACCACTTCGCTGCAATCTGTCATGAAATCGCGACCATTCTCTCCTTCGGACCTTCTTGCCGCAAATTGTCGCGATTTCGCTACCGTTTTCTATTTCGGGCCTTCTCACCGCAAACTATTGCGATTTCGCTACCATTTTGACTCTGCACTCCTTTGTGCTCAATGTTGTCACGATTTCGCTACCATTTTCCATTTTTGTACACTTGCCAATTTTTTGTCACGAAATCGCTACGCTGCCCCCATCCGTACTACTTCACTGCTTCGAAGCCGCGAAACTGCGACCTGTCACAATTTCGCAACGCCTTTTCGCTTCATTCCCCTTTTCTGCTTTCTGTCACGATTTCGTGACCATTTCTGCGCATTATGCTTTCTGGTTGATCCTGTCGCGATTTCGCGACCATTTTGGCCCTGTGCCCTGTTTGACTGGTTCCTATCGCGATATCGTGACGTTTTCTTGCTTCGTGCTCTTTGACCTCTTTCTATCGCGATATCGCGACGTTTTTTCGCTTTGTGCCCTTTGGCCTCTTTCTGTCGTGATATCGTGACGTTTTTCCGCTTTGTGCCCTTTGACCAGTTTGACCCACGATTTTGCGACACGTCGCGATATCGCTACGCCTTTCCATTTTGCCTTTCTCTCTCCTACCTGGGCCACGATAGAGCAACATGTCACGATTTCATGACACTTTTTCATTTTCATTTTCTCTCTCCTCTTTCTGTCGCGACGGAGCAACATGTCGTGAAATAGCTACGCTATTTTCATCCGTACAACTTTTGCAGCAACACGTCGCGTTTTCATGACACTTTTTCATTCTGGCAACGACAGAGCAAAATGTCGCGATATCGCGACGCTTTTTCAATTTTGGCAGTGATGGAGCAACATGTCACGATTTCACGACACTTTTCCTATTTTGGGCAGCGATGGCGTGACAGGTCGCGATTTCGCGACATGTCGCGATTTCGTGACACTTTCAAGACTCATGCATTTTTTCCTCTTTTCTTCAATTTTAGCATCTGGGTCATCGAGATTCTTCTCTACAAGCCTGAAAAAAGGTGGGTCCCTATTTTTGGGGTGTGTTGTGGATCAACCACAACAAATGGCGACTTTGCTGTCAAATGCTCTTGAGCATTTTAGTAAGAACCCAACTTGAAACATATCACAAACTCGCAAACATATGTTAGCACATAAGCAATATAACAAATGCCCAAAGATCAGAAGTACATGAATCATTAGAATCATCAAGTATTAGCTCAGTGTGTGCAATGAATTTCTTTCCCTATAATTTAAAATTGATCCACACTCCATTATCAGTTTTGCATGAATGCATATGTGCGATGGTGAATGATTTGTGTACCCTAATGAATGTGCTAGGATATTTTGCTTTCATAAAAGGCATGGTCATTCTTCTATTATTATGTACAAGTATTCAAGATTACCAAACCCTCTTAGGATCCACTAATTCATTACCTTATTGTATCCCAAAGTTGGTTATGAGTCTCTACCATCTGGAACCCATGTGCAAGTGAATGTGAAATCAGAACTTTGGGGAATCAGACTCCCAACCAACCGAGATGAGAGTTTAACCCTATCCTTACTATTCTGTTTAGAGTTCATTACCTCACCTTAAGCAAAATAATTAAACCAGTTATGAAATAAATGGTCATGCTAGTCTAACCCTCTAGACAATCAGTGGTCTTGTTTTTTAGGCAAGACATGATGCCATGCATGGGCATATCTAACCCCACAATCCAAAACTTATCTCCATTTATTTGGACCTTGGGGATGACTACCCATCCCTTGCAGAGGACAAGTAGTACAATCCTTACAATCCAAAATAAATATGAGATGGGAAAAATTTATTTTTTTACTTCTTGGACCTTGGGGATGACTACCCATCCTAGCTAGGGACACGTAGTACGATCCTTGCAATCCAAACTTTAGATGAAAACATTAATTTTGTTGCTTAGACCTTGGGGATGACTACCCATCCTTTGCAGAGGACAAATAGTACGATCCTTACAATCCAAGATTTACTATGAAATGAGACATAAGAGATTTGGGGAATCAGATTCTCAACCTAAGCGAGATGAGAATTTATGCCTTATCCTTACTACTCCATGTAGGTCAAATCAAAGTTTTGGGGAATTGGATCCTCAACCTAAGTTTGATGAGGATTTAACCCTATCCTTACTACTTTGATTTTAGGCTTTAAGCTCTATGGAAGTGGTCAAAACCACTATTTTAAGGATCATGTTGCATAATAGGATAGACATGAATAACTTCTTTCGCCCAACCTTTTCCTCCAAGTTAGGTTTTGATCATTTTGCTCAAGATCCTTTTTAATGTATGAGACGTGCTTGGTTCTAGATATCTCAAGACTCGCTTCCAACCTTAGGATTTACTTACATATATGTTATAACACAACCCTAAGAGGATTTGACATACTTTAATGGCTTGTACCTAAGATGCATATGTAACTAAGATGAGATGTATGTAAGGTGAGATGGAACATGAATGCATTATTTCTTGAATTACAAATGGAATGAATTGTCATGCAAAACTGATTCTTTCATGCATCACAAAATCAAACAATATAACTTAAGATGCTTGTGTTACTTGTGGAGCTTTTTACAGGACAATTCCAATATTTCATATTCTCCTAACCTGAAGCATAAGTTGACATCTCAATTTTTTATTTTTTTATATATATTTTTTTATTATTATTTTTATCAAAATTAACACATGTCAATTGAAATCAAATCCATAACCAAAATCCTAGCTAGACTAACAATCCTAAACAAAAAAAACAAAACCTGAAAATCCCCACCAAAACCAAAATAATAATATCAAAATCTCACAACCTAAGGGCTAAAATAATGCTTTAAAATCTGCCCATTAACCGGTAGCATGAAATCTCTCCCTTCTAAGGTTTTTATCCTAAAGGTATTCTTCCCAAGAATCTCTGAAATCTGATATGGACCTAACCAAAGACAATCAAACTTGTGATGATTCCCTTTTTCCTCATGTCTCTTGTCCCATAGTAATACCAAATCTGAAATTTTGAATGATTTCACTTTGGCCCTTCTGTCAAACCATCTTTTGATAACTTCCTGATGTTTATTCATGTGATTCATGGCCTCTTCTCTCTTTTCATCAAGGTGCAACAACTGGCTTAACCTGGCTTCAACTTGATCATATGTCCCCAAGTACTCTTGTATGAAATGTAAGGTCTACAACTTCAAATTTGCTAGAAATATCGGGTCTTGCCCATAAACCAAATGATAGGGAGTATTCCCTATGGACTCTTTCACTCTGGTCCTATCTGCCCAAAGGGCAAACTTTAATTTGCTGTGCCAGTCCCACGGGTTCTTTTCCAACAACTTCTTAATGGTATTCAACAAATTCTTATTTGAAGATTCGGCCAACCCATTTCCTTGAGGATAATAGTTGGATGCAAATTTTAAGCTCACTTTGTTATCATATGCCCAATCTACGAATTGTGTAGAAATAAAAGCTTTACCATTGTCACTGACAATAGAATCGGGCATTCCAAATCTTGTTATAATTTGATCCTCAAGGAATTTAATCACAACGTCTGTGGTGGCATGTTTAGTAGGAATTGCTTCTGTCCACCTTGTACAGTAGTCTGTAGCTATCAAAATGAATTTATGAGAATCAGAAGAATTTGGGTTAATAACCCCGATGAAGTCTAGTCCCCACTGTGCAAATGGTCTCATTTCAACTACAGGTTGCAACGGCATGGCTGCATTTCTTTCTCTATTTGCGACCACTTGATAGATATGACAAGATCGTACATGGGTATGCACATCCTTGAAAATATGTGGCTAGTAGTATCCTGCTCTCAGGATTTGATGTGTTGTAGCATTGGCTGCACCATGACCAGTTCCATGTTTCCTGTGAAATTCCTGCAACACCTCGGGCAGACTTCTTCTTTGTTCAAGCACCTCAGGTAGATACCTTCATGATTCTTCCTGTAAAGCACACCAGATTTCATCAGATAATTGACAGACTTAAGCCTTAAAGCTCTTCTCTGCGTTGAATTCAGATTAGAGGGACACTTACCAATCAATAAAAATTGCATAATATCAACATACCAGTCGTCCTTAGCAATGTATTCTATATTTGAGCATTGGCTTGTTATTTGCGGATTATTTTCTGCGATCGCCTTCGCCAGTCCCTGTCCTCGAACTAGTTTCATTGGTTGGATTTCGAGATCAAATTCTTGGATGGTTGAAATCCATTTTCCTCTCTTCTCACCTAGTTCATTTTGTAAAAACATGGTCTTGACAACAGAGTCGGGCACGATGGCAACAACTCTGCTATGTACGATGTAGTGCATAAATTTTTTCACAGTTTTAAAAAGTGCGTACATTTGCTTATCAAGGATTGAATACCTTAATTGAGCATATTTCAAGGGGGCACTTAAAAACGCTATGGGTTTTTTGGCACTATCCTCGCATTTTTGGGTTAAGACACTCGCAAAGGAGTGTTCTGATGCAAAAGCATAAATATAAAAAGGCTTGGAGTAGTCTGGGCTTATAAGGACAGGGGCTCTTGAAATGGCATCTTTGATGTTCTGGAAGGCCACTCTACTTTCCTCGTTCCATTTCACATCCACATCTTTCTTAAGCATCTTGTTCAGAGGCTTGGCTATCTCAGCAAAGCTGGAGATAAACTTCCTCACAAAATTAACCTGCCCAAAGAAAGATCTCAATTATTTCTTACTACTCGAGAGAGGTAGGTTTTGGATAGCTTGTATCCTTTTTGGGTCGATGGATATGCCCTCTTTTGAAATGATGTGACCCAGCAATTTTCCTTCTGTCACTCCAAAAATGCACTTTTTGGGATTTAAGGAAATTCCATGTTCTCTGCATCTTTGAAGCACTTTCTTTAAATCTTTGACATGGTCCTCTCTCTTCTTCAAGAAAAATAGGATATCATCCACATACACGATGATGCATTTGCCTATGAGTCCTTTGAATGCATAATCCATGGCGCATTGAAAAGTTGCACTAGCATTTAACAGTTCGAATGACATTCTCTTATATGCAAATGTTCCCCACTTGGTAGTGAAGGCTGTTTTCATCCTGTCGTCTGGATGTATAAGAATTTGGTTGTACCAAAAATACCCATTGAGAAAGGACATCATTTCAGATCCATTTACCATTTGTAGAATTTCATCGATTGATGGCAGTGGATAATTATCCTTTTGAGAGGCTTTATTAAGATTTCAAAAATCTATGCACAGCCTAATCTCTCCACTCTTTTTTCTCACTGGAACGAGGTTAGCCACCCAGGTTGAGTGCCTAACAGAAAAATGATCTTCGCTTCCAATAATATTTTAACCTCCTTTTCAATCAAAGGCTCCAATAGCGGGTTAACAACTCACTGTCTTTGCCTAAAAGGCTTGGAGTCTGGCTTCAAAGGGATGGTATGTGTGATAATGTTTTGGTTGTAAGTCTTCAGCTCATTGTAGTTCCAAGCAATACAATCTATGTAATGCTTCAATGCTTCTATTATATTGCTCCTTTCTTGCTTTGTACATGCCTTTGCTATGTACACCTCCTTTGGATTGTCTGTGCTCCCTAGATTAATTGAATCACAGGCATCTTTAGGGAGTGGGACTCTTTTTCCTTTCTTGGTCTTGCATCCCATGTCGAACATCTTTTCCAATGAAACCACGTCTTTAGGAATTTTATTGGATTGATACGCAGTTTCAATTTCATCTTCTCGTTTCATCCTGCCACCTTTGCTCCTCATCAATCACCTGATTTTCAAAAATACCCGAGTTTGTGACAAATTTGAAAATATGTCTATCACTTTCAAAAACTTGGAAATTCTTTACATTATCGAGTATTGATGGACAAGGAACCAGTTCAATGGAAAACTTTTTACATCTTCTTATATCAACCGGATTCAACATGCCCGCAACGACTGCAAGAGAGTCTGCTATTCGATTTCCTTTCCTAGAAATAAGGGCTATGTTGAATGCATCGAACTCCTCCATGAGGTCCATAACCCGAGTTCTATAAAGGCTTAGTCTCATGTCACGGCATGTGTATTGTCCTTTGATTTGCTTGACTACCAACTCAGAATCTCCCAAAACCTTCAAGCATTTAACATGCTTGCTCAATGCTAGAAGTAAACCATAGATCAACGCTTCGTATTCTGCCACATTGTTCATGCAAGGAAATTGCAGTCTGTAAGCAGCTAACAAGGTTTTACCTCCTAGACCAGTGAGCTCGACTCCAGCTCCTGCTCCCTGTCTAGATTTTGATCCATCAAACCTGAGCAACCATGTGTAATCATTTTCCTTGGAAGAGCCACCATGACACGCCTCCTCTTTATGCTCTTTAGCAGCCTCCTCAACATCAAGTGCATAAACTCCTAGTTTTGGCTCAGAAAATTGAACTTCATTCGGCTTGTTAAAATTTGTTATAATATCTTTAAGCCTCGGTTTGTTTTCCACTCTTATTTGGTTTGCAATTCCCTTCCATGGTAGCCACATATGCGAGCAGTCTGTTGAAAAATAGCCATTCAGCATTTTCATCCAATCCCTAGCAAGTAGCATTCCATACCTACTTGGGATATTAACCACCAAAATGTCTACAACCTGCTGGACCCTGGGTTCAGAATTCAATTGAATCTTGACATCATATAAAGTCCCCACTACATTTACTTCTGATCTGTCCAGTTGCAGGACTATACATTTGGATGAAACAGGTTGCAGACCTAGCATTTTACATATTTTTGCAGGCATGAGGTTGCTCGTGGCACCTGTATCCACCAAACAGTTATGCAAATTCTTACCCGTAATTCTCAAAGTCAGTAAGAATGGTGGGACATCCCTTCTCTCCTTTCACAAAATAATGTGGGATTCAACTCTTTTTTCCTTCCACATTGGATCAGGTGAATTCAAAGCTCTTATCAACGCCTCCTTTTGGCCAGGCAATCTAGCTGCGTCCAGGAATGAAAGGCTAGATTTGGACTTCTTTAGATCCTCCACTATGTCATAGTTTGGCTTTTCAAATTTGACTGTCTTCTGCATGTCATTAGACATTTCTCTTCTAAGTGGAGGGGGAGGATTATTATTTGCCTTAGTGTCTGGAGGAAGAATAGAATTGTTTAGAGGTGTCGATGAGGTTTTAGGGGCTTTAGACTTACTTCTCAAATGGTATCCATGATTCTCCTTTCTGAAATCTCAAAAATCTTGCACCTCCTGTTCCAGAATTTCGTCTTCTTCTTCCTCACTCTCATCTTCTTGATGATATACGGTTTCCATAACCATAATATTATCATCTTGATGTTGTGATGGATTTTCATTTGATACCAGTTCCAAATCATCAACTTGTGCCTGAAGACAATGAGTGTATCTAGCAATCTCAGGACAATTCCTCTCATTGTGTTCTTTTGTGTTATGCAACCTGCACCCCCTTTCCCATGCCAAATATGAAAGATTCAAAAGAGAATTGGGTTGGCTAGGTCCTGTAAGCATCTAATTGATTATCAATGGGAGCGGGAACTCCCCCATTGTTAGGCTTAGTGTTCCAGTGCCTCCCTCTATTGTTAAAATTTTGATTTGGGTGAGGGGCATGGGACTCATACTTCTGCTGTTGAACCCTATCATTGCTCAGTTTATGCACTAATTTCTTGAGCTCTTCAACTTTCGAATAAACATCCTTCGGTGGAATCATATTGTTATTAACCCTTGTTGGATTCGCATAATTAATGGGATCTTGATTCAACACTGGGGTCGGGTTCTGAGGAATTGGATTCCCGTATGGATTGACACTTTGAATCGGGATAGGATTTGGAAAAGGAACTATGGCTTGAGGATTGACCTGACTAGTTCCTTGCATAGTTGGTTGACTGTTCTGCAAAAATGCAGGGACAGGTGGAATGGCTGTGATTGGTTGGATTGGAATGGGTGCATACGCGGGTGCTGGTGGATACTGCTGCTGATATGGGAAGGCACTCATGCTTGGCATTTGTGGTGCCATGAGTTGATTTTCCTGGGGAGCTTGACCATATGGAGCATACTGTCCCATCATAGGCATCTGGGTAAACCCATAGCCCTATGGCATCATTTGCTGCTCGATAGTCATGGCTTCGTTATAGGCTAAAGCCAGCGTGGTGACTTGAGGATTACGTCTCGCAAACATGGCTGTCATGGGGTCCAATGCTCCACAAACATGGCTGTCATGGGGTCCAATGCTCCAAAATATATCTGCAAAGCCACTACGGGATCTATGGCAAAGTGCCTAATTGCTCTATTATAGCACTTTTGGAATCTCTGATTAAACATTCTGATTGGTTCCCCTTGGCCCCTTTTGCATGTAATAAATTGATTGTAAATAGTTGCGGGATCTAAGGGTGACCTAAATTGATTGACAAAGGCATTTTCCATTTGTGTCCAAGAGGTGATTGAACCAGTTGGCAAGCATATATACCATTCATATGCTATTGGATCTAAGCTCATGGGGAAAAGTCTGCAGGCCACATCTTCATATTGAACTTGCAGCCTAATTAAAACATCCCTATAGGCTTGGATATGTTCTTCTGCTATTCTTAGGCCATCTGGCTTGTATTTAGGCAGAAATATTTCAATGTTCTTGGGGATTTCATGGATATCCCCAACAATATTCAAAGGAGTATTGTTAGCTCCATACCAAGGAGCTGCTGGAGCTTGAGCCATTTGACTCAAAATTGATGAAGACAGACCTACAATAGCAGTAGAAATATTACTAACTATAGGCACACTAGGGGCAATGGATATTACTGGTGTAGGTCCACTCGACGTTCCTGGAGAAAATAGGTCTTTTGCGATTGGTGTGCTTACGACTTGCTTGGATTTACTCTTCGGAGTACCAGTAATGTCATGAAAAATGGTTTCTCTGGTTGCTTGAGACCTGGTCACAATACGGCGTGGTGGGTCCAGCCTGCCTGATGAAACCCTCGGCTATTTCAAAGAAAACCTGCAACAAAAACAAAAACAATGTTGCAGTTTAGCCGCCTGTGAGATTTATTAAATGATTTTAGAATTAGATCAAAAACAAATTATTCAGGTATGAAAATCAAAATAACATAAACCAATTCAGGCCCTCCTTCTAGTGCCAATCTGTTGAGTAGTGTTTTCACCCAATTGTGAAAGCACACTCTCCGATAGGATCTGAGTCCCAAAATCCTCTGCTTGCAAAGAAAATAATTTCTCCAAGGTTCTTGTTATGTTGATATGATGCTGTTCAAATGAAATTCTAGGAATACCTTAGGGTTTGCAAGTGGATGTTAACAAGGGGCACTGTGGTTTATTTAGTTTGAAATTACAGTGGACTCAAAATGAATAATATCTATTCTCCTCTTTAGTTCTGATGGATTTTCAGCTTGTTTATTTGAATACAGTAATTAAACTACAAAAAATAAATTAAGGGTTTAAAAAAATAAAGCAAAATAAATGAAAATGAAACTAAACTACAGTCAGAATGCTATCATCAATTCGATGAAACCGAAGATAATGAGGTTTTTTGCATGCAACCTAACCTAATGAACTTGCAAATTCGCACAATCCAAATAAATTAGGTGCTAGTTTCTAGGGTTTCTACTGTAATTCCGGATTTAGGCATTCGCATGAAGCAACCAAGCACACTTGCATTAAACTTCACCTAAAAGCCTTAGAAATCTAGAATGAATGATAAAACATTAAATCATGCATGCACAAAATGACTCCTTCTTTCTCATCAATGAGATGCCAACTTTCTATATTTCTGTATTTGAATGATATGTCAATTACATTTACAGAATGTTCCAGGTTTTACAAATCCAGAACAAATGAAGGAAATTGCCCAAGTGCAACCCCAGAATGGCATGAAGCCCTTGTATCTGCAACTCTGCAAGCAGCAATTTCCCCTCCCTCTTTCAATCCGCACTCTTGACTTTATAATCACTGAAATGGCTCTTCGATTCTCCCTGTGTAGCTTCGTTTCACCTTCTTGCATTTGACCTTTCAAATTCTTGCATTTTCCTTGCTTTTGATTAATGCTCGACTCTGAAATTCTCAAAATCGACCATTGCATGTAACGCCTCTGCAATACTGACACCTGTAAGCCACGTGTCCTATGTTTTCTGCGTCTTCTGTAACGTCTTCCCATGCCAAAACATGACAAAACAGCATGCAACCTACTCACCTTTCTGGTCACGAAAACGTGACATGTCGTGAAATCGTGACATGTCGCAATATCACGACGCTTTCCTTGTTCGTACGCCTCTGGTCGTTTCTGTTGTGATATCATGACATTTTCCACCTTCGGACCTTCATGCCACTTTCTATCGTGATATCACGACCATTTTTGTTTTCGTACCCCTTAGGCCGCACCCTGTCGTGAAATCGTGACGCTTCTCTGCTTCGGGCACCTTTGTTGCATGCTGTCACGATTTTGTGACATTTTTTCTTTTCGTATGCTTGAGCTTCAACCTGTCGTGATTTCGTGACGCTTTTCTCTGTCCGTACTACTTCGCTGCAATCTATCGCGAAATCATGACCATTCTCTCCTTCGGACCTTCTTGCCGCAAACTGTCACGATTTCGCTACCGTTTTCTGTTTCGGGCCTTCTCATCGCAAACTATCACGATTTTTCTACCGTTTTGACTCTGCACTCCTTTGCGCTCAATGTTGTCGTGATTTTGCTACCATTTTCCATTTTCGTACACTTTCCAATTTTCCATCACGAAATTGCTACGCTGCCCCCATCCGTACTACTTCGCTACTTTGGAGCCGCGAAACTATGACTTGTCGTGATTTCGTGATGCCTTTTTGCTTCATTCCCCTTTTTTGCTTTCTGTCATGATTTTGCGACCATTTCTGCGCATTATGCTTTCTGGTTGATCCTGTCGTGATTTCGCGACCATTTTGGCCCTTTGTCCTGTTTGACTGGTTCCTGTCGCGATATCGCGACATTTTCTTGCTTCGTGCTCTTTGACCTCTTTTTGTCACGATATTGCGATGTTTTTCTGCTTTGTGCCCTTTGGCCTCTTTCTGTTGCGATATCGCGACATTTTTTTGCTTTGTGCCCTTTGACCAGTTTGACCCACGATTTTGTGACGTGTTGCGATATCGCTATGCCTTTCCATTTTGCCTTTCTCTCTCCTGCCTGGGCCGCGACAGAGCAACATGTCACGATTTCGTGACACTTTTTTGTTTTCATTTTCTCTCTCCTCTTTCTGCTGCGATGGAGCAACATGTCGCGAAATCGCTACGCTATTTTCATCCGTACAACTTTTGCAGCAACACGTCGCGATTTCGTGACACTTTTTCATTCTGGCAGCGACGGAGCAACATGTCGCGATATCGCGATGCTTTTTCAATTTTGGCAGCGACGGAGCAACATGTCGTGATTTTGCGACACTTTTCCTGTTTTGGGCAGCGATGGCATGACAAGTCACGATTTCGTGACATGTCGCGATTTCGCAACATGTCGCGATTTCGCGACACTTTCAAGACTCATGCATTTTTTTCTCTTTTCTTCAATTTTAGCATCTGGGTCACCGAGATTCTTCTCTGCAAGCCTGCAAAAATGTGGGTCCCCATTTTGGGGTGTGTTGTGGATCAACCACAACAGTACCCAAGGTACCCAAAATTGCCAACAAGCTTCTTTATCATTTTCTTTATCATGGATATGGGCCTTATCTTGGAAGGCTCTTCATATGTTATTAATACCTTTTAAGTTTTCTTGTGTGTAGATTATAGGTCTTCATATGGAGAAAATGACATAAAGACTCACACCTCATCATCCTACATCGAGACAGTCATGAAAATCCTATCAACAATCAGTTTGTGAGGATATAAAGGAGATCCTACAAAGTACATCCAAAATGGATATAATTGTATTTCATTGTATCAATATTGGTAGCAATCCCTAAGAGGGACTTTCTTGTAATAATTTTGGAAAGAACAAAGCATTGTTAATAAAATGACACCATCCAATCATTTCTTTATCTTGTTCTTTATTTATATAGTTACATTTAGAATTGCTACAATTTAATATTATCTTTTATTTTAGAGGTGTATGATCTTTTTAGCATACTTCGACTAGTTGTATATGCTTAGCTATTGTCATAATTAGGTATTTTAGCACTTCAACAACATTCACCTTTGTTCCATCTATTTGAATGAGGCCTATAGAAGTATAAGTTTAATGAAATATTGTTTTTTCACATACTACTTTAATATGGAATAGTAGTGGCTTCATTGTTTTAGGATTTGAAGCATTCTATATGTCTACATAATTCATCTATATGTTAGATGTGTATTCAACTATCAAGTTTTGTTGTTCAATCCAATTTTCCTCTTATTATGCAATCAAATTTACCTATTATAATTTCTCTCTTATTATTTGAGAGCTTCCTACAATAAGTCCATTTGTCTTAGTAATGATGATGATTCTAGCATATTGACCTTTGATGGAGTTTTTCTTAATTCTTTGGAAATATTAAAGTTTAACTTAGGATTCCATCACCATGTGAAATGAATGTTTTGTATTGTTATGTTGCAATGCAATAACATGACATTTGCTAGTTAGTATGTGTACTTTAGGATATTCTCAAATTTTTTATAATTTTCCCCTTTCATTTTTCTTGTTAGAGGTCATTGTCTCCTTTTGAGATTTGACGAGCCGCTTTACTTAAAATATATTAGTTTTTAGAGCTTGGATTGGTGAATTTTTCTTAGTAGTAGATTGAATGTATGTTACTAGTCCCTTACATCCTATCCTTAAGATGTAATGGTGTTTTACCTCTTCTCAAAATTGTAGTACTTATACCTAAGTCAGTTTGTTTCTTTGGTGTCATTTGAAGAATTTTTAGTTGGGCCTATTGTTAGTTGTCTTTAGTTTACTTTTGGTGCTAAGTCTTTGCTACTGATTAGCCAGTAATATCTAAGATTTAGAAGGAAAATATTTATCATCTTTAGAAATGTCAAAATTGATAAGTATCACATTATTTGAATTGTGTAGGGTGTAAATTGGTTGTTGTGTGACCATTGTTTGATCTATCATGGTAGGTCGTTGAAACATGGGTTGGTTTATCATGAGTGGTTATATTCATATCGTTGTTTGGATAAGAACTACTTGATATATTGTCATTGCTTGTTCTACCTAATATTATTTATTATATATTTTAGTTTGAGTATTTATGTTTATGGTGTATTCTATTGGGTTATGCCCAATATTGTAGATAAAACATCATAAGATGTTGATTATTGACCATATTTTTTGGTGTTTGGTTTCCAAATTGACTTCTAGATTTGAAATGAACTTGGTACTTTATGAGATGAGGAGTCATTTATTGCTACCAATTACCCATTTGATGGTATCCACTATTTTATTACCAATCATTGTTTTATCTCTTTTCTATATTAGATTGTTTTATGAAAACATTCATCATCTCTCTCAACTCATTCACCTAGACTTAGATTTTATCATTTTGATTTTGTGATGAAGAGGTGGTATCTGGATAATTTAGTGAGATGGTAATATGAGCAATTGGGGCTAGAATACAATAGTATTGGGTATATTTTGACTAGGGAATTTACCATATATGGAGAATTTATTTACGAATATGCAAATATGCTATGTGGTAATTGATCTACTTGAGTGGCTTGGTTAGACTTGATAAGAGTTTTCAACAAGATAATTTTGAATATTTTTATCGAAAGAGGAGAACCTTGTATTTATGGAGTTTGAGCTTTGGCTACATATGAAACATATGCCATATATGGAGCAAGACTAATTTTCCTACTTGAATGGGTTTGTACTCACATAGGATACTTCCTCAAAAATCATGAAAATTATAACATGATTAGCATTTTAGATCATTAAAGTGAGGTATAATTATAATACCCTAATGTAGTATTATGGCAAAGATAAACTCCTCTATTTTTCATTTTGGGATAGGTGATTGGGAGAAAATATTTATAATATGTTACTTTCAACCATTATTCATCTAACAATATAATGTTAGCAAGTATGATATATAGTATTCTCATAAACCTTGTGTTGTATTCATGGGTATTATCTTTGGGATATCTTTGCATATATTTTACCTACAAAATTATAAAATAAATATTTCTAAAGTTTCCAAACCTCCTCATAAAATTTTTAACAATAAAATGCTAGTTGTCAATTGAGTTACCAAGTAGGATTTTGTACCATAAAGTTACTTTACCTCTTAGGGAACATATGAGTACTCACATTTTAATATATTTTTCTTGGATCCTATGCATAAAATTTATTATAGATAGATAATTAAAATGATCCATAAATATCTTATCCCCATTTCCATGAAAAGTGGACAATGTCTTCATGGCGACAACCAAAATTGGAGAATATACCATTAGGTTCAAAGGTGCTTGGTACATCCAATATAGCAATTAGTTTTGAGATCTTACTTGCATTTGCACTTGGTAATATTGTGGCCCTTGCCTATATTACATGTGTTGCACATAATACATCTAACACTAAGGAGGAACCATTTATTCATGTGGCTATGGAATATATTTAATTACTTGTTATAGAGGTACTTAAGGATTTTGGGGGCCTCTTGCTACTCAGGAAAATGGAGGATTTGGATTTTGTACAAGTTGTGGATTTAGATATGCTTGTGGATTAGGATTTGATATTACTTGTGGATTAGACATATTCTATTTATTTTATGGATGTGGACACTACTATAAACTAATTGGTTCTAATGAACTAGAAACTACTACAAATATTGTAGAGGCTGGTTGTTGGGAGGTAATGGTTGATTTAGGGTAGTGCCTTACGTTATTTATGCCCTTGGATGACTAGGTAATATTTTCCAATTCTACTTACAACTTTGGTTGGTTTAGGACTTTAGTTGAACAATTTATCCTCAAGTACTACCAACACTAGGATTTGATAAATCTAAAGGTGCCTATGCCACTACCTATATTGGAGGATTTGTTTGGATAGTTTGTAAGGATTGCTTGATAGAGTATTCTAGGATGCAATTGACTAGTGATTATCTAAATATTAACTTGTTGATTTGGTATGACTAGTACCAACCTATGAATTGGGTCCTAGTTTTAGATTATGACTATCTCATGAGGTACACACATTAGTTAGTTAACTATTCAAGGCCATTGATTGATTTATTAGTTGTGATATAGAGGGTGTTAACCAAAACGGTTTATAAATTATTTAAATTTTGTAAAGCTTGTGCTATTTGTGGCATATTATATAAATAATTTATAATTCTAGTGTGCATAGATGGATTGATAGAGATCTAGGTTTAATTTTCTTGAATTGTGGTTGGTAAGACATATCTACCTAGGTAACCTACTTGGGTAGGTAAAGACAAGGAACCTAGTGATGAGGATGATAGGAGTTGTGGATTTAGGATGGTTTCAACTAGAGTTGCCATAGATTGTTTTCCATTATATAAAGTAGATTTTGGTTCACTAGCTTCCTAAATCCATGTGATAGTAGTTGATTTCTTCCACTTTGTATCTTTTCTCTAGTAACCAATGAGTTCAATGAGGTGAATATATTTTTTGGACTATTTTTTATTGGATATCATGTTTATATGCTAGGGTTTTTTCTTGATTATACCTACACAAATAAAAAATTTAGCTCAAAAACAATTTTTTAATTAGAATTGGTGAATTGCAATTTACAAAAATGGTAAATCACCAAATTTCTGCTTATGAAAAATTAATCTCAGAATTGGTGAAACATAAATTTTGAAAAATAGGGTATCACCAAATTTTTACTTAGGATAATTTTAGGTCTAACAGAATTTGATGAATCATAATTCGCTAGTGGAGAATTGCAATTTTAGCTAAAATACATAAAATTATAGTCCAAAATGGTAAATCACAAGCTCAAAATGATAAATCATAAGATTCACACAATAAAATTTTGAAGGCCAATTTGAACCTCCAAATTTACAAAATTGAAATCACTCAAAATTCCAAAGTGGGAATTTCAATTTATTTAAGGATTCATAGAAAATATAATATATAATTTTGGTTGAAGTTGAAGAATTTTGCTAGGTTTCATAATGAAGTCACTATTCCATGAAGTACTTATAGATTCAAAACACAAAACAAGTATATCTAAAGTCATAACAAATAAATATGGTAAAGCAATCTTAGGTTATGTTGAAGCCAATATAATAAACAAACCCTTTAACATATTAGATGAGATTATAAGTGTATTTTCATATATATAAAATTTAGGAGTACAAGGACTATGTCTAATTTCAATGTAAAATTAATCCTTTGCCTATGTTAGAAATTGTTGAATTACAAATATTTTCTAGTTGAATTCATATCTGTAATTATATTTTAACTTTTGAAAGAAGAGAAATCATGTCCTTCTCAACATTTGTATTTAGGCCAACTCCTCACTAATCATGCTAAGCTAAACTAATTAAATTGTAGAAAAGTAAAATAAATATAGTAGAAGAAAATATGACTAGAATTATAGTAGGATTAGTATGTGATCAACCATTGCAAATGAAAAGAATTGAATAACAATAGTGTTATCCACTATGTATGAGGTAGTGAAAATGTAGTACCACAATTACTATATATTACACAAATCAAAATGGCAATGCCGTAATTGATAAGTAAATGACATGCATTATTTTTCTATTATTCCAAAATTGATCTTGAGAGTATAAATGAATTTTAAAAAATGTAGCTCTTATTTTATCAAATGGTCAAAAGATAATACAATGGAGCCCCATAGACCCTATGTGTAACAATTATAATCCTATAAGTTACCTAAGATAAATGCTTTCTACTTATGGTAAAGTCTTTAATTTAGGGATGTCTTTAGAAAATTGATGCACCTATAATACTTAATGCATCTATATATTCTCTAGATATATTTAAAGGTCTTCTAACTCCTTGTGGATTCCATATAAAGAGAAAATACACTTTCCAAGCCATTTCATCAAATTTCATTTTGACCCCTATCTTGATTGAGTTGAAAATCATGTATCATCAATGTGAGTGTGGCAATCTATAAATTTAAAAAATGGTTATTCATTGATGTTGGAGTAGATTACATTATTTGCTAAATGCTAATGTACTACCATGGTACCTTCATGTTACAATTGTAAATAATAGATTGGGATTGAGTCATATATTAGAGTGTGAGTTATATTTCTCTTTTTATGTAAGTGTGAATGTGTTAGGGTACCTAGGAATAGATATTTAGGGAAATATTATTATATTGTATAAGGGTTGGCATGGGCCACACGTAACCCATGGTTGATTGTATTATAATATTATATTAGTAGTCGTCTCCCCAAAGTAGAATTAGAGGATGGATATATAAATAAGAGATCTTTGGCATTGTAATCATCAAGAAGAATAATCATATGTAATCATCTTTTCCCATGAAGTGTATTATGATACTTTACCCTCCTTAAGTGGCTCTCTCATCTTGGAAGATCTTGTGGATTTATTCCTTCCTTAAGGATTATTATTGGTGCTTCCCTACCTTAAGGGTATTATCTATCTCTTTCTCATTTTTGGATTGTTATGGTGGAAATTATATTATGGATGAATGATTTGATATTTTTGCATATTGGTGAATGATTTAAGTTAATAAAAATAAATATATTTAACAAGTGGTATTAGAGAAACAATTCTAGAAAAAGTGGGGATTTTCTTGAAATTTCAGAATTAGGGCAATGTTTTTGGAAAAATATCTCATCTTTCAAGAGCTATATCTCTGTGAATGTTTATCCGATTTAGAGGATTCTTGTATTATTTTTTGTGGAATTTAAAGAGCTTTAAAATGAGTGGTCATATGAAGTAATCTGAGCAGTATTGAGGGATATACGATCTTTTGAAGTCAGTCATTTGGAACAAGCACAATGACAAATTTTCAAATCACGAATTTCTTGGAAGATAAAATTTGTTAGTTCAAGTAAGCAAATCAGTTGCAATTTATTTTTTTTGGAATAAAATTTGTAGATCTAGTTGTTTATGTATAATTTTAGCTTTAAATCAATGGAGAGATATATATTTTTATAAAGCCCTAGTTTGCATTAGGGCATGAATATATTTTCATGAAACCCTAGTTTGTATTATCTTGGGGTATGGAGCTACAATTTTTTTTTGGGAAATATGATATTGATGTTAGGATTTGGTGGTAAAATTTTAAATCCTTATATCATTATTCTCTTTGGAAAATTATGCTTCTTGATTGTCTTGAAGGAGAAGCTCTTTCTTGGTTTTATAGTTTTTGTAGTGCCCTGACTTGGGAAAAACTAGAGCAAGTATTCTTGAGTAAATGGGAATTTATTCATTTACCAAGAAAGTTAGATATTTGTATGAGAGATCTTGAGAGAAGGAATAAAAATATAGACAACTTGATGGATGTCATCAAAGACCTTGAAAATAAACTACAAAGAATTAAAAATGAGCCAAATGAATTGAAAAGAGAATGGAATGTTTTCAAGAAATAGAATGAATACTATGAAAAAGAAATAAAATTACTCAAGGAGAAAGAGAAAAGTGTTAAGGAAAGTGAGAAGAATGAAGACACATATTTGGATTTACAAAAGCAAGAGAAGGATCAAAAGGGTTTAAATTCATCTAAAAGTTCTATTTTGCAGGTTCATGGAAGCATTCAAAAGGAATAGGTTATTATTTCCATTGACCCTAGTAGCAGATATAATTTTATTAATATTTCTTTGGCTAAGAGGTTGCAGGTTCAAGAAACAAAAATTAAGGACACATAGTTGGAGGGTGAGAATTTTTATATTTTTATGCTATTCAGATGATGGATGATGAGGATATTGTTCTTGGTTATCCTTGGTTAGCTTCTTTGGGTACTGTTAACATTAATGTGCTAAAGAAGTTTATGAAGTTATGGTATAGGGAAAGAAGATAACATTGCAGGATATTTCTCAGCTTAAGGAGCAAGGATCCAAGGAAAATCAAGAAGTGGTTGTAGAGAAATAAATTGAAAAACAAATAGAACCTGAAACAAAATCTAAGAAGTCCGTAGCAGTAATAAAGTCCATAGAAGAAGTGACAACAATTGATTCCATGGAAATAATAGTAGAGTCCAAGGAATATTTGATAGAAGATCAAAAGGACACACAAACCAAAGGGAACATGAAAGAACAATGTGTAGAAGAATTTAAAACAATGGAGTCAAATGTTGAGGATTCAAAGGTGGTAGAACATCAAGTTAAGGTTCAAGGATATGCAGGATATACATAAGTGTCATGTAAAGTTGTAATGTATAGAAAATGTACAAGTGTCATGTAAGTTAGTGTGCAAATGTAAGTTGAGTCTATATGCATGAGTGTCTTATATGTAAGAGTGCAAATATGTAATGTAAACATGTGTATAAGTGTCTTAGGTTAGACTATTGCAAGTTATGGAAGTGCAAGAGTCATGTATAGGTGTGCATACAATATAGATTCAAGTGTTAATCAAATATGCAAGTGTCATATAGAAAAACCAAGAGTCATGAGACTTGGCATATAGAAAGGAATAGTTGTCACAATTCTCCCTTGGCAGATCCCATTTATGAGGTAGATTAGTATGTTTTGTAGATGTAAATATGATCAGTAGTTAAATACCATGGATGTTTTGAATATGGTATTACTAATGTATTGTTGATTTATAGGAAATGGGCACTTTTGTAGGTGGCTAGGAAAATAGCTACCAAGATTAAAATGCTTGTAGGAGAGTAATATTGCAAAAAGGATCCATCAAAGGTAGGATGTCAATATTAATAGCCAAAATTAATAATTGATATTGATTATGGTTTTAAATTAACCTAATTGTTTTAATACCTAGATGGTATTTATTTAATAATTTTTTTGTTACAAAAATGACAAAAAGAAATAAAAAGAAAATTAGAAAAGAGGACTTCTAGAAGGGGAAGAAAAATGTAGCCAATTCTAGAAGAAGTAGAAAATTGGGGTTAATTTCTAGAAGAAGAAGAAAAAATAAAACCATGGGCATTTTAGTCTTCCTATGGTTGAAATTGTCTATTCATGGATCCTTCCTTCTACCTTCTTCTAAGTATGACTTTTAAATAAGTAAGTTCATCAAAAGTATATAAATATTTAGATATGTGTATCTACAAAGGCAAACAACCTTAGAAGGGATGGATGGTGAAGGATCATGTTGGAAGGAGTTATCACTAGGGAGATTAAGGAAAGGCAAGTCTAGAAGATATGCTAGGTTGATATTTCCATTTCCTTAACACGCTTATTATTCAATAGGCCTTTTAATATTGAATATAAGTCAATAGCCCTATATTATTATGTTGATCATTCCATATCTTTAGGATGTTTATTATTCAATAGGTCTTTTATTATGCTTAACTACATAAATCATAGCTTATTTCCCTCTATTCTAAGACTGAAGGTCTCTAGGGAAGGACCATTAAGATAGTTTATTGCCCTCTATTGTAAGACTGAAGGTCTCTAGGGAAGAACCATTAAGATACCCTTATTATTATAAGGTTGGTTCATGAACTGGTCTATAACGATTAGGACTTTATAGCCTTATGTAGGCTAAGATAATATCTATGTTTTAAAATATTTAAATGATCGGGGAGGTCATCAATTATAGTAAGCCCTAAATAAACCACAACCTTTGCCGAATTAAGTCAACCACCATTGATAGAGCCTTCATGGCCATCGCTTGGCAGTTAACACATTATTAGTGCAAAAGTGGTTTTATTATGTACTTTATCCTCAACTCAATGCATATGGTATATTTTTTCCCGCACACAAATCTAATTCGGCCTGTGAATCCAAGTTAATGGGTTTCTTTTATCTATACTCTTATGTGTAAGCATATAGGGATGAGCTTGTTTTCCTCCGCCTTGAGCAACACCTTATTATTGATCTAGCTGGTTTTGAAATATATTTTAAGGGAGGGTTATATGAATTAACCTGTATGTGATTTAGAAAAATTGGATGGGATTTTGGTAAACCCTGAATGCACCACCTTGTAGACCACCTGTTTCTATCTGTCTTGATTGATGTCTTTCAGGTTTGACTCTTAGAGTCATAAGTGGAGAGATATTAGATCCCAAGTTGATGCTTACTCATCGAAGGGCTTAGGCTTGTGGGTACTATAATTTCTATTAATGAACCATATTTTTGGTGTGCTAGAGATCATTATGAATTACTAGCGATAATAGGATTAGACCCTATCGGTATAAATCATTGTTGTTAAACATCTATGATGAGGCATTAATTACATAATCCTACTTCTACTATAGTGAGTTTGGAAATACATTTTTCTCTCTATCACCATTTCAACCCTATCGTAGAATTATCCGCACCTCCTTGGGGTTTGAAAGGTCCGTTTGAGCTTTTGGTGGTAGGTCTAAGTGATACTACAACTACTAGTCGAGCCTCATGTTGCTAACAAGTATTTTACAGTGCCCTGGTGAAGCTTCAAAAGAATACCTTCAAGGCATTCCACAAGCATTGTCCCACACAAGACATGTTGGGGTATAAATAGCCTTTATAGGGAGTTTGGCTCTCTAAGTTTATCAACCACCAAGTGGTGGTCATGGTCAGCTTGATGCTGCACCCATGGATTATTTGACTTTGTTACTTGTTGTTCTCATGTGTTTATATCATATGTAGGTTTGTCATTCATGGGTGCTCACAAGACTATAATTATCGCTTTTTATATGTCGGTGTTAAAAGAAATTATCCCACATCGTCTATGTGATAAAAACTAGTACGTTTACTATGAGAAAGTCAACCATAGTAAAGTAACCACCAGGAGTGGTCAAGCTTTTCTCCACGTGTTAAGTAGGGTGTTGATGATTTAGGCGCAAACAATGGTTTGAGGCTTGATGAGTATCGAGTAATTGGATTATTAACTTCTACTAAGGATGACCGATGCATGAAATATTATTTAGCTTACGATTGGTGGTTGATCATCATCGATAGTTGTATGAATAATTAAGTTGATCTCGGGCGTAATATTAATAAAAATACTATTTGTATTAAAGTATGATTTTGGGCATGAAATGACCCATTATGAGAGACATTATGACTAAATATGGGTAAATTAAATGATTGTTCCTTTTATTAAATAATAATGAGCCTCTTCTATTTTGAATACCTTTGATTAAGAGAAAAAATATCCTTTGTATATGGATTATTCTAATTAAAGGAATGGTTTATAGCTATTAAGGACCTTAAAATAAGAAAAGTAGAAGATTTTTTTTATGAACAAATGGATATAATTTTGGATCAAATTTTGGGAGTAGAACTTTGTTTGCAATTGGTGAATTATCTGGGTGCATATTTGAATCAAACTTTGGAAACAAATTTGATATCAACCCTAGATCTAAATTTAGAGAAAATTATCACAATAAAATGCAAAATATTCTGTGAAATGATCATTGCATTCTTAGCTAAGATTTTGGGAGCAAATGTTGAAATAATTGAATGCATCTTTGGTAGGGTACCTAGGAATAGATATTTGGGGATATATTATTATATTGTATAAGGGTTGGCATGGGCCACACATAACCCAAGGTTGATTGTATTATAATATTATATTATATTCTAATATAATATTATATTAGTAGTAGGCTCCCCAAAAGTAGAATAAGAAGAGGGATATATAAAGAAGAGATATTTGTCATTGTAATCATCATTGGAGATGAATCTTATGTAATCGTCTATGCCCACGAAGTGGCTTATGGGACTTTTCCCTCCTTAAGTGACCTCTCATATTGGGAGAACTTGTGGAGTGATTCCTTCCTTAAGGAGTATTATTGGTGTTTTCCTACCTTAAGGGTATTATCTATCTTTCTCTCATTTATGGATTTTTATTGTGGATAATTATTTGTGGATGAATGATTTGATAATTTTGCATATTGGTGAACGATTTATGCTTATAATAATAAAGTTCTACACCAAGTGGTATCAGAGCAATGATTTTGGAAAAGTGGGGTTTTGTGTGAAATTGCAAAATTAGGGTAAATTTTTTTTTAGAAAAACATCTCATATTTCAGGAGCCATATCTCTACGAAATTTTATCCGATTCAGGAAATTCTTGGATCAATTTGTGCATAATTTTAAGAGATTTAAAATGGGTGGTTATATTAAGGAATCCAAGAAATATTGAGATGGATATGACCTTTTGAATTTAGTCATCCAAAACAAGGATAGTGACAAATTTTATATATTTTTCTAGAAAAATGCCTCATCTTTCAGAAGCCATATCTCTGCGAAATCATATTCAATTTAGGCAATTCTTGGACCAGTTTGTGCAGAATTTGAAGAGCTTTAACATGAGTGGTCATATTAAGAAATCTGAGTAGTATTGATGGAGATACAACCTTTTAAAGTATGTCATCCAAAACAAGGATAGTGATAAATTTTGCAATTTTTTTCTAGAAAAATATCTCATTTTTTAGAAGCCATATCTCTACGAAAGTTTATCCAATTCAGATTCTTAGATCTGTTTGTGTAGAATTTTAAGAGATTTAAAATGAGTGGTCATATAAAGGAATCATAGTAGTATTTAGGGAGATACAACCTTATGAAGTCAGCAATTTGGAACAAGGGTAGTGACGAATTTTCAAGTCACAAATTTTTTGAAAGATGAAATTTATTTAGTTCGAGTAAGTAAATCAGTTGCACTTTATTTGGTTTGGAAGAAAAATTGTAGATCTAGTTGTCTGATGTGGTATAAACCAATATACCATTAAAATTAAAACGAAGGGCTTATAAAGGCCCAAAATTATAAACCAAATACCTACGAAGGAGCAACGAACTACCAAATGGAGAATGCCAACTCGCATTCGAAGGATATTATTTGGGATTGATTAATATCAATCCAAATCACCTAATATAGAAGGCGACAAGCTATAATACATGAGAAACAAGTCTCACTTACATTAAATATTTTATTTAAATATTGACTAAGCCCTAAGACCTAGCCTAACTAAGGACCCTAAACCCTAGGCTCTCATTTGATGCCCTCATCATACCTCCCCACAAAGGAAGCATTGGACTCCAATGATTTTACAATAGTAGTGGTTGGAGGATGAAGAACTCGAGCTAGAGGGAGTGGAAGCAAAAAATTAGGTGTCATATGAACCGGGTTATTGATGATGTCGAGAAGTCCAAGGGATGTCGATGTTGGAGGGCCTCTCCTAGTCACGACTAGAGGTCGAACTCGAGTGAAAGCCTGTGGATGAGGTGGAGGATGAATATCCTATGGCAGTAGTTGTAAGATTTGCTTCACATAAGGAACTGGTGCATGGTAGAAATAGGAGGAGGAGCAAATGGAGCAATAAGAGGAGGTTTTGAAAAAGGAGGAGGAGCCTCCTTGTGTGCAATTGGAGCTAGTGTGTCCTTTGGCTTGTGGAATACCAATGATGTATGGTGTGGACCTACATAATTGTATGTGGGCTTCATGGAAGAAATGAGAAACTTCTTGTTCTCATGATGCAATGTATAGGTATTGTTATAAGCATCATATTGAGCCCGTTTGTCAAATTGATAGGGTTTTCCAAGAATGAGATCACAACAATCAATTGGAGTCACATCACAAGTGACTTTGTCCACATAGCGTGGCCCAAATGCAAAAGATACAGTGCATGTTTATGTAATCATGGAGGAGGTGCCTGCATCCTTCCATGCAAGTGGATATGGATGAGGATGGGGTTGTACAGGAAGCTTCAATTGATCAACGACGGCTCTGGAAATCAAATTCATTTGAGAGCCATTGTCGATTATGCAATCTACAAAGTAATTGTGTTTTAAGTGGGCACATGTGACAAACAAATGGTCACAACCTCTTTCAATCATATGGCGTGTCAACAAAGTGTGATTGTTAAGCCCTCAAAGATCTGGATAAGGACGTAATTCTCTCGTGGCCTCAATAGGCCCTTCTTGTTTTTTCTCTAGTGGGGCTTCTACAATAAGATTTTTTTTCTTCCTAAAACAGTTAGATTATTTATGGCCGCTCTTCTTACAATAATCATAGAATTTCTTAGGATCAAAAGGAGTAGAAGAAGTGTTAGAAGAAGGGGAAGAAGAAGAAGAGGAAGAAGAGGGAGAATTCTTTTTCTATTTTTGTGTAGATTTCTTTTGTTTTGAAGCTTTGGTGGAATCTGAAGAACGAGATCCACCTGATTGAGCAACAATATTATCCTCCTCAAGCTGTGCTTGATTATACATGGTGTTCAAATATGTAATAGGAGTATATTTCAACTCCCTAAAAAGTGGTTCTTGTAGTCCACTCTTGAATTTGGTGATTAGCTTAGCAGTAGAATCCTGAATACCATTCAAAATTCATAATTTGTTGAATAGGTCGATGTAGTTTTGGAAACTCATATTGTAGCCTTGCCTCAATCAAAGCCATTGAAATTCAAGATCTTCTACATAATTTGATGGATAAAAAGTGTTTGTCAAAGTCTTCACCAAATCATCCCAATGGTCAATGGGATTCTGATTACTGAAGTGGTCCATGATCAAAAATTTGGCTATGCCAAAAAGTTTTAAGAGTGCAAAAGAAACTTGCTCATCTGCTGGTATTTTTCTATAGGCAAACCATGTGTCCATGTCAAGGATCCAACTATTTAGAACCTCAAGATCATGGGAGCCATCATAAATTTTGACTTTGCATTTTGCCTTCACACGAGATTCAGGGGCTTGACTAGGACCACTTTTAGAAGCAATATTATTGACCTTATCGGCCAATGTACTAATGACTATTGTGATTGCAGCTATTTGTTGTGCCGAATCTTGAGCCATTTGTCCTTGGGTGTATGCTAGGGGGACGATAAGAAAGAGGTTACAAAAATTCCAAGGGGTTACAATAAGCAGTGCTATTTGCCCAATTAATTGCAAAAACTATAATAATTTAATGTAATTTTACAATAGTGGGTAAAATTTTAATAAAATAAAATACCCCTTTACAAAAATTCCAAAAACTGGAATATTCCCCCTCTTTTCTTTTCTTTTTTGTTTTGTTTTTTTTGTATAATTGAAACCCCTCTTATTAAAAATATTTGAGTGCCTTACAAGCGCTGGTCAATCGCAAGATGACCTGTTCGATTAGCAATTGGGAAAGGTGGCCCACTCAAATGAATAGATCGCCAAAGTTTTCATCGGTGCTTGCTATAGCCAGCAAGCACTGACTATTTTAATGAGGGTGTATGTTCTCTTTTTAAAGGTAATGTATACCTTAACCCACATAATGTGGGATAACCACCTTTGACTCCACATGAAAATAAAACCACCCCGGCTTGCCACATCTTGAGGTCACAGTCAACATCACATGAATAAATCCGACGGTCCACTGATCGACTTATCAGTGCGTGCTCACTAAGCCAGCGATGTTAGTTGCTAGCTTTAGTGCGTGTTCACACTAATAAAGGCATTGATAGTATTTCTCCCACAAAATGTGGGACTAAATCCGAATATTGAAATGGTTCTTCCACCAACGCACTACCACAGGTCATGAAAATACATGATTGGTCCAGATCCTTTGTTCATGTAGTGAGATTAACCTGCACACTAGGTCGAATCTTCGACAAGGAGGTCAGATCTTGGTCATGAATGTCAGATCATGGTTTGTAGCAGGTGGCTCAAAAATTTATTATCAGTCGACAGCAAGTTTCGAGGACACAGCGTCATTATAGCAGAAAGTGATCTACCATATTATGTTGGGGCACGATGCGCCACAAATGACCAATTACAATGAAAAATTATGTGGCCATGAAGGTGTTGTCTTAGTAAATCAAATTTGGAGACATGAAACTATGGCAACAACATGTAGGGGGGAAATCAAATAGCAACAGTATGCTCGATCGAGATGAGACACCTCAGGTTTTGATGCCTGTAAAGTACATCGAGGGTCGAGCTTGTGACAGTGTGTGGATAGAGGCAGCATCGGCGACCTCCTATCGCTAGTTGATCTTCACCCGTTGGATAATTATGGTCAAGAAATACGACCAACCGTCACCATAAAACGTCGACCATGGGGTCTAATGCAACTAGGGCAATGCGTAGAGATGCCAATGTAGATGTGTTACAGTGTTCGTTCTAAGGTTGTAGTCCTTGGTGCTGCTGCTGCTGTCTTGTAGCTAGTAGTGTAGGCCTGCAATACAAAGTTTTTTTTTTTTAACGCCTTTCATTTTTCATTTTTTTTTTTTTTTTTAAATGCAATCGATCACCAAAATCAATTTACGCACTATTAAAGTCAACAATTTAGTCGTAAAAAAAATTGCAGCAACAAATTTTTGATGATAAAAATTTTGCAACACTTTTAACAAAATTGCTATCAAATGCAATAAATTTTCAGAAAAACTAAGAGAGTTTCTTCAAAATAAAAAAATTGGTTGTAATTAATCCAACCCAAGACAATGGAAGTCGGTAATAACCCAAAATCCCCAAAAGTTGCTTGTGATACCACTGATGTGGTATAAACCAATTTGCCATTAAAATTAAAACGAAGGGCTTATAAAGACCCAAAATTACAAACCAAATACCTACGAAGGAGCAACGAACTCCCAAATGGAGAATGTCGGCTCACATCCGAAGGAGATTATTTGGGATTGATTAATATCAATCCAACTCACCTAATCTAGAAGGCGGCAAGCTATACTACGTGAGCACCTAGTCTCACTTACATTAAATATTTTATTTAAATATTGACTAAGCCCTAAGACCTAGCCTAACTAAGGACCCTAAACCCTAGGCTCTCATTTGATGCCCTCATCATTGTCTATGTGGATTTTTAGCTTCAACTCAATGGGAAGATATTTATTTCCATAAAACCCTAGTTGCATTAGGGCATCAACTATGTCACTGGAAAATTTTAATGGAGAAAATGATATTGATGTGAGAGAGTGGTTGAAAATAGTAAAATATCAATATAATGAAGACACGTTCAAATATAAATTTCATAAATTTTTTAAGGGGGAAGCTTTACAATGGGTAGACAACTTTGCTTGGGGTAAACTCCTGTACAGTTGGGATCAAATTGAACCAACATTCTTGAGCACATGGGTACCTATTCAATTACAAAGAAAGTTAGATTCTAAGGAATATCTTAAGGAAAGACTTAAGAAAAGGGATAAAAATATAGATAGCATGTTGGATGTCATCGAAGACCTTGAAAAGAAACTATAGGGAATTCAAAATGAGTGGAATGAAATAAAAGGAGAATGAGAAGTTTTCAAGAAACAAAATAAAGACTATGAAAAAAAATAAAATTACTCAAGAAGAAAGAGGAAAAGGTTGGGGAAGATAAAAAAGATGTCAGTATGCAGACAAAGGAAACCATACCCTTGGTAGAAGATAAATTAGAAAATGGACAAAGGAATTTGTTTGAATCTAAAAATTATATTTTGCAGGTTCATGGAAGCATTCAAAAAGAACAAGTTATTATTTTCATTGACCCTACTAGTAGATATAATTTTATTAATATTGCTTTGGCTAAGAAGTTACAAGTTCAAGCAACAAAAATTAAGGACATACATCTTGAGGGTAACAATGTTCAGATTTTTGAAGATTTGAAGATCACCATGGATAAATATGTTTTACATTCAGATTTTCATGCTATTCATATGGATGATGAGGATATAGTTCTTGGTTATCCTTGGTTAGATTCTTTGGGTACTGTTAACATTAATGTGCAAAAGAAGTTTATGAAGTTATGGTACTAGAAAAATAAGATAACATTGCAGGATATTTTTCAGCTTGAGCAAGTATCCAAGAAAAATCAAGAAGTGGTTGTATAGAAACAAATTGAAGAACATGAAACAGAATCCAAGAAGGCAATAGCGATAAAATATTCCATGGAAGAAGTAGCAGCAACTGATTCAGTGGAAATAATAGTAACATAGTCCAAGGAAGCTTTGATAGAAGAGCACAAGGACACACCAAACAAAGAGAACATGAAAGAACAATGTGCAGAAGAATTTAAAATAATGGAGCCAAATGTTGGAAAGTTAAAGAAGGTATAACATCAAGTTAAGGTTGCACCATATTGCCATCCACACCACCATGAACGATAATATTCTTGAAGGCATAGCTCAAGGCAGCAATATTATGGTTCCACATGGAATCATAAGGGCACAAACTATGGTAGAGTTTGGTAGAATAAGTGGACCCATCATTCAAGTTATCAAAATACAACAGTAGAAGCGTGGAGCCAACGAAGCAGATTTGGATACTCAAGTAACAAAATGGCATACCAGCATCTGTGTGTTTCACTTGGATGGATGGATGATCGAGATTGGTACCAGTTGCTAACATTGCTTAGCAAATCATATTATCATGTTTCTTCATAGGTTTCAAGGATGAAACATTTGTAAGGAGGGTGGCATGGTAGAGTACCTAGGAATAGATATTTGGGGATATATTATTACATTGTATAAGCATTGACATGGGCCACACATAACCCAAGGTTGATTATATTATAATATTATATTATATTCTAATATAATATTATATTAGTAGTAGGTTCCTCAAAAGTAGAATAAGAAGAGGGATATATAAAGAAGAGATATTTGTCATTGTAATCATCATTGGAGATGAATCTTATGTAATCGTCTATGCCCATGAAGTGGCTTATGGGACTTTGCCTCCTTAAGTGGCCTCTCATCTTGGGAGAACTTGTGGAGTGATTCCTTCCTTAAGGAGTATTATTGGTGTTTTCCTACCTTAAGGGTATTATCTATCTCTCTCTCATTTGTGGATTGTTATTGTGGATAATTATTTGTGGATGAATGATTTGATATTTCTGCATATTGGTGAATGATTTATGTTTATAATAATAAATTTCTGCAACAATCTTTGGATAAAACTTTCGAAACAAACTTGATAATAAATTGTTGATAGATTATGAGACAAATTTGAGATAAAAATTATGGTATAAATTGTGCAAATTTCTAAGAACTATAGTATAATCTTGGGTAAATATTATGGTAATTTGTGAAAATTATAGTATAATATTGGGTAAAGATTATGGTATAAATTGGGCAAATTTGTAAGAACTATAATGTAATTTTGGGTAAAGATTACGGTACAAATTGGGTAAATTTGTAAGAACTATAGTATAATCTTGGGAAAGGATTATAATACAAACTTTGTGGAAAATTTTGTAGGAAAATTGGATTACTATATATGTTACTTGATTCCTTTGTTTAAATGTTATTTCTGAGTGAATGGGAATCAATGAAAGTTGAATTATGAAAGCACCTTTTAGATTCATTGGGAAATAATGGATAGGGAATCCATTCTTGAGAAAATTATGGGGTTTCCTCTTAGTATGTATCTTTGTAGAGTAAAGGATGCATGATGTTTAGAGATGTGTTTGATGAGGAATGCATATGTGCACTAGTGAATTCAATTTGTAGAAAAATAAATGTATTTAGAAAGAATAGATGTGGAATCTATTCTTGAAGGGATTATGGGGTCTTGTTGGCATTTTTGCCACATTGTTTTGATTATTGATTATTCATGCATAAACTGTTGAAGTTCTCACTCCTCTGTGTTTCTCTACGAGTTTTGGTGCCAAAATAGCTAAGTCCGAAGATTGTTGCGATATCGCGACCAAAAGCAGCATGGAGAGCACGGGTTCAAAACTATCACGATATCGCGACATGTCGCGCTGTCGTGGGTTTTTAGAGGGGAGAGAAGCCAAAGTTGAAGAATGTAGTGATATCGCGATGTGTTCCAAAATCACGATCAAAGTGGTCAACGAAAGCAAAGCAGTAAAACTATCGCGATATCGTGACATGTCACATTTTCGTGACTTGCGATAGCCATGGAGCAGAGTGATAGACAATGTCACGATATCACGAAATAATTGAGCAAGAAGCAAAATGTCAATGAAACTCGTCGCGATATCATAACAGAAAAGTAAACAAGGAGCAAAATGTAGAAACGTCGTGATATCGCGACATGTCGCATTATCACGGTAAGGTTGAAAGAAAAGCATAAGGCATGAAACACGTCGTGATTTCACGACATTTTTGAAGATGAGGCCAAGCAAGAGGAAGACATCACGATATCGCGACAGAAAGCGACAACACTAGAGAAAGCAAGGAAACGTCACGATTTCATGGCATATTGTGGAGAAAAGGCTAAATAGAGAAAGATGTCACGATTTCACGACATGTCTTGTTTTCGCGATGTGAAAGCGCAAAAAGAACAAAATGGTATGAAATGTCACAATTTCATGACATGTTCCATTTTCGCTACTTGCAAGAGGATGAAGGCCAAGAAAGAGAAAACTATCGTGATTTCATGACGTGTTGTAGTTTCACGGGTATATAGAAGAAAAGGACATAGAAGGAAGAAGATGTCGCGATTTCGTGGCATGGTGAAGTTTTCACCACTTGGAGGTGATAATGAATATGATGAGCAAAAGAATGTCGTGAAATCACGACATGTCATAGTTTCGCGTCTTGTCACATTTTCATGGAAGGACATGAAGAAGAAGGCAGAGAGCAGGAAATTGTCACGATTTCGCGACGCATCGCGTTTTCGCGACCTAAGGTGACGAAGGAGAACAAAGAGCCAAATACATCGCGATTTCATGACATGTTTGGTTTTCGTGATCGAAAGCGGAAAAAGTGTACGGAGAGGGAAAATGTCACGATTTCGTGACATGTCACATTTTCGCGACCCGTCACAGTTTCACGCCAAAAAGCAGTTCAACGGCCCGATGAAGTATTGCGATTTCCAAGGATTAAAAGCTCTCCAAAATTTAATGTTTTGTTGCTTTTCAATGTGTGCAAGATAGAAGAATGTGCTTAGGCCTGTAGCTTTCGAAGCCACCAGAATTGAAGACGCATCCATTATTCAAAGCTTATGTTCATGATTTTCTAACGGTCCAAGCATGCTTCAAGAATGACCATTTAATGAAGACGACCGATTCCTTGCTTCCATTCAATTTTTGATTTCTCCGAGGCTGGTTTAAGGGGATCATTTCCTTATTTTTGTTGTATATTTTGTGGATCTTGAGGAAGTCCGTTTTATGTTTTAAATGCTACAAAGAGGCAAGACATCTATAAATATCAATGTATATCTCAGAAGGAGGCATCGAGAGAGAGACTTTTGCTAAAAAAAAATTCAAGTTCTTTGCATGAATGAAAGATATTTGGCCTCTAGTTTTGCAAGCAACTTTCTATGTGATTTTCCTTCTATCTTATGCATTTCTCCTTTACGCTCGTATTTCTTATCTACTACTAAATTTGAATTTTGCATCTAAGTTTAAATATTGCTAGTGAGGAAGTGAGTTCTGGAATGCGATTCTGGAGGTTATCTGTGCAAGGTTGTAAGTAGATTACGTCGCTATATTTTCTATATGCTATTCATGTGCTTGGGGTGTTTTTTTGCTGCTAAGCTTTCCAAGATATGATAAATTTAGTCTGTGGCTATATTTCTTGTTTATTTTTGCATATTTCCTATTTCTTTCCTGCAACTCTAGTCTTCAACATAATAGAATTTAGTAAGGGAACCAGCCCTCTTTGAAGATTGGTCCGGGAGAAATTTCTTTCTCTTGACCTTTCAATGTTGGCCGAGTTTAGGGCGTATTTATTTTGAAATCCTTTCCTGTGGCAGATTCATGACCAACAGTTTTTGGCACGCCCGATGGGACAGATTGTTTCCGTCTCAGAAAGATCCCATAGTATTGAGGGTTTAATGTTCACCTTCATGCCGTATAGTTAGAACATTTGGTGACTTTGTAGTACCCAGAAACCTCTGAACATGGATACAGTGAAAGCTATACTTCATGATCACGAGATCAAAGTCCAAAAAAGTTGAAAATCTTATTGAGTTTGTTGAACTTGACAGCACAAAAAAAGGTGAACACTCTAGGTTGGTTTCCCCATCGCTTGCATCATCTGCCATATCCACACAAATCCCTGGTATTGTTACTAGTTTTCCATCTTCTCAGTCACATACACTAGTCCCAATGGCCCAGTATCCTCAACCCAGGAAGTTTTTAGCATGGAATAGTTCAGGAGCCTTGAATTTGTAGGCTCAAAATCCAATTCCCCTGGCTGCTTTGAAAGCCTTGCCAACCTATGATGGTATTGGTAAGACTGCATATGAACATATTCATGATGTAGCTTCTTTGGCAGCCATTCACGATATAATAGACAAAGATGTGATGGTAAAGTTATTGGTATTATCCCTAAGAGGAAAATTGCTATACTGGTACCGATCTCTGCAACCAGGCACTATTGCATCATGGGATCAGATAGGAGAACTGTTAATTAAGAATTTTCATGAACAGGCTGATCCATTTTCATTGTTGCGTCAGTTTAACGTAATTCAGAGGCACCCGCAGGAGGCAATAGCAGATTTCAATGTTCAATTTACCAGAAGATGGCAGCGAGTGCCTAAATGTCTTTGCCCTACCCATGAGTAAGCTACATTCTACTATCTTCAAGCGTTCAACACAGACATTGGCTTGGCGATCAGGCAGTCCAATGTGATCACCTTCTCGGAGTTGTTTGAACAAGCACAAAAGGCGAAGGCAGACTTTATCGTAATCGATAGGCTTCCTCCAAAGGTAACAATGCCCATTTTACCTGATATTCCACAACATTTATATCCTAGTTCATTTTCGCAATCTATGTCTTCCATGTACCCTGTTCCATCATGGAGCTCCAGTGCACCTTAGAATACACCCATCCCAGTTCCTTAGCTCCCTACTTCATCAAATCCCTCGTTGCCTGCACCCAGCATTCTACCATTCCTCGCTTCCACTTCATTCCCAGCATTATCGATGCCGCTAGCACCTTTGCCCTTACCAGCACCTCCTGCACCTGTAAATCTTGATCCTTATATGACACTTTTGCAAGAGGTAAAATCTACCAATTCCGCTATAATAGCAATGAGCAATAAGATCACACTTATTGAAAGGAAGCAAGCTGAGTGAGATTTCCAGCCCAGGAGATTTTAGCCTCCGCCAATTACTAGAGAACAAACTGCTTCAACAAGCAAAGCACCCAAGAAGAACCTGACTGTTTTGGCAAATGAAGATGCAGTCCTTGCAGAAAGAACATATTGGTGTCCAACATGTAATGATCCACATGGCGAAGAAACTTGCATGGTTCATTTGAATTATGTGCAGACATTGGTCGCTAGCTCTTTGGGAAGGCAAGTCAACATGATCTCTGAGATAGGTCATAGCTTAATGGTTCCATCTGAAGAACAAGTTTTAGTTCTCACGAGGACTGGAAAGAAGCCTGTCACAGTAGATCCTATTGAGCTAGAGCCATTAAAAGTGCCAGATAATTTGAGAAAACAAGTGAAAACTCCTATGTCAGTATCAAAGCTAGATGTGCTTGTTTTACCAAAATATCTTGTTCCACATAGAGTACAAGAAAAATCTGCAGCTACACAGGCAAGATCAAAAGCAGAGGAACAAGTAAGAGAAAAGCTGAAGTACCCATCATTGACTAAAAGGTTGAGGGTAGAAACCACTTAGCAGTATCGAAGTAGATATGACCCCCCCATTGAAAAGAAGGAATCTGTTGTGGCTACATACAACATTGTCAAAGAATTGAAGAAGATCCCAACTAAGGTTAGTCTTTATGATGCATTACAATTACCTGGACAGGTAGATTTATTGCAAGAATCCTTGAAATCTGTGAAGGACAGTGAGAAGAGTCCTACCTAGACAATTTATGCTCAAGCGTTAACCACTTCAATCACTGGCAATAATAGACCACCCCTGTTTTATCTATCACTTTGAATGGAGGGTTGGATCGTGCATAACTGCATGATTGACTCCAGTGTCGCTACAACTGTCATGCCAAAGGCAGTTTGCAAAGTTATGGGTATGGAATACACATGAAGTAGCCTTGGAGTCTTGCAGTTGGACGGTACTCCTATGAAAATAGTGGGGGTAATCAAGGATGTCCTGATTTTTTTACACAGTATGCCTCAGATTACAGTCATTCAGGAGATAGTTATGGTCGATCTAGAACAGTATTTTAGTATTGCTTATCAAGAGAATTTACTGCTAAGTTGGGAGGCTACCTTTCATTGGATTATTCTCACTTGGAGATCCCTTTTAAAGGAAAGAGAATCCAGATTCATAATGAAAAACCTTCTTCTTTTCATATTGAAAGGTCGGATGAAGTAGGAAAGACCATGCAGTCTGTCAACATGCTAACCGAAGAGTTAGAAGGTTCTGATTTGATGAATGAGGTTTTGGATGAGCTTCAGTTGGAAGACAAGTTTTCAATGCTTGATTTCAATGCTATGCTGGAGACCGAAATCGGTTGTTATTCTATCACAAAGCCCGAAGATGGCGCAATGCAGGTACTCCTTAACCAAGATGATCAGAGCTCTGTCCCCGATCAATTATGGAAGTTGTATTTTGATAAGGCAAGATGCAAAAATGATGCAGGAGCAAGTATTGTTCTGATTTCTTCCTCTGGTTTACAAAGAACATATTCATACCGTCTCACTTGGCATTGTATTAACAATGCTACCGAGTATGAAGCATTATGCCTAGGCTTGAAAAATGCAAGAAAATTGGGAATTGAACAGTTGCAAATTTTTGGTGATTCTGAGTTGATTGTAAACCAAGTAACAAACAGGTGTATTTCCAAGTAGCATTATCTCAAAGCATACCGCAACCAAGTTTGGGACCTATTCGAGTCTTTCACAGCTCTGGGTATTCAAGCCATTTCACGAGAGCTGAACAAGCATGTTGATCTTCTAGCATCTCTTGGAGCAAATTTTTCTCCCATTGAGCAGGTAGTAAAGAAACCAAAAATAGTAAGAATGGTGTATAGGCCTAGTATCCTAGACAAAGACACTTTCTGGCAAGTCTTCGAGAGCGATGAGCAAATCATTAATTTTTTGATTCAATAAGTTGCCACTATCAAAGGAAGAACCTTGGAACCTGAAGAAACCGATGGTCTGATTCAGTTGCGGAATAATCATATTCCGAAAAGTCTTATCACTCTAGAAAGTTTGTTTGATCAGCATGATCGATCCAAGAAACATCGGATTGAGATCGAAAAGAAAGAGTATATGGAGCTGCAGTTGGAACCCAATAAGGTCATTAAGATTGGGACTGATTCTACTCCTGATGAACTGCAAGATATTAGGCAACTGTGTCAAGAATTTTTTGATATCGTGGCTTGGAGTTACGAGGATCTGAGGGGATATGACAAACAGATTATTCAGCATACTATTGAGTTGGAAGGATTCAAACCCTTCAGGCAAAAGCAATGACCAGTGAACCCAAATATTGAGACTCTTATGAGGGCCGAACTTGTAAAAATGTTACAGGCCAAGATTATATATTTGGTTAAGCACTCGACTTAGGTCGCTAATCTGGTTCCAGTTCGAAAGAAAAATGGAGACATACGACTGTGTGTAGATTTTTGGAACCTGAACTGTGCATCTCTGAAAGATCATGTTGTTTTTGGGGCTCAGCTTTTCTCACTGCTAGATGGTTTCTCTAGATATAACCAGATTTGGGTTAGGGAGGATGACCAGTACAAGACTGCATTCACAACCAAGTGGGGCACTTTTGCTTATCAGCGCATGCCTTTTGGATTATCCAATGCTAGGGCCACATTCTAGAGAGCCATGGACATTGCGTTCGAGGAGCTTTTGAATAAGATTATTATCATTTATCTTGATGATATGACTGTCTTTTCACATAAATGGGAAGATCACTGTTCTCATCTAAGGCAAATCTTTGGAAAATGTAGAGAGTTTGGTATTTCCATTAATCCAAAGAAGTCGGTTTTTGTAGTGAAGGAAGGTAAACTCTTGGGGCATGTTATTTCAGAAGAAGGTTGATCCATCTCGAGTCGAAGCATTGAAGAAACTGTCGCTCCTTGCCAATAAGAAAGAGCTACAGTCTTTCTTCGAGCAGATTAATTTTATCAAGAAGTTCATTTTTTACTTTGCCCAGGTCGTCAAGCCCATGACTAAGTTGTTGAAAAAGGACGTAGAATTTAAGTGGATGACTCAGAGGAAGGAGGCATTCTAGGAAGTTAAGGACAAAATAGCACAGGCTCTTGTATTAATTAATCCTGATTATTTGAAAGATTTCATTTTGTATGCAGTTGGAGAATATGAAAGCTATGCCGCAGTACTCACATAGAAAGGAGATGATGGGAATGAAAGGCCCATTGCTTTCCTTAGTCAGGTTATCTTACCTCATGAGGCAAGATATAATTTCATTGAAAAGGAGGTATATGCTGTCATGAAGTCTCTTAAGAAATTCAAGCACTTCATATCTCAAAGTAGGACAGTCGTCTATGTTATACATCCCGATGTAAGGAATTTCATAATTTAGGGTGAGATGGGTGATAAACACGCTGGTTGGGTCACCAAAATTCAAGAATTTTATGTTGAGATTCATCCGACCAAGCTGGTGTAGGGTAAGGCCTTATGCCAGCACTTAGCAAAGACTGCAGCATCTGGGATAGTTGATTATCAAGAGGATGATCTTGCTGGAGATAGGAATCTGGTGAACCTATTAGCACAAGGACAAGATTGGGCTAATAACCTGATTAGCTATTTTACAACTGGAAGATGCCCTTCACAGTTAAATGCCTCACAATGGAGAAGGTTTCGCCTGCAAGCTCTTAGGTATGTGTTGCTGCCCGAAGGATTGTTTTTCAAGAATATTGATGGCGTTCTTTTAAGGTGTGTCAAGGAATTAGAGAAGGCTAGACTCCTGGAGGAGTTTCATTCTGGCATATCAGGAGGACACTATGCAGGTAGGCCTATGGCTTTAAAAATTATTTGGGCTGGTTACTATTGGCCAACTTTGTTCACAGATGCTTTCAGGATTGCCCAAGCATGCGATAGATGTCAAAGGTATATAGGAAGGGTTAGAAATGCATCATTGCCCCTGCATCCAATTTAGGTTGAAGCACCTTTTTAGCAGTGGGGACTAGACTTTATTGGGATCATTGATGTGAATTCTTTAGCTGGACACAAGTATATCTTGACGGCTACAGATTATTTCACAAGATGGTCTGAGGCTATTCCAACCAGGGTTGCAAATCAAGATGTGGTGATCTCTTTCATCGAAGGGTTGATCACACATTTTGGCATTCCTAATGCTATTATCACAGATAACGGAACTCCATTCATTGGAGCTGAGCTAGCGGAATTTGCAAACAAGTATGGTGTTTTCTTGAAGACATCCTCTAACTATTACCCTCAGGGGAATGGCTTAGCGGAGTCCACAAACAAGAACTTGTTGCGGATTTTGAAGAGATCCTTGGGGGATAACAAGAGATCGTGGCACCTTCTGCCGAATCAAGCCTTATGGGTAGATAGGATTTCAATCAAGATGTCTATCAAGACTTCACCATATGCCCTGGTATATGGAAAAGAGGCAAGGTTACCTGTTCATCTAGAATTTCCAGTATTGCAGCAGTTGCAGGGATTTCAGGATGATGAAGCAGATATGGATTCCATGGATATGCGGTTGGCTTAGTTGTTGTAGTTGGAAGAGCAACGTTATTTGGCCTATGAGGAGTTTGCTAAGCATACACAGGTTGTTTCAAAATGGTTCCATAAAAATTCTACTGATCATCCACTCAAGGTGGGTGATTTGGTCCTGAAATGGAATGAAAGGAAAGCCAAGCCAGAAATGCACAAGAAGTTTGACACTCTATGGGAGGGTCCATTCTGCATTGTCAGTGCTGGTGTAGCAAATTCGTTTCATCTGGAAGATTTGGATGGCTGCCCACTTCCTATTTCAGTGAATGAATTTCATCTAAAAGTCTACACTCCATGAAGTATGAGTCCAGTATTACCTTGTACAGTTATTTTGCTTTTGTAAAAAAAAAAAAGAAAAAAAAGAGAAAACAAAAAAGAAAATTTTTTTTGTTGAGTTCCTCTGTATACACAGATTACCAACTTTGTCTCTTTTTATATGCGAGAGCGCAGGTATGTTTATTTCTTTCTTTTTTCCCTCTTCCTTCCCAACAGATAGTGGCTTCCGTCAATTTCTTCCCTCCACTCCCTTATTTTCATTCCCTTCCTCGCTCATTCTTTCTTCTACCGTCCGTAATTAAGCCACTACTGTTGTTTCTATTTCCCCCTCTGATATTCCCGTTTCTTCTTTTCCTTTTCTTCTAATCCATTGTCATTTCAGCATTTATCCGTGGTTCTCACCGCTTTCGTCATCCCACCTGCTTTCATTCCATTATTCATTTTTTCTACATCCCCATAGCTGGTGACACAGTAGCTCCCTCTTCAGTTGCTGTATCGATCGCTTCCACTCCTCCATATTCGACCATTCCCTCATTCACAATTCCCATTCCACAACCTGCACATTTGCTGGCCATCACTCCATTCATTTTGTTCCTTTTTGTTTTTGTAACCCAGGTGCTTTCATCATTGTCATGGAGATCATTTTACAGCACTTAGTGATTACCCAGATCGACTGAGCTAGGTGCAATGCAGATCCACTTGAGTGTCGAATATCAACGAGAGTTTGTTGCAGCAGTCTACAGAGATGTCCACCATCAGTCAGCATTCACTGATTTTGTTCCTCCAATTTTCTTGACTTTGTTGCCCAATGGATTTAGGCTTGGGATTCGTGCATACAGCAGAACTATATACCCCACGAGCCACCAAGAATGTTGGCATTTTTGCCACATTGTTTTGATTATTGATTATTCATGCATAAACTGTTGAATTTCTCACTCCTTTGTGTTTCTCTACGAGTTTTGGTGCCAAAACAGCTAAGTTCGAAGATTGTCGCGATATCACAACCAAAAGCAGCATGGAGAGCATGGGTTCAAAACTATCATGATATCACGACATGTCGCGCTGTCATGGGTTTTTAGAGGGGAGAGAAGCCAAAGTCGGAGAATGTCGTGATATCGCGACGTGTTCCAAAATCATGGTCAAAGTGGTCAACGAAAGCAAAACAGTAAAATTGTCACGATATCGCGACATGTCACATTTTCGTGACTTGCGATAGCCATGGATCAAAGTGATTGAAAATGTCATGATATCACGACATAATTGAGCAAGAAGCAAAATGTCAATGAAATTCGTCGTGATATCACGACAGAAAAGTAAACAAGGAGCAAAATGTGTTAGAGTTACTATAGTAATTCTATGTTATTCCTTTATTTATGTTAGAATTATGTTGTTAGGTTAGTTGCGCTATTGATAGCGTACATAATATTTGGTTTATTTCATTTAGACCTAAGCTGTTAATTAGATCCTATAGTTACGAGCTATTCTGAGCTCTCCATGTATTATTTATACAGATTCTGATTAATAGAAATTGTTCGCTTACTCTAACATGGCATCAGAGCCAGAAGCGTGAGAAGAGAAAGGAGGCAGCAAATTATTTGCAGAGTTGGGCTGAAGAAAAAAAATAGTGGAAGAGTTGGCTGGAAAATTTTTTTTCTGCACATAGTCTGCTGTGCGTTTTTCTGTGCAGCACTGCGTCCGCAGTCTTTAAATTTTTTTTTTTAATTTCTGCACTTTCACGCACAGTATTTTTTTTCCTGTGCACAGTGCATTTTTCTGTGCACAGTGCCCTCCCCTCCCGCCCACCATTGCCGCATTCAAAAAAAAAAAAAGCGAAAAACGTCGCGCGCAATCGCGCGACGTTCCGCGGCATTTAAAAAAAAAAAAATTACGTCGCGCGCAGACGCACGACGTTGGGAGGACAATCCTCCCCCTCAACACGTCGCGCATCCACGCGCGACGTTGGGAGGCTACACCCCCCCAACACGTCGCGCAGACGCGACGGTTGGGAGGCCCCCCTCCCCCCAATCCAGTCGCACAGACGCGACTGTGGGAGGCCCCCCATCCCTCCACACGTCGTGCATCCGTGCGACGTTGGGAGGCCCCCCCCTCCCCCCAATCCAGTCACGTAGACGCGACTGTGGGAGGCCCCCCCTCCCTCAACACGTCGCGCTTCCACGCGACGTTGGGAGGCCCCCCCTCCCTAACTTCCACGTCGTGAATCACGCGACGTTGGACCCCCCCTCCCCTTCCCGAGGTCACGCTGCAGGCGCGACAGTCGAGGTCACACGCTGGACACGCAACCAGGATGCGATCAGGCCGCAACAGCCACCAGTAGCGGAGGCATGGCTGCTAGACAAGGAGAGGAGGAGGAGCGAGAGCAGCAGGGCTGCCGGGACCTCCTCAAATACGAGGGGGCCCCTGATCCTGACGGATCAGCCCGCTAGTCCACCTGGTGGTGGACTGTGCGGTAAGGCTCTGGGAGCCTGCAGGTCGCGGGTTCCAATCCCGCCGACCCCCTTCAACAAAGGTAAAAAAAAAAATTTCCACATGTTTTTTTAATTATTTTTCCTAAAGTTAAACTTTAATTTTTAATTTTAATTTATTTTCTATAGTTTAACCTTTATAAATTAAAATTAAATTTTTTAATTTGATTTTAATTTCTTTTTAAAGGTTTTTTTAAAAACTATATAAATTAAAATTAATATTTTTTTTTTAACTTTAAGGTTATAAAATAATTTTCAAAATCATTTGTGGGGAAATTTTTTTTTAAGATAAAAAGAAGGGGGTATTTTTTTTTCAAAAATCAAAGGGGGAAAGTGAGTAATTTTCTGAAAAGCAATTTTGGCATTATTGTAAAGGTGCATTTTCGGCTGCGCCCGACACCTAGTGGGTTATTCCTGTGGGCATTTTTTTTGTTGTATGTTGCATATTTGTTTTTTGCACTATAACATTAAAAGTTAAAATCAAATTCACTCCCTAAGTCCCCGAAATAATTAAAACCCATCCGTGCAATTTATTGCACTGCAGTGTTCGGTATTTGTGATACCTCTGGCCAGCACTTACAGGTAAAGCTGTCGTGATTGCGCTATTGTATCCGTCGCCTAATATAGCTGCTACAACGACGTCTGAGCTTGTTCTCTATAAATCGTCGGGGAGAGATAAGTTTGCCATTTTGCATTTTTTTACTCCATCCATTACCCTAATAGTTCTTGTGTTTAGGCGTAAATCCTGACGAGAGTTCTGAAATCCAAAGTGTTTAGGGGAAGTTACGCCCCACGCATGCGGATTGCAGACTTTCTATGGTAGGTGCCATCAACAAGACTATTCCCTTTCAGTACTGCTTATGTACCACGTATCGTATGATCTCTAAAACTCACCTATAGTTTCCCTCACGTAAGGGCGGGTGATTTTTGTTGATCTTTCTAAATACCTATAGTTTCCCTCATGTAAGGGCGGGTATTTTGTACGGTATAACGGCCTAGAAAAAGGTATATCGAAAGGGGGACCAATTGGTGTTATAAGGAACCTTCATCATGTCTGCAAAACTAATGACTGATTCTCATCGGTTGTTGAAAGGTCCTAATTATACACCATGGAAAAATAAGATGAAGGCCATCCTAGCAATGGATGACTTATGGGATGTTGTATCTGGAGCAACAACCAGACCTTCATCTGCTGCTGGTGCTACAGCTCCATCTACTGCTCAAAGAGACTTTGATAAGCTAGACAACAAAGCAAAAGTGCTCATCTTGCTTGCTGTGTCTGATGAAGTCCAACCCCATATTGCTGATTGTGCAACTAGTAAAGCGGCATGGGATGCCCTTAATACTATATATGAGGGAAAGAATGATTCCACCATTCTATTTCTTCAATCTCAATTACACAGTCTAAGCATGAAGCAGGGTGAGACAGTTGAATTCTTTCTTTGCAGAGTTTCTGAATTGAAAGCAAAGTTGAATTCTTTGGGAGAACCAGTTGAAGACAAGCTCCTTACTTCAGTTGTATTGAGAGCTTTACCTGATTCTTATCGGGTGTTGATCACTTCCCTTCAGGTATCACAACGAAAAGTTACTTTTGTAGAATTGGTTAATATGCTTCAAGAGGAGGAGGCACGCCAACTACAACGAGATGATTCTTCTAACACTGCTCTCTACATCAACAGGAAAGGGCAGAACCAGAAGAAGGGTAATTTTTAGAAGGGAGGGAATTCACAAAAGGATTCAAAAGGGAAACAAACTCAACAACCTCAACAAAAAAAGAGATATTGCAAGATCTGTGACAAAGAAGGTCATGATACAAACAGATGTTGGCATAAGAATAAGCAATCAAAACAGAAAGGCCGAAACAAACCACAAAAGAACAAACAACAAGTGAATGTTGCTGTTGAAGAATTTGACATGGATTCTGAGAGAGCCCACAAAGTTCTCATGACTACCACAAGTGTCCAAGCAGACGGATCCTATATGGTATGTTGATTCTGGAGCCAGTAAGCACATGACTGGTGACAAATCATGGTTTGAGTCTTTTGAGGCCAAAGAGGGCAAACCTGTCACTATTGCTGATGATAAAACCTACAAGGTTCAGGGAGAAGGCACTGTTTCAGTCACTCTTCCTGATGGCAAGTGTCAGATTGATAAAGTTCTCTATGTTCCAGGATTGGCAAACAATTTGTTGTCAGTCACACAAATTCTGGACAAAGATATGGTTGTGAACTTTAGTGTTGAGGGAGGCAAGAAGTGTTGTTCTATTACCAGGAGGGGTAAGAACATTGCAACCGCTTCATATAAGCATGGCTTATTTGCCTTAGATACTATCTCTACTCCACATGTTGCCATGACCGTCTCTACAAAGGAGGCAACTTCCCTATGGCACAAGAGATATGGACATTTGAGTTCTGGTTACTTACTTGAGCTAAGTAAGTATGAGATGGTAAAGGGTCTTCCTTCCCTTTCTACCACTTTACCAGTTTGCTCTGACTGCTTGGCAGGAAAGCAAGCATAGAGTGCCTTTTGAAAAGAGCTCTACAAGAGCAAAGAAACCTCTGGAGTTGGTTCATACCGATCTGTGCGGTCCCTTCACTCCCAACAGTTGTGGGGGTAAGAGGTATTTTCAGTTATTTGTGGATGATTACTCACGAAAGATGTGGGTATTCTTTCTTCAACTGAAATCTGAAGCATTTGGCTTCTTTCAAGCAATTCAAGAAATCTGTTGAGAAGGAGTCAGGGACTTCTATAAAGACCCTCCGCTCAGATCGAGGGGGGGAGTTCACCTCTAAAGAATTTTTTGCATTCTTGAAAGAAAATGGGATCACAAGACAGTTAACTACTGCTTATACTCCTCAAAAAAATGGAGTTGCTGAAAGGAGGAATCGTTCCATCATGGAAATGGTTCGTTGCATGCTCACAGGAGCTAGACTTGAGCAACTATATTGGGCAGAAGCTGTCACCACAGCAGTATATCTGTTGAATAGGGCACCCACAAAGGCCCTACAAGGAATGACTCCACAGGAAGCATGGAGTGGTAGGAAACCCTCCATTTCTCATCTACGCATTTTTGGATGTAAAGCTTTCATGCACATACCAAAAGAGAAAAGGAAGAAGCTAGATGAGAAGACATTGAAGTGTATTCTTCTTGGGTATGATGAGCACTCTAAGGGTTATCGTTTGATTGATCCCTTGACCAAGAAGATTCACATAAGTAGAGATGTTGTTTTTGATGAGGCTTTCACATCAGCAAACACATCAGATGTATACCTAGACCTTGTGGAAACTCAGGTTGTTAAATCTCCTTCATCAAAGGTTGGAGGTTCTTCCTGGATCTTCTTCAACACCTAAGAAGAAGAATCCAAAGTGGTATACAAATACAATCAAAGACTCTAAGCTATCTACTCCACCAGATTTGACTTTGGATAGGCCTCGTACTCGCAACATGGCTCGACAGGAGAAAGCTGCAACAGAGAATACTGGGGTTGATGATCTGTGTCAATCTTTTGAAGAACTTTCTGTAGATCCAAAGAGAGATACAGAAGATATGGATATTGATAGTGATAAGGTGTTTATGTCTTCCATAGATGATCTTGAACCTGCATCAGTACAAGTTGCTCTCGGTGAGCCTCAGTGGAAGGCTGCTATGGATGCAGAGTATAAGTCTTTGATGAAAAACAAAACTTGGAAGCTTGTCGATCTGCCACACGAAAAGAAGCCCATTGGCTGCAAATGGGTGTATAAAGTCAAGTACAAAGTAGATGGGACAATTGATAAGCATAAGGCCCGTCTTGTTGCAAAGGGCTATGCTCAAAAGGAAGGCATTGACTACGAGGAAACTTTTGCACCTACTGCTCGGATGACAACAATTCGAGTTATTTGTGCTATGGCAGCACAGTTTGGGTGGAAAGTTCATCAGATGGATGTCAAAAGTGCCTTTCTGAATGGTGATCTCCAAGAAGAAGTCTATATGACTCAGCCAGAAGGATTTGTAGTGGAAGGCCAACAGCAGAAAGTTTGCAAATTGGTCAAATCCTTATATGGCCTGAAACAAGCTCCTCGAGCTTGGTATATAAAAATGGACAATCACCTCCTACAACATGGTTTTAAGAGATGTCCATCAGATGCAAACCTCTATTTCAAGAAACAGGGTTCTGAGATAGTGTTGCTTGTACTCTATGTTGATGATCTGCTCATTACAGGGAGTTCAGAAACTATGATCTCTACTGTCAAAAGAGACTTGTGTCAATATTTTGAGATGTCAGATCTCGGACTTCTCCATTACTGTCTTGGTCTGGAATTCAGCCAGAAGGAGCACTCCATCAAAGTGTCTCAGAAAAAATATGCCAAGACATTGTTGGAAAAATATCGCATGACTGATTGCAAGCCAATGGCAACTCCGATGGAGACTGGACTTCAGTTATCATGATATGATGATTCACCTCAGGTAGATGGTACTCTCTATCGACAGTTGATTGGGAGTCTCATATATCTGACCAATACTAGGCCAGATCTCGTATTTGCTGTCAACTATCTTTCGAGGTTCATGCAGGAGCCTAAGACCACTCATTGGAAAGCAACAAAACGTGTTCTTCACTATGTCCATGGCACAATGGAATATGGCCTAGAATACAAGAGGAACAACAAATTCTTCTTGCAAGGATACACGGACTCCGACTATGCCGGATCATTTGATGATCGCAAATCAACTTCAGGATATATTTTTCATCTAGGATCCGGTCCTGTCTCTTGGCACAGCAAGAAGCAATAGGTGGTTGCTATTTCATCAACAGAGGCAGAGTATCGTGCCGCACGTGAAGCTGTGTGCGAAGTGATATGGTTGCATCGCATTCTGACAAGTATGGGTCATCCATCCAAATCTCCAATACACTTGTTTTGCGACAATCAGGGTGTTCTGAACCTAGTCAAGAATCCAGTCCATCATGAAAGAACAAAACACATTGACACACAATGTCATTTCATTCGAGATGAAGTTTCGAGGCACCGAATTCAGCTTCAGCACATTCCCACCGATGCTCAAGTTGCAGACATTTTCACTAAGGCACTTGCACGTGTCAAATTTGAATTGTTTCGCAGCTCTCTTTGTATTGCAAAATGATGTAATCAGGGGGGATGTTAGTACAACTAGTAGTTCTTATATTACATAAATAATGTAATAAGGGGGGATGTTAGAGTTACTATAGTAATTCTATGTTATTCCTTTATTTATGTTAGAATTATGTTGTTAGGTTAGTTGCGCTATTGATAGCGTACATAATATTTGGTTTATTTCATTTAGACCTAAGCTGTTAATTAGATCCTATAGTTACGAGCTATTCTGAGCTCTCCATGTATTATTTATACAGATTCTGATTAATAGAAATTGTTCGCTTACTCTAACAAAATGTAGAAACGTCACGATATCGCGACATGTCGCATTATCGCGGTGAGATTGAAAGAAAAGCATAAGGCATGAAAGACATCGCAATTTCACGATATTTTTGAAGATGAGGCCAAGCAAGAGTAAGACGTCATGATATCGCGACAGAAAGCAGCAACACTAGAGAAAGCAAGGAAACGTCACGATTTCACGGCATATTGTGGAGAAAAGGCTGAATAAAGAAAGATGTCGCGATTTTGTGACATATCTTGTTTTCGCGATGTGAAAGCACGAAAAGAAAAAAATGGTATGGAATGTCACAATTTCGTGACATGTTTCGTTTTCACTACTTGCAAGAGGATGAAGGCCAAGAAAGAGAAAACTGTCACGATTTCAAGATGTGTTGCAGTTTCACGGGTATACAGAAGAAAAGGACACAGAAGGAAGAAGATGTCACGATTTCGTGACATGGTGAAGTTTTCACGACTTGGAGGTGATAATGAAGATGATGAGCAAAAGAACATCGTGAAATCGTGACATGTCACAGTTTTGCGTCTTGTCACGTTTTCACGAAAGGACATGAATAAGAAAGCAGAGAGCAGGAAATTGTCACAATTTTACGACGCGTCGCGTTTTCACAACCTAAGGTGACGAAGGAGAACAAAGAGCCAAATACGTCACGATTTTGCGACATGTTTGATTTTCGTGACCGAAAGTGGCAAAAGTGTACGGAGAGGGAAAATGTCACGATTTTGTGACATATCACGTTTTCACGACCCGTCACGGTTTCATGCCAGAAAGCAGTTCAACGGCCCAATGAAGTATTACGATTTTCAAGGATTAAAAGCTCTCCAAAATTTAATGTTTTGCTGCTTTTCAATGTGTGCAAGATAGAAGGACATGCTCAGGCGTGTAGCTTTCGAAGCCACCAAAATTGAAGATGCCTCCATTATTCAAGGCTTATGTTCATGATTTTCTAACGGTCCAAGCATGCTTCGAGAATGACCATTTAATGAAGACGACCGGTTCCTTGTTTCCATTCAATGTTTGATTTCTTTGAGGCTGATTTAAGGGGATCATTTCCTTATTTTTGTTGTATATTTTGTGGATCTCAAGGAAGTCCGTTTTATGTTTTAAAAGCTACAAAGAGGCAAGACATCTATAAATATCAATGTATATCTCAGAAGGAGGCATCGAGAGAGAGACTTTTGCTGAAAAACTTTTCAAGTTCTTTACATGAATGAAAGATATTTGGCCTCTGGTTTTGCAAGCAACTTTCTGTGTGATTTTCCTTCTATCCTATGCATTTCTCCTTTACACTCGTATTTCTTATCTATTGCTAAATTTGAATTTTGCATCTGAGTTTAAATATTGCTAGTGAGGAAGTGAGTTTTGGAATGCAATTCTGGAGGTTATCTATACAAGGTTGTAAGTAGATTACGTCGCTATATTTTTTATATGCTATTCATGTGCTTGAGGTGTTTTTCTGCTGCTAAGCTTTCCAAGATCTAATAAATTCAGCCTATGGCTATATTTCCTATTTCTTTCTGCATATTTCCTATTTCTTTCCTGCAACTCTAGTTTCAACAGAATAGAATTTAGTAAGGGAACCAGCCCTCTCTAGAGATTGGTCCGGGAGATATTTCTTTCTCTTGGCCTTTCAATGTTGGCCGAGTCTAGGGCGTATTTATTTTGAAATCCTTTCCTATGGCAGATTCATGACCAACAGGTCTCTTCTTGTATTAGAAGACTTTTAGACAACTTTCATTCCATGTTGGATTAAACAATTTGAAGAATGAATGTGAGATTCATTCTTGAGGGAACTATGAGGTTTCCTTCATTCTCAATGTATATGTATCCAGTGAACATTTCATTTATGTGTTTCAATTGTAATGATGACCTGAAAATAGGAATGTGTGGGATTCTCCTATATCAATGTATTTAATGATGGTTCGGAAAGGATCATTGGGATTCTTTATATCATTGTAAATTGAGACAAAAAGGATTAATGAAATATGAGGATGCATATTTTGAGGCTAGGTTGTTTTCCTTCGGGGTTTTTCCAAGATAAACAATGTGTTATGGATATTTATTATGTGGATTGACACTTCTTGCTTGATATCTTATAATAAGGATTATGCATTTATATTTCCATGGGATAATTACTAAAGTGTTATATAAAGCAATAAATTTTGTTAACAAGCAATGTTCAATAAATGAAAATGTTTTATGAAGGCTTAAAGCAACCTTCATGCATTTCACTACAATGGAAAAGATGACATTTGTACTTATTGTTGCATTTATCTTTTCATAGAATGGTTATTTAAATATGATGCAATGGCTTATGTTTTCATGTAATAAATCAAGTAATGATCTTGATATGAATGTATCAACCTTTATGCATTGATTAATAATGTATGTAAGTTTTTTGTTGCATTAGGTTCATTCAAATAGGAAGTAAGTTTTATAATTGAATTATGATCAACTAATTATGTGTGAAAACTTAACTTCCTAACTAATAGAGAGAGAAACAATCAAATGATGGATTAATAAACATCATGAAGGTACGTAAGGTTAGATAGGATTTGGTCACTCCTATCACAAGAGTTGACACTGACCATGTCATAAATCTCTTGGTTACTTACTACCTTGATTGATGATAGTTTAAACATACTTGATTATGAACTATGTTATGATAAAAAAAAAAAGAATCACTCTCTCAAGTGGGTTGAAAATGAGGGTTGTCACAATAGTCACATATCCAAAGAGTCACATTACTATGGCTATATTATGAAGATAATACTCCATAAGCATGTATCACAAACAATCAAGATCATTACTATCATATACTTTTGAGAAGTAATAAAGATTGCATACATTTTGAGCAATTAATATTGTAAGTTGTTCTACATGCTTAGTACATGTATGATTCAGGCTATTTACATTCATATTTTTGCTTATTATTGAATGTTATTTGATATATTATTAGCCTTGATATACATATTAATTTGCTCATATTATTCTACTCATATCATTATCTTGATATTATTATATTGTGGCTATATTATATTTGATCTTGTGATATTTAACTGGTGATATTTGTATTAGTATTAAGGTTTAAAAAGTCATCAGTTGATTCTAGACATATGTACACTTTTTGACTAATTGCACTTTTAAGACTTGGTTAACTTCTTTAGAGTTTTTTAAAAATCTTGGTGATTTGTAATATTGCATCTAGGGCTATAAAATTTAGTTTTCTTTCTATCCATACCCAAATCCTTATGGGAATTTTAAGATAGTATCCAAGCTACTACACTTTGAAAACCTTATCCCACTTATAAAGGGAAAATCTAAATTTTTCTCACATCCTCTTAAAAGAACATATCTTTGAATTTTATCAAATCAGATGCTATACCTATAGGTAATCTTGAAAGTGGTATCATTATATATATGGATAAATTAAAAGGTAGTCTTTATGAGTTGTAACCTTCCAACATGATTAATAACTTATCTTTCCAACTTGCCAAACAAGATTTCATTATATATAGAATTGAGTCCGTATGTTAATTCTTCTTTTCTTTCTTACACAAAGGAATACCTAGATAACTTTATGGTAATTTTTCAATTGTAACCCTAAGATCCCAATAACTCATTATGAATTTGGGGCAATGTTAATGAAAAATATTGGATTTTGTACTAATAACCAATCACTTAACAACATTCTCATAGCATGATAGTATTCACCTAAACTCCATGGTGCCACTGGTTGAGGGATGACCAAAATAAAAGTATAATCAACAAATCAAAAATGAGATTTAAAGAAACCATTTGTTGTAACCTAAATAGCTTTAATTTTTTCTTTCATTTTTTTCCTTTGAGAAAGTTCTCCCAATGCCTCAACAAGAATAATGAATAGAGTGGGTCATCCTCGCAGAGTCCACAACATAATTCAAAGTATCCAACAAGAGGTTCATTGTTTTTGGAGTGCTATAAAAACATCTAAACCATTCATACCAACCTTGATCAAAACTAAATTTTCTAAGAATATTATGTAGAAAATTCTAGCAAAACCTACGATATACTTCCTTCATATCTAATTTTTGAAACATCCCTTATTTTTCATTGAGCAAAGATAATCTATAGCCTTTTATACAATGATTACACCATCAATAATTTATTTACCATAAACAAAAACACCTTTTTTCTACGAGAACATAATGTAGAGTGATTTTCAATATGTTTTGCACAATTTAAAAAACTATATTATAAATTATATTACAAGGGCTTATTGGATGAAAATTATCAAAATATTGTGTCCAGTATTTCTTGGGAACCAATGCAATAGAGGTGGCATTGATCTCACTTGTTGTCTAGCCCTCTTTTTCTTGACCTCTTCAACTATAGCCAACATATAACTCTTCAACAATTCCCAATTTAAAAAAAAAATAATTGTAGAAAACCCAATGGAACTAGGTGCCTTGAATGGGGGTGGAAAGAAAAAGTGCCTCCTATAAATCATCCTCAATAGTGATCTTCTTCATCAAGTTTTTATGTTATCCATATGTGATATTTGATGAATTTTTTTACAAAAGCTTATCTTGAACCTCTTTATCTTGCCCAACATATAGCATAATTCTTTGAAACAATCGATTATTTTCGTCCTAACATCTTCTTCTTAAATATTTCTTCCACCTAAAATTGAAATATATTTTATTCAATAAAACCAAAAATCTATTTTAACTCTAACATAAAAATTTAATATTTATTCCCTTTCTAAAGTTATCTTTTCCTAAATTTTTAAACTGATATGACTCTTCTTTGACACATTGAACACATTGATTGTTTTCTGACACATAAATATTATGGTTCATTCCATTGCTTTATACACATAAATATTATGGTTTATTCCATTGTTTTCTGGCACATAAATATTATGGTTCATTCCATTGCTTCTCTTGTAAAATGTTCTTCCTTCCTTTAAATATATTTCTAAAAGATTTGGACTTGATTTGGCCGTGCACCTTCCTACAATGTCAATAACATTGAGCTTAAAAAATGGAAAAAGAATATGGAAGGTATGGCAGAGGAGTTGAGTGGAGCGTATTTTCAGCTGAATATGAAAGGAATGGGATGGGTTCCATTGCCTCACATTTGAAATGGCTCCTGGCACAGAGTACTTCTCATTTAATTCAAGCACCTGCAATTAAATGGAAATGGATATGGAAGGTATGCGAGAGGAGTTGAATGGAGCGTATTTTCAGCTGAATATGAATGGGATGGGATGGGTTCCATTGCGACAGAGAGTACGCTTGTAGTAAATACTTAACAAACATTTTGTACATTCAGGCATGGACACCCATCTGCCATAGCTCTCTCTCTTTGCACACGCTTTCATCTCTTCTTATTTTTGCCAACAATAAATTGCTGATGTGTAATATTAATTTATATAAGATTATGACTTTTATTTTTATTTTTTATTAATTAAAATTTATAATTATTTTAAGTTTTAAAATAATAAAAAAAATCAATTATATGAGATTGAAATAAATTTCAATTTATAATGTAGACTATTTTTTTATAACAAAATTTTAATAAATAAAACAAACCAAAAAACAATTGTTGAAGTAATACGAAGTAAATGGGTGGATCACACTCCCAAGGGCATAGCAATAGGGGATCTTATTTTCTATAATTCGAACTGCGATCAACAAGATAAAATGGAAACATTTTTCAAGTGCATAGCAAGAAGGAGCCTCCCTTCCCATGATTTGAACTCAGATCACCAAGATGAAATGTCAACACTATTTGAAAGCATAGTTCAAACTCAAATCACCAAAATGAAATACCAACCTCATACCATTGAATGTCTTCACAAGAATATAAAATACTTTTACTTTCAAATGCTAAATTTTTACATTTACGTTAACTAACTTATAAGCTACATTTTAACAAACAATAGATATAAAATTATAAGGATTTAATGGATTATATAGCATTTATATGGATAACAACAATAGTTTTCAAGAAAAAAAAAGTATATGAAAGATATAAAATATAAAGTTTCATTTGATTATAAAAAATAAATAATTATTTTTTATAAGTGCGAAAGGAAGATGTGAAAAAAAATTTAAATCAAATAAAGTAGAAGAGACCAAGTTTATTTATTTGAGGTAAATTTTCTCATTTTGCTTAAGTAGTGTAGAATCCTGTCTTGATAATAGACTTGAAAGTTGAGTATCAAGTAGTGTAGAATCTTATCTTGAGAATATAATTGAAAGTAGAGTAAAGGTTACCTCTTACACTATAGGGTTCTACACTATAGGGTTCTAAGAGGAGCATAATAAAGAAATGCCAATGGAGAAAATCCACAACAAATATGTTTTTAAGGCAACATAAGAAGGTAACTCCTATCGATACTTTAAGTTTTTAGGTCATCATAAAGAAGAAAGTGCTTTTTAAGGTTATTTTTTGCACTTTTATCCTTCAAAGTAAGACAAGCTTTTAGATGATAAGTCTCACTATGAAAAAATCAAAGGGATTGATGACGATGAAAGTGTTGGTAAAAAGGAGAAAATAAAGAAAGATCGAAGAAACAAAGACAAAGAGTAAAGAAAACGCAAATGGATATTTATAGAGGATAACAAAAGCAAATATTGTAAGTGTTAACAAGAAGTGGGGCTAAACCCACAAATACAAACAACAAGAGAATGAAAATGATATCTTAGAATATTAAGGGTATGAATAAAACCCCTTCAAAAAAAGACATTAAGAAAGTGAGAGATTGTTATAGATAACATATGAAAATCAGATAACAAATATTTTAGCCATTCATGGTGTTGATTTTCATCTTGGCAAAATTCAAATTTTATAAGGCAGTTAAATGAATTAGATTTTGTCTCTTAAAAAATATGTTAAGGAGCTCATTGTATTAATGTAGCAGTTTAAGGAAGATGGTGAATATTTTTAATAGAAAGAAAAATGAGGAACATCTTTGATCAAAATTCAAGTTCTATATGGTTAAATTAATCTGTAGCAATGTAAAGTTTTTTTATTTTAATGGACATAACCCTCTATGTGTGGCTTCTATTGGGGGCACTCTCATTACAAAAATAAAACAATACAGTGCTCTCGTTACATTACATTAAAGAAAATATTACAATATTTCTTTAGTAAGATATTTTTTCTAAAAAAATCTAGTCCATTTCAAACCTAGTTCACATTTCTAAATTGTTAAGCAAATTACCAAAAAAAAAAAAAAAATGATATCATTTTCAAGTAGAATTAAACTATTAAGAAGGATTTTAAAAATATATAAAAAAAATTTATATCATTACCAATTTTAGAAAGCTCAAAGTATGATAAATATTTATATTTTTATAATGTTGCTTTTGGAAATGCAATTAGTACTTACCTTAAAATATTATAAAAAATTAGAGGTTTTCATTTTATTTGTGAATGAAAATCTTAAAAAATAAAGATTAACTATCCATTGATCCACAAATAAACTTTTACACTAATAAAAGCTTTGAAAAGTTAGGACATATCATTTGAAGACTTACTTATTTTTATCCATTTTATAGTAAGATCTTTGCTTACACAAGTATGGAAGAAAAGAGAAAACTAAACAATAACTATAAGATCTTTTCTTACACAAAAAAAATATGGGAAAAAAGAGAAAATTAAATAATAATTATCCAAGAATCTAATACAAATTTAGGTAAGCTTCTCAAAGAACAAGGGATTTATAAATTGATGGATAAAATGGAAGATCATTTATCTAATAAAGTTTTTTTCCTCAAAAAAGTCATAATTTTATATTAAGTAAATATGAAATTACATTCTTCAGATGTCTCTTTGGCATTTCTTCAAAGTTTCAATAATGACCTAAAAGTCAGGTAGCTTATACATCATAACTAGCTATCTCTATCAGGCTAAGTTCTATCCTTAGACACCTTCCCAATTTTTGAACTAGTATCCTTTAAATCACTGGCTTATGCATTTTTTGAAAAAGTTTCTTTAATTGTGCTTGCTTTAACTAGAGTGAACTAATCTCTCCAGATAGATATATTGTCTAGTTGTAGTGCATTGCCCTCACTGAATTCCTGTACTAAGCATGTACCTAGTTCAATTTGAAGTGCCTCCTTTGAGAGTTCATTTGCTTCCCTATTCAATTCTCTATAAATATGCCAAAAAGTAAAAGCTTCACTTTGATCCACAACTTCTTTTATTTGAGAGAATATGGATTGTAGAATCATATTTTCCATCCTAAAAACACCAAGTATCCAATTTATTACCACTTGTGAGTCTTTGTAAATTTTATTTTTTTGTATTCATTTTGATTCTACCAACTAAACCAACAATTTGAGGGCCATAATTTCAACATAATTATTAGAACCTTATCCTAGTCAAGCCTTGAATTTAAAATAATGAGAGTAAAAAATATATAGTAATCTTCCCGCTCCACAAACTCTAGGGACCCCCTATCTAGCCCCATTGCAAAATTCCTAGGCCCCTGATTTATCGATATTTGAAGGGACAATTTGTCTTTTTATCGTTATTGTTGTCAAAACCTTATAGTTATTGAAACTTTCAATGATTTGGGAGGAGACTTGCTAAGTAGGCTTCTCCCAATCTTGAAAATTTATTGTGTTCCTCTATAACCATGCTCCTCAAGACACAAACAATGGGAGAGTTATAAAACCTTTGTATGACCTATTTTCAAACCAAGCTTTCAAGCACTATGCTAAGGAATCTTCTTTCCATCCTATATGAAGCTTTAATTGTGCTATAACCTCCCTCCAAACCTGTCTAGTAAAGGAACAAGCTACTAGTAAATGATCAATTATTTCATTGTATGACTTACATAAATGACACCTTCTTGGACCATTGTAATTCTTCTTATGTAATATCTTCCATGTCAAAACCTTATTTTTTATGGTAAGCCATAGGAATAGTCTTGTCTTCGACAAGGCTTTATACTTTCAAAGCGTCTTCCACCACCATGTTGGATCATCATTATTATCTTCCAACAAAGTCTTATACCTCAATTTTAGAGTATACTCCCTCACGAATCCATTCTTGTCTAGGACAATTGATTAGTTTCCTCTCACAACTTTATATATATAGATTTAAGTCTCCCTGCATATTCTTCCTAGTAGTGTGCCTACTAGACCTAAAAGCCCTAACATTATTTCTTCCTTCCATCCTTGACTCTTGTTTATAGAATATTTTAGGTCAACTTATTGGGAAATATTTCCAATCCCCTATGCTCTTAGGATTTGAATTATATTATTTGGTAGTCTGTGTATATCACTACAACCAATCCAAGGGTCTAAGCCTAGCCTTATCCTTGAACCATCACCTATTTTCTAGGTAAGTCAATCACCTACAATATAAAAGGCTCAAATCATTGCCTTCCAATAAATTGAAACATTATGGGTTTGGCTCTTATCCACTCCTCAACAATGAGTGGCTCTAAATACTTTTCATTATGATCTTATTCTATAAGCCTTCCTTTGATATTATCTTCCAAACACACTTTTGCTAGACCTATGTCATATATTTTTACCCAACCTATGTTGAACGTAAGACTGAGAAGATGGATAGAGTTCTTAGCAGAATACAACTTTTGTATTGAGTATATCAAAGGAAAATAAAATAAGGTTACAGATGCCTTGAGTAGAAGGAAATAGTCATACTGACTCAAAGTCATATACATTTGATGTAAAGGGTCAAGGAAATGCAACTTTAGGATCCATATTGTATAGAAACTTGAGCTAGAACTAAGAAAAATCTTGAAGAGAATAATGGTTTCAACATGAAGGATGGACTTTTATGCTTCAAGGATAGGGTAGTTGTACCCAAAACTGGTGATCTAAGGAGAATTATTATGTAAGAGCCAGACAATTCTTCCTATTTTGCTCATCTAAGAGGGTAAAAAATAATGGAAAACATAAAAAAGACCTCTTATTGGGTTAGAATGAAGTAGGATATCACCAGTTTCATTGTGAGATATTTAAAATTCCAGAAGGTGGAGGTAAAACATTGACACCCAACAAGGATATTGTACCCACATGATGTACCTATGTAGAAATGGTAGGTAATTTCTATCGATTTTATTATGGGTTTACCTAAAACTATGTATCAACATTATTCAATCCTAGTAGTGGTTGATAAAGTGACCAAGATTGCATACTTTATATCGAGGAACATCAAGGATGATGCATCGGTGGTGGCAAACAAGTTTTTCAAAGAAATATTTAGGCTACATGGGTTTCTTGAGGTGATCATATCAAATAAGGATTCTAGATTCACATCAAAATTTTGGTAGGCTCTACACTATGTAGTGAGTACTAAGCTATATATTTGTTCTACATATCATCCTAAAATCTATGATCAAACAGAGAGGGTAAATCGAGTTTTAGAGGATATGCTATGCATGTATTGCATGGACTAAAAGTAGAAGTGCAGAGACTTTTTGCATCTTGTTGAATTTACATATAATAATGGATACCATGCATCATTAGGGAGGGCCCCATTTGAAGCCTTATATGAAAAAATATATAGAATACCTCTATCATGGGATAATCAAGAGGATCATGTGATGATCAGACCAGACACTATTTGAGAGTTGGAGAAATAACTTAGAGCAATAGAACTTAAGCTTAAGGAAGAGTCTTATCTCTAAAAGAGTTGTTCTGATCTAGAAATATCACCAAGACAATTCTCTGTGGGAGATAGTCTTCTTGAGAGTTATACCCATGAAAAATACCATCAAGTCAACTAAGTTGGATTCTTGCTATTGTGGGCCTTTTGAGATCACAATAAGATCATTAATAAGATTATTCTAGTAGGTTTAAGACACATGTCAGACAATAATGACTTTATCCTTAGTGACCACAACCCTAGTTTGTTCTTCTCAACTTTTCTCTCACCCATTGCTCTCTTTTGAACTAAAATCACCAAAAAGCACCTTGCAAACTCCTTTAAACCTTTTATTAAGTTGCTACATCTTGTTGGTGATACAACTTGGAACCAAGGGTTGTGTCATGGATCTGACAGGTGCAATGGTAGTTGTAGTAGTAACTCATCCTTCTCCTTGTTCTATTTGTATCCTCTTGACCCCTTCTTAATTATCTTAGACACCTTTGACATCCATCTGCACCTTAATGCAACATCCTATACTATTTTTTAGGCAAAAGTGCAACAATTTTAATATATTTAAAAATGTTTGATTCTCTTGCAAACTATTGAAGGCCCTCTTCTAATATATATTGTTCTTCTACCATCCATTCATGATCAAGCCCCAAATTGTGCTTCTCAAAAATCCTAGTTTGGTTCTCCATCTATGTTTCCATGAAATCCTAACTTACATAGATTGTTGCCTACCCAAATGACAAGTACTATAAATTTTTAACAAACTTTTAAACTTGTTCATCTTTAGTGGCTACCTAAACCTTCCTATTTAAATAAAACCTAGATAAAACTCTAAAAACAACTTTTACTTTCATCTAGAAAAGTAAACACTAGAGAAAAGTACATATCAAGACATCCATAGCTTTTTGTAAACCAAAACATTCATAGTATCTTTATAGAACATGGATATTCTGAAGTTGATCCAAAAAATGGCTCAATTTGAAGACTTGACCTCCATGTTCCAACAAAACTTTTCAAGGCCTTGTAGTCTTCCTCCACCACAAAATCCTAACCTGTACAACCTACCACATATCCAAATGGTCAAATCTATGAAGTTATTCTATCCTCCAAATCTAAAAGTGACAGATCTTGCTTCTATCCTTAATGTTGCACCCCTCTCCTCACTTGCTTCAAAAATTCTATTGCTTGCTTCAGAAGAAATTCATCGCCTACTTCCTTGCACTAGGGTTTGATCTCCCATATCTTCTTTAGAAAATATGTCACCTGCTTAAAAAAAAAGTTGTTTTTCTTCCATTTACTAGATCTTTGTTGTTTGCTCCAAAAAAAATCATCTATTACTCTAAAAAAATTGTTGCTTACTTTAGAAAAATGCTTGCTCTAAAAAATCGATTGTCATTGCTTGCTCCAAAAAATTGCTTGCTCTAGAAAATCTAACACCATTGCTTGCTCCAAAAAATTTACCGCTTGCTTCAGAAAATTGCTTGCTCCAAAAAATTCATCATTGCTTGCTTCATAAAATGCTTGCTTCCAAGAGGATATTACATTCTATCTAATAAAGTTGGTTGAGAGCAAAAAAAAAATGAACCTTATTACTTATTAAGTAGTGGAAAATTAATAGGGGAATATCATATTTGACTTGAAAATTAATTTTTTTCTTCTTAACTGAAGTGCACTTTACTTAAAAGATTTAAAAGTTAATATTATTTTAAATGAAATATATTTTATACATAATTACAATGAAGTTTAGTTAATATATTGTGTCTAAATATTATGGAGAATATTATTCAATGAAATGATAATATAAAAACTATTTTTATAAAATATTATTGGCCTATACCATGTTCAAGTATCTATGCTAAATAAAAAATTAATGCCATAAATATTAGGTGTTCCAACAAAGGAAAATGTATAGTTCTTCTCCTTTAAAACTAGTTTTTATATATATGATCTTTTGAATAGTATTACAAATAATATTTTATAGGACCTATAAATAGCAAATCAATTCAAAATGTCATAAACATATTCTTAGAGCAACAAAAAATGTAACCATCAAGCTTAATACTTCATTCATAACCCATTTGGTTGAGGGCAAGTAGTGGAGAGCAAAGAGATTCGAACAAGGTTTGAATCTCATAAATGAACCTTAACATTTAAATGGGAAAAAATTAAAAAAAAAAGTACCATAAGATTAACCATTTAAATACCTTTCTTTTCAAGAGGTATACTTAGGTATTAATCTTCCAAACCAAAACATGCAAAATCATAAAAACTATTGTTGTAATACCACTATGTGAACATGATGTAATAGAATCATGAATGTTTCAATCCCATATAATGAATTAAAAATAGTAATACTTTGCTTAAACATTTTCCAAATACTCATCATTAAGGAAATGGCTTACTAGAATTTTTAAAATAAAAAATTGATGATAATAATTAAGAGAACCATTAAAGATAATACTAAGGTGGCATGGAAATCTATGTATAACATTATGGGAAAATAGTATTATACCCAAATAAATAGTAATATATATATTTTTTTTGTTGGTAAAAAATTATTGAATCAACAAACCTTACAAGGAATAGAGAATCCCATAAAAATAACCCTTAAAAGGGCCAGAAGAAAGAGACCCCAAATACCAGTGAGCATCTGATCAAAAGACACCCAAAAAACAATAGCCCTTATCCACAAAAAGCAATGACGAAAAAATCCAATGGAAGTTGATCCCATTCCCTAACATTCCAGTCTTCCTAAAACTCAAAAGCCCATTATGCCAAGAAATCAGCCACACCATTCCATTCCCTGGGAATATGAGCAAAGGAACTAAACTCTAGATGTCAATAAATTTGAAATATCTACCGAGCCAGTTACGCTAGCTACCAATGAACATTAGAAAGTTTATGAGTCTTCAATAAATTAATAATAATATGAGAGTCTAACTCATAGATTATCTTAGAAGGCTGGATTAAAATTAATACTGACGGAGCTGCAAAGGGCAATCTGAGTAGTTCCAGAATTGGAGTGGTTTGCCAGAGTCATGATGGATCAGTGCTATATTGGGAACTGTAAGGCTTTGGAAGAGCCACAAACAATGAAGTAGAAGCCATGGCTATCAAATCTGCTTCTATTTGGGTAGTGAAACAGGGCCACAAGAGGATCATTATTGAATCAGACTCTCAAATAATGGTTGGAGCTCTTGATTGCTTGAGAAAATTTGCTTTGAAAGCATGGAGGTTGAGGATTCTTATCACTCAAATTAAGGAATTATGGAAGGAATTAGATGATGTGATTCTAGTTTATGTGAGTTGAGATTTAAACAACGCGGTCGACTTCCTGGCTAAGATGGGTGCTGAGAAGGAGGCAGAGGTTCAGCTTCACAGTGACATGGCTATTAAGGATGAGGTGATCAGGAAGGGTCTGGAAAGGTCCTTGAACAAATGATCAAAGAAAAAGCAAATGGAGGAAAGTTGTCGTGATATCATGACATGTTGTGCCATCGCGGTCTCTGGAGGAAAGTTTTCGCGATATTGTGACATGTTGCGCCGTCACGGTCTCTTGAGGAAAGTTGTCGTGATATCACGACATGTTGCACCATCGTGGTCACTGGAGGAAAGTTGTCACAATATCATGACATGTTGCGTCATCATGACCATTGGAGGAAAGTTGTGATATCGCAACATGTTGCGTCGTCGTAGCCGCTAGAGGAAAGTTGTCGCAATATCGTGACATGTTGCGCCATCGCAGTCGCTGGAGGAAATTTGTCATGATATCATGACATGTTGCATCATCACGACTGCTGGTGGAAATTTGTCGTGATATCATGACATGTTGCGCCATCGTGGTTGCTGAAGGAAAATTGTCGCGATATCGTGACATGTCGCATCGTTGGAAAGTTGTCACGATTTCGTGACATGTTGTGCTGTCGTGGTCGCTGGTAGAAAGTTTTTGTGATATCGCGACATGTTGCACCATCGCGGTTGCTGGAGGAAAGTTGTAGCGATATCATGACATGTTGCGCCATCGCGGTCGCTGGAGGAAAGTTGTCATGATTTCATGACATGTTGCGCCGTCACGATCGCTGGAGGAAAATTGTTGTGATATCGCGACATGTTGTGTCGTCGCGGCCGTTGGAGGAAAGTTGTCGCGATATCACGACATGTTGCATCGTTACGAACGCTGGAGGAAAGTTGTCACGATATCGCAACATGTTGTGCTATCGCGGTCATTGGAGGAGTTGTCACGATTTCGTGACATGTTGCACCAAAGCGGTTGTTGGTGGAAAGTTGTCACGATATCGCGATAACTTAAGCCATCGTGATCGTTGGAGGAAAATTGTCACGATATCGCAACATGTTGCTTTTTTGCGGCCATCAAAGAAAAGGTGTCGCGATATCATGACATGTTGCTTTTTCACAGCCAAGAGAGAAAAGGTGTCGCGATATCGTGACATGTTGCTTTTTCACGGCCAAAGGAGAAAAGGTGTCGCGATATCATGACATGTCGCGTTTTTGTGACAAGTTGCATCATCTGTCCATGTCGATCCCCTGCTAGCTAGTTATTGATTCAGGAGATTTGGATCCATTGCAAGTCTTCTTCTTCTATTGTAAGCTTGTGTTCTCTTTGAATTTGGCTGGGAAGAGTCTCTTCCCATATTGTAATTGATCTTTGTTTTAATACAAGTTTTTTCAAAATTTTCAAAAAAAATCACAAATTATCTTTCGCCATCCCAAAGCATACCCTTTTTCCAAAGCAAAAAAATAGTAAGGTCCTCCATATAATTATTAGTTTGCTTCCCATTATAATAGGAAAAAATGAAAAGAGTTGCACCACTACTATCTCTCCCAACACCACCAATACCTACATGCCTAGTATTTCCTTTGGAAGAGCCATCAGTATTAATCTTAAACACCCTCGAGGCAGAGGATGTCATCTGCCATCTATCTGCACTTTTTTATTGAGGCCTCTCCTCCCAACCATAAAGAAGTACGAGGGTCATTCTCCACTAAATCCAGGTCTTGCATCATCAAAATATCATACTGCTCCAAAGGAAGACTGAGTTTCTTGGATCATACCAATAATCCTCTACCAAGTTTGATAAACAATTAACTTCCTACCTTGAAAATTCTTCGATTTCTTTCAAGCCAAATATACTATATAATACATGAGGATCCAATAATCCACACAACTTGAAGAAATAAAGCCTTAGAAGAAGGTCTTCCTAAAATCCTCCAAAAATCAACAAGAGAAGAGGCATGAGAACAAGACTGTTTCAACATCCTCCACCAAATATGACAAATTTCCAACACAAACGAACACTGTAAGAGTAAATTCCCTATTTATTCATCACTATTCTCACAAAGGAAATAAAATGAAGAGCCCTAAAAACCTCTCTTTTGGAGATTATCCTAGGTAGGAAGTTTGTTCTGAGTAGCCAACCATAAATAGAAATTGTATTTGGGCTAGGAATCCTTATTCCCAACCTGTTTTTACCAAGGAACCTCCTCATCCCCAAAATTTTGCCTATCTAAAATGCGGTAAACAGAAGCCACCGAGAAAACCCCTCTAGAATCCAAACCCCAAGCCAAGACATCATCATCATGTAAATAAGAGCACTCCCTAGTAGTCAAAATATGAACCAACTCTTCTCTATATTGAATAGAATCTCTTATCGTCCAATCTCTAGGATATTTCCATTGAACTACCTCCACCTGCCCAAATATTTTGGTAACTTTATAATCCATCACCCTATACCAACCAACATCCAAGAAATAATTACATAGCTCCTGAAGATGAGGAAACATAGATAAAATTGTAGGGAAACCATCTCAAGAATTATACGATAAAATAGCCTTCGAGCCTTTGATATAAATCCAAAATAAACCTTGCTTAACAAGAGATTTCCCCTTATTAAGGGTGTTCCAGATCAAAGAACCTATACCAAACAAATTGTATCTAGGTATCTTAGAGTCTGCAACCCCATTAAGATAATTAAAGAAAATAATTTTAGCCCAAGCATGGTCTTGAGAAATGCACCATCTCAAATAAAGCTTGGTCACTAATGCTTGACCAGAAAGATAAGTCAAACGAAGACCCAAACCACCATCCTATTTTGGTCTACAAATAGTATTCCATTAACCAGACTCTATTTTGAAGACTCAAAATTTCTATCCCATAAAAATCTTCTTGACATAGATTCAAGCTCATGAATAAAACTAGCAAGAGCGACCTGAATCATGCACCGATAAATATATGAAGCTTGAACCATCGACTTAAGAAGCAACACTTTTCCAGCAAAAGAAAGCCACTTAATAGTCCAATGAGAGACTTTAGACCTAAATTTATCCAAAATATTATTCCAGATGTCTCAAGGTAGAGGGCCCACAGAAAGAGGAATTCCCAAATAAGTTAAAGGGAGAGCTTCAATCTGAAATCGAAGAATATGAGCAATTATGGCCTATATAAGGGGATCAATATTGAAAAATAATATGGAGGATTTCCCCTCATTTATATTCTACCATGAGGTAGCCAAATAAATATCCAAAGATATTCCAAAATTAGTTGCTTCCCTAATAGAGGCAATACCCATTAGAGCAGTATCATCCACAAATTGAAGATGAGAAGACACAGATAAATGATTACACCACCTCCAACCATGAATCAACCCCTGATTGACATAAAATTTGATAATTCTACCCAAGACCTCAGCCATAATAAAAAAAAAATGAGACAAATGATCCCCTTGACAAAGACCTCTCAAAGCCTGAAACAAAGTAGAAGTCTCACCATTGATAAGGACAGAATAGGATGGAGATGTAATACGACTCATCACCCAACTAACCTAGTTGGAGTTGAAACCAAAATCAAGGAGAATTTTACTTAAGAAAGACCATTTAACCCTATCATAGGCCTTAGCCATATCCAATTTTATAAACATAACTTTTTCTTTAGAAATTCCCATAGAATAAATGACCTCAACAACAATAGCCACACCGTAAAGGATTTGTCTACCCACAATAAAACCTCCTTGTTCATCAGAAATAACCTTACTGAGCCAAGGCTTAAGTCTCTCAGCAATCAACTTGGATATAATTTTGTACACCACATTACATAGTGCAATAGGTCTATAAAGATCCAGAGAATTGGCTCCTTTTTGCTTATGAATCAACACCAAGAAGGTATAATTCATAGCTCTCAACATCTATTTAGTTTTTAAAGACTCTTGCACAACAGAAAAAAGATCCAATTTGATAATATCATAGGATTCTTGGAAAAATTCCATAGGAAAGCCATCAGGCCCTGGGGCTTTCCCTTTCTTCATATGGAAAATAATACCTTCAATTTTTCAATTGAAACTAGTCTCATGAGCAACTCATTCATATCTGTAGTGAAAATTGAAGGAATACAATCCAAAATACTATTTTCTTTAGCAACCACCAAGGGATAATCCTCAGAATACAAAGAGGAAAAAAACCTTACAACCTCCCTTGAAATATCCTGAGCAGCAGTCAACTAGATTCCAAGAGAAGAAATAAGAGAAGGAATCACAATACCATACATTCTAGCTTTAACCAAATTTAAAATGAAAGCAGTATTTTTATCTCCTTCCTACAATCAATCAATCCAAGCCTTCTATTTCCAATAAATTTCCTCCTTTAATTCCCACTCAACTACCTCCTTAAGAGCATCAGATTCCTCTTTAATATTTCTCTATGAGGCCATAATCCCTAATATGTCTTGTAATAGCATCTAACTTCTCTTGAGGATCCAACTTAGCCCTAAAAATATGACCAAAACTCTGCCTATTCCACTTCTTAAGCTAATATTTCACATACTGGAGCCTCTTAACAAAGGAGAACATAGCATTTCCATGAGCAGGCTTACAATGTAACCACCATACTCTCATTAAATCATGCAGAGAAGGCTCTCGAAGCCACATTAACTGGATTTTAAAGCAAGGTTTCCTATAAACTCCCTTGTGAATGGTGTTTAGATTAATAGGCCAATGATCAAAACCTCTTCAATCCAAAATTTTTGAGCTAATTTACCAATTATTACTGATCCAGTAAGGAGAAACCAAAAAATGATCCAATCTCTTGGAAATAGCCTCAATACCACATCTCCTGTTGCTCCAAGTAAACATACCATTACCAGGTTTAATATCCACAAGGTTTAAGAAAAGGATATTACCATTAAGAATTAAATATGCTTGTCCAAGAGAACCCACACCACTTCTTTTCTTACAAGTTTTTTTATGTGAAAGAAGTTATTTTAATGGAAAAATTTGACTTTCATTCTTCCAACTTAGTTCGAATCTTGAGAATTAGGAGAACTCTCATAATTTGAGGTTAGAATTAATTTGAAGATATATTATTTCACATGATTCAATATTTGGTTATGTCAATGTTGTCACTTCTAATATTTCTAGGAGTGATAGTGTTGGAATTTACAATACTATCCAAAAACATCACAAAACATACATTGACAACAATTATATGCATAAAATATGGAACAATAAAATAAAGAGAATACAAACAAAAATAAAAAGGTAATTGAAATAAGAGAAATAAGGGGTGGATGCTCATATACATGCCCATTATCTTGTAATGAAATAACTTTAAGAAATACAAAAATAGTAGTAGCAATCCAATAATGTACAAATAACAATACCCAATGATAACAATAATTTAGATTCAATTGCTAGAAAATGAAATATACAACAATTAGATTCCAAATTAAATTCAATACAAATTCTTAACCACTTAAATAGGGTAAAGTATCATAGCCACTTGGAGAGATTTAAGTCTCATATGTGCAACAGAGGCAACTAATATTTAAATATGAAAGATGATTCCAACTACCACCTTACTCTTCCTATTTACAAACTAAATCAATATTAACCCAAATACTAATTCTCAAGGGTTGACTATTTAAACCTAAGGCCCAATCTAATAAAAATAAATATATCCAACATGGTTATGATGGAACCATTACTAATCCCACATCACAAAATGATATAACAAATTAGTCATTGTGGGGTATTTATAGTGATACATAATCTCTGGTTAAATGCTAATCTCAAATCAACATATTATGACTTGAAGTTTAAATTGCAATATATTAAATGTATTAAATATTTTATTTAATGTTAACCATGGAGGTGGTTTAATTAATATTTCTGAGGGTGAATATATATAAATTACTTACATATATAACTTGAGTGCTCTTTTTCCTTGATTTTCCTAAGTGGGGTTTTTCAGGCCTTCAATATTTCATGCGTTAAACTAGCCATCGTACTTGATTTGTTCGTCCAGTGGCCTTGCCCATTTTAAAGCCAAAGACTTAGATACATGTGGAAAATTTGTCTCAATCACTATATTTGGTAGGTGTGGTTAGAAAGGAACCATAGAGTCTTTAATGAGTCTATCCATGATCATCAAACTATCATTTCCAGGATCCTATCCTTTACCAATGAGAATGTGAACCTTATCCCTTTTGATAGTTGTAAACCTCATATGCAGGAGACCACGATTGCTCAATCTTTAAGCTTAACCTTGTTATATGAGTCTGTGCCTAGGGTAGTCAACCCCAAAGCCAATGTTAAGTGGTCCCCACCTCCTATGGGTTGGTTTAAGCTTAATTTTGATGGAGCAGCTAAGGACAATCCTGGTAGAGTAGGCGCTAGTGGCATTGTGCGAGATCATAATGGGAATATGATGCTTGCATTTTTTTGAATATTTGGGAACAAGGACGAACAACGAAGCTAAAGCTAGAGCTATGTGGAGAGGCCTTAAAATGAATCAAGACTTAGAAGGCAATTTGATCGTAGAAGGAGACTCTATGCATGTTATAAATCTCATTAATAATTGGAAAATACCTCATTGGAGGATTAAAACAATTGTTGAAGAGGCTAGGATCCTTTTCTAGGGAAGACAGGACATAAAAACCCAACATGTCTTTTGGGAAGCTAACAAAAATGCTGATAAGCTGGAAAATTTGGGTGTCAATGGTGACAAACTTTTCAAATGGGAACATGGTGTCGCGAGTGAAGTAGAGGAGCTTATTCAACAAGAATTCCAAGAATGATAGTCGAATTTACCAACAGGGAAGGCACTGTAAGTTCAATGGCTAGGAGTATTCCTATCTCTTTTTTGAATTGGACTCACAATAAAAATTATCTGAGCTGTCAGTCTTCGTGGATGTTGCTTCGAAATACCACAGACTAATGGGTATAGTCACATGTTAGATAACATAGCTCCTAGTCGTCTTGGTAATTTGAGGTTGGTTGATAATCACAAGGAAGGAAAGAAATGACAATATAAGACTTCGAACCAAAGTCACGTGGACCACCAGATAGCCATCGCCATAAATCTAGCTAGCAGGTTCACTTCGCCAAGGTTGATTGGCCAAGATAGTATGTGGTACCAAAGCATGTCATTTATGGAAGAAAGAAATTACCAAAGAATTATTAAGAGTAACTGTCAATACAGAGCTTGTGGGAGTTTTTTCAGTACTCTGCTATGTGTGTCTGCAACTTTTTGTTTCTCCATTGTCTCAAGGAAGGGATTCGTGTCTATTTATTTTTTGTAATTATGATGCATGTGTGTTTTCTTGGGGTATACCTAAAATGTTGTATGGGAAGTTTCTTTTTGATAACAGGCTATGTGCCTTACCGGATTTAATGGCTTTTGTGGCATGTAGATTTTACATATATAGGATCCTTAGTAAGGATATGTTCATCAACAACCCTGGGCTGATTTTTGTAAAAGGTTTTGGGTCAACCTGTAAAACCCGGTATTAATGCTATAGTATCTTATCTACCAAAAAAAAAATATAAATTACTTATAGGCTTACATAAATATGCTCATATGCTTACATAGAAGAATGTTTATAGGTTTACATAGAAATATTCCCATAGGCTTACATATAGAATACCTATAGGCTTACGTAAAAGGAGTTCATAGGCTTACATAAAATAAGCCCAATTCTTACATAACACTTTCCTATAGGCTACATCAAGAAAGCCCAAAGACATTTTTTTCACTATTGGTCTTGGCCTAATAAGGTCATATTATAGATATTCTAATACTTCCCACAATATGAACTAAGGAAACAAGGAGAGCTTATATTAGATATGGTACATCTCTATATCCATAATAAATTCTTGAATGGGCAAATGAACCATGCTATATTTTCTTGTCAAATGCACATGAACTGTATCAACCTCACCATGAATATGAATCTAAGAATTTTTTCTTTAGATCCATGATGTTGAACTTCCCATGATAAGATCCTCAACATAAAATATAGTATTCAAAATCTATTCTTCAATCTAAAAAATAAGTAGTTGAATCATAAAGCAATAGGCAAGTATTAAACAATAGTCAACCCTAATGGCTAGAAAGGGACCCGTAGGATTAAGGTGTACCTTGCAATGACCATACAATAACCTATTCCTATTGTAGCCAATAACAATGATAATAGGATGTTGAAGTTAGAGAACACATGTTTTAGTCATGCAAAAGAGATACACTATGAGAGAAGGAGAAGTGTATAAAAAGTTAAATACATGGAATTGAACTCTTAATTTTTTGACTTAGTACAACTAACTAACTACTACACCAAAGAGATCAATTGGAGTTAGATATTTGATGCTTTTTGAATAAATCAAACCTTGAGTATTGTCATATAATAAATGAGAGAAAATGAGTTTAGAACATATGGCCTTCTTGTTGAAGAAGGATTTTAAAACACTTGCAATGGCTAAGGTATTAAGGGACAATATTAAGTTTGTTATGCATGATCAATCCAAAAATCTTAATACTAACACAACTAGAAGACATACTAAGAAAATTCAATGATACTACCATGTGGATTTGAACCACATATTTGTTGAATGCAATCAAGATTATCAACTACCATGTCAATACAAAAAATATAGACGAGCATGCAAACTTGATTTATTTTATATAAAAGATCCTATAAAATAGTAATAGGTCCTTGAAAGTGTCACTAGTATACATTCTTGGAAAAACTATACAATATAAGAAAAATGAACTCAAGATGCTTTTGTAAGAAAACATTATGGTGTTTGAAATTTTGAGCATATTAGTATTAAAAATTTAGTAAAAAATCAAATTTGACCTTACAAAGAAAAATCACCAATATTAGACTACCAAGCGTCACATCCTAAATTACATCTACTATGCTAATACCAACACTTTGATTGGACTACCAATTGGGTTCAATCGATGAATAGGAAGTTGAAACTTGGGGAAAAAGGATCGACTACTGTTAGTTTCACAATGACACTGAGAGGGGGGTGAATCAGTGTGGCTCTTTAAAACTTAAAAACTTCAACTCTTAAAGCCAAAACAATGAAAACTTAAAACCACATAAAGCAAATATAACAAGAGAGCATCACACAACACAAGATGTACCGAGGTTCACCAGTTTTGGCTACTCCTCAAAAATTGACTGTTTGGACTCCCATCCAAATCCAGCCTTTGCAAAATACCAATTTTACAATCAATTTACCAGCACCCACTAGAAGGAGCACCAACCCCTGATTTATCTACACCAACAGAAAGGAGCACCAACCCCTAATTTATCTGCACCAACAGAAAGGAGCACCAACCCCTAATTTATCTACACCAACAAAAAGGAGCACCAACCCCTAATTCCAAAGCCCCCCCCAAGCACCAACTTGGACTGCAATTTTGAAACTATAAGATTGACATAAAAATGCCTTCGCTTATACAAGACCCTGACTGGTCTATTGCTAACCCAACCTCTCTCGCTATTCACCAAAACACCACACACACTTAAGGCTCTGCTTACTGCACTTTTATGGCCCTCTTACAACCCTCTTGTTGCGCTTCTTACTACACTCTTACGGCTCTCATGGCTCTGCTTAATGCTCTCTTACGGCACTCTTCCAACCCTCTTTTTGTAGCACTTTCACTCTTTTTTGCAGCAACACTTTCACCCAATTTTCAAGCTAGTAATTCTCCACGTAGACCTCCTTTTATAACAAAGTTCTGACTCTATTTTTAACTTCCATATTTTTGCATGCAACTTATTAATAGAAACTTCTATATGTAACTCCTTTATCACACAGTATTCTCTCATGCATCCTATTAATAGTTACGACTCTTTGTTTGGTCTTCGACTGATGACTTTCAGTTTAACCATCGCTCGATGATTTCACTCCATAACTGGCCCTGTAACTATCATTCTGACTTCAGTTCACTGTTCTTATTTTAGCTGCATGATTTTTCTCTGTAACTGCACCTGTAACTGTCATACTGACTTTAGTTAACTCTTCTTATTTTAGCTGCATGATTTTCTTCTACAACTGCACCTATAACTGTCGTATAACTTCAGTTAACTATCACATATCTTATTTTGGCTGGGTTCTCTTCTTAGCTCGTGCCAAAGTGACCTGTCATGAAATCGTGACACTTCTGCCTCTTTGTCCTCTTCTCGGACTTGTACCCACGAAAACACATGTCGCGATATCACGACACTTTCGCCTCCTTGCTACTTTACTTGGTTTGAACCCACGAAAACAACATGTCGCGATATCGTGACACTTTCGCCTCCTTGCTACTTTACTTGGTTTGAACCCGCAAAAACAACATGTCGTGATATCGCGACACTTTCGCCTCCTTGCTACTCTTCTTGGCTTGAACCCACGAAAACACAACATGTCGTGATATCGTGACACTTTCGCCTCCTTACTCTTCCTCTTTACTTTTGTCATGATATCGTGACACTTTTGCCTTCTTACTTTCTCTCTCCTCCTTTAGTCGTGAAAATGTGACATGTCGCGATATCGCGACACTTTCTCTCCTTTGCTCTTTCTCTTGCCTTCGGGTCATGAAAACGTGACATGTCATGATATCATGACACTTTCTCTCCTTTGCTCTTTCTCTTGCCTTGAACACATGTCGGATATCATTCTCTCCTTCTTCTCTCTGAAACGACATGTCACGATATCGTGACACTTTCTCTCCTTTGCTCTTTCTCTCGACATGTCAGATATCGACACTTTTCGCTCTCTCTTGCATATTCGAAAGACATCTATCTCTGCAATATGTCGAAATCGTGACACTTTTTCTTTCAGACTCTCTCTCTTGCAATATGTCGTGAAATCGTGACACTTTTTCTTCCGTACAATCTCTCTTGCAATATGTCATGAAATCGTGACACTTTTTCTTTCGGACTCTCTCTCTTGCAATATGTCGCGAAATCGTGACACTTTTTCTTCCGTACAATCTCTCTTGCAATATGTCACGAAATCGTGACACTTTTTCTTTCGGACTCTCTCTCTTGCAATATGTCACGAAATCGTGACACTTTTTCTACTTGCCTTTCTCTCTTCCAACATGTCATGAAATCGTGACACTTTTTCTCTTTATTTTTCTCTTCCAACATGTCATGAAATCGCGACACTTTTCCTGCTTGCGCTTTCTCTTCAAACATGTCATGAAATCGCAACAATTTTTCTTTCTTGCGCTTTCTTTTTGAACATGTCACGAAATCATGACAATTTTTCTTGCTTGCACTTTCTCTTCGAACATGTCATAAAATCACAACAATTTTTCTTGCTTGCGCTTTCTCTTCGAACATGTCACGAAATCGTGACAGTTTTTCTTGCTTGCGCTTTCTCTTCGAACATGTCACGATATCGTGATAGTTTTTCTTTCTTGCTCAACATGTCGCGATATCGGTTTTCTTTCTCAACACAACTTTCTTCTCAACATTCGCACTTTTTCTTTCTTGCAACAAGTATTTCCTATATCACAAAGTTTTCTTCCTTGTGATTTTCTTTTGATTTTTAGCATATGGGCCACTTTCGATCTTCTTGGAAAACCATTGCATACTCGAAGAACCTCTTAACTCCTATCCACTACATCAACCGATCTGTCTGATTGTGTTGACAACAATGACAATACTGTTGCTGCACCTTGCTCAACAATACCCTTAATTTAACACACAATAATTCCTATCTCCCCCTTTGACAATAATACCAAAGGGCTACTGCAGACTCCCCTCGAGTCCATGCACAACATTCTCAAGCACAAATTATTACAGTTAGCAAAAATTACAAACATGAGCAAAAAGATAATCAAATATATAAATGCTCCCCTTGAGAATGTGGTCCCGATAGCTAGTCAGTTCTTGGGAAGCATGACCACTCCCAATTTATTACGAAGATACTCAAAGACTTCCTTGGGCAATGGTTTTGTGAAGATATCTGCTACTTGCTCTATTGTTGGAACAAAATCCAACTTAACCTCACCTTTCGCAACTTTCTCCTACGTACAACATGTTGTCGCTGCAATATATTCTGCCTCTGCTATGGATAAGGAGACTGACTCTTGTTTCTTACTGTGCCATGCGACCAACCTGTCTCCAAGATAGAATGCACCTCCACTGGTACTCTTTCTATCATAAAACTACCACATACCTACTCAATTCTTCCCAACCTCTTACACTATTTTCTTTGACTCTGGCATCTCTTTGATAACTACTACTTCTTTAGAGAAAATTAATGCTCTCTTATACCAAACGATGTGTTGTATTTTTGGTTAAGAAATGCACGCCTTCCCACTCACAACATAGATTCTATTTTATCTACAGATTGGGAATGTTATAGGCTTCAAAACCAGCACCTGCCAGCTTATGCTTCCATGACACGTCGACCTGTGCTGCATGTTCTATCTCAGATAATGCCTATCAGCTATTGCATCGAAAACCTAGTTGTTCACCATGTTGTTCTATTGAAGCACATCAGTTTGATACTATCTCCACAAACAACTACATGAATTGAACCACATTTTGACAACTATACGACAACTCCTCGACTACTTTCCTTTCATCCTCAGATAACCACACAAATACATAGGAGCATTAAAATAAAACTTTAACATTGCTCCCCTGAGGATGTGCTACCTGGAGTTGCTTAGTGCAATAGAGGAGTAATCTCCTTCAGTCCAAGGAGACACGATTTCCTCTCTTCTTTCTTTCTCCAATATTTCTTGAACTTAGGCTGAAGGTTTTCAACTGCATCCCTATTTTGAACCTTTTCGTGAACTTGAACATTTCTCTTGGGTGGTTGTCTCTTGTACATCCTTGATGGATGATTATTTTCCTTTCTTTGATGCACATGATTTCTTCCTTGTCTGTGTTGCATTCTTTGCGTCTGATGAAATCTACTGTCTTGCCTTAGATTAGATACAAAAGTTCTTGGACAAGACCTTGCTATGTGCCCATGACCATTACATTTAAAACATTGCACATGGTGTTCAACCGGAATAACAGATGTATTTCTACCAGCATAACTCTTTGATCTATTATTCAATCCACAATAAATTGCCTTGTGACCATAATGGTTGCATCTAAAACAATAGCCATTAAAAGCATTATTATGAATAAAGTGAGAGTGATAGAACCTCTTTTGTTGTGGTTGCTTTGCTGTAGATCTCCTTTGAGATTTTCTTCCTTTTGAGGATTCAACTTCAAGCTTTTCTTGCTTTGATCCTTCAATAGTGGATTTCTTCTTCTCTACAGATTTAGAAGATGAAGGTTGTTCAGCTTCACATCCAAGACCAAGCTTACACATGGGGCTTCTTTGTTGCCTTATCATTTTATCTAGCAACTATGTGCTCTTCTCAAATTTGAGATTTGTATTGGCCTCTTCTAGTTGTTTCCTCAATAAAACAATCTCCTCTTCTTGTTTGCAGCAAACAATCTCTTTCTCATTGATCTGTGACTTCAAGGCTTCTTCTATTTTCTTGGCTTTATGAATTTGTAAGAAGAGATCTTCAATATTATCCCCATATTCTTCCAACTTCTTGGACAGTCTTTTGTTCTTTTTCCTTTCTAAACCCAACTCTTCAAGTGCAACGATCAACTCACCTTCTAGATCTACTTCAACCTCTAGGTTTTCATCACATACTTGTTCTTTTTCTATTTTTTCTTCTTTGAGTGCCATATAAAGAACTTCACCTGTTTCCTCTTCAGAATCCTCACTGCAGCTGTCTTCTGATGAACTGACATTCTTGGAGATGAAACTTTTCTTCTTGAAGTTGCCTTTTCTAAAATTTGTTTTGTTCTTCCAGTCACTTCTTTCTTGGTGCGATCCTTCATCACTTATGTTCTTCTCATTAAGTGGACATTTAGCTGCAAGATGCCCAATGCCTCCACAATTGAAACATTTAAATGGTAACTTTCCTCTGTATTTTCCTTTTCCCATTTTTAGTTTTCGAACAAAGTTTGCTTCCATTTCATCTGATGTCTCTTCTTCCTCGGATTCTTGTTTTGCTTTCATATTTTTATGGGCTTTAAAAGCAACTTCTCTGTCTGTGGGTTTAGATTTTCCTATTCTCATCTCATATGCAGTCAAAGAACCATGCATCTCATCCATACTAAAAGTATTTAGATCTTTAGCTTCTTCTATTGCTGAAACTTTAGAATCAAATCTTTGGGGAAGAGATCTTAGTACCTTTTTCATGATGACAACATCTTCCATTTCCTCGTCGAGTCCTCTAATCGCATTAATGATTCCATTAACTCTCAGCATGTATGCCTCTATGTTCTCATCGTCATTCATCTTTAATGCTTCGAACTGAGCTCGATGCGTTTGTAACTTGGCCTCCTTGATCTTGTCGTCTCCTTCATGAATGCTCCTTAGTTTGTCCCACATGTCTTTTGCCATTTTACAACTCATAATATTTATCAGTTCGTTGTCCACTAAACCACACATGATAGCATTCTTTGCTTTAGAGTTATTCTCAAACAGTTTCTTACCGACAACATCGGTTGGAGGAGTGGTGGGTATTGTGTATCCACTATCTACTGAATCCCAAATGTCGTATCCCAAAGCACAAAGATATGTCTGCATCCTGAGTTTCCAAAATGTGTAATTAGTTCCATCCAACAATGGTGCTTTGTTTGATGAGAAGCCTTCACCACCTGCCATTGCGTACTAATCCAAGATCACCCTAGCTGGTTAAGCTTTGTTCAAGAACTTGGCTCTGATACCAATTGTTAGTCTCACAATGACACTGAGAGGGGGGTGAATCAGTGTGGCTCTTTAAAACTTAAAAACTTCAACTCTTAAAGCCAAAACAATGAAAACTTAAAACCACATAAAGAAAATATAACAAGAGAGCATCACACAACACAAGATGTACCGAGGTTCACCAGTTTTGGCTACTCCTCAAAAATTGACTGTTTGGACTCCCATCCAAATCCAGCCTTTGCAAAATACCAATTTTACAATCAATTTACCAGCACCCACTGGAAGGAGCACCAACCCCTGATTTATCTACACCAACAGAAAGGAGCACCAACCCCTAATTTATCTGCACCAACAGAAAGGAGCACCAACCCCTAATTTATCTGCACCAACAGAAAGGAGCACCAACCCCTAATTCCAAGCACCAACTTGGACTACAATTTTGAAACTATAAGATTGACATAAAAATGCCTTCGCTTATACAAGACCCTGACTGGTCTATTGCTAACCCAACCTCTCTCGCTATTCACCAAAACACCACACACACTTAAGGCTCTACTTACTACACTTTTACGGCCCTCTTACAGCCCTCTTGCTGCACTTCTTACTGCACTCTTACGGCTCTCACGGACTCTGCTTAACGCTCTCTTACGACACTCTTCCAACCCTCTTTTTGTAGCACTTTCCCTCTTTTTCCCAACAACACTTTCACTCTTTTCAACAGCTAGTAATTCTCCACGCAGACCTCCTTTTATAACAAAGTTCTGACTCTATTTTTAACTTCCATATTTTTGCATGCAACTTATTAATAGAAACTTCTATATGTAACTCCTTTATCACACAAGTATTCTCTCATGCATCCTATTAATAGTTACGGCTCTTTGTTTGGTCTTCGATCGATGACTTTCAGTTTAACCATCGCTCGATGATTTCACTCCGTAACTGGCCCTGTAACTGTCATTCTGACTTCAGTTCACTGTTCTTATTTTAGTTGCATGATTTTTCTCTGTAACTGCACCTGTAACTATCGTACTGACTTCAGTTAACTCTTCTTATTTTAGCTGCATGATTTTCTTCTACAACGGCCCCTGTAACTACCATATAACTTCAGTTAACTGTCACATATCTTATTTTGGCTGGGTTCTCTTCTTAGCTCGTGCCAAAGTGACCTATCATGAAATCATGACACTTCTGCCTCTTTGTCCTCTTCTCGGACTTGTACCCGTAAAAACACAACATGTCGCGATATCGTGACACTTTCGCCTCCTTGCTACTTTTCTTGGCTTGAACCCACGAAAACACATGTCGCGATATCGTGACACTTTCGCCTCCTTGCTACTTTACTTGGTTTGAACCCACGAAAACACATGTCACGATATCGCGACACTTTTGCCTCCTTGCTACTTTTCTTGGCTTGAACCCGCGAAAACACAACATGTCGCGATATCGCGACACTTTCACCTCCTTACTCTTCCTCTTTACTTTTGTCGCGATATCGTGACACTTATGCCTTCTTACTTTCTCTCTCCTCCTTTAGTCGCGAAAATGTGACATGTCGCGATATCGTGACACTTTCTCTCCTTTGCTCTTTCTCTTGCCTTCGGGTCATGAAAATGCGACATGTCACGATATCGCGACACTTTTTCTCCTTTGCTCTTTCTCTTGCCTTCGGGTCATGAAAATGCGACATGTCACGATATCGTGACACTTTTTCTCTTAGACTCTTGCAATATGTCACGAAACTCGTGACACTTTTTCTTTCATACAATCTCTCTTGCAATATGTCATGAAATCATGACACTTTTTCTTTTGGACTCTCTCTCTTGCAATATGTCGCGAAATCGTGACACTTTTTCTTCCATACAATATCTCTTGCAATATGTCACGAAATCGTGACACTTTTTCTTCTTTACTCTCTCTCTTGCAATATGTCACGAAATCGTGACACTTTTTCTTCCGTACAATCTCTCTTGCAATATGTCGCGAAATCGTGACACTTTTTCTTTTGGACTCTCTCTTGCAATATGTCGCGAAATCGTGACACTTTTTCTACTTGCCTTTTTCTCTTGCAACATGTCACGAAATCGTGACACTTTTTCTACTTGCCTTTTTCTCTTCCAACATGTCACGAAATCGTGACAGTTTTTCTTGCTTGCGCTTTCTCTTCGAACATGTCGCAAAATCGTGACAATTTTTCTTTCTTGCGCTTTCTCTTCGAACATGTCATGAAATCGTGATAGTTTTTCTTGCTTGCGCTTTCTCTTCGAACATGTCACGAAATCGTGACAGTTTTTTCTGCTTGCGCTTTCTTTTCGAACATGTCGCGAAATCGTGACAGTTTTTCTTGCTTGTGCTTTCTCTTCGAACATGTCACGAAATCATGATAGTTTTTCTTTCTTCTCAACATGTCACGATATCGCGACAATTTTTCTTTCTTGCTCAACATGTCGCGATATCGTGACAATTTTTCTTTCTTCTCAACATGTTGCGATATCGCGACAATTTTTCTTTCTTGCTCAACATGTCACGATATCGCGACAGTTTTTCTTTCTTGCTCAACATGTCACGATATCGTGACAATTTTCTTCCTTGTGATTTTCTTTTGATTTTTAGCATATGGGCCACTTCGATCTTTTGGAAAACCTGTAGCAACTTCACCCAAACATCAGAAACATCCTCATAAGCATTTAACAGCACTGCACATACTTTGAGTAACCTCTGAACTCCTATCCACTGCATCAACCGATCTTTCTGACTGTTTTGACAACAATGACAATACTGCTGCTGCACCTTGCTCAACAGCTACTTCATATAATAGATAAATAAATTAATTTGGTCATTTAATACCACATCAACTACTAAGGGGATTCAAATGTAAGCCTACTATAGTGGTAAGGGATTTGGCTTCTCTTTGAGAGGTTCAAGATTCAAATCCCACTCAGTATGAGGGGAGCATGAACCCTCATAAAAACATGTGTAAAATCATTGAAAAAACTACTAAGGAGATTCAAATATAAATAATCAAATTAGAAAATGACTTAGGCTAACTAGGCTATCCAAGCACTCATAAACCTCCTTTGAAAGCTAATGACAACAAATAATAAATGATAGAGTAAAGTGAACACAAAGAGTAACGATAAAGTGATGAATCTAAAGGAAGGAGAGCCATCAATATTTGAATGGGTAACTTTCTATGCACCATTTTTTATGAACCTTTAGCTATCCATATTAGCATCACTACCCACTAGATATAGAAGAAGAGACTACCACACTTGATCAACTCTTTGTAAACCATAAATTTAATGTGACTATATGCATCACTTAAAGGAAACCCGTTAGTGAGTTTCTAACATGAGATATTATTATAGGAATTTAAACATACTACCATTGCACTATTCCTTGTGGATGAGTTTAAACTTGCCTTGAAAAATGAAAATATATTATCCATAGACCTATTTCAAAAATAACATGTGTCTCCCTATTGCTTACCACTATGCTTTGAACTTGCATCCCTGATCACACAACTCAAATGACATATTGATGTACCAATATAGATAGGGTTACACAACCAAAATTATTAAAAGAGAGATATATGTTTTTCATGCCTAAAATTTGTTGTCACCCAAAATTTTCTATCAAGAGTTGATTAGTCGATGGATTATTCTATTTGTTTGAATTCAAATATCTAAATTTGAAAGGTAATTTTCAAATATGAAAATAGGTGTCAAAAAATGAAATGCTAAAAGTGCAAACCTAGGAACCCCCTAAAATTTTAAAAGGGATTTAACAAAACTAATGGTTTTTCCTGTACATCCATTTTGTGTGATTAAGTTAAGTTTCTTTGTATATTTTCCAATGGGTTATATGGGATTGAAATGGACCCCAATCGTATTACATCATCACCACATAGTGGTATTACAACAAAGATTTGATATTATCCATGTATCGTGTGGTAAGATTCAAACATGAATCTCCTCTTTAAATATTGAGGAATTTAACCAGTTGAGCTAATGCTACTTGATCGTTAAGATTCTTTATATTTTTTATTTATTTATTTATTTTTATTTGTGGAAAACATCCCAAAAGGGATGCCACTTTCGGGTAAGACCCAAGGAGGCAGGGGTATCCATTCCACCAAAAACGCCCAAGACTCGGACCTGGCCTACCACCTTTGACATACTCAAGAAGCAAAAAAACACACAAAACCAATTTAAAAATAAGTAAATAACAACAAAAATAATAAAATAAAATAAAAACATGCTCCTTGAGTGTGTCAAAAACAAAAGCACAACCAAAAATGCATAATATGATAAAAGAAACCACAACACAAACCACATAGAAAAACACAAGAACCACATAACAAAACACAAACAAGACAAAAACAACAGAACACTACAAAGACATAACCCAAAAAAAAACATGAAAAATAAACACAACCAAAACCTAAAAAATTAAAATTAAAATAAAAAACAACCAACAATAGGCAATAAACAAAAACAAAAAACATAGAAAACACTCACACATAAAAATACGAATTAACCGATAGGGTGTGACCTAAAAATTGAGGATGGTGAGGGAAGAAAGTAGAGAGGGGAGGGCTCTGGTCCCTCCCCTGCTCCCCCTCCCATGGCTCCTGGTTCCTGCCCAGTCCCTGGCTCAACCTAGGTCATCCCTCTCGGGGAGTGGTTGTTTGCAGATGATCTCCTGAGGGGAGATCCTTCTCCACTATCTACGCCCCTCCCGATCGGCTAGGGTTTCCTTGGTTGTTTTTTTGGACTGGTGCTTCCCAGGGATCCCTATTTGGTTGGGGATCCCTTCCATTTTTCCCTCAGGCTTCCCCTTAGGGTTTTTTGTAGGTTATTCACGTGGATATGGTCCCCTGCATTTCTCGGTGCGATGGAGGTGATGGTTTAGGGTTTGGATAGCTTTTTGGGGTCTCCCTTGAGGTCCTCATAGCTTTGGGGTGGTTTGGGGGGCCTCTTTTCCCCTTTTGCTTATGAATCCTCGGCTAGATCCTGGCTGCTATTATTCTTGCATGGAGGCTTCTTCGTGCAAGCTCTGCTCCTTGGTGGACATCCTGGGCATCTGGTTTGGCCTTGAGGGGCTTTTCCCTGTCTGGGTTGTTCCCATTCCCAGTCCCAGTTCCATGAAGCTGCCTCTATGCTTGGACGGGATTCTTGGTCCCTGCTGCTGGGACGGGATCCTCTTCTATTTTCCCAGGGTGGGTTCCTCGTGGTGCAGCTCTCTGGTTGCTTCCTGATGGGCTGGATCCTCTCTGTGCTGGCTGTCGGCTTCCTGCAGGATGGCTCTCGCTGAACGGAATGTTTTCCCGATGGGCGGGATGGTTTCTCCACAGGGCGGGATCTACCAAATCTGCCAGTTTTCCCATGAGGCGGGATCCTTTCTTTTCTGTTGGTTTATCGGATGGCGGGATTTCCTTGTTGCTTCCCGCTAGGCGGGACTGTTTGTGATGGTTTTGACTGCTTCCCGCGAGGCAGGATTTTATTGTAACGGTTTTTCTTTGCTTCCTGCTGGATGGGATATTCTCGATGGTGGTTTTTGGCTACTCCCCACTAGGCGGGATCCCCAAAAATAATTTCTTTCTTATTTGTTTGTTTCCCGCTGAGAGGGATTGTTTCATGCTTACTGTTACCATTGGGTGGGATTTCTATTTTGGTGTTCAGTTTCAAGGGATTGATGCCCTAGGCCCATTGCTTATGTAATAAGGTTTTGGGATCCTTGTTAAAACCCACTGTAAATACAAACACTACTTACCAAAAAAAACACGAATTAACACAAACAAAGAGAAACCCAAGAACAAGAACGAAAAAAACACAAGAACAATAACAAAAAACATAAAAAAAAAAAACACAAAACAACAAAAACACATGAACAACAAAAAACAACACAAAGAACACAAAAACAAAACAAAACAAAAGAACCCACCCACCTTAAAAAACTAAACAAAAAAAAAAGAAAAAAAATTGAACATAACAATGACCTATCTAGACCAGAAGACTAATAAGGCAAGAATCAACAGAGGAAACAAAATAAAGAATAGAATGAGCTAGGGAACTAAAAAAAACTGAATGAACCAAAGAGAAGCAAAAAAAAAAAAACAAGAAGAAACTAGGTACCCTCATAACTGGAGCCATCCAAAGAAATGATAGAAAGAAGAGCTTCCCTAATTTGAGAAGCCCACCATATAGGAGGGTGGCCATAACAAGTAAGATCACCTTTATCCAAAGCCCAATTAGCTAAAGCATCAACACTCTTGTTTTGATCTCCGACCACATGATTGTAATCAACTTTCAAAAATCCCATCCGGATTAATTGAATCTTCTCAATAATTCTTTTTATTCTCCAATCCACCTTATGATTCTTAGAAGGAGTCTTCAAGAGATTAATCATAAGTTGAGAGTCGGACTCAACTAACACCTTTTCCCATCCAACCTTAGTAGCCTCCTGAAGGCCTCTGAGGATACCATACCCCTCAACAAGGTTATTGGAAAGAATACCCAAATTCTTAGCAAAAGTAAAAACCAGGGAGCCATCTGAAAGTCTACCAATTCCTCCCACACCGGCTTTTCTAGGGTTCCCTCTAGAGGCTCCATCAGTATTGACTTTTCCAAAATCCTTAGGAGGAGGTTGCCAATTTCTAGTCCTATCCATCTTACTAATACTCACATTCCCTTTAAGTTGGTTGCCCTTAGAAGATTTAATCTTCAATATTTGCATCACTTGATCCCATATTTGGTGGGAGTTTTGGGGGTGATTAAGGAGTTGATGGACTGATTCAACTAAGTTGGCTATGGTCTTTTGCCAAATATAGTGAATATCCTTCCTATCTTGATTAAAAATTTGATTGTTCCTTTCATTCCAAATATTCCAAAGAAGAATGGTAGAACCCATCCAAACTAACTGCCTAATAAAATGATCAACACCCTCTTGATTAGGCCAATCCCTCCAAAGTTGTTCAAAAGTAAAAAAATTGGACCACTGTAAGCCAAGTAAAGTGGCCATTCTCCTCCATAGCTCAGAGGCTAAAGTACACTCAATAAAAATATGGTTGAGAGTTTCTACATTCTCTTCACACATTTCACATCTAAAAGGGCCATGAAAACCACGCTTCATAAGTTGCTCACCAGTAAGCACCCTACGATGCAATAAAAGCCAATTAAAGAACCTCACCTTAGGCCAGAGATTTTGAGCCCACAATCGAGAAAATATGTCGGAAGAATGGTTGGGATTATTATGGCATAAGGTCAAATAACCTTGAGCAACCGAATACTCACCCTTAGTAGTGTTGTTCCATCCAAAACAATCTTTTTCATGGGACCAAGAGAGGGATCTCATATGAAGGATGCCTTGGATATCTTGTCTTTGCCTTTCTCGGGATTTGAATAGGCCAGTCCTCAATAGGGATCCAATATCTACCAACCTTTGAATTACCAAGATGGTACCGACAGTAATTAGCCACCTTTATCCAATTAGCTCGGTGAAGCTCCTCCATCCAAGGCCTCCAATCGGGAAACTAGGTTATCAAAGGCTTGTGACCATCCCAAGAATCTATCCAAAAATTTTCCTATTGACCATTATGAATGATCCAAAATAATTTTTTCTTTATCAAATCCTCACCAGTCTTAAGAACTGCTAAAATGGGAGAACCTTTGGTAGGAAGTTGATAGCGAACAAGGTCTTCAGGACTTTTGTTCTCAGCATATTTAGCACGGAGATTATTGGCCCAAAGAGCATTGGGGTTATGCAACATCCTCCAATATAATTTAGCAGACTAAAGCTTTGTTGTTATTAATAGAAGACCGGAATCCTAACCCCCCTTCACTCTTAGGAAGACATAAAGTATCCCATTTCACCAAGGCCCATTTTATTTTCTCCTTAGTACCACTCCAAAGGAAACGATGACTGATTTGATCCAATTCTCGAAGAACAACCTTTGGGATATTCAAAATGGAAGAAACATAAATAGGAATAGCTTGAAGGACTGATTTTACCAAGGTGATTCTACCCCTAGAAGAAAGCCACCTGTTGGTCCACTTTCCAATTTTCTTCTTGACTTTGTCCAACAACCAATTCCAATATTTATTTTTTTGCCTTTGAATATTTATGGGAATACCTAAATAAGTGATTGGAAGGGAGGTCTTCTTATATCTTAATTTATCCAAGACCATGGATTCCTGTCTAGTAGAGAAATGAAAGAAAATAACTTTAGATTTGTCTTCATTGATCAACCGCCCAATAGCCTTAGAAAAATAGCTAATGATTTGCTTAATATTAGAAGCTTCCTTAATCGTAGCTTTACCTAAAAGAGTAGAGTCATCCACAAATTGAAGATGAGAGATAGGTCTAGCTCCATGAGCAATGTTAACTCCCTCAAGGGTTTTGTTTTCCCTCTTTTTGGTTATAGTCCTACCCAAGCATTCAACAAGAATGATGAATAAATAAGGGGATAGCGGGTCACCTTGCCTAATACCTCTGGAAGCTGGGAAATGACCGAGAAGGCCTGCCATTGATAAGAACTAAGTAGGAAACTAAAGAGATACATCCCATAATCCAATCCATCCAATCCTTAGAGAAACCAAATTGCCTCAAAACTTTGATAAGGAAGTGCCAATCCACTCTGTCATAAGCTTTGGATAAGTCTAACCGAATGAACATGGAAGGAGATTTTTGCATATCCATGGAATGGATGGCTTCCTGAGCAAGAACTATCTCATCTACTATTTGACATCCTTCCACATAACCCCCTTGCTCTGGGGAAATAATCTTATGCAAAAGAGGCTTCAACCTTTCTGCCATTATTTTAGTAATGATTTTGAGAAGAACATTACATAAAGCAATAGGTCTAAAAGTTGAGATATGATCAACCTCTTGAGCTTTTGGAACAAGAGTAATATAAGTTTTATTGATAACCTTCAAAATTTCTTTGGCTTTCCTGGCTTCTTCCACCACCTCTAATAAATCAACATGAAGGATATCCCAGAACTCTTGGTAGAACTCAATGGGAAAACCATCAAGACCTGGGGTTTTCCCTTTTTGCATTTTAAAAACTACTTGTTGAAGCTCATTGATAGTAATGGAGCAATCAAAATAGAGTTCTCCTCATAAGTGATAAGAGAAGGGATTGCTTGAAGAACATTTTGTTGTGAAGTTGAGTCAAGAGGAGTAGCAACAAAAATATTGGAAAAGTAATCAACAACAATAGAGTTCATGCCATCCCAAGTATAAACAACATCTCCAGAATCTGATTTTAAGGAAGAAATAAAGTTGTGAGATCTTTGAGCTAGAAGAGATTTGTGGAAGAAATTTGTGTTTCGATCTCCTTCTTTGAGCCATTGAATTCTAGATTTTTGCTTCCATAATATTTCTTCTCTTTTTTCCCATTCCTCTAACTGAGTTGTGAGTTTAATTTCATCTGCACTTCTCTTCTCCGTGAGGCCATCTAAACGGATTTTCTTATTCAAATTTTCAAGATGAGCAATAAATTCATGTTTTTTTTATGAACATCCCCAAACTCTTTCCAGGTTCCAAGTCTTGATTTTGGATTTAATGTATTGCAGTCTTTTGGAAAAATAGAACATCTTAGTCCCATGCCTAGGTTTACCTTCCTTCCACCATTGTTGCACATGAGGTCTCGAAGGAAATGTCTCTAAGCCACATTAATTGAAAACAAAAAGGAGAGAAACTCACATTGGTTTTCCACATTTCCACCATGATCGGCCAATGATCCGAACCAACATTATTAAGAGTCTTCACTTTAGGAATGTGACCATGGATTAAGAAATTTTTAGAGAGCAAAAACCTATCCAATCTCTCCATTATACAAGCTAAGCCTTGCCTTCTGTTAGACCAAGTCATAAGGCCATTATCTCAGTTGGATATCCACAAGATGGAGGTTTGCAATATATTCGCTCATGAGGTCAGTGCTTTTGTCCAAATTTCTATTTCCCCCCATTTTCTCATCCAGAGAGAGGATGGTATTGAAATCTCCTCCGATCAAGATCCAAGCTTTAGGAAAATGAGAGATAATATGAGTAATATCCTTCCACTGTCTTCTTTTTTCCTCCAAAGAAGTCGGAGCATAAATAGTAATGCAGAGCATAATCTGGTTGGAATGTCTACTTTGAATAGCTATAGCCAACAAACCCCAACTGCCAACCATATGGTGAATAACTACCTCTTTTGGGTCCCAAAGACAAGCAATGCCACCATAAGTCCCTTGGGAACTGAGGGAAACCACTTTTCCAACTGGCCAAATTTTACTGGCAATTGAGTCCATATCCTCCATTGACATCTTTGTTTCTTGAAGGAAAACAAGATGTGGATGATTTATCTGAATCATTCTTCTAATTTCATTTTGTTTTGAAAGACTCCCTTTGAGTCCTCTAATATTCCAAGTGATGATCTTCATTAATACCAGGGCTAAAAAATTTGGGAAGGGCATTAATCTTACCTTCCTCTACAAGCTTTTCACCTTCTTTTACCATATGATATTGATTGGTCTTGCGACCTACTTTTTTATTAGAATCCATCTTCAAATTTTTTTCCTTGTTTCTTGACTTATTCCAATTGAATCCGAGATGGCTTCTAACCTTGAAGAATGCTCGTACACAACCAAAATTTTACTAGATGGTTCAACGGAGTCTATATTGGGACCTGCATTATTTGAAGTTTTGACATTTGAAAGATTGTTTTTCTTGTGTAAATTTTCTCCCTTTTTTCTCTGTTGAAAACCTTTGATTTGTTGGTTTGTCTCTCGAGTTCTTCCCTTCATATTTAAATTGTGTTTCTAAGATTTCAGCTTTCCATTATTTCCTCTTCCTCACTTGGGACATCATTTGTGGAAAGGATTTCAAACATATTAGCAGATGACTTTGATTGATCCTTCATAACTGGTTTTTTTTTAGTGTTCTTCTTCTTAGGTATTTGGAAACCCGTTGAGTTTATATCTTCTTTCTTTTGATCAGGAATTTTATTTGGGCAAGCACTGGCCAAATGACCATATTCATGGCAAATTCTACAACGAAAAGGAATGTTCTCATAGTCCACTACTTGCTCCCAAGTGTCTTCCCCAAATTGTAATGTGATATTTTTAGGTAGGGGTTTGTCAAAATCCATTAAAACACAAATCCGAGCATAAATAATATGTTCAAAATTTTGAGTACAATCAACAATCATCATAAAAGTTCCTAAAGAGTTTCCAATTGAAGAAAAAATAGTAGGATTCCAAAATTCAATAGGGAGGCCAAAGAGTCTAACCCACACGGGAGCTATAGAAGGCATCTCTTCTTCGACTTTAAATTTAGTATGCTGGGGCTTCATGAAAAGCCCCGCCCTTCCAAAAAACCAAGGACCCCCTTGAAAAGTTTTCTCTCTATCTTCATTATTAGCAAATAAAACAAGAAAATAACCATTTGGATAAATAGAGATTTGTAACTCACCTTTAGTTTTCCAGCTTTTTGCAGCCCAAAATTTGAAAGCAGATAGACTCGGATGAAAACCCACGAACCGACAAATTAGTCCTCTTTTTTCCAAATCTTCAATGCCAATCTGAATGTTACCCATATCAAGCTTAACAATAGGAGTTCCATCAGCTGCTTTAAGACATCCTGACTCTGTTTTCCTGGGATCAATCTTAGGCATTCTTAGAGGTTTATGGGAAGCCCTAAGATTGATATTAGCATTGGGCTGAGGTTGTCCACCATGAAGGGCATCCCTAAAATTCATTTTTGGGACTCGAGTCTTCAAAATTCTTACCCTTGATAGGGGTTTTCACAGTAGAATTATTTTGTGGGTGCACCTTAGCACCAGATTCACTTGAGATATGAGCCATTTTTTGATCAACTGCTTGAAACTTGTTTCGTGATCTCTTTAATCCTTGCCCTAGACGTCGTGGAAAGGTATGGTTTTCACTTTTATTTTGTGCAGACAATTGGAAGTCGTTGTCACTCAAGTTCATAGTATGATCTATTGAAAGATAAATTTCTAACCCATCTTGGATCCCCTGCAACATTTCTTGATAAAATATTGAGCATAAACCACAAAAATATTGGCCGCTAGGGCCCGAAGGCCCTAAAAACCAACCTTTGGAGCTGCTTGCACTCAACCCAGATGAAACCCTCGCATAGCCACTTGCCAAATATCTCGTTCACACATAGGGATGTGCTAGGATCTATGTTGCTCCAAATGATATGAAAATTGGTGGAGATGTTCTAGGGTTTTTTAGGCATCTACCCTCAAAATTTTAGCTCAATCCGAGTCCGGATGAGTGAGATATGGCCAAAACGAGTTTGGCAGTTTGGGCAGTCCTACGAAAAATGTCCCTCCCTCTCTTTAAATTCCTTTTTCTCTAGCAACTTTCATAATTCTTAAGATTCTCTATATTACCTCTCATACCATGTTGGAATTTACAATACTTTCCAAAAATATTATGAAATATGCATTCAACATGATCACATGTAGAAGAGATAGAAGATAAAAATAAAGAAAACATATAAATAAAATAGAAGTATAAGGGGTGGGTTCACATAGGCACCCCCACAATATAACTTCATAAATTGACTTAATGGACCGGTTATTGGATAGTATTTATAGCGATACCTAATCCCCAATAAAATGCTAACCTCAAGCTAACATAATTTAACTTGAAGGTTACATAATAATATATTAAATATATTAGACACTTTAATCAAGGTTAACCATGATGGTGTTTTAATCAATATTACAAAGGGTGTGAAAGCACAAAAAAATCATGCATTGTGCAAATGATAAAGTTAAAAGAAAATTTTAAAGGAAAACACAATGCAACAAGAGAGAAAGAAACCCAAATGGTAATGGAATACAACTATATTAATATTGCACTGGTTTCTTAAAAATATGTTACATATGATCTCCTCCAGGGATTTTACCCATGATACAATTTTACAATAACTTTCTTGGTGCAATCCAAGTGATTTTCATGCCCACAAAAATTTCTTCGAAAGTAGGTTTTCTTGAGACCACCAAGTGAGGATTGGATCCGAGATCATTCATTATTCCGAATCTTGTAACCTATGTACAATGAAATAGTAGAAGAATCAGTAACATCTGTAGGGCCCACTAAAATTGGACTCGTATTGATCAAGAAATAAATTGGAATAAAGCATATGCATGCGTAAAAATAACAAAGATATAAGCTAATACAGGAAAGTAAAGTGCTCAAAATGAAGGATCTACCATTAAAACTAACATGCAAGTGCAAATCTAAAGGAAAATACAAGAAAAATTATAAAATTGATCACTTGATCAAGGCCATCTTAGGCGAGACGGTCTTGCCTATGGGACCATCTTAGTAGAGACAATATCTACCATGGACTTACAACTTTTTAAAACCAGGTCAGGGCGATGTTGGGGTGATCCAAGAGTGAGCTTTATTGATTAATGATTGATGAATCTAAAGGTGACTATGTAGGTTTGAGCATACCAAAGCTATGGTATGGATCAAGTGAGGTTATGGATACGATGTTAAAAATCATGTGGTAACACAATGATATTGGTTTGGGTAATGAGGATGCAGGGTCTAATTTTTGTATCATTGCTTCAAACTCAAAATTGTGGATCTTCAAACCAGAAGGGGATACCTCCTTTTTATAGCCTCCTTGGCTAGGTACCAAAATAGGTAATATGTCAATTAGGGGTAGCTAATTTCCACTTTGTAGGTTGGTAGGGACAACTACAGGTTGCTAGGGGTGACTTCAGGCCATCAAGGACAACAAAAAAACCATCACTATAGGAAGTCCCACCACCTGATTATTCTTTTTGAAGTTATGCGTACGTGACCATTTCAAAATGAGATGACCCCAACTCTGAGATTGTCTCGGATGAGATGATCTTGTTTCCCATGAGGAAAAAATGCACTTTTACTAATGAAATGAACTAAATGGCCCTGAGGATACCCTAGGTGGGTTAGATGGGTTAGAAGGAGGTGTTTTAGAGAGTCTCCTAATGAATACACATTTTAGATGTCTACATATACCCCTTTTTGGTATGCTTTATGCCTAAGAACAATGCAGAGCAAAAATAAATAACCTAAAATGGTTGAGTTGATGATGAATGATGTTAATTTGAAAAATTCAATGTAAGATGCCCCAATCATAGAAAGGGTACACATCGTTAAATCATTGCTTCCAACACATTGATGAATTTTAATTTGGGTATACCTTTCAGCCATGGGTAGACTAGCTCAAGTGACAAGTTGGGAGTTTGGAGGTGACGACTTTAGATATACCAAATATTTGATTGATTTATTCTTTTGCTTGTTGTTTGCCCCAACAAAAAGGGTGCATGATAGCCTTTGGAAATGATTCTTGAATGAACATAATTTCAATTTTTGAGTGTTTGATTGTTGAATTAATTTTGCAATTGAATTTTTTTAGAAACAAGTCACTCGAAAAGAAACAAGTCACGAGTGACGAGTTGATGGAGGAGATGAAAACTTGATGATAGAAACAAGTCACTCGAAAAGAACAATTTTTTTAGCATGGCTGTATTTTGAAAAAGTGCCATCTAGAGTTTGATAAATTTTTTATTTTAATTTTTAATTTTGTTTGATATTATTTTTTATTTATTTTATTTTATTTTTATTTTTTCTAGACTATCTTAGACGGTCAACACAACATCTTGGATGGTCAAAATATTGATCATCTCAAATGAGCATACCATGTGGTGCACTTGTCTAAGATGTCTTGACCATGAATTTCACTATAAATAGAAAAATTCATAGGGGAGACCCTCATTTGTGCATTACATAAAACAAGCAAAGGGAGAGATGAGAAGGGGTGGAGCTAGTTGTGCAATGAAGTGTCATCCAACTAAAGACCAACCAATGCCATGGACCTAGGTGGCACTTCCACGAGTGGAGGAGCCAGAGAGAGAAAGGTAAGGACAAAAAATCTTGATCTTTCATTATTTTAATGAAAATGAACCTTAATGAAATGAATGGGGTAGGCATAATGATGGATTTTAAAGTAAAAAATGAAATATGAGTTGGGTAATTAATTTTTTTTTCCTATTTTTGTTTTTTTTATTTTATTTGGGGGCCATATCAAGTCGAGATGGCTCTATTTTTACTGTCTCGATGGATATGGTTTTGTGACATGACCATCTCGATCAAGAAGACTTTGTGAAATGATCGTCTCGATCTATATGACTTTGTTCCATGGTCATCTCCATGCGATATGATTGTGATGTGTGCAAATAAGGTGTCTCTTTCTTTTTTACTCTAACTCTAAATCTATGTTTATTAGTTTATTAGAGAATGATATTGCTTTCCAAACCATTATAAGGAAGCATGTGTTGCAATGCTCAATGATAGTGATGATTGGGACTAGTTAAAGGCTTTGAGCCTTCAACATAAAGTGTGGTTGGAGTTCGTGTATGCCAATCATACCTACCTACTGATATTGGTTGATAGGTGGGATGTTCATACTAACACCTTTCATATCCCCAATGGATAGGTCATATTCATGCTTGAGGATGTCTATCAAATCTTACGGATTCCCATCGAGGGGACACCCATCACTACATTTATGATTATTAAGAGAGAGATAGTGTTGCATAAAGTGTACAAAGATCAATGGAATGTTGTAGACTATAATGTATCCAATAGTGGTGTGCACGTGGAGATATGATATAACACCCATCTCCTGATAACCAAACATGTGGTGTTGATGACACTCATATTGAACTTTATTCTCCTTGATTCCTCTAGTTATAGGTTCCCTTGGAACCTATTGAATCTTGTCTAGGATCTAGTGGAGTAGCCATAAATTATGGTATGGTACCCCATATTTCTAGTGCAACTCTACAAAGAGTTATATGAGATCCATAAACACAAGAGATTGGTCTTAGGATGCAGCTTCCTTATTCAGGTTTGGGGTTGAGAGTACTTCAACATTGATCAATCTCTCAGACTACCATGGTTTGCGAAGAGTGACACGATAGATAGGAATATTCCCTATGCCATGCATTGTATACATGAACGAGAGCGAGGTAGGAGCCACCTATGGTAGGACACACTATGGAACTATACAAAGAGATTTTATGGACTACAACCAGAGGATGTGACATGGTGACCATGGCTAGGAGCTTTGAATTCGTATGAGGATGCGATGCACCTAAGGTAGGTGAGACATTCCAGATGGCTAAAAGAGCACCAAAACATAAAGCATGAGTATTTCCAATACTTAAGATTGACCTACCAACTGGGAGTTAAACAATATGTACCTAAGGATCCAATGATTTTATAGGTAAAGGAACAAGAAGACTCAATTTCCAGTAGCATAGATTGATTCTCTAGGATATGAGGATGATGTGCAACTGGTTGACCTAGATATGGCTAATTCAAGAACCGTAATTGCTTATTATGCTTGGTGGACTACTTAGTGGGCCCAAAGAGGGACAACAGAGGGGGGAGGAGTTGTAGTCATAGATCCTGCATAGTGATGGGTATATCTCTAGATAGAGAGGGAGGTAGGCACCTCGTAGGGAGGTACAAGAGAGACAAAGACACCAGAGATAGTTGAGGGACTAGATATATATGATCCTTAATATTATATGGCTACGCTAAGGGAGTAGATTTATATCCTTTAGCGTTATCTCAATGATAGGGATAAAACCCATGCCACTACACAAAGCTAGTTGATATTGATAGGTAGAGATGGTAGAGTTGGATAGAGGAGAGGAAAATGCTACAGGATTAGGTGGTAAGCTTACATGAGGCTTTAGATAGGGTTATGGTAGATCAAGATACTCTATGGGCTCAGGGTGGAGGAGCGCTAGTGGGAAAGGCTAGAGAGATGATCCAAATGAGGATTATATTGGATGAGGAGTAGGCTTGGTACCAGGCTGAGTGATCTTAAGTTTGTAGCCTAGAGGATGAGGTGGATAGAATTTATAGTTGATTGCCTTCTTGATGATTAGGGTCATATCATTCCCAATCACATCGAAGCCATCATATCAAGATTGTAGGGGAGCCATTCATGAGACCTCGAGTACCCCTTTTCACAACATCAGATACCTTACAGACATCAGGGGCTAGTGGATCCTAGAAACCTCATAGAGATGAGGTTAAGGGTAGTGGTGAGAGCCATAGCACAGGGCCACATTGAGTAGGAATATTTTATTAGCTTTATTAATCGGATGTGAGGTTTGAGGACCCACTTATTATTGTAGATTGTAGGTATTTTTATATCAATATGTATTTATGATTTTGATATATATATGACATGATGTTTATTGATGGTTAGCATGTGTTTGTTGTGCATTTATGGATGTGATGATTGTGATTATGAGATGATGGATGATTATGGATTTATGCCTAGACTTGTAGATATGATGATGCATAGATGTGAGATGGATGCCTAGATATATGATTTATTTATGCATAAACCTAGAGATGTGTGCGATATACTAATGATATGTGATGATTTAAATGATATGAAATGTGAATGTATGTGTAAATGATAAAATAAAGTAATATAAGATGCAATAACTAAGTATAAGCACCATAGAATGTATAAAAGTCATGAATCAAAGTTAAAATAATTTCATCTAAGGTATGCACTAAAATCAAAACCAAATGAAAATAAAATGTGTATAGATAATTTTTAAGTGTAATGAAGGGCGATCATAAATAAGTTACATAGGGACAATAAAACTTTCATGAGGCTCAAACACACTAGTCGATCAGTTAAAAATAGTATAATGACCATGCAAGAACTTGAGAGATAAAAATATGCTAGGAAGACCACAATATTCAATATCCCTATGTATGCATAGTGAATTTCATTAATGAGATAGGTGTGTTACCACAAATAAGACTACCCTATTGCCAAACCAGCATTTATAGTCCATTATTGTAATAGAGATCACCCTATGGTCCTCATTATCTTGATTTTGTACACGGTTGGAGTTAACTACTCTATAATGCAAGCCATCAAAAGCTAGCTCATCCATAAGCTGACATTGGTCTATACAAGAGAAGCTCACTAATGTGATAGACATGTCACCACATGAAAGACTACTCCACTACCAAGCCAATTTCTATAGCCCATTACTAGTGATGGAGATCATCCCATGGTTTTTTAAAAAACTGAGAATTTCAGGGATTCAAACTCTTTGTGGATTTTTTTTTGGGAGGGGGATAATTGCTTGTTTTGAATGATATTAAGGTATTTTTATAGCATTTTTAGGGGTTTTTATCATTTTTGAGAAGAGCAAAAGGGAAAATTTTCTTCTTTTTTTTAGGGGCTTGCTCGATTTGAAGGAGAGCAAGGGCTTGATTTGAAGGAGAGCAAGGGATCGATTTGAAGGAGAGCAAGGGCTCGATTTGAAGGAGAACAAGGGATTTTATTGCTTTGATTTTTTTGTGGAACTTGCTCATTTTTTGAGAGGATCAAGGAAATTTTTTTTTAGGGGGAGAGCTTGTCATTTTTTCAATTCTTAGCTTTCTAGAAAATGCACATGATAGGAGAGAAAGGGAAAATTTTTGCTTTTGAGTCAAGAACCACTTTGTAGTTTCATCTTTCCTTGTTAAAAATTATATTTAAGAGTGTGAAAAATGTGTTGGGATTTGAGATAAGCAAGGTACAATCAAAGAAATATTTTACCTATTAGAAATCAAGATGGATTCCACAAAATCTAAAAATAAAACTAGGGATGACTGAATGATCAAAAGACCCTATTGGACACCTTAAGACAACTTACTTGGGAAAAAATACCAAGAAAGGGAGATGTGAATGGTAATGAACAGTGTGATGGGATGCTTTTCATGTGGATTTTCAAAAATTAAGAGGTGTTCCTAAAAATAGTCAGTGGTCGTATGAACACCATTGCTAATGGTCATACAATATCTATCCTATCTTACATGGACCACTTAATAATAAAAAGACCATAAATAAAGGGGTGTATGTGATGATAAGTGAAAATGGGTGCTTTCCTTATGAACTCTCAAAAATTAAGAGGTGTGCATAAAAATAGTCAGTGGTCAGATGAACACCATTGTTTATGGTCATACAATATCTATCCTATCTTATGCAGACCACTTAATAATCAAAAGTGTTAGATTTTGATGAGACTGTAGTATAGGGAATACACACACAAGATGCAAGATAAATCATCTAAGATATCTATAAACTTATGGCACAATAATATGTACAAAAATAATGAAATGAACATGTATAAATAAATAAAAAATATACCATTAATGAAAGTGACAAAAATAGTACAATGCTATAGAATGGAGGACATGAACACTCCATGAATAGATATGAAAGAACTACATTATACCATACTACTAAACTATAACACACACTCTCTATATTACTACTCCACTCTATATTTACTACTCCTCTCTAAATAACTCAGTATGAGCCCTTTATATAGGAAGATAGATTTCTTGGTTCTTACTCTACCTAGGACTCATGTACATGTGGACTACATGCACATTTACAACTTGCACATTGACACTTGTTCATTTATTACATTACTTGAACTTTACTCTAAAGTAAAATCCTATCCTAATTATGTACCAAAGGTCGTATATTTACATAACCCAAATGATGTAATATACTCTAACACCCCTTGTATTACATTATTTGGGTATTAAAGACTTTAGTCTTAAATATGGATCTTTGATCTGGTACTGGAGTTTGAGTTCTCCTTCTCTGTTGTTTGTATCTTGTTTAAGAAAGTAGTTAGTATCTTCATCTTGTTCAGATTATTTTTCTTTTTTGAGTTTTAGATGGTCAAGTAAGGCATAGTGCAGTTGTCCCCTCATCATTATAATTTTGAACCTTCCATTTCTTCTTCTATTTTTATGATATATTGGTTCTTCTTTCTCTTCAATATATTCTTCAAGAACTGCATTAGTATTGTTTTAGAATATAACAATATCTTGTGAAGCTTTGATAGAATCTAGAGAATATATATTTCTATGGATTGATATGGTAGTTTCAATCTCATTTTGATGCATGATAAGACACACATTAGCTCTATTTATGTATCTAAATTCAATAACCCTTTTACTTTTTGTAGACACCAAATCCTAGCCACTTGTCATCCACTCATCATCAAATCATAGCCATTCATCATTTATTTATATATATATATATATATATATATAAATAATTATATATATATATATATATATATGAATAAATCTCAGTCGCCCATCACGTCTTAATCCTGGCCACTCATTTAACATGATCCATGTCACTTATCAAATCACAATCACAACCCTTCATCATGTTTTAATCTTGGTCATCTGTTGGTGTCATTGAAACCCTAACATGTATTAAGGGGAATCATAAAAGATCATTCATTTTTGTGAATGAGGGGAGAGAAATCAAGAAATTGAGGTTAGAATCATCCATCATCTCGTGAGCCCTAGCATTATATTACCACATTCACCCTTTCACACTCGCACAAACCCTCATCACCACCATATCCATTGTTCATTCGTGTGACATCATATCAAACCAGCAAAAGCATAGATCAAGAATTCAAGTATTGATAAGGTTGTTATTTTCTTTCTAAGTTACGTTTCCTATGTTTAGTTTACATTTCATCAACACTGCACCTAGGGTTTAGTAGATCTACATTTTGAAGAGGGCCTCACATAGTGGAGCCCTCACATATACTACTAATCTAATTTTATGTTGTGATTTATATGTAGGTATAGGATATACTTTCATTGATGGTTTTTGTAGCTTGAGTGGCCCCATAGGGATACACAAGCCCACTCACCCTTATTTGGAGTGAAGAAGATCTGAAGACACCACCATTGAGTGATCGAGGGTTTCACCCCTCTCATTGTAAATCATTGTATCAAAGCAAATATTGCTCTATAACCCCTGATTTGGGGCACATCTATGTATTATTTGATTAATATATAATGTTATTCATTTGATGTACATATAACTATTATTTGCTTTATTTTATTATCTTTATATTGGTGTTGATATTTTTCCTTTACAAAATGATGATCATGGTGGGACCCCCAAAGGGTTTCATATTTTGATTTACCTTGTCAATATTGAGTTTTTGATCTATATTTTTCTATGTTTTATTGCAGGTTTTTGGAAATCCAATCATGCAAAAATTCAAAATCTACAACTAGGGTTTTTAAGAGTTATGGGATTCGATTTGTGGTTGCATGGATGCCATACAATATTTGAGGGATGCCACATAACATCCAGGTGGATACCATAGAGTATCTGGAAGATTCAATATCACATCCGTGAAGTTGGGGGAAGAATACATAGGCTTCCTGGTAAGTTTATTTTCAAACCCCACTTATATTTTTTTTTCTTTTTAAAAGAAAAAAAAAGAAAATAAATATTTATTTTTCTATGTAAAAAGTAATACATCATGCATTGTTAGGCATTCTAGGCATTCGTAGGTATTTTTATTTACAATAAAAAAATAAAAGGAAGTGCATTTTAGAGTAGCAATTCATTTGTCATATAGACTGCATATAGGGGTAAATCTGCACTCATAAATCAATTTTTAGTTGCATTAGGGCTTTCAGATTTATTTTATGTTGTTTCTAAATTTGTATGTCAGAAATAGTCTAAAGTTTATCTGAAATTCATTCACTACATTTTGGCTCATATTTTTTTTGTTGTTTATGGCATTTTGTTTGTTGTTTGGTTTGCTTTGAGTGTTTTCACTTATGTTTTAGGCAACAAACTTGAAGAGCATACTAGGATGCATCTTAAGATAGTTTTTATTTTCATTTTAATGTTTAGAAAAACACCATAGAGAACAAAAATTTTAAAAGGAACCACACACTCTTCTTTCTTTCTCACTTCTCACCCTTCTAGGTTGGAATAGGTCACTTGTGCTCAAGCTTCCTCCCACTATTGGAAACACGTGTTGATTCAAAGTGGAAGAGCTAGGTGAACCCTCCACACATTGTGGATCTTAAGTGGTGTACCCTAGACTCTTTTGAGGGCCTCACACTTGGCACTAGTGTTCCTAGTCACCACCTTGGTTGAGTTCCCTATGATGTGAAGGGTGGTTTCTTTGCATTTTTATGTTCAGAAAAACACCATAGAAAATGGAAACTTAAAAGGAACCCACACACAACACGTTTCACTATTAACATCAATGAGTTGGATTTCATCACCAACCATTGATCAAGACCAATGATGGTGGGCTTCATATCCATCCATTGGCTCACCCCTAGACACCCTAGTAACCCCATGAGTGGTTTTCTAGACTTCATCACCAAAAAATCCCCCACTTTTGAGAGATCCTCAGAGTGGGTTACACTTTAGGAAGCCATTTCAGCCATTTACATTTCATTCCTTGTCAAAGGGGTGAGTGTGAACACACCTTCCACCCACCTTGCATAGTTGTTTTAGGCTTAGGGAGTCTTAACATCAAACACACAAAAACACAAAAAAATAAAAAAAAAACAACAAAGTTGTTGCAAAGACATAGGATACATTTGTTTGCTTGATTTGTGTGATTTTTCATTACACATTCCACACACGCATCCCCCACATTCATTACCCCAACTTACTCATAGCTTATGGTATTGACCCAAAATCAAGCCAGAGCCATGAGTCAGCTACCTACCAGCCAACCAAATTCATCCATGGAGTGCTCCACTCCTTCCTCAACCACTTTTATAGCTAACCCAACTAGTGTGGCACAGACAAGCTATTTTGGCTTATCTATTGGACCTTCTCACATAGTATTCACTTTGAATGTAGATGTGATGCAAAGGGCTATCCACACTTCCATTCCAAAAATAGAACCATCCACACCAACCGACCATCGCACCACTTACATAGATATGGACAAAGTTGGAGCTTATTTAAGACCAACCAATCTAGTTCTAGAACCACTCAACATCCCACCCAGACATGTTCCTTCTTCTCAGTAGGAACTTGCTCACTCATACCCCAATAGTTTTAACCAAGTCTTCACCAACCCTCTTTTTGAGGCCACATCCACCCTCCCACACCAAATTCCTCCACAACCATTTAGCCAAAGCACCTCCATTCCATTTACCTATACCACTACCTACTCCAACCCACTCTATGAAGCACAAGTTAATGTTGCTTCACAGATTCCATCCACCATTCCATATACCATCCCTCATTCAATTATGATTCCTTTCGCAACTTACCCTCCATTAACCTCAACCAACATTTCCAACACTCACACCATACCTACATCCACTTCCAACACAACCACATAATCTGCATCTAAAATTACCATACAACAAGCATGGCAACACCTCAATCAACTACTTATGGGACACCAAGATGCTCGTTCTTACCCACAACAATAATCAGGTGGTAGATTTCAAACCTCAATCCATTTTCAACCAAAGCACCTTTTTCACCCCTGATCCATCTTGGGTATCACAATATTCTAAGGTCACTATACCCACACCTCCATTTAACCACATCAATACCACTTCCACAACCCAACACATTCAAATCCCCCAAACTTCATCCCCACTTCATCAACACCAATCACTCCATCACCAACAAAACATCCAACATCACCAGATACCCATCAATTCATTGGCCAATCAAAACCACATTTCATCCCAATAGTTCATCACCCAACACACACCACCCCCATACACTCATCAAACAAACCAGGGCTTCCACACACAAATGGAAGACCCTAAGATCCAAGCTTTGCAACAACAGATTGATAGCTTAATTATGCATACACCTCGTATGATGTACCAAAAACCTACATTGAGATAGTTGATCAATCAACCCATTCATTCTTTGGTACCATCACCACCTTATCCGATAGACTTTACATTACCAAAGTTTGACAAATTCAAAGGGACTGAGGATCCTAGGGAGCATATTAGTGCATTCATCCATTCATGTTTTAGAATCCAAGAGAATGATACCTTAATGCTCTAAAATTTTCCTCAGACATTAGGAGGGGATGCCTTAGACTGGTATAACCATCTACCACATCATAGTGTCTATACATTTGAACAATTGGTGGATAAATTCTTAGAAAGGTTCTCCCTCAATGTTCAAAAGAAAACTACCTTGACCGACCTATACAATCTCAGGCAATTTGAAGAAGAGTCGGTCTATGACTTTGGAAACCATTGGAGGGCAATCATTACCAAATTACCATTCTCCCTCCCAATGGAAGAATTAACTTGAATGTTCACAAGGAGTTGTCTAAAGCCCATCTCCTTGTTATTGCAATTACAACAATATAGAACATTCGATGAAGCTCTTGCCCAGGCCCGAGTTATCAAAGAAATCAAGATCCAAGAGGGTGAGATCAAACCCAAAAAGAAAGAATGGCAAAACAAGGGCCAATCCAAAGGAAACTATAATGGCCAATCAAAATCCTAGGACAAGTCAATCAAGTGGTCTTGAGTCAACCACAAATGACTCAACAAACCCAAGGTCATCACCAACCACAACCATCATCGCAACAACCACAACAAATATCTTATCAAGTGGTTCCACCTCCACAACAATTGCACAACACAGCGCTAACTATGGAAAATAATCAACATCGATAATCTATTTGGTAAACTCACACTTACACACCATTATCCGAATCATATACCTCCATATTCCATAGGTTGTATGATACCAATGCTATCACCTTACCTAAAGTTAAACTAGATGATCCGACCAAATATGGCAAGGGCTATAGGGAGCATTTATTTTATCCTTTCCATCGATAGAAGGGGCATGACATTAATAACTACTATTCATTCAAAGACATTGTGCAAGACTTGATAGACTTAGGGGCCATTAAGTTGGATAGCCCACTAGCACAACAAAATCAAAATCTTGGTATCTACCAAACACCACTTCCTCATCATGAGGAAACACAATAGACAATGGGGGGATCAAATGCTATGACTCCCCCTAATCAAGTCAATCATGTGCAATAGTACCAAGGTTTTATGGGTGCTATTCATGTAGTCACCCAAGGTCAATGAAGCACAAATCATCAAAATGAACAACCTCAAGCAGTTCAACCCCCTATGGCACCACCAAAAAATGTATCTTCACAACCCACCAATCTATCACAACCCATTCACCTTCCAAGTCATCCACCTCAACCCATCCATATTCCAAGTTTCACCAATCCATCTCAATCCATTCATATTTCAAATCCTCCACCTCAACCCATCCATCCTCCAAGTTATCCACAACAAATAGGAGTCTTCAAAGACCCCTTGCCAACACATGAAACTAACACAACACTTGCCAATCAAGCAAAGCAACCTAAGCAAGTGAATCAAGTGCATGATAGTCCACCTCACCAAGATTTTATGGGAATTACCGATCAATGTTTCCCATGACCCCCAATCAAGTCACACCTACTCCATCTCACCTAACATCTCCATAGAATCAAGAATAGGTGTACACACTACACCAAGGTGGGGATAACCCAACTACCATAACTGAACATTCCAAGCAGAATAAAGAACATGAGCATGTGGATATACCCACTAGACAAAATCATCATGAACCATTCATACCGACTCATATGTCGAGGAATTTTGATCCACATTCGCTTAATTGTTTCCTATCACCTGCACCTAGTCCACCTCCACCACCTACCAATTACCAATAAATTTCATCAACATCCATCCAAAAACCCCCTCAACAATACCAACAACCACCACCACTAGACTTACAACAAATCTTGGAGTGGTTAGCTAACATCGAGCTACAATCAAGTTGCCAACACACTCCAATTTTGCATCAAATTTTAACTCAACTTACAAACATTGAGTTACAGTTGAGTCATCATCAATCTCATCAACATCCATCTCAACAACCTCAATAGTTGCAACATCCTTTTTTACAATCCACATCTCAGGTTACACTACCTATGCCACAAACTCAAAATCAATCACAATCAAACAAATGCACCAAGCATCCTACAAAGTTCCTTCATGACCACACATCACTTTCAGAGTCTTACTCATCCATCTTCCAAAGGTTGTATGAGGTAAATGAAATTACCTTACCAGCAATAAAACCAAGAGATCCCAACAGGCCACATAGCAAAGGTTATAAGAAACACTTGTACTATCCCTATCATCGACAAGTGGGCCATGACATCAATAATTGCTACACATTTAAAGATGTGGTCCAAGATCTTATCGATAGGGGGCCTCACCATTCCTAGTCCACCTCATTCACCTCATTCAAAATGCTAGCTCCATACCTATACCCCTCTATTCGAGCCCATGTCGACCATATTTCAAAAGTTGTAGGAGGCAAAAACAATTGTTTTACCTAATGTGCACCCTCTCGATCCGAACAGACTTAAATCCAAGTCGTATCGGGAAGATCATTATTGTATCTATCATAGGCAAGTGGGCCATGACATCAATAATTGCTACACATTTAAATATGTGGTCCAAGATCTTATTGATAGGAGGGTCTTTTCCATAGATGATCCACTCACCTCATCTTATCAGGACCTTGGTAGCAACTCAAATAATAGTGGGGATTCTCAAGGTATCGCACCTTCCCAATCATCCACATCATCAACCATCACACAAATTAGGGATTCTCAAGGTATCACACCTCCCCAATCATCCACATCATCAACCATAAAATAAATTGGGGATGTTTAAGGTATCACACCTTCCCCACACACAAAAAAACAATAAAAATACTACACATTGCATTTCATACATCCATTTCACACAATCATATGCATGTCATTTCAGTACATTTTCATCCACCATATTAGTGGTCATTTGCATAGTGGGGATAATTGTGAATCCAATAAGTCTTATCACCTTAATCAAGGGCACCTTCAATTTTACATCAGTCTCATTTTACCATTTCATAAGTCATGTCATCATTTACCATAAAATTCCATCACCCTTAGGTGTTTTCGATCACTCAGCCACTCCTAGTGTTCCAACAACCTCCATTGCATGTCAAGTTTTCTCTAGGACCAAAGAACATTTTCACTAAGAAAATCTTGAGTTATGAGAGTTGACTCTAACATTCTTGAACCAAACACATCTAACACTTATTAAAAATATCTTGTGTCAAAGAGGGATAACACCATGATTGGGTTGAACCTCAAAGCAAAAAAGTCATCTTTGCTTGTCCCATTATGCACATAGTCCAAAATCAAAATAGTGGTCTTCACCACTAACAACACTTTTACATAAAATAATGAGTAGTAAGGATAGGGTAAAATTCTCATCACACCACGGTTGAGAATTCGATTCTCCAAAACTCTAACTCTTTTACAAATCACACACCATAGATCCTCAAGTAGTAAGGATAGAACTACATTTCCATCCAGATGGTTAGGTAGTCCGATTCCCCAAAGCTTAGAGATCAGATCATTGGACTATGGAGCTAATCTCCACCGAGGCTATAGATGCTTGATTGGTAGTGGAGTACGCTCATGCATGGTGACATGTCTCTCTTGAAGAGACCTTTGACCGCACATAAGGACAAGCTAGCTTCCTGGTCTTCTCCATGATAGGTTTCATCTCAATTTTCCCAAGATGAGTAAATGAACTCACTTGCACACACATTGGTTCTTGATTGACTTGAGTCATCACCATACTCATGATTGGTAAATAAACATTCATTGCACACACATTTGGTCTCTAAGATATTCGACAGAACTTATTGAGTTTGTTCAAAATCACTAGGATGTTTGAGTCTCTACAAAATAGTTCTAGATCCATTATCCACAAGCCAAAATAACATTCATACCATACTCACATCATTACATGAGTCTCCCACTTCATATACCACCATTAGATGTTGGTGTCCTTGATTAAGCAACAAAATTGGTCAAGCAAGAGTCTAAAAATTTTTACGAATGATCATTAGAACATGATGCCATTCATTTATTTGCATACATCAAACAATCATCAAGCAACTTGGGGGTGTTTAAGGTATCACACCTTCCCCATTAGTCACCTAAAAAAAAATTGGGGGAGGTTCAAGGTCTCACACCTTCTTCAAACAGTCACAATCAACAATCAACCAAGCAATCAATCCACTTGGGGATGTTCAAGGTATCACACCTTCCCCAATAAAATAATCAATCAACTGGGGGTGCTTAAGGTATCACACCTTCCCCATCAGTCCAACAAACTGCTTCATCAAATCAGTTGCTAGGTTCAAAAGGTTGCATCCTTTTGTCAAAGGTTACGCCCTTTGCCTTGCATTCACAATCAATCAATCCATCATCAACCCTATCCTACCAGGGCAAAGGTAGCATCATCTAATTAAAAACCCTATCCTACTGGGGTAAAAGTAGAACCAATCAATCCATCATCAACCCTATCCTACTAGGGCAAAGGTAAAATCATCCTATTTCACTTTGCAAGAATGAAATGCACTTACCCCATCTCATTCCACAACACCCCTCAAATTTTCTCATCAATGCTTTTACATCATCCCCTCACATCATCAAATCCATTTACATTATCAAGTGAACCTCGTATCTAGTGATTTACTCTATTCCCCTAGTGGTTGCAGTGATTGGTTATCCATGCAATTTGGTAGGATGGGTAGATCACCATAAGGATACTTGCTCATATCATCATCCAACATCCTCTTGTTCAAAAATAAAATCATTTTGATTCCTCATTTTTTGAGTGTGACTATGCTCAAGAAAATTTTCCCAAGGATGTCATTGATGCCCTATCCATGGGGTTATAAACATGGATAAATTTTATTACATCATTTATTTTTACATTCAAGAATTAGAGCCAGTCACTAGGGATAACAGGCCCCTAGGATGATTGATTCCTTGACTTTATCATTTTGCATCTTCATAATTTTGCATTTCAATGATGCCAAAAGGTATATTTTCCAACAGCACAAAATCACCCCAAACTTGGGGTAACCAAATTTGACTTTGATTTCTAACATCGGGATACATCATACACATCCATTGCTTCATTCAATAAAAAATCCCACTCTATTGGGGCAAAAATAGAGTCAATCAATCCATCACATTCCTTTCTACATACATCATCACAATCATCATCATCCAATAAAAAACCCTTTTTTTTGGGGGAAAAAACAATCAATCATATCAATCACATTCATATATAAAAATAATAAATCAATCATTGCAACATTCACATACATTGCAACATTCACATTCATTGCAGTATTCACATTCATTGCATCATCCAATAAAAAACCCTTTTTCTATTGGGGCAAAAGTAGAATCAATCATTGCATCACACACATTCATTGCATCATCCAATCAAAAACCCCTTTCTATTGGACAAAAGTAGAATCAATCATTGCATCACACAAATTCATTGCATCATCCAATCAAAAACCCCTTTTTTTGGGGAAAAGTAGAATCAATCATTGCACCATTCACATTCATTGCATTATTCACATTCATTGCATCATTCACATTCATCGCATCATCCACATTTCTATCAATTGGCTCGTGAGATTCATTCTTCACTCATTCACCAATTGAGGGGGTAAGCTACAACCACAATTTTTTTTAGAGTCTTCTTGTACACTCGAGGAAAGAATCCATTCCACCAAACTAGGTGTCTCTTATTTTTGCACCGCATTGTGTTTTCATGCAATGCGATACAAAAAGGGGTATTTGTAGACACCAAATCCTAGCCACTTGTCATCCACTCATCATCAAATCATAGTCATTCATCATTTATTTATATATATTATATATATATATATATATATATATATGAATAAATCTCAGCCACCCATCACGTCTTAATCCTAGCCACTCATTTAACATGATCCATGTCACTTATCAAATCACAATCACAACCCTTCATCATGTTTTAATCTCAATTGCTCATTGGTGTCATCGAAACCCTAACATGTATTAAGGGGAATCATAAAAGATCATTCATTTTTGTGAATGAGGGGAGAGAAATTAGGAAAGGTCAAAATCATCCATCATCTTATGAGCCCTAGCATTATGTTACCACATTCACTCTTTCACACTCACATCAAACCAACATAAGTGTAGATCAAGGACTCAGGTATTGACAAGGTTATTATTTGCTTTCTAACTTATGTTTCATGTATTTAGTTTACATTTCATCAACACTACACTTAGGGTTTAGTAGATCTACTTTTTGAAGAGGGCCTCACACAGTGGAGCCCTCACATATACTACTAATTCAAATTTTGTGTTGTGATTTGTGTGTAGGTGTAGGAGATACTTTCATTGATGGTTATTGTAGCTCAAGTGGCCCCATAGGGATACACAAGCCCACTCACCCTTGTTTGGAGTGAAGAAGATCCGAAGACACCACCATTGAGTGATCAAGGGTTTCACCCCTCTCATTGTAAATCATTGTATCAAAGAAAATATTGCTCTATAACCCCTAATTTGGGGCACATCTATGTATTCATTTGATTAATATATAATGTTATTCATTTGATGTGCATATAACTATTATTTTCTTTGTTTCATTATCTTTATATTGGTGTCGATCTTTTTTTCTTTACACTTTATACTAACCTGGATACTAAAATAAGATTGGATGTTAGTCCAGGAACATACATTACATTATGTAGTAGAAAGTTTAAAAACAATTTACTAGGTGACACACACCCATATCCATGTATATGATAGTTATTGCCATCTATAATTTTCAACTTGTAGCTATTGGTGACTTTAATAAAATCAAACCAATGTAGATTTCCTATCATGTGGTGGCTTACCCCTGAATCAATATACCAAATGTCCTTTTCAATTTGACTTGTGAAATTATTTGAAGTAATTTTACATGTATGATGTAGTATATTGGATGGATTTAAATCTTGAGTCATCTTGTAATGTGTCATTCTTCCTACTTTATCCATTGTATGATAGGGTTCTTTTATTACTTTAGATAGATTCTTTAAAGTAGTCTCCCTTATGAGTCCCTAGTTTAAAGTATGTGAACTACTTTGATAAAACTTTTATAAACTTAGATTTTGTAGGATTCCTTATGTATCCCTAGTGATTGGAATGAGCTATAACCTTAATAGAGTGCTTAGTATATAATAGTTCACTTTTTGAGTTGATTTTTTAATTTTTTGTAAATCAACTTCTATTTAACCTTATCTCTCCTAATGAGCTATGCACTTAATTTGAAGTTCTATATGGTTGGATTTCTTTTATCCCTTTAGTATGAATATGAGACGAGTAAAATAATTCTAACTCCTTTAAATAAATGATGAACTTCCTTTTATAGCTCCTAATATCCAATAATTTAATATTTCTAAATTCCAATAAACTATTTTAATATAGTATGCCTTATATCTCCCTAATTTTGGAATAATATAAATTGATAAAAATATTTGCAATAATAATATTGTTTCCTAAGTAGTAAGCCTTATACCTCCTATGTTGTTTAATTGGAAATATTAAAATAATTGTACTTCAACTAAATGATTTGAAATCCTATAAACTCCTTTATATGCTTTCAATGTTCTAAGGTTGATTTTCAACTTGAAATGAATATAGTTTCAACCTTAAAACATACTCCTTATTACTCCTTTAATGAAAGCAAACTTGATTAATATAAGAATTTACCTTATAATATTGTATTCTCCCTATCGAGTGAGCATTGTAAGTCTTCAGCGATGGACGTATAACAACAATTGTAGTGCGTATGAATTCAGGCTTTAATGCTCCTTTGACTCATTGGATGTGCATTGGATATAAACTCTTAAAATACCTTGAACTTGCTTCTATTTTGGTGTAGACATCCTTGATTTCTCTATGTTAATGCTTGCTCTAAATGTGCGTCTATCACTATGATTTTCCCCCTGTGAATGTTCTTAATGCAACGACTAGAAATATGCTTCGCTTATCCTAAAACAAGTTCCAAGTGGCACTAAGAATTACCCAAAATGTTTGGTCTCCTCCTTTGGTTATGCATCGTTTAATATGAATCATTTGAATATTTTATGTAACGTGGTGTAAGCCTAGCTATAACTCCTAAGAATGATGTTGTTCTTGACTGCTAGGAGTAATGATGATGAGCATTTCTTGTATGAGTGCTTCTTACTTATTGACTATGGGTATTGGGATAGGAGGATTCTCTTACATTGTTGTGTCAAGTGGCACAATATCTCTCCATCATTAATACAAGTGTTCTTGTATTCTTTGCATGCACATTTGCCTTCACTGTTCTAGCTCCTTAAAAACTCTCCAACGCTTATTCTTGCCAACAATTTGCAAGATTTATTTACCTCATTCATGACAACAAAGAGTGATATAGCTCTTTTTTTCTCAAACAAATATGAATGATGTATTTCCACAAGGATGGCTCCAGCTATCAAGCATTGCAATAGAGGTTCTTGGCTAGCGCTTCTTCCACATTGGAGCTTGGTAAGAACTTCTATTTTATGTAGCTAGTGCTTTGTTGTCCTTAATATTAACTTCCTTTTAGTGAGTGTTCGATTATTATGTAGAAATGTTGATGCTACAGGTTTATTGCTATATTGGTGTTTATTTGGTGTCTTGGTACACCTTGGTGATGTAGGTGTTGAGCCTTTTGGGCCAGCTCTACTCTAAAGCACCTTGAATATGCTTTCACTTAGCTGGTGGTGGATCTTGAGCCTTCTAGGATGAATCCTCTTCAAACACCTCTATTGGTTTTGATTGCTAATGTTGAGCCTTTTAGGATGACTCATCTTCAAGCACCTAAACTGGTGCTTTCCCTCTACTAACGACATCCACTTGTATACATAGAGGATAGGCTACTTAGGGTGTCCTTAAGACACTTTTTCTTTTTCCTCTTTTGAATATAATAGTAGAGATAAATTTGGTTCTTGTATATACTTGTAATAATTTTTTATTTGCATCTAAAAATTGAGACTCTTCTAGTATCGTTTTGTAGCTCTTTTCACTTATTTTAATGGTGGCTTTCATCTCCACACCTTAGAGAAATATTACCCTATTTTGGTGGCTTCTCTAGGCCACAAAATGTTTTAGGTTTAGTGCACTGAATAGTGTCTCTAGACACTTTGATATGCGCTTATTTATGCCCTTTGGTTATTCACTCACACTTAACAACCAATGCACATAATAATCCTTTAAGAGTAATAAGTTTAATATAGTTACAAGTAACTAAAATAGTGCAATAGTTTGCTCACCTTATTTCTCCTTCTAAGATGCACTAATAGTAACTCTTAAAGATATTTCAAATGCACTAATAATATTTTCAACTAAATGTAGTCTTATTTGTTGTAACTAAGTAATAGAAATATGATAAAATATATCTAACTCCTACTAATGTGTAGGTATAAACCTTTACAAAAACTTCCCCCTACACTTCTCTTGAAGACTATTAATAATGTGCTCAATGAAACTAAATAATGAAATGAATATAAGTGTTCATAAAATTAACCCTTTTCACCTAAGTTGCTTATCTTTAAGATATTTGAAGATGAAGTATTGCTAGATGATTAAATTCACCTTATTACTGGCTTTAACTAGATAGATTTTGTAGCTATTCTTGGTTGTCTGAAATAGCTCTTTAACTCACCTTGCTTTGAAAAATGCCTTACTTGATGCCCTTTAACTATAGTAGATGATTTTATTAACCTTCAGGGTGTATCCTGTAACTCTGTATTTCTATAGTTAGTAATTCTATCATGATTGTTGCCTCTTTTGTAGTCAATATCTGCACTGAAATGTTATTATTGAAACTCAAAAATTTGGTAGGGAAATCCTCCAAATCGTAGCTGAGTTTTCCTTTAAGAACATTTTAGTATTTTGCTATAGATTAAGAAAACCCTTATCTCCAAATAATCCTTTTAGCCTTCAAAGGTAATCTTCAAACCTTTCAGGTTTGGTAGTAAATTTTTGCTTCTTTTCTAATTCAACCTCCTTGTCGTATTCTAACTTCAATATAGGTCTTCTTCTCAAGAATCTAGAAGTCTTGAGGTATTATGAAGTTTGGATAATTCCTTACCAAATATTTCTCTTGGGCTTGTTTTCATATGGTGACATTTGTCCCAAGTTATTTACTATTAGGAACTTCTCCTTGGTAGTAAATTTATCCAATGAGTTATTTTAAGAAATCCTTTAATGGTATTCTCCTGATCTCCTTTAATGAAGCTCACCAAGCCTCCTTATTTCTCCTTGAGACCTCACCAAGGTTTTCAATCTCATAGCTCTTATGGTCTTCCAAATGAAAACTTTCCTTCAACCTTCTACTAAGGAAGTGTTGGTAATGATATATTCTTCTCGAATATCTAAAATATGATGCTTCTAGATTCTATAATAGGACTTTGTCGGTCCTTCTCTTCTGTAAATTATAGAATTTAGTGGAGATCACCAACCTCCAATATTCTAGAACTAGGAGTTGTAACTGGACCTTTTAAGGGTCTCTTCAGCTTCTTCAGGGTGAAGTCTTTAATCTGCACTAGAGATCACCAATATCCTATCTTCACCAAGACTTTTCACTGGAGTCTTCTTCTCTCCCTTGAGTTTATAATGAAGAACACAAGCTTATACTGAGAGGGGGGGGTGAACAGTATAAGACATATTTATAATTTTTCCATTATACTTCAATACAGTAAAGAAATATACCTAAAGCAATATCAAAGCAATGCACAATATCATCCACAAAGTGACACCAATTTTAATGTGGTTCACCCAGAATGGCTAGGCTATGTCCACAAAAATTTTATCTAAAAGTTATCTCAAAGTTCTTTGGGAATCCTTCCCAATTACAATGTTTATGAGCCTCGGCCCAAAGGAGATACCTTCCCCCAATCAGAATTTATGAGCCTCTGCTCAAAGGAGATACCTTCCCCCAATCAAAATTTATGAGCCTCTGCTCAAAGGAGATACCTTCCCCCAATCAAAATTTATGAGCCTCTGCTCAAAGGAGATACCTTCCCCTCTGCTCTGGAAATGATCCCTCAGAATATCAATCGCCTCTACCTCTTGCTAGCACGTGGAACTCCTTTCCACCGAAGACCTCCTGTCCTCAATGCTTAGCCTAAGAGACCTCTGCCTTCTATGATCACGTCCATAGCAGCTCAACAAATTGTACCAAACATAGTCAGTAAGTCTAGTACAAGTCTTACTCTATCTATCAGATATGTCCAACTCTTGAACAAATCAATCCTCTGCATACAAGCCTTCTCAAAGACTTGCCAAATTTGTCCTCAGGTTCTTCTCATAGAACCAGTGCACCTCTATCCTCAAGTTCTCTGATAGAACTATCAAACTCAGCTCACAAGTCCTTTGCTAGGACCTATCCAAATCTACTCACAAGTCCCCACCGAAACCTGTCCAAAACTGCTCACAAGTCCCCACCGAAACCTGTCCAAAACTGCTCACAAGTCCCCACCGAAACCTGTCCAAAAATCAGCAAGCTCACCAAGAAAAAATTTCTTAGTAGGAAATCACAAAGTGAATTGTTAGATACCTAATGTGATTTGTCAAACTCATAGAAGCATAAAGATAATTTTTAGAGACTCAATATGTTCTATACTCAACTCCCAATCTCAAAACTCAACTCAAATCAACTCAGCTCAATCTCAATCTCAAATCTGAAAACTCAACTTAATATCTGAAATGGATAGGATAGAATGCTTTCTTTCAAGAACATGAAACCCCAACAATTGCCAACTATGCAAAGAATCACATTACAATGATACTCATGTTCTTTTCACCATCAATTAGGGCTTCAACAACAATTCTCATCAAACAAGGTTCAGTCAACACCATTCTACTCAAAACACAACCTTGAAGCATTTCACAATCAACATCAGAAAAGGAAACAAGTAGAACTCCTTTTCTCTCCAATATTGTTTGAACAAAAAGCATCCACCAACTCAAATCACCAAGCACAAAACAACTTTTCAAATCATCAACAAAGAAGTAAGCCCAACACTTTAACCAACTAAATAATAGCTTGATTATAACCAATTTAATGAAAGCTAATGTCAATCTCAAAGTTGCCCACTTAAGGTTTCACAACTTCACACAAGGATCAATTCTAACCTTAAAACATCATGCTTTCATTTCCATAATCAACCAAAAGCACTCTCAACATTACAAGAAATATTTATCCCTTATACATCTTATTTCTCCCTTATAGTCTTATCAACAATAAACTTTATCTCTCATAAGAATGCAATAAGATAATGCAAACAACACTTTCAAAAGAATATTTTATCAAAAATAAAGCAAGCTTCAAACTCCTTATAACTCCTAAGCTGTTTTTCTCTCTAATAAACTTCCTCCATCCGCAAAATACACTAGCAAAAATTAATTTCGAAAATACCTTGGCCAACACCAAAAATCATGCTATGGAGAAATTGCGCACGAAATCTAACACCACCTGCTGCGTCCACTTCAATGAAGAAAAACCCTTTCATGTTATTCGAATGCGGAACCTCCCGTTCGGTTAGCGCACCAATATCCTAGCCGCTATCGGTGCGCCAAAGGCATTCGATGAGGTTTGAACCTCACTCAGTTTCCCTTGTACCTTCTATGCCAGGGCTAAAATAAACAGCAAACCTCCTTGTCTTCTAACGTGAATGACGATGATGAAACCTTATGATGGATACAAAAAAAATGAACGATGAATATCCGAATAGTGGATTATGAAATCTCAGTGAGGAAGAAATCGAACATCAGATCGTGAATTCACAGTGAGCAACACTTTTCAAAAATGCGGATGGGATAATCTTTGATCTTCATCATGGGAGATTTATATGCATATTTCCCATAAAATCTTGATGTCGGCGAGGAGTTTAACACATCGACGGAGGTCTTGGCTAGCGCCCACAATCTTAGAACATAGCACCATCATAGTTAAGACATTTGCGCCATGGGTTAGGAGAACCCAATGCAAACAAATATTTATTTAAAAATAATTAAAAGGAACCTTAACAAGGTTTTTAATTATTTAAATAAATACTTCCTCCTGGACCCAAATGCATTAAACTAATGCATCCACCTATAATATTTAAACCTACCAACTTGGGGTTTACAAAAGACCTTTGAAACTATCATGTCGTAACCTTCATCAAAACAAGTTGTTTAACATCAAATCAAATTCCTTCAAGAGCTTCTTGACATCAATGACAACTTATACACTTGAGCAAAGGCAATGTACCCAAAGTACCCAAAATTGCCAACATATAACAAGGCTCCTATGGCCTTTTCTACTTCCACACTCTACAAGTTTTTATATTGAATGGATATCACAAATCTCCTATTTCCTCCTTGAATCATATTTGGATTCTCTTCTTCGTTGAGTCTACAATGAGGCTACTATGGTCTTTTCTTCACTTCTACAATCTATAGGTGTGCAACTCTTTGAAATGTTCAATCTTCTACTTGTTGCTTAAAGTGTTGGAATAATTATGATGAAGATATTATTCCTAGCTCTATGTAGGAAGCTTCCCATATTTCTCTAAATATTCTTTTGCTACAACAAGATGTTAGAAATTGGAATGGAAGAATTTATAATTCTAGAGATAATAACCTTTAGTAGTTTATTTGTCAATCTAGTGGAATTTATGCTGAGTCCTAGTCTTCATGAATTTTTCTACAACCTTGTGGAAAGACTCTAGCAAAATATAATCTTAGAAATTCTGTAAAAGATATTTTTGGATTTCTCTCAGTCTCACTTATGGCTCTCCCTATTTCCTATTTTATATACCATGTGCTCTGATACCATTGTTATCTTTTGATGAGACTGTAGTATAGGGAATACAACCACAAGATGCAAGATAATTAATATGATATATATAAACTAATGGCACAATAATATGTAGGGAAATAATGAAATGAACATCTGCAAATAACTCAAAAATATATCATTAATAAAAGTGATGAAAATGGTACAATGCTATGTAATGGAGGACATGAACACTCTATGAATAGATATGAAAGAACTACATTGTACCATACTACTAAACTATAACACACACTCTATACTACTAATCCACTCTATATTTACTACTCCTATATAAATCACTCACTATGAGCTCTTTATATAGGAAGATAGATTCCTTGGTCCTTACTCTACCTAGGACTCATGTACATATGGACTACATAAACATTGAAACTTTTACATTTATTACATTACTTGAAGTAACCAACTAAATTTACTCTAAAGTAAACTCTTATCCTAGTTATGTACCAAAGGTGGTACATTTACATAACCCAAATGATGTAATATACTCTAACAAAAGGATCATAAGAAAAGGTGTGAATGATGACAAGAGAAAGATTTTGATCAAAGACCAATGATAGTCATAAAAACATGGTGCTATTCTTAGTGCTTACAAGGAAATACTAATGCAAGTGCAGTGATACAAGTTCCTAATGCACTTATGACAAAAAGTATAGCCACACATTGTGAAATGTAAAAAGTGAATACTTATACATGCATCATGCAATAAATGAAGTTGTGCAATGCAGTGGTAATGTTCAATAAAATGTAATGTATAGTGAAATGAGAAGATGTTCTATTTTTGTTATTTTATTTATTTATTTTTATGCATAAAATATCAATAGGTGGAGAATGTGTTGGAATATTTTCAACATTACCTCCTTAGTCCTAGTATTTAGTTTTAGTTTAATGTTTTGATTTACATATTTCTAGTTAATTTGATTAGCATACGTTGGGGTTTTGGCTTGGTTGATCAATGTTTGACCATAGTCCAAGATTAGCATGTTGTTAGGATAATATCTATCTTTAAGTTAGTTTGTTATAATAAATTTAAGAGGATTTCTCTCAACCACCGTGTCTATTTTTAGTTCTTTCAAGAACTATAAAAGTATGTAATGCATTGTTGATCAATAGAACAATTTCACCATTTTTTCTCATTTGGTATCAAAGCAGGTTTGCTCAAATGGATCAAAACCTATGGAGAGTGGTGTGAAGAGATCTGAAGCACACACTTTGTCAGAGAAACTCAAGTGGCCAACACTTAGTAGATTTGCAAGGAAGAGCTCGAGTAAATAATTAATATCTCATGAATCCTAAGGTATTTTATTATGAAATTTTTAGGGTTGTTAGATAATTGTATCAAGAGGATTCTGTCAAAATTTTAGGTGATTTGGAGCTAATTTACGGATTTTATTAGCATTTTGAGTTTTTCAATAAAATGGTTTTATAAGGTGGAATACAGGGTATTTGCTTTTCAAAATTTTGGGAGCAATATTATTTAGATAAAATCATAATTCAAACAAAATTTTAGGTCATTTGGATCTGTATTTATTAATGTATGTGAATATTTATTTTTCCTTCAACAATCCTAGATCCGAAATTGTGATAGAAAGGGCAAAAGTAAATTGATCACATATTTCTCATTTGTGTGAATTTGGATCTGAAATTTAGTGGATTTTCAGATAAGTATATCAAAAGTATATAGGAAAGGAGTGGGTGAGAGCTAGGTGGAATATTTATGAATGGTGGATTATAGAATGGCCACCATGTATAAAGAATTGGAAGTACCCAAATTCAATGGAGATAATTATGCTATTTGGAGCATAATGATGAAGACCTTCTTGAAGGCTCAAGACTTATGGGATATAGTTCAAGAAGGCTATGAGGAACCCTCTTGGAGCAATCTACAAGGTGAGGAGAGAAAAGAGAAGAAGGAGCAGCAATATGCAAATTTCTTAGCTCTTATGGATTTGAGGAGAGGAATGGAAAATAATTTTTTTCCTCTCATAGCCAATTGTAGATCAGCTAAAATGGCATGGCAAGTGTTAAAGGATGCTTATGGGTTTTATGAGGATACCCATAAAGCCATGAGTGACAATTATGAAGATTGTTTAAGCAAGGAGGAGCCTTGCTTCCTTGAAGCAATTTCTAAATTAGATCCTTTTGAAGAGTCTTGTAAAGACTCATATGAAGCCATGCTTTGTAATGGAGAATTATTTCTTGTAGAGGAAGGCCTGTATGTAGAAAACCAAAAATATGAAGAATGCTTCATGGAGGAAGTATATGTTGCTGAATTTTGTGATGAAAATATAAGAAGAGGTGTGTATTCCTCAAGAGGACGAGGAGGAAGAAGAGGATTTGTTGTTGATAGAAGAAAAAGTGATAAAAAATATCTCATGGAGGAGATAAACAAAGAGTGTATTATGGATAATGCACCTAAAATTCTCATGGGAGAGAATAAAGAAGATAATAGGATCAACCAAAATTGTTGGCATGTTGATGGAGAAGCAATGTTTATGGAAGACCATTGTCTTGAAGACCATTCACTTGGAATGGATGTATGCTCTCTTGACAAAGAAAATGAAGATCTCCTACAAGGAGAAGATAAAATTGTTAGAGTTCCTCTAAAGGGGGAGAAGAATGTGAAAAATGAGATAGAAACAGAAAATGGAAATGAGATTGCTGATTTTCTTATCGTAATGGCAAAGGAAACATCACTCATGGATGAAGATCACTCACTTGGAGTGACTACATTGCAGAAAGAGAGTTGTCTTGAAAAGGCAACTATGTATGATTGCTTGAATGAATGGTGTTTCAACACACCAACATGGATTGAAAAAATAAGGAGAACTATTAGTGAATATTTGATGGTTGATCTTGAAGCACCATACAATGAAGGAGAACTGCTACAAAATAGCTTTATGGGAAGAACCAAATCTACTCATACTAAAGGTAATGTTTTTATGATTAATGATTTGTTTTTTGTGAGCAGGAATGAAAAGAAAGGTGATTGTATCATTGAGATAACTTTGATGAAGAGTCTTCTTGGAGAGAATACAGTGATGGAGAACTTGGGTCACATGGATCAAAATTATGCGTTCAAAATTCCTTGGGAGAAGGATTCTTGTAAAGTCATTGTTGTGAGAGAATATTTGTATGAGGAGCAACTTTATGTTGCATATGTAGTTGGTCATTATATGGCCATATTTTTTGTGATATTTTGTGTGAAAATATGTGAAAGAGTTGTATGGTATAATCATCTATGTGAGATGATTAATTGTAAATACTCATGTGGAGTATTGTTTAGTGTTGAAGATGTAAAAGAAGATCAAAATGTGAGAGCATGGTTTAAAGACCATAATGATAAAGATGTAAGAGAGTGGTTGCTAAAAACCACAAGAGGAGATACTTTTGTTGAAGGGGGAGCTAATCAACAAAAGAAGGCACTCAAGCATTTGCAGGAAATTCCACATAAAAAGTGGAAGGAGTGCCACCACAAGTATTTTGCAAATTTTGATTTCTTGATTCAAGATTGGAGGAAACGTAAGAGAAATATTTTATTCCAACTCTGTGATGCTTAAAGAACTCTTGCATGAGTGTCTTTAGCATCAAGGGGGATAATTTTTGAATATTTTCAACATTTCCTCCTTAGTCCTAGTATTTAGTTTTAGTTTAATGTTTTGATTTACATATTTCTAGTTAATTTGATTAGCATACGTTGAGGTTTTGGCTTGGTTGATCAATGTTTGACCATAGTCCAAGATTAGCATGTTGTTAGGATAAGAGCTATATTTAAGTTAGTTTGTTATAATAAGTTTAAGAGGATTTCTCTCAACCACCGTGTCTATTTTTAGTTCTTTAAAGAACTATAAAAGTATGTAATGCATTGTTGATCAATAGAACAATTTCACCATTGTTTCTCAGAATATTAAGGGATTTAGGATCCTCAACACCTTCAAGTGAATCTGATTAGTATGTTCTTGATCCCACCCTTTGTTTTACCACGAATAGACCTAATTAGTTTGTGGTGAGTTTATCATGAAAATATCTAGGTAGGTTGGAGTTTTGCTAATTTTCTTTGAGTACAAGATCACTAATTTGGAACTCCTTAGTGTGAAATTTGTAATATGAGCTCATTTAATATGATATTGATAAACACAAAGATGCTCAAGAGCATTAAATTATCGTTCATAAGGAAGCATAAGTTGATCAAGGTGAGCCTATCACATATCATTTTCAGTAATGACCTCTTGTATTGAGATGTGTAACTAAAGGATTTTAAGTTCCTATTGGTCAAAATGACCACATCCAGGGAAAGAAGGAATAATCTCCTCCAGATACTAAGTGTAGAAATCAAAAGTCATGACGGCACGATATTTTGGAAGTAATGGAGCAGATCAGAGCCAAAAGTCATGATGGCATGATATTTTGAAGGCCAAGAACTAATAAGTGGCCAAAAGTCATGATGGCGCGACATTTTGAAGGCCAAGGACCAAGTAGTGGCCAAAAGTCATGATGGCACAACATTTTGAAGGCCAAGGACCAAGCAATGGCCAAAAGTCATGATGGCATGATATTTTGAAGGCCAAGGACCAAGTAGTGGCCAAAAGTCATGATGGCACGACATTTTGAAGGCCAAGGACCAAGCAGTGGCCAAAAGTCGTGATGGTGCAACATTTTGAAGGCCAAGGACCAAGCAATGGCCAAAAGTCATGATGGCATGACATTTTGAAGGCCAAGGACCAAGTAGTGGCCAAAAGTCATGATGGCGTGACATTTTGAAGGCCAAGGACCAAGCAGTGGCCAAAAGTCATGATGGCATGACATTTTGAAGGCCAAGGACCAAGTAGTGGCCAAAAGTCATGATGGCATGATATTTTGAAGGCCAAGGACCAAGTAGTGGCCAAAAGTCATGATGGCACGACATTTTGAAGGCCAAGGACCAAGAAATGGCCAAAAGTCATGATGGCATGATATTTTGAAGGCCAAGGACCAAGAAGTGGCCAAAAGTCATGATGGTACAACATTTTGAAGGCCAAGGACCAAGCAATGGCTAAAATTCGTGATGGCATGATATTTTGAAGGCCACGAAGACCACGAAGTCTAAGAGATCAGATAAATATTGATGTAACAAGAATATCCCAACCTCTTTCAGTTAGAAGCTCCATCACTCCTTAACTTTCTTCTATACCAGAATGAGCCTATGGGCATACTTTTGTAACAACTTTCAATTTTTTATTATGTAAAACTCTTATATATAGAATGAGTGACCCAAAAAAATGGTCGGCTCTTAGGCATTTACAAGGCTATGTATATAGACTTCTGAAAGCTAAATAAAGATCTACCTTCTGGTTCTTGGCTCATTGGTGTTGTGAAATCAAGTATGTATGTGTTGTCTATTGCTAATTAAATCTAGTTTGAATGTAATCTGCATCAATTCTTGATCTGGATTCTTGCATTAACATTCTGTTAAGATCTACAATTTGACTTCGCAAATAGAGTTGTGTTAGCATAAAATATTCATCGAGGGTTTAAGTTTCTACATTAGATTTTATTATGCTTATCTGCAATAGGTTGTGATAGTAGTTGTTGTTGTTGCTTAATCTGTACCATTTTAATCCTCTAGCATTAGCTATATTTCCCTCTCTTTATGCATTTCCTTCTCTCTCCATTTTCCCTAAAATAAACAAAGGAACCAGCCTCCTCTGGAGATCGAACCAGGTAGACTCTGTTCTCACCTGGTCCTTCAATGTTGGCAAAGTCTTGGGCGCAAATGTAACCGAAGGTAGATTTTGCTCCAATAATTTTTGGCATACCCGGTGGGACCCAAATCCCATGCATTATACAGATCAAAGCCCTGGTGAATAGCTTTGCCCTATCAATATTTTTATATCACCTGGAGACTCCGCACCAGAAGAGAACCTTAGAAAATCCCTTACCCAGAATCTGGTCATGAACCATCTTTCATGATAACCAGATCTAAGGCAAAAAATTTAGAAGAACCCATAGAGTTTTTCGAACTGCACCTTGGTAGCCTTTGGGCTAACCCTATTTTGGTTGCTAGAACAACTTCTGCTTACATCAGCAACTCAAAACACTTTGATACTTCCCCTGTAGCCCTCCCTAGCGCTATCGCTAGCAGAACTTTAGCTCCAGTTATCTACCCAACCGCAATGGCCGAGAATCTACTGATTTTGCCTTACCCTACATGGAACCATACAGGCCCCTTGAACCTAGAAGTTCAACATCCGATCCCCATAGTAGCCCTGAAAGCTCTACCCCAGTATGATGGTACTAGAAAGATAACTTATGAACATTGTCTAGATGTGGCTGCATTGGCCCCCATCCATGACATTCAGGAAGAGGATGTTATGATAAGATTACTAGTAATTTCCTTGAAAGGGAAAATGCTCTATTGGTATAGAGCTCTTGAAAATCAGTCCATAGCTACATGGGCCCAACTTGCTAGTAAATTAGTGGAAGAATTCAATGAGCAGATAGATCCCTTCTCCCTACTGAACCAGTTCACTATTGTTCAAAAACATCCACAAGAGGAGATCGTAGATTTTAATATCAGATTTAGTAGAACTTGGCTGAGAGTACCTGATGGTTTGAGACCGACTCATGAGCAGGCAATGTATTATTATTTGAGAGATTTTAACTCAGATATAAGTATGGCAATTAGACAGTCTCATGTATGCACTTTCCCTAAGGTTTATCAAGAAGCACAAAGGGCAGAGAAAGACCTAATTGCTATTGGTCATTTCCTACCCAAATCCATGATGCCTATTTTTCCAAATCTACCTCAAGCATCAAATGCCACCTGCCCAACTAATAATAGTCTCCCCAAGTGGACCGGACAACCTAGCATCCCATCAATACAAGCTCCTCCTACGCTCCCAATGCTTTCCCCCATCCCTGCACTCCCCACGACTATGGTCCCATCAACTCCAGATCCCCAAATGGCAGTTCTGCAAGATCTGCAAGCTTCCTATAAGACTCTAGCAAACAAGTTCATATCCATGGAATGAAGAGAGGTAGAAAGGAATTCCCAACCAAGAAGGTTTCCACAAGTGACTAGGGATCAAGCTTCTACAAGTGCTAGGAACTATGATAAATCCAATATGGTTTATGCCAATGAAGACAGTGAGCCTAGTAACGCTTCAGCAGAATCAGTGTTTTGGTGCTCCACATGCAATGACCCTCATGGTGAGACTTCTTGCATGATTCATCAACATCAAGTACAGCAGGTAGCTGAGGAAAAGGTTGAAAGAAGCCAAAAGGGCCAAGTGAACATAATCAGAGAAGAGAATCAAAATTTCATGATGCCTTCTATGGAACAAGTAGTCATCCTTACTAGGTCAGGAAAGAAACCTCTACAAGTTGACCCCAAAGATCTTAACCCCTTGAAAGTACCTTCACCTTTGAGGAACCCTATTGAGAAAAGGACTTCTTATGAAAAATCTCCTCCTAGTTCAAGCCAGAGAGATACAGAGACCTGCAAGGAAGCACCACGGTAGAAAGAAACCAAAACACAAGAGCAAGCAAGAGATAAATTGAGATATCCTTCACTTACTAAACGTCAAAGGATTGATGCTACTCAGGGGTATAGAAACAAGTATGATGCAATAGTAAAGGAGAAGAGTGTTGAACCCCTCCCATTTAACATAGTTGAAGAAATGAAGAAAACTCCCTCTAAAGCAACTATGTATGAAGCTCTACAGCTTCCAGGATAGATTGATTTGCTGCAGGAATCCTTGAGGTCTATGAAAAATAAGAACAAGACCCCCACTCAGATGGATTCTGCACAAGCAAGTTTGACATCCACTTTGGAAAAAATAGACCTCCCCCTTTTACTTATCTCTCCAAATGGAGGGGTGGGTTGTTCACAACTGCATGATAGACTCCGGAGCAGCAACCACTGTGATGCCCAAAGCAGTATGTGACATCATGGGCATGGAATATACAAGAAGTAGTCCTGGCATCTTACAACTAGATGGGACCCCTATGAAAACTGTAGGGGTAATCAAAGACATTCCGATAGTACTCCATAGGCTGCCCCAACTCACAGTCATACAGGAAGTGGTAGTAGTGGACTTAGAGCCTTATTTTGGTATGTGCCTTTCCAGAGAGTTCACAACCAAGATAGGAGGATATCTATCACTAGATTTTTCACACCTAGAAATCTCATTCAAAGGAAAAAGGGTGAAGATATTCAATGAAAAACCATCAACCTTCCATATCGGAAAGCTTGAAGATGAAAGTAAATAGCCCACCACAGTGAACATGATGACCGAGGAACTAGAAGACCTAAACTTGATGGAAGAAGCTCTCAATGTATTACAAGAAGAAGACCAGTTCTCCCTTCAAGATTTCAATGCTATGATCGAGACTGACATTGGGAGTTATACGATTCTGAAACCTGAGAAGAATGATCCCATTGATCCCCCTCTGGTAAACCAACCCACTGATCAGCTTTGGAAGCTTTTCTTTGATGGGGCCAGATGTAAGAATGGAGCTGGAGTGGGTATCGTCTTAATTTCCCCAACAGGTGAGCAAAAAGTTTTTTCTTACCGGTTAACCTAGAGTTGCACCAATAATGTAGCAGAGTATGAAGCACTCTATTTGGGCCTCAAGAAGGCTAAAAATATGGGCATCAAGAAACTACAGATCTTCGGTGATTTTGAGTTGATAGTGAATCAGGTTACTAAAAAATGTGTGAGCAAGCAACATTATCTTAAAGCTTACCGAAATAGAGTCTGGGATCTACTAGAATATTTTGAATCTCTAAACATAAAGGCAATTCCTAGAGAGAAAAACACTCATGCAAACTTATTGGCTTTAGTAGGGGTAAACTTCTGCCCTATAAGCAATGTCATCCAAAAGTCTAAAATAGTCAAGTTGATTTACAGACCTTCTATGCCAGATAAAGATACCTTCTGGCAAGTTTTTGAGAATGATCGAAAAATAGTGGATTTCCTCATCCATGAGATGAATTGCTCTAACAAAAGAATGGTTGAAGATGAAGAAGATGAGAATATCATCCAGTTAAAAAATAACCACATCCCAAAAGGATTGGTTACGCTTGAGAGCCTATTTGACAATAATGATAGGTCGACCGATCACAAAATGAAAGTCGACAAACATAGGTACAAAGAAACTCAAATGGAGCCTGACAAAGCTATCAAATTGGGAGTGAACACTACGGAAGTAGAAATGGAAGAAATCAGAGAATTGTGCAAGGAATTCCCTGACATCATTGCCTGGACCTACAGAGACCTGAAAGTCTATTCAAAAGAAACGATCCAACACACGATCGAACTTGAGGAAGGTGCAAAACCATTTCGGCAAAAGCAGCGGCCAGTAAACCCCAAAATTGAAGCCTTAATGAAACAAGAACTGCTGAAACTCCTCGAGGGAAAAATCATTTACCCAATCAAGCATTCGACATGGGTTGCTAACTTGGTCCTAGTCAGAAAGAAGAATGGGGACATCCGGTTGTGTGTCGACTTTCATAATTTGAACAAGGCTTCTCTGAAATATCATTACCCCCTTCCACAGATTGATCAGATTCTACACACAGTAGTAGGAGCACAAAGGTTTTCACTCCTAGATGGTTTCTCTGGATACAATCAGGTATGGGTCAAATATGAAGATCAGTTTAAGACCGCATTCACAACTAAGTGGGGAACGTTTGCTTACCAGAGAATACCTTTCGGATTATCCAATGCTGGAGCGACTTTCCAAAGAGCTATGGATGTAGCATTCAGAGAATTGGTGAATAAGATAATAGTGATTTACCTAGATGACATGACAGTTTTCTCTCACCAGAAAGGAGATCACATAGCGCACCTCAGAAGCGTATTTGAAAAGTGTAGGGAGTTTGGTATCTCCATAAATCCTAGAAAATCTATTTTCGTTATGGAAGAAGGACTTCTACTTGGTCATGTTGTTTCTAAGTCTGGTCTAGCCATAGACCCTAATAGAGTGAAGGCACTGTTAGATCTTCCCCTCCCCCAAATAAAAAGGGTTTATAGTCATTCTTTGACCAGATCAATTTTGTGCATAAATTCATAGCTGACTTTGCACAAATCGTCAAACCAATGATAGAGATTTTAAAAAAGGATGTCGTGTTCAAATGGATGGATGCGAGGAAATAAGCCTTCCAGTAGATCAAAGAATAGATAGCTCAAGCCCCTATCTTAGTAAATCTAGACTATTCCAAGGGATTTTATTTTATATGCTATAGGTGAACAAGAAAGCTACGTCGCAGTACTCACATAGAAAGGAGCTGACAATGAAGAAAGACCCATAGCCTTTCTGAGTCAAACTATGCAGGAACATGAAGAAAATATAACTTCATTGAAAAATAGATATATGCAATAATGAAGTCTCTAAAAAATTTTAGGCATTTCTTATCACAGAGCAGGATAATCGTCTACACCATCCACCCCGATGTACGAAGCTTCATCATACAAGGAGAGCTTGGTGACACAAGAGCCGGTTGGGTGACCAAAATACAAGAATATGATGTAGAAATACACCCGACCAAGCTAGTAAGAGGTAGAGCATTATGCCAAGAACTTGCCAAGCATGCTTCGCCAGAGTACGTAGCATGCCAGACTCAGGAAGCAACATCAGATGATGATCAACCCCCGAAATGGCTCGACTAGGTGGATGAATTGATCAAATACTTCCAAACTGGAAGATGCCCAACAAATTTAAATTCTTCACAAAGAAGAAGGTACCGGATCCAGGCTTTGAAGTACACCCTACTTCCTGAAGGATTGTATAGAAAAAACTTGGATGGAGTACTTCTTCGTTGCATAAAAGAAGAACAAAAATAGAAGATCCTGGAAGAGTTCCATGGAGGATTATCAGGAGGACACTACTTAGGGAGAACCACTACCCTGAAGATCATCAAGACCAGGTGCTACTGGCCAACCATATTTGCAGATGCCTTCAAAATAACAAGAGGTTGTGAGGAATGCCAAAGGTACGTTGGGAGAAACAGAAATGCTCCATTGCCCCTAAAGTCCATCCAGGTTGAAGAACCTTTCCAACAATGGGGACTGGATTTCATCGGAATAATAGAACCCAACTCATCCATCGGACATAAGTATATCCTGACAGCCATCGACTACTTCACAAAATGGTCAGAGGCAATACCCACCAAAAAAGTAGACCAAGAGGTCATGATAGAATTTGTGGAAAGTTTGATCACCAGATTCGGCATCCCAGAGGCGTTAGTCATAGATAATGGTTCATCCTTCGTAGGTGCCAAGATGATTGACTTTGCATGCAAATACGAGATTTATTTGAAAACATCCTCAAACTACTATCCTCAAGGAAATGGACTAGCTGAATCTACAAATAAAAACCTGCTCAGAATCTTGAAATGGACTTTGAAGGACAACAAGAGAAGTTGGCACTCCCTGATAAATCAAGCACTATGGGCTGATAGAATAACTATCAAGAAGTCCATCAATGCATCTCCTTATTCCTTGGTCTATGGCAAAGAAGCAGTCCTACCCGTGCACATAGAAATACCAGCTTTAAAGCTGCTCAATCAAGCTGGTACAGAAGAGGCAGAGCCAATGGAGAATAGGTTGATCCAACTCCTACATTCAGAAGAGCAAAAGGAATGGGCCTACGATCACCACCTAAAACATGTTGTCACCATGAAGGGATGGTTTGACAAGAAGACCACCCTAAGGAAATTTAAGGTGGGAGACTTAGTCCTCAGATGGAATGAGAAGAAGTCTAAACCTGGAAATCATGATAAATTTGATGCATTCTGGGAAGGCCCTTTTGAGATAATAGAAGAAAAGCAACACAACTCCTTCCAGTTGAAATATGAGCAGGGCCATGTTCAACCTATCCCTATGAACGACTTCCATCTGAAGTTGTACTTCAAGAAATAAGTTCCTCCTCCCCTTGTATGTATTTTTATGTAAATATGCATTTTCCTTTTCTTTTCAAAGAAAATTGTCATGATAGCATGAATTTTTGGTGTTCAAGTACCCCTTCAAAGAAAAATGTCATGATAGCATGACTTTTTGGTGTCCAAGTGCCCATTCAAAGAAAAATATCATGATAGCATGACTTTTTGGTGTTCAAGTGCCCCTTCAAAGAAAATGTCATGATAGCATGACTTTTTGGTGTCCAAGTGCCCATTCAAAGAAAATATCATGATAGCACAACTTTTGGTGTTCAAGTGCCCATTCAAAGAAAATTTCATGATAGCACAACTTTTTGGTGTTCAAGTTCCCATTCAAAGAAAATTCATGATACATGACTTTTGATTCCAAGTGCCCATTCAAAGAAAATTCATGATACCCTTGGCATGCATAAATCTAGCACTCATGAAGCTGGTAGTGAGTGCCACGTCAGATAGAAGGGAAGATCCTTTGAAAAGTGCCACATCACAACAGTCAGGCATTATTACAAGGAGCAGACATCGCCATGTCAGAATGGTAAGGTATTGTTGGCAATAAAAGCAGTAACCTCAAAACTCTAAAAGGTATCCTTTTTGAGGTACTATCGTACCCACCAATTGGCACAAAGCAAAAATGGTAGAAATCTATTGGCCCAATACGAAAGTGGCACCGATTTATTAGCCCAGTATAGTGGTAGAGCAGATCATTGGTCCTAACTAAAAATGGCAAGTAACGGTTGGTAGCTTTTTGAATACTGGCATGTAGACCAAGGCTCCAGGTAGTATTTGAAATCTGCATTGAAATGAGTACCACCAACTAAAATCATGCCACATCAGTTTGATAGTTATTGCATGTTATATTGGCATGAGCATGCATAGCCTTTTTGTCACCCACCTTCCATCTTCCTTCTTCACCTTCTATTTTTCTTGTATCTATTTTTTGTTTCAAGAAAGCTCTGCAACACTGCTATTCACTCTCCCGACTACTACCAAGTTACAAAGCACGATCATGGTGGCCACACCCCCAACTGCTAGTTCTTCAACAATACCCTCTAAGAAGAAGAGAAGCTCAAGCAAAAAAGTGAGCAACTTCGTAGACCCCGATGCTCATATTACAGATGTAAAATTAACATGGAAGGAGCTAGAACAAATTTAGAGGGATATAGCTGCAAGAATCTCCCCAAAAGTATCTCCATCTAATCCAAGCACTTTCTCGTACCATTCTTTGCTCTATTGGTACATCTACCCCCAAGTTCACCCCTGTCCAGAGCTAATTCAAGCAATGGCAAAAATGTATGATGTCAAGCACAAGGTGGTAAAGAATTTCAAAGGGGAAGCCATGTTCACACTCGACCCAGATACGATCAGGGTCATCTTTTCCTATGGAAGAAAACCTATGGTTCCCCATCCAGTTTGACCCAGAGAATTCTATGAAGTTTTACACCAATGCCCCAAACATTAGGGTATTTCTACAATAGAACCTATCAGATACTCTTTTAGAGAAGTCTATGCCCAAGTCCCCCATTCCCCTATCAAGATTCAAGAACAAAGAGCTATTTTCTATGCTGGCCATGGTGGCGGGATTAGAGGATGATACTCAAGTTTATGGGTGGTAGATCATAGTAGCATAATGTATATCTATTCCCTAATTCTATGACAAAGCATACGTAGATCCAAGTAAAGTGCCTATCTTCTTTGATTGGCCAACATACCTAGCCCAACAATTGCACATAGGCCTCTCCAAGATACAAAGGGAAATCCTAGATACATTCAGGTATTCCTCGTATCTAGTCTGGATATTTTTCTTCTTCCAAGCCAAGCATTTAGTTTCCATTTCTACCACCACGAAGGATCAAAAGGGGGAACACTTACCAGTATGTGAATGGACGCCGCTTCTTTCAAATGTGGGTTCATATTACCACTTCAACATGGAATTCTTGGGCCCTGCTCTAAAGCTCATAAATGGCCAAATGCCAAGAATTCCTAAACAAATGGAGAACACTTTGAGGCACCCCCATGCAGAAGAAGGGGACTGGTTCATCCTAACATAGGGGGTAGTTATTAGGCTTTACGGCTTCACAGAGAAGCCTTTTCTATTGCCTTACTATGTCACCAAGTGACTATTTGCTCTAGAGTACGTAAGGCAAATAGAATTCATTAATAAAAAATATGGGATAGGTGCTCAAAGGACACACACTTGCCTCATGCCTTTTCAATATGAGGGAGTGACAATGTCAAAAAAGGAGATCATGAGCAAATCGCTCAGCTTCTAAGAAGCCTAAAATTGGTAGAGTTGCCTCACAAATGGAAGTACGATCCTGAAGATAAATTCACCCAGAGGTAGGCCACCCTGAACAAAGCTCCTTTCAAGCAATTTCATGCCTCTGATAGGCAACTTGACAAACAAGGTAGGAACAACAATGAAGACCAACCGCTGGAATGGCACATTGAGAGGATGCAACCACTTCCTCCATGGCATGATTTCTATGAGCACCTGGTAGATTGGAGCCCAGCTTCGAACCCAAAGCACAAGCTTACTGAGAAAACCATAAAAAGGATGAAGAAAAGAGGGTAAGACTGGGATCACGTTAAAATATTAGCATGGTGGCAAATGAGGTGCCACATCCAAACATTCACCAGATATGGTTTGAAGATGGACACAAAGTTCTGCACAAAGTATGATGCAAGTCATGAGGAATGGTCCGAGACTCTAGCGGACAAGGTTCCCCTGGGGATTGATGGCATCCCCATCAGACAAGCTGAGGGTAGCACAGAGCAAGATAAGGGGAAAGCAATAGTGGCTGAACAAACAAAAACCCCAAAGAAAAGACAATGAGTGTTCATCCCCCCTTCTGGATCTGACAGATCCTGGAAGACAGTACTCAGGTGATAGCAAGGTATAGAGCTCATGACACAAACTGGTCTCAGGCCAAATTGGTTGCTCAAAATTTCTTCAAGAGACATAAGTTGATAACAAAAGCTGCAAGGATAATGTATGAGCTAAAGACAAAATCTAAAGCAATTTCCAAACATGTGGGTATAGCTAAAAATTATGGCATGCCTAGCTTCTGGGATGGAAATTCATAGCTTCTGGTAGAAGATGAGTTGAAGACCTCTTGGATAAATTTCCTAGAATATGAATCAGATATTGATAGTTGGGAAGAGCCAGTTCAAGAGAATTCAATATTCACTATGGCTCAGGATATCACTCAGATGAACGCTTGTCTACATGAACTAATCTTGAAAGAAAAATCTCTATCGTATGACAAGGTCAAAGAGCTAGAATACTTGTATCTCACCTTCAAGGAAAAAACTAATACAAATGAAGAGACTTGGAAGAAGGCTTGTGCCACCTACAATGATGTCATTCAAGAGAATAATAAACAAGAAAAGGAGAAAAAAATAAAAGCCAAGAAGACCTCATCCAATAGTGCACCACCTTCAGGTCAAAGGGAAACAGGAAATTCTAGTGGAAGCACTCCGGAAGAATGATCACTTTAGAAGTGAGTTTTTGTTTATTTTTCCTATCTACTTGGTATATTTCCCCTTATTTCCCTTCTTTTTATTGTTATTTTCTTTTTCAAATTTGTTCCCCAATGGATAAAGGCTCTAGGTTCTAACATTCAACTGACATAATTACCCCATGAGGTGCCAAGAATGTTGGTCAAAATGACCACATCCAAGGAAATAAGGAATAATATCCTCTAGATACTAAGTGTAAAAATAAAAAATCATGATGACACAATATTTTTGAAGTAATGGTGCAGATCGAAGCCAAAATTTGTGATGGCATGACATTTTGAAGGCCAAGAACCAAGTAGTGGCCAAAATTCATGATGGCATGATATTTTGAAGGCCAAGGACCAAGCGGTGGCTAAAATTCTTGATTGCATGACATTTTGAAGGCCAAGGATCAGTGGCTAAAAGTTATGATGGGGTGACATTTTGAAGGCCAAGGACCAAGCAATGGCTAAAAGTAACAATGACATAACATTTTGAAGGCCAAGGACCAAGCAGTGGATAAAAGTTGTGATGACACAACATTTTGAAGGCGAAGGACCAATCAGTGGCTAAAATTCATGATGGCATGATATTTTTAAGGCCAAGGACCAATAATTGGCCAAAATTCACAATGGCATGACATTTTGAAGGCTAAGGACCAATTAGTGGCTCAAGGTTATGATGGCATGACATTTTGAATGCCAAGGACCAAGCAGTGGCTAAAAGTCATGATAGCATGACATTTTGAAGGACAAGGATCAAGTAGTGGCTAAAATTTATGATGGCACAACATTTTGAAGTCCAAGGACCAAGCAGTGGCCAAATTTTGAAATGGTGTAACATTTTTTAGGCCAAGGATCAAGCAGTGGCCAAAAGTCATGATGGCATGACATTTTGAAGGCTAAAGACCAAGTAGTGGCCAAAAGTCATGATGGCATGATATTTTGAAGGCCATAGAGACCACAAAGTCTAAAATATCTGATAAATATTGATGTAACAAGAATATCCCAACCTCTTTTAGTTAGAAGCTCCATCACTCCTTAAATTTCTTTTGTACCAGAATGAGCCTACTAGCATACTTTTGTAACAACTTCCAATTTTTTGTTATGTAAAACTCTTATATATAGAATGAGTGACCCAAAAAAATGGTCAACTCTTAGGCGTTTACAAGGATATGTATACAAAATTCTAAAAGCTAAATAAAGATCTACCTTCTAGTTCTTGGCTCATTGGTGTTGTGAAATCAAGTATGTATGTGTTGTCTATTGCTAATTAAATCTAGTTTGAATGTAATCTACATCAATTCTAGATCTGGATTCTTGCATTAACATTCTGTTAAGACCTACAATTTGACTTTGCAAATAGATCTGTGTTAGCATAAAATATTCATTGAGGGTTTAAATTTTTGCATTAGATTTTATTATACTTATCTATAATAGGTTGTGATGGTAGTTGTTGTTGTTTCTTAATTTGTACCATTTTAATCCTCTAGCATTAACTATATTTCCTTCTCTTTATGCATTTCCTTATCTCTCCCTTTTCCCTAAAATAAACAAAATAACCAACCTCCTCTGGATATCGAACCAGGTAGACTCTATTCTCACCTGGTCCTTCAATGTTGGCAAAGTCTTGGGCGCAAACGTAACCGAAGGTAAATTTTGCTCTAATAGTTCCAAGGGCATAATGGCCTTAGCACCATTTACTAGTGAGAATGGAGTTTCCCTTGTTGGTGTTTGAATGCTTGTATTGTAAGCCCAAAGTGCCAAAGGCCATTGAATATGCCAATCCTTGTGATCCAAACTAGACATATATTTATATGACCAAGAAAAAACCATTTTGTACTTCTTTATAAGAGCGAATGATTCCTTGCGTTCTATGGCTGAAATACCCTTCCTCAATTTGAGAATTTGGGGTTGTTTAGGATTATTTTTGACATTGATATCAACCATTTATTCTATTAACATATGTGATCCCTCCTCCAATTTATGAGGAGTAGGAATCAAGTGAATATCATCAACTATATTAAGAGAGTCATATGTGTTATCAAGCTCTATCCCAACTTGGAGGATATTTAATGTCATATGGGATGGTAGATGGTACATTTGTAGGATATCCCTAGAAGGAAGAAACTCAGATGGCAAGGGTGAAAAGGTAGCATGATCAAAATAAATAGCCTTAGTATTGAGAGGTAATGATAGAGAAGGGTTATTGGGATAATGGAGTGGGTTGGTGATATCAATCGAGATCATATTGATGGTTGGTGAATGATATCCATATTATAGGAAGAGATGATCAAATATGGAGGTATGCAAATGTATCAAGGGTTTTTGAGGTAGAATCGGGATGACGGGAGGAACTCTATGGGGATCAATAGGGTCCTCAAGTAGGAGGAGCTTGTACCATAGGGGTAGGGGTAATATTGGAAAAATATGAAGATAGAATTTGTCTAGATCCACAAGAGACTCAATAGAGGTCAACTCTTATAAGCTGAAAGAGGAAATTGATAGGGTTACCCAATCAACTTATGACCCCCAATCATACTTTGACTCCTAATATTATTTGAACTCTTTCTAATGGGTCACTGTCGACAATAGCTAAGGTAACGATATGTATATAAACACTAAGTAGATGAATTTTACCAATATTGACATATTCATTACCATCGATGTCTACATCCAAGCCTAAGTTAAGGTATTGTAGGGAATCAATAATAAGTTCATCAGGCATGTGTGTACTATAGCCTAAACCTACTTTATCTATGGGTAGCTGATAATGTGGTTCTAGATAAATTCAAGGACCTTGATTATATCACCCCAAGCCATTCCCATGCCAATGATGGTGATGGAAATACCACATAGCAAAGGATAGATTTGAAAGATAGTCAATATTTTCCTAAAAAGGCTCTTCATCCTCTCATATAGGTAGTGTGTTCGTGGTGATATTAATACCATCATAGATAAAATTGGTTTAGCTTGGGTAAGACCCAAGAGGGACTAGGGTACCTATGGACAATGGTATGTTGCACAGTTGACCATTTTTTTATTGACTCAATGAGCGGGGTGAATGCGATATCTTGCACTCGATATTCACCTATACTCAAATTCATCATGATAATGGTGACTTGTGGTGACTCTGCTAGTGGATATGATGGATAAGATGAGGGATATGATGAAAATAGTATGATGATGGGTGGTTTATCCTTGATAGGAGAAGCATGGGTGGAGGTGGCAAAAATGGTTGAAATTGAAGTTGCAAGAGGTGTGTTGTATGGTTGATATGTGAATGTGTATGTTGGTAGGGATGAAGATGAAGGTGATGTTATAGGTGCCTTCTCTAGATTTTAAGGTGGAGGTTTGAATGATGATGAAGGTATATCTAATGAAATTTATGGTGGCAATTTTGATGGAGGTTGATCGAGAGCTAAAATCACAAGGAAAAAGAAATCATTTTTATACTATTCACATACGGCCGAACATTACAGTCACGACACCACATTCACAGAGAAGAAAAGAATAGTTTATTTATTCACATGCGTCGAATATGACAGTCCAGCACCGTATTCACAGAAAAAAATATAGTTTTATTTCCATTCGCATGCAGCCCAAAGTTACAGTCACAGCCAAAAATAACAGTCATGGCTGATTATCCATAAGTCGCAAAAGAACGACATCTTTTTTGAACTATTATCTTCTCGATTTTAGCAACTTTTTCTCCATCGTTTGTGCATGCCTGTGTTTCCATTTTTAAAGGTTCTTAGGTGATGCTCTGTTTCCAGCTGGCGGCCCTTCATTTCCTCTTCCTGAACCTTTCGTTTGCCTCCCCGTGTCGCTTCGTTGCCCAGGTGTTCGCCACGTGTCACTTTCTGCCTCTTGGTCTTTGGCTCTTCTTTCGTCATGAAAATGCTACCGGTCGTGATATCGCGACATGTCACGATATCACGACATATTTCCATCGAGTCCCCCTTTCCTCTACTTTGGTCACGATATCACGACATGTCATGATATCGCAACGTATTTCCATCGAGTCCCCCTTTCCTCTGCTTTGGTCGCGATATCACGACATGTCGCGATATCGCGACGTCTTTCTACTGCGCCTTCATTCTTAAGCTACGGTCATGATTTCGTGACATGTCATGAAATCATGACATGTCACAATTTCATGACCCTCCGTACTATCGTAGTCCCTACTTCCACTGTAGTCGCGATTTTGTGACCCTCCGTACTGTCGTAGCTCTTGTTCCTATTTTGGTCACGATTTCGTGACATGTCATGAAATCGTGACATGTCACGATTTTGTGACCCTCCGTACTTCCATAGCTCTTGTTCCTATTTTGGTCACAATTTTGCAATATGTCACTATTTCACGACCCTCCATACTTTCGTGGCCTCCATTTCAGTTTTTGTCGTGAAATCGCGACATGTCACGATTTCGTGACCCTTCATCCACCGTAGCTTCTGCTTTTGGTTTTGGTTGCGATTTCACGATCCTTCATCCGCCGTAGCCTTGCTTCATGGTTTTGGTCACAATTTCATGACCCTTTCGCCTGTCAAGCCCTACTTCCTGATTTGGTCACGATTTCGTGACATGTCACAAAATCGTGACATGTCACGATTTCGTGACCCTCCCTCTGCCTTGGCTTCTTTCCCTGTTGGTTGGTGCAGGATTGCTCTGCTACCCTCGGATGCTCCTGCATCAGACACCCAGGGTAGATTGAGAAGTGATCCTCACTTCTGAACTGTTGGAGGGAGACCCAGGCGGTCAACCTCCATTTTGGACAACCAAGTTGCATCTTCTACTGGTCTGTCCTTCCACTTGACCAAATATTCCAAATACTATCTATTTCTGGTACTTTTGCCTTCTCTTATGTCGATTATTTCCTCTATCTCATCTGTGGTTGGAGTAGATGCTGGGATACTCCACAACTCTGCACATGGTGCCTCACTACTATCCCCCTCATGGTATTTCACCAAATCTGATATGTTAAACACAGGTGAAATGTCAAGCCCACTTGGAAACTCCACTTTATATGCATTACCTGACTCCCATTTTTCTAGTATTCTGCATGGCCCAAATTTCTTCATCTTCAATTTGTTATAAGTTTTGGTTGGAAACCTTTCTTTTCTAAGATGGACCATGACCTCATCTCCCACTTCGAACTCTTTGAACCGCCTCTTTTGGTCTGCTCTTGTCTTGTACTGAGTGTTCATTTTGTAATTTGTTCCTTTACTTCTTCATGCAGGCTTTTCATCCATTTCGCAAATTCCTCAGCCTCGGCACTGCACTTTTCTCCTTTATCTAATTTCCTCAGCTCAGAAACATTTCTTGGGTTTTTTCCATATATGACTTGGAATGGAGATTTGTTTGTACTCTTGTTGATGGAATTGTTGTATGCAAATTCTGCCTATGGAAAAACCAAATCCCATCCCTTGGGTTTATCTGCTATCAAGCATCTTAATAAATTACCCAGACTTCTATTTACCACCTCTGTCTATCCATCGATCTGTGGGTGGTATGCGAACTGAACTTCAGGTCTGTCTTCAACTTCTTCCACAATGTTCTCCAAAAATATCCAACAAACTTTGTATCTCTGTCAGAAACTATGCTTTTTAGTAGACCGTGAAGTCGTACCACTTCCTTGAAGAATAGCCCTACAATATGAATCGCATCGCTTGTTTTCTTGTAGGGAATAAAATGTGCCATCTTGGAGAATCTATCAACCACCACAAATACAGAGTCATTTCCCCTCTGTGTTCTCGGCAACCCAAGAATGAAATCCATGCCGATGTCCTCCCATGGCCTCTCAGGTATAGGTAATGGCTGATATAATCCTGTGTTCTACCTCACTCCTTTTGCCATCTGGCATATTCTACAACTTTGCACAAATTTGTTCACATCCTACTACAGTTGTGGCCAATAATAGTTCTCACTTACTAGGGCAATGGTCTTATCCCAGCCAAAATGTCTAGCCAGTCCTCCGCTGTGTTTCTATTTGACTAAATTTTCCCGCATGGAACTCCTTGGAATGCATAATCTACTTCCTTTGAACAACATTCCATCTTCGATTAGAAAATCCAACCATTTTGTCCTATCCATAGTAACAGGTGCCGAGCAAGCCTTCCAGGCTTCTACAAAATCAGGATCTTCCGAGTACAGGCCCTTCAGTTCTCTGAATCCTACCACTTCCACTGTCATTTCAATCAACAAATTCTGCCTTCTACTTAAGGCATCTACAACTCTGTTTGATTTTCCGCTTATGTGCTTTAACACAAAGGTATAACTTTGGAGAAACTCAACCCACTTCAAGTGCCTCTGGTTCATTTTCCCTGGTTGTTTATATACTGTAAGGCCTGATGATCAGTATATAACACAAACTCTTTTGGTAGCAAATAATGTCTCCACTTCTTCAAGGACTAAACTATGGCATAGAATTCTTGATCATACACTGAATACTTTTTCCTGGCATCATTGAGTTTCTCACTGAAGTAAGCAACAGGCTTACCTTCTTGACTCAGCACAGCTCCAATGGCACTACCACTGGCATCATAGTCTACCTGAAATACCTTGTTAAAGTCTGGAAGTGCTAAAATGGGTTGCTTAGTGACCTTCTTCTTCAAAATATCAAAGCTTTTGTTAGCTCCCAAGGTCCACTTAAAGTTTTTTCTATCCCCTCTCATTGTCTCTGTAAGGGGTGCACAAATACTGCTAAAATTTCTGATGAATTTCCTGTAAAAACTGGCTAAACCATGAAATGATCTCACTTCAAAAGTGCTTCTTGGAGTAGGCCATTCAATGATAGCCCTCACCTTTTTTGGGTCCATCTTCAGACCTTCAACTGAGACGACAAATCCTAGGTATACCAACTCCTTCACAAAATTGCACTTCTTCAAGTTGATCAACAACTGTTCTTCCCTCAGTTTTTCAAAAACCCTCCTGATGTGCATCAGGTGCTCTTCCAAGGTTTTGCTGAATATCAAAATGTCATCCAAATAGACAATAAAAAAATTGCCTAAGAACTCCTTTAGCACTTCATTCATCAACCACATGAAAGTGCTTGGTGCATTGGTTAGCCCAAATGGCATGACCAACCACTCATATAAACCTTCTCTGGTTTTGAAAGCAGTTTTCCACTCATCTCCTTCTCTGATCCGAATTTGATGGTAGCCACTCTTTAGGTCAATATTGGTGAAGTACTTGGCTCCACTCAAACAGTCCATAATATCATCCATCCTTGGTAATGGAAATATATATTTGATGGTGATCTTGTTTATAGCTCGGGAGTCTGTGCACATCCTCCACTCCCCATCCTTCTTTGGTGCTAGTACTGTAGGTACCGCACATGGACTCAGGCTTTCTCAAATCAGTCCCTTTTTCAACAACTCATGTACTTGTCTGCTCAGCTCCTCACTTTCCACAGGAGTCATTCTATGGGCTACCTTGTTGGGTAAACTAGATCCGGGTACCAAATCAATATGGTGACTGATCTTTCTCATCGGTGGTAAACCCTCAGGCACATTGTCTGATATGATGTCTGGAAATTCTTCTAATAGGTGTTCGGCCTCTGCTAGAACATCTGTGTACTATTATTTCTTAACAGTAGGGATTAATGCATAACACATTGAATCCCTCTTCAGACCTTCCAAAAACTATCTTCCTTCCACCAGGCAGATTCTGGCACTACTACACACTTTCTCATCCACTTCCTTCAGTGGCTTCAATTTGTGACGTACTCCATACTTCGTTAGAGAGTACGTATTTGCATGCCCATCATGCACTACACATCTATCAAATTGCCATGGTCTTCCCAACAACAAATGGCAAGCATCCATTGGCAATACATCACATAGGACCTCATCTTAATAATTCCAAATGTGAAATTTGACCAAGCACTATTCACTGACAAGTGCTCTGTGGTCTTTCTGCAACCATGAAATCCGATATGGATGCGGGTGCTTCCTCTTCTCCAAATTCAACTTAGTAACCATCTCTTCTAAAACTAAGTTGTCTGTGCTACCATTATCAATGATAACATTGCAGACCTTCCTTGCACATTTGCACCTTGTGTGGAACATGATCTTCCTCTATTCTAGTTCTTTTTCTTCATTCAACAGTGTTCTTTTCATCATCAACACTTCTCCTCCTTCTGCCTCTTTAGAGTGTTTTGAATCTACACCTTCATCTACCACCATAGCTCTGGCATGACCCTCAGGTCTCTTGTTCGTCCTTTCTTTGTGTTGAGGACATTCATATGACTGGTGTCCTTCTTCTCCACACTAGAAACAGGTTCCATGGAATACCCCTCTTCCATACCCACGTCCAGGTCTACCTCTTCCTCTCTAGCAGTCATTGTTCTGATCACGCGGGTGGTAGGTATTCTCCTTTTTTTGTTCCTGGGGTTTTCTTATTTCCCCAGTCTTCTTCTGGTCTTGGTAATTTCCTCCACTGGTTCTTCCACCACGATCCCTTCCTATCTGGTTGCCTTCGAATATTTTGTTTAGTTTCTCTTCTACCTTCAAGGCCAACTGGTATGCATCTTCTATGGTGGCTATTCTGATCAAGCTGAGCTCTTCCTGAATATTCATTCTCAACCCATTGATGTATCTAACTACCTTCTCATTATTAGCCCCCGAATGGCCAGTTCTGATGGAGATCTTGTAGAATTCTTCTATGTATTCTTGGACAGAATTGCCTGCTTGCCTCAGACTCTGCATTCTCCTCAACAGGTCTAACTCGTAATCTACGAGAATAAATTGTCTCTTCAGCTTCTCCACCATTCGGTCCCATCTGGTTATTTTCTCCTTTCCATTTTTATTTCTTTCGAGTTGTATTCCTTTCCACCATAAACTAGCATGGCCTTTTAATCTTGTTTTTGCAAATTTTATCCGGTCTGGATCCGCCACCTCCTCATACTCAAAGTATTCTTCCATATTGTTGATCCAGTAAATCAACTCTTCTGGGTTGAGGTGCCCAGAATATGTAGAGACATCAAACTTTGGTCTCTTCCCGGCCTAAGATAGAGCTTTCAATAGTCTAGCTTTAGAAGGATCCAATGCATCTTCATCATCTGACGGACCCTCAGTTTCCCAGGCTTCATCGTCACTCTGTTCTTCTCCCTTAGGTTCGGTCCTTTTTTGCAATTCTTCCTACAGGGCTTGCACTTGTCTTTGCAACGCTCTGAAATCTTCATCCTACGCCACATTTCTCCCATGACCACGATTTCTTTTTGGAGGCATCCTGCTCACAATTTCTCTGTTACACTACTCAGGAACTCCTATTCTCTCTTCTCAGAATCCTTCCATAGATCCTGGTGCAAACTACCTCACGTTTGACGTTCTGTTTGCACACTCAGAATCACTTGCTCTGATACCACTTGATCAAGAGCTAAAATCATAGGGAAAAAGAAATCATTTTTATACTATTCACATATGGTCGAACATTACAGTCACGACACCACATTCACAGAGAAGAAAATAACAGTTTATTTATTCACATGTGTCAAATATGACAGTCCAGCACCGTATTCATAGAAAAAAAAATATAGTTTTATTTCCATTCGCATGCAGCCCAAAGTTACAGTCACGGTCGAAAATAACAGTCACGGCTGATTATCCATAAGTCACAAAAGAATGGTGTATTTTTCGAACTATTATCTTCTTGATTTTAGAAACTTTTTCTCCATCGTTTGTGCATGCCTGTGTTTCCCTTTTTAAATTTTCTTAGGTGACGCTCCATTTCCAGCTAGCGGCCCTTCGTTTCCTCTTCCCGAACCTTTCGTTTGCCTCCCCGTGTCGCTTCGTTGCCTAGGTGTTTGCCACATGTCACTTTCTGCCTCTTGGTCTTCAGCTCTTCTTTCGTCGTGAAAATGCTACTGGTCATGTCACGATATCGCGATGTATTTCCATCGAGTCCCCCTTTCCTCTACTTTGGTCGTGATATCGCGACATGTCACGATATCGTGATGTCTTTTTGCTACGCCTTCATTCTTAAGATACAGTCACAATTTCATGACATGTCATGATTTTGCGACCCTCCATACTGTCGTAGTCCCTGCTTCCACTGTGGTCACGATTTTGTGACCCTCCGTACTATCGTAGCTCTTGTTCCTATTTTGGTCGCAATTTCGTGACATGTCACGAAATCGTGACATGTCACAATTTTGTGACCCTCCGTACTGCCATAGCTCTTGTTATTGTTTTGGTCATGATTTTGTGACATGTCATGAAATCATGACATGTCACGATTTCACGACCCTCCGTACTGTCGTGGCCTCCATTTCAGTTTTGGTCATGAAATCGTGACATGTCGCGATTTCGCGACCCTTCGTCTGTCGTAGCTTCTACCTCTGGTTTTGGTCATGATTTTGTGACCCTTCATCCACCATAGCCCTGCTTCATGGTTTTGGTCATGATTTTGCAACATGTCATGATTTCATGACCCTTCGCCCATCGTAGCCCTGCTTCCTGATTTGGTCACGATTTCGTGACATGTCACGAAATCGTGACATGTCACGATTTTGCGACCCTCCCTCTGCCTTGGCTTCTTTCCCTATTGGTTGGTGCAAGATTGCTCTACTTCCCTCGGATTCTCCTACATCAGAGGTGGTGGTGGTGGGGTGATGGATGATCATGGTGTGGCTTTTATGGGTTGGATGAGGTTTTTTGACTAAATTTCTATAAGTGTGGAGGATAAGGTAGACTCTTGGGAATGCACAACCTTATTACAATATTTAAAATACTCCAAGTATATAGGGATGTAGTTAAATTGACCCTCATGTATGTAATTTATGCATTGGTGCAATGTCGAAGGCACATATTTCATTTCTTAGATCTAGGGTCTGTCAAGCAATATGTTGTATTGCATAGTGCCTTCCAAGATGTGATACAATACATGAATAGTCTTTTATCTAACCTAAATAGGAAGGACTATTGTGCCAATGGTGGAACATAGGGCATCATTAAAAGCTTGAAGGGTGAAAGTGAAGGCCATGATGGTTGATAGTAAAAGGTTGAGATGTTGGAGAGCAATAGAGGTAATAATGTTTATTTATGATCTTGTATCAATAAAGACATGTTTGAAGGAGATCTCATCCATGCTAGTGATGATATGTAATGGTGGATCAGGTATATCAATGGGTATCATTTGAATTTCATGATCCTAGAATGTAATCATAGGATCTTGACATGTTTGAACATGCACCACAAAATTGATAAAATAATTTGGGTCTTGTGGTATATTTCAATGGATCTCAATATCTCCATCAGAGCCTCTCAATGTGGATTTGATTTTTGAATCAACTCATAGATGAAGAGCCTCACTGATGAGATTTGTAGACTTTGATTAAGTCTACTCCTTAGTATAATCACTAGGTGAGGTGGAGTAGGTGTGATAAAATTTGATACTAGTGGTGCCTATGATGTTGATGGAGCATTAGTAGGATCTACAGGTTGTGTGGGTTACATTGGATACCATCTATTTATCATCATAATATTAATCATTCTCACAAAACCTTGGTTAGATGGGGTAGCATGCACTTGATTAACCTACTTAGGTTGATTTTTTTTGACAACATCTATGAAGTTTGATTCATTTTGGGGTAAGAGGTCTTAGATTATACCTATCTTTTGGTTGTTGGAGGTAAGAGGATTATCGATCTAAATCTCTTGCCTCTATATCATATGATGCACTATATTCTTGAATGTGTAGCATGACTAAATGTCATATCCATTTTGTTGATGATGGTTGTAGTATTGATCCTCCTTGTAAGATTTAGTTTTAGGATGATTAGGATCCAATGGTCAAATCTTAGGGAGTGTAATAGCTTGCACCTCAAACAATCAATTGAAGAATGATACCAAAGACTTTAGTAATGGTGTATATTGGTGAGGCAACTGACAAGGTTGAATTTGAAGTTATTATTGTTGCGGTGGATTTGCCACTTGAGTATTATACTATACTAGTAGAGGTTGATCCTGATATTTGGGTGGTGGTGTTGGAGCCTAATTTGAGGGTCTAGGGGCACTTAAGATAACCTAGTTTACCAGAGTTATCTTAGATTAAGTTTGGCCACCTTTTGCATTTTTTTTGGGCCATTCCTTGTTCTATATTTTTATCTCTCCTTTCTGGACTTTGATATCCTCTATTACCTTCACCTAGGCCAAGGCATCCTCAAAATTCCTATACTACTAAAGTTGCAATAGTAATAAAATTTATTTGGTGTAACTCTAGGTGAGCATTTGAGTGAGCTCTACGATGGGTAGAGTGAAGGACAATTTTTTTATTACAACTTTCCATATGTTTCCATAGTCCATGACTAATTTATCCTCGAACTTATGAAGATTACATAAATCAATTATGGTGGCCTTTTTCTTGAAACTGAAGGTGAAGCATTCTAGAAAGAATCTACCAATTTTTGAAAGGTTAAGATACTATGGCATGGCAGATGATTATATTACTCTAAAGCACCCCCAATAATACCAATTGTTCAAAGGTTAAGATACAATAGCATGGTATATGATTATACAACTCTAAATCATCCCCAACAAGCATTATAAGGAACATTCATAGCATGAGGGAGTCACTATACTAAATATGGAAGCATGTGTTTATGAAGTTCATTACATATTCCTGTGCATCTTCATCGCCATTGAACTTGTCTAACTTTGGCATCTCAAAGTACTTAGGATAGGGTGGTGACATAATTGATGGGTGCAAAGGCTGATTTGTAAGCTATCGTAAGGTAGGTTTTTTGTATCCTAAAATTGAGGCTTGCTTTTCTAAAATGTTAAGGTGCTTTGTCAATCATTTGTAGGTCTCAGGTGAGATGATGGTGTCTGCTCACCTTTGGACTTGGCTCATTTGAAGGTTTTGATATGGGTGAGGTGGTTGATAAATGTGGTTTCTGTATACCCCTTACAATACGTATCAAGGATTTAATGATACTCAGGTTGCTACTATTCATAGGCATCATTATATTGCTAATGAGGGTATGCTTGATAGCATTCGGGTGACTAGGGTTGATGATGATGGATGAGTGGTGGTCTAGGATGTTGATGATAAATTGGATTTGGGTATGGGTAAGGTAGAAGATGAGAATTAAAGTGTAATAGAAGGTTGTTCTATCATGCTTGGTGTCTATGGTGTTGTTGTGTTGATTGCATTTATTGTGTAGGCATAGGTAATCTTTGATGCAACACCCATTGCATTTGATGGTCCACTACCATCCTAGGCAATGGTCTTTGGTTCACTAGCTCAGTTGTATGTGGCCTATTCACATATGCATGAATGACATGAATGGATGTTTTTTGTGCTTCAACCCCAAAGAGATCAATGATTTATTTCCTAGGATCATGAGAGGCAACATAAACTAGTACTACTATGAAAATATAGGTTATGTGTAATTAGGGGGTACCTAAGTACACCATTCTTAACCATATTATATGTCATAAGGTGTAGCAGGATGATGAAGATCATCATACCTAGGTCTACAAGCTGACTTGGTGGCATTTTGAGTACCTTGATCATCATATATGTTCAAATAATAGTACTTACAACTCATCCAAGGATGATCAACTAGAGTAGCTTGAACATCCCTATAGCAGGGTGCACCCCTAATATTGATCCAAGGTAGTTATAGGTTGAGACAAAATACAAATGCATGGTAGGGGTTTTCTAGATGTTTTACCTTGGTTGTATTTATCCCTATAAAAGGTGTGCAAAGTATCCTGATTAGGATAATCCATATCTTGATTGTATTCAGTACTAATGGATGAATTGTGCACTTGGGCACTCGATGTCTCAGGATCTATGGAGTGGTGGATGGCATTTGAGCCATAATGATCACATTACCACTCAAGAATAATGAGATCCTACAGATAAATCTGAAGATGATCCATTGCTATAGGTGATGGTTTAGAAGTGTAAGCTCATTAATGAGCCTAGTTACGTGTTATGACCATCAACTAGGTGAATGAAATATAAAAAACCATGACTATGCTTGTGAGCACTATCTAAGCTATGAAAAAAGAAGCAAATAAACAAACAAGAAATCACTCTTTGTTTTGACTTTTATTTTATTTTTTATTTTTGTTTTGTTTTTGAGTTGATTTTTTGTGTGTTTTTATTCTTGGAATCTCTAATCCTAAAATACTAAATAATATGAATAGAATACTATAATGAGGTGGTTTGCGCACATTATCTATTGAGGAATGTGATATAAACAACAAAAGTGGCTTTCTATAAGGATAAATTGGTAGTGGGCAACACTAAGGAAGAAAAATATCCCCTCTAATGAGTGTTGAGCAAGGTGCAGCGACAGTATTGTCATTGTTGTCAACACAGTCAGATAGATCTGTTGATGCAGTGGACAGGAAGTTCAAAAGCTAGTCAGATGCAGAAGACAGGAGTTCAAAGGTTACTCAGAGTATGTACAGTGATTCTCCAAGAAGACCGAAGTAGACCACTTGCAAAAGATCAAAGAAAAAGACAAGTAAGAAAAGTGTCGCGATATCGCGACATATACAGCAGGCAAGAAAAACTGTCACGATTTCGTGACATGTTAGAAGAGAGAGAAGAAGAAAGAAAAACTGTCGTGATTTCGCGACATGTTGGAAGAGAGAGAAGAAGAAAGAAAAACTGTCGCGATTTCGCGACATGTTGGAAGAGAGAGAAGAAGAAAGAAAAACTGTCGCGATTTCGTGACATGTTGGAAGAGAGAAGAGGAAAGAAAAAGTGTCACGATTTCGTGACATATTGCAAGAGAGATTGTACGGACGAAAAAGTGTCACGATTTCATGACATATTGCAAGGAAGGTTGTACGGATGAAAAAGTGTCACGATTTCGTGACATATTGCAAGGAAGGTTGTACGGACGAAAAAGTGTCACGATTTTGTGACATATTGCAAGGAAGAGAGTACGAAAGAAAAAGTGTCACGATTTCATGACATATTGCAGGAGAGAGAGTCCAAGAGAAAAAGTGTCACGATATCGCGACATGTCGGGTTTTCGTGACCCGAAAGCAAGAAAAAGTGCTAAGGAGAAAAAGTGTCACGATATCGCGACATGTCGGGTTTTCGTGACCCAAAAGCAAGAAAAAGTGCTAAGGAGAAAAAGTGTCACGATATCACGACATGTCGCATTTTCATGACCCAAAGGCAAGTAAAAGCGCTAAGGAGAAAAAGTGTCACGATATCGTGACATGTCACATTTTCATGACCCAAAGGCAAGATAAAGCGCTAAGGAGAAAAAGTGTCATGATATCGCGACATGTCGCATTTTCATGACTAAAAGAGGAGAGAGAAAGTAAGAAGGCAAAAGTGTCACGATATCGCGACATGTTATGTTCTCATGGGCCAAAGCTAAGAGAAAGCGTACGGAGGTGAAAGTGTCGCGATATCGTGACATGTGTTTTCGCGGCAACAACAACAGAAGAGTTACAAGGGCAGTTGAAGCCGACGAAGACCGATGTTAGCCGACGAAGATTAGGGTTTGCAGTCGATGAAGATTAGGGTTTGCAGCCGACTATGATTAGGGTTACAACCGACTAAGATTAGAGTTTTTGATCTTGAAAATTTTGTTATAAAAGGAAGGTTGTTTGAAGAGTTGTGATGTCGAAGAGTGTGAAATTCGGAGAGAATGAAGAGTGCAAAATTCGGAGAGAGTGCGCAGAGTGCGAAGTTCGGTCGTAGAGTACAGTGTGCAAGTCGTCGAATCATTCTAAGTGCGAAGATCGCAAAGGAAGCAGAGTGCATAGAGTGCGAAGTTCGGTCGTAGTGTGTAGTGTGCAAGTTGTCGAATCATTCTAAGTGCGAAGATCACAAAGGAAGTAGAGTGCGCAATGGGGAGAAGACAATATTTCAATAGTTAAGCAACATATTGTGCTAAGTGATAGTGTAGAAAGAGTAGAGTGCACAGAGGATGAAAAAGTGAAGCAGACCTGTCAGGGTCTTGTAAAAGCAAAGGTATCTTACTATCATTCTTCTAGTTTTAGAATTGAAGTCCAAGTTGGTGCTTGGCATAAGGGGTTGGTGCTCCTTCCAGTTGGTGCTGGAAAATCAGGGGTTGGTGCTCCTTTCTATTGGTACAGATAAATCAGGGGTTGGTGCTCCTTCCAGTGGGTGCTGGTAAACTGTTTGTAAAAGTTGTTGCTTTGCAAAGGCTGGATTTGGATGGTAGTCCAAGCAGTCATTTTTGAGGAGTAGCCACATTGGTGAACCTCATTAAATCTTGTGTTGTGTGATGCTCTCTTGTTGTACTTGTTGTATTTGTTTATAAGTTTTAACTGCTACAGTTTTAAGAGCTATTAATTCATGATTAAAGAGCTACACTGATTCACCCCCCCTCTCAGTGCCATTGTAAGTCTAACAATTGGTATCAGAGCTAAGTCCCTGTACAAGCTTAACCAGCTAGGGTGATCTTGGAAATAACACAATGGCAGGTGGTGAAGGCTTCTCATCAAACAAAGCACCATTGTTTGATGGATCTAATTATGCATTCTGGAGAGTCAGGATGCAGACATATCTCTGTGCTTTGGGATACGACATCTGGGATTCAGTAGTTAGTGGATACACAATTCCCACCACTCCTCCAAAAGAAGCGGATGAAAAGAAACTATTTGAGAATAATTCGAAAGCAACGAATGCCATCTTGTGTGGATTAGCAGACAGTGAACTAGTAAAGGTCATGAACTATAAATCGGCAAAAGAAATATGGGACAAATTGAAAAGTGTTCATGAAGGAGATGATAAGATCAAAGAAGCCAAGTTACAGACACATCGAGCTCAGTTCGAAGCATTGAAGATGAATGACGATGAAAACATTGAGGCATTCATGTTGAGAGTTAATGGAATCATCAATGCGATCAGAGGACTCGACGAGGATATCGATGACTCTGCTATCATGAAAAAGGTATTAAGATCTCTTCCTCAAAGGTTTGATTCCAAAGTCTCAGCGATAGAAGAAGCTAAAAATCTAAATTATTTTAGTATAGATGAAATGTATGGTTCTTTAACTGCATATGAGATGAGGATAGGAAGATCTAAACCCTCTGACAGAGAAGCGGCTTTCAAAGCCCTTAAAAATAAAAACACAAAACACGAGTCCGAGGAAGAAGAGACATCAGATGAAATGGAAGCAAACTTTGTTAGAAAACTAAAAAAGGGGAAAGGAAAATACAGAGGGAAGCTTCCATTTAAATGTTTCAACTGTGGAGGCATTGGGCATTTTGCGACTAAATGTCCACTGAAAGAGAAGAACAAAAATGATGAAGGATCCCACCAAGAAAGAAGTGACTGGAAGATGAAAACAAATTTCAGAAAAGGCAACTTCAAAAAGAAAAGTTTCATCTCCAAGAATGTTAGTTCATCAAAAAATAGCTCCGGTGAAGAGTCTGAAGAAGAAAGAGATGAAGCTCTTTTTATGGCATTTGAAGAAGTTAATTCAGAAAAAGGAGTGACCTCTGAAGTTTGTGGTGAACATCTCGAGGCTAAAGTAGACTTAGAAGGTGAGTTGATATCTGCACTTGAAGAGTGGGAGATAGAAAAGAAAAAGAATAAGAAACTATCAAGAAAGCTTGAGGATACAAATGGAATCATAACCAGCTTAAAAGTATAGATAGAAGAATCTAAGAAAATCTTCGAAGATCTCGAAGTGCATTTAACTATGAAAATAGATCTTTGCAGCAAGTTAGAAGAAGAGATTGTTGGTTTAAGGATGCAGCTAGAAGAGATGAATAAGAAAATCAGCTGTTATCACAAACGTGAAGAAAGTTCTATGAAGCTGGATAAGATCATAAATGGCCAAAGACCTGCAGGCATCAAATTTGGTCTGGGTTTCATCGAAGGAGAATCATCAAGTGGATCAAAGGCCAAAAATACAGAATCCACAAAGAATGAAGCTAAGAGACTGGTTGATCAAGGAAAAATGTCTCATGCAAAAGAAAGCATTAATGCCAGGCACGAAAGGAAAACTGACAATGATGGATTCACCAATATCACACATCAAAGAAGAAGAAGACCTATGGCTCCTACGACAACATGGCAAAGACCATCACCCAGGTTCAATTATCCTTTCTCTGGTTTCTATTTTAAATGCAATGGCTATGGGCATAAAATCTCAGACTGCAAATACAATGTAAGACCAAGGAATTTCACCAGTAGAAATGTTTTTTCTCCTCTGATGAATTATACAGTAGAATGTTATAACTGTCATAATTTTGGGCACATTGCAAGAAACTGTAGAAATACATTTACATCAAATCAGTTTCAGGGAAGAAAATTTCAACCATACAGGATGAGTCAAAATAGTAAGCTTTCCGAAAAACATGCTCAAACTACTGATAAGGGAAAGGCAAAACAAGAGCCCAAAACTACTATCAAAATAGTGTGGAAAGGAAAAGAACGACTGAAGGAAGAAAAGGAATCCTTAATCATTCAAACTGCATTCAAAGCACAGAATAAATATGTACCATGGATACTAGATAGTGGATGCTCCGAGTCATATGACAGGTGACAAACAAAAATTTGAAAAGTTACAGAAATATGAAGGAGGATCAGTAAAATTTGGAAATAATGATGGAGCCAAGATAGTCGGCAAAGGCTCAGTCAAAATTAGTGATGGAAGGATTAAATCAGAAGAAGTCTTATTTGTGGATGGGTTGAAACATAATTTATTGAGTGTAAGTCAGATTTGTGATAAAGGTCATGAAGTAGTCTTTATGAAGCAGGGTTGTGAAGTCAAAAAAACAAACAGTGGAAAATTGATAGCAACAGGGTCAAGAACATCTGGTAACCTGTACACGCTCTCAGAGACTTCAAAAGGAGCTTGCTTTATTGGATAGGAAGAAGAAAATTGGTTGTGGCACAAGAGACTTGGTCATATCAGTTTTGATAATCTAGTAAAAATCACCTCAAAAAGGGCAGTGAGAGATATTCCCACCATCAGCAAACCTGCAAACAACATTTGTGCATCATGCCAAAAGGGGAAACAAACTAGAGTCACATTCAAAACAAAAGAATACTACACAAGCAAACCTTTGGAACTAATACACACCGATTTATGTGGACCCATGAGAACACAAAGCATAAATGGTGACAAATATTTTATGTTGTGCATTGATGACTATTCCAGAATGACATGGATATTCTTCTTGAAGCATAAATCAGAAGCTTTTGATATGTTCAAGATTTTCAAAAACCAGGTTGAGAATGAAATAGGAAAGAGGATCAAATGTTTAAGATCAGACAGAGGAGGAGAATTCATTTCAGAGGAGTTTGTAGAATACTATGAAAAATACGGTATCAGGAGACAGTTCTCAGCAGCCAGGACACCTCAGCAAAATGGAGTGGTAGAAAGAAAGAACAGGACTGTGCAGGAAATGGCACGATCTATGTTGGCTGAAAGTAGAGTAGAAGATAGATTTTGGAAAGAAGCAGTCCATACTGTGGTGTATATCCAAAATAGGTACATGCTGAGAACACATGAAAGCAAAACTCCTTATGAACTGTGGTTCGGTAAAAGGGCAACAACAAAATACCTCAGAGTGTTTGGCAGCAAGTGCTATATCAAAAGAACTGAAGATAATCTTGGTAAGTTTGAAGATAGAGCAGATGAAGGTATTTTTGTTGGTTATTCGCCTAGAAGCAAAGCTTACAAATGCTACAACAAAAGGCTAAAGAAAATTGTGGACAGTGTTGATGTTAAGTTTGATGAAGGTAAAGAACGAGTAATTAGTTATGAAACAAACTACCCAATCTATGAAGAGGTTATTGAAGGAGATGAGGAAAATGAAATTGAAAAGATACAAAAAATTGACTCAGATGATGATGCAGAAATGGAAGAAAATAAGAAATTCAAAATAGGTAGCTGGCAGAGAAATCATCCTAGAGAGCAAATCATCGGAGATCCCAAAGTTGGAGTTCAGACAAGAAGAAGAGCAGTAAGTAACTACTCTCTACTATCCAGCATTGAGCCTAAAAATATTGATGATGCAAGCAAAGATGAAAGTCTGGATGAAGGCAATAAATGAAGAATTAGATCAGATAGAGAAAAACGACACTTGGGAACTAGTACCTAGACCTGCAAATAAAAATATCATCGAAACTAAATGGATTTTTTGAAACAAGCTGAATGAAGACGGACAGGTAGTCAGAAATAAAGCAAGATTAGTTTGCAAGGGTTATGCACAAGTTGAAGGCATTGATTTTGAGGAAAATTTTGCACCAGTAGCGAGACTAGAGGCAATTAGAATGTTTTTGGCTTTAGCGAGTCTACAAGAATTTCAAAGTTTATCAAATGGATGTGAAATCAGCATTTTTGAATGGGAAACTTGAAGAAGAAGTTTACATCGAGCAACCAGATGGTTTCCAACTTGGTGATGATCCCAACCTTGTTTGCAGGTTGAAGAAAGCTTTATATGGCTTAAAACAGGCACCCCGAGCATGGTATGCAAGGCTAGACAACTATCTCACTCAACAAAGGTTCAAGAAAGGTATGGTGGATAGTAATCTGTATGTCAAAATAGAAAATGGGCATCTTATTGTTCTTGTTGTCTATGTAGATGATATCATATTTGGCAGCAGCAAAGATGAGTCGTGCAAGGACTTAGCAGATAAGATGCAGAAAGAATTTGAAATGTCAATGATTGGAGAACTATCATATTTCCTCGGATTGCAAGTTAATCAAAGTAAGAAGGGCATATTTATTTCTCAAGTTAAATATGTAAAAGAGATGCTAAAAAGGTTCACAATGGAGGACTGTAAGCCAGTTAGCACTCCCATGATGACAGGCTGTAAGTTGAGCAAGGATGACAAATCTCCACCTGTTGATCAAACCATGTACAGATCCATGATTGGAAGTTTACTGTACCTACAACTACCAGACCAGATATTTTATAGGCAGTATGCATGGTAGCACGATTTCAAGCTAATCCTAAGGAGACTCATGTAACAACGGTGAAAAGGATTCTTCGGTATCTCAAGGGTACTATGGAATATGGATTATGGTATCCGAAAGGTAAAGACTTCACCCTTATTTTGTATTTAGATGCCGATTGGGCAGGATGTGTAGATGACAGAAAGAGCACCAGTGGAGGTGCATTCTATCTTGGAGACAGATTAGTTGCGTGGCACAATAAGAAACAAGAGTCAGTTTCTTTATCGACGATAGAGGCAGAATACATTGCAGCGACAACATGTTGTACATAGGTATTATGGATGAAACAAACCTTAAAAGATCTTGGTATTAGCTTCGGTGAGCCAATATCAGTTAAGTGTGATAACACCAGTGCCATTAACATCTCCAAGAATCCGGTTATGCATTCACGCACAAAGCACATTGCCATCAGGTATCACTTTTTGAAGGAGAAAGTTGCAGAAGGTGAGGTTAAATTGGACTTTGTTCCAACCACAGAACAAGTAGCAGATATCTTCACAAAACCATTGCCCAAGGAAGTGTTTGAGTACCTTCGAAACAAATTGGGAGTGGTCACACTTCCCAAGAATTGACTAGCTACAGGGATCACATTCTCAGGGGGAGCATTTAAGTATTTGATTATTTTTTTGCTCATGTTCATAATTTGTGCTAAGTGTAACAAATTGTGCCTGAGAATGTTGTGCATGGACTCAGGGGGAGTCTACAGTAGCCCTTTGGTATTATTGACAAAGGGGGAGAAGAGTTACAGAAAATTGCACATGTGTTGCCAACAATTCCAAAGGGGGAGATTGTTGAGCAAGGTGCAATGACGATGATTGTCATTGTTGTCAACACAGTCAGATAGATCTATTGATGCAGTGGACAGGAAGTTCAAAAGCTAGTCAGATGCAGAAGACAGGAGTTCAAAGGTTACTCAGAGTATGTACAGTGATTCTCCAAGAAGACCGAAGTAGACCACTTGCAAAAGATCAAAGAAAAAGACAAGTAAGAAAAGTGTCGCGATATCGCGACATATACAGCAGGCAAGAAAAACTGTCGTGATTTCACGACATGTTAGAAGAGAGAAGAAGAAAGAAAAACTGTCACGATTTCGCGACATGTTGGAAGAGAGAGAAGAAGAAAGAAAAACTGTCATGATTTCGTGACATGTTGGAAGAGAGAGAAGAAGAAAGAAAAACTGTCACGATTTCGCGACATGTTGGAGGAGAGAGAAGAGGAAAGAAAAAGTGTCACGATTTCGTGACATATTGCAAGAGAGATTGTACGGACAAAAAAGTGTCACGATTTCATGACATATTGCAAGGAAGGTTGTACGGACAAAAAAGTGTCGCGATTTCGTGACATATTGCAAGGAAGGTTGTACGGACGAAAAAGTGTCACGATTTCATGACATATTGCAAGGAAGAGAGTACGAAAGAAAAAGTGTCACGATTTCGTGACATATTGCAGGAGAGAGAGTCCAAGAGAAAAAGTGTCACGATATCGTGACATGTCGGTGAAAGCAAGAAAAGCCTAAGGAGAAAAAGTGTCGCGATATCGCGACATGTCGGGTTTTCACGACCCAAAAGCAAGAAAAAGAGCTAAGGAGAAAAAGTGTCGCGATATCGCGACATGTCGCATTTTCGCGACCCAAAGGCAAGTAAAAGCGCTAAGGAGAAAAAGTGTCACGATATCGTGACATGTCGCATTTCATGACCCAAAGGCAAGATAAAGCGCTAAGGAGAAAAAGTGTCGCGATATCGCGACATGTCGCATTTTCATGACTAAAAGAGGAGAGAGAAAGTAAGAAGGCAAAAGTGTCACGATATCGCGACATGTTATGTTCTCACGGGCCAAAGCTAAGAGAAAGCGTACGGAGGTGAAAGTGTCATGATATCATGACATGTGTTTTCATGGCAACAACAATAGAAGAGTTACAGGGGCAGTTGAAGCCGACGAAGACCGATGTTAGCCGACGAAGATTAGGGTTTGTAGTCGATGAAGATTAGGGTTTGCAGTCGACTATGATTAGGGTTACAGCTGACTAAGATTAGAGTTTTTGATCTTGAAAATTTTGTTATAAAAGGAAGGTTGTTTGAAGAGTTGTTGAGGTTGAAGAGTGCAAAATTTGGAGAGAGTGCATAGAGTGCAAAGTTCGATCATAGAGTACAGTGTGCAAGTCGTCGAATCATTCTAAGTGTGAAGATCACAAAGGAAGTAGAGTGCGCATAGTGTGAAGTTCGATCGTAGTGTGCAGTGTGCAAGTTGTCGAATCATTCTAAGTGCGAAGATCACAAAGGAAGCAGAGTGCGCAATGGGGAGAAGACAATCTTTCAATAGTTAAGCAGCAGATTGTGCGAAGTGATAGCGCAGAAAGAGCAGAGTGCATAGAGGACAAAAAAGTGAAGCAGACCTGTCAGGGTCTTGTAAAAGCAAAGGTATCTTACTATCATTCTTCTAGTTTCAGAATTGAAGTCCAAGTTGGTGCTTGGCATAAGGGGTTGGTGCTCCTTCCAGTTGGTGCTGGCAAATCAGGGGTTGGTGCTCCTTTCTGTTGGTACAGATAAATCGGGGGTTGGTGCTCCTTCCAGTGGGTGTTGGTAAACTGTTTGTAAAAGTTGTTGCTTTGCAAAGGCTGGATTTGGATGGTAGTCCAAGCAGTCATTTTTGAGGAGTAGCCACATTGGTGAACCTCATTAAATCTTGTGTTGTGTGATGCTCTCTTGTTGTACTTGTTGTATTTGTTTATAAGTTTTAACTATTGTAGTTTTAAGAGCTGTTAATTCATGATTAAAGAGCTATACTAATTCACCCCCCTCTCTCAGTGCCATTGTAAGTCTAACAATGAGGGGCTACACTGTCTAAATTATACTACTTACCCAATCAAGCTTTTGCTTCACACTCAAGCATGCTTGGATATAAACAATAGCTATGTTCCACAAATTATTAAGCCCTATGGTTAAGGGGCATCTAATCCTAACCTACTTTGGAATGCACACAAAAGTAGGATATTCCTTGGTGATGAATTCTAAGAAACCACTTGTGAGGGCTACTATGGTGTGTAGGGGGTGAGCTAGTGGAAGGAGGTGAAATCCAACATCATTGGTCTCAATTGGGGATTGGTGATGAAGGCCAACCTTGCCAATGTTTATGTGATACGTGCATGTATGAATTTATTTTATTGCAAAAAATAAATAGAGATTACACAATGGCGATAAAATATAATTTATAAAATAAAATGTATATTTTTTCTTTATTAATGCTCAAATTTTCATCAATCAGCAATGCAAGAAATATCAATGAAGACAACAAGACCGTATCTCAATGAGATGACCACTGATCCAAGACCATCCTGCTCAAGATGGTCATGGTGTGACAGATTGAAAAATAAGAATGGATATGCATGCATGCAATTATGATATATATTTTTGTTATTTTCTCATGAAATTAGGCTATCCTAAGATGTGAAGGCATAAAATAAAATCTTTTTGTTCAATGTAGATATTGCAGATCCTTATAGTTTTACCTCTGGTTCAAGGCTATCTCATTAGGGACGATTTTAGAATAGGGTTTGACTTGCTTGATATGGTCATGATTATGTATCTACAAAAGTTAAAAATAAACACAAATCAATCATTTTGATTTATCAAAACAAAAAATAATGATAAAGGGGGATCCACTAGGGGTCCCACCATGATTGCCATTTGAAAGTGCAAAAAATGCATGCACCATGCAAATGATAAAGGTAAAAGAAATGTTGAAATGAAAACATGATGCAACAAGAGATAAAGAAACCCAAATGGTAATGGAATTTGACTATATTAATATTGCATTGATTTCTTAAAAATGTGTTACATATGATCCCCTTCAGGGATTTTACCCATGATACAATTTTACAATAACTTTCTTGGTGCAATCCAAGTGATTTTTGTGCCCACAACAATATCTTTAGAAGTAGGTTTTCTTGTGATTGCCATGTGAGTATTGGATCCAAGATCATTTACTATTCTAAATCTTGTAACCTACATATAATGAAATAACAAAATAATCAGTAGCATCTATAAGGCCACTAAAGTTGAACCTGTATTGATTAAGAAACAAATCAGAATAAAATATATGCATGCATAAAAAAAAAATATATATATAAGCTAATACATGATAGTAAAATGCTCAAAATGAAGGATATGCCATTAAAACTAACATGCAAGTGCAAATCTAAAGGAAAATGTAAGAAAAATTATAAAATTTATCACATGATCAAGGTTGTCTTCGGTGAGATGGTCTTGTTTGTGGGACCATATTAGTATATATGATCTCTACCATGGACCTATAAATTTTTGAAACCAAGTTGAAGTGATTTTGGGGTGATCCAAGGGTAAGATTTGTCAATGAATGGTTAACGAATCTGAAGATGATTACATAGGTTTGAGCATCCTGAAGCCATATTATAAATCAAGTGAGGTTCATGGATACAATGTTAAAATACATGTGGTAACACAACAACATTGGTTCAGGTAGCAAGGATGCAAGGTCAATTTTTTATAGCACTTCATTGCTTCAAACTCAAAATTGTAGATCTTCAAACTAGGAGGGTATGCATCATTTTTATAGCCTACTTGACTAGGTGCCAAAAGAGGCAATATGATAATCAGGGGTAGTTGATTACCACTTTACAGGTTTATAGGGATAATTGTAGGTCACCAAGGGTGATTGTAGGTCATCAAGGGTGGTAGAAAAACTACCACTATGCTGACAGGTAGTCCTATTGCATGATTATTCTTTTTAAAGTTACACGTATGTGATTGTATTCTAGCGAGATGACCTTGGCTCTGAGACCATCTTGAGTGAGTTAGTCTTACTTCCCATGAGGGAAAAGTGTAATTTTTATGAGGAAAGACACTAAATAGCATTGAGGCTACCCTAGGTGGGTTAGATGGGTGAGAGGGAGGTCTTTTAGAGAGTCTTCTTATGAATACATATTTTAGGTGTCTACGGGGTGAATACATCAAAACTACTTGTAGGCTTATACAAATATGCCCATAGACTTACATATAATTATACCCATAGGATTACATATAGAATGATGACTTTTTAATCCTTATACTAGCACAAAATATCATAGGTTATATCATAAAGGATCTAAATATAATATAGCCATAATATAATAAGGTCAAGAAAATAATAAATGAGTAGAATAATTATTGGAAATATTGAGCATATTGTTTTGTCATTAATGTCAAAGGATTGATGTCAAAAGGTTGATGTCAAAGAGAGCTTGGTATGGAAGATATATTCTTCTATGGTTGGATAATATTGCAATGAAAGGTTTATCTCAGAACAAGGAAAAAGAAAAGGTTTACAAGGTTTAAAGGCAAACAAAAGGTTTATAATATTTATTTTTTAAATATTATACAAAGGTTTAAAGTTTCATAAAAGGAGAGAAGCCCAAGGTACAAAAGGAAGAATATGTTCAAAAATTAAAAGATTGCATTATCAATATCATGGTACTCAAGAAATTAAAAAGCTAATGTACATTTGGTAATGTACACTTTAATATTAAAAATAAATATTTAAATATTAAAGGCATTAAGGAGGGAAATATTTTAAACAAAATGTTTTAAATATATTGGATAAAAGTTAGGTCCAACTCTTGCACCTAGGTTTTGTAGGTGAGTTGGAGAGGAGAGGGCAATCCTCCAAGGGAGGTCCCAGATTCAAATCTCCACCCTACCAAAAAGCTGAATTGGGTACCCAAAATCCAATTGATAATGTTGGTGCGAGCAGGGATGGGTGCAACCCCGGGTGACTTTGACAGTGTAGAACCCCATGTTCATGGTATCTTAGACCAATGCGGCCCCGCTGTTAGCCTTATAATGGCACTGAGAGGGGGTGTGAATTAGTGTAGTTCTTTAAACTTAAAATCACAGCTCTTAAAACTAAAATAATGAAACCTTAAAACCAGATAAAAAAAGTATCACAAGAGAACATCACACAACACAAGATTTAACGAGGTTCACCAATTTGGCTACTCCTCAAGAATGACTGCTTGGACTACCATCCAAATCTAGCCTTTGCAAAGCACCAACTTTATAATCAATTTACCAGCACCCATTGGAAGGAGCACCAACCCCTTATTTATCTGCACCAACAAAAAGGAGCATCAACCCCTGATTTACCAGCACCTACTAAAAGGAGAACCAACCCCTAATTTACCAGCACCTACTAGAAGGAGCACCAACCCCTGATGCCAAGCTACAACCTAGACTTCAATTTTGAATCTAGAAGTTTAACAGAAAAATACCTTTGCTTTTACAAGACCCTGACTGGTCTACTTCACCTTTGCGTTCTCTGCACACTCTACTTCTCTCTGCACAATCACTTCGCACACTCTACTTCGTTATAGTTGAACTTCATGATCGTATTCTCCCTTTTGTGCACTCTGCTCTCTTTGCAAATTTTGCACTTAGCACGATTCGACATGACTTGCTCTCTGCGCACTACGATCGAATTTCACACACTTCAACCTCACTTCAATTCTCCAAACAACCCTCCTTTTATAACAATATTTTTATGATGAAAACCCTAATCTTAGTCGACTATAAATCCTAATATTAGTCGGCTTTCATAACAACTATAAACCCTAATTTTAGTCGGTTGTCATCGGTCTTCGTCGGCTTCAACTTAACCGCAAAAATACATGTCACGATATCATGACACTTTTTCTTTCTCTCTCTTTCTCCTTGCTTCGGACCGTGAAAATGCTACATGTCGTGATATCGTGACACTTTTTCTCCTTGCTCTTTCTCTTAGCTTTGGCCCATGAAAATACATGTCACGATATCGTAACACTTTCACCTCCGTATGCTTTCTTTATTCTTTTGTCGCAATATCACGACATTTCTACCTCCATAGACTTCATCTTTTCTTTTGTCACGATATCGTGACACTTCTGCTTTCATAGACTTCGACTTTGCTTTTGTCACAATATCGTGACTCTTCTGCCTCCATAGTCTTCAACTTAGCTTTTGTCGCAAAATCATGACACTTCTGCTTTCGTACTTAGATTCTTAGCTTTTGTCACGAAATCGTGACACTTCTGCCTTCGAAGTCTTCTTCTCTACTTTTTTCATGAAATCGCAACACTTCTGCTTTCATATTTTACTTCTTAGCTTTTATCGTGAAATCGTGACACTTCTGCCTTCGAAGTCTTCTTCTCTACTTTTGTCGTGAAAATCATGACACTTATGCTTTTGTACTTTACTTCTTTTCTTTTGTCACAAAATCATGACACTTCTGCTTTCGAAGTCTTGCTTTCTATTTTTGTCGTGAAATCATGACAGTTCTACTTCCATACGCTTCCTCTCTTTCTTTTGTTGTGAAAATGCGACATGTCACGATATCGCGACACTTTTCAAACTTAATTTCTCTCTCCTATTTTAGTCGTGAAACTGTGACATGTCATGAAATCGTGACACTTTTCTTACTTGTTCTCTTTCTTTGAACTTGTCGTGAAATCGTGACACTTTTCTTACTTGTTCTCTTTCTTCCAACATGTCGTGAAATCACGACAGTTTTTCCACTTGCATTTTTCTCTTCCAACATGTCATGAAATCATGATAGTTTTTCCACTTGCCTTTTTCTCTTTCAACATGTCGCGAAATCGCGACAGTTTTTCCACTTGCATTTTTCTCTTCCAACATGTCGTGAAATCGTGACAATTTTTCCACTTGCCTTTTTCTCTTCCAACATGTCACGAAATCATGACAGTTTTTCCACTTGCCTTTTTCTCTTCCAACATGTTGTGAAATCATGACAGTTTTTTCCTGCTTTTTCTCTCTCTTCCAACATGTCATAAAATCGCAATAGTTTTTCCTGTTTTTTCTCTCTCTTCCAACGTGTCGTGAAATCATGACAGTTTTTCCTGCTTTTTCTCTCTCTTCCAACATGTCGCAAAATCGTGACAGTTTTTCCTACTTTTTCTCTCTCTTCCAACATGTCATGAAATCATGATAGTTTTTCTTGCCTGTTGTATATGTCACGATATCGATAAACTTTTCTTACTTGTCTTTTTCTTTGATCTTTTGCATATGGGCCACTTTGATCTTCTTGGAAAATCGTTGTACATACTCTGAGTAACCTTTGAACTTCTGTCTTCTACATTTGAATAGCTTTTGAACTTCCTGTCCACTGCATCAAAAAATCAATCTGACTATGTTGACAACAATGACAATACTGCTGCTGCACCTTGCTCAACAATCTCTCCCTTTCGAATTGTTGGCAACACATGTGAAATTTCTTGTAACTCTTCTCCCCCTTTTACAATAATACCAAAGGGCTACTGTAGACTCCCCCTGAGTCCATGCACAACATTCTCAGGCACAAATTATTACACTTAGCAAAAATTATGAACATGAGCAAAAATATAATCAAATACTTAAATGCTCCCCCTGAGAATGTGATCCCTATAGCTAGTCAATTCTTGGGAAGAGTGACCACTCCCAATTTATTGTGAAGGTACTCAAAAACTTCCTTGGGCAATGGTTTTGTGAAGATATCTGCTACTTGCTCTGTAGTTGGAACAAAATCCAACTTAACCTCACCTTTCACAACTTTCTCCTTCAAAAAGTGATACCTGATAGTAATGTGTTTTGTGCGTGAATGCATAACCGAATTCTTGGAGATGTTAATGGCACTAGTGTTATCACACTTAACTGATATTGGCTCATTGAAGTTAATACCAAGATATTTCAAGGTTTTTTTCATCCATAATACCTGCGTACAACATGTTGTCGTTGCAATATATTTTGCCTTTGCTATCGATAAGGAAACTGACTCTTGTTTCTTACTATGCCATGCGACCAACCTGTCTCCAAGATAGAATGCACCTCCACTGGTACTCTTTATGTCATCTACACATCCTACCCAATCTGCATCTGAATACAAAATAAGGGTGAAGTCTTTACCTTTCGAATACCATAACCCATACTCCATAGTACCCTTGAGGTACCAAAGAATCCTCTTCACTGTTGTCACATGAGTCTCCTTGGGATTAGCCTGAAATCATGCTACCATGCATACTGCCTGCAAAATATCTGGTCTGGTAGCTATCAGGTTCAGTAAGCTTTCAATCATAGATCTATACATGGTTTGATCAACAGGTGGAGATTTGTTATCCTTGCTCAACTTGCAACCTGTCATCATGGGAGTGCTAACTGGCTTACAATCCTCCATTGTGAACTTTTTTAACATCTCTTTCACATATTTAACTTGAGAAATAAATATGCCCTTCTTATTTTGATTAACTTGCAACCCGAGGAAATACGAAAGTTCACCAATCATTGACATTTCAAATTCTTTCTGCATCTTATTTGCTAAATATTTACACGACTCATCTTTGCTACTGCCAAATATGATATCATCGATGTATACAACAAGAACAATAAGATGCCCATTTTCTGTTTTGACATACAAATTACTATCCACCATATATTTCTTAAATATTTGTTGAGTGAGATAATTGTCTAGCCTTGCATACCATGCTTGGGGTGCTTGTTTTAAGCCATATAATGATTTATTCAACTTGTAAACAAAGTTGGGATTATCACCAAGTTGGAAACTATCTAGTTGCTCAATATAAACTCTTCTTCAAGTTTCCCATTCAAAAATACTGATTTCATATCCATTTGATAAACTTTGAAATTCTTGTAGACTGCTAAAGCTAGAAACATTCTAATTACCTCTAGTCTAGCTACTGGTGTAAAATTTTCCTCAAAGTCAATGCCTTCAACTTGTGCATAACCCTTACATACCAATATTGCTTTATTTTTGACTACCTTTCCGTCTTCATTCAATTTGTTTCAAAAAATCCATTTAGTCGTGATTATATTTTTATTTGCAAGTCTAGGTACTAACTCCCAAATTTTTTTTTTCTCGATCTGATCTAATTCTTCATTTATTTCCTTCATCCAACTTTCATATTTGTTTGCGTCAGCAAAATTTTTGGGCTTAATGCTGGATAATAGAGAGTAGTTACTTACTACTCTTCTTCTTGTCTGAACACCAACTTTGGGATCTCCAATTATTTGCTCTCTGGGATGATTTTTTTGCCAGCTACCTATTTTGAATTTCTTATTTTCTTCCACTTCTGAATCACAACTTAAATCATCTGAGTCAATTTTCTATATGTTTTACATTTCGTTTTCTTCATCTCCTTCAATAACCTCTTCATAAATTGGGTAGTTCATTTCATAGCCAATTACTCATTCTCTACCTTCATCAAATTTAACATCGGCACTATCCAAAATTTTCTTTAGCCTCTTGTTGTAGCATTTATAAGCTTTGCTTTTTTATGAATAACCAAAACAAATACCTTCATCTGCTCTATCTTCAAACTTACCAAGATTATCTTTAGTTCTTTTGATGTAGCACTTGCTACCAAAAACTTTGAGGTATTTTGTTGTTGCCCTTTTACCGAACCACAACTCATAAGGAGTTTTGCTTTCATGTGTTCTTAGCATGTACCTATTTTGGATATACACCATAGTATGGACTGCTTCTTTCCAAAATCTATTTGCTACTATGCTTTCAGCCAACATAGTTCATGCCATTTCCTGCACTGTCCTGTTCTTTCTTTCTACCACTCCATTCTGTTGAGGTGTCCTGGATGCTAAAAACTGTCTTCTAATTTCATATTTTTCACAATACTCTGTAAACTCCTCTAAAATGAATTCTCCTCCTCTATCTGATCTTAAACATTTTATCATCTTTCTTGTTTCATTCTCAACATAGTTTTTGAAAATCTTGAACATATCAAAAGCTTCTAATTTATGCTTCAAGAAAAATATCCATATCATTCTGGAATAGTCATCAATGCACAACATAAAATATTTGTCACCATTTATGCTTTGTGTTCTCATGGGTCCACATAAATCAGTGTGTATTAGTTCCAAAGGTTTGCTTGTGTAGTACTTTTTTTTTTTTAATGTGACTCTAGTTTGCTTCCCCTTTTGGCATGAAGCACAAATGTTGTTTACAGGTTTTTTGATGGTGGGAATATCTCTCACTGCCATTTTTGAGGTGATTTTTATTAGATTATCAAAACTAATATGACCGAGTCTCTTGTGCCACAACCAATTTTCTTCTTCTTGTCCAATAAAACAAGCTCCTTTTGAAGTCTCTGAGAGCGTGTACAGGTTGCCAGATGTCTTTGATCTAGTTGCTATCAATTTTCCACTGTTTATTTTCCTAACTTCACAACCCTACTTCATAAAAACTACTTTATGAACTTTATCACAAATCTAACTTATGCTCAACAAGTTATGTTTCAAACCATCTACAAACAAGACTTCTTATGACTTAATTTTTCCGTCACTAATTTTAACTGAACCTTTGCCAACTATCTTAGCTCCATAATTATTTCCAAACTTTACTGAACCACCTTCATATTTCTATAACTTCTCAAATTTTTGTTTGTCACCTATCATATGACTGGAGCATCCACTATCAAGTATCCATGGTACATATTTATTCTGTGTTTTAAATGATGTTTGTACGATTAAGGATTCCTTTTCTTCCTTAAGTCGCTCTTTTCCTTTCCACTCTATTTTGATAGTAGTTTTGGGTTCTTGTTTTGCCTTTCCCTTATCAATAGCTTGTGCATGTTTTTCAGGAAGTTTTCTATTTTGTCTCATCCTATTTGGTTGAAATTTTCTTCCCTAAAATTGATTTGATGCAAATGTACTTCTACAGTTTCTTGTAATGTGCCCAAAATTATGATAATTATAACATTCTACTGTATAATTCATCAGAGGAGAAAAAACATTTCTACTGGTGAAATTCCTTGGTCTTACATTAAATTTGCGATCCGAGATTTTATGTCCATAGCCATTGCATTTAAAACAAAAACCAGAAAAGGGATAATTGAACCTGGGTGATGGTCTTTGCCATGTTGTCGTTGGAGCCATAGGTCTTCTTCTTCTTTGATGTGTGACATTGGTGAATCCATCATTGTCAATTCTCCTTTCGTGCCTGGCATTATTGATTTATTTTGCATGAGATGTTTTTCCTTGATCAACCTATTTCTTATCTTCATTCTTTATGGATTTTACATTACTTGCCTTTGATCCATTTGATGATTCTCCTTCGATGAAACCCAAACCAAATTTGATGCTTGCAGGCCTTTGGTCATTTATAATATTATCCAGTTTCATAGAACTTTCTTCGCGTTTGTGATAGCAACTAATTTTGTGATTCATATCTTCTATTTGCATTCATAAACCAACATTCTCTTCTTCTAGTTTGCAGCAATAATCTATTTTCATGGTAATTTGTACTTTGAGATCTTCAGATATTTTCTTGTATTCTTCTGTGTGTAATTTTAATCTGGTTATGATTTTGTTTGCATCCTCAAGCTTTTTTGAAATTTTCTTATTTTGTTTCCTTTGTATTTTCCACTCTTCAAGTGCAGATATCAACTCACCTTCTAGATCTACTTCAGCCTCAGGGTTTTCACCACATACTTCAGAGTTCACTCCTTCCTTTTTTGATTTTACTTCTTCAAATGCCATGAGAAGAGCTTCACCTCCTACCATTGTGTTACTTCCAAGATCACCCTAGTCGATTAGGCTTGTACATGAACTTAGCTCTGATACCAATTGTTAGCCTTATAATGGCACTAAGAGGGGGTGTGAATCAGTGTAGTTCTTTAAACTTAAAATCACAGCTCTTAAAATTTAAATAATGAAACCTTAAAACCAGATAAAGCAAGTATCATAAGAGAACATCACACAACACAAGATTTAACGAGGTTCACCAATTTGGCTACTCCTCAAGAATGACTGCTTGGACTACCATCCAAATCCAGCCTTTGCAAAGCACCAACTTTACAATAAATTTACCAACACCCACTGGAAGGAGCACCAACCCCTTATTTATCTGCACCAACAGAAAGGAGCACCAACCCCTAATTTACCAGCACCTACTAGAAGGAGCACCAACCCATGATTTACCAGCACCTACTAGAAGGAGCACCAACCCCTGATGCCAAGCTGCAACCTAGACTTCAATTTTGAATCTAGAAGTTTAACAAAAAAATACCTTCACTTTTACAAGACCCTGACTGGTCTACTTCACCTTTGCATTCTATGCGCACTCTGCTTCTCTCTGTGTAATCACTTTGCACACTCTGGTTCGTTATAGTCAAACTTCATGACCGTATTATTTCTTTTGTACACTCTGCTCTCTTTGCAAATTCTGCACTTAGCACAATTTGACACGACTTGCTCTTTGCGCACTATGACCAAATTTTGCATACTTCAACCTCACTTCAATTCTCCAAATAGCCATCCTTTTATAACAATATTTTTATGATGAAAAATCTAATATTAGTCGGCTGTAAATCCTAATCTTAGTCGGCTTTCATAACAACTATAAACCCTAATTTTAGTCGATTGTCATCGGTCTTCATCGACTTCAACTTAACCATGAAAATACATGTCACGATATCACAACACTTTTTCTTTCTCTCTCTTTCTCCTTGATTCGGACCGTGAAAATGCTACATGTCGCGATATCGTGACACTTTTTCTCCTTGCTCTTTCTCTTAGCTTTGGCCTACGAAAATACATGTTGCGATATCGTGACACTTTCACCTCCATACACTTTCTTTATTCTTTTGTCGTTATATCATGACATTTTTGCCTTCATAGACTTCATCTTTTATTTTGTTGTGATATCGTGACACTTCTGCTTTCATAGAATTTGACTTTGCTTTTGTCGTGATATCGTGACACTTCTACCTCCGTAGTCTTCAACTTAGCTTTTGTCACGAAATTGTGACACTTCTGCTTCCATACTTAGCTTCTTATCTTTTGTCGTGAAATTGCGACACTTCTGCCTTCGAAGTCTTCTTCTCTGCTTTTGTCATGAAATTGTGACACTTTTGCTTTCGTACTTTACTTCTTTTCTTTTGTCACAAAATCACGACACTTTTGCCTTCAAAGTCTTCTTCTCTACTTTTGTCATCAAATTGTGATACTTCTCCTTTCGTACTTTACTTCTTTGCTTTTGTCACAAAATCATGACACTTCTGCTTTCGAAGTCTTGCTTTCTACTTTTATCGTGAAATCATGACAGTTATGCTTTCGTACGCTTCCTCTCTTTATTTTGTTATGAAAATGTGACATGTCACAATATCATGACACTTTTCAAACTTACTTTCCCTCTCCTATTTTAGTCGCAAAACTACGACATGTCGTGAAATCGTGACACTTTTCTTACTTGTTCTCTTTCTTCAAACTTGTTGCGAAATCGTGACACTTTCATTACTTGTTCTCTTTCTTCCAACATGTCATGAAATCACGACAGTTTTTCCACTTGCCTTTTTCTCTTCCAACATGTCACGAAATCATGACAGTTTTTCCACTTGCCTTTTTCTCTTTCAACATGTTGCAAAATCATGACAGTTTTTCCACTTGCATTTTTCTCTTCCAACATGTCATGAAATCGTGACAGTTTTTCCACTTGCCTTTTTCTCTTCCAACATGTCATGAAATCACGATAGTTTTTCCACTTAAATTTTTCTCTTCCAACATGTCACGAAATCGCAACAGTTTTTTCCTACTTTTTCTCTCTCTTCCAACATGTCACGAAATCATGACAGTTTTTCCTATTTTTTCTCTTTCTTCCAACATGTCACAAAATCGTGACAGTTTTTCCTACTTTTTCTCTCTTCCAACATGTCACAAAATCGTGATAGTTTTTCTTGCCTGCTGTATATGTCGCGATATCGCGACACTTTTCTTACTTGTATTTTTCTTTGATCTTTTGCATATGGGCCACTTTGGTCTTCTTGGAAAATCATTGTATATACTCTAAGTAACCTTTGAACTCTTGTCTTTTGCATCTGAATAGCTTTTGAACTTCCTGTCCACTGCATCAATAGATCTATCTGAATGTGTTGACAACAATGACAATACTGTTGCTGCACCTTGCTCAACACCTGCAAGGGGTTTTTTGCTTAAAAAAAAATCTCTTGTGATTAAAAGGTTAAAATATTATTCATGTATATATATAGGTCTAACTTTATTGTTGAGATGTGGTTGTTGAGAGTGTATGGATGTGCCTTCATTGTTGCTCTTGGGAAAAATAATTCTTGTTCACCACTTGGAAGAGTTAGTGAAAGAAGGATATGAGCTTGTTCATCGTTCGTTGAGTTGAAGTGCTACATTTGTGAAGAAAGCTTGTTGCATTCATGAAGTGTTGTGTAAGCTTACCGTGGTTGTCCTTCATTGAGATATTATCATTCATTCATTGTTTATGATAGATTCTTCCATTCATTGAAGTGCAATGTGAGTTTGCTGCATTCACTATTCATTGAGATTTCACCATTCGTTGAGATTTTGCCATTAGTTGAGAGTTTACATATTGATGAGAGAGAGTTCACCATTCATGTAAGTATTGTGTATGTTCATTGTGAATATAGAAGCAAAGAGACATATGTGTTGAAAGTGAAGAATGTGGGAGGTCTAAAAAAGCATTAGAAAGGAAAGAATACATCAACATATTAACATCTTCAAGTAGAACTCTATGAAACATTTAAAGTGTTCTTAGGATAAAAAGAAAGCAGTAACAGTGAGAGATATTTCCACATTTTTGAATATATTGGTTCTCAAGACTTACATAGGACCAAATAAAAGAATCAACACAAGGGGTAGCTTTGGTGCAGGAAAGAAGAAGACAAAGAGCATTGATTGCAAGACTTGAAAACCTAATTCCACAAATGTAGCATCAACACAAGGGGCAGTTTTGGTGCAGGGAAGAAAGTGACAGAGAGTTTTGATGCAAGATCTAATAACCCTAATCTAGCAAAGCGCAACATCAAAAGGAAGTTGTGAGGATATACAAAGAGTTAGATAGTGAAATAAGATTCCACCAAGATTTGTAGTGGAAGTGGTTCATTGACAGTGAGATAAGGATTGTGTGTGGAAGACCAAAGTTCAATGTTGAGGTATCAAGGTCAAATCTCATGTGGTATGTAAATGATCTTTTGGCACAAAAATTTTATTTAATTTTGAGAGGGAAATATTGGATCTTAAAAGGATTAAAGTTGTCATTTTTACAAAGAGGTGAAATAAGGTGGTTTGGTAATTATTGCTATTTGTAATATTGCATGTTAAAGTAGGAGTTATAAGGTGTTACTATGGTTTAAATTGATGATTGTAATTTTTTGTTTGATGAAAAGAAAAATTGAGGGGTTTTGATTATTGTTTAAAGCTTTGTCTTGTGAAGATAAAGAGAGTCATAAAATATTATTTTTATGAGCACATCCTTTTGAGAAGAAATTTAATGTGAGTGATTTGAGAAGAAAAGATCCACTAACCAGTTTTGAAGTGGCACTTTGAAAGGTAAATTCTTTTGAGACAGATTTGGAGGGCACATCTTCATCAAAGCAAGTTGAGAGGTATGGTGATGTTTTTCCTCCTTTAAAGTGTTTGGTTGAGCAAATATTTCTAAATCATAAGGTGGAGAAATAAGGATTATACATATGCATTGTTGGAAATATTTGTGTTAGGGTTTGAGAATAATTTGTGCATCATTGTTGAAAGAAATTGGAAACACTTGTGCTAGAATTTGAAGAGCAAGTTTTGTGCATAATCCTTGAGTGATATTGGAAAGAACATATTGTGAAATTATATTGCATATCATTTTCTATGTGTTCTTGAACAAGAAATCTAGGTAGAATATGTCTGAAGTACTTTTATCAAAGCATGTGTTATGAGCAATTTTGAGCAATGTTGAGCATGTGTTATGAGCAGTTTTGAGCATGTGTTAGAAAAAAGTTAAGCAGATATAGTGAGCATATTAGAGCAGGATTGTGAGATATTTTGAGATAGCCTTTTGATAAGGCTTGTGAGAAGTTCTAAGCAGAGATAAGTGAGAATATTTAAGCAAGTCTTTGGAGAAGACTTGAAGCAAATTTGAGACAGATTTGTGCATGTAGCGTGTGCATATTTGAGGTAGAGTTAAGACAGATTTATGCATGTAATGTGTGTAAATTTAGGACAGAGTTGAGACAAATTTATGCATGTAATATGTGCATATTTGGGACAATTTTGAGACAAATTTGTGCATGTAATGTGTGCATATTTGGGATAGAGTTGAGACAGATTTGTGCATGTAATGTGTGTAGATTTGGGATAAATTTGAGACAAATTTTTGCATGTAATGTGTGCAAATTTAAGATAGAGTTGAGACATATTTATGCATGTAATGTGTGCATATTTGGGACATATTTGAGATAGATTTGTGCATGTAATGTGTGAAAATTTAGGATAAAGTTGAGACATATTTGTGCATATTTGGGATAGAGTTGAGACATATTTGTGCATGTAATGTGTGCAAATTTGGGATAGAATTGAGATAAATTTGTGCATGTAATGTGTGCATATTTGGGATATAGTTGAGAAATATTTGTGCATGTAGTGTGTACAAATTTGGGGTAGAGTTGAGAGTAGATTTATGAGCAGACCTGAGTAAGCCTCGTGAGTAGGTTTAGAGTAGAGGTGTGTACCAGATTTGGAGGAACCAGAGTAAAGGAGAGGTGTCTCATGTGGATAGAGTTCCATGAACTAGACTAGTAAGGAGATAGAGTTCTCCTATGGATAGAGTTCCATGAACCAAAGTTAAGGGGATAGAGTTCTCCTATGGATAGAGTTCCATGAACCAGATTTAAGGGGATAGAGTTATCCTATTGATAGAGGTCAATGAAATTGAGCATAGGGGATTGAGATCTTCTTTAGATAGAGGTCCATAAACATTGTAATAGGGAATTGATTCCCAAGATATTTGTTGAGAAAATTTAGAAGAAATATTTTCTCTGTGGACGTAACCCACATTGGGTGAACCATGTTAAATTTGTGTCTCTCATGTGTGTGATGATTTGTGCATTACCTTATTACTGCTATTAATGATATTGGTTAATATTGCTATGAAAATATATTGTAATTGATAACATTGGGTAATATTGTTTGGAAAAGAAAAGTAAAAGTTTATCCTATACTGTTCACCTCCCTCTTAGTATAAGCTTATGTTATTCAATAATATGAGAAAATTAATATGTATATCAAGGCTTATAATAACTTGAATAGAATTTGATAATAAGTAGAAATATAAATGTAAATAGCCTTAATAATTCATGTATTATGCATCAAATATAACTTATAATATTAATTTCTCAAAATGTATACAAGCTTTATTACTTCACTTTCTCTTACAAATATGATAATGCTTGTTCTCCTTGTATTCGATTATCCTCATTATGGAGTATTACCTCCATAATATAGCCATAGTAGTGTGACTCTTTGGATACTTGACTATAGCTCTTCATATGCCAAGTCTCATGACTCTTGGCTTGACTACTTGACACTTGCATACTTGATGAACACTTGAATTTATAACATATGCACACCTATACATGACTCTTATTATTTTATAACTTGTAAACTCTAATCTATATACTTATGCATATCTTTACATTACATATTTATTCTCATACATACAAGACACTTGTGCACATAGACTCAAATTACACTTGCACACTAAATCACGTGAAAATTATGCATTTCCTATACATTACAACTTTACATGACACTTATGCATTTCCTACACATTCAAACTTACATAAAAGGGAAAATATAACTCACACTCTAAACTATGACTCAACCCTAATCTATTATTTATAAATGTACCATGAAGGTACCATGGGGTACATTAGCATGTACTAAATAATGTAATATACTCCAACACCCCTTTGTATTACATTATTTTGTTATTAAAGACTTTAGTCTTCAATCATGGTCTTCATATTTATCTTCAATCTTCAAGTGATCTTGGGATCTGTGCTTGCTTTGTTCTCGTTTTACTTTATTTTGAATTTTTATGATTTTCTTCTTCTACTTTATAATATTATTTTCTATTTTGGTCTTATGATGTTGCCTTCTTGTATCATAATGTTCTACAACAACTACAAAATTAGTATCTTAAAAACTCTTTGAGAAAAATATATCTTTATTAAATATTAATTTTGTTGAGAGAGCTTTGAATCCATTTTCTTCAATATTTTCTTCTAATTCTTGAATTTCATGAATTTCTTGAGCTAGGTTTTCTTTTTGGTTTCCCTCTCTATATTGTAACTATGTTTATTGTTGATGACCATACTAATATTGAGATGATACTAAAGTTGAAAGTGTTGAGGCCAAAATTATTGTTGTCATTGAGGGTTGTATTGATATTGAGATTGATATTGCCTCCATTGTACTAAATTGTTTGTTTGACCACTTTTATTCATATTCATATTATTTCCTTGATACTGATTTCTTTGATTGTATTTATAGAGATTTATGTTATGACCCATTTTATTACATATTTTATAGTATCTTGGATTCCATTTAGATTTTTATTTTAAAGTTAAAGAAAGATTACTTTATTAGCTTTTGATACCAAGGCATTATTAGTCATTTCATCTTTGACTAGGTCACCTAATTCATATTCTTGAAGAATATTGACTAAATCATCAAATATAGTTTCCTTTCTTAAAACTTGTAAATATGTGACTAAATGTTTGTAGCTTTCTAGAAGTGCTCTTAATATTACTTGAACAAGAAATTTATCTTCTACTTTCTTTTCCAGAGTTAATAGCTTTGATTTTATATCTACTACTTTTGAAGAAAGAGTTCTATACTTTCTCCAATATTGATTTTTAGAGAATACAATTGACTTTGAAGATTGAGAATAGTAGCTTTGTTCTTCCCTTCAAATATTTTGTATAATGACTTCCATAATTCTATAGAATTTTCTACTCCACTTAAGTAAGGTTGTATTTCATAAATTATACCAAATTTTATCAACATAAGTGTTTTGGAATCACTTTCTTCAAATTTTTGTATTTATCTAACATCATCACTAGGTTTTGTTTTGTTCCACTAACTACATCCTAGAGTTTCTCTACTATTAGAATTTATTTTATTTTATTTTTTTATGATGAAAAATTTGGTCCTTTAAGAAGTTGTGACTCATAAAAGGAAATTTTGTTGTTAGACATAATACAACTTGTAGACACCTAAATCATGTCATGCTTAGGGGAGATGCTCACATAGACACATTCATAAGATCATAAGACATAATCTTGGAATTTCCAAGCATCAACAATGGTTCTCACCACTCATTTGGGGACTTTTCAAGCCATACAAGCCTAGCCACTCAAGCCAAGAGTGGCCAGATCTTAGCTGCTCAAGCCTAGAGTGGCTAGAACTTAGTCGCTGTAGATGACAACGACCAGATCTTAGCCACTACAAACAACAATGACTAAGTCATAAGAAGCATTTTTGTTGATAAACATGCCTGATAATAGGTGAAAGTGGCATTCTACATGCAATAAAGGTGAGCGAGAGTAACTTTGCCTTCATTTTCATGACCAGTTCACATAGGAGACTTGAGTTTGCATTTAAAATTTAGTTAACTGATATCCAAGCATAAACAAATGACAAAATATTCTCATGCTAATGACTAGTTCGTATAGGAGACTTAAGTGGGAAGTTAGATTTTAGTTAGCTGGCCTTCAGACATAGACAAATGATAAAATCTTCTCATGCTAACTTGCACTACGCATGAGAAATTCATTCGTAGGGCTTAGACATAGACCTAGGGTTTCACACTATAAAAGGTGTAATCCTAAGAGACATCTATCATCGAGATATCTTTTATTGAGAAGAGATTCTAAGACTAGGAGAGTTCCCTTGGAGATCATGTGCACGATGAAGCCCTAACGGATTGAAGAGCATAAAACCTATTATTTCAACATCAGATACAGGATTTGACCCATATCTTTGGGGCAAAGAGAGCAAGGTTTACCTTAGTGGTCATTGTCTTGGACAGTGGCCCTGAGGCTTAGCTTAGGTTTTAGACATAGTTTATTTTATTTTATTTCTTCATGTTTTCATATCATAAGCATAGATTTACATGATTTTATAGCATAGTTTCATCATATTTTTGTTAAATTCTTTTATTACTAACAAACTCATCCAGGGAGGAAATATCTGACATCTTAGTGTGTGTTGTTTTTTCATTGCTTACAGGGCCACAGGTTCATCGGATGGAATCTACAACATATGAGAGCAAAAGGGATCCCTCTAGGAAATAGACCTGGAGGAGGCATCTATAAGCCCTCATACATTTTCATGTACGAAACTTGGAAGCCTTTATAAGCGTACCACATCTTAGTGAAAGGGGCACTCTTTTCCTATTTGTAACCTTATTGTATCAAAATGGGTATCCCTAAGAGGGACCGACATGTAATCGAGTTTCAATACAAATAAAGAGATCCATATTTGTTATTTCCATATTATATGATTTTTTTATTGTCTTCCATTTCATCTTAGGTTTTTAATAACATTGCAAGTAGAGTAAAAGAGCGGTGTGTGCGTCTCGGGGTCGCTACAGATGGCTATCACTGTGGGACCACCACTAATTTTTCATTTGCTGCTGGAATATTAACTTAATTTTATGTGCAGGTTTAGCTTCTTTGAGCTACATCAACAAGAAATTAGCCACTCTGAGCTACAATGACCAATAGATATTTAGCTTCTCTGAGCTACAATGGTAAAAAACCAGTCGGCCTGGTCAACAATAGCCAAAACTAGAGTACAGCAGGGGTCAAAACACTGACTCTCTGAGCTAGATCAAAGGTTGGTATAGCTTATCTGATATTTTACAACTTTTTGTCTACTTTTGTATGTATAAAATAGAGAACTTAATGCACATTTATGTTTGGAAATTTAAAGAATAAAAGGAGAAATAATTAAGCATTTAGCATATCTTAGATCTTTTAAATTTTCCACTAGGCATTTCTAGGAACAACGGCTTATGCATAAAAATTTTATCGTAGAATCCAACCTGCTAGACATTGTATGTTGTTTTATTGCTTTGGTGCCCTGCTAGAGGCCATAGTTGCATGAAATAGAGTGTGCTCATACAAATCATAGTAGTTCATGCATCTTTCTAAATATTGAAATGTATTTTTGCACTTAGGCATATAGGAAAGATTCATTGCTGCTATATGATGCACTTTATGTTATGCAAGCTTAAAATGAACACCACACACACACGTCTCATTTAAACATTGGGGAGTTGGATTTCATCACCAAACTTCAATTCACTCCAGTGACATTGGAATTCATCTCCTTCCACTGGTTTACCCCCTAGAGATTTCTAGAAATGGATTGAGAAACTTACTTATAGTGACACTAATTTACTTGTGCTCAAGATGTCTCCCACTATTGGAACAATCATTGGTTCAAAGTGGAAGAGCTAGGTGAACCCCCACTGGGTCTTTAGCGGTGTACCCTAGCTTCTTTCGAGAAAATCATGTTTGGCAGAGGTGTACTTGATTGTCACTATGGATGAGTCTTCTCATTCTTAATCCAATAACAAGAGCAAAGAAATTGAAATAACAACACATAAAAACACACCAAACAGTTTAGGGCACACTTAAATAGGTAATCAAGATAAATATTTATTTTGTATTGTGTGGTTATTCCTAAATTTCAACTCAAAAGATCAATTCATAGAAAGCATGGTCAAAATAATAAGTAAACACCCTCGGTCTGATACTGAGGGAGAGACTGAAGCAACTCATACCCATAAGCAAAGTCGTAGTAACATTGAATGACCTACCTGTAAGACCATGAGATGTAGCTCCGTGAGCCTAAGGGGTGATAATTCAACCCTTGGGGATCTCCTTGAGAAACCCCAAGTAAGGAACCACGTCATGGAACAAAGTCACATAAACAAAAAGAGGATTCATAGCCATTCTCATCAAGGAGACATGAGGAGACCTCAAGGGCCTCCTCTAAACACACATAAACATCTCAAATACGTGAGGAAGCTTCAAGGGCTTCCTCCTCACATGGACATAAATAAGGTTCTAAGACTCATTCTTCATATAGGGATGATGAGACTGCAACATCTCCATCCACATGGAGAAAACATGTTACCACAAAGCCCTCTTCATCAAGAAGGCAAACAAGAATTGCAACACTTCAAGACTCACAAGAAACATATGAAACAGGTTTGCCTACTGAAGGGCAGGAAACTAGAGCTAAATATATCCATGGGAATTAAATAGAAGAAACCCTTCATGCAAAAGGAAATATTCCCATAGAATATGACCTCATAGGAGTGAATGGCACTCCATGGGACTAGCCATGGAAAACAAGATAGCTAGATGGGTTGGATCGGTTTCCTACATGACCAACTCAAAGAACTGTAGCTACTGAGAACTATGCATTTGGAAGCTCACGAACTGTGACTTCTAAACACATCTCCTACTCTGGGGTACCTCAGAGCGACATTGTAGTAGATGCATGGAGTCTGACTGTAGGGATACTCAATAGTACATTGAACAAGTCACCTTAGCTAGCAAGAGTACAGGTACAATAGAAACCTCCTTGAGGAATCTACGAGTCAATACAAAAAGAACAGGGTCAGATAAACATGAGTCTTCTATGACATCACAAACTAACTAAATGAGGTGGTTAGAAAATGCATTACATAAGGAGCGAGAGCTAGTGGAAGCTCTCAAAAAATATAAACAAAGAGAAAGACTCTTACGCCAACATGAGCAGTGTTTAAGAGAGCAGGCCTAGTGACTAGCTCTTAACAATTTACAGACAAATGGTGGTGATCACCAAAGAACTAGACACGCTGACTCACCTAAGGAGAGGTGCACTAGACAAGATAGCCCACAACAAAATCCCCCACCAAACCATGAACAAAATTTAACTAGTGGGGGAAGGGAAAACACAACAAACCAGGATCACAATTCCAAGTTCCCTCATAGGAGGGAGTAAAATAGAACAAATCAAATGGATAGAGAGTTAACTCCATTGGCAATGTGAATATGCTTACAAGAGGAGGAAATCCATGCATCAAACACATTTCAAGAGCTTGCTAAAAATATGTAAACCTTTGAGAAACAAGAGGCAGTTGGGAACTCGCCAACATTGAGCAAGATACACAACCAACCATTGTACCCATAAATCCCTAGCCCTCCATATCCTAAGCACTTTGATATGCCCGGGTTAGAAAATTTTAATGGTGAATAAGATGCACAAGAGCATGTCACCAATTTTATCAATGCCTATTTTCATCTTGAAGACAATGATGCTCTCATGCTAAGAATATTCATAATGATATTTTCAGGTGCTTCAACTCAATGGTTCAATAAACTACCTAAGCACAACATAACCAATTTTGAACAACTAGTAAACACATTATTAAAGTGTTTCTCCTTTAGTGCTAAGAAGAAGGTGAACCTTTCAGACCTGGCTAACTTGAAATAGTATGATGACGAGCCAATAATGGATTATGGGAATCGATGGAGAAAAGTTATGGTAAAATTATCATTCTCCATTCCCACAGAAGAGATCATTCACATATTCACCAAAATTTGTTCTAAACACATATCCATATTACTATAAATTCAATATTATCCTTCATTTGAGGAAGCTTTAGCATAGGTCAAGCTCATCGAAGAAATAAAAGTAGATGAGGGAACCATTAAAATATGAAACAAAAAGGAGTGGAACAAGAATGGTAAGAATGACAAGTATAAACAGAAGTAGGGAAACCCTAATCCAGTCAATCAAGTTGTATTGGCTACACCCAAGTATGGGGGTGCACAATAACCCCAAAACTATAAAGCACATCCTCCACCAACTAATTATGACCAAAAGAAAAACTAGGGAAGAAATCAAGAACGCAAGCCGTCTCGTTATTTCACGCCTCTGACAGAAGCAATGCAATAAATATTTAATCAGTTGAGTGAGACCAGGAGGATCATATTTCCTAATATACCTCTTATATATCCCAACCATCCTAAGCCAAAAGGATATAGGGAAGATCAATTTTGCCCTTATCATAGGATATCGAGGCATGACATTGAGGCTTGTGTCGGGTTTAAGAATCAAGTGCAAAACATGATTGAGGCAGGATAAAGAAAATTTGACAACCCACTGGCTTTAGATAACAAATACATGGGCATATATAGAAACCCATTGCCCAATCATGAGGTCCCTTGAGAGCAAGGGGACCAAGTCAATTAGGTTCAAGCTGACATACCTATCCATGGATGCATTGGGATGGTTGAGATTGTTAACATAGCAACAAGGACTAGGCGGTATGGTCAATCGAAACTACTTGCAGCTCCCATGAACATCCCAAAAACTCCTAGGAAAAGGCAATACAATCTTCTAGGTCCACCAATGCGACCTATGGTGACTATTTGGACTAGATTGTAACAAAACCTACAGACAAATCCAGCTAAGTTATCCATATATGAGCTCATACAATAGTCCCCAAAGCATAGGGAGACTCTAATGGAGATTTTAAGGACAATTGAGCTCCAACCGCAAGATGCAAATGCATTCACTCACTTTGTGGGACAAGTGCAAGAATTCCAAGAACCTGTAATTCGATTCTATGACCATGAGATTAAGATAGTTCTTGCTGCCTTACCAGACCCTCCGCTAAACATTGTAGAGAAAATCAACAACTTACATTTCAAGAGGGTTTTGTTTGATACAGTTTCATCAATAAACATTGTCACAACAACTGCAATAGAGCACCTCAAGATCCCCAAGTCCAATATCATTCCAGGAGTTTACACATTGAGAGGTTTTAATGATGTTTTATTCAATACTATGGGAACGATAGTCCTACCCATCAAGGTAGGGTATAATACCATCTCAATGATGTGTCATGTCTTGGAAGGAGCTATGCAGTACAACATCATCTTAGTGCACCCTTGGATAAGGGCCATAAAGTGTGTGCCTTCGATCTTACACCAATGTGTCAAGTATGTGCACAAGAACAAGATTTATGTGGTTCTGGTCGATGAAGAGCATTTTAAATACGTCAATCAGGTGGATATTCTGGGAGAATTTTTAATCCCTTATACCCACCTGTACGTAGCTCCTTAATCCCCAAACACACAAGTGCATAACAAAGACAAAGGGGTAAGAAAGGACTCATGCACTTCAACACCTCCTGGTGCACTCAAAGTAGTCAATGCTTCTAAAGTACCATCAACATCAAAACCAAAAGACAATCAAAATCTAAAGGCACCCTTAGTCAAGGAGGAAAGGCCCAAGGAAGTGCCAACTGTAGCCATTTTTTAAATTCCAAGTCCTATATGGAAGAGAAATATCTTCAAGATCAAGATGAAGATAGTGATTATCACCCTGCTTCACCAGTGTCATCCATAGGATCATCCACGTCACATACACTTGGAAAGCATAGGTATAGGGGAGTACCTTGTGTATAACATCACCTTTATGCCTATCATTGAGTCTGCACAAGACATGGGAAGGCCTAAGGACTTGATGCCACCAGTAGGAACAGTGGTTCCACTTGGAATCCCTCCCAACCAAACCAATTTTATCTACGTTGGCCTGGACTATGCCCATAATTTTTTAAATATAGAAGAGGATAGTGACAAATTATTCATAGTCAATTTTCATCATCTCTTTAATCCTAAGTTTTATCTAAGCTACTTTGAGCGTTTCCATTAGCATGGCTATGGCCTTGGCATATATGAGCAGGGGTGCAGGTGGCCATACGAGCCACAATATCAACTTCTCTCTGACATATTTGGCTTAGGCTATTATATCGGAGGTCAATATGACTCTATTGCAATAGCATTGGATAGATTAAGATTAGGGTTAGGAGAATACATTGATTTAATTCCTTATCATCCCCTAAGAATAGGAAATTTTATCAACAAACAAGTGGCCATGGTAAACATACCACCACCAAAAATTTATCATCCAAACATCTCAATTGATTCCATCCCAATAGGGTACAACTCATGGGATGAGGATAATGGATATGAAGTAAGTGATGATGAGGCACAACTTGGCTTAGCCTATCAGGGGCCTCACTATTTACAAAGATTCACATGGTCCATCCATGATGAGAGTGGATATACATAAGATGAAAGTGACTATGAATCAGAAGACTCAACATAAAGAGACTACTTAGGCTTGAGCCATAAACCCCTGACTTTGGGCAAGAGATAAATGCAAATGGATTCTTCAAAAGTGATGAATAATATGAATATGAAATAGATATGGCCTACTTAGGGCCAAGACATGAGCCCCTTGTCTTAGGGCCACATACCAATGCTAATGGTTTCTGGATAAGTGATGATGACTTTGAGGATGATACCGAGATGGCTTATCTTGGACCTCACCACTTGCGACAAGTAAACAAGCTAGTAGAGAGAGGTGGTACTCTATGCCATAGACCCTCATCTATGATTTTTGGGGAGACCTGTTGACCTAGCTGCCATTCATTAGATGGTCAATCCCCCTCTACCTACATTCAGAGAGCGATTAGAGCCCAATGATCCTATTGTCCACCCTGCTCATAGGCTAGATCCAAAAATTCCCATTCCTCCAGAGCCTCATCGTAAGTATGGAAGGGAAACCCTTGAGACAAGATTGCACCCATGTGGTCTTGTAGACTTCATTCCATCCATCAACATGGTATCCATTGATTTGACCACTCCACTTTATAATCCAATAGATACTACCAAATAATTGCATATTGATGTAGAGGCTATTTATTGAGATCATGCTAATTTACCCATAGATCCTGAAGACCTCTTCCCCAATGAAGAGATGTTACAGCCATTCCATTTTGCATCAGGTTGTGCGTATGACATATTCCATGTTGGTTTGGAACCTGAGTTAGTAGGTCCTATGAATCCCATCGATGACATTCATTTGATACCCACACCTCATCAGCTAGAGGATGGGTCACATATGGCTATAGAAGTGACTTTCGAGGTGGACATAAGCAATGATCCTACCCAACCAAGAAAAGTCAAGTTCGAAGAAAGTATATATCCAGAGGAAAAATCCATCCTAATTCCTCTCCTCAAAGAGAGGCTAAATATTTTTTCTTTGACTTACAAAGAAATGCTAGGGATAGATCCAAATTTAGTCATTCAAAACCTTTCATTAGATCCATGAAGAAGCTATTCAAGCAAAAGCTGAGGAAAATGCATCCAACCGTCACTTTGATGGTGAAGAACAAATTGCAAAAACTACTAGATGAAGTATTCATAGTTCCTATTGACTACCCTGAGTGGGTGTCAAACATGGTACCCATGGAGAAACCTGATGGAAGAGTCCATATTTGTATGGATTTCATAGATTTAAATAGGGAAACACTAAAGGATTCATTCCCATTGCCAAACATAGATGCTCTTGTAGATGCAACCACAGGTCATGAGATGCTCTCCATAATGGATGGTTTTTACATATATAACCAGATCCAGATTAAACCCAAAGATCAACACAAAACTACTTTCATTACTCCATGGGGAATATTCAGTTACAAAGTGATGCCATTCGATCTCAAAAATGTTGATTCCACATATCAGCGGGCCATGACATACATATTCCATGACTATGTGCATAAGATCTTAGAAGATTACATGGATGACTTATTGGCCAAGTCCCTATTGTGACAAGAGCACATTGAAGTCCTTAGACAAGTCTTTGATCACCTCATAGAACACAATGTCCGATTGAATCCTAAGAAGTGCGTATTTGGCATAACTTTTGGTAAGATTTTGGGATTCATCATATCCAAGAGAGGCATCAAAGTCGATCCTATAAAGGTAAAGGCTATACTGGAAATGATCGCCCCTACCAACATTAGGGAGTTGAGGAGCCTACAAGGCAAGATAACATCCATCAAAAGATTCATCACACAATTATCAAACAAATGCCGACCTATGAATTGATTGCTATGCAAGGAAGTTCCCTTTCATTGGGACAAATAATGCCATCAAGCCTTTGCATAGATCAAGACTTATCTGGCCACACCACCATTATTGGCTCCGCCAAGACAAGACATACCTTTTTTACTAAATATATCAGCTACTAATTTCACATTGGGCACCATGTTAGCCCAAAATAATGCACAAGACAAATAGCAAGTCATATATTACGTTAGTCACACCTTGGTGAGTTATGAGTTAGGATATGTGTATGTTGAGAAGTTGTGTTTAGCAGTGGTATTTGCAACTCGAAAGTTGTGACACTACATGTTGAGCCATACAACCTATGTCATATCAAAATAAAATCCTTTGTAGTACATGATGAGCAAGACATATCACAATACACATACCACAAAGTGGATCATGCTATTGACAAAATTTGATCTAGAGTTCGTAAGCCAAAATTCCATCAAGGGAAAAGTCATAGTAGATCAATTAGTAGAGGTGCCTCTTCAGGATAACAAGCCTCTCACCATAGAATTGCTTGATGATGCGGTCTTTACATTATCAGATTTGCCAAAACTCAAAGAACCTAAGAAATAAAGAGACATGTCATTGTTCTTCGATGATTCGATGTGTGAACAAGGGGGTGTAGTAGGGATTGTATTTATCACTCTACAGGGCGCTCCATTGCCCTTATCATTCAAATTAGACTTCCCATGCACAAACACCAATACAAACTATGAAGAATTGATCCTGGGACTCCAAATAGCTATAGCAATGGGTATTAAAATATTTAATAGCTTTGGTGACTCCTTACTCATAGTAAAATAGGTCAAAGGAATATTCCAATGCAGGTGCCCACTCTTGAAGACTTATAAGGAACTTGTTAACACTTACCTAGCCCGACTGGAATGGTACGACATCAAGGCAATCCCTCGTACATCGAATACATTTGTAGACACCATGGCATCTTTGGGATCATTAATCCCTTAGAATATATCTACTAATTTTACAACCGTTCATGTGAAAGTGCTTTTGCACTCAGCAATATGTCGTGAAGCTTTTGACAATCAAAAGTTAGTCAACATGATCAACATCGAGCCGAATCAGGATTGGTCCTTCATGGCCAAAGATTTATTGCAAATGGCACCTTGGGGGTCTTTGATATCCCAAGGACCTATGGAGTGTGGTGCAACCATACACCATAGAGTTGTTCCTCAATTCATGTTCACTAGCTCAAAAATACAAGAAAGGCAAGCCATCTTTTCTATAGAAGTCATGGCTTATCAACATTGGCTTTCCCAACTGCGAGACTTCCTAAAGCTTGGAATAGTACCTCAAGGTTTGTCGCATACTAAAAGTTGAACGTTCAAACAAATGCAACAATATACATCTTTCTATGAGAAATCCTCTATATACAAGGATATGATGGAGCATTAATCCATTGGCTTGAGCCCTAGGAAGCATCCTGGGCAATTTTGCAAGCTTACAATGACACATGTGAAGGCCATTTTGGTGGCATGGCCATTGTTAAGCGCATCTTAAGAATGGGTTACTATTGGACCACCATGGAAAATTACTGTTGCAAGTATGTCATGAAATGCAGTAAGTGCCAACATCATGCAAATAAAACGCACTTACCATCACAAACTTTGTAGCCCATCTAGGTAGCATGGCCATTCTCGTAGTGGGGACTAGACTTGATTGGGAATATCTCATCCCCATCCTCAGGCTAACACACATTAATCATAATGGCCACAAAGTACTTCACTAAATGGGTAGAAGCAATCCCCTTAACATCAACAACTAGACCAAGGATTACAGAGTTTATACTCTATAATATTATAAGTCATTTTGGGGTCCCATCTAAGATAATATCGAATAATGGGCCATATTTCAAGAACAAAAATGTGCGTTCTTTAATTAAAAATACCATATTCAGTACAATTTTTCAATGCCTTATTATCCATAAGCAAACAGGAAAGCAGAAGCTTCAAATAAAACAATAGTCTCAATTTTGAGGAAGATGGTGCAAGACAATCATAATGATTGGCACATGCAGTTACCTCTTGCACTATGGGCATACAGTACTAGCATACGGATGCCCACTGGTGCAATGCCATTTTCACTAGTATATGGCACTGAGGCCATCATGCCACTAGAGTTGGAAATTTTGACTCTACGCATAGCATTAAAGGACTTCATAGATGATGATTCCGCACGACAAGGCCACCTTGATCAGTTGATGCTTCTTGATGAACACCGAGTCAATGCTTTAGAGCATATTCACATTTACTAGAATCACCTTGCACGAGATTATAATAGCAAAGTCCACCTAAGGGAATTCAGGGTTGGAGATCTAGTGCTCAAAGAAAACCAGCAAAATTTGAATTTGTTGCTGCATTTGCGAGATAAGTTCATGATAAACTAGGTAGGCCCATACATGATAGAGGGTTGGGCCTGGAGCATATCACCTTATATCATTATATGGTGTTGAAGAGCCTGAACCTCTCAATATCATTCACCTAAAAGCATTCTACACATAAAATTCAAAAAAATTCAAATATGTCAAAAACACAAAAACATTCAAATATGTCAAAAACATAAAAACAAATCATAAAAACATAAAATTTCAAAAATACAATCAAAGGCTCCAAGGGTAATTCAAACCGCTTGGTCAAAATCAATCAATTCAAAATGCTTGGTCAAAAATCAATTCAAATGCTCCAAGGGCATTCAAGCCACTTGGTCAAAATCAATTCAAAATGCTCCAAGGGTATTCAAACCACTTGGTCAAATCCAATCAATTAAAAATGCTCCAAGGGCATTCAAGCCACTTGGTCAAAATCAATTCAAAACGCTCCAAGGGTATTCAAACCGCTTGGTCAAAATCAATCAATTCAAAATGCTCCAAGCGTAATTCAAACCGCTTGGTCAAAATAAATTCAAAACGCTCCAAGGGGATTCAAACCGCTTGGTCAAAATCAATCAATTCAAAATGCTCCAAGCGTAATTCAAACCACTTGGTCAAAATCAATTCAAAACGCTCCAAGGGTAATTCAAACCGCTTGGTCAAAATCAATTTAAAATTCCAAGGGTACTTCATGCTACTTGGTCAAAAATCAAAAATCCCTAAAGGCATAATAAGCCCTTTGGTCAAAATTAAACAAAAATACAAAAACAACATAAAAATAAAAATACAAAAACAATTGCATTTCACATTTTGCATTCACATCATTGCATTGCATTTTCATATCCACTACAACTGCATATGTAATAAGAGCCTTAAAAGTGATACCATAGTTTGTCACACATCATTCAAATCCGTACCTCCATCAACACCATGTGTGTAATTGTGTTTTCCAACACAACCATCATTTATTTCTATACATAATATACTAAGGTTTTTCGGTTAATCAACCACCCCTAGTGATCTTATCAACTTTTGTGGGAAACAACTTTGATTAGTAGAAGGTAAGGTAGAGCTATGATAATGCCTAGGATATTCAAGATCCCGTCAATAATTGAAACACTAAAATACTAGCTAGTACAAGGAAAAGATGAAAGCTACAAAGTGGTCTAGGTTATCTTTGTTGGAAATAAATCTAGTAAAAGAAGTAAAAAGGAGTAAAAAGGTGTAAAAAAAAAATTCAACTGTAAGCTTTGAATCTTACCCCTTTTACCTCCTTGGACAACAGCTGACTGGGCAGGTAGGTTGACTTGGATGGCAACTGACTGGGCGGATTGGACGGCAAGGGTGACAAGGCGAACCAATTCTATTTCCCTTTCTCTTTTCCTCCCTATTTATCCTATTTTCCTAACTTCCCTATATTTCCTAAAGTCATTTGGAGTTACCATTATAAATACCATTGTAATATCAAATTTCTAAGGTTCAATATATTATTAACTATTTGCTCCTAATTTTTCTCTCATAAACCACATCTGGTATCAGAGTCGAAGCCGAGAGGGCACAAAGGATCGAGGTGAGGAAGGTCCAAGGACTAAGGTGAGAGAAGCCCAAAGAACATGGATCGAGGTGAAGTCTAGACCAGGCTAACACAGCAAGCATGCAGATATAGAAGTGACGCAAGAGGACCTATCACAGAGTGACATGTGGTGAGAGGAGGATGAATCAAGAGCTGACGTGGACATACATGTGGCACGAGGAGGAGGAGAAATGTGGTAGCAAAGGGAGCAATGTGGCGAGGAGCAGTTGGTCAAAAGGAGGCAAAAGGGGCAATCGTTGATTGCTCGAAGGCAATCACTTCATTACTCGCCCGCCCAGGGTTATAAACCCTATTTTTGCCCCCGTCCTGCTCAATGTGGGACAAAATAATTTCAATTTTTTTATTAAAATCATCGTCCATTGCATTTCAAATAGAAAATATTCCTCCTTCATACCCAGCCATGGGTGTAGCTCGAGCGGCTAAGGAGGAGCGCTTGTGAGTAGGGTGTCTCTAGTTCGAATCCCACCAGACATGTTTTTAGTTTTTTTTTTTTGAATCTCTAGGAATCACAAGCTAGAAAATAATCACGGATCCTTTATGTTTCAAATAGACACCGTGGCACATTGGTCAAAAGTTTTGTGACAGTCAAGAGGTCACGGGTTCGAATGGGCTAGAGGATAAATTTTATTAAAAAAAAATTTATCATTTAAACTTTAGAATATTTAAAATTATTAAATATTATTTTAATAAAATTAAAACTAATTTATAATTGTTTTAAAACTTAGGTTTTTAATAATTATAAAGTTATTTTTTTATTAAATATGAATATTTAATTTTTTTACTAAGTTTAAATTTTAAAAAATTTATTGTAAAAGCCCTAGAGGCTTGATATTGTCAATTATTGGAGCCTTGTAAATTTCACATTTTGTGAAAGTTTCAGAGATTGTAAAAGAGGTTAAAACTTTCCTAAGAGGAAAGAGTGTGTAATAAGCCTAAGAGGATTAGTTTTTTTTGTAAAGGGCATTGATGATAAGACCGAATGGTTGTTATCATGCCTTATGTGCAATTCTAGCAAGAGAAGGTGTAGAAAGGTTTGATGAAAAGGTAAGAGGTTATGGACTCAACATTGTGTTTAGTCAACTCCAAAACATAGTAATCACACATCAAAGGCATCCTGACTCAGGGTACGAAGCATATTTTGAAGATAACTCTTTTAGGAGTCAATTTGAACAATTAAAATCCATACAAGTTGCACCACAAGAATTAGAGTACACACACTACAGTATTTCAGTAGAAATCCTAGAACCATAATCACCAGAAATCATACAGATAAGTGACGACGAAGAATAAGTGGCAGATAACTTTGTAAATCAAGAGATAGCATCCCCACATCAAGAGGAACAAGCAATTAATGATAGAGTAGAACAAGTCAGATTTGACTTAAATTTGTAAGCTCTTCCTTCTTTCTTCCTTCTTCTTTCCTTCTTTCAAACAACAAAAGTACTTTATTGTAACCGTGAAATAAAGAGAGTTTTTTGGTAACTATGGCCTCACACAATAGCTTACCTATACCATAATTTAATGGTTATGACTATGAGTATTGGTCTATAAATATGAAGACCTTGCTCATAGGTAGAGGTTTTTGGGACATCATAGAAGAAGGCTACATAGAACCCTTATACTGGACAACACTTAGTGCCACAGACAAGAAAACATGAAAAGAAGAGAAAAAGAGCAACTCATATGCTCTTTCTCATCTCCAAGCTGCATTGGAGAAAAGCATATTTCCTAGAATCACTGCTTGTATGACTACACAAGCTACATGGAAAGCATTGAGTGATGGATTCCATGATAGTAATCAAGTGAAGTAGGTAAGGCTTCAAACATTGAAGCGAGATTTTGAAAATATTCGAATGAAATATGATGAAAAAGTAGGTGATTATTGTGTTAGAGTAAAAGCAATTGTAGATAAAATGGTTACGCTAGGAAAAGAAATCAAGCCTGATACAGTTGTAACAAAAATTTTGAGAACACTTACATAGAAATGGAACCATATTGCCATAATAAAAGAAGAATCCAAAGATCTTTCCATTTTAACATTCGATGCATTGATCGGATCATTAATGTCACATGAAGAGAGGTTTCCTGAAACTCCTTCAACAAGCTATGGAGGTGATGATAAGGCCTTCACTTCCAATGAAAATAATGGAAGAGGACGAGAAAGAGATCAAGGTAGAGGCAAGTAAAGAGGTAGAGGAAGAGGAGACAATTCCAATAGATGATGCAACTAGAACATAGAAGGCAATTCCAATAGAGGAGGCAACCAACAAAGAGGTAGAAATAAAGGACAAAGTGGCAATCAAGGGTGAGGAAGTGACAAATCCAAATCAGCACGTTTCAACTATGGTAATCTGGGTCACTTTGCTCGTGACTACTGGTCAAAATATTCATAAGGCAGCAGTAGTAAATATGGTAATTATGGAGAAGAAGATGATATTTCTAATATTTTTTTGTCATATGACCAATCAGAATAGAATATAAATGATATATGGATTCTAGATACTGGTTTTTCCAACCATATGAATGGTAAAGAACATTTATTTGCTACTCTCAATTCCACTTATAAATCCTAAATCAAATTAGGGGATGATAAGACATTGCAAGTAGAGGGTATTGGAGCCATGGAGGTTCCAACCAAAGAAGGACTAAAGAAAGTGCATGACATCTATTACACTCCAAATCTCCAACACAATATGCTAAGCATTGGACAAATGATGGAGAACAATTACAAGCATTTATTTGATGAAGGCCAATGTATTATTTTTGATAAGAATAATTGTAATCGTGTCATCACACAGGTCCCCATGACCAATAACAGGTTATTACCTCTCAAGTTTGATGAGCTAGGGGGAGATCAAATTGCAAATGTAGCTATAAAAAATCCAAGTGTCCTTTGGCACTTGCGATATGGTCACCTTAATTTTGCTAGCTTGAAACTTCTAACTTCTCAAGCTATGGTGACAGGATTTCCCAAAATCAATGAATAAAAGGAGTTCTATGAAGGATGTGCTTTGGGAAAGCACTCAAGGTCAACGTTTCCAATAGGATAAGTGTGGAGATCCAACTATCCACTACAATTAGTACATTCGAACATCTGTGGTCCAATTCAAACACAGAGTCTCGAAAATAGTTCTTATTTTCTCACTTTCATAGATGACTCCTCTAGAATGTGTTGGATTTACTTTTTGAAACACAAAGATGAAGCTTTTTATTGCTTCATATATTTTAGAAACAATGTAGAGAATTAAAGTGGGAATTATGTAAAATGTCTTAGGACAGATCAAGGAGGTGAATAATCCTCAAAAGCTTTTTTGAAATATTTTAAAGCAAGTGGGATCAAAAGGCAATTTACCACTGCCTATACCCCATAGCAGAACGGTGTGGCAGAAAGGAAAAACCGCACCATAGTTGATATAGTGAGATCGATGTTGTAGTATAAGCATCTAACTCATATGTATTGGGCAGAGACTGTAAGAACCAATGTATGTATTCTAAACAAAAGTCCAACTTCTAGTTTAGATGGTGTCACTCCTTATGAGGCGTGGTATGGAAAGAAACCTAATGTAAAGCATTTCAAAGTGTGTGGTTCTTTAGCATATGTACACATTCTTGACAAGAAAAGGAAGAATATTGATCCAAAAAGTCAAGCTTGTATATTTTTAGGGTATTGTGAGTCTACAAAAGGATATAGACTCTACAATCCCAATACTCATAAAGTTGTTTTCTCTAGGGATGTAATTTTTGATGAAGGGGGAGAATGGGGTCATCAAAACATTTTTTTTGATGATTAGTCCCAAGATGTAAGTTCTTCATAGGTACAACAGGTGTCTCCAACGAAAAGCAAAGGCACACTACCCCCTCCAAGCTCATGTAGGAGTACTACATCAAGTAATTCAACAAACACTCCAAGTCATTCTCCATAGAGATCAGTAAGTTCTTCACCGATGGACATCAATAGAGACTCTTCATCAAGAGGTAAAAGAATATTACAAAATCATCCATCCTTTGAAATTTTGGATTAGAATTTCCAGATAAGATTCACTAGAAGTCAAGCTAGTGAGATGAATACAGTTTTGCAACAACTTGAAAATTTACAATTTATGGAGATGATGACTCCCATGATCCTATGGGAGATGTAGTCAATTATGCTTTATTGGCTAGTACACAGCTAGAACCAGCTAGCTATGAGAAGGCATGTACTCAAAATGTATGGCAATGAAAACACGAGATTCCGGAAACAAAAAGGAAAGACTAAACAAAATTGTATTAAAAGGAAAGAACACAAATGAATGAACACAAGATATAAAAGCAATATAAACTATGGCCTTTTTTATTGATATTCTTTTCAATTCGTGTTACAATGCGTCTCCTTCCTTTTTAGGGGATAGGAGCGTTAGATATTGATCTCTACAACTCGTTTCAGAATTCCTTCTTTCGCGTGCCCACATATAAAATGGGCGAACCAAAACGTTGTCGCCGCTTGCGTTGGTACAGGTCGATTCCTCGCTGCTCCTCCAATGCTGCAAATCTACGTTCAAAGAAACAAACAAAGAATCAATAGCACCTGTGTATGAAAAATAAAAGATAAATCTAACTATGGCTAAAATGAATCTAAATGAACTGAAAACTTGATAAAAGCATAAACATGAAACTAGCTAAAAAAACTACAAAAGCAATAAAGCGGGAGGGGTGCCCGAAGGCAAACCACCCGCGGGTGAAACTTTGCTTCGACACCAATCCGCTTAGGATGGGTCCAAAACCTGATGTGATGTGTTGTCGGCAAATTGGTAGGATATTGTGGTCAAAAGAATGGGGTGTTGGTTCTTGATTCGTGCCTTCAAAAGTCACCCAATAACCTCTCTTTCGATTAAGAGATTATGGATGTTGAAAACACAAATCGCAAGTAAATGAATTAGTAGCACTTCGTCGCTCAAAATGCTCCTGCTCGGTATATATTTTGGGTGAGGAAACTCACCATTTTATAGACCCAAGGGGTCTCTTTGAATTAACATGCAAAAGTGTTTCTTTGCATGAATGCTTTTGTTGGTGAAGAGAAGACTTCTTCTTGATCAAGGGCTTCTTAACTGCTTCTGTGCATGTCTTTGTGTGTTTTAGAAAAGCTCACTTGCACTCCCATGCAATGAAGGGATAGCTAAGTGGCAAATCTGATCTGTCCTAAAAAGCTCACTCTCATTCCCATGCAATGAAGGGAGAGTCAATTGGCAGATATGAGTTGTCAAAAGAACTCACTCGCACTCCTATGCCATGCAAGAAAAGCTAAGTGGCAGTTCTGAGTTGTCATGCGCTGAGGTCTGACTTTTTGCTGGTCAAACCTGGCATTCGTCCCACCCCGGAGCGAGCGCTAATAATCGTCTCTGGGTGAGACGAGTATAAATTCGCACTCGTCCCTGGGTAGGACGAGTACAAATCCGCACTCGTCCCTGGGTGGGACGAATAAGCAATAAAGTGTCTAAAAGGTGCCAAATTGATTCTTGACTTGCAAAACTATTGTGTGAGTGGTTAGAACCACTGTTTAACCTCTAGGGGCTGCCCTGGGGGCTATGTGTGTTAGTGCGATCAGTGCTTGTTGTCACATAATCGGATTGGTTCTGTTTTGGTGTCTACAGATGCCCCTTTTTGGGAAGCGTTGCACATGGTGCAGTGCTGAGCAAAAATAGATAACCAAAGCACTAATGATTAGGGTTTCTTGGTAACCTAACCAACTTTTGATGCCCCAAGTATGGAAAGGGCATGCATTCTTGAATCCTTGCTTCTGACGAGCTAAGGAACTTGATTTCAAGTATTAACCTGTTTTGGTGAGGTGTGACTTGAGCTTGGACATTGATCGATCATGAATAGGCAAAGGGCGCAACCTTTTATCCACGGGGGAACCTTGTGTTCATGCTTCAGGAATGCCAAGTGTTTAATCAATTTGTGATAATTGCTTGTTTGCTGCCCCAAGCAGGAGCGTGATTGTCTTTGTCAATGATTCTTTGAATGCATGCCATTGCCTTGATTGGGTGTGTGTTTGTTGATTGGTGACTTAAGTGTGACTACCCCCTCAAGCGACGAATCGATGAAGGAAGGACTGCCATGAGAAAAGCGACGAGTCGCTTGACCCAAGATGACTTAAGTGAGGGTGCCTTCAGATGTTTTCCGTTTAATGCGAAAGCAGTTTCCAGATTTTTTTGACCTATTTTTGGTGGGTGTGAACCCATTTTGGGATGCCATTTGGGGGTAACATTGGTGAAAATCCATCTTCCCGTGGAGCGGTCCGGCTATGGTAGCCTTCTTGGGGAGTAGGATAACGACAAGGTAGACCCCGACATCAGTTTTCTTATGCCAAGAGGTTAAGTGCAAGAGCACTTTTGTCCGACAATTTTTAGTGGTTTTGTTGGCATTTGTCATTTTTATATTTTGGTTGTTTTGTTGTGTTTGTTTTTTTTTTTTTTTTGTGGCATGTTTTTTATGTATGTGTTTGATGTATGCAGAGGCGATTATGAATGTGATGTTTCTAATTTGTATGATGTATGGATATGGAATGAATGAAATGAGTTGTTGATGATGTGTCGATGCACCATAGACTGTACAAGATTTGACTGACTTGCGATACTAATGGGATGACTTTGTGGAATGACTTTGCATGTGAAAACTTTGTTTTTGTATTTTGCATATATTTTGATGGTGATGTACGAAATAAAATGTGATAGTTGTTTTTAAAATGTAGTTAAGCTTTTCTAAGATTCAGATATTTTAACTAACTAGCCAAGACTGTACATTTATCTCGCAAGACTTTTGAACAAGGTCTAAATCCGACTTGAATTTAACCAAGTTATTTCACATCCTTGTGTGTGCAATTGAGTTCGTTTATGTGGTATTTATCAGGATACCACCAGTGCCAGATGGGCTTTCAACCGAACCTATACTGAGGATCACCTAATTAGCTCCACTAACTCCTTTATTGTATTTAGTCAGATTAATCTACGATGCTATCTAGGATACCATAAGCTAGCTCATCCACATGCAAACATTGATCTATACACAAGTTAATGTGACAGATATATCGTCATGCGGGAGGTTTACCGCCAGTGACCGATAGGCTATCAACCAAACCGATACTGAAGCTTGCCTCATGACCTGTCAAAATGTTGAGAGTTCCAGGGATTCAAGTTCGACTCCCTTCTTTTCTTCAATTGTATTGGGATACTTGCTCCTTTATAGTGATAAAATCACTGTTTATTTTTGTTTTATTATGTTTTTTTTTTTTTTTTTTTGAGCAAGGGATTTGAATATGGAGTGACGAGAATCACTATTGTTTGTGCCTTTTGATGTGTGCACTGTAGGATGTCAAATTTTAGTGTTTTGACGTTTTGCAAATTTTTGATGTTTTTGCAACTTTTGAGAACTTGGGATTCATGGGGAATTGGGTAGGGAGGATGCTTGTCCTTTTGCCAACTCTCAGCATTCCTAGGGTCATTTGCACAGGGGGATAAGCAAGATAGTCGTTTCACTTATGGTAACCGGGATTACGGTGCAGGTTTCATCTTTCGTTCACACAACTTAGGAATTTTTATATGTGTGTTAATTTGTGTTGGGATGCTACGTAACAAGGTGGGATCCAAGTAAAACTTTCCCGTGTAAAATCTGCTTAACTATGTACAGTTTTGGCTAGAAATTTAAAGACATCTGAATGACGAAAACCCTATATACATTAGGAGACAACTGACGATGCTAAAATAAAAGGGTGATATGTTGGATGTATGCGTTTATGAAAATGGATTTGAGGTGGAAATGATGGAATTGCCAAATAATGACAGCCTATGGTGCTTTTGACTTGTATGACCTATCGAAGTATGCAATGTATGGATGCAATGCTTAATGCAACCTATATTTTTGTATTTTGATTTTTATGAGAATGCATGGAATTGGAATGCAATTGTTTTTGTAATTTTGATTTTTTTTTTTTTTATGAGTATGCATGGAATTGAAATGCAATTGTTTTTGTGATTTTGATTTTTTTTAGAATGCATGGAATTGAAATGCAATTGTTTTTGTGATTGTGATTTTTTGTGTTGTTTTTGTTGATTTTTGAATATTTATGTTGACCAAGCAGTTATGGTAATGCTTGGAGCTTTTGTATTGACCAAAGGGTTTATAGATACCTTTGGGGCGTTTAGGGTTGACCAAGAGATTATGATAATCCTTGGAGCTTTTGGGGTTGACCAAGAGATTGCGATAATCCTTGGAGCTTTTTGGGATGACCAAGTGATTGCGATAATCCTTGGAGCTTTTGGGGTTGACCAAGAGATTGCGATAATCCTTGGAGCTTTTTGGGATGACCAAGCGATTGCGATAATCCTTGGAGCTTTTGGGATGACCAAGAGATTGTGATAATCCTTGGAGATTTTTGGGATGACCAAGCGATTGCGATAATCCTTGGAGCTTTTGGGATGACCAAGCGATTGCGATAATCCTTGGAGCTTTTGGGATGACCAAGCGATTACGATAATCCTTGGAGCTTTTTGGGATGACCAAGCGATTGCGATAATCCTTGGAGCTTTTGGGGTTGACCAAGAGATTACGATAATCCTTGGAGCTTTTTGGGATGACCAAGCGATTGCGATAATCCTTGGAGCTTTTGGTTTGACCAAAGGGTTTATGGACACCTTTGGAGCATTTGGTGTAACCCACTGGCTCTTTAGGGAATAGAGGTACCCCCAACTTGATGATCTGTGTGCACCGGATCTGGATCTGTAGGAATTGGCACGAATGGATCGGCCTTATGCATGGATAGGAGGATAGGGTCCACCCTCGACACTGATGGTGCTATGATATCTCTGGGTGGAAGTTGCTCGCGATCTTCCCAAAGGAGCGGAATCAACATGTGATGCCAGTGGGTCGGGTCTATGCGCCACTCATGCCCTAGTCTTATGCCTAGTTGGGCCATTAGTTCGTCATGGGTTACAGGGTGATTGTGCCGTCGTGCATGATTGAGATATTCCATCTCAGTTTCATCTTCATAATCATTGTCGATGATCCAAAGGCCCTCGTTGGCCTCGACAGCTATCTGTGACATGCTAGGCTCTTCTTGTTCGAGTAGATTGATTTGGTCCTCATGGGGTTGTTTCGCGCTTTGTGGGGGGACCGGATTTTCCTGTAATGGCACGGGCTCGATGGGAGCCTCCAAAGGGAGTAATGTTAGGAGAATTTTGTGATGATCACCCATGGGGACCACCTATGAATTAATGCTGTCGGACTCGAACGGGTCCCATGGCGCTATTGCATATGTTGACTCGTCTTTGGCGAGAGAGTCAGGCTCATCAGAATCTGGTGATTCTGAGATATGGAAGACCTCGTCATCAGGTAGCTCTACAACTAGGGGTTGATCCTCTTTGAGAGGAGTTTCGCATGAGTTGGGCATTTGGGACCCCAAAATCTTGGTCTCTATCGACTCTAAGTGCTTTGGTAGCGCATTGCTTGTATTAGGGGGATTTGAGCTCCTCCTCTTTGATTTGTTCCCGTTGCAGGTTGTGGGGAACTTGGGGCCTTGAGGGGGATGACCGAGATAGCACCCCCCATGCCTTGGTATGGCATTTCATACCGCTCTTCTTCTCGCTCAGGTTCCTCAGAGGCTTCTTGAAGAATTTTTGGGGGTGGCCCATGAACCTGGGTGGGTGCCTAAAGAAGGCACCCATCATTGGTCTTAGGATTGGCCTCCCACTCAAGTCTAGGAGGCGTCGAAGGCAACGTTTGATAAGGTCGTAGAGACCTGTCTTGCACCCAGTTGTGTCTCTCATAATGTTCTGTCTTATGCATGTGAGGGGTTGGAGTCTTCACCTGCATAGTGTGTTGTAACAACTCATCCTCCTGGCGCTGAAGGCACTCTTGATTTAAAAGATACTGTTGCTCTAACTGTTGTTGTTCTAGCTCAAGTAGCGTGAGTTGCATCCGGCGTGCAATATACTTGGCAGATTCTAAGATAGTTGGGCCTACCGTCTCATGTCTAGAAGGCCTAGATGCCTCTCCTAGATATCTATCCTGGTCATGGTGATCTGAGATCTCTATAGGCCGCCTCCCTTTGTTGGGGGTAGCGGCATTCCCCCGAGGCTTTGGCCTCAGTAGGTAATCCTGATAGCTCGCAATTGTAGAGGCATGTTGCTCCTGCGATGTATATTGTTCTTGAGGAAGGTAAGGGTTTTCCTCATGCTCTATTTTGTAAGTGAAAAAGGAACGGGCGGAATTGGCTCGCCCCGCCTGAGGAGCCTTGTGCTCTGGATTTGTCCTTGTAGTCCTGACAACTAGAGGGGGTGAAGGAGGGATAGTGTAATCATGTGGTTCCTCCCGTCGAACCCTATGTTGACCTAGCACTTCATCGCGCGGTGGCCACTCATAGCGAGCATCTAAGGGAGCTCTCCTATGGATGTACCTCTCATGGGAGGGTGCGTCTTTGGGTGCTATGCTGAACAGGAGTGCCCCTAGAAGAGGTGCCCCTATAGTCCCTTTCTGTTAAGGTGTGGAGGGGACTGCCTTGTGTGTTAGGTCACCAAGGTGGTATGACTAAATCCTGGGGATTGTAACGGAGGTGACTCGTGCTTCTTTGGACATTCTCCATAGCGTCTGCCCGTGAGTGGGCTTGACTGCGGGTGAGCACCATGGCGATGTCTCTCTAAAAACCCTAAAAATTGAAATGAGTCAGATGGGGCCCAAAATCGGTGTGTGCATCCCTCTTACCATAGACAAGATAAAAATGAAGTTTCAAGTCCTAACTCTAAATACATTAGGAGATATTGACATCCGAACAGCTCAAAAAGTGTAAAAAATTGGGCACGCAATTTTAAAACCTAATTTTGGGGCACTAGATGATGGAATTTGGGCACGCAATTTTAAAACCTAATTTCGGGGCATTATTTGGGATAATTTTAAAGGCCTTGAAAACTGACTTAAAATTATCCCAACTAACTCCCTGTAAAATTTCAAGTCAATTGGAGCTACGGTTGAGAAGTTATGGCCCCGGCAAGATGCACTAAAATTTGGAGAAAAATATAAAATTTTCCATTTTTTGTTGGATGCTCCTGCATCACTTATGGGCACCTTCAGGGTGCTTTTGGGTTGACCAAAGGGTTCATGGACACCTTTGGAGCATTTTGGGGTGACCAAGCGATTGCGGGAATCCTTGGAGCTTTTGGAGCGAGTGACAAAATGCGTAGATTTTTATCTTTGTTTATGATTTTTTTGATTTTTGATTTTTTTTGTCTAAACAGAAAATAGCATACACACACAAGCAATGATTATCTCTTTTAAAGATTAATAGTGTGCCCTAAATCTGGTTTAGTGTGTTTTTGTTGTTTGTTTTGTTTTTTTTTTTGAAAATTTTGTGAAACGTTTAAATGCAATTATGAAGGCTCTTATGACTCCCAATATGGTCGCCCCTTCAATATACCATTGCCGGACCGATATACCAACCTCTCTATATACCCGCCCTTACGTGAGGGAGACTATAGGTACGTGAGAGCAGATGATACGTGGAACATAGGCGGTACATAAGGGGAATCACTCTGTTTATGACACCTACCATAGAAGACTTATCCTCATGCGCTGGGAATCACCCCAAGCTACACTCGGTCGGCTTTCATCAGGATTTACGTCTAGCAACAGTCGCGATCAAGGTAATGGATGCAATATCTCAAGCCAAAGTGATAATGGAATCCACCTTTGGTCTTGCTCAAGGGTTGGGGTTTTACGACCAACGCCTTGGTTTAAAATGCCACGTGATGTGTGGGGTTCGTTTTAATTTTGCAAAATTGAAACAGGCAAACAAAAAGAAATCTTTCCCTAAGCCATACAAACTGAAAACCAAAAAATAGAAAAATAGAAATTTGATAGAAGCTGTAAAAACCCCTACCTCTTCTCTGCCTAATCGAATGTTTCTGATTTGCTCTGAAAATTTGCATAGATCTATAATCGTCCCTGGGTGAGGCGAATATCAGAACCGTAATCGTCCTAGGGTGAGACGAATAAATTATTCATCCTAGGGTGAAACGAATAAAATTATGTAATCGTCACTTGCAGAGACGAATAAAAGTCTGATGTTGAAAAATAGGTACCTACAAAAAAACAAGCAATTTTAGATCAGTAATTTAACCTAAAAAAAAAATAGAGGACAGAGGTCCCACCGTGATCGCCATTGAAAACACGAGATTCCAGAAACAAAAAGGAAAGACTAAACAAAATTGTATTAAAAGGAAAGAACACAAATGAATGAACACAAGATATAAAAGCAATATAAACTATGGCCCTTTTTATTGATATTCTTTTCAATTCGTGTTACAATGTATCTCCTTCCTTTTTAGGGGATAGGAGCATTAGATATTGATCTCTACAACTCATTTTAGAATTCCTTCTTCCGCGTGCCCACATATAAAATGGGCGAACCAAAACGTTGTCGCCACTTGCGTTGGTACAGGTCGATTCCTCGTTGCTCCTCCAATGCTGCAAATCTGCGTTCAAAGAAACAAACAAAGAATCAGTAGCACCTGTGTATGAAAAATAAAAGATAAATCTAACTATGACTAAAATGAATCTAAATGAGCGAAAACTTGATAAAAGCATAAACATGAAACTAGCTAAAAAAAACTACAAAAGCAATAAAGCGGGAGGGGTGCCCGAAGGCAAACCACCCACGGGTGAAACTTTGCTTCGACACCAATCCGCTTAGGATGGGTCCAAAACCTGATGTGATGTGTTGTCAAAAAATTGGTAGGATATTGTGGTCAAAAGAATGGGGTGTTGGTTCTTGATTCGTGCCTTCAAAAGTCACCCAATAACCTCTCTTTCGATTAAGAGATTATGGATGTTGAAAGCACAAATCGCAAGTAAATGAATTAGTAGCACTTCGTCGCTCAAAATGCTCCTGCTTGGTATATATTTTGGGTGAGGAAACTCACCATTTTATAGACCCAAGGGGTCTCTTTGAATTAACATGCAAAAGTGTTTCTTTGCATGAATGATTTTTGTGTGAAGAGAAGACTTCTTCTTGATCAAGGGCTTCTTAACTGCCTCTGTGCATGTCTTTGTGTGTTTTAGAAAAGCTCACTTGCACTCCCATGCAATGAAGGGATAGCTAAGTGGCAAATATGAGTTGTCCTAAAAATCTCACTCTCATTCCCATGCAGTGAAGGGAGAGTCAATTGGTAGATATGAGTTGTCAAAAGAACTCACTCGCACTCCTATGCCATGCAAGAAAAGCTAAGTGGCGGTTCTGAGTTGTCATGCACCGAGGTCCGACTTTTTTCGGTCAAACCTGGTGTTCATCCCACCCAGAGCGAGCGCTAATAATCGTCTCTGGGTGAGACGAGTATAAATTCGCACTCGTCCCTGGGTAGGACGAGTACAAATCCGCACTCGTCCCTGGGTGGGACGAATAAGCAATAAAGTGTCTAAAAGGTGCCAAATTGATCCTTGACTTGCAAAACTACTGTGTGAGTGGTTAGAACCACTGTTTAACCTCTAGGGGCTGCCCTGGGGGCTGTGTGTGTTAGTGCGATCAGTGCTTGTTGTCACATAATCGGATTGGTGCTGTTTTGGTGTCTACAAGGCAAGAAGCCATGAAAGAGGAAATAAACAATAATGATACATGGGAGCTAGTAAAGCTACCCAAAGTAAAAAAATGTGTTGGGTGTAAATGGGTCTACAAGACCAAGTACAATACTGATGGAAACATTGAAAGGCATAAGGCGAGACTAGTAGCAAAGGGTTTTACTCAAAAATTTGGCATTGACTATGAGGAAACCTTTGCTCCTGTTGCATGACAAGAGACAATCAGATTAGTTATTTCCTTAGAAGAACATAAAGGATGGAATGTACAACACATGGATGTGAAGAGTGCTTTTCTGAACAGATACTTGATAGAAGAGGTTAATGTTCAACAACCTCAAGGTTTTCAAGAACAAGGAAAATAGAACCTTGTTTACAAATTGAAGAAAGCACTTTATGGCATCAAGCAAGCACCAAGAGCCTAGTACTCACGCATTGATGGCTATTTCAACAAGTATGTATTCACTAGAAGCAAAAGTGAACCAACTCTGTACTACCTAAAGCAAGGAGTATACATTATCATAGTTTGTTTGTATGTGGATGATCTAATATTTATGGGTAGTAACAATAAAATGAATATGGAGTTCAAAAACTCCATGATGAAACAATTTGATATGAAAGATCTTGGTTTAATGTGATACTTCCTAGGTATGGAAGTGCATCAATAAAATAAAGGGATCTTCATATGTCAACACAAGTATGCTCAAGACATGATCAAGAAATTTTCCATGGAGCAGTGCAAATCAGTTGCAAATCCAACTGGACATGGGATTCAATTGAGCAAGGATTATGGAGCATCAAAGGTTGAAATGACCACTTACATAAGCATGGTTGGGATTCTAATGTTTCTCACCAACACCAGGCCCAATATTCAATATGCAGTTTCTCTAGTTTCAAGGTTTATGACTAGTCCATATGAGCTGCATTTACAAGCAACTAAAAGAATTTTAAGATATGTAAAAGGTACATTGGATTTTGGAATCCACTACCAAAAATGTAATTCTATGAAATTAGTTAGCTTTAGTGACAATGATTGAGTTAGCAACATAGATGACAGGAAATCTACATCAAGGAATTGTTTTAGTCTAGGATCAGGACTAATTACATTGATTTCCAAGAAATAAACTATTGTAACATTGTCATCAACTGAGGCTGAGTATATATCACTCATGCTAGTACTCAAGACCTATGGTTAAGAAAAGTTCTTGAAGATATTGGAGAAAGTCAGAGTGGTACAACTCGACTGTATTGTGATAACATAAGTGTCATTCAGTTGGCATACAATCCAGTCCACCATAGCAGATCAAAGCATTTTGATATGAAGTATCACTTCATTCAAGATATGGTGGAACAACATATAGTTGAGCTTCAATATTGTAACACTTTGGAAAATATTGTAAACATCTTCACAAAAGGTATAGCTAAAGCTCAATATATAAAGCTGAGAGACTATATAGTCAGTCCTCTCAACTTTAAGGGGGAGAATGTTGGAAATAAAGCTAGTAAAAGGAGTAAAAAGGAGTAAAAAGGTGTAAAAATTTGTTTCAACTGTAAGCTTTGGATCTTACCCCTTTTACCTCCTTGGATGGCAGCTGACTGGGCAGGTAGGTTGACTTGGATGGTAGCTGACTGGGCGGATTGGATGGCAAGGGTGGCAAGGTGAACCAATTCTATTTCCCTTTCTCTTTTCCTCCCTATTTCTCCTATTTTCCTAAATTCCTTATATTCCCTAAATTCATTTGGAGTTACCATTATAAATACCATTGTAATCTCAATTTTCTAAGGTTCAATAAATATTATTTTCTATTCGCTCCTAATTTTTCTCTCACAAACCACAACCTTAAGCAAAAAGGATTTTCCTTGCTTATCCCCCTATGCAAACGGTTTAAAGGTGCTGAGAATTGGTAAAAGGACAAGATTTACCCTATCCAAATCCCTTTCTTAAATAAAAATAAGCAAAATCTCAAAGCAAAGTACATATTCAAAAGGCCAAGCATACAGTCCAGATTTCAAAGAAATAATCCAATACACAAATCATAAATTCAAAAAAATCATAGATCAAAAAATTAATAAAAAATAAACAGTGATTTTCATCACTACATATGATCAAAATAAACAATGATTATCATCACTACAAAATCCTCGCTCAAAAAAAAAAATCAATCAAAAATAAAAAGTGATTTTCATCACTACATATGAGCAAATATCCAAAGCCAAAAAGAAGCCAAAAACAAGGGAATAAAGCTTGAATCCCTAGAATTCTTAGCATTGTACAAAACTGGAAGGAGAAATCCTTATGCATGACGATATGTCTATCACAATTGCTTCATGAATTCGTGTAGAGCAATGTTTGAATGTGGATGAGCTAGCTTAGGTAACCAAATATTGCCTAGTGGTATAGTCCAACTAAGTCCAACATAAGGATGAGATGAACACTTGAGGATCCTTGATATTAGAAATGGGCTGAAAGAATCCCGCTTGATATCGGAGGAAATTATTGAGTTATACATCAAAATATACAATCACTTGCACACATAGATATCATGAAAAACCAGGTCTATGGTAAAAGCCTTACTTTTCAAAAGTCTAAGTGGTCAGTAGAAAACTTTTGATAGGGTAACTAGAGTTTTTGAATCTTCGAAAAGCCCCAAAAATTCTTACATAGCAACAAATCATAACATCATTCACACCATCACTTTATTTATAAGATTCTATAAATTAGGGGGTATCAACATAGTAGGACATATACCACATATATATTAGAAATAGTATATAGACGGCCATTGACTACTTTATATCTTTTAATTTACAGAAAATTATTAATAAAATACATTACACACCATTACATTTCGTATATGAATACTTAATCAATTCTTATGATAAGAGTGATTATTTAAATTCATGATTGTTTTTTACTCTATGTGGTATCACCCATTAAGATTGTCAATATCATATGCATTCTGTATGTTTTAAGTGATTAGAGCATATAGGTCCGTTTATACCATTCCATCACATAAGTTAGATGCATACAATTAAAGAAAAATTAAAACATGCATTTAACAATAACATCATATCCAAAAAAATAAGTCATTAATCATCCATAAACCACATCATAAAACATGTAGGCAATATCCATTCACATACAATCATGAATTCATCATTCATCATAAAAATACCATCACCGCATCATATCATCAAATCATATAAGCATCTACGCATCCATCTAAGCATCTTCAATATCATCTATCATCTAACATATTCATCAAATCATCATAATACCATCATCACATCATATCATCAAATCATATAATCATCTACACATCCATCTAAGCATATTCAATATCATCTATCATCTATCATCTAACATATTCATCAAATCATAATAATACCATAATCACATCATATCATAAAATAAAATAACAACAAAAACATGAGCAATAAATGATACACATAATAAGTCATAATGTAAAGCTATCATAAAAGTATGTGTGTCAAGTCCATGGATGTACAAAAATACCCGTGGGCTATAGTCATATAGGTCAATCGACCTCAAAAATGAATCAAGGACTAAATAAAGCATCAATCAAATACCTGGCCTGAGCCCCCTACATCACCTCCTCTAGTGCCACCTCCCCTTATGGCGATGTCGCGAGTCGAATTATGTGAATCTATCGATCTCTTTGTTTGAGTTTGGGTCCTCTGGCTAGGACAGGTGGAAGAATACCCTAAGGTGGAGCACCCATTAAACTATGAACCATCTATACCGGGTGGCTCCTTAGGGACAATACCATGTCTCTTGAGCTACATATGAAGAATGGTGATGTGATCCACATGTCCCCAGATCTGTTTCTCATACTCATCCAACAAATATTGAAGTTGTCCCACATCTGCTCCTGAACCTGCCATTGTAACCTCCTGACTTGTAGAAGGAGGAACAAAAAATTGCATCCTAGCATCACCATCCCCAATAGTAGCCTACAGAGCCTGTATCTGTGCTATGAGCTACTCAATGATAGCATCTCATCATTGTACCTAGATCTTAGTTGCCTGAAGCTTAGCCTTGACCTCATGCAGTTGTGCTCTTAGAGGAGAGTCTCTCTCCTCGGGCTCTAACTCCTCCTCCTCCTCAGGAACATCAGTATCATCCACTACCACCTGCTCTATTGGTTGGCTCCATACCTCCATCCTGGCTCAGACTCTACATCCTATCAGATCTGCATCATGACCCCCACCATCATCCTTGTGCCCTAGGCTACCAACACCTTGCCACATCCGGTCACCCCACTACTAACTGTATGTCTTTATAACTCCCCCAACCACTCTAGGGTCAATAGTTGGGGCATCCTCCTCATCTTATAGCTCTATAATATTTCATGGAGGTAGGTCCTTCTCTACTGTGATGTGCCTTTACAAGAACAATATCAGGGGTACATCCTACTGCAATCCATACTGACGAAGAACCCGAGAGTAGAAGAAGTACTCCCGGATGGTAACCTTATAGCCAATGAGCCATAGCTCACACCGTGTCTTGGTAGTAAAGCTAGCTGGATCATCCCAAGTAGGACACTCATGGTAAGGGTGCCACATGACATATTTGGCTAAAAGTCTAGTGAAAGCATCAGTGTAATGGAATAGCTCCCCTACAAAAATATGGCTCTTCCATTCCTCGTGCTCTTGAGCCCATCTAGCAGCATAGCACTGTGTCTAAGCATCGATCACTATAATCTCGATCGGGAGCCCCTTAGGGTTATCTACCCTAATATGCTCCCATACCCAAACCTATAGGAGCAAGCTGCATGCAATGCTGACACATCATCATCGATGGATGTGGTACAACTCATCATAGCATTGAGCCAATAGCGATCTATCCCATGCATAGATGATAGGCTCCTCACTATCCAATAGATCCTGCACCATCGCCAAAATTTTCCATGGGAACCTCAAACTCGAGCATTTTGAGATAAGAACATTGCTGATAACCATCAACAATACGACATGCCTCATCATAAAGACACCCTCCTCGTGTCAACGGTTGATGGACACTCCTCTAAACTTGGTGTCCTTGAGAGCATCTGCAAAGTTTCCTCTAAACACCTGAGTGAAGATAACCACCTGATCGTTAGTGGTCGAAGATACAATGGCCACCCATCAAATAGAATCCAAAATATCCTATATACATCCTCCAGTGTAATGGTCATCTCGTCAGTCGGGAGGTGGAAATTATTAGTTTTTAGGTCCCAGTGATGGGCCAGAGCTGTAAGGTAAGCCTGATTTGCCATGATGTAAGGTATCCTAATGACATACTGTAACCCACAGGCTTTGAACCACCTAGTATGTATCATCAAAGCTTGGAAGTAGGTCAAGTAGGAGCTTCGGGTCCCGAGCCCAAGTAGTAAGGATCTAAGAAAAGTAGAAGAAAGATGAAACATAACTACAATAAGTCTAAGTCATAATTCACAATAAATATGAAAACAATGCAAAAGAGTATGGGTTATTCTAAGTCTAAGAAAAAGGACAAGATTGCACCTAATCAAACAAATCAAAATTTCAAAAATTAAAAAAAATCAAATGTCATAAAAGTCCAACAACTAGCAAAAAAATACCAAAAATATGGCTAAGGGTTTAGCCGCTATCACCTACAACGACCGAAACCTGGCCGCTGGAGACAGCAGTAGCCAAGACCCAACGGTCAAATTTTTTACTATTGGGGTTCAAACCTAGCCACTCTGAGCAACAACGGCTCATAATCGACCACTCTGAGTGATAGCGGCAAAGGGGTGACATGGAAAATCCATGAACCCTTTGCCAGAAAATGCAAAAAAAATACAAAAATTGCAAAATACCATAAAAAAACACAAAAGGGAGAAAAACAAACAAAAAATAATAATAAAAGGTAAATCCCCACATAGGCATCAAAACTAAGCTAAGTTCAAAAATGGTTAACATGGCAGCAGCAGGTGAACAATAGAAAACTTGGGAACCCTAGGCTAGAAAATATCAAGGCAAAGCAATAAGAACAAAAAAGGAGACTAACCCACCATAGCAAAAGGTAAACTAAGCCTAACTACGGGGTTTATTCATTACCAACAGGTTTAATGAGGTTCATTTTACCCATTACTTAGTGAGGTTTAGTTTTACTCAGAAAAGAGAAAAGAGAGCTAGGGTTTTAAAAAGAGAAATACTTGAGAAGCTTCGGCTCCTCCAGCAGCTGATGTCTCGCCCTACGCAGCCATGTCCTCAATGCCAGCAAACTCCAAAGTCGTAATCGTCGCTATCACACCAGAGCTCCCAAAGCGAATCTTCAATAGTGAAAATGAAAGTTCAAACCCTAGAAAATACAAATTTTATGTTTATTTAATTACGCCTTGGCCGTTGCTGATGTCAGTGGCCTGGACATCTTGGTCGCTCAAGGCGATAGCAGCCACAGGAAAGAACTCAGAGGTTGCTGGACCTAACAGCGGCCATATCCATAGATCAAAATAAAAGGTTTCCTCCTTGAGGGATCCCACAAAAATATCAAATAAACACACTTTGGTGGTTTAAGATCATCATAATGTTCAAAATAACAAAAAAATCACATAAAAGCACAATCTTAGGTAGGCCTCATACCCAGTTATCTACTCTATCAACTCGATGATTGCAACGATTCACACTCCATGTATTTTGGTGAGATGAGCAGATAACCATAAGGCCACTTGGGACAAAAACCACTCATTTTGAAATTACAATATGCAACCCTTAAATCCCTAAGAATACCAAGATGGTCAGACTTCTCCACGGGTGCGAAAGGATCATCCTAATTCCCATATGATACCAAAAATATTAATTCAAAGTGATACAATCTAAACATAAATAGAATCACTCATCCTAACTTCCTAAGAAGGCTATTGATGGCTAGACCACTCCTCGAGATAAGGATGGATGATCATCATAAACAATTGGAGTCACACTTGGATGTGGGATTGCCCATTAAAAGCAACAAATGCTATAAAGGAACTAGATTAGTCATATTGGTCAAGCGACTTGTTGCTTCATTCATTGTCATTTCTTCACCAATTTATTGTGTGAGGAAGTAGTTCAAAAATTCAATATAATCATAATCAGAATCAACAAAATATCACTTGATCATAACAAAAAAAAATTTGTCCTACGAATCATTGCATACAACAATCACAAATTTCTTTTGTTTGCTAGGAACGTAAGCAAACATGACATATTTAATTGTAGCTCTCCTACCGATCGAAACTATTGTAGCAATTGAAGCTACCCGATTGAGTTTGAGGAATGAGTGCAATTTAACATGCCCAAGCCACTGAGCTAAGTCCTCCAAACATTGAGGCAATGATTCAAGGTATGTGTGCCATCTTACATTATTGGGCCATTCAGCATTGATCAGACCATTTATCATCATACACCCTACAAACATATTAGTCTATGTTTTCACTCAGCATTGTTTTTTCCACATAGTGCATCACAAAAAGGGGCATTTGGAGACACCTAAATTATGTCATGCTTAGGGGAGCTACTCACATAGACACATTCATAAGATCATAAGATATAATCTTGGAATTTCCAAGCATCAACAATGGTTCTCACCACTCATTTGGGGCCTTTTCAAGCCATCCAAGCCTAGCCACTCAAGCCAAGAACGACTACATCCTCGCCGCTCAAGCCTAGAGTGATCAGACCTTAGCCACTGTAGACAACAGTGGCCAGATCTTAGCCACTGCAAACGATAACGACTAAGCCATAAGAAGCAGTTTTATCGACAAACATGCATGATCACGGGTAGAAGTGGCAGTCTACATGCAATAAAGGTGAGCGGGAATAACTTTGCATTCATTTTCATGACCATTTCACATAGGAGACTTGAGTTGCATTTAAACTTTAGTTAACTGACCTCCAAGCATAAACAAAGGACAAAAGCTTCTCATGCTAATGACCAGTTCACATAGGAGACTCAAGTGGGCAGTTGGATTTCAGTTAACTGACCTTCAGACATAGACAAAGGAAAAAAGCTTCTCATGCTAAATTGCACTATGCATGAGAAATGCATTCCTAGGGCTTGGACAAAGACCTAGGGTTTCACACTATAAAAGGTGCAAGCCTAAGATACATCTATCATCAAGATATGTTTTATTGAAGAGAGCTTCCGAGACTTGGAGAGTTCCCTTGGAGATCACATGTACGACGAAGCCTTGACAGATTGAAGAGCACAAAACCTATTATTTCAACATCATATACAGGCTTTGACCCACAGCTTTGGGGCAAAGAGAGCAAGGTTTACCTTAGCGGCCATTATCTTGGATAGTGGCCCACAGGCTTTGCTTAGGTTTTAGACATAGCTTCTTTTATTCTGTTTCTTCATGTTTTCATATCATTAGCATATATTTACATGATTTCATAGCATAATTTCATCGTATTTCTGTTAAATTATTTTATTACTAACAACCTCATCTAGGGAGGCAATCTCGGACATCTTAGTGTGTGTTGTTTCATTGCTTACAGGGCCATAGGTTCATCAGATGAAACCTGCAACATACGAGAGCAAAAGGGATACCTCTAGGAAAAAGACCTAGAGAAGGAGGCATCTGTAAGCCCTCATACATTTTTGTGTGTGGAACCGGGAAGCCTTTATAAGCTCACCACCTCTTCATGAAAGGGGTACTCTTTGCCTATTTGTAACCTTATTGTATTGAAATGGGTATCCCTAAGAGGGACCAACATGTAACCGAATTTCAATACAAATAAAGAGATCCATCTTTGTTATTTTCGTGTTATATGATTTTTTTTATTGTCTTCCATTTCATATTAGATTTTTAATAACATTTCAAGTATATTAAAAAAGCGAAGCGTGCGTCTTGGGGTCACTACACAACTCATTCAAAAATTCCATTGATGTAGAAAACCTTATATCTTCCAAATATTAAAATTACAAAAAATTAGTAATTCCTTTTTTTATTGGTGAAAGGGGTTTTGAAAGGATCCCATAATATTTTACAAAAGGAGGAAGGCAAGGAGAGGATCTCCTAGCTAAATGAAATAAAATCAAGAACTTCTCTTCAAGGTAGCAAAGAGGAGCTATAAAATTAAATAGAGAGGACAACGTAAGGGAAATGGAGAAAGCCTTTCAATGTGAGAAGAGAAGACATCATAGGGGTAAATGAGAAGGAGAAAAAATTAACATAGGAGATATTCCTAAAAAAAAACCAAAAACCTCGCAAGACTGGAATACTAAAACAACTAAGTTAATTTCTAGTATTATTGGTATCATGGATTGCATCAGCCCAAACATATTTACCCACCAAACTTTTGAACTTGTCTAAAATTTATGCTGGTATTTGTATTCCTCCAGGAGTGCATCTGTTTGAATCAGTAGGGATTAGGTCATCTTGGTAGCTTTAGAAAGAGCTTTCATGATATCATGAAGTTCTTTGAGGTATCCCTTATCAAAAAGGAACAATCAACAAGAAACGTGAGAAACCAGCATACGTTGTTTGGAATAGAATTCGGGGGGTGGACTCTTTTGGAAATAGAAGTGCTCTTCAATTTTACCTAAAAATACAAGGAGTCCTTTGACTGGTCTTGATTATCAATGATGATGGGTTCCTTATGTTTTCCATTAGTAGACTTGCTCCTAGTGGAGTAGTGGCGAGGCTCGAACTTCAATGTGCTTAGGGTTTCCTTTGCTTTCACCTCAAAGTGAAGCATGTGGTTGGCTCTTGGGAATGATGGATTAACATCAACATTGTCAATTTTTAATTTTCTCAAAAACAAAATCAAATTAAATCTTCTTCAAAAAAGCTCAATTTAAAACTTCAAAAATTAAAAAAAAAACTAGTTGAATTCCTTAACAGTTTAAGCTTATTAAAAACACTAATGAAATTTTTTTAAAAATAAATAAATTCCTTATTACTCCAAGATTATAAAATAAAAAAATTATCACACCAAACAAATTAAATTTAATTAATCAACCTTAAATTAAATACTAAATCTTATTTCTCCTAACTTAAACTTTAAATAAATTCTAAATAAATTTATAAATCTTAATATCTAACTAACCTATATTCACACTCACTCTGGCTCATATGATGATCTTGTTGTTCAACCACTCCACTACTATGTAGCTTGTGCAATATTTCTTGTGTTGTGTTCCTTGTATATGCTTTAGATACTCAATACATGGGTGATTACATGTAATATGTTCAAAACTATTTCAATACCATCTGAAGTATAAATCCTAAGGCATTATATTTGGTAGTTTACCTTTCCCTTGGAGTGTTACATGTTTAATATTCAATGGTGCTTAATGGCTTGATGTATCTCCTTCCTTTATGGCACTTTCTTCTTCAACTATTGTGTTGCTTCAAATTCTACACTCTTCACCTTCTATGCTACAGGTTTGTTTTTTATGCGAGCTTTCTCCAATGTGTTTTCTCAACTTCTATTACAACTAACCCGATACTAAATTTAATATTTGTGCTTGCAAGTTCCTCATTTTTTTTGTAGCCAAATAATTTGCTAAAATTAGTATTATGCATGTATTTGCATAAATAGCCTTAATCATTCATGTATTATGCATGAAATATAACTTACAATATTAATTGCTCAAAATGTATACAAGCTTTATTACTTCACTTTCTCTTACAAATACAATAATGCTTGTTCTTCTTGTATTTGATTATCCTCATTATGGAGTATTACCTCCATAATATAGCAATAGTAATGTGAATCTTTGGATACTTAACTATAGCTCTTCATATTCCAAGTCTCATGACTCTTGGCTTGACTGCTTGACGCATGCATACTTGATGAACACTTGACACTATAACATATGCACACTCTAATATAAGATACTTGTGCACATATTTACATTACATATTTTTTATCATACATATAATACACTTGCACACTAAATCACATGACACTTGTGTATTTCCTACACATTATAAATTTACATGACACTTGTGAATTTATTGCACATTCACACTTACATAAAAGGGGAAATATAATTCACACTCTAAACTATGACTCAATCCTAATCTATTATTTACAAATATACCATGAAGGTATCATGGGGGTACATTAGCATGTACCAAATAATGTAATATACTCCAACAAGTATACCAATAGTATTATATAGAAGGCATCCATAATATTACATAGAGAATAACCAAATACTTACATAGCACTTGCCCTTACATTACATCAAGATAACTTGAAGGTGCTTCATGACTATCAGTCTTGACTTAATAAGGTTAAAGTACAAATATTCTAACATATAGTTATGTCTAATGGTAATACTTTGGAACTCCAAAAAGGAGGTTTAAGTTTCAAATATAATGAAGAGTAAAGTTGTACACCATACTTTGGTAACTAGAGTTTGGTTGGATGAACATATATTATGTAAATAACACCTCTATAAGGATTGTCTAATATGGCTTATGGTCTTGTAGACATTAAAAGATTCCTACAAAATAATCTTGGGCTCATTACCTTTTTAGATTTATAATTTTTTTCTTCAATTTATAGAACATCCAAACACTACTCATAGGTCTCCTTGCTTTGATGAATCACTTGAGCCTTGATGTATTTTTGTGCTATGGTTTTAGACTAGTGAACTATTATGTTCCTTTTGGTGGGTGAGAATCCATTCTAATTCAATATGTATAACAAATATATCTTTAGGTGAAAATAATTATTCCTTTAGAAAAATATTACTCCCTCGTCTTATAATATTATATTTTAAGTAGATCAGTTCACTAGTTTAATACCTAGTTCTTACTATTTAGTTTATTATAGAAGAGGTTAGAGAATAGTATTATTCCTATTTTTATAATTGTGTGGAGAGGTTTATGATTTAATCTATTAAAATATAAAAATAACATTAATTTCTCCAAGAGGAAATGAAAAGAAGGGATTCTACAATATTTTTCTTTCAAATTCATAGAATAAAATTAAAAAGGAAAAAAATTAAAGAATTTATAAAAACAAATTATCTTTATTGGTATATTATCTTAACACTAGAATCCATATGGCCCCGAAGTCAAGGTCATTTATAAACTCAATATTATAGATATGGGCAATATCAATGATCATAACAAGTAAGGAAGATAGAGATAGACCCCACTCTTTTAATGATAATAAATTAACTTTTGAAAAATAAGGAGTAAACCTCTATTGTAAAGAGTTGTGTCCCTTCATAAGGGTATGTATGACATAGTTAATTTGCATACTCAAATTTAGCAATGACATCATACTAAATCATTATTTATTATAATTGAAGCGGGTAGAAAATGACATTTGATAATTTAACACAAAATACAATGATGCATTAAACAAAGAAATTGTAATTTCATTGATATTAAGAGATACGTGTTACAAGAGGGACATGATGCCCTTTATCCATTTCTTTTCTTAACTATGTTACAATCAATTTGATGTCTTCTTCAATTGTCCCTCAGTGTAGGTGGGCCTCTTTGCATGTGGGATACCACCAGGTTGCTATTGATTTGATGCTGCTCTTCCTCTTTAGATTTGCTACATAACCTATGAAGAACCTGCAAAAGGGTGTTAGTGTGATGGGGGGCTTGCCTTAGTCAGGCCCCATGTTTATGAAGATGAAATGACCATAAAAACATAACAAAATCTGAAATAAATTGTGCAGAAGGTAATAATATGATGAAATAGATCTTAACTCCAAAATCTGGAGTGATTTGGGGCCTGTAGACCCAATTCTTCACCCGAGAGGTGAACTGAGGTCAGATTCGTGGGGCAAGGGGAGATTTAAGATTTGAAGCCTCTTCTACAAAATCCTTTTGATGGATCGATTCCTAGGTAGCTAGGGTGCATCTATGTGTTGTTAAAATCTGATTGTGTGCATCGAGAACTGACTATTCAATGTTCACTTTCCATTTTTGTAGAGTTTATGTGCTTTGTTGAATTTGTGAGAGATCTCTAATTAGGGGTTTAGGACCCGCTATTTATATGCAAAGGCAAGGTGGGGGGGAAGTTAGATAGACTAAACCTATATTTTATTCTGACTAGGGTTAGGTTAGGAAATGCAATGTGGCAACATCACATTCCTTATGGGAAATATTCCATTCTCACACATGTGTGAGGATGGATTATGGCTAATCTTGATTATGAGATCTTAAGTCAATTTAGGATATGATTAGGGTTTTTTAGGAAAATATCTCAACAAACCCTAATTTCACATACGTGGGAGGATGTAATTAGTGTTAATCAATATTAAGGGTTCTTTTAATCAAATTTTCCCTAAAAAGGTGACTTAAGTGAAGTCAACATTAAATTAGATTTTTGGAATTGACTTGTTAATTGTTTTGGTCAACTAATACCCCGTGGGGCCTCAATTGAGTGCAAATAGACTGTCGAAGGATATCCTAGTGCATGGGATGTGATTTTGAAGGCTTATGATGTTTTGGGACCTAAAATTCGGAGTGATACATGGAAGTCTACATATTACTATGGCAAACTATGGCAATCTACGCATTACTACGCATGACTATGCCTGGCTACACATGACTACACATGACTATGATAGCCTACAATAACCTAGAGATGTCTAGAATCACCTATGAATATATAGAAACATAAATTTGTGACTTTTGGGTGTCTAAATTTTTCCCTTTTAGTACTATATTGTGTAGAAAATAGTTTAATACAAAAATGTGAAGGGTTTGTGCAGAAGGAAAAGGGGTAGAAGGGGAATGGAATATAGTCAAAGAGTATGTAGCCGCTCGAAGCGTGACCATACATCATTTATTGAATACCCAAGGGAAAGAAGAGAGGAAGGAAAGAAGGAGAAGATAAAAGAAATAAAAACAATGGTGGTGAATGAAAATGAATGATTATGGATGCAATGATGTGATTTTGCTGAGTCCGTATGACATTCATGATGCCATACTAGTTGCTTGAGAATGGTAAATTTTGACTGCTTTGCTTTTGTGACCAGATCAGCATGGTCCAAAAGTATGATTAGGACAAAAGCCTAACTAGCTCTTTGTTGTTGATTTATTGATGAGAACATGGTGACAAGTGTCAAACCATTTGAACCAAGTTGACATTTAGCTTATTCAAATGTGTCATTCATGATGTTCCATCAATGCCAGATATAAATACTCTAAATGTTGTGCTAGGATCATGCCAAATATATCATCCATTATGTACTTGACATACAAGAATTCTATATTGAATTCTTCATTGTCATGCATAGCTCTCTTGATGTAACCCATGTCTGATTGTGATTGAGATTGTTTTGTATGATAATCTTCAGCAAAAAAATTCATAGACAAATGCACTCATCACGCTTTTGGATTTTCGATGTTGTGGTTGCATGCAAAACTAATGTTGGATATGAATACCCCCTCATATGAGGAATCAGTAATGAAGTGAATGGAATGCGGTGATTTGATGATGCAACAATTGATAAAATACCAATTCATGACGAATATGATTGCAAATGAAGTTAAAAGACAAGTTTAGAAGGTTCCTAGGATTTTGGGGGACAAATGCCTGCTTTCCTAGGGATTTGGGTGTATTTTGGGATGTTTTGGTTCAGTTCACCACTCGAGGGACAATTTTGACCTAAATTGCCACCCGGGGGGCGAATTGGGTTTCAGTTTACCCCTCGAGGGGCAAATTAGTGGATAAGGTATATTTAAGCCCTAGTTTGCATGGGAGGGGTTCATTTTGATAACACTCAATGGTGGAAAGTGATTTGTGGAGACGTTCGATGACATGAGAGGAGCACGAGGGACAAGTTTGAGAGCGACAATGATGAGAGGGCATAGAGCGGTTGGAAATAGGTGCGAGGACCCACCGGTAAGTGATCTTTTGCTTTGTTTTGCTTTTGTTTTATTTTTCTAAGGAAATATGAATGAGGGGGAGGTTTTCATCCTGATTTAAAAAATTTTGCAATTTTTAATTGAAATTTGAATACAAAGTGATAAACAAGCCAAATGGGTATCCAAAAATGCGATAATTTTTTGAATTAGACTTGTTTTGATGCTGATTTGATCGGGTGAAGGGTAGAGTAGGTGTGAGGTTTGACCGTCAATTTTTGGAAGTAACGGTGTACTGACATTGATATATTTTTGTATTTTGTCCACTAAAGTGGGAAATGGGTATCCCATTTTGTGACTATTATATTTTTTGACTTCACTTGATGTGATTTCAGAATTTCTCACTTTTAGGTATAATTTATGAAACCTAGACTATTAGATTTGACATGTTAGAGGTAAAATTTTTGAAAACCGATGAAACTTTCATCGTAGAAGGGCGAAATGGGTGTCCAAAAATGTTGTTTTTTGTGAATGAATTCATTTGGCCTACCTTTGATTTGCATTTCAAGGTGTAGATGATGTTAAACTAAAAATGAGCTATAGGAATCCCGATTTAGACTATATTCAATGTTTGTTTGAACTTTCACCGCTAAGTAGGCAAATGGGTATCAAAAAATATGACTGTTATTTTTTAATTATGTCTTCTGATGTGTGTTTGATTTTGGTGTATGTATAATAAATTTAATTGCAAATTTGGTGTTGATTTGTGTGTTGTTTTTGAATTTTATCAAAAAATTTACCACTAAATTGGCAAATGGGTATTCAAAAATGCATTTTATTTTTGTATGTTGAATGAATTGATCATGTTTAGAATTTCATGCCACATGGATGACTTTGTGTTTGGATGTTGGAAGCCATATATGTATTGTTTATGACATTTGTTCAAAATTTTGCCATAAAATGATAAAATTGGTATCCAAATATGTGACTGTTATGTCGATGTGTTTTGTCATTTAATTTGTGTATTGTTTTATTTCGAAGTGCATGTCAATTTAATAGGTTTTAATTTGTAAATTTTGTTTTATGAAATTTGATTTGATTGCATCGCTTATGCGGATGTCTAACATGTGTTTTTATATGGATGAACATGTGAAAATGCTCGAACCCCATCATCGGGTGCAAAAAAATAAGGGTTTTTTTTACAAGGTGATGAATCATGAGGATGAGCTAAAGTGGTTGGATGATATATGGTTTCAAGGTGTGTGGGAGTGTATCAGAATACACACCAATAGGGCATATATATATGAATTGTGTGAGCTATGGGATGCTAAAAGGAATACATTTCATTTTCCTACTGGGGAGATGACTGTCACGTTAGAGGATGTGTATCGTATTTATAGGTTATCGATTGAGGGTGTTCTTGTGAGAGCAGAAGTTGATGAGAGTAAGGATGCAGTGCTAGAGCAGTTCTTTGGGATGGAGTGGAGGTCCATAGATATCTTTAAGATGGATTATGAGTTGTTATGGTTGCAGAAGAAGATATTTGATCAATAGTGTGCATCCATGATGATGATCTCCATGTATGCGCTACTTGATAGTTCTGGGGTTCTGTTTACCTAGAATATGCTATACTTGGTGAGTGATATGGTTGAGCACATGGTTGTATTTTCTTGGGCACCTACTCTATTGGCCCAAATTTATTGAGAGTTGCATGATGTTGTTCATGGTAGGAGGACAGGGTTGAGTGTGATTCCCTTACTATAGGTATGGGCATGGGAACATATAGCTATTAAGAGGCCATCTCTATTGCCTCGGTCTATGCATATGGAGGGTAAGGAGTATTTACCCTATACTTTAAGATGGAGCATAGTGGCTAAGTAGGGTATAAAGAGGCTGCATGAGGGTGACCCACTATTTTGAAGGGGTAATTTTGGAGATGCGACACCTGATGACATTAATTGGAGGCCTTGGTTGGGTGGCGTGATGTGGGATAAGGATGAGGATCAGCTGTGAGCCATTAGATAGTGTTGGTGGATAGTAGGTAGATATACTCGGTAGACCAAGTATTTTTAGTTTGATAGAGTGAGATGGTAGTTTGGCTTACGACAGGGTGTCCCTGGGGCTCCTATAATTTACTTCAGGTGCCAAGGCGACATAGGAGAGTGGCCTATGGTGTTGCCATGGGTTGGGGAGAGGGATCCTACTATGGATATCTTGTATGTGGTGGATGTTGGTACTACACCCGAGTTTTAGGCTTGGTGAGCATGTTAGAGTTGGGAGCCTGGCAGAGGTATGATTGATCAGTGGGTGGCATCTAATTTTGTCGTACCTCCACCAGAGGGGAGGACCAATAGGAGAGCTAGGGTCAAGGATGTGGCTGGTGATAATGAGGGGGTTCCTCTACGACATTAACGATGCCACTTGGGTGATGGAGCGAGCATCTAATATGTGAGGATGAAGCAGGTGCTCGTGGATGTTGATGTGGATATGGGGCAGGCTATTGGGGTAGAGAAGGAGAGAGGTGTTGCTACTATTATGGGTTACTTGGATGACACCATTGATATTAGTATATTTGTAGATGTAGCACAGTAGATTCCTATATATATCCTTATGATGTAAGATGTAGAGGAGGCATGGGAGCTATGGGATAGAGTTCTATAGTTGGAGGTTAAGGTCGAGTAGCTAAGGACTAATATGGTTATGCAGGGGACTGAGGTAGAGTAGTTGAGGGTCATGATGGTGAGGCAAGCTCAGACTATTACAAGCCTGATTGGTCGACTGGCTGTGGAGACTACCAAGAAGTTATTATGCAAGACTTCTTTATTAGTGCATGGGATTCCTCTTCTTTATTATTAGCAGGTGGTATCATAGTCTGGGATACAATCTTGAGTGCAAGCATCCTCACATTAGATTTAGATTAGTGTTGCTCTAATAGTAGAGGTTGGTGCTAGGTTTGAGGGGTAGGATCCGCCTGCTGTGGAGCTGGGCTACGGAGATGTGAGTGAGTCGAGAGGAATGTGGGGGGACTCATGGTGATAGTTAGGATTTATATACTTTATTGTAGCCTATGAGTATTTTGGATGCTATATGATGGGTATGGTCCCAAGTTGTAGCCTTTGGGTATTTTGGATGATGATATATATATACCTTGATTTCGATTGTTATATATGCATGTGTGATTTTGATTATTTGGAATGTATTGTGTTTATGTTTGCATAGGTAAAACAACATAATATGTAGGTATGTATGATAAATAGATGCATATGTGTGAATTGTTTAGATCTAATATCATTCTTTCATATGAATTAATTGTAGAGTAGTATGCATGATTATGTTTAGAATGTAGTATGATGTGATATTGAATGTGATGTTGTTGTGTATGTATGTAGTATGAATGCAATGATGTAATTTGACATTGGGATTCGTGTGAAATGAATGCAAGAATGTGATTTGCTATTTTAAATGCATGTAGGATGAATGCATGGTCGTAATGTATCTAGGTGTATATGGCATAGATGCATCAATGCATGTATGGACTTACTGAAATGCACCAAGGAAGCACTTGTATCATGGCATTTACATTTATGGATGTGATCCATTCCATGATTTTAGGGATGATGGATAATTTAAGGCATGTGTAATGGCTTTGACAAACATAGTTATGATAATCAAATCTCAAACCCTTAGTTATACAAGTTTTGTGGCAACTTATAACATAATTGGGTTGGTTCAAAGTCTATCTTGGACCTATGTGTGTGAAGTGTAAGGTTCATTTATCCATTTTTAGGGAGGTAGGATTAACCTATTGTAGATTCTACTAGACTAGCTATCTCATCCATCCACAATAGTGATCTATACAAAATTGAGATGCTAATGTGAGATATGTGTTGTCACCTGTAAGACTATTCTACTAGTAGGCAGGCTTTTGGAGCCTATTGCTAGTGATGGGAATCATCCCATGGTGTTATGTTACACCTAAGGACAAAAGGAAATAAGCATAACATGGGTGATATCAAGAGGTGTTTCCTTTTGTTTTTTTCCTCTCATATAGTGTTGACCTATTTAATTGTGGTAGTGCTATTTTCTTTTTCCTAGGGCATTGGCGTTTGTTTCTACCCTATTCTTGCCTTTTGCTTATGCTTGATCCCTTTGTTTATCCCTAGGTTGTATGTTGACCATGCAGGCGATAGGATGAGTAGGGGATACCATTTTCTAGATGGTGATATCTACTCAAGATGTCCTCTTTCCTAAGCTCAAAATTGTTTAATGTGTAACCTATTGTGAGTGATCCATGAAAGAATTTGAACCAACATAAAGGACCATAAGAAGAATGTACAAGACTCAATAGCTATGGCTGACACTGGATTGCCTAAACTATAGAGTAGTCAAAACTAAACATGACACCTATGTATACCCTAATCTTGAAAAGGGGGAATGGACATCCAGGTGGTGATGCTAACAAGTGCATGTATTACTCCTGCTGAGGTGCATTTTGGGGGAGAATGTACAAACATGAATTAAAATTCTAATTATAAAGACATATGGATATGTGCAATGGATGTAAATGTAAATGATGCAAGTGGGGGAATGCAATATCTACAAGAGGAAAGTTATGCTATGTAGAAGAACAATTTTAGAAAAATATATTTACATATGAGTAACGTGTGTAATTATGACAAAAGGCTTTATACTATGATCATGGTTGCCCTAGTGTTTGGTGTGTGTGTGTGTGTGGTAGATGTATGTAATAATCACCAAAAGAAGGAAGATGTGAGAGTGGAATGTACAAATGAAAGAAGTGAGAAGAAATAGACATTGGTAACCAATCAAGAAAAGGGGATTACCAAAAGCCAATGAAAATAGGAGAGAATAAGTGAGTCAGCATAGGTAAGAAGTGATGCGTAGTCGTTATACCATCATTAATTCTCAATGAATCTGTCAATCCAGGGCAGTGTACAAGGCTATCTGCGGGAGAAGAAGTGAAACAGCTATAACTTAGGTCAATCTAGGGCAACAAGTCTTATTGGTGGAATCGGTTTGGTGGGGGGTTTTGGAACATTCCTATCTCTAAATTGCATGAATTAAATCTTAATCTAAGTTGCAGAATTGGAAACTAATCACTAACTACAGAAATGAAGTCCTAATTACAATTGCGTAATAATACCTAATTATATTGCAGAATTAACAATTGCGTAATTGAAAGTCCGATTCTAATTGCGGAAAGGAAATCTAATTACTTTTGCAGTAATGAAAGTCTAGATCTAATGTGGAAATAAAAACTATCAAAATTCTCGTAATGATAAGGTTGTCAATCCTCCTCGCTCGTATTTTGACAGCAAAACATAAAAATGCAGGAAATTGCTGAAAAAATAGTAAATGCTGAAAATAACAGTCTAAAAATAAAGTGAAAGCTTGGCTGAAAGTAAGATTGCAACTAAAACATTAAGCACAAGATTTATCTTAGCATAAATAAACTAATACCGCAAATATTATCAACTATTCACAAGCAATTTACATAACAAGTTCTCGCAACTCATTCTCATCGCAAAGAAAATCAGTAATAAAACCTCGTTCCGTTAGTCCTCCTCCTAGGTCTGGAAGTGGCCAGCCTCTTTGTCCGTAAGAAGGTGTAAGTCTCTCTCTCTTTCTAAATCTTAATCACATTCATTTACAAGTAATTTGAAATAGAACTGGTGCACTTTATTGATCAAAAGACATGATTACAAGAATTTTGTTGAAAAACTGTTACAGGATTGTAACAGTCAATTCCTAGTTATACTCTGTATTTAGCTTCCTTACTCTATTTTCTATCTATCTGCTATTTCTCTACCTCTCTCTATAGCTCAACCCGAATGGGAGCAATATTTATAGCTATCCTATGATCTCGATTACAAACAAAGAATATCTCAAAAGATCTAATCCTAAAATGCTGCAACAAATTCTGGTTTTATCCTAGAAGAGGACTAAAACCTGATCTTTCCCTTAATGATGGATTTGGTCGGCAATGACGGCAAAGACAGATGGAGGATATTTCTCTTTACTTTTTCCAACCTTTATTTCCCTTTTTCCGCCTTCAAAAATCGGTCAAAAAGGTCAAAAACACATTCTCTTCTTCATTCCGAAGATAAGTGGCTTCATTCCGAAGACAAGTGCGGTTTTCATTTCGAAGATCGCTCATTCCGAAGATACTGCATTCTCATTCCGAAGATCGCTCATTCCGAAGATACTGCATGCTTCATTCCGAAGATCCGCTCATTCTGAAGACGCTGCTTTCTTCATTTCGAAGATCCGCTCATTCCGAAGATGCTGTGTTTTCTTCATTCCGAAGATATCTGTTCATTCCGAAGATGCTTCGGAATGAACAAATGTATGCTTTCCATTGGTTTCTTCTGCATCTCTCGGGTGGGTTATCTCCTAAGATCAAATTCTAATGGTCTTCATCCCTTTCCTCATGTGAATTCCATGCCTTGCTATTTATGGACAACTGGCTGGAATTTATATGGGAAAGACCGCTTTTTGCCGCACAGAGAACAATTTGCTTGCACTTGCTGCGGATTTAGGTGAAGTAAATGCTTGAAACAAATCAGAATATGATTAGTGAAATGCTGCTATTATTCTAAGCATATCCCATTGTAGCAAATCATAACAAAAAGAGCACAAAACTATGCAAAAAGCTGTAAAATCAACATATAATATTTCAAATACATTGATCATGCAAAATGGTTAATATACAACATATTAAATCAACTTAACTAACATATCAGATAAAACATAAGAGTTTATAGGCATTTTTAGTGTACAAAACATGTTATAATTGAGGCATTTCCAGGCCTCATCATTTTCCCCCCAACTTATATTGATGCATGCCCTCATGCATTCTGTTGGGCTATGGAATCACATATGTCCATGTTTAGATTCCATGACCTGTAGAATAACTTCTTGCCTATGTAATATCCCCTGTTTTCCTGAATGTTTCTGAGCCAATCTTCAAATTGTTCATCAGGCTGTTCATTTTCCTCAAAGTAAAATGGAACTGGAGTAATGATGGTTGGAGGCCTGAACCTGAGACCTATCCAGTTATGCTGCATGATCTGGATCAGTTGGACTACACCTTCTCGCCTCTTCTTCTGGACCACTCTAGATTGATGGGGGAGATAGGTTCTCTTTTCCTTAAAGACATGGAAAGTTCATTCCATCTGTCTCTGCATACTGACAATGCTGGAAAGAAATTGTGATCACAAAAATTGTTAAATCTGGTCACACAGTCCCTCAAATTGTTCAAGTACATTCTCTTGATATCATCCTTGTTCATCATTGAGAAGTGCTACTGAGTGATATTTAAGTGATTTGGCTGGATTGCTCTGACTAACAACTCAGCCCTTGTTTCAACCACTTTATTCTGCCTTTTCTCATGATCCCAATAAAGCTGATTTTGCAAGGTAGACATAAATGCTCTCAACTGAACATCTCCAATGTAGATTTGAGGATGAGAGTCAACTTCCTCTGGTATGAAGAAACTGTGCAAAAATAGTTCACACAGGAGATTTTTCTGCTCAAAAGGACTGTCAAAATATGCCTCCAGAAAATCTTCAATAGTGTCCAATTTGTATGGAAGGTTTGAAGTAATCCTCATGACCTGCCATCTAAGGTATTTCTCCTTCAAAATAAGGCTGTAAAATCTGGTTGGCCGTCTAAATTGGACTAAAAACTCAGCAATTTGGCACAAGTCAGATACCTTTTCTTTCAATGCCTGAATTTTTGTGTCCTTGGCTTCTAGCTGTTTTGCCTCCAGTTTGAATTTTTTAGTTTTACTGGCAAGCTGTTCATATCTAATCATCCAGCTAGCTATGTCTGCATTGTACTGCTCTAGGGACACAGTATTAGGTGGTCTTACTACAGGGGGAATCCTAGGCACCAGATTTGTCTGAACTCCTTTTTCTGCCACTTCCATTGGCTGTTCATCTGTCAATATCTCTACTTGCACCCCCTTATTTGCTATTTCTATGGGGTTGTCATCAGATAGTATTTCTACTTGTACCCCTTATCTGTTGTTTCTACTGGAAGTGTAACAAGTTGAAATGCAGGGACCTCATTTGGAGTACTTACTTGAGCATTTTCTTGTTGTTGGGACTGTTCCTGTGTTGGTGGCTCATTTTCAACATCCTCTGCGATATTTCTCACCATTTCTGAAGCATCTTTAGAACAAGAAGGCACTGCTTCAGAATGAACAGGCACTTCTTCAGAATGAAGGAGTGCTGTTTCAAGATGAACTTCTATATCTGCCTCAACAGAGTCATCTGTTCTTGATAAACCAGAAGCAATTGAGCCAAACTGTCTTCATCATGGGATACAACTGGCTATTTTTCAGATTGTGACAACTTTTTCAGTTCTGCCACTTCCTGCTGAAGTTCTGCAATTTTTCTTGCTTGCATCTCAATGATGCTTTCTTTCTCTGTGATCCATTTGGTCTATGTTTTGACAACACTTCTTGCTGCCCTCACCGCTCGATGATGTCTTCCTCTTCTATTTCGCTTCAAGTTGATGCACAAATCGCTTGCGCTTGGTCGTTCAACCAAATCTTCTTCTCATCGCAACAGCTTGTTCTTGTTCGAGGAGGCTCGTGAAACTGTCTATAAGGATATCTACCATATCTGTAGCCTGTTGAATTGTAGCCTCCTCCAAACCAACTTGCTCAATTTCTTCCTCAGCCATCTGTTCAGGGAATTCTAAAAAGTTATCAGATGCTGGTTGTATTTTTGTGACATCTGGGCTACTTGGTCTATCTTCTTCCTCCATGACCTGTTCCTAGCTTCTTTCAAATGGATTCTTGTAGACCTCCTAGTTCCGGATGCAAACTTCTTCTTTTTGCTCTATTTTTCGGTGACAAAGGGGTCATGGGGTCGTATTTGATGCCTCTGTTTCCCTTGTTTCACTTCTCTGTTCTGACAAGTCAGTTGCAGCTTCAGCAAACCGAACTTTCTTTTGTTTTTCTGCTCGTCGCTAGTTCCAGATCCTCTTTTCCTTTGTCTCTTAGCCTGTGAAGTTGAAGGCTCAGGAGCAAGGTTTTCCTTGTGCTGTGGGGTGTAGTTCTCAGAATCGCTTCGGGGCATCTTCTAGCCTCTTCTCGCAAGATCCTCTCGCAACATTTTCTCGTAGCTTCGTAATATTTTCTGCAGTAACTATTTCCTCTTCTCAGCAACATCAGCAGTTCTTGGCTCCTCTTCTTCTTCACTTTCATCCCCAAAAATGAAATCATTTAGGTTAGAGTAAAACCTGTCAAAACTCCTAGGGTTTCCTCTAAAATGATGTTGGCAAACTAATTTGATAAGGCCATGATGGCGAAGGCTCCCTTTACCCTCCTGATATCTTTTTGCCATATTCTTTAATTCTTGATACAAATACAGGGGAAGATTAACCCTAACTTCTGGTTGTTGTCTACCATGTCTGAGATGGTTTAAAATTCGTAGATGATGCCCTGATAACAGCACATACTGCCCTTCACAGGTCAAAAACTTAATCACCTAGGTGGCTACTTCATCCCAAGGTTCTTGCAGGCTGGCCCTTTTTAACCCTTTGCATGTGTTGTTATGGGTTAAGTATTCAGGTTCCCTATCATTTTCTTCTACAAACTGATTAAATACATTTGCTAATGTGTTCTTGCCAGATCTAGTAATTGAAATTCCTCTAATGGCAGCTCTCGTAATCCGACTTAAAATTTTAGGGCTTACCTCAATAGACATGCCATTGACATGTGCTCTGTTGTTTCTGAATGTATGGGCAAACATGCCAGCTAAATCTTCAGAAGACCCATTGAATTTGTCCAAAAACGTCATAAACCCTCCGTCTTCAAAAATCTGCACAACTGCCAGATTTTCTCGGAGGAAATTGGTATCTGCAGGCTCTGTTCTGATTTTTCGCCCCATTTTTCTCTGTTTAAAATTCGTACACTACGGCTGCTGTTCTACTGCAGGATTTTTGGCTGTTTCCTGTTGCAAATTTGCAGAGTTTTGAGTTAGAACCCTCGTTGCCCTGTTTCGCGTCTTCTTCTTTGGAATGAGCCGTATTCTGTGCACTGTACCTCGCAACACGTCTTCGGAAAGAAAGATGGCACACATATCTACTTCTGCACTGTACACCTGTTCGTTGATAATTGCATGGATGTCCTTGCCGTCAGATCCACCTCATCGTTTTGTAGATTCTCACGTGCATGTTAATTGACATTAAAAACTGGTGGCATATGGTTGCAGATTCTCCGTATTTCCAATGAGTGCAAAAATAGACCATGTGCTGATTGACACGTGTCCCTTCCTCGCATGCAACTAAGAAAAATCTTAATTTTGTCATACCTTGTTTTCTTGGACGCCACGTGGAAATGTTCTTTCCGAAAATGCAAATAAAATTTCATTCCGAAGATTATGACTTCATTCCGAAGACAAGTCTTCATTCCGAAGACAAATCCTCATTCCGAAGATTATGACCTCATTCCGAAGACAGGTCTTCATTCCGAAGACAAATCCTCTTTGCAGAATTTTCATTCCGAAGATAGATCTTCATTTCGAAGATCAATCCTCATTCCGAAGATTAATCCTCATTCCGAAGATCAGGCTGTATTATGAAAGTAAATCGTCATTCCGAAGACATACCCTCATTCCGAAGATAGATCTTCATTCCGAAGACATATCTTCATTCCGAAGATGATGCAGCAAGTCGTCATTCTGAAGACCAAGTTTCATTCTGAAGACAAATTGTCATTTCGAAGACAATTTTTCTTTCTGAAGACAAGATGCAACATTCATTTTTCTGTCATTCTGAAGACAATTTCATTCCGAAGATAATACAACAGGCACTATTTTTGGCATTCTTGTTCGAAGATTAGGCATAAATCAATATTGTCATTCTTAAAACATGTTTTTAAGTATGCCAACTCTTATGAATACCTTTTATGCTAATGGTTAATTGTCACATACTATATACCAATCATTTTACAATGAAGAAATGTAAGAAATATATACCTGATAAAAACAGTTAATGCCACTTTTGAAGAATGACTGCTTTTGTTGATATTCTACTGAGATTTTCTGCAACATTTCAAAACAAGTGCACTAGGTGAATTTGTACGATGATGGTTCAAAAAAATTCTCAAGGTTATGCATGCCAGAAAACCGGTTTTCATGCATACCAACCCAGTAGTGCCTTAAAAAGGTTTTCACTGCTGAGTTATTCATTTTTCTCTTTTTTTTTTTTCTTGATTTTCCCATTTTTTTTTTGCCTCTCCTTTTCTCTCTTTTTTCTTTTTTCTTTTTTCTTGATCCTGACTATGCCCATGAAGGAATTTCATGATTTCCCCTGAAACCATGCCCATGAAGGAATTCATACTCAGAATTTATTCATCTTTTTGTTTTCTATTTTTCCGATTTTTTTTGTATTTTCTGTTTTCTTGAAATCCACCGATCATATTGATTGTTTTGAAGTGGAAGAAGGAATCTCTTCCACCTGCTGTATCCAAACTGTCAAGTTGCTCGCAAGAACTCTTCTTTAGTCGAGGTGTATGGTATACCCTGAGGCGATGTCCATTCACTACCAACTTTCTTCGTGACCCATCAATGGGGGATAAATGAGCTACTCCATTGTTGAATACCTCTTCAATCCAATAAGGTCCCAACCATCTAGTTTTCAGTTTTCCATGGAAGTCTTCATATTGAGAATCGAACAAGAAAGCCCAATCTCCTTGTTGAAGTTTCCTCTGCTGAATGTGACTGTCATGCCACAGCTTCCTCTGCTCCTGAATTACCTCAATTTGGTGCAGAGCATCCAATCTAAGTTCATCCAATGCATTCAGCTGTAGAATCCTGTCTGTCTGTGCCTGCGACAAGTCAATTCCAATTTCCAATGCTGTGCGCAATGTTAGTAACTCAAATTCAATAGGTAAAAGAGGCTTTTTACCAAAGACTAGTTCATAAGGTGTGAATCCAGTAGTGGACTTCCAAGTGGTATTGTAGGCCCAAACTGCTTCTGTAATTTGTCTAGCCAATTTTTCCTATGAAAAGCTACTATTTTTGTCAAGATGCGTTCTAGTTCCCTGTTTGTTACTTCAACCTGGCCATTTGCTTGTGGGTGGTAGGGTGATGATTTCCTATGTTTGATTTCATATAATTCTGTAAATACTTTTATGACTTTGGATGCAAATTGGGGTCCTTGGTCTGTGGTGATAGACCGTGGAGCTCCAAATCTCTGAAAAATCTGAGTGTACAAGAAATCAACGACCTTTTCTTCACGAGCATGTTTGAAAGCACGCACCTCTACCCACTTTGTCAGGTAATCAGTGCATACCATAATATGCACCTTTCCTTGAGAAGGTGGATCAATAGGTCCTACAAAATCAAGCCCCCACTTCTCAAATGGTTCTAAAACCATTTGAGGCTGCAGTGGCATCTCATTTGTATGAGTGGGTTTCCCCATTCTTTGGCATGCATCACAATGCCTGATGTACTTTTTCACATCCTTGTGAAGAGATGGCCAATAATATCCTATCCCCAAGATTTTTCTAACTGTGCTTTTTACAGAATAGTGTCCACCCGAGGGTTCATCATGACAAGCTCTAAGGATATCATATACTTCATCCTTTCGGATGCACCTACGTAACACATGGTCAGGACTGCACTTGAAAAGCATACCCTTAATCCATTCAAAAGAAGAACTCTGTTTGATCAATTGTTTTTTCTGTTTTGAGGTGAAATGTGAAGGAACTTTCCCTGTGACCAAATAATTGGCTATATCTCGCAAACCAAGGTGATTGAACCGATATAGCAAATAGTTTTTCATCGAGAAAAGTGTCATCAACTAATTCCCCTTCATCTCGTGTTCTCGCAACCCGGACAAGAAATCTGCAACAACATTAGCTTTTCCCCGGTTTGTTGATTATGGTGATATCAAATTCTTGCAGCAACAAGCAACCAACGAATAATTCTTGCACTTACCATAGGTTTATTCATCAAATACTTAATGGTCGTATGATCTCGTGTGAATAAATATTTGATAACCTCGTGATATAATGCCCGAATTTGTTGATGGCATAAATCACCGCTAGGAATTCTTTCTCGCTTGTTGTATAATTTTTCTCTCGCTCCCGTCAAGTTTTTGCTAATGTTGTAGATGGTATAATGTTCACCATTATCAATTTGTCCTAATGCTCGCTCCAATTGCCGTATTGGAGGCATCAGCTTGAATGTGAAATGGTAATGTCCAATTAGGTCCTCTAAGCATAGGTGGAGTTATCAATTTCTCTTTCGTAGCTTCAAATGCTTCCCCGACACTTTGCAGTCCAGGAGAATTCAGAATCTTTAGTCAATAAGGCAAACAATGGACTGGCTATTGTACTAAAGTTGGGAATAAACCCGCGGTAAAAACCAATGTGTCCTAGGAAACTTCTGACATTAGTCTGAGTTTTAGGAGGAAGGAGGTTCTTGATAATTTCAACTTTCTTTGGATCAACTTGGATCCCTTCAGGAGAGATGTGATGACCAAGAACTATCCCTTCCTTCATCATCATGAAGCATTTATCCGGATTTAAGGATAAGTGGTATGTTTCACAATGAGTTAAGACTTTGTCAAGATTTTCCAATGTAAAATCAAAAGTTTGTCCACATACCGTGAAATCATCCATGTAAATTTCAACACTTTTGGTGGTCGGATCAGCAAAAATTGCTAGGACCGCTCATAAAAGTTGTCGGGCATTACACAAACCAAAAGGTAAAACCCTATAGGCAAATGTTCCCCATGGACATGTAAAAGTTGTCTTTTCTTGATCTTCAGGTGCAATCTGAATTTGATTATACCCACTGAATCCATCAAGAAAACAAAAGTATCTTTTTCCAACAAGAGTATCTAACACTTGATCTATGAAAGGTAATGGAAAATGGTCTTTGTATGTCACCTTATTCAATTCTCTGTAATCTACACATACTCTCATTTTTCCATTTTTCTTAGGAACTATTACCAATGGAGAAACCCATTGACTATCATAAATTGGGTAAATGAATCCTACTTCCAGGAGTTTTTCAATTTCTTCCTTCACAATATCTCTTAAGGCAGGATTCAATCTTCTTTGAAATTGTCTGACTGGCTTGACTTCTTCGGTATAGATCTTATGGGTACATATATCAAGGATGAACTCCCGACATATCTTTGTAGTTCCAAGCAAAAGCATGAACATGCTTCCGCAAAACAACTATCAATTTTTCTTCCTCTTCCCTAGTAAGTCGGGCCGTAGATATTCAAAAATTTGCCCTGGCCGGACTTCTATTTGTTTTGTATTTAGAAGGACCGAATTCACTCCTTCATACTTGGTGATTAAGGGATTAAGAGGACATTGCCGTGATTGGAGAAACGAAGCGCTTTTGTTTCATTGCTGCTTGAGGGAAGCATTTCTTGTATGGAACAAGTGAGAAGGAAAATCAGATGATGGTGCCATCCATGTGATAGTGAAACAGAGTTTCCTTGTGATAGCACAGATGATTCATCTTCAGATTTTTGATTCTCCTCATTACTTATCATTTGTTGGATATTTGTTGCTTCCTCTTCTAAACCTTGTTCATGCAGAACATTCATCAGATTGTTTCATTTTCTAAGTTTTCTGTGTCACTGAGGTCTTCTGTGTGTTCTCTTACTACTAAGGTAGCTAGTGTAGAGATGACCTCTTCCGGTTCCTCATCCGAGTCGAAAACCATAACCGACCTAAAAATTTGCTAGATGGTTTTGGCAGGAGGATATAAAGAAATTTGTTTCAGCTCAATACCATTTGAAATGGTCATATTTCCAGATCTTAGCCTATGAAGGTCGCCGTAGCTTGCAAGCCAAGGTCTTCCCAAAATAATGGGATATCCATGTGCTGAATTTCTTGGTCAGAAAACCAAAAATCTGTAGGGAATTCCCAAGAAGAAACTTCTATAGGGACATCTTCAATGATTCCTTCAGGTTTTGCTACCGACCTATCACCATTTCTAAAACCGTAAATGTGGGGCCGAGATGTTTGAGTCAGAATCGTTCCATTGTATCTTTAGTCATGACATTTATTGCAGCTCCTAGATCCACTAAAACATTTGATATTGGTACTCGAACCTATGGTGACCGTGGATAACCGGGCTTCCCGGATCACTATACTTTGGAGGTAGTAGTTTTCCGGATAAGAGATCAGCTATCTTTCCTTCAACCTGCACAGTCTTGGGGAATGCTTTCTTCTTTCTCCTCGTTCTTTTAATGCACAAATTTTGGACAGTACTGTTAATTTCTGGTATTTCCTTAATGGCTTGCAATAAGGGTAATGAGATAGTCAATTTTTTTAGTTCTTTGACCAATTCTCGACTCAGAAATTTTTGGTATTGCATTAAGTCTTTCAGGATATGGAACTATCCTTGGTAATTGTTCTGCTTGTGTCTCTTTTTCTATTGTTGGATCCAATTTTTCTATTTCTTTTGTTGGTTGGATTCTCTCTGGTTCTGATGATTCTTGCTCTTCATTATCTTTGATTTCTATTAAAACTGGTTCTGTGTACAACTTTTCCCGAACGGAGTTGAATATCACTACAATCAAGAACATTAATTTCAATATTTTCTTCAGCTTCAGCCACATAGACAGGAGGTGTCTGTCTTACAATCGTTTGGATTAGTGATTGGCCGAGCTGGTAATTGAGGTTGCTTCACTTGCTGTGTTTGCTATTTTTCTTGAAAATTTTGATTAGGTGCAGCAACAAATGCCGAGTTTGACCTTGATTCCTTTGTCGCCTTGGATAGGACTCGGTATTGCTCGATTCCATTGTGGTTGGTTTTGCATCCAATGTGGATTAGTCCGATTTTGATTCCAAGTCGGATTGTTTTGATTCCATGAGGGGTTGTTTTGATTCTGATTCCAGTCGGGTTACTCCAATTTGATCATGGCCATTCTTGGGAATTTGTCCATTGAGGATAATTCCAAGGACGTTGGGGTGGTTCTCATTGTCCCCAAGGCATAGTACCAGGATTATGCCCCCAATTTGTAGGAAAACGAGGGGGATTTTGATATTGAGAGAAATTTCCCCCTTGTTTTGGTCCAATATAGTTGAGTTCCTCACCTGGTTTTCTAACACGCTTTGAGTTGTGGTAGCAGTGGCATTGATCGCTTGAATGCCTTTTTGAACAGATACTACAAATGGCTGAGATGGTTGTTTTATTCAAAGGACATTCCTGCAAAGCATGTTTACTTCTACATCTTGGGCAATAAATTGCCAAAGGTTCTATGTTTTTAGCTTTTGCAGAGATTTCCCCTAAAGTAGTGTTTAAATGCACTAGGATATCGCTTTGAAATTTGCAAGTTCCTCTATCGAGTCCTTTACATCAGCATCCATTTGTGCGGCTTTTTCTTCTTCTCTCGCTTAGTGCGAGAGTAATTCCTGCAGAGATCCATAATTTCCTCATTACCGAGAGTGGTTACATCCCCTTTTCCCATCAAATCCGGAACTTCTCTGGATTCATCTTGCAATCCTCTCAAAAAGATAGTTTTACACAATTCTGGTTCTACTAGTCCACATCTCCTTTGAACAAAGGAGAACCTATCAAGGTAATCTTCCAAGGTCTCATCATCTTCCCACTTGATTCTAAATAACTCATCTTTTCTATTCCTTACACGGCAAGTATTCCCGATATTTGTCTAAAAAGACAGCCTCCATTTGATCCCGGGTTCTTATGGAATTTGGCTCTAAGCTCATGAACCAACGTAATGTCGAATCTTTGAGAGTTGAGGGAAAACCTTAAGTTTTTTATTGTCATTTATATAATCATAGGTCCGACACACTACCTTGAATTCAAACAAAAATTGGTCAGAATCTTCAGATACAACACCTCGAAAGGTGGGAAGTACCGAAGGTGAAATGGTCTTCATGGGAGAGTTTTGTGTTGGATTCAGATGAATAGGATATTCAAATGTTCTGGATGGTTGGAGTATATCCTGATCATCCCCTTCATTATGAACATAGCCATGCTGGCCATCTACATTGCCTCCTTCTCGCCATAGTTTCTTGTTTCTTAGGAGAAGTTAAAGCTTCCCAAATTGTTCTCTCAAGAGGTCCAAGCTTTTCTGTTGATGAGTTTGATGAATTATCTTCCTTAAGATATTCTGTTGATACAATTGGTGATTTTCCTTTCTCAAAATGTCCTACTGATGGTGAGACAGGTGATTTTTCTATTAGTCTTTCAGGTAGTTCAAACACAGGTGATTCACCCCTTAGGCGTGAAGATCTCCTTAATGGGACAAGCCAAGGATCCTTTGGGGTCTCCCTAGACTTACTCATTCATGTTTACTCCTAAATGACATAAATTAAGTCAATAGTTGTTATCTTACTCTGCTGTTATATTCAGATTTTAACCTGAATGTTCATCGCTTGGTCTGATTACAGCTATTGAACTATTTGTTTTCTTCTGACAACACTATTCCCTCGACAACGGTGCCAAAATGATGCGTAGTCGTTATACCATCATTAATTCTCAATGAATCGTCAATCCAGGGCAAGTGTACAAGGCTATCTCGTGAGAGAAGAAGTGAAACAACTATAACTTAGGTCAATCTAGGGCAACAAGTCTTATTGGTGGAATCGGTTTGGTGGGGGGTTTTGGAACATTCATATATCTAAATTGCATGAATTAAATCTTAATCTAAGTTGCGGAATTGGAAACTAATCACTAACTACAGAAATGAAGTCCTAATTACAATTGCAGAATAAGACCTAATTATATTGCAGAATTAACAGTTGTAGAATTGAAAGTCTGATTCTAATTGCAGAAAGGAAATCTAATTACTTTTGCAGTAATGAAAGTCTAGATCTAATGTGGAAATAAAAACTATCAAAATTCTGTAATGTAAGGTTGTCAATCCTCCTCGTTCGGATTTTGACAAAGAAACATAAAAATGCAGGAAATTGCTGAAAAATAGTAAATGCTGAAAATAACAACTAAAATAAAGTGAAAGCTTGGATCGAAAGTAAGATTGCAACTAAAAAATTAAGCACAAGATTTATCTTAGCATAAATAAACTAATACTGCAAATATTGTCAACTATTCACAAGCAATTTACATAACAAGTTCTCGCAACTCATTCTGCTGCAACAAAATCAGAATAAAAACCTGTTCTGTTAGTCCTCCTCCTAGGTCCGGAAGTGGCCAACCTCTTTGTCCGGAAGAAGGTGTAAGTCTCTCTCTTTCTAAATCTTAATCACATTCATTTACAAGTAATTTGAAATAGAACTGTGCACTTTATTGATCAAAAGACATGATTACAAGAATTCTTAAAAAATTACAGATCGTAATAACCAATTCCTAGTTATACTCGTATTTAGCTTCCTTACTTTATTTTCTATCTATCTGCTATTTCTCTACCTCTCTCTATAGCTCAACCTGAACGGGAGCAATATTTATAGCTATCCTATGATCTGATTACAAACAAAGAATATCTCAAAAGATCTAATCCTAAAATGCTGCAACAAATTCTCGGTTTTATCCTAGAAGAGGACTAAAACCTGATCTTTCCCTTAATGATGGATTTGGTCGGCAATGACGGCAAAGACAGATGGAGGATATTTCTCTTTACTTTTTCCAACCTTTATTTCCCTTTTTCGCCTTCAAAAATCGGTCAAAAAGGTCAAAAACACATTCTGTTCTTCATTCCGAAGATAAGTGGCTTCATTCCGAAGACAATGCAGTTTTCATTCCGAAGATCGCTCATTCCGAAGATACTGCATTCTCATTCCGAAGATCGCTCATTCCGAAGATACTGCATGCTTCATTCCGAAGATCCGCTCATTCCGAAGACGCTGCTTTCTTCATTCCGAAGATCCGCTCATTCCGAAGATGCTGTGTTTTCTTCATTTCGAAGATATCTGTTCATTCCGAAGATGCTTCGAATGAACAAATGTATGCTTTCCATTGGTTTCTTCTCGCATCTCTCGTGTGGGTTATCTCCTAAGATCAAATTCTAATGGTCTTCATCCCTTTCCTCATGTGAATTCCATGCCTTGCTATTTATGGACAAATGGCTGGAATTTATATGGGAAAGACCGATTTTTGTCGCACAAAGAACAGCTTGCTTGCATCTGTTGCGAATTTAGGTGAAGTAAATGCTTGAAACAAATCAGAATATGATTAGTGAAATGCTGCTATTATTCTAAGCATATCCCATTGTAGCAAATCATAACAAAAAGAGCACAAAACTATGCAAAAAGCTGTAAAATCAACATATAATATTTCAAATACATTGATCATGCAAAATGGTTAATATACAAAGCATATTAAATCAACTTAACTAACATATCAGATAAAACATAAGAGTTTATAGGCATTTTTAGTGTACAAAACATGTTATAATTGAGGCATTTCCAGGCCTCATCAAGAAGTAGAATAAATAAGATAGAAGGGGAAAAGTACTTCGGGCTATTGTCAGGCGAAGTGGCATGGATCCAGTCGGGAGTGGGATGGTGAAGTGATAATGTGACTTGGGTTGCAAGTGCTACTATAATTGGACATATTGTGGATGTAGTGGGATGGTTTTGTTAGAGTGTTGTGAGATGGTAAGGAGGTAATGTGATGTGGAGGACTTAAAAGTCAGTTAAATGAGAGGGAATGCTTCGGTGATGGGGTACGCTCGCCATGCAACATTTTGTACACTAGGGTTTCAAATGATCTACACTCTTCGATGTCATGACCTGGTTGGTGATGGTAAATGCAAAATTTACTCTCATTGTAGTTGCACAGTTTAGGATGAGAGGATCAATGGGTTGAATCTCTAGTAGGTCTATAAGGCCCTGATGCATGATATGGTAAAACATTTCAGATAGCGACATGTGTGGAACAAGCATAGGATAAGTGTATAGGTCCGCTGGTGGTGAGCGAGACCTGGGTGAAGGGTGATATAGTAATGGAGGCATGGTTCTGAGATCTGGCATGGGTCAAGTCTGAGGTCAGAGGAGGGGTCTATGTGGTAGTGGGGATGGATGGGTCATGGGGGACTGTCGTAGGTGAACATGGTAATGGTAGTGGCTCATCTGCAACTCTAGAGCCTCTATGTGGGAGAAGAGATGTTGTATCTCATGATGTTGTGGTGATAGTGTTGGTGAAGGTGGTGATCGAGACCTTGATGTGAGTGGTATGGCCTGATAGGCACGAGATAGTCTATGAGGTCTTGATGATGATGGGGAAGAATGAAAAGGTCTCAGGGATTGGAGAGCTTGCTAGAAAGATAAGTCTCATATAGGGGAAGGTGGCATCTTGAGGACCGATGGCATAGGTTATGGATCCAAGCGATGGCATGAATGGGAATGGGGAATGTTTGTGTGAACACCTTGAGCAGCTTGGACCACGTGGGCTTGTAAAGCTTGGGACTAGGTGGATTCACCATTGGGAAGCAGAGCGGGTAGAAATGCAGGACGAGGTGGAATGAGGTGTATACTCCCTATTAGATGGGAGGTAGGATCATATGGGATGATGGGGGTGATTTATTGGTGAATAGCAATGTCTGAGATCATCAGACGGGTGAGATGGCGACCCCCATTCTTGGGGTTGGGTTGATTCCTTATTTTCATCAAAAGAGTACATGGTGACCTCGTTGTCACCAGAGTGTGGTGAATAGGATGAAACTTGCTGGTAAGGGGAATGGTATCGAGGTGAGGTATGCTGACCTAAATAGGATGAATGCGAGGAACTCCTGGTGTGAAGTGCGGTTGGTGATCAAGATAGATCTGTTGATGTGATGTTTTTTTGCTGTGGTTGTGGATGGTCCTACATGGTGGTAGGTGAGGCTATTGTAGAGCTCTCCTGCTAATTATTTGAGTCCTACAAAATGAAAAACAAATACCCCGAGCATAAAAATGGTAGAAAGGTGAAACATACATGTATAGATAAAATATAAAGCAAAAATAACAGATTCACATGATGATGTGCTTAGTGGTTTACTTCTAATACTATGTGATACTCGTGATGGTGAATGTGTTTGTGCATCATGCATTGAATGCACGAAGGTGCAAGATGTTGATGGGTTCAGGATTGTTAAGGCATTCAATATTGGCCAAACGATATGCTCCCTAACTGTATTTGTGTGTGAAATTAAATGGACCCTTTGGGGTGAATTTATCGCACTACTAGCAAGGTTGACTCATGATTTATTGGTTCTCTTTGAGAACCAAGTTTCTAATCTTAAACTCACATTGATGTACCTTGATATTGTAGACACGATGAAGGCGATCTTGAGAGACTTGTGTGTGCTCGATTACGTGAATGCAATGTTCATCGAGAAGTGTTAGTTGATATAGACGAGCTTGGCGAGCGGTGTCATCGTCAATGAAGTCCATATATATTCATAATGAAGGTATATCTAACTCAAGAGGCATGATAGCTTCAGCCCCATATACAAGTGAAAAAGGTGTTGCCCCAATAGGGGTACGAATGCTAGTACGATATACCCATAATTCTAGGATCATTTGATTACACCAGCCCCGATGAGACTCTACTATGGTTTTACGAAGAATGGAATAGATGGTTTTGTTAGTGGCTTCTGCCTAGCCATTACCTTGATGGTAATATGGTGTATAAAAACTATGGTGTATGTGAAATTTGTTACACAGGGCTTGGATAGTATTATTTTAAAAGGATTTCCCATTATCAAAAATGATTTTGGAGGGAATTCCAAAGCATCATATGATATGCTCTATGATGAATGCTACAATTTTGGCTCCTATAGTATGAACCAATGGGATGGCTTTGACCCACTTGGTAAAATATTTTATTGTCATGATGACAAATTTATGATTGCTAGAGGCAACAGGTGTAATTTATCCAATTAGATCTAGGCCCCATTGGTAAAAGGGCCACATGGACTGGATTGGTTGAAGTGCTTGGGATGGTAAATGTGTTAGGTTGGCATGTTGTTGGCATTTGACACAATTTTTGACATACTCACAGCAGTATTGCTCCATTTTAAGCCAATAGTAGCCCATATGGAGGATGCGTTTGGTGATTACCATGCCACTAAAATTGCCACCACAAGTACCATCATGGGTTTCTTGTACAACCCTTTGCGATTCTTGTGGTTCTAGGAAACACAAGAGTATGCCATCATAGCTATGGTGGTAAAGGATGTCCCTTAGAAAGGTTTAGTGAATCACTCTTTGTTTAAAATTTCAACATTGGGCATGGGGTAAATCACATGGTAGGAAACCTAGTTTTATGTACTCTTTGATCTGTGAGAACCATAGATCGTGAGGTTTGGTTTTTACCACATACACACCACCATTATCTATGGGAGGTGTGGGTGATATAGCAGATTGTGTAAGTGTATGAATGGATATAGATGTTGTGTCAAATTTTGGGTTTTGTGGAATGAGGGACCCTAAGGAGGCCATAGTGTCTGCAAAATGGTTTGATGATCATGGAGCGGCTTCGAGGTTATACCATTCAAATTGGGATAGGAGTTTTTAGGTGATTTTCTTGTACTTTTGGAGGACTGGGCAGTTGCATAGCCAAAGTTCTTGCACTTGATTTAATATGAGGAGTGAATCACCTATGATGTGGAGGCATTTGATATGCATGGAGTGTGCTTGTTTTAGTCCTAGGATTAGGGCTTCATATTCTACATTGTTGTTAGTACAAGGGAAGTCAATTTTGAAGGATAAGGGGAGTGGTTCTCCTTTAGGTGTGAAGGAAACAATACCTGCACCCCCAACATGGAAACATTTAAAACCATCAAATAATAGGGTGAGGTCGGCTTCAACTTCTAGTTTGACATATTCTTTGACTTCTATTATGTGAAAGATAGAATCATCAGGAAGCTGGATGATAAGGGGTTGATTGTCAGTTAGAGGAGATTCATCTAGTTGGTCGATGATGAATTTCCCATTGATTGATTTTTGGGAGATGATTTCTAGGTCGAATTCAATCAAAAGCATGATCCATTTTGATGTGCGTGAATTATGATAACTATTGTTCATCATGTACCGAAGGGGATTGTATCGGGCGATGACAAAAGTTGTGTGGTTTAACATGTAGTGGTGTATGCGAATGCTATGCATGTGCTAGGTTGTGAGTGTGCTATAACTATGCTAGGCTAGGCTAGGCTATTTTTCTTGAGTTTTTAGGATAAACCTATCCAAATTTTTGCTAAGGTTTTTAGAGAAACCTATCCAAAGTTTTACTGAGGTTTTTTGGGTGAACCTAGGTTGCTAAGGAATTCTAAAAAGAATGTTCCAAAATTTTAGCTGAGGAATTTGTAAAAACCTAAGGTGCTAAGGGATTCTAAAAATAATGTTAAAAAAATTTAGCTCAGGATTTTGGAAAATCCTAAGGTGCTAAGGGATCCTAAAAAGAATGTCCTAAAATTTTAGCTTAGGATTTTGGAAAAACCTGAGGTTTAGAAAAACAACTATGATGAAGGCGAGGCAAGGGGTGTAACCTTTGACAAAAGGATGGCACCTTTTTGAACCTAGCAATTGACATGATTTGATGAGGGTAAAGTAAAGGGTGCGACCTTTTGAAACTTTTGACCCTTTTGTGTGACAAGATTTGAAACTAGAATGGTACTGTTATCGATAAGGTTCTCAACTAAATCATGAAAGGTGTGACAAGAATGGACATCGTGACCTGGATAGCGATGATAAACACAAAAGGTATGTTTGATGTGCCCATGAGGGTTGGGTCGATTTGGATTGATAGGTTGAATGTCTAGTAATGTAACATAGCCAACCTCAAATAGCCTCTAGAATAAAGTAGGAAGAGGCTCAAAAAGTGGAGTCCAATTGTGATGTCGATGTGGAGGACGGGGACCACGGGCTCATTGCGGTTTGGATGGAGAGGGTGCATTAGTATGATATAATTATTGTGTTGGAGGAGGCATATTAATATGACTTGGCTCATTGTAGAATGCATCATAGGTTGGCATTTATTGCCCATAGCTTGCAATACACATGTTTAGCATTTTAACTTCATCTCGTAAGAGTTGAAGTTTAGGTATCGTAGGTGTAGGTGGTTGTGCTATGGTAGGTTGATCCTATGGATTGGTGGATACTGGTATTGTTTTTATTTATGATACTATGGATAGTACTATTTTTCTTGATCTTGATAAGGCGGTGTTGGCATTTTTGCCACATTATGTTGATTGTTGATTATTCATGCATAAGATGTTGAAATTCTCACTCCTTTACTGGTTTTGATGCAAAAAAGGCTAAGTCCGAAGACTGTCATGAAATCACGACAAAAAATAGCATGGAGAGCCAAAGTTGAAAACCGTTGCGATATCGCGACATGTCGCGTTATCGCGGGTCTATTGAGGAGAGAGAAATCAAATGCAAAGTTGTCATGATTTCGTGACATGTTCCAAAATCGCGGTCAATGCAGTCAATGACAGTAGGGGGTAAAGACGTATAGATATCACGACGTGTTAGATTTTCATGGTCAAAGTGGTCAACAAGGGCAGTGCAGCAAAATCATCACGAAATCGTGACATGTCACGTTTTCGTGACTTACAATGTCCATGGTGAAGAGCAGAGAAAATGTCACGAAATCATGACATAACTAAGCAAAGGGCGGTGAGAATAAACTCTGTAGTGATATCATGACAGAATATTGACCGCGGCACAAAAGGCGAAAGACGTCACGAAATCATGACGTGTTGCATGGTCGCGACGTAGTTGAAACAAAAGTCATAAGGCATAAAAAATGTAGCGATTTTGCACCATTTTTCAAGATGAGGGCAAGAAAGAAGTTGGCATCATGATTTTGCAACATTTGTGGAGATAAAGCCTAGCAGGAAGAAACGTAGCGATTTTGAGACACATTGGGCAAGAAATGCTAAGTGCAAGGAATTATCACGATTTCGTGACATGACGAATTTTCGCGGTCAAAGAGCAGCAAAGTCCAATGAGACAGAACTTGTCGCGATATCGCGACATGATGGAGATTAACGAACTACATGAGGAAGAATGTCGCATTTTTGCGGGTTAGAGCAAGACCGTACAGAATGGATGAAAACTGTCACAAAATCGCAACATGTCGAATTTTCATGACTTAGAAGAGAAGATTGAGCAGCAGGTAGATAGTGTAGCGATTTCGCAACTTGTCTTGTTTTTGTGACATGTAAGTGAGACACAGCCAAAGGAAAGGAAAGTGTGGTGAAATCATGCCCTATCACATTTTTGCAGAAATAGAGTAGAGGAGCAGAATGGTACAGTATGTCGTGATTTCATGACACGTCACATTTTTGCGGTTCAAGGAGACAAAGCGTACGAAGCAGAGATATGTCACGATTTCATGATATGTCACGTTTTTGTGACCTATTACAATTTCGTGCCAGAAAGCAGTTTAAATGGTCCGATGAAGTTTTGCAATTTCCAATGATTAAAAGTGCTCCAGAATTAAATGTTTTACTGCTTTTCGATGCGGGCAAGGTAGAATAACATGTCCAAGCCATAAGAATTAAAGATTTTCATTATCCAAAGCTGTTGTTCATATCTTTTCTAACGGTTCAAGCATGTTTCAAGAATGGCCATTTAATGAAGACGACCGACTCCTCATTTCATTCAATTTTTGGTTTCTCCGAGGCTGGTTTAAGGGGATGATTTCCTTGTTTTTGTTGCACATGTTGTAGATCTCGAGGAAGTTTGTTGCAAGTTTTAAATGTTGTAAAGAAGCAATACTTCTATATAAATCAATGTAGATCTCAGAAAAAGGGATCGGGAGTTTGAGAGACAGGTTGCATGAAAGCTTTCAAGTTATTTGCATGAATGAAAGATATTTGGCCTTTGATTTTGCAAACGTCTTTTTGTGTGATTTCCTTTTGTTTCATGTATTTCTCGATTATGCTTGTATTTCTAATCTGCTATTAGATTTCAATTCTACATCTAAATTTGAATATCACAAATAAGAAAGTGAGTTCTGGAATGCAATTCTGAAGGTTGTCTGCGCAAGGTCGTAAGTGAATTACGTTGTGTTCTATTATTATATGATGTTTATGTGCTTGAAGTTATATTCTTGCTGAGTTTCTTTTCCCGATCATACAAATTTGGCCTACGGCTATATTTCCCATCTCTTTCCATGTATTTCTTGTTTCTTTCTGCACATTTATAATTCCTTTCCAGTAACTTTAGTCTTAATCAAGCTTAGAAATAGTAAGGGAACCAGCCCTCTCTGGAGATTGGTCTGGGAGACATTTCTTTCTCCCAGCATTTCAATGTTGGCCGGGTCTAGGGTGCATAGACATAGAAAATCCTTTCCTATGGCAGATTTGTGACCAACAGTTTTTGGCATGCCCGATGGGACAGACTTTTTCTGTCTCAAAAGATCCATAATCGGTGAGACTGATTGTTTCATTGTTTAACACCCAGAGGTATCAAGATTTTGATGAGCTATCTTGACCTCATAGCGGAGACTTAAGTTCATCTAGTGACTCTGCTGAGTTGAAAATCCAAATTTCTTGATCGTAGAGCCTTTTTAAGCTGAAAGAAGATACCCCGAAGGAATCAAGGTTTGGTGAGCAGCCTTGACCTTACAAGTGGAGGAAAGAATGTTCACTTGGTGAATCTAACTTGGTGATAGTCGTGATCTCACAGACCATTGCTATAATGGTGAGGGTGTGTCCTATATGGGATGACCTTGGCCCTCTGAATCTCCAAATTCGGCATGAGATTCCCAAAAGTGCCCTGAAAGCTCTAACAAAATACAATGGCACCACAGGAATGGCCCGAGAGCATATTGATGATGTTGCTGCTTTAGCGACCCTCCATGACATAATCCATGAGGATGTTATGATCAGACTTTTGGTTCAGTCTTTGGAAGGAAAGGCGTTGCAGTGGTACAGATTGCTCGGGTGTAAAAGTATCTACTCATGGGATGATTTAGCAGGAGCACTCATTACAACATTTGATGGCTCTCAGGATCCCTACCAGCTTTTGATGCATCTCTCCACCATCACGAGAATACCTTAGGAGAGCATCATAGATTTCAACGTCCGATTTTGTAAAACTTGGAAGAGAATTTCAGGGGAGATCCAACCATCACCTGCTCAAGCCCACCTCTTCTATGTTCAAGCTTTCCATCCGAATATTAGCCTTCTCTTACTATAATCAGGCAAAAGTAGATTCCCTCAAATATTTGAGGAAGCATTACAAGTGGAACACCTTCTGCTCCTATCAAGAAAATTACCGTGGGGAGAAACTCCATTACTTTCTCCGATAGTTCTCGATCCTATCTATCCCACATAGTATTCATCATGGCAAATCCCACATACTGTGCAGAGACCTAAAATGTAGTTCTGTGGAACTCAAGAGGCAGGTTATGTCCAAGGCCAACGATGGGCATATGCAAGCACTTTCCCAGCAATGAACAATATGGTTGCTTGTAGTTTTCATCAAGAGATGGGCCAAGTAGAAGAACAAGTTCAAGTTCTAGAACCTGAGCACAAAGAGGGCACAATTTTGCACAACATGCAAGTATTCAGCCAGAACCCGTTAAACATGCCTCACCAAAAGGTTGAACCTGAGGAGATCCCAGAAGCAGATTTCTCACTGGAAGAGCCCTGTGATCATATCAAGGGGTTGGAAGAGCCTGTACTCAGCCCACAGCTAGTGAAGTCTTCAAAGTGGTAGTATTGGTTCTAGCCACTACATCTGGTACCTGAAGAAAGCCCCCATGTGGCAAACCTCTTTGCCACATTAATCATAAATAGCATGGGTACTAGTAAGAATGATAACCTATTGCATTGCACTCTGTTTGCAACATGGAGAACTTCAGGAAGAGGCCAGCCGAACTTCAAAGATCGACTGAAGTATGATCAGATCTGGTCTGGACATTGCAGGTTCATCGGATAGACACCAAAAGCTAGGTTTGTGGTGGCGGCATGCCAATCATGTCGCAAACTTTTGTAAATATTGTACATAATAGAAAAAACAAAAAGTCAAAAAAAAGAGAAAAAAAAAAAAGTATTGTTTTCCTCTATCCACTTTGGCTCTTTTTGCATGCGAGCCCGTAGGTACGTATTTCTTTCTTTTTCTTCTTCCTTCCTAGCAGTTAGTGGCTTTCTCTTTATTTCTTCCTTCCCCTCTTTATTCCCTTCTTCTTCTACTCCTTTTTCTTCTGCAAGTAATCAAGCCACTGCTGTTGTTTCTTTTTCCCTTCCTGCTATTCTCGGTTCTTCTTTTCCTTTTCTTCTAATTACATTATTGTTTTAAGCATTTATCCATAGTTCATTTCCCCATTCCATTCCCATTCCATAGCCTACACATTTTTTGGTCATCATTCTGTTTATTTCATTCACTTCCATTTCCCTTTCATAGCAGCCGATAGCACAGAAGCACTCTGTTACTATATCTACCGCATCACTCCCTCCATTCCATTATTCCATCATTTATCATTTCCATTCCATGGTTAGTTAAGCCAAATACATATTTACTTGAAGTTTTAGTCATTTAGCAAAAGTTGTTGTAGCAGTCCGTCGAGATGTACCCCATTAGCCAGCTTTTTGTTCTTAGTTTTTCTTGACTCTATTGCCCAATGGATTCAGGCCTAGGATTCGTGCATACAGCCAAACTGTATACCCCACAATCCACCAAGAATGTTGGCATTTTTGCCACATTATGTTGATTGTTGATTATTCATGCATAAGATGTTGAATTTCTCACTCCTTTACAGGTTTTGATGCAAAAAAGGCTAAGTCCGAAGACTGTCATGAAATCACGACAAAAAATAGCATGGAGAGCCAAAGTTGAAAACCGTCATGATATCGCGACATGTCACGTTATCGCGGGTCTATTGAGGAGAAAGAAATCAAATGCAAAGTTTTCATGATTTCATGATGTTTTCCAAAATTGCGGTCAACACAGTCAACGGTAGCAGGGGGTAAAGACGTAGCGATATTGTGACGTGTTGGATTTTCGTGGTCAAAGTGGTCAACGAGGGCAGCACAGCAAAATCGTCGCAAAATTGTGACATGTCGCGTTTTCACGACTTACAATGGCCATGGTGAAGAGCATAGAAAAGGTCACAAAATCGTGACATAACTAAGCAAAGGGCGGTGAGAATAAACTCTGTAGTGATATCGTGACAGAATATTGAACGCGGCACAAAATATGAAAGACGTCGCAAAATCGTGATGTGTTGCATGGTCACGGCGCAGTTGAAACAAAAGTCAAGGCATAAAAAATGTAGCGATTTCATGCCATTTTTCAAGATGAGGGCAAGAAAGAAGTTGGCGTCGCGATTTCATGACATTTGTGGAGATAAAGCCTAGCAGAAAGAAACGTAGCGATTTCACGACACATTGGGCAAGAAAGACTAAGTGCAGGGAATTGTCACGATTTTGCGACATGACAAATTTTTGCGGTCGAAGAGCAGCAAAGTCCAAGGAGACAGAACTTGTCGCGATTTCACGACATGATGGAGATTAACGAACTACATGAGGAAGAATGTCATGTTTTCACGGGTTAGAGCAGGACCGTACAAAATGGATGAAAATTGTCATGAAATCATGACATGTCATATTTTCACGACTTAGAAGAGAAGATTGAGCAGTGGGTAGATAGTATAGCGATTTCATGACTTGTCTTGTTTTCATGACATGTAAGTGAGACACAGCCAAAGGAAAGGAAAGTGTAGCGAAATCATGCCCTGTCACATTTTTGCGGAAACAAAGCAAAGAAGGAGCAGAATGGTATGGTATGTCATGATTTCATGACACGTCGTATTTTTACGGTTCAAGGAGACAAAGCGTACAGAGCATTAATACGTCACGATTTCATGACATGTCACATTTTCATGACCTGTTACAGTTTTGCGCCAAAAAGCAGTTCAAATGGTCCGATGAAGTTTTGCAATTTCCAACAATTAAAAGCACTCCAAAATTAAATGTTTTGCTACTTTTCAATGCATGCAAGGTAGAAGAACTTGTCCAAGCCATCAGAATTAAATATTTTCATTATCCAAATCTGTTGTTTGTATCTTTTCTAATGGTTCAAGCATGTTTCAAGAATGGCCATTTAATGAAGACGACCGACTCCTCGTTTCATTCAATTTCTGGTTTCTTCGAGGCTAGTTTAAGGGGATGATTTCCTTGTTTCTGTTGCACATGTTGTAGATCTCGAGGAAGTTTGTTGTAAGTTTTAAATGTTGTAAAGAAGCAAGACTTCGATATAAATCAATGTAAATCTCAGAAAAATGGATCGGGAGTTTGAGAGACAGGTTGCATGAAAGCTTTCAAGTTCTTTGCATGAATGAAAGAGATTTGGCCTCTAATTTTGCAAACATCTTTATGTGTGATTTCCTTCTATTTCATGTATTTATCGGTTATGCTCGTCTTTCTAATCTGCTGTTAGATTTCAATTCTGCATCTGAATTTGAATATCGCAAATAAGAAAGTGAGTTTTGGAATGCAATTCTGAAGGTTGTCTGCGCAAGGTCGTAAGTGAATTACGTTGTGTTCTATTATTATATGTTGTTTATGTCCTTGAGTTAGATTCTTGCTAAGTTTCTTTTCCTTGATCATATAAATTTGGCCTACTACTATATTTCCCATCTCTTTCTATGTATTTCCTGTTTCTTTCTGCACATTTATAATTCCTTTCTAACAACTTTAGTCTTAATCAAGCTTAGAAATAGTAAGGGAACCAGCCCTCTCTAGAGATTGGTCTCCCAGAGACATTTATTTCTCCCAGCCTTTCAATGTTGGTCGGGTCTAGGGTGCATAGACATAGAAAATCCTTTCCTGTGGCAGATTCATGACCAACAGGCGGGTACTAGGTGACATGTGTTATTGTATCTACGGGCACACTAGGTTGTGGGGTATGTGTCTGTTGTAGGTAGTAATACTACAACTATGCAGCATATGGTTGTAGCATAGGTACTTGTTGGTTTGGAGCCTACTGAAATGTTTGGGCCATAGGTGGTGATGACCAATTTTGAGGAGGTGTAAATAAATTGGGTGTAATTGGTAACGGTGTGGGTGTTGGAGCTATCGATACTAGGGGTGGATGATATGAGGTATCAAAGGATGGACTCTATCTCTATCTTGGAGGGTAAGAGGTAGGGAAGCCACACTACATAGAATAGCCTGGATGAGTAGGTGGGTAGGCTATTGGTCTTGGTCCATAGGTAGGATGGATATTGGTAGTGGGAGCCAGAAAAGGAGGAGGTGGTGGTATCCTAATGGTTGTCATAAAAAATGTGGCTCCAAGGGTTGGGTATCGTATAGTCCAGATACCTGGGAGATTGACAAGAAAGCTATTGAAAATATGGGATAAGCTATCAAGGTAGGAGCTTGGGTTGAGGGGAAAGTATATGTGTACACTCCCTCTTGGATTTGTGCATCTTTCTCCTAAAGGGGTGGTTGGTATATGCCTTCATATATGATGAAGAATGGCTCTTGGGAAGATAATGGTTGGTACTCTTATGAAGAGTATGGGTGTGAGGTTTAAGAGAATTCTTGTGGTTCCTACTGGGTAGGGATTTTTTGTGTAGTTTGGAAGGATGGTTTTTGGCTTCTTGTAGTGGAGGAGCATGGGTTAGACACCATTCCTATGGTAGAGGTGAATGGTGTGACCTTAGGATGGGTATAGTTTAGGAGGGAGGAATCATTCTCAAAAAGGAATTTAGATAGATTTTGGAAGAAAGGGTGTGCAAATGTGAGTGAATTAGACAAGACCTCCTCATCTATGGTGAAGGATGGAGGAGGTTGTCCTAGCCCTGTGTAGATCACATGGTTGTAGAATGTGGTCAGTGGGTTATGTGAGGATGGGGCTAAAAGGAGTGGGTAATCCTCTGCGAGTGAAGTAGCAAGGATTTCAATCAATGTTGACGTCTCATCATGAGGCATCATGTGTGTGAGTTTTACATCAGATTCAATGCATTAATCGGATGTGTCTATGGTATTCCCATTCATGATAGAATGAGTAAGAGTAGACTTACTAGAGGAAGGGGGAGGCCATTCCTCCATAGAGCATGATTGCTCACGCGCTCTACTATGGGTGACCACAGGTATAGTAGCATGTGTAAAAGGGGTTTTAGGAATAAAACCTATGTGATATAGACTCAACTGTGTCTAATGTAAGTATAAAGTAAGTGACATGCTATGTGTAGCAAGACAATATATAGTATACTATGTTGAGACCGGTTTGTGATCATGCAAATAACAGTAGCTATGAATCAATTCTAACTAATGAAAATAAATGTGTTTTGTTCGTTTTGTGTGTTGTAATGTTGATACTCCCTATGTAGAATCAAGGGTAATGGAGTGGATATTCTAGCAAACTGTAAATGTCGTCAATATCAAACATCCTATAACACCCAAAGATGCACATAATAGAATGGTATGGCAATGTGCAAATGGTGGCCTATATGGAAGGTGCAGTAAAATAATATCCTAAAGGGGGTGGAATTCACTATGCTGAAGCGAGTCTACTAAATTCTCTCACAAAAAGAGGTGGTAATGTCTACGACGTGCTAGGCATGGTCAACAACCCCATGCATTCACTTCACCCTCGATTGGGCTTAGTCAATAGCGATAGTTACCATATCCACAAATTATATTAGCCTTGTGGACTAAGGCATCTAATCCTATCCCACTCCCTAGGTAACCATTGGTGATGAAATACAAGGCCCAGTTATAAAAGTAGGGGATTTTTTTATGATGAAATCTAGAAAACCACTCGTATGGCTACTAGGTGTCTAGGGGGGGTGAGTTGATGGAGAGTGAAACTCGATCCACACTAGTATCGAGCAATGGATTGGGGATGAAATCCAATATCACCACTTGTTTAAATACCACATGAGTTTGTGTGGGTTTATGTTTTGCTAATGGTGTTTGCAAGGTAAGAAACTAACTAATTTCCTTTTCAAAATAAAAATAATCCTAATGCCTTTTTTGAAAGCAAATTATTAGATAACTTGTACTATTTGGAAAGAAATGGTCTAGTCATAAATGCCTTTGCAAAACATGGAAACATGCAATCCAAATGTGTGAGGTAAAAGGGGATTAAGAAACCCTAATTTAAGCTATAGATTATAGTATGCTTTAGAATTTAGATGACAGAATAATGGGATTAGGAAATCCTAAGTTTAACCATTAGAATGTACACTTCTTTTAGCAATAAATGCTATAAACAAAGCAAGAAATAAGGTAGGCTTGTACTACATGCAAAAAACTAAAGGAAATGTAAATTTATTTGAAAATAAATTTTAAGAACTTGCTAGAAATTTGTAGGTCTTAAAACTTCAAAGAAATTTAATAATCCTACGAACTTAAAATGAAAGCAAATCTACACCTAGAAATTTTTATTTAACTAGTGCATGCTTTGTGATTTCAAAATATTACAGAAAAAAAGGTGTAAAATAAGGCATACCTGCATTCTGATGCTATGGGGGGTATGCTTGGCCCCTGAAAGAGTCACCCCTATGGATTTTGGGGTTTTGAGGCTTTTATGTTCAAATATCCACCTAGGGGGAAAATTCGGTTTTGAAGGCTCAAATCTAATATATGACAGTCCATAAGGCCTCTGTAGGTTACAGGGAGGTCTAAGATAGCAAGATATTTAGATTTTGGGGCTCTAAAATGCACTTCGCCACCTGGGGTGAATTGGCAGCAAGTTCATGGGGTGGTGTTGGTTTTATTTTTATACACACCCTGTGAAGAATGAGCATAAAATATCGATAACACTTATACGGGATAAATTCCACTCACTTTAGGATCTTGCTGGATATCCAAGGTGTGAGTTACAGAGTTGGGTCGAATGTCTATTCACTCTTTTCTACTTCTGGAATAGTTTCAAGTGGACTATTTGTTACCTTACAATGGGCTCGGGACTTCAATTCAGTAATGTTTTTGGAGTTGGTTATCTTTGTGGATAATCAAATTTACAATCAGTTCTTTGATCTAGCTCTTTATGCTTTAGCAGATTTAAATAAAAGAAAAATTTAAAGAAAGATAAAAATGGATCATTTCACGGTGGAACAGAGAGAGTAGGGTAGGGTAGAAAGAGAAATTTATCTAACTTAGCTGCAAAACCAAAACCACCAATTTTAGTTATACCGGTTAGCTTCACAATAGAACAAATCAAAGAGGAAAGTGTCCAGTTTTCTAAGATCACCTTCCACTAAGAGCATAAGACAGAGACAACAATAGATCTAAAAGAAAATCACAAACAAGAGGGAAGTCTATTAAAATTGGTATCTCTCACCAGCAGCCTAGCTCGCACAGTGAGGAAAGAGCAATTAGAACAGGCATGAACCTTAAATCTGTAATTTTCCCTAACATACAATAAATAAAATGAAGCCTAGCAGCATATCCAATCCTGGTAACACAGATCTACAGCATAATTTAAATAAACCTTAATGAAATGAAAATAAAATAAGATGAACTTATCACAATCTGAAAGAGATTAGGCTCCTGGCCACACTATCATAGAAAATGAAAGTCACGCCAACTCTAAGTCTAGAACAAATCTTTCAAACAAGATTTGCAGGAAATTGCTCCAATAGATTTTTTATTCTAAGTTTTCGTCTTCAGAATTTACATTCAGAAGAAGTATTTATAGACCCAGGACAGACCCTGATCTTTTTAGAAATATCTTCTTCTCAAACCCTAAATTTTATCCTCTTAACCTTACTACCCGGGTTTTACAATATAAGGCCCTTTAAAAATAGAGTTTTTTATAAACCCTAACCACTCTACAAATCTTAGTGCAGTTACTTGCCATAAATGAAGAAGGCATGATCTGATATTATTTTCATCCATCTGTAACTGTAAGTAAATATCTTCGTTTTCTGATCGGCTGGCTGATATATTCCATAAATAGGCACTACGTAAGTAAATATCTTCATATTTTTGGTGCACTTGCTAGGAGTGCCTCATTAATTCCTCAAAAATATTCGAAATGAGTCACTGGTTTCTCTAAAATTTTATCTTCACAGAGCCACTTTTGAGTTAAAATTCTCTGTATGCCATTACTTTCACCATAAATTCTCCTATTAAATGCGTCCATCAAAAACTTTCGATAACTGTGTGTAGATATTTTCATTTTTCGGTCAATTGCCGACATATTCCATTAAATGGGCAGCTGCTTAGTCACCGTAAAGTTTCTTTGTGGCCAGATCTGCAAAATCTGGATGAACCAAAAATTCTCGGCATCTCATATTTCCATCTGAAGGCCTTCATTTAATCTGTGCTTATGTTGTCCTTTTTTGCCATTACTTATGCTAGTATGCAACTGCTAGCTGGCTTTCTATAAAAGAACAAGCAAGGATTAGTATTTTAATATTATTAATTTAAAATCCTAATGTTCATTATATGTCGACTTTATTTTTTTGACACGTGTCATGAAATTGCGATGTTCCCTTGACTTTGCGCTACTTAACTCTTCCATGTCATGAAATCGTGACACATCATGATTTTGCGACGTCATGATTTTGCAATGTTCCCTTTCCTTTCTTCGTCGTTGGCGACTTCGTCACGAAATCACGACACGTCGCGATTTCATGACATCGCGATTTTGTGACATGTCACAAAATCATGACGGTCCCCATGCCTTGCATTTTTTTTGTTTCCTCCATCGCAAAACCGTGACATGTCATGATTTCATGACATGTCACAAAATCACGACGGTCTCCATGCCTTAGCTTCTTTTCTACTTCCTTCGTCGCAAAACCGTGATATGTCATGATTTCATGACATGTCGTGAAATCGTGATGGTCTCCATGCCTTAGCTTCTCTTCTGCTTCCTTCGTCATGAAATCGTGACATGTCACGATTTCGTGACATGTCAAAAAATCGTGACAGTCTCCATTCCTTAGCTTCTCTTTTGCTTCCTCCGTCGCGAAACCGTGACATGTCACGATTTTGTGACATGTCATGAAATCGCGACGGTCTCCATACTTGCATTCTTTCCAAATAGGTCACGATATCACGACGTTTTCTACAAGCTTTCCTTTTGGTCCAAACCTATCGCGATATCGCGACGTTCTCATCACTTGGTTCTTTTAGTCCAAATATGTCGTGATATCGCGACGTTTTCTACAAGCCTCGCTTTCAACCAAAATATGTCGCGATATCATGACGTTTCCAAAAATGAAAATGTCACGATATCGCGACGTTTCCAAAAATGGAAATGTCATGAAATCGCGACGTTTCCAAAAATAGAAATGTCACGAAATCGCAACATTTTCATTACTTAGAAATTTTACAGAAATTGTAGGTTGACTCCAATGAATTCATTCATCTGTATTCTGCATTTTACATATTTGTGAAAGATCTTTTTACTCAGAATAATTCTAACATTAAAGAAGTGAATTCTAAATTGAAATTAAAGTCATATGCAAGCCTACTTAGATACTTTGGTATATGCAACACTTGAAGAAGAAGGAGGCAAGCAAAATTTGGAATTAAAACCTGAAAAACATCAAGAGGGTCCCTATGAAAAAATGAAAGCTAAATATTTTCAAAGGATGAAACTTCATTTTTCTAGTGGGGGTGTGTTGCTTCTCAACAAATGGTGATATCTGTAGGTAAAATAGTAGCATTATTTTAGAATTTAGGACTCTAGTTTCAAAACAATATAGACCATGTACCATGCCTTGCCACAAATATTCTTCAAAATATTTTAACTACTACCTGATAGTTGTTAAAATTTCCCAAGGACATACTAGGTTGGATCACTTAAGGAAGATTTCCGATGTGCAATTATAAGCATAGAAAACTTTCTTCAAGAATTACTGGGCCTTCGAATTTTGTACTTATGGATTGATCATCTTTTCTATATTATGAAAATGGGAAACTGAGTAGGGCTTTGTTTACTAGTTTAGCCTTTTACAGCCCCGACAGAGTTACTCTTTAGATTTTCACGACCCTGATCCACAACTGTGAGGTGGTATCTACAACTTGGTAAAAGAAAACATCTTCTGAAGCCTTGGCTATCTCTTTTTTTTTTTTGTGGGGAAAATAACAGAGTGCCAGTTTTATGTTGTCTTGCTCAACTTTCACCTTCTCTCTTTTGAAATATACCGAAATCTGAAAAGCCTTGCTAAAAAAACAATTTTTTTAAATATTTCATTGATCTAGAACTGCTTTAGCCTGGGTACTGATAGCCTCTATGGATACTCAAATAATTTCACAAGTTAGAGTCCCCTCTTAAAATCAACTTTTCTTGGATTCCTTTGGAGTTTCTCTAGCCAAACAGTATAGCAGTTTCTTTATAATTAAAATAATTGTGGCAAGCAAGACACAAAATCCAATCATCTTTCTACTATTGTTCTTAATAACAAAATAGTTCCACTATTCAGTTTAAGTAGACTATCTCTTAATTAGAATAAAACAAAATGAACACAGGATTTTGAACTCAGAATAAAAACAATTTTTAAAGGCTGACTTTTTCTTTACTGCCCAGGCAAAACTAAAAAAAATAGAATTTTAAAAGCTAAAAAAATTTGTACAGACTCCAAAGGATAATTCACAGACCCTTAAAATCAAACAAAATAAAATAAAAACAAACTACTTCAAAGCTTATTTACAATATATACACATGTTACAATGTCTTTGTGATTTATTCAATCGATGTATTGGATGGAAAAGCTGAGAAATAATGCTTTAGATATTGACCATTAACAAGAAGGTTTAGAAAATTACCCTCCAGGTCCTGTAGAAAAAATGCATTATTACCTAGGGTTTCGGCAATTTGGTATGGCCCTGTCCATAAAGGTTGTAGCTTGGTGTTTTTATGCTTCTTTTCATGGGATTTATCCCACATAAACACTAGGTCTGCAAGTTTGAAAGCCTTTGAATTGGCCCTCTCGTCAAGCCAACACTTGACTGTCTCTTGGTGCCGACTAAAATGCTTTACGGCTTGAAGTCGTCCACCCTGCAAATCAATCAAGTCCAACACATGAGCTTTCATATCTGCATGATCAAAGTAATGTAAAGCAAATTTTAATCCTAGTACTAATGCTTCATATTCTGCCAAGTTATTAGTGCAGAGAAACTGCAAGCGATAAGACATAAAATCGGTTTGATTTTTTGGTCCTCTAAGAACAGACCTTGTACCAGAACCTTGCTTAGATTTAGCTTCATCAATATGAAGCATTCCAACTTCATTATCATGTTCTTGGTGAGCTTTACCCGGTTTCTTCCTTTGAGTAGTTTTCAAATTATAAACCCCGATATAACAGCCCTCAGTAAGATTAGCAGTCTCATTCTTGGCATTATAATCTGTGATCATGAGTTTATATCTTGGTTCTTTGTTGATTCTTAATTGATTTGCAAAACCATTCCAAGGTAGCCACATATGTGAAAAATCATTACCAAAATACCCATTCAAGGATTTTGATCAATCCCTACTCAGAAGCATTTCGTACCCTACAGGAATATCCACCACCTGAATGTCAATTATGTGCTGCGCTCTTGGCTCAGATGCTAGCTGGATATGTATATTCTGAAGTTCACCTACCACTTTAACCTTAGACTTATCCAATTGGACAACTCTTATCTTGGAGTTCATGGGGGTCAAACCCAACTGTTGACAAATGGCTAAAGGCATGATATTGGCTGAAGCACCTGAATCTACCAGACAGTTGTGTAAATTTTTCACAAATATTCAGACAGTCAGTAGAAAAGGTAGAACTTCAGTCTTCTCTTTATACATAGCCACATTTGCATTTGCCATCTTCTTTCCTTTTTCCAAATGTTAGGTAGTAGGTTCATAATATGTTTTGATCAGATTATCTCTTTGTTCAGAAATTTGGGCTAACTCATGGAGAGTGATATTAGCTTTGATATTCTTCATGTCCTCCACTATATTATATCCCTTGTTGAGTGGAGGTACAAATGCATTTGGTCCTCTCATATTTCCTCCCTTGGGTGGGGATGGGTTATTGCTTGAAGATGGATCTAGAGGAACACTGTGGGAGTTGTCCAGAGGGGTAAATGTAGTGTTGGGCTCCAGATTTCTATTTCTGAGGTTGTAGTTGTCCCTCCTGTACTGTTGAAAGGCTTGCACTTCATCCATGGGTAGCTCCACAACATTCTTTGATTCTTCTAGGAAAGTGAAAGAATCTAACACCATAGCTGCACTATGTTTAGATGAACTTGGAGCATCTACAGTTCTTTGATGTTCAGGAGAAATCAACTCACCAGATAAAGCTTCAAAGATGTTACAAAATTCCAGACAATCCAATTCCCCGTGTTGAGAAGTAGCATGTATCTTGCACCAGTTAGGCAAAGCCAAATCACAAATATTTACATCATGACCTTTACCTTTATAATCCTTATTAGGTTCGTATGGGGGCCGAGTGAATCTGTTTTGTTGATAATGAAATCTGTTTGGGTTTTCGTCGATGGATACTTGCCTTTTGAAATTCAAAAAGTCATTTTCCAACTTTTGGACTACCCTTGAAACTTCTTTAACTCTTGTGTTATCAGTTTCTTTCTCCAGACTCTGTACATTTTCAATAGGTGTTACAGCCAATGGATTTCTTGATGGTGGAGTTTGATGTACTAGCAACATCATCTGATGTGGTACGGGATTGAAAATAGGGGCAACCTATGTCACCAAAGGAATTTGATGAGCATTTAAAGGTTGGGGTCCCAACTGTATTTCCAGAACCAAATATTCTTTGTAAACCTCTATTATATTGGTAATAGAGGGATCTCTTTTCAAGAAAATAGAAGTCATTGGATATAGAGAATTCCTAAAAATCTCTAATGCCAGGTCTGCATTTGGCACATAATAACCAGTCAGTCTACCATAAGCTTTCTGAAATCTGGCATTGTAAGATCTGACAGATTCATTTGTTTCTCTTTTAATACCAAAAAACTATTGATATAATATACTGGGATCTATTACTTCACCAAACTGTGATACAAAAACCTTTTCCAAGTCATTCCAATTGGTAATAGAATCGTTAGTGAGATTTAGAAACCAATCGTAAGCTCCCTACTGGAGAGTGAACAGGAACAATATGCAAGCCACATATTCATGTTGTACATTTAACAATTTTAGAGCATTCTTGAATGCTACTATATGTTCTTCTGCTATCCTAGTTCCATCATGCTTGTATCTGGGAAGATATCTCTCAGGATTTTTGGGCAAGTCATGGGCTGCACCCGGGATATTTAAGGCAGTGGAACCTAACCAGTTTACCATTATTACTTGATTGACAATGATATTTTTAGTTGCAGTTGGAGTAACTACAAGTGGTGATAAAACTATTTTAGACAAGGACTTGGCCCTTACGAGGTCTGCTTCTTCTGGGAGTTTCTAACTCAGAAACAAGGAGCTCTCTAGCTCTGGAGTGGGACCTTGTTACTCTATAATTAGAATCCAGCTTTTCACTAGCACTTACAACCTTACAATCCTTAACAAACTACTAAAATTAAAGTCCTCCTTTCTAGCAATTTTAAATATTGGTGTTGAGTTTCGTTGTTTAGGCAAAAACTCAAACAAATAAGTTTTAAAAGGCTGAGGAGAAGGAAAAAGGCTACCAGACTTTGGATAAAACATAGTATTTGTTAAATACCACATACAATCATATTTCCCAACCCAAGCAAACTAAGAACGTAAGTTCAAAGCCCTCCTTCTAGTGCCAATTTTAAATGTTGGTTCGACTTTTATACACACCCTGTGAAGAATGAGCATAAAATACCGATAACACTTATACGGGATAAATCCCACTCACTTTAGGATCTTACTGGATATCTAAGGTGTGAGTTACAGAGTTGGGTCGAATTTCTATTCATTCTTTTCCGCTTCTAGAATAGTTTCAAGTGGACTGTTTGTTACCTTACAATGGGCTTGAGACTTTAGTTCAGTAATGTTTTTGGAGTTGGTTATCTTTGTGGATAATCAGATTTACAATCAATTCTTTGATCTAGCTCTTTATGCTTTAGCAGATTTAAATAAAAGACAAATTTAAAGAAAGATAAAAATGGATCATTTCACAGTGGAACAGAGAGAGTAGGGTAGGGCAAAAAGAGAAATTTATCTAACTTAGTTGCAAAACCAAAACCACCAATTTTAGTTATACCGGTTAGCTTCACAATAGAACAAATCAAAGAGGAAAGTGTCTAGTTTTCTAAGATCACCTTCCACTAAGAGCATAAGATAGAGATAACAACAGATCTGAAAGAAAATCACAAACAGGAGGGAAGTATGTTAAAATTGGTATCTCTCACCAACATCCTAGCTCGCATAGTGAGGATAGAGCAATTAGAACAGGCCTGAACCTTAAATCTATAATTTTCCCTAACATACAATAAAGAAAATGAAGCCTAGCAACATATCCAATCCTGGTAACACAGATCTACAACATAATTTAAATAAACCTTAATGAAACAAAAACAAAAGAAGATGAACTTATCACAATCTGAAAGATATTAGGCTCCTAGCCACGCTATCACAGAAAACGAAAGTCACACCAACTCTAAGTCCAGAACAAAGCTTTCAAAAAAGATTTGTAGGAAATTGCTCCAATAGCTTTTTATTCTAAGTTTTCGCCTTCAAAATTTACATTCAAAAGAAGTATTTATAGACCTAGGACAGACCCTGATCTTTTTAGAAATATCTTCTTCTCAAACCCTAAATTTTATCCTCTTAACCTTACTACCCGAGTTTTACAATATAAGGCCCTTTAAAAATAGAGTTTTTTAGAAACCCTAACCACTCTACAAATCTTAGTGCAGTTACTTGCCATAAATGAAGAAGGCATGATCTGATATTATTTTCATCCATCTGTAACTGCAAGTAAATATCTTCGTTTTCTGATCGGCTGGCCGATATATTCCATAAATGGGCACTGCATAAGTAAATATCTTCATCTTTCCAGTGCACTTGCTGGGAGCGCCTCATTAATTCCTCAGAAATATTCGGAATGAGTCCCTGGTTTCTCTAAAATTTTATCTTTGTAGAGCCGCTTCTGAGTTAAAATTCTCTACACGCCATTACTTTCACCATAAATTCTCTTGTTAAATGCATCCATCAGCAACTTCCAGTAATTATGTGTAGATATTTTCATTTTTCGGTCAATTGTCGACATATTCCATTAAATGGGCAGCTGCTTAGTCACCGTAAAGTCTCTTTGTGGCCAGATCTACAAAATCTGGATGAACCAAAAATTCTTGGCATCTCATATTTCCATCTAAAGGCCTTCGTTTAATCCGTGCTTATTTTGTCCTTTTTCGCCATTACTTCCGCTAGTATGCAACTGCCAGCTGGATTTCTGCAAAAGAACAAGCAAGGATTAGTATTTTAATATTATTAATTTAAAATCCTAATGTTCATTATATGTTGGCTTTATTTTTTTCACACGTGTCACAAAATCATGACGTTCCCTTGACTTTGCGTTGCTTAACTCTTCCATGTTGCGAAATCATGACACGTCGTGATTTTGTGACATCATGATTTTGTGACGTTCCCTTTCCTTTCTCCGTCATTAGCGACTTCATCATGAAATCGTGACTTTGTCACGAAATCATGACACGTCGTGATTTCATGACGTCGTGATTTTGCAACATCATGATTTTGTGACGTGTCAGAAAATCGTGATGGTCCTCATGCCTTGCATTTTTTTTGTTTCCTTCGTCACGAAACCGTGACATGTCGCGATTTTGTGACATGTCATGAAATCGCGATGGTCTCCATGCCTTAGCTTCTTTTCTGCTTCCTCCATCACGAAATCGTGATGGTCTCCATGCCTTAGCTTCTCTTCTACTTCCTCCGTCGTGAAACCGTGACATGTGATTTCGCAACATGTCACAAAATCACGATGGTCTCCATGCCTTAGCTTCTCTTTTGCTTCCTCCATCGTGAAACCGTGACATGTCGTGAAATCACGACGGTCTCCATGCCTTAGCTTCTCTTCTGCTTCCTCCGTCGCAAAACCGCAACATGTCACGATTTCACAACATGTCACAAAATTGCGACGATCTCCATACTTGCATTCTTTCCAAATAGGTCGCGATATCGCGACATTTTCTACAAGCTTTCCTTTTGGTCCAAACCTGTCGTGATATCACGACATTCTCATCACTTGGTTATTTTAGTCCAAATATGTCGTGATATCGTGACGTTTTCTACAAGCCTCGCTTTCAACCAAAATATGTCACGATATCGCGATATTTCCAAAAATAGAAATGTCACAAAATCGCGACGTTTTCATTACTTAGCAAATTTTACAAAAATTGTAGGTTGACTCCAATGAATTCATTCATCTGTATTCTCGCATTTTACATATCCGTGAAAGATATTTTTACTCAGAATGATTCTAACATTAAAGAAGTGAATTCTAAATTGAAATTAAAGTCATATGCAAGCCTACTTAGATACTTTGGTATATGCAACACTTGAAGAAGAAGGAGGCAAGCAAAATTTGGAATTAAAACCTGAAAAACATCAAGAGGGTCCCTATGGCAAAATGAAAGCTAAATATTTTCAAAGGATGAAACTTCATTTTTCTAGTGGGGGTGTGTTGCTTCTCAACGGGTGGGGGGTGAATCATCTGTAGAGGCTTCAAATCAGGGCTTTGATGACCTAGGGTGGTTTCTAGGGTTTTGGAGGTCTCTGTGGTAGATAGCTTTGGTACCTGTAAGACATAAAAATAGAGGAAAAAGTTAGATTCACTTACAATAGTTAACCTAGCAATGTCCATTGTGGGGGTCCCACTCGGGCATGCCATAATGAAATGGGTAGAAAATGACATTTTATAATTTAACACAAAACACAATGATGCATTAAACAAAGAAACTATAATTTCATTGATATTAAGAGATACGTGTTACAAGAGGGACATGATGCCCTTTATCCATTTATTTTCCTAATAATGTTACAATTAATTTGATGTCTTCTTTAATCATAACTCAGTGTAGGTGGGCTTTTTTTTATGTGGGCCACCATCAGGTTGCCATTGATTTGATGTTGCTCTCTCTTCAGATTTTCTACATAACCTATGAAGAACCTACAAAAGGGTGTTAGTGTGATGGGGGGCTTGCCTTAGTTAGGCCCCATGTTTATGAAGATGAAATGACCATAAAAACATAACAAAAGCTGAAATAAATTGTGCATAAGGTAATAATATGATGAAACAGAGCTTACGTCCCAAATATAGAGTGATTTGGGGTCTATAGATCCAATTCACCACCCGAGGGGTGAACTAAGGCCGGATTCACGAGGCAGGGGATGAACTAAGCTGTGAAGCCTATTCCACAAAATCCTTCTGATGGGTCAATTCCTAGGCATTTGGGGTGCCTCTGTGTGCTATTAAAATTTGACTATGTGTGCCAGGAACTAACTGTTCAATATTCACTTTCCATTTTTGTAGAGTTTCTATGCTTTATTGAATTTGTGAGAGATCTCTAATTAGGGGTTTAGGACCCGCTATTTATAGGCAAAGGCAAGGTGCAGGGGGGGATTTAGATAGACTAAACCTAGTTTTGATTCTAACAAGGGTTAGGTTAGAAAATGCAATTTGGCAACATCACATTCCTTATGGGAAATATTCCATCCTCACACATGTGTGAGGATGGATTAGGGCTAATCCTGATTAGGAGGTCTTAAGTCAATTTAGGACATGATTAGGGTTTCTTAGGAAAATATCTCAACAAACCCTAATTTCACACATGTGGGAGGATGTAATTAGTGTTAATCAAGATTAAGGGTTCTTTTAATCAAATATACCCTAAAAAGGTGACTTAAGTGAAGTCAACATTAAATTAGATTTTTGGAATTAACTTGTTAATTGTTTTGGTCAACTAATACCCCGTGGGGGCCTCAATTGAGTGCAAATAGGCTTTCGAAGGATATCCTAGTGCATGGGATGTGATTTTGAAGGCTTATGAGGGTTTAGGACCTAAAAGCCGATGGAGTGATACATGGAAGTCTACATATTACTATGGTGAACTATGACAATCTATGTATGACTACGCATGACTACGCCTGACTACGCATGTCTATGATAGCCTACAATAGCCTAGGGATGTCTAGAATCACCTATGAATACGTAGAAACAACAATGTGTGACTTTTGGGTGTCTACAATAATATACATACAATATATAATTATAAGAAATAATCCACCATAAGTGGCATTAAATTTTTATTTTGCTACTAAAATTGTGTTCATTCTACCTTATTTACTTATTGTGAAAATAAAATGAAATTTAAATCTCACTACACACTAACATGCTAGAAGTGAGAAGTGAAGTAATACACTAGGCATGAAACATTAGAAGTGGGTGTGTAGTGAATTCTCACTACAATCCATCCAAAAAGTAATAATTATGAACAAAGCTAACTTATAACCTTATGCAAAATGAAATTCTCTTGAACTATTGTCAACCACCAAGAAGCCCATGATAAAGAATCACCAAGATGATATCACCAAAGATTTAATATGGGTGTAAAATCCCTTATGTTGTATGGCCAATTTAATCATTGAATATTAATTGTTAGCATCCCATACTAACTTTTCATAGCTTTTTCAATGATATTTTAACTAAACCATATCATTGATAGCAACTTATGAGTATTTTAGGTTATATCTAAAATAGCTCTATCCTTGGTGGTGGTTTGATCAAATAATATCTATAGGTAAGATTGAGAGTCTAGCTATAATCCATATTTTTTTGGATTTGTGGTTTATGATCCCTCATCCATCATCTCTCCACTACACATAGAGGACACCTTCATTAGGGAGGTTTAGTTGAAGGAAAATAAACAACTGTAGGGAGTGGATGAATACTTGTAGGAGATAATCATCAAAATCTCCTAAGAGACAGTCATTCCACTGCATTCAAACAAGTATACCATATACTAAATCTTCTATACACAAATGACTCTTTACGAAGGAGACCAATGTGTAATGATGGTAGAGTTATAGGCATATGACCAAGAGAAAGAGAAAGTTTTGATAAGAAACTAAGAACTCCTAAAGGTGAAGTAGGAAGTGACCAACTTGGAGAGTGGAAGAAGAGTTAGATTAAATTACAAAGCATCAATAGTGATGCATGAAATTTTAGAAGAGGTAAATGTGCCATTACTAGGATAGAACAAATAATACCTACTAGAATCACTTCAACTCAACAATCTAAGGAAATTAGGTGGTATATTGAACAAAGAGGCATGGCACCTATAATAATAACAATAATAAAACCTATGAGAGTAATGGCATAGGGTAATTTCATTTAATTTTTAGTATCCCTATAGAGAGAAATCCTTTTTGATATCTCTACACAATTTTAGAAGAAAAATATTTCCTTTTTGTAGTCTATAAATAGTTCCCTTAGCATTAGTAAGCATTGTTTTATTGATGGTCAAAACTCCTAAAATATGAAGGGGTTTTGAAAGGTCCCCTAACCTTTTACAAGAGAATATAGAGATGAGAAGTCTCACAAAATTCAAAATAAACCTTACATCCAAAAGGAACAAAATTTTTTCCCAAATATTCAGACAGTCAGTAGAAAAGGCAGAACTTCAGTCTTCTCTTTATACATAGCCACATTTGCATTTGCCATCTTCTTTTCTTTTTCCAAATGTTAGGTAGTAGGTTCATAATATGTTTTGATCAGATTATCTCTTTGTTCAAAAATTTGGGCTAACTCATGGAGAGTGATATTAGCTTTGATCTTCTTCATGTCCTCCACTATATTATATCCCTTGTTGAGTGGAGGTACAAATGCATTTGGTCCTCTCATATTTCCTCCCTTGGGTGGGGATGGGTTATTTCTTGAAGATGGATCTAGAGGAACACTGTGGGAGTTGTCCAGAGGGGTAAATGTAGTGTTGGGCTCCGGATTTCTATTTATGAGGTTGTAGTTGTCCCTCCTGTACTGTTGAAAGGCTTGCACTTCATCCATGGGTAGCTCCACAACATTCTTTGATTCTTCTAGGAAAGTGAAAGAATCTAACACCATAGCTGCACTATGTTTAGATGAACTTGGAGCATCTACAGTTCTTTGATGTTCAGGAGAAATCAACACACCAGATAAAGCTTCAAAGATGTTACAAAATTCCAGACAATCCAATTCCCCGTGTTGAGAAGTAGCATGTATCTTGCACCAGTTAGGCAAAGCCAAATCACAAATATTTACATCATGACCTTTACCTTTATAATCCTTATTGGGTTCGTATGGGGGCCGAGTGAATCTGTTTTGTTGATAAGGAAATCTGTTTGGGTTTTCGTCGATGGACACTTGCCTTTTGAAATTCAAAAAGTCATTTTCCAACTTTTGGACTACCCTTGAAACTTCTTTAACTCTTGTGTTATCAGTTTCTTTCTCCAGACTCTGTACATTTTCAATAGGTGTTACGACCAATGGATTTCTTGATGGTGGAGTTTGATGTACTAGCAACATCATCTGATGTGGTACGGGATTGAAAATAGGGGCAACCTATGTCACCAAAGGAATTTGATGAGCATTTAAAGGTTGGGGTCCCAACTGTCTTTCCAGAACCAAATATTATTTGTAAACCTCTATTAGATTGGTAATAGAGGGATCTCTTTTCAAGAAAACAGAAGTCATTGGATCTAGATAATTCTTAAAAATCTCTAATGCCAGGTCTGCATTTGGCACATAATAACCAGTCAGTCGACCATAAGCTTTCTGAAATATGGCATTGTAAGATCTAACAGATTCATTTGTTTCTCTTTTAATACCAAAAAACTGTTGATATAATACACTGGGATCTATTACTTCACCAAAATGTGATACAAAAACCTTTTCCAAGTCATTCCAATTGGTAATAGAATCGTTAGTGAGATTTAGAAACCAGTCGTATGCTCCCTCCTGGAGAGTGAACGGGAAAAATATGTAAGCCACATATTCATGTTGTACATTTAACAATTTTAGAGCATTCTTGAATGCTACTAGATGTTCTGCTATCCTAGTTCCATCATGCTTGTATCTAGGAATATATCTCTCAGGATTTTTGGGCAAGTCATGGGCTGCACCCGGGATATTTAAGGCAGTGGAACCTAACCGGTTTGCCATTATTACTTGATTGACAATGATATTTTTAGTTGCAGTTGGAGTAACTACAAGTGGTGATAAAACTATTTTAGACAAGGACTTGGCCCTTCCGAGGCTGCTTCTTCTGGGAGTTTCTAACTCAGACACAAGGAGCTCTCTAGCTCTGGAGTGGGACCTTGTTACTCTATAATTAGAATCCAGCTTTTCACCAGCACTTACAACCTTACAATCCTTAACAAACTACTGAAATTAAAGTCCTCCTTTCTAGCAATTTTAAATATTGGTGTTGAGTTTCGTTGTTTAGGCAAAAACTCAAACAAATAAGTTTTAAAAGGCTGAGGAGGAGGAAAAAGGCTACCAGACTCTGGATAAAACATAGTATTTGTTAAATACCACATACAATAATATTTCCCAACCCAAGCAAACTAAGAACATAAGTTCAAAGACCTCCTTCTAGTGCCAATTTTAAATTTTGGTTCGACTTTTATACACACCCTGTGAAGAATGAGCATAAAATACCGATAACACTTATACGGGATAAATCCCACTCACTTTAGGATCTTATTGGATATCCAAGGTGTGAGTTACGAGTTAGGTCGAATGTCTATTCATTCTTTTCTGCTTCTAGAATAGTTTCAAGTGGACTGTTTGTTACCTTACAATGGGCTTGAGACTTCAGTTTAGTAATTTTTTTGGAGTTGGTTATCCAATCAATTCTTTGATCTAGCTCTTTATGCTTTAGCGATTTAAATAAAAGACAAATTTAAAGAAAGATAAAAATGGATCATTTCACGGTGGAGCAAGAGAGAGTAGGGTAGAGGCGAGAAAGAGAAATTTATCTAACTTAGTTGCAAAACCAAAACCACCAATTTTAGTTATACCGGTTAGCTTCACAATAGAACAAATCAAAGAGGAAAGTGTCTAGTTTTCTAAGATCACCTTCCACTAAGAGCATAAGATAGAGATAACAACAGATCTGAAAGAAAATCACAAACAGGAGGGAAGTATGTTAAAATTGGTATCTCTCACCAACATCCTAGCTCGCATAGTGAGGATAGAGCAATTAGAACAGGCCTGAACCTTAAATCTATAATTTTCCCTAACATACAATAAAGAAAATGAAGCCTAGCAACATATCCAATCCTGGTAACACAGATCTACAACATAATTTAAATAAACCTTAATGAAACAAAAACAAAAGAAGATGAACTTATCACAATCTGACAGAGATTAGGCTCCTAGCCACGCTATCACAGAAAACGAAAGTCACACCAACTCTAAGTCCAGAACAAAGCTTTCAAAAAAGATTTTTAGGAAATTGCTCCAATAGCTTTTTATTCTAAGTTTTCGCCTTCAAAATTTACATTCAAAAGAAGTATTTATAGACCTAGGACAGACCCTGATCTTTTTAGAAATATCTTCTTCTCAAACCCTAAATTTTATCCTCTTAACCTTACTACCGAGTTTTACAATATAAGGCCCTTTAAAAATAGAGTTTTTTAGAAACCCTAACCACTCTGCAAATCTTAGTGCAGTTACTTGCCATAAATGAAGAAGGCATGATCTGATATTATTTTCATCCATCTGTAACTGCAAGTAAATATCTTCGTTTTCTGACCGGCTGGCCGATATATTCCATAAATGGGCATTGCATAAGTAAATATCTTCATCTTTCCAGTGCACTTGTTGGGAGCGCCTCATTAATTCCTCAGAAATATTCGGAATGAGTCCCTGGTTTCTCTAAAATTTTATCTTTGCAAAGCCGCTTCTGAGTTAAAATTCTCTACACGCCATTACTTTCACCATAAATTTTCTTGTTAAATGCATCCATCAGAAACTTCCAGTAATTGTGTGTAGATATTTTCATTTTTCGGTCAATTGCCGACATATTCCATTAAATGGGCAGCTGCTTAATCACCGTAAAGTCTCTTTGTGGCCAAATCTACAAAATCTGGATGAACCAAAAATTCTTGGCATCTCATATTTCCATCTGAAGGCCTTCGTTTAATCCATGCTTATTTTGTCCTTTTTTGCCATTACTTCCGCTAGTATGCAACTGCCAGCTGACTTTTTGCAAAAGAACAAGCAAGGATTAGTATTTTAATATTATTAATTTAAAATCCTAATGTTCAATATATTTTGGCTTTATTTTTTTCACACGTGTCACAAAATCATGACGTTCCCTTGACTTTGCGCTGCTTAACTCTTCCATGTTGCGAAATCATGACACGTCGTGATTTTGTGACATCATGATTTTGTGACGTTCCCTTTCCTTTCTCCGTCATTAGCGACTTCATCATGAAATCGTGACTTTGTCACGAAATCATGACACGTCGTGATTTCATGACGTCGTGATTTTGCAACATCATGATTTTGTGACGTGTCAGAAAATCGTGATGGTCCTCATGCCTTGCATTTTTTTTGTTTCCTTCGTCACGAAACCGTGACATGTCGCGATTTTGTGACATGTCATGAAATCGCGATGGTCTCCATGCCTTAGCTTCTTTTCTGCTTCCTCCATCACGAAATCGTGATGGTCTCCATGCCTTAGCTTCTCTTCTACTTCCTCCGTCGTGAAACCGTGACATGTGATTTCGCAACATGTCACAAAATCACGATGGTCTCCATGCCTTAGCTTCTCTTTTGCTTCCTCCATCGTGAAACCGTGACATGTCGTGAAATCACGACGGTCTCCATGCCTTAGCTTCTCTTCTGCTTCCTCCGTCGCAAAACCGCAACATGTCACGATTTCACAACATGTCACAAAATTGCGACGATCTCCATACTTGCATTCTTTCCAAATAGGTCGTGATATCGCGACATTTTCTACAAGCTTTCCTTTTGGTCCAAACCTGTCGTGATATCACGACATTCTCATCACTTGGTTATTTTAGTCCAAATATGTCGTGATATCGTGACGTTTTCTACAAGCCTCGCTTTCAACCAAAATATGTCACGATATCGCGATATTTCCAAAAATAGAAATGTCACAAAATCGCGACGTTTTCATTACTTAGCAAATTTTACAAAAATTGTAGGTTGACTCCAATGAATTCATTCATCTGTATTCTGCATTTTACATATCTGTGAAAGATATTTTTACTCAGAATGATTCTAACATTAAAGAAGTGAATTCTAAATTGAAATTAAAGTCATATGCAAGCCTACTTAGATACTTTGGTATATGCAACACTTGAAGAAGAAGGAGGCAAGCAAAATTTGGAATTAAAACACTGAAAAACATCAAGAGGGTCCCTATGGCAAAATGAAAGCTAAATATTTTCAAAGGATGAAACTTCATTTTTCTAGTGGGGGTGTGTTGCTTCTCAACAGGTGGGGGGTGAATCATCTGTAGAGGCTTCAAATCAGGGCTTTGATGACCTAGGGTGGTTTCTAGGGTTTTGGAGGTCTCTGTGGTAGATAGCTTTGGTACCTGTAAGACATAAAAATAGAGGAAAAAGTTAGATTCACTTGCAATAGTTAACCTAGCAATGTCCATTGTGGGGGTCCCACTTGGGCATGCCATAATGAAATGGGTAGAAAATGACATTTTATAATTTAACACAAAACACAATGATGCATTAAACAAAGAAACTATAATTTCATTGATATTAAGAGATACGTGTTACAAGAGGGACATGATGCCCTTTATCCATTTATTTTCCTAATAATGTTACAATTAATTTGATGTCTTCTTTAATCATAACTCAGTGTAGGTGGGCTTTTTTTTATGTGGGCCACCATCAGGTTGCCATTGATTTGATGTTGCTCTCTCTTCAGATTTTCTACATAACCTATGAAGAACCTACAAAAGGGTGTTAGTGTGATGGGGGGCTTGCCTTAGTTAGGTCCCATGTTTATGAAGATGAAATGACCATAAAAACATAACAAAAGCTGAAATAAATTGTGCATAAGGTAATAATATGATGAAACAGAGCTTACGTCCCAAATATAGAGTGATTTGGGGTCTATAGATCCAATTCACCACCCGAGGGGTGAACTAAGGCCGGATTCACGAGGCGGGGGGATGAACTAAGGCTGTGAAGCCTCTTCTACAAAATCCTTCGATGGGTCAATTCCTAGGTAGTTGGGGTGCCTTTGTGTGCTATTAAAATTTGACTATGTGTGCCGAGGAACTAAGCTGTTCAATATTCACTTTCCATTTTTGTAGAGTTTCTATGCTTTGTTGAATTTGGGAGAGATCTCTAATTAGGGGTTTAGGACCCACTATTTATAGGCAAAGGCAAGGTGCGGGGGGATTTAGATAGACTAAACCTAGTTTTGATTCTAACAAGGGTTAGGTTAGAAAATGCAATTTGGCAACATCACATTCCTTATGGGAAATATCCCATCCTCACACATGTGTGAGGATGGATTAGAGGCTAATCCTTTTTAGGAGGTCTTAAGTCAATTTAGGACATGATTAGGGTTTTTTAGGAAAATATCTCAACAAACCCTAATTTCACACATGTGGGAGGATGTAATTAGTGTTAATCAAGATTAAGGGTTCTTTTAATCAAATTTACCCTAAAAAGGTGACTTAAGTGAAGTCAACATTAAATTAGATTTTTGGAATTAACTTGTTAATTGTTTTGGTCAACTAATACCCCGTGGGGGCCTCAATTGAGTGCAAATAGGCTTTCGAAGGATATCCTAGTGCATGGGATGTGATTTTGAAGGCTTATGAGGGTTTAGGACCTAAAAGCCGATGGAGTGATACATGGAAGTCTACATATTACTATGGTGAACTATGACAATCTATGTATGACTACGCATGACTATGATAGCCTACAATAGCCTAGGGATGTCTAGAATCACCTATGAATACGTAGAAACAACAATGTGTGACTTTTGGGTGTCTACAATAATATACATACAATATATAATTATAAGAAATAATCCACCATAAGTGGCATTAAATTTTTATTTTGCTACTAAAATTGTGTTCATTCTACCTTATTTACTTATTGTGAAAATAAAATGAAATTTAAATCTCACTACACACTAACATGCTAGAAGTGAGAAGTGAAGTAATACACTAGGCATGAAACATTAGAAGTGGGTGTGTAGTGAATTCTCACTACAATCCATCCAAAAAGTAATAATTATGAACAAAGCTAACTTATAACCTTATGCAAAATGAAATTCTCTTGAACTATTGTCAACCACCAAGAAGCCCATGATAAAGAATCACCAAGATGATATCACCAAAGATTTAATATGGGTGTAAAATCCCTTATGTTGTATGGCCAATTTAATCATTGAATATTAATTGTTAGCATCCCATACTAACTTTTCATAGCTTTTTCAATGATATTTTAACTAAACCATATCATTGATAGCAACTTATGAGTATTTTAGGTTATATCTAAAATAGCTCTATCCTTGGTGGTGGTTTGATCAAATAATATCTATAGGTAAGATTGAGAGTCTAGCTATAATCCATATTTTTTTGGATTTGTGGTTTATGATCCCTCATCCATCATCTCTCCACTACACATAGAGGACACCTTCATTAGGGAGGTTTAGTTGAAGGAAAATAAACAACTGTAGGGAGTGGATGAATACTTGTAGGAGATAATCATCAAAATCTCCTAAGAGACAGTCATTCCACTGCATTCAAACAAGTATACCATATACTAAATCTTCTATACACAAATGACTCTTTATGAAGGAGACCAATGTGTAATGATGGTAGAGTTATAGGCATATGACCAAGAGAAAGAGAAAGTTTTGATAAGAAACTAAGAACTCCTAAAGGTGAAGTAGGAAGTGACCAACTTGGAGAGTGGAAGAAGAGTTAGATTAAATTACAAAGCATCAATAGTGATGCATGAAATTTTAGAAGAGGTAAATGTGCCATTACTAGGATAGAACAAATAATACCTACTAGAATCACTTCAACTCAACAATCTAAGGAAATTAGGTGGTATATTGAACAAAGAGGCATGGCACCTATAATAATAACAATAATAAAACCTATGAGAGTAATGGCATAGGGTAATTTCATTTAATTTTTAGTATCCCTATAGAGAGAAATCCTTTTTGATATCTCTACACAATTTTAGAGGAAAAATATTTCCTTTTTGTAGTCTATAAATAGTTCCCTTAGCATTAGTAAGCATTGTTTTATTGATGGTCAAAACTCCTAAAATATGAAGGGGTTTTGAAAGGTCCCCTAACCTTTTACAAGAGAATATAGAGATGAGAAGTCTCACAAAATTCAAAATAAACCTTACATCCAAAAGGAACAAAATTTTTTCCCAAATATTCAGACAGTCAGTAGAAAAGGCAGAACTTCAGTCTTCTCTTTATACATAGCCACATTTGCATTTGCCATCTTCTTTCCTTTTTCCAAATGTTAGGTAGTAGGTTCATAATATGTTTTGATCAGATTATCTCTTTGTTCAAAAATTTGGGCTAACTCATGGAGAGTGATATTAGCTTTGATCTTCTTCATGTCCTCCACTATATTATATCCCTTGTTGAGTGGAGGTACAAATGCATTTGGTCCTCTCATATTTCCTCCCTTGGGTGGGGATGGGTTATTTCTTGAAGATGGATCTAGAGGAACACTGTGGGAGTTGTCCAGAGGGGTAAATGTAGTGTTGGGCTCCAGATTTCTATTTCTGAGGTTGTAGTTGTCCCTCCTGTACTGTTGAAAGGCTTGCACTTCATCCATGGGTAGCTCCACAACATTCTTTGATTCTTCTAGGAAAGTGAAAAAATCTAACACCATAGCTGCACTATGTTTATATGAACTTGGAGCATCTACAGTTCTTTGATGTTCAGGAGAAATCAACACACCAGATAAAGCTTCAAAGATGTTACAAAATTCCAGACAATCCAATTCCCCGTGTTGAGAAGTAGCATGTATCTTGCACCAGTTAGGCAAAGCCAAATCACAAATATTTACATCATGACCTTTACCTTTATAATCCTTATTGGGTTCGTATGGGGGCCGAGTGAATCTGTTTTGTTGATAAGGAAATCTGTTTGGGTTTTCGTCGATGGATACTTGCATTTTGAAATTCAAAAAGTCATTTTCCAACTTTTGGACTACCCTTGAAACTTCTTTAACTCTTGTGTTATCAGTTTCTTTCTCCAGACTCTGTACATTTTCAATAGGTGTTACGACCAATGGATTTCTTGATGGTGGAGTTTGATGTACTAGCAACATCATCTGATGTGGTACGGGATTGAAAATAGGGGCAACCTATGTCACCAAAGGAATTTGATGAGCATTTAAAGGTTGGGGTCCCAACTGTCTTTCCAGAACCAAATATTATTTGTAAACCTCTATTAGATTGGTAATAGAGGGATCTCTTTTCAAGAAAACAGAAGTCATTGGATCTAGATAATTCTTAAAAATCTCTAATGCCAGGTCTGCATTTGGCACATAATAACCAGTCAGTCGACCATAAGCTTTCTGAAATATGGCATTGTAAGATCTAACAGATTCATTTGTTTCTCTTTTAATACCAAAAAACTGTTGATATAATACACTGGGATCTATTACTTCACCAAAATGTGATACAAAAACCTTTTCCAAGTCATTCCAATTGGTAATAGAATCGTTAGTGAGATTTAGAAACCAGTCGTATGCTCCCTCCTGGAGAGTGAACGGGAACAATATGTAAGCCACATATTCATGTTGTACATTTAACAATTTTAGAGCATTCTTGAATGCTACTAGATGTTCTGCTATCCTAGTTCCATCATGCTTGTATCTAGGAATATATCTCTCAGGATTTTTGGGCAAGTCATGGGCTGCACCCGGGATATTTAAGGCAGTGGAACCTAACCAGTTTGCCATTATTACTTGATTGACAATGATATTTTTAGTTGCAGTTGGAGTAACTACAAGTGGTGATAAAACTATTTTAGATAAGGACTTGGCCCTTCCGAGGCTGCTTCTTCTGGGAGTTTCTAACTCAGACACAAGGAGCTCTCTAGCTCTGGAGTGGGACCTTGTTACTCTATAATTAGAATCCAGCTTTTCACCAGCACTTACAACCTTACAATCCTTAACAAACTACTGAAATTAAAGTCCTCCTTTCTAGAAATTTTAAATATTGGTGTTGAGTTTCGTTGTTTAGGCAAAAACTCAAACAAATAAGTTTTAAAAGGCTGAGGAGGAGGAAAAAGGCTACCAGACTCTGGATAAAACATAGTATTTGTTAAATACCACATACAATCATATTTCCCAACCCAAGAAAACTAAGAACGTAAGTTCAAAGACCTCCTTCTAGTGCCAATTTTAAATTTTGGTTCGACTTTTATACACACCCTGTGAAGAATGAGCATAAAATACCGATAACACTTATACGGGATAAATCCCACTCACTTTAGGATCTTATTGGATATCCAAGGTGTGAGTTACAGAGTTAGGTCGAATGTCTATTCATTCTTTTCTGCTTCTAGAATAGTTTCAAGTGGACTGTTTGTTACCTTACAATGGGCTTGAGACTTCAGTTTAGTAATGTTTTTGGAGTTGGTTATCCAATCAATTCTTTGATCTAGCTCTTTATGCTTTAGCAGATTTAAATAAAAGACAAATTTAAAGAAAGATAAAAATGGATCATTTCACGGTGGAACAGAGAGAGTAGGGTAGGGCAGAAAGAGAAATTTATCTAACTTAGTTGCAAAACCAAAACCACCAATTTTAGTTATACCGGTTAGCTTCACAATAGAACAAATCAAAGAGGAAAGTGTCTAGCTTTCTAAGATCACCTTCCACTAAGAGCATAAGATAGAGATAACAACGGATCCGAAAGAAAATCACAAACGGGAGGGAAGTATGTTAAAATTGGTATCTCTCACCAACATCCTAGCTTGCATAGTGAGGATAGAGCAATTAGAACAGGCCCGAACCTTAAATCTATAATTTTCCCTAACATACAATAAAGAAAATGAAGCCTAGCAACATATCCAATCCTGGTAACACAGATCTACAACATAATTTAAATAAACCTTAATGAAACAAAAACAAAAGAAGATGAACTTATCACAATTTGAAAGAGATTAGGCTCCTAGCCACGCTATCACAGAAAATGAAAGTCACACCAACTCTAAGTCCAGAACAAAGCTTTCAAACAAGATTTGTAGGAAATTGCTCCAATAGCTTTTTATTCTAAGTTTTCGCCTTCAAAATTTACATTCAAAAGAAGTATTTATAGACCTAGGACAGACCCTGATCTTTTTAGAAATATCTTCTTCTCAAACCCTAAATTTTATCCTCTTAACCTTACTACCTGAGTTTTACAATATAAGGCCCTTTAAAAATAGAGTTTTTTAGAAACCCTAACCACTCTGCAAATCTTAGTGCAGTTACTTGCCATAAATGAAGAAGGCATGATCTGATATTATTTTCATCCATCTGTAACTACAAGTAAATATCTTCATTTTCTGACCGGCTGGCCGATATATTCCATAAATGGGCATTGCATAAGTAAATATCTTCATCTTTCCAGTGCACTTGTTGGGAGCGCCTCATTAATTCCTCAGAAATATTCGGAATGAGTCCCTGGTTTCTCTAAAATTTTATCTTTGCAAAGCCGCTTCTGAGTTAAAATTCTCTACACGCCATTACTTTCACCATAAATTTTCTTGTTAAATGCATCCATCAGAAACTTCCAGTAATTGTGTGTAGATATTTTCATTTTTCGGTCAATTGCCGACATATTCCATTAAATGGGCAGCTGCTTAATCACCGTAAAGTCTCTTTGTGGCCAAATCTACAAAATCTGGATGAACCAAAAATTCTTGGCATCTCATATTTCCATCTGAAGGCCTTCGTTTAATCCATGCTTATTTTGTCCTTTTTTGCCATTACTTCCGCTAGTATGCAACTGCCAGCTGACTTTTTGCAAAAGAACAAGCAAGGATTAGTATTTTAATATTATTAATTTAAAATCCTAATGTTCAATATATGTTGGCTTTATTTTTTTCACACGTGTCACAAAATCATGACGTTCCCTTGACTTTGCGCTGCTTAACTCTTCCATGTTGCGAAATCATGACACGTCGTGATTTTGTGACATCATGATTTTGTGACGTTCCCTTTCCTTTCTCCGTCATTAGCGACTTCATCATGAAATCGTGACTTTGTCACGAAATCATGACACGTCGTGATTTCATGACGTCGTGATTTTGCAACATCATGATTTTGTGACGTGTCAGAAAATCGTGATGGTCCTCATGCCTTGCATTTTTTTTGTTTCCTTCGTCACGAAACCGTGACATGTCGCGATTTTGTGACATGTCATGAAATCGCGATGGTCTCCATGCCTTAGCTTCTTTTCTGCTTCCTCCATCACGAAATCGTGATGGTCTCCATGCCTTAGCTTCTCTTCTACTTCCTCCGTCGTGAAACCGTGACATGTGATTTCGCAACATGTCACAAAATCACGATGGTCTCCATGCCTTAGCTTCTCTTTTGCTTCCTCCATCGTGAAACCGTGACATGTCGTGAAATCACGAAGGTCTCCATGCCTTAGCTTCTCTTCTGCTTCCTCCGTCGCAAAACCGCAACATGTCACGATTTCACAACATGTCACAAAATTGCGACGATCTCCATACTTGCATTCTTTCCAAATAGGTCGCGATATCGCGACATTTTCTACAAGCTTTCCTTTTGGTCCAAACTTGTCGTGATATCACGACATTCTCATCACTTGGTTATTTTAGTCCAAATATGTCGTGATATCGTGACGTTTTCTACAAGCCTCGCTTTCAACCAAAATATGTCACGATATCACGATATTTCCAAAAATAGAAATGTCACAAAATCGCGACGTTTTCATTACTTAGCAAATTTTACAAAAATTGTAGGTTGACTCCAATGAATTCATTCATCTGTATTCTGCATTTTACATATCCGTGAAAGATATTTTTACTCAGAATGATTCTAACATTAAAGAAGTGAATTCTAAATTGAAATTAAAGTCATATGCAAGCCTACTTAGATACTTTGGTATATGCAACACTTGAAGAAGAAGGAGGCAAGCAAAATTTGGAATTAAAACCTGAAAAACATCAAGAGGGTCCCTATGGCAAAATGAAAGCTAAATATTTTCAAAGGATGAAACTTCATTTTTCTAGTGGGGGTGTGTTGCTTCTCAACAGGTGGGGGGTGAATCATCTGTAGAGGCTTCAAATCAGGGCTTTGATGACCTAGGGTGGTTTCTAGGGTTTTGGAGGTCTCTGTGGTAGATAGCTTTGGTACCTGTAAGACATAAAAATAGAGGAAAAAGTTAGATTCACTTACAATAGTTAACCTAGCAATGTCCATTGTGGGGGTCCCACTGGGCATGCCATAATGAAAGGGGTAGAAAATGACATTTTATAATTTAACACAAAACACAATGATGCATTAAACAAAGAAACTATAATTTCATTGATATTAAGAGATACGTGTTACAAGAGGGACATGATGCCCTTTATCCATTTATTTTCCTAATAATGTTACAATTAATTTGATGTCTTCTTTAATCATAACTCAGTGTAGGTGGGCTTTTTTTTATGTGGGCCACCATCAGGTTGCCATTGATTTGATGTTGCTCTCTCTTCAGATTTTCTACATAACCTATGAAGAACCTACAAAAGGGTGTTAGTGTGATGGGGGGCTTGCCTTAGTTAGGCCCCATGTTTATGAAGATGAAATGACCATAAAAACATAACAAAAGCTGAAATAAATTGTGCATAAGGTAATAATATGATGAAACAGAGCTTACGTCCCAAATATAGAGTGATTTGGGGTCTATAGATCCAATTCACCACCCGAGGGGTGAACTAAGGCCGGATTCACGAGGCAGGGGATGAACTAAGCTGTGAAGCCTATTCCACAAAATCCTTCTGATGGGTCAATTCCTAGGCATTTGGGGTGCCTCTGTGTGCTATTAAAATTTGACTATGTGTGCCAGGAACTAACTGTTCAATATTCACTTTCCATTTTTGTAGAGTTTCTATGCTTTATTGAATTTGTGAGAGATCTCTAATTAGGGGTTTAGGACCCGCTATTTATAGGCAAAGGCAAGGTGCAGGGGGGGATTTAGATAGACTAAACCTAGTTTTGATTCTAACAAGGGTTAGGTTAGAAAATGCAATTTGGCAACATCACATTCCTTATGGGAAATATTCCATCCTCACACATGTGTGAGGATGGATTAGGGCTAATCCTTTTTAGGAGGTCTTAAATCAATTTAGGACATGATTAGGGTTTTTTAGGAAAATATCTCAACAAACCCTAATTTCACACATGTGGGAGGATGTAATTAGTGTTAATCAAGATTAAGGGTTCTTTTAATCAAATATACCCTAAAAAGGTGACTTAAGTGAAGTCAACATTAAATTAGATTTTTGGAAGTAACTTGTTAATTGTTTTGGTCAACTAATACCCCGTGGGGGCCTCAATTGAGTGCAAATAGGCTTTCGAAGGATATCCTAGTGCATGGGATGTTATTTTGAAGGCTTATGAGGGTTTAGGACCTAAAATCCGATGGAGTGATACATGGAAGTCTACATATTACTATGGTGAACTATGACAATCTATGTATGACTACGCATGACTATGCCTGACTACGCATGTCTATGATAGCCTACAATAGCCTAGGGATGTCTAGAATCACCTATGAATACGTAGAAACAACAATGTGTGACTTTTTGGTGTCTACAATAATATACATACAATATATAATTATAAGAAATAATCCACCATAAGTGGCATTAAAGTTTTATTTTGCTACTAAAATTGTGTTCATTCTACCTTATTTACTTATTGTGAAAATAAAATGAAATTTAAATCTCACTACACACTAACATGCTAGAAGTGAGAAGTGAAGTAATACACTAGGCATGAAACATTAGAAGTGGGTGTGTAGTGAATTCTCACTACAATCCATCCAAAAAATAATAATTATGACTAAAGCTAACTTATAACCTTATGCAAAATGAAATTCTCTTGAACTATTGTCAACCACCAAGAAGCCCATGATAAAGAATCACCAAGATGATATCACCAAAGATTTAATATGGGTGTAAAATCCCTTATGTTGTATGGCCAATTTAATCATTGAATATTAATTGTTAGCATCCCATACTAACTTTTCATAGCTTTTTCAATGATATTTTAACTAAACCATATCATTGATAGCAACTTATGAGTATTTTAGGTTATATCTAAAATAGCTCTATCCTTGGTGGTGGTTTGATCAAATAATATCTATAGGTAAGCTTGAGAGTCTAGCTATAATCCATATTTTTTTGGATTTGTGGTTTATGATCCCTCATCCATCATCTCTCCACTACACATAGAGGACACCTTCATTAGGGAGGTTTAGTTGAAGGAAAATAAACAACTGTAGGGAGTGGATGAATACTTGTAGGAGCTAATCTTCAAAATCTCCTAAGAGACAGTCATTCCACTGCATTCAAACAAGTATACCATATACTAAATCTTCTATACACAAATGACTCTTTACGAAGGAGACCAATGTGTAATGATGGTAGAGTTATAGGCATATGACCAAGAGAAAGAGAAAGTTTTGATAAGAAACTAAGAACTCCTAAAGGTGAAGTAGGAAGTGACCAACTTGGAGAGGGGAAGAAGAGTTAGATTAAATTACAAAGCATCAATAGTGATGCATGAAATTTTAGAAGAGGTAAATGTGCCATTACTAGGATAGAACAAATAATACCTACTAGAATCACTTCAACTCAACAATCTAAGGAAATTAGGTGGTATATTGAACAAAGAGGCATGGCACCTATAATAATAACAATAATAAAACCTATGAGAGTAATGGCATAGGGTAATTTCATTTAATTTTTAGTATCCCTATAGAGAGAAATCCTTTTTGATATCTCTACACAATTTTAGAGGAAAAATATTTCCTTTTTGTAGTCTATAAATAGTTCCCTTAGCATTAGTAAGCATTGTTTTATTGATGGTCAAAACTCCTAAAATATGAAGGGGTTTTGAAAGGTCCCCTAACCTTTTACAAGAGAATATAGAGATGAGAAGTCTCACAAAATTCAAAATAAACCTTACATGCAAAAGGAACAAAAATGTGAGATAGGAGAAACATCACCAAAATAGAAACAACCCAAAAAAAAGGGAACCATCTAGCACAACTTCAATCAAAAGAACAACCTAGGATGAAACAAAAAGCTTTACAGACATTACCACTAATTAAAACTAGCCAAAAGGAAGAGGGTCAATCTAGTAAGTGGTTCTTCGAAATATTCATCTTAGTGGCCTCCTTATCGTAATTCAGCTTCTAGGAAATATCATTAGCATAGAAAATATATATTTTCACAGATATTTTTAAGTTTCTTACTAGGTCCAACATCGAGTCACCAAACTTACTTGGAGAAGCATCCATTCTTGGCATAGGTTCAATAGATTCATTTTGAGTTCTATTAATTAGTTCCTAAAAGAAGTTATCATACCAAACTGCTAAACCCAATTGAGAGATTCTAAGATTAGCCATCGCATATTCTACTCAGTTGCCTTCTCTAAAAATGTGTAAGCACCTGAAAGCCTCTAGTGAATTAAGAATAATATTTGTTTCCATCATCATAATATTAGTATCCCATATAGATTTAGAGTTTCCTAATAAAATGTTGATGGTATCCATTAAGTCTCCTTCAAATATAATTATTTTATCCTAGAGATGTCTAATCATATTTTCTCCTTGGAAAATTATGTTCGCCTCTACAAATTGACTAATATAAATCTCCAAGATCTTAGCAAAATCCATTCTGATCTCTCCTTTGCTATTTCTAAGTATACCTCCTACACCAGCAAGCCTTGGATTTCCTTTGGAGGCCCCATCCAAATTCAACTTGAGCCAGCCATTTGGGGGAGGATGCCAAGAAGTTTGTTGTTTTCTTCTTTGAGAGTCTTGAGGATCTACCTAGGAAGAAAAGGAGATGCCTAGATCCTTGGCTAATTTAAACTCAAGTGGGGGTTCCTTTTACTTAAGGAGATAAATATTAGAAATATTCTCCACCACTCCCAAGAAAATTTTAGTTGAAACAAAATAAGCATCATGAGAATTATCCTTGAAATATTTGTTGTTTCTCTCTTTCCAGATTCCCCATAGGAAGTGAGGTAAGCAAAAGGACCAAAATACCTTGCATATTTTGCTGTGGAAGGAGGAAAGCCATTTCTCAAACAACTTGACCAAATAGTTGGGCAAAACCCAGACCATATTCATATTTTGTAAGCAAATTTGGAAAACATCACAAGAAAAGGATTAATCCATGAACATATGGACAACAATCTCTTCTCTTTTGTCACAAAGATAGCACATTTTGGTTAGAATTAATCCTATTTTTTAATTTTCAATTGATAGAACTTTATTTTGGATAGCTAACCACATGAAGAAGTTTATTTTTGGAGTAAGCTCCTTAATCTGGAATTATTTATTGAAGGGCTAAGGAGGGCCATCTTGGTTGATTAAAAAATAAGCATATTTCATAGAAAATTGTTGTTATTTTCTCTGGTCTAGATTAAGGCATCATAAAAAGGAGAGCTCTTCATAGCTTTAATACTCAACAATATTTTAAGACTTTGAAGAGAATCATCTTCTTCCCTAGTCAATCTAGGTGCAAACATGATCTTCCAAGATTTTTTGTCATTGACCTCTTCAATATAATTAGTTACACTAGATCCCAAAGATAGTTCCAAGATTTCTTTCAACCTACCAAAGAAAGGTAACTTTTTTAGTGGGTATTCTATTATCCAAGGATCATCATAGAATTTAATGGATTGACCATTACCCAATTTATATCTATCCCCTTTGGATATTATTTCCTTAGATTTGGTGATGCTATGCTAAAAAGCATAACCAAGAGGGAAGGTCTAAATATCAAGGAAGGAGGAGCTTTTGCCAAAATATTTGTCTTTAATGATAATAGGCCAATTATGATTCTTGTGTGAGATGAGGTGCCAACACTGCTTGCAAAGAAGAGCTTAATTCATCTGAATAGGCCTCCTAAAACCAATGCCCCATTTCCTTTTTGGTGAATTGGATTACTTCCAAGAAATGAAATGAAAACAAGATTTACTTTCTATCCATGACCAAAGAACGTTTTGAATCTTCTCAATATTTTTTACTATTTTTGCCAAAATTTTGAACAAAGACAAAATATATGGGTAGGCTTTGGATCAAAGACATGACAAGGAGGGCTTTACCTACTTGACTTAATAACACTCCTTTCTAACCTACAAGTTTTCTCTGAAGCTTGTCCAAAATAAAAAACCAAAGCTCCTCTTTTGCTCTACCAAAAAATAGGGTTGTACCTATGTAGGACAAAGGGAGGTCAACCATGGAACAACCAAGAATATATATTATAATTCTCTACCTCCTGAGGGAAGTGTGAAGGAAGAAAATCTTGCTCTTTCTAAAATTGATATTTTTACCTATCACCAGCTCATATAAAACTAAAATGTTTTTTTATTTCTTTACCTTGGGGAATTGAAGTTGCTATCATTAGAAGAGTATCATTAGAAAATTGTCAATACAAAATAGGTTTCACAGAGTAAGTTTGTTTTAACCCTTTAACATTTTTTAAATCAATTGCTACTTTGATGGATATACCTAGGGCTTTGACCAATATTATAAAGGATTGACAAGTTATAAGTCATATAGTTTTCTCTTCATTTTTATCTAAATAGTAGTAGTCATATTCTTGAGTGGTATTGCAAGCATGCACACAAGGCCTCACTTCTGGTATAATATTATAATATTTTTATATTCATATATGCATACTAGAGACCTATGACTATTTGGTTCCAAGTTTTTGGTTCTTCCTATCCTATTTCCTTTATGTATGTATTTTATTTATACTTATATATATTTATGTGAAAAAGTTTTCACTGTGTCAGTGCATTACACTCAAGGCTATTGTGTAGGGGGATCTTATCTTGATATTGGTGCATTGCCTCTATTATGTTAGGTTTTTTCCTTTTGGTTATTTTTATTTTTTATATTTCTCCAATCCTTTCCCCTAAAGCTATTAGATTAGGATTATGCACTCAAGGTCACATCTTAAAAGAAGTCAACCTTGTACAAAATTCTAAAGGCTCTTGATAGAGCCAAAAATTATGCTCTTAGGATTAGCCCTCCTGTAACACTTTGCATGAGGTGCAATAGTCCTAACCATTTGGTCCCTCCCATCCAATAGCTTGGATAATTGAAGAGGACAATATTTTAATGACATACTTGGTGGGATCCCATTGACTTATCATTGATATCATAAAATAACACATTAGGATTTGAATTTAGTGAGGGTATCTACCTATTTTTCTTGTTGAATAACTTCAAAACTCACCTTGAAACTTTGCTCAAGGATGAATATATAGAAGTCACATGAAGGACATTAGATTGAGATTTTGATGAAGACCTCAGTCTATCTACTCTTAGAGCACAATATGTATTCACCTAGTGACTTCTCTCCAACCAATGGACCTAGAAGTTTATGAATGAAATACCTACTACCATATCCTTTGCTACTAAAAATATACAATATTTGTTTCCTCAACTTGACACTATTTCATTAAGAAGAAGAGCTAGAATCCAGAATAACGTTGCTCCACAACTATCCAAAATATTCCTTGTCTAGAATGATAGAGGGCCATTAATATCTCATAATTTATATGAAGTATGGGAGGATATAATAAAATTGGCTCTAAAATATCTCTCATATTTCATTGGCGAGGACTTGACTACTCTAACTAAGCATCTGAACCACATGGTGAGCCTATGCATACTTCATAATATATCAGAGCAAAACATGGTTGTAATATTTCTTGCAACCTCATTCATAGGTAGGGCTCAATAATGGTATGTTGTGTTTCCTTTAAACTCTATAGCTAACTAGGACCATCTCATTTCCTTATTCATACAATGACTTAGAGAGAAAGTAGACGAGGTGTCTCTCTTAGAACAATCATCAACTATAAAGAGAGTTTTTACGAAGATGGTAGATTATCTCAACCTTATATTTTTTAATAAATGGAACTAAATACTTGAATATAATCATCCTCCCCCAAGTATGGAATTTATATACTATCTAAAGACCTAATATTCTAAAATATTATTAATGATTACGGTTAGAGGTGAAAACTCCCTACCAAATTCCTATGGCATAACCATTCAAATTGAACTTGATATTATTTAGACTAGAAGTCTAAAGGCCTCCCATGACTTTATATCCTTGTGTACAATATCCATACTATCCTACCCTAGTCATTTATCCAACCTTAGTCTCACCTACAATAATCCCTATTCTAACACCCTATATTCTAGAAAACCTAAAGATTAAATCAATGTAAAAGTTGCTCACATTGGTCACTAATGAGATGTTGACCATGAGGAGGGATAAATATACATAGAGGTACCCATATTAGAACAAAAAAATACCTCATTTACCATAGGGGAACTAGGGTAATAGATCTTCATTGAAAGGTTACCCTAAGTCCCAATTCTAGAAAAATCAAAAAATTCATGAAGCATAGAACCAAAACCAAAAAATAGTGTAGGTTTTGATCCCTCTACAATAAGAAATCATTAACCATTCTAGGGATATAGATCCCATTTATAACATGTATGTATAAGCATATACCTCCTAGTAGTGCTTAGATCCAGGTACCCATTCCACCTAGGTTAACCCTAGAGAAACCTCCTAGTTTATTGTAAATATATCAAGAGTGAGGTGATGCCTTCCTAGGAATCTACTTGATATTAGAGAGCTAAATCCTAGATGACAAGTCAATATTTCCCAACTTCATATCTCCCATAATTAATTTTAACCACTCAAGAATAGATATTGGTGACTTGGGATGAGGAGGAGGTCTATGTAGTATATGATAAAGTGGGCAATATGGTATCCAACAAGCCATTTATTTGATTGGACTATGTCACAAGGGCCAAGAAAAAAGTAATGGAAGAGAGGTACAAGGGTAATATTCCAACCTATGTTAGTCAACAAGGGTCATCCAAACCAATATGGTAACCTCCTATTGTGGAAACCCTAAATATAAGCACATTTGTGCCTCCTACTAGTACCAAACAAAATGATCATATATCCCCATGTGGTTAGAGTAAAACATTTAATAATGGTCAAAATGATATGGTGGCTATACCTTCTTAATCCCCAATGGGTACCAAGCAAATTATCCCAAATATCCTAAAACTAAAAATACCATTGACAAAACCAACCAGATCTCCTCAACCAACTAGGGACAAATAAATATTTCCACTACCAACATATGCAATGCAAAGGGTCATCTCTCTAAATTTTTTTAAAATTGTGGATCAAAAGAGGTCCACTATAGTGGTGCCCATTTGGGATGTTTTGGATATTCCTAGACAAAAGGATCATCTAAGGAGGGAATTGGAGAAAGAGAAAAAATAGCATTATTAACAATAAGAGTCTATAGTTGTACAAGTATTGGACCTATAAGTAAGCAAGCCTAAGCCCTCTCTTTCTATCTATCTCATATATAATGACAAAGTGATCCATAACTATATGATATATTTGGGAGAAATTACATTGGTTATGCTCAAGGGAGTAGCAGACACATTGAAATATCAACCTATCAATAATAGGATGGTGCAACTAGAAAATAATGTAGTCCAAATATTGGGGGTAGTGGAGGAACTTTCACTTGCATTAAATGCATGTATAAGCATGATTTCTATATAATACATTATGATAATTGATCTACCAACTTCATTTGGCATCTGCCTATCTGTAGACTTTACTACTAATTTGGGAGGGTATTTGTAACAAGACTAGTCTATCATGGTCTTAATAACTTAGTATAGGACCCAATTTGAGATTCAATCAGAACCACTCTACTTACACCATGTAGAACATTTATCAACATCTAGGGCAAATATTGATCAAATTATGAGGGTGGAATAATAATGTTCTAAGTTTTTGGTTGATGGGATTCATTCATTCATCCCATATGATCAAATGGATTAGTGGGAGGCCATATTATGGGATTCAATTCATCCTAAGATATAAGGAACTATTGGAATAGGTTGAAAACTTGTTTAGATGAAAATTCTTGACCCTCATAGGGTCATATATACCAAATAAAATAAAATAAAATAAATATATATTATCTCTATTTTTATATTATTGTATTAGCTAATTTGGTGTGTAGGTTGATTTTGTTTAGCTACTTATAATTTGAAGGGATGATTATACTTTGAAAAAGGAGCAAAAAGTAAAGTTGAAGGCTAGATCAAAATCTAAAATGACACAAGTTATTGAAATGAAAAGCATGAAATGACACAGATTATAGTCGCACAAAATATTAACCCCCCATAAAGGGTGAATTTACTAGATACACTAAAAATGATTGCTCTTGGGACCATCACCTAATATTAGGAGCCATCAAATAAATTGCATTACCAAGATCACGTAGTATGGAGTTAATGCAAAAGAAAGATGATATACCTATGCATGAAGAAAAATAATTTCCCATCATTTAGCATTAAAAAGAAAAATAGATATTTTTTTATGGTACTTTAATGAAAGCATGATATGCTCAAGCTAGATGAGATGATAGTAAGTCATATGAGGTATGAATACACAAAAGCTAAATTTAATTCAAGTAGGTGTGTTTGTTCCAATGAAAAGTTCTTTAAAAGGATTAACATACACAAGGTTGATAGCCATTTCTCTATCATTGAATTTTCATTTAAATGACTTCATGCCCAATAGATAACGCTTAATTCTCTAGGTTTATATCATTCTATAATAAGAAGACCTTGTGAGCCACCAATGTTATAGTGAAGTCTCACTACAATATATCCAAAAAAGGATAATTGTAACTAAAGTTGACTTGGAACCTTGTGCAAAAGGAAATGCCCTCTAACCATTTCCAACCACTAGGAGGTCCATGGTAGAGGATCACCAAAGGTTGAATAATGTGTAAAAACCCTTATATTGCATCACCAAGTTAATCACTAAGTCTTAATATCTAGTAGTGCACAATAATTATTCACAATCTTTTCAATGATATCTGAACAAGACCCCATTATTAATAGCAACTTATGAACCTTTTGGTTATAAATAAAATAACTTTATCCCATGTGGTGGTTTGATCTAAATAATAGTTGTGGGTGATCTAAAAAGAGTAGTTATCATCCATATTTATTTGGATTCCTGTCTCTTGATACCTCATCCGTCATCTCTCCACTACACATATAGGACACATTCATTAGGGAGAGTCAGTTGAGGAAAAATCAATAGTTGTGGGTAATGGATGAAAACTTGCAATAGCTAATTTTTTGAATCTTCTAAGAGAAATTCACTTCACCATATTCAAACAAGGAGACCATATGGTGAAGCTTCTCTACACCAATTACTCCTAAGGAAGGAGACCAATGTTCAATGATGGAAGAGTTGCAGGCATATGGGAGCACTTCATGTTAGAGACTCCATGGACTAACTAAATATCATCATATGAAGTTTACACCTAAGAGATTTTCCAATAAATTTACCTTAAAATAAATAGAAATAAGATAAAGAGTTGAAAGGCAAAGCTAGTGTAAGGTAAAGAAAAATGGTTAAAAATGTAAGGGCAATAAAATGTTCATATCAAGAAAGCACTAGTTTTTATGAGTTCATATAGATTTTCATGTCTAAGTTTTATAAAAGAAGAGGGTGGACAAGAGTTCTAAATATTGTAAAGAGAGGCTAATGATTAGATATTCTCAAAACTTTTGACTAAAATAGAGAACAAAATTGTTGATTAACTACTTAGCCTAAGGATTTAAAAAGGCATAATGTGATGAAAAAATGTAAGGAGAAGTACCTAATGTTCAAAGGTTTTAAAATATTGAATGGAAAGAATGGATGAAAATTTTCTAAAAAATAAAATATGCTAGGCAAAAAAAAATTGAAAAATAAAACAAAAACATTTGATGTAAGGACAAAAGAGTGGGCTTTCTCAAAATAATTTTGATAAAGTATCTAGATTGAGGTTGAAAGTCCAATAAGTTATGATGTAGGAGGATGAAGAGAAAGTTCTGATAAGCATTTAAGTGTTCCTAAAGGTGAATTGGGACATAACCATCTTGGAGAGAAGAAGAAGAATCAAATCAAACTACAAGGCATCAATAATGATTCACAAACTTATAAAAGAGGTAGTTGAACCAGATGAATGCATCAATACTAGGGGAGGATAAAGATTACCTACCAAAATAATTTCAACTCAACAATCCAAGAAACATGGGTGGTCTATTGAATAAAGAGATAGTACCTACAATAATGACAATCCCAAAACTGATAAGAGTAATGGTAGATGGTGCTCCATTCAATTTTTAATATCCCTATAGAGAGAAGCCTTTTTGAAATCTCTTTACAATTTTGGAGGGAAAATATTCCCCTTTTGCAATCTATAAACAATAGTTTTCTTAAAATTATAAAGGATTATCAAGTATAAGTCATATAGCTTTCCCTTAATTTTCCTCTATATATCAATACTGATATCCGTAAGTGGTCTTGTAGGCATGTATTTGATCCCCTATTTTTGGTATAATTGTTTCTATTCATATATGCATACTAGAGGCCTATGACTATTTGGTTCCAATTGGTTCTCCCTATCCCATTTCCTTTATATATGTGTGTTTAACTATGTTTATATATGTTCAAAGAAGGGATTATTCACTATGTTGGCACATTAAACTCAGGGTTGTTGTGCAAGGAGATATTATATTGATCTTGGCACATCACCTCTATTAGCTTAGTTTGCATTTCTCTAACTCTTTTCACCCTAAAGTTGTTATATTAGGACTGTGTTCTCAAGGTCACATCTTAAAAGGAGTTAGCCTTGTAAAAAATCTCAAAGGTCCCTAATAGAGTCAAATCCCATGATCTTGGGACTAGCTTTGTTATGTTACTTTATGTGAGGTGTGATAGTCCCAAGATTCTGGTCCCTCTCATCCAATGGCACGGATAATTTAAGAGAATAACAAGATATTTTATATAATGGAAATCTACTAGTGAAATCAAATAAAAAATATACTAGTGATGTGTAACACAAGTTACAATCCACTAGTCTCCTTCAACCTCTCCATTGTCATTCCTTTACACACTATCATCACCTATATTTTTTTATCCAATGTTGGATTCCTACATTAATATCATAGTTTGAAGGCTAATATTTCCCACAAAAAAATATTAACTACCTTATCGTTGTTATTTCCTAGCCATGTTTGGCACTAGTATTTTACCTTTGACATATTCTATCATGTCTTTATATGTATATAAAACCAACTACATGGGATTATATCTCCATGTGCTAACTACCACTCTGCATGCTTCCAGCATCATACATTCTCCACTTCCCATGCATGTTTCCCTTGTGTGCTTTCCACCCACTTAACAACTCACGTGCTACTCACATACCCCCCAACATGTTTCCCCCACATGCTAGTAGCCTCTCTCCCCAAGCCATGTGTTACAAACCTAGAGACACCAAAATATAGCCACTTGTCATCCATATGTATCCTCAAATCATAGTCATCCATTATTTATATATATATATGTGTGTGTGTGTTTATTTAATATATACATAAATATTAATATTTTATATTAATATTTATATATATTTAATAAATATATATATATATGTTTATATAAATAAATCCTAGCCATCCATCACATTTTAATATTAGCCATCCATCCATCTCAATCCATGTCACTACCCAAGCTTAATCTCCATCCTTCCTCATGTTTTAATCTCGATCGCCCATTTTGTGTCATCAAAACCCTAACATGATCAAGGGCATATTATAAAATATGATTCATTTTTATGAATAAAGGTCCAAAAAAATTCTTAGAAGGTCACGAATTTGAATATTTATCCCCAGTCATTAACATAATCCTCTCTCCTTCGTAGCCTCCATCGCATTGCTTTTTTCCACCACTGCCAAACCCTCACAAACCAGATCTAGTTCTACCTCACTCCCAATCACTCATGAATGCCTCACAGAGTTCACAAAATGCTTTTGGGTATTTTTGGAATACTCTTAGGTGTTTACAGCTATTATCAAATGTCCCAGGTGTTTTTCATAGTAGATTTGTAGTCTGTAAGCCCTCAGGTGCTTTCAGGCATTTGTGTTACTCTCAATCATAGAAGCAGTAACATACATCAATGTTGATAAGGTAAAATACTGACCCTCACACATTGAGCATACCTCAAATACTGATGTATTGCACAGAGCCATAAATACCCCCATTTCAAAAATTGAGCCATCATCCCCCACCAATCCTAACATCACCCACATAGATATGGCTAAAGTTAGAGATTTTATAATATCCACTAACCATGTTATAGAGCAAATCAACAACCCACCTAGGCATGATCCTTCTTCTTAGCAGGAACTTGCCCACTCGCAGCCTTCCAGTTTCACCCAGGTGTATACTAACCCTCTTTTTGAGGCATCATCTACACCTTCCCATCATTGGTCCCTTATACAACCATCATGTGCTCAAAACACTTCCATTCCATCTTCATATACCACCACCTATGACAAGCCATTGTATGAAGAACATGTCAATGCTGCTTCACAAATGCTAGTTTTTGCTCCATCCAATGTCCCCCATTCATTTGCAATACCTATTGTAACCTATCCTCCACCTACCTCATTCATTCCCATCACATCCATACAATCTACCTTAGATATTGCCATACAAAAATTATAGCAACATCTCAACAAGGTGCTCAGTATTATTTCCAATAGTACGTACAGGTTGCAGATATTAAGTCTCAACCTATTTCCACTCAGCCTACTTTCTCCACCTCAAATCCATCATGGGTATAATAATATTCTATAATTTCCATCCCTACACCTCCATTAATCCATACCCATTCTATTCCTACAATTCAACCCATTCACACTCCTCAAACATCATATCCATTCCACCATCACCAACAATCATTACATCATTAATACCAACATCACCAAATTTAATCCAATCCATTAGATCATCAACATCTCATCACACATTAGAATTTCCCCACTTCATATCCACACAATCATCAAGTGATTCAAGGCTTCCACACACCTGGAGAAGACCCTAGAATTTAGGCTTGATAATAGTAGATTGATTGCTTGATACAACACACTCCTGGTATGATGAACCAGAATCCAACTTTAAGACAACTTATCAATCAACCAATTCACTTTTTGGTACCATCACCACCATATTCGACAGATTCTATAATGTCAAAAATTGACAAGTTTAAAAGGACTGAGGACCCTAGAGAGCACGTAAGCACATTAATCCATTCGTGCTTCAGAATTCAAAATCAAGATGCTTTAATGCTTATAACCTTTCCTCAGACATTGGGGGATATATCATGGAGTAGTATAACCATATACCTCATCATAGTATTTATACTTTTGAATAGTTTGTGAAACAATTCCTCGATATATTTTCCCTCAATGTTTGAAAGAAAATTTCACTAATTGAATTATATAATGTTAAGCAATTTTACAATGAGTTAGTCTATAATTTTGGCAATTGTTTGAGGGCTATTATCACAAAACTACCATTATCCCTACCAATGGAAGAGCTAACTCGATTGTTTATCAAGAGTTGCTTAAAACCCATCTCCTGGTTATTACAATTATAATAGTATAGATCATTTGAATAATCTCTTGCCCAAGCAAGCATAATTGAGAAAATCAAAATCCAATAAGGTGTGTTAAAGCCTAAAAATAAATAATGGTAGAACAAGGACCAATAAAAATAAATTTATTCTAGCCACTCCAAGCCAAATCAGGCCCATCAAGCAAATCAAGTGAATCAAGTGGCCATGAGCCAGCTGGTAATGGCTCAACAACAACAACCAATGCAATAACAACCATAAAAAATTATATATCAAGTGGTTCCCCCATCATCACAAGTTCAAAACATAGTGCCAACTATGGAAAATCGCCAACATCAGCAATCCGTTCAATAAAATTGCCACTACACCCCCTTATCCAAGTAATGTACCTCCATATTTTATAGGTTGTATGAGGTAAACCAATTTTCCTTACCTGAGGTGAAATCATATGATCTTACTAAGCATGGTTAAAACTATCAAGAACATTTATTTTGTCCTTATCATCAATATAATGGACACAATATTAATGACTACTACACATTTAAAGATATAGTGCAATACTTGATTGAATTAGGGACCATCAAGGTTGATAGTCCTTTAGCTCAAAAAATCAGAACCTTGGCATCTATCAACCATCACTTCCTCATCATGAGGAAGTGCAACCAAAAATAGGAGGGTCAAACACCAAGACTCCTAATAAAGTTAACCATGTTCAACAATACCAAGATTTTGTGGATGCTATTCATGTAGTCACCCAAGGTCAACAATAGATAAATCAACAAAATGCACAACAACAGACTGTTCAACCTCCCATAGCTCCTTAGTCAAGTGAGTCTCCTTAAACTGCCACTTCATCATCTCCCATCTATTTTATATCCAATTCTTCCCAACCAATTCACATTCCAAGTCATCCATCTCCATCCACTCATTTTCCCAATCATCCACAAAGACCAATTATCTATCTGAGTAGTCGGTTAACCACTAGCCTTAAAATGACTTCAACTAAAATATCTATTTATGAGCTAATTCAACAATCTCCCCCTAATCATGAGGCATTAATGGAGATTCTAAAATCCATTGAACTCCAATATCAGGATGCTAATACCTTTAGAAATTTCCTAGGGAGCATCTGAACATGTGTGGATCCTATCATTACATTATACGATTATGAAATCAAACCAATATCATCATAATCAATGGACCCTCCATTGCATATTATGGTTCAAATTGATAGGAATCCATTTAAATGAGTTTTGGTTGATATCAGCTCCTCCATCAATATCATCACCACATATTCTCTTCAATATCTTAATCTCCCACCATCTCACATCACCAAATCCATCTTCACCCTGAAAGCATTCAATGATGCTCTCTATTCCATAGTTGGCACTACAATTTTACCCATTGAAGTGGGGATACAAATTTTGCACACAATGTTCCACATCTTGGAAGGGTCCATGGCATACAATGTACTTCTTGGACATCCTTGGATTAGGAAAATGATATGTGTCCCCTCTATACTCCATAAATGCTTAAAATATGTGTATGAGGGATAAATTCATTGCATACTAGCATATGTTGAACCATTTAAGTATTGCAATTTCATTTCAAATCCCTATGAGTCCACCCTTTCATCCAATCATATTTTCTTGACATTATCAACCACATCATCCACCACATTGTCCATATTTTCATTTAAAGATCCTATTCTTAAGGAAATCCCCATAACTACCCCACATCAAGCTTCCACTTCTATGCCACCATCTTCATCACCATCGACTACATGTACATATGGTCAAACTCAATCCACATCAACCACATCATCACCATCAACATCCTCTATCAACATTCCCTCCACATCATCACCCATTCATCAAACACCTCGATTATATTGATGCAGGAGCATCCGAGGGCAGCAGAGCAATATTGCATAAACCAAATTTTTCTAAGTGTTTTGCAAAGAAAAATATGTGTCATGATATCGTGACAGAAAAAGTGTCGTGATATCGCAACCAAAATAGGATATAGGAGATGCGGAGGATAGAATGTCGCGAAATCGCGACCAAAGCAGGGAGCGAAGGTGCGGAGGACAGAATGTCGCGAAATCATGACATGTCGTGAAATCGCGACCAAAGCGAGGAGTGAAGGTGCGAAGGACAGAATGTCACGAAATCACAACCAAAGCAGGGAGCAAAGGCACGGAGGAAATAATGTCGCGATATCGTGACATGTCATGAAATCACGATTGGAGTAAAAAAGAGGAGGCATCCGAAGGAAGATGTGATATCGCGACATGTCACGATATCGTGACCCGAAGGTGAGGAAGGAGGTAGAAAGGAAAGATGTCACGATATCGTGACATGTCATGATATCGTGACCCGAAGGCGAGGAAGGCAGTGATGAAGGGAAATGTTGTGATATCGTGACATGTGATATCACGACCAAAAGGGAGGAGTGTAGGGAAGCCAAAATATCGTGATATCGCGACATGTCACGATATCGCGACCGAAAGAGAAGAGGAAGAGGAAGAGGAAGGAGATGTCACGAAATCGCGACAGGCTACATTTTTAGGGGCCATTACAGAATGACACATGGTAGCACAGAATGACACGTGGCACCAAGGTGCAATGAAAATAGGCGTAGACAAATAGTTAATGGAAGACGTTACACCAGTTACATAGGACGTTACAGATTGCAGTTATGGAGTAGACGAAGATGAATAGTCATGGAAAAAATGAATTGAAGGACCGCCAGATGGAAGATGAAGAGTCATGCAAAAATTTATAAAAGGATGAAGTAGAGGCGTGTACAGGGGTTGGAAACTGTAGATGCGGGAATTGGAAAACCTGCAGTTGCAAAGTTGCACAGTCAAGTTACAGAATCGAGGGTTGAGAGTCATTCTGAACCAGCTTGGGTGTGTGTTCCTTGTAGAATTATAGAGTTAGAGAACTGCAATAGAGTGACAGAAAACTAAGCTAGTGCACTAGTTTCTGTAAAGCCTGCGAGCTGTTACTGTGTAAATATTTACAAGTTATGGAATGAAACATTGGGTTTTCTATTCTTGTAAGTTTGTTTCCAAGTTTTTGAGTGAAAATTTGGATGTGTGTGGTTGCATTTTTTTTGTTCCCCATCAAGTGGTATCAGAGCCAAAAGTTCTTGAGTGTGTAACAGATTGCCGAACGTGAGGCAGTTACACCAGGATCTGTGGAAGGGCTTGTGAGTGAGTGAGCAGAATGCCTCGAAGAAGAAACCTTGTTGGTGGGAGAGGCATGGTGGCAACGAAATATGTCCGAGTTTTGCAGAAGCAAATGCAAGCCATACAAGAAGAGATGCATAGGATATTGGGGCCAAGAAGAGATGAAGGTAGTGAAGAGGAAGATGACAAAGAAGAAGGCCAGCCTAAGGAAGAAGAAGAAGCAGTAGATCCTGCACAAGCCAGACTATACAAAGCCATATCCTAGATTGGGAAGAGGCCGAAGATGGAAGTTTCCACGTATTTTAGGAACCTTGATCCAGAGGAATTGATCGACTGGATCAACGATCTAGAAGAGTACTTTGAGTACAAGGAGGTTAAGGATCCTGATAGGGTCAGATTCGCTAAGACCAAATTGAAAGGTCATGCCAGCATTTGGTGGAAGGGAGTGCAACTAGAGGAAAATAGAAGAGGAAAATAGAGAATAACAAAATGGGAATGGATGGCAGAAAAGCTAAAGATGCAGTTCATCCCTGGTGATTATGAGTTAGACCTGCTAAAGAAAATGCAAGGTTTGAGGCAATCAAGTAAGTCTGTAAAAGAGTACACAGAAGAGTTTCATAAAATTATGATCAGAACAGGTCACTTAGAGGCCAACAAGGAGAAGGTAGCTCATTATATTAATGGGTTACGAGCAAGTATTCAAGAAGAATTAAGTCTGGTCCGGATGACCACCATAGAGGACGCTTACCAATTTGCCCTAAAGGTTGAAGAAAAGCTCAATAGGAGGTTTGAGAACAAGCAAAGAGGAAGAGGTCATGGCGGAAGAACCAGTGGAAGAAGAAATGAAGATTCTCAGAATAATGAAGAAGGTAGCAGTAATCAGGAACAAAGGGGAGAAAATACCTACCGCCATCATAATCAGAACAATGATTACCGAAGGGGAAGGGGCAGAGCTAGACATGGCCAGGGAAGAGGAAGATTCTATGGAACTTGTTTCCAGTGTGGAGAAGAGGGACATCACCAATACGAGTGTCCATAGCAACAAGAAAGGAATAATAGGAGGCTAGAGGGAAATGCCAGAGCCGCAGTCATTGATGAAGATGCTGGATCTGAGCATTCTAAAGAAGCAGAGAGAGGAGAAGTAATGATCATGAGGAGAGTCCTATTGAATGAAGAGGGGGGCACAAATTAGAGGAAAATCTTATTCTGCACAAGGTGTAAATGCACGGGTAAGATTTGCAATATTATTATTGACAACGGTAGCATGAATAACCTAGTTTCAGAGGGAATGGTTAAAAAGCTACAACTGGAGAGGAAGAGACACCCACATCCATATCGGATCATGTGGTTGTAGAAATACCATAAGGTTTTGGTTAGTGAACAATGCCTGGTAAAATTCAATATTAGGAATTATCGTGATGAGGTCCTGTGCGAAATCCTGCCCATGGATGCATGTCATTTGCTATTGGGAAGGCCATGGCAGTTTGACAGGTGTGCGATTCATGATGGTCATGCCAAAACCTAATCCGTAACAAAGAATGGAATGTGTCATAAGCTAAAACCCCTGAAGGAGGTGGAAGAAAAGGTATGTGGCAGTGCCAAAATTTGCTTAGTTGACGGGAGAAAATTTTTAGATGATTTGAAGCATGAACATATGTGTTATGCATTAATTCCTAGAGTTAGGGAGAAAGAATGCAAAGATACCCCAACAGAAGTCCTAGATATGTTGGAGGAATTTCTAAATATTATATCTAATAATATGCCTGAGGGTTTACCCCCAGTAAGGAAGATCGGTCACCATATCGATTTGGTGCCAGGATCGAGCTTGCCCAATAAAGCTGCACATAGAATGATGCCTGTAGAAAGTGAGGAGCTAAAAAGGCAGGTCCAGGAGTTGTTGGAGAAGGGACTGATTTAGGAAAGCTTGAGTCCATGCGTAGTACCTGCAGTGCTAGCACCAAAGAAATATGGAGAGTGGAGAATGTGTATAGACTCTCGAGCCATCAACAAGATCACAATAAAATACAGATTTCCATTGCCAAGAATGGATGACATAATGGACTATTTGAGTGGAGCCAAGTACTTCACCAAGATTGACCTCAAGAGTGGTTACCATCAGATCTGTGTCAGAGAAGGAGATGAGTGGAAGATAGCCTTCAAGACCAGAGAGGGTTTGTATGAGTGGTTGGTCATGCCATTTGGGCTATCCAATGCACCAAGTACCTTCATGTGGCTGATGAATGAGGTACTAAAAGAATTTTTAGGAAAATTTTTCATTGTCTATTTAGATGATATATTAATATTTAGTAGAACCCTGGAAGAGCACCTGATGCACATCAGAAGGGTTTTTGAGAAACTACGAGAGGAGCAGTTATTAATTAATCTAAAAAAGTGTAATTTTGTAAAGGAGTTAGTGTACCTGGGATTTGTCATCTCAGTAGAAGGTCTAAAAATGGACCCAAAAAAGGTGAGAGCTATCATCGAATGACCTACTTCGAGAAGCACAACAGAGGTAAGATCATTTCATGGTCTAGCCAGCTTTTACAGAAAATTCATTAGAAATTTCAGTAGCATTTGTGCACCCCTTACAGAAACAATGAGAGGGGATAAGAAAGAATTCAAGTGGACTGTGGGAGCAGATAAGAGCTTTGATGTGTTGAAGAAGAAGGTCACAGAACAACCTATTTTGGCACTTCCAGACTTTAACAAGGTATTTCAGGTAGATTGTGATGCTAGTGGTAGTGCAATAGGAGCTGTACTGAGTCAGGAAGGCAGGCCTATTGCTTACTTTAGTGAGAAGCTCAATGATGCTCAAAAAAAGTATTCAGTTTATGATCAGGAATTTTATGCTATAGTTCAGGCTCTAAGGAAGTGGAGGCATTATTTGTTGCCAAAAGAGTTTGTTCTATTTACTGATCATCAGGCTTTACAGTACATTAATAGCCAAGCAAAACTGAATTAGAGGCACTTGAAGTGGGTTGAGTTTCTCCAAAGTTATACCTTTGTGTTGAAGCACAGAAGAAGAAATTCAAACAAATTTGCAGACGCCTTAAGTAGAAGGCAAAATTTGTTGATTAAAATGATAGTGAAAGTGGTAGGATTTGAAGAACTGAAGGGTTTGTACCCTGAAGATCCTGATTTTGTAGAAGCCTGGACGTCTTTCTTGGCACCTGTTACTTTGGACAAGACAAAATGGTTGGATTTTCTAATCCAAGATGGAATGTTGTTCAGAGGGAGTCAATTATGCATTCCAAGGAGTTCCATGCGGGAAAACTTAGTCAAGGAAAAACACAGCGGAGGACTGGCTGGACATTTTGGTCGGGATAAGACCATTGCCCTAGTGAGTGAGAACTACTATTGGCCACAACTATAGCAAGATGTGAAAAGGTTTGTGCAAAGTTGCAAAATATGCCAGATGGCAAAAGGCATGAGGCAGAACACTAGGTTATATCATCCGTTACCTGTACCTGAGAGGCCATGGGAGGACGTCAGCATGGATTTCATTCTTGGATTGCCGAGAACACAGAGGGGAAATGACTCCGTATTTGTGGTGGTTGAAAGATTCTCCAAGATGAAACATTTTATTCCCTGCCAGAAAACAAGTGACGCGGTTCACATTGCAGGGTTATTTTTCAAAGAGGTGGTACGACTTCACGATCTACCAAAAAGCATAATTTTTGACAGAGATACCAAGTTTTTTGGGTATTTCTAGAGAACCTTGTTGAAGAAGTTGAAGACAAACTTGATATTCAGTTCTGCATACCACCCACAGACATATGGACAAACAAAGGTGGTAAATAGAAGTCTGGGTAATCTATTGAGATGCTTGATAGGGGATAATCCAAAGGGATGGGATTTGGTTTTTTCGTAGGTAGAATTTGCATACAATAATTTTTTCAACAAGAGTACAAACAAATCTCCATTCCAGGTCATATATGGGAATAGCCCAAGAAATGTTTCTGAGCTGAGGAAATTGGGTAAAGGGGAAAAGAGCAGTGTCAAGGCTGAGAAATTTGCAGAACATATGAAAAGCATGCATGAAGAAGTGAAGAAACAAATTACAAAAATGAATACTCAGTATAAGACAAGAGCAGACCAAAAGTGGCGGTTCAAAGAGTTCAAAGTGGGAGATGAAGTCATGGTCCATCTCAGAAAAGAAATATTTCCTACCAAAACTTATAACAAGTTGAAGATGAAGAATTTTGGGCCATGCAGAATACTGGAAAAATGGGATTCAGGCAATGCATATGAAGTGGAATTGCCAAGTGGGCTTGACATTTCGCCTATTTTTAACATATCGGATTTAGTGGAATACCATGAGGGAGACAATACAGAGGCACCAAGTACGGAGTTGTGGAGCATTCCAGCGTCTAACCCAACCATAGACAAGATCGAGGAAATATTAGACACTCGTGAAGGCAGAAGCACCAGGAACAAATAGTATTCTAAATATTTGATCAAGTGGAAGGGCAGACCTGTAGAAGATGCAACTTAGTTGTCGAAAATAGAGGTTGACCTCCTGGGTCTTCCTCTCACAGATCAGAAGTGAGGATCACTTCTCAATCCACCTCGGGTGTCTGATGTAGGAGCATCCAAGGGCAGCAGAGCAATCTTGCATCAACCAAAATTTTCTAAGTGTTTTGCAAAGAAAAATATGTGTCGCGATAGAAAAAGTATCCCGATATCGCAACCAAAATAGGAGATAGGAAATGCAATGGATAGAATGTCGTGAAATCATGACATGTCATGATTTTGTGACATGTCATGAAATCACGACCAAAGAAGGGAGCGAAGGTGCAGAGGACAGAATGTCATGAAATCGTGACCAAAGAAGGGAGCGAAGGTGTGGAGGACAGAATGTTGCGAAATCATGACCAAAGCAGGGAGCAAAGGCACGGAGGATAGAATGTCATGAAATCGTGACATGTCATGATTTTGTGACATGTCACAAAATTGCAACCAAAGTAGGGAGCGAAGGTGCGGAGGATAGAAGGTCATGAAATTGTGACATGTCACGATTTCATGACATGTCGCAAAATCGTGACCAGAGTAGGGAGCAAAGGTGCAAAGGACATAAGGTCGTGAAATCATGGCATGTCACGGTTTTGTGACCAAAACTGAAGAACGGAGGCGCAATAGAAAAATGTCGTGATATCGTGACAAGTCATGATATCAAGACCAAAGTGAAAGAAGGGAGGACGCGATGGAAATACGTCATGATATCATGACATGTCACGATATCACGACTAGAGCAGGAGAGAGAAAGCATAGAAAGGAATTGTCGTGATATCGTGACATGTCGCAATATCATGACCAAAAGAAAAACATGCACTCCAGGATTTCATAAATGCATTCCTTCATGCATGGCAAGCTAGCAGAAGTGAAGCAGTAGTCTCAGAGGAAGATTCCAACAAGCATGTCGACCACTCATGCATGATATCTAGAGACGCATTTATAGCAACTAGCAATGAAGCAGCAATTCTAGAAGAAGATCCTGATGGTTATGGCAACCAGTCACGCACCTCACCCAAAGTCTCATCAATGCAACTTTCCAATATTGATCCAGGTGGCAGTTGCAGATCTTGGAAAGTTTGAACACACAAAGGGTTGGGGCCTCGATAAAAACCCAAGAATTGTAATGAGAAGGGGCTAGAAAACGACAGATTTCTGTATATTTTCTATAAATTCTTTTGAAGCTACTGAATAATAAATTTGACTCTTGTTTTCCTTGTCTCTTGTCATGTGTTATATCTATTCGCCATCATATATTCACCTCCATAAACATCATCTGATGTCTCATAAGTGGAAGTAATAGATTGTGAGATGTAATTCTAGTTCATACCTCTTCCATTATCAAAGCCCTAAGCCAATCATGAGTCTTCCACATCTGCCTCCACATCATCCCAAGTTGCAGTCCACCTCATTAATCTTGGTATTGGTAAATATATGGTCCAAGATATTATTGTCACATCTCTTAACATACAAACTTCTAGGGATTACGATCATCCATGTGACCCACCGTCATCCATAGGAGTGGTGTACAACATGGGTTCAATTCCCAACAACATTAGTTTTGTGTATGGGCAGATTAATTCATCGTCCAATCCATATTCCCTAAATGAACCCAAGAAACCGACACCTATCAATATATATTACATGTCGGGTTTTCCATCCTGATACTTTCATCAAGTCAATTGGTAAGGATATGGCCTAGGATGACATGAATAGGAAATGCATGAGCTCATTGATAATCCATATTGAGAAGCGCATGACCGTTTATGTTTAGGTTATCACCCTTATTCTTTCACCTCTTTTTTTGAACAAGCTTTTCAAAGTCTTAATTTAAATTTGGAAGAAGAAAACCATCAAACCAATGATTTGAAGAATAAATCTATGAAGAATACAATGTTATATCGATAGCTTCTAATGAATCTAATGAGGAATCCATACCCATCATTCCATTCACTGAATATGATGAGTTTTACCTTAGAATGTTTCCCATCCATTAGCCCATATTTCTCTTGCTTCTTCCACAAGAGTGATTTGAACCAACCAGTGAACCACCTCCATTTCATTAATCCACCTCACCAAGTATTTTATTGTAATATATGTACGTAAAAACAAAAATCAAAAACACAAAAAAATTAATACATGGATTTTTGCATGTTGTATTTATTTGTGTTGCTTGCTACTATCCAAGGTTTATTCCAACCATATAGGCTTGCCAGTCTAGGGGGAGTAGAACATCTCGAACCACTTAACATCATCCACTTGAGAGCATTCTATGCTTAATGTGATTTATATATATGTATATATACATGGATAATACACAAAAACAACATTGCATTTTACACGTTGTATTTTACATATTACATTTCACACATTGCATTTTACACATTGCATTTCACATATTATATTTCATACATTGCATTTTACACATTGTATTTCACACATTGTATTTCTCACTTTACATTTAACGCATTGCATTTTACACATTGCATTTCACACATTGCATTGCACACATTACATTTTACAAATTGTATTTCATTCATTGCATTCACAACCACTCTCACACATTTCATTTCATATTAGGGGGTCAATTATTCAGTTTAGATAATAATTGATCCAACAAAATTTTGTTACCTTAATCAGGGGCACCTTCAAATCATCACCCATTTTATTGTACCATTTCATAAAGTCAAATTATCATTTGAAAATAATATTTCCATAATATCTAGGTATTTTCGGTCACTCAAGCACTCCTAGTGTGTCTAGAAACCTCCAATACATGTTGAGTTTTATTTAGGATCAAGACACATTTTCACTAAGAAAATATTGAGTTATAGGAATTGACTCTAACACTCTTGAACCAAAAACAATCACACATCTTAAAAATATCTTGCATCAAAGAGATATAATACCATAATTGGGTTAAACCTCGAAGTGAAAATGGTATTCCTTGCTTGTCCTATTATGCACATAGTCTAAAAATAAAAAACAATGGTCTTCACCACTATCACAATCATTTTCAAACAAAAGAATGAGTAGTAATGATAGGGTACAATTCTCATCAAACTTTGGCAGATAATATGCTTCCCCAAAGCTTTAACACTTTTACACATCACACACCATAGATCCTTAAGTTTTAAGGATGAACTATATTTCCAGTCCGACGGTTAGGTAGTTTGAATCCCCAAAACTTAGAGATTTAAGGATGAACTACATTTCCATTCAGACGGTTAGGTAGTTTGAATCCCAAAAACATAGAGATCAAATTATTAGACTATGGAGCTAATATCCACTGGGGCTATAGATTCTTGACTGGCAGTGGAGTACTCTCATGCATGGTGACACATCTCTCTTGAAGAGACCTCTAAACACACATACGAATAAGCTATCTTATTGATCTTCTCCATGATAGGTTTCATCTCAATTTACTCAATATGGGTTAATGAACTCACTTGCACACACATTGTTTCTTTATTACCTTGAGTCATTACCACACTCATGATTTGGTAAATGAATTCACTGCACACACATTTGATCCTAGAGAAATTAGGCAGTATTTAATGAGTTTTTTTGATATCATTAGTATGTCTGAGTCTCTGTAAAACAATCAGTTTTCCATATCAGTTTTCCATATCAACTTCCATATAAACATCCATATCATTACATGAGTCTTCCATCTCACATGCCACCATTTTGGTACCCCTGATTAAACAACAATGCTATATATGGTCAAGAAAAATCTAAACTACGAATTCTTTTTAGAGAATTAATTCATTTACATTCATGCACCTTATCATTGTATTACAATCCATCACATATATACACATGCATCCACACAAAAGCATAATATAAAAGTAAAAGCCATGTATATATATATATCACATGTACAATGAATACCTGAAGGCTATATACAATGGAGCACCAAGGCTCATATACAAAATTTGCTTCTCAGCAGGGTTATGCATAAGCACAAAATATCATAAATTGGCTCTATTTAGGATTTTTAAAATCTTGAAAAGGCTAATTTTGGATCCTTTCACTGGGGCCCATTCACCCAAAAATTACGGGGCAAAATATTTTTTGGGGTAAATTCCCCTGCTATTGAAAATAACTAAAATATTTTTATTTTTATTCATCAACCTCAAATTATAAATGATTTTGATTTTCCTGCCCAATTCGCCTTCAAATTATAAATGATTTTGATTTTCTCGCCCAATTATCCTTCAAATTATAATGATTTTATTTTTCCCGCCCAAATCACCTCATATACTACCCGTATATATACATTAGTGGATACCAGTAAACATACATCGCTATGAAACAATGAAAAACTTGCTAAGATTGAAGAGGATTGTCTGTCGATATAAGTCGATCTATTGCAAAGGAGTGTCGATCGACCCAAGATGATCAGCATAAGTCGATCGGTTGCAAAGTTGTGTTTGCTGACATAAGATGATCGGTTGCAGAGGTTTCGATTGGTTACAGAGGTGTCTATCAGTTGTAGACATATCAATCGATTACAGAGATGTCAATCAGTTATAGAGGTTATGATCAATTGCAAAGGTGTCGATCAGTTGCAGAGGTATCAATCAGTTGTAGATTTGTGTTTGTTGGTATAAGCCGATCAATTGTAGAGTGATGTCTATCGATATAATCCTATCAATTATAGAGCCATGTCTATTAGCATAAGTTGAATGGTTGCAGAGTGATGTCTATTGACATAAGTCGATCAGTTGTAGATCCATGTCTATCGACATACGTTGATTGATTGTAGAGCCAAGTCTATTGGCATACATCGATCGGTTTTAGATCCATGTCTGTTAGCATAAGCTGATTGATTATAAATCCATGTATATCAGCATAATTTGATTGAAATATCTATAATCAATCAGCATGACTACAACCGATCAGCATGGCTACAACTGATCGATATGTTTACAACCAATCGGTATGGCTACAACCGATCGACATGACTGCAATCAATCGGCATGGCTGCAATCGATCGGTATGGATGCAACCGATCGGCATGCATGCAACCGATCGACATATCTGCAACTGATCACCATGGCTATAATTGATCAACATGTTTGCAGTCGATCAACATTCCTATAACCGATCAAATTTTATGTCTCAGACCGGTCATCATAACTTGTAAAGGCTAAAAGCCTTTATTTTTGGCCTAAATCCTTTAATTTTGTCATACATTTTTAAATTTTGCAAACCGATAGTCATGATCCCAAACACAAAAAAATCACCATGGTTTGAAATTTTTTGGAGAAAAATAATTGCAATTCACCATGGTTTGAAATTTTTTGGAGAAAAATAATTGGAATTCGCCATGTATACTTCTCCATATTTCATCGGGAATCCAAGACAATTCACCTTCAATTTATAAATATATTTTTGGGTCGACCCCTTATGCATAAACCTGCTTCTTGGTACTATCTAACACCTATAGGAGGATCCCTGTGACCTCTAAGAAGCCCTAGATCTAGAGCCACTATGCCTAAAAATACTAGATACGGAGGAAGAGGGTCGATCTAGCAACCCAATGTTGTGTTGCATCAATATATCCTACAAATATTATATGTATCCATCTTGAGACTAAAGGTGTAGTACATCCTACATCTGATGATGGTCCCTCTATGCTAGCTTTTCCTAGAGCCTCATGATCACATCCTCACCTCCACCTATAGTCATTTATGCTTCTAGCTACACCCGTAATCAAGCTATCTCTACATCTTGAGCCGCTATCTCTATGTCTTGATCTACCACCATATGCTTTAGTTGCACCCACTCCTCTTCACTTTGACCTATAGGTCTCTCTGGAACCTCCTCCATATCATTTATTCCATATCCATAACCTCTAATATTTGGAGGCTACTCTACTACATCCCTCAATCATCTCCCCTGACTACTAGATTAAAGATGTCTCTAACATCTAGGAGCCTCATATACCTCCTCCACCTATAATCATCCATACCTCTAGCTCTATCCATAACTAAGCTATCTCTACATACTAAGCCACTATATTTGCATCTCGATATGCCACCATCCACTTTATTCATGCCCACTCCTCCTCACTCCAACCTGAAGGTCTCTTAGAAACATCTTCCATATCATATTGGCCACCACCATCACCTCCAATTCTTGGAGGCTACTCTGTTGCATCCCTTGCTTGTCTCCCTTGATTGCTAGATTAACCATATATCCAATATCTAAAAGCCTCATCTACCTCCTCCACATCAATCTCTACCTCATCCTCATACCTAATACCCTCATCCATTACCTAAATTACTATCCATGGTGGTTGTGCAATGAACCATGCATTATACTCAATAGTATCCCCCACATCATCCAAATCAAGGAGATCTATCTCCTCATCATCCTCATAGGTCACCCTCCATGCCTTTGCACAAGGTAGACTCGTCTTATCTCTACATCACATGTACAAAACTAGTGCATCAAGAACCCCCTTATCACATCCCAAACTACGTAGTATCTATTAAAACTAAATTAGCTCTATCTCACTCCTATGTCGTCCAACCACCCATATAGCCTACCAAACTCTCTGCAATTACTTCCTATCACTAGTTCAACTAGCACCCCACCATGGCCTCCAGTGCACTTGATCAGGTGTTAGCCCTACCTACAAATATTTGTACTCTTGGTCATTCCAGCTAGGATGACATGACCATACCTCCTTAGCCACTCACCATCTCATATAATATGGTTGCTTCCCATCCCATGTCTTAGTAGATAAGCCCATAGGTCAAGCCACATGGAAGTGCTCCCAACCCCAAAACTGCAACAGTACCCTGCATCCCATCCCTTTTCACCCCCACCTCCTCATCTCATACAACTTTAAGTAAAAATAATATAGTAGATTAGGTGCCCATGCATACACCTAAGGATCATTGATCATATTGTACGCCACCTAATCATGTTCCAAGGAGATCGATATCCAGTGTTTTTGATGCCACAATTTTGGCCAACAAGAACATGACCAAAGTGGGAAATGCCTCCAACTTCTTATCAGCATACATAGGCAAGTACCTGATCCCTCCACCATTCACACTCACATCCTACCATCGATATCCAAATATCTAGCTCATATCATACCCCTTATCATTTCCAACCTTAACACATAACCCCTCCATCGATACTTGAAGGATGCAGTATACATCCTCGAGTATCACTGTAGCCTCTCCAGTACGGAGCTAAAAGGTCCTTGTTGGAAATTTTGAGTATATTGTTATCATTGAAGTCAAAGGATTGATTTCATAGGTTGATGACATTGGTTGTCATTGATGTCAAAGATATCTTGGAATGGCAAAAATATGAGGTTTATAAGTTAATTAATTATGCAAGGCAAAGTTCATCACAATGCAAGGAAATTGATAAAAAGGAAAATGTTATAATATTTACTTTAATATTATAAACCAAAGAGGTTTGGGACAAATCTCTAAGTGTTTGGTTAAAAGGTTTAAGGCCCTAGTTTAAAGACCATGCAGAAAGCAAGTGACTAAGGCTTAAAAAGAAATAATATTATAATATTTTAATATTATAATATTAAGGACAAAATTTGAAGCCAAAGGTTTAAATATTAAAAAGTTTATTATAATATTTTATATTATAATTTAAATCCAAGATGGGTTTTTGTACCAACATTTTCAAATGCTTCAAATAAAACTTATAAAGAACTAACGTCAAGAAAGGGAGGTAAAATCCATATTAATATGGATTAAATTTATGCACTAAGGCAATGTTTTTTGAATGGAAAAAGTGTTTGATTTCCCTCGTGCGCATTCATGAGAAAAGAAAATAATAGATGAAATTTAAAAAGGGACACTAGAGTATTGAATACAGAGTGCATTGTGGGATTTCATTCTTAAGTAGGCAGTTGGCCTAGTAGTAGTATAGGTAGTGCTAAGACGCAGAGCAGGCAACAGGTCTTAGGGTCAAAACTCAGTGATGATAGTTTTTGTTTGTTTTATCAACAAGGAGGTCTTTAAAAGGATTTAAATTATAAAACATGCATATTTTAGTTTTGTGTGGGTGGTTGGCCTAGCGGCATCCCAAGAAGTACTAGTGTACTAGTATGTAAGAGGTTTCATGGTCAATTTCCACTTGTAGCAGTTGTGATAAGCGAAATAGTTTTTTTTGTGACTAAGGTTGAGTTATTAAGGACCTAAGTTGTTATTTATTAGTGTGTGCACTGTTGTGGGCCAAAAAAGGTTAACTTCTTTCCTACTTTTGTCACATGCCCATGCATTTAATTTATCAACCTATGGAGTTTCGTAAACTTGCGAAGGGTCTTGAACAAGATTGCTTACAATACCACTTGATATGAGTCCGCTAGTTCTACTATTGGGGGATGTTTTCAACGGTCGTCAATCATTCATACACTCCTCAATAATTTACGTAAAAATAATTGAATCTACAGAAAGGAAATATTCACGCATTCCTAGAAATAAACCTATTGCAATACGAGAAATAACAATGCGGTAAACAATCTTATAAAAGTGGTAAACTAATCTAGAAAACACAAGAAAAAATAAGGGAAGAAATACTAGCTTGGAGTGGGCCCAGGCTCCAGCAGCTTTCTCCCAGCTAAACACGCACTTAGAAACTCTTAGAACTGTATTATAATTATCAAAGTATTACAATGCTTCTTCTGTATATCTCTCTATATTTACTAAAATATTCTATATATGCTCAGAGAGTTCTGCATGTGTTTATATATCACACCCGTAGATCTTCTATTACAAAGAAGTTATAACAGTCGATTCATTCCAAACTAAACTAAGACAGTATGGCAAATGTGATCGATGTCTGCTAAAACTGGCATTCATTTCTAACGGTGGTGGGTTCACTGATTGGTTTTTGCTTTGCCTAGAATTGGTAGGACGTTATCATACGTCGGTGCAATCCCCAATTTAACTCTACATGACATAGACTTAGAACTGCAACAGTCTATGTTTTCCACATCATGCTTGTCTGGTCAATGGGCGAAGAACAGGGGCACCTTCCCTATGAGGAAGGTGCCTAAGTATGTCGAGCGCCTTCTCTATGCGAAATGTGCCTTACTGCCGTTGGTGCCTTCCTGGAAGAGGAAGGTGCTTATCTTCTGTTGGTGCCTTCCTATGAGAGAAAGGCACTTACCTTCTAGTGGCACATTATTTTCAATGACTTCCTTATGAGGGGAAGGCACTTGCCTTCTAGTGGCACCTTCCTGTTGGTGCCTTATGAGAGGAAAGCACTTATTTTCCTTTGGCACCTTCCTGGAAGAGGAAGGTTCTGGCCTTCTATTGGCACATTCCTGGGAGAGGAAGGCGCTTGTCTTTCCTTGGCACCTTCCTGGAAGAGGAAGGCACCTACTTATGCTTGAAGCCTTCCTGGAAGAGGAAGGCACCTACTTACGCTTGGTGCCTTCTTGGAAGAGGAAGGCACCTACCTTCTCTATGTTGATTCCAAAAGAAACAAAGTGCTAGGTCCATGAAAAGACCTCGAATGATCCAAATCTGACTAAATCAACTGTAATTCCAAAAAAACACACTGAAAACACACGAATTAGATAACACACATAATTTCATCAAATAATTATATAATCATTCATAAACATATGCAATCCTTATTATACAGTCGCATAATAATCAAGAAAATTTATACAAAATATGAGCATTTTTTATGCTCATCATCCCTCCACACCTAACATATGCCACACCCTTGTGGCATCAAAACTATAGGTAGCCATGTTGACCCCTCATTGTTGTCATTTCTTTGTGGATCCAGCTATACCTGGGGCCCATGTCTGCCTCTTTTGTGCATTGGCATTTGGAGGTGTGGCCCCTATTTTTCTATGTAGGGATGCGGGTACTACTATCGGCTTTACTTTCCTTGTCTTGGCCACTATTAGAGGTGATCTAACTAGCATCATATTTGCTGCCTAAAATGCAACTTCCATAGCTTGCCATAGGTCAGAATTCGAAGGTCTGACCACTGCAAGAGGGATATCTGAATTATCCCTCCTGAGATGAACTACTTGGGCTTTGTACAATTGGGTTGCTTTAGGAGTAAGCCCTGCGTTCTCCTTTGCAATGGTAGTGGCCTCCAATTTGGGGCCATATACCCCCCATCATTAAAAATACCTTCTTATCATGGAGGGCCATCCTTGAGATGACCCGTAAATCTCCCAAAATTGGCTGTCCTCTATCGGATTGACGCAGATACTAGAGTCACCTTGCATCCTTGAGGTTGTCTTACTGGTCTCCTTGGCTATTGTCATCTCTTTGAGTAGCCGTTCAAACTATTTTCACTTCTCTGTGAATGGTTGCATATCCCAATCATCTTCTTTTGGCTCAACGAAGGTCACCTTTGTCTTCTTTCAAGCCGTCCTGGGCCCTTTTCCTTTGGCCTCTACAAAAAATGTGATGGCTCAAATAGGGGTTTTTCCTTTCTCCCTAGCAAACATTCTCTCGCTTCGAGGTGCCTACTCTGTGGTCCTTGGAGCATTTTATTCACTCTAGGGGACCTATGTTGCCGTCCCTGGGGGTGCTTCTTCGCCCCCTATCTATCCTGTGCTGAACCCTTATGTTCTTCTATCTTCCTTAGGTCTAAGGATTTCTTCCTTATCCCCTACTTCTGTCTACTACTTTGTATCACTCAGGTTGATAATAGGGGGTGTTGTAGGACTTCTCTCCCCTTCACTCCCAAAAATAGAGGAATTATCCCCTGCCTTTGAGCTGCTCTGTCAGGATTTCGATCAAAATGTTTTGAAAAGAATACTTGTTCTATATATGTGGGAGAATTCGTCAGGACTTCTATTGCCCAGTCAGTTGGGGTAGATGCATCCCTTCTTTCTGTTCCCATGGCTTGGAGTACTTGGTTCTCCTCCCACAACTACTGGACTAGCTACTCAAGCTGGGTGATTCATATTTCTCGTTCTTCCAATTCCCCTCTATGCTCATTTTGGTAATCCTCCAAAATTTTCTGGGCCATCCAATAATTGGTCTGCCACTCCAGTGCTTCCTCCAAGGCTGTGTCGACCTGATCATGTTCCCATAAGTCCCTACATCTTGTGGGCTTCAGTTTGTCAATTCTTGGAGGGTTTGGGCTACCATGTTGACTTTTAAGTCATTCTCTTCTTCTTCTACCAAGAGGAGGAGTCACCGCAGGTGTTTCCTCCTGGGGACTGGTTCTGGTGGCCTAAAATTGGCCTCGTTGCTAATAAGTGACGCTCCTTACTCTTCAATCTCGAGCACTAGGGAATTCCCTCTTTCCTCTATGCATTCAGGCACTGGTGAATGCCCTCTTTCTTTCATGAAATCGGGAAATGCCAATTACCCAATGCTTGCCATCTCCTCTATAGGGCTTCCCTCTTCTTGCCTTGTCTCGGCAATAGCATCCTGTTGCCTTTCTTGGCTGCCATCTCCCTCTATGTCGGGGTTCCACCTCTACACTTCTACATGGCAGACGAGTGCTGATATCAGCCCATGGTGGGTCAAGGTGGATGATTTCCTTCTGGTACCTAGCCGCTTCTTCCTTTAGGGAATTTTCCAGGTAGAAGGGCACGTTCAACTTCCTTCCATGCACCAGGTGATTCATAAACTACACATGGTTAGTGTGCAAATGGGTATACTTCCCAATGCATGTAAAGAATCAAGCAACCTGCTTGAATATCTTCTATAGATTCATGGGAAGGCTAATTTTGGGTAGCCCTTCCTTATCTATCTACACATTTTCTCCTAGCAGTAGCACTTCGATGTATGACTTCAGTAGTTTGCCTTTGTATATGCATTCACCTGTGAGGGGCAATCCAGTCGCCTGTGAGATGTATTCGGGGGTGACCAGAATTTCTACCCCTCGCACCTGAGCTACGTCACCCCTCAAGGAGGCAATGAATTCCTTGGCTGCCTCCATATCCTAGCCCTAACTGACCAGGGTATAGTATTCAAACCATCCCTCGGCCTCAAACTATGTTTTTACCATCCCCCTGATTCCTTCCGTATCACTCGACTCATTATTTTTCACCACATGATTCTTTGACCTTCCTCCCATGGCACCTTCCCTTACTGCTGCACTTCTTCTTTTTTTAGTCCTTACTTCTTTAGGAATGCACGTTCTTATAGGGAAGGTGCCTAACCATAGCATTTAATTCTAGGGTACACATTTAGAGCCATATCATTGGCATGTGGTTTTGGCCATGGGGGTATATGATTTTTATGACGTCAATATATTTTTTTTTTGGTACTTCATAATTTATGAATAATTATATAAATATTTGAGTTAGTATGTGCGTACCTTATTTGGTGTTTCATGCATCATGAAGAGTGTTGATTCGCTGATTTGTGACATAGGGGAGGGGTATGGTAATTGGATGCCACTCGTTCGTGTGGTGATTTCATTCCGATCAAGGCATCTGTGAGACTTAAGTGCTGGTTGTATGCGAAAGGCACTCTTTGGTACCTTCCCAATGTGGAAGGCACTTATGTGGCACCTTCCCGATGTGGAAGGTGCTTATATGGTGCCTTCCCAATGTGGAAGGCACTTATATGGTGCATTCCCAATGTTTTCGGTGCTCTTTGAATGGATGCACATTTCGATGGTGGAAGACGTCTCTGATTGGATGCACCTTCCAATGGTGGAAGGTGCCTTTTTTATGATGGCACCTTCCTACTATGAAAGGTGCTTCTGAATGGGTGAACCTTCCTGATGTGGAAGGCACTGCTGAATACCTACGCCTTCCTATGGTGGAAGGTGCCACTGTATACCTGTGCCTTCCTGGGGTGGAAGGCATCTCGGTCTGTATGCACCTTCCTGATGTGGAAGGCACCTCGGGCTCTATTTTTTTTTTTTTTGTGGCACCTTCCCGCCATGAAAGGTGCCTATTTTTTTTTTGTGTGTGCACCTTCTTTGTAAGGAAGGCACCTTCCTCTGGCAGGGCGCCTTCTTCATAAGGAATTCACCTTATTTTGGTGGTGCACCTTCTTCATAAGGAAGGCACCTTCTTTTGGCTAGGCACCTTCTTTATAAGGAAGGTGCCTTCTTTTGGCTAGGAACCTTCTTCATAAGGAAGGTGCCTTCTTCTAGCGGGGTGCCTTCTTTATAAGGAAGGTGCCTTCTTCTGGCTGGGTGCCTTATTTATAAGGAAGGTGCCTTCTTCTGGTTGGGTGCCTTCTTTATAAGGAAGGCACCTTATTCTGTGCCTTCTTGATCTGGAAGACGCTTTATCCTTGGCAATCATGTTGTGATTGACTGGGAAAGGGTGATCAAGCCTTCTCAATCTCACTTCATGCTACCTCAGCTTCTACCTATGAGTGTCGATGTCAAAATGCTGAGCCAAATCAGGCTTGCTTTCCCAGATGCCTATTCCTCGTGTTATCAGGTCCTCTACCTACAAAAAGCGAATGAAAAGAAAGAAAAATAAAGGCAGATAGATGCATTCCGTTCTTGTTAGGCCCTGGATTAGGATGCCTGTAGCTTGCATGTGGGCGTCGTCCCTGCAAAACACACTGTAAGAAAAAAACTAAATTAAATGATTTTGGTGAGCACCTCCATGCCCACCATTTTGCTTGTTAAGAGTTTGGTCCGGATCTAACAATATGGAGTCTCCCCCATGTCTATTATGGATTCCACCTGTAAGGTTTTAGATGTGTTATAGGGGCACAGTCATTGGCCATTGACCGTTAACATGGTGTTGCTGCCATCAATTATTCTAACGTGCACTGCCCCATTCTTTATGAGCTCTACCACCTCATACGATCCCATCCATCTTTGCATTAATTTACCTTTTCTTTCCTAGAATAAATAATCATACAATAGCACCCATTCTCCTTCTTGGAGCTGCTTCAGTTTAATATGGCGATCATGCCACCGCTTTCTTTACTTTTATATGATTTTCATTCTTTACAAAGCATCCATTCGAATTTCGTCCAGCTGATATAGTTGTTGAATCCTTTCTTTTTGAGTGTCATCCAAGCTCAAGTTCAATTCTAAAGCTGTCCTCAATGTCTTGATTTCAAATTCAATGGGCATTATCGCAATCTTCCCATAGACTAGTTGGAAGGGTGTGAATCCTGTGGTGGATTTCCATGTGGTATTATATGCCCAGACTGCCTCTGGAAACCATGTATCCCAATATATTTTTTGTTGTTGCATGGCCTTCATTAGGATGTTCTCTATTTCTCTGTTCGTAACTTCCACTTGCCCATTTGCCTACAGATGGTAGGGTATAGTTTTATTGTGTCAAACTTTGTATTGTTCCATCAGCTCCTTGATCAACTTGGAGGTAAATTGAGGCCCTTGGTCTGTTGTTATCTCTCTAGGGACCCCAAATAGTGTAAAAATGTGGGCAAATAAGAAATCGATGACTGTTCTTTCTTTTGAATCTCTCAATGCTTGAACTTCAACCCATTTGGTGACATAATATGTATAGACAAAAATAAACCTCCTCCCTATTGAAGGTGGATTAATTGGTCCCATGAAGTCCATGCCCCACTTATCGAAGGGTTCTAGGTGTACCTGAGGCTGGAGGGGCATTTTGTCTCAATAGTTTGGTCTGCCCATTCTTTGGCATTCATCACACTTGCTAGAGTACGAGTCGCATCCTTGAACAGAGTGGGCCAAAAGTACCCAGCCTGTAGGATTTTGTAGGTAGTTCATTTCACTCCAAAGTATCCTCTACATGGTTCATCGTGACACGCTTTGAGTACTTCTGAGAACTCCTATTCTGCTATGCATCTCCTTATAATCTGGTCATGTCCTATTTTGAACAAGAGGCCATCAATCCATAGGAACGATGCACTTTTCTCTATGACCGCCTGCTTTTCTCAAAAAGAGAGAGCAGGTGAGGTTCTTTCGGTGGCCAAGTAATTGGCTATATCTATGTACCATGGGATTTTCTCACTAATGGTGAACAAATGTTCATCCAAAAATTGGTCTTCCATTGTTGTATGGTCTGCTGGTATCAATCTAGATAGAGAAAATCTACTACGACATTGTCTTTACTTGGTTTGTCGATTATTGTGATGTCAAATTCCTATAGTAACAAGAGCCACCTGATAATTCTTCCACCAATGGCTGGATTGCTCATCAAGTATCTGATGGTCGTGTGGTCTATGTGGACAAATACATTATACCTAGTGATATAATGGTAGAATTTGTTTATGGCATGCACAACTGCAAGGAACTCCTTCTCCGTCACCATGTAGTTGAGCTCGGCTCCTGCCAAGTTTTTGTTGACATAGTAGATGGCGTAAAATTCTTCAATCGCATTGTTGGATGCATCATAGTAGATATGGAATGGTATGACCCAATTTGGTCCTCTTAAAACCGGTGTGGATATCATTTTCTCTTTAAGCAACTAAAACGCTTCTTCACAGTCTTTTGTCCAATTAAACTCCACATCCTTAGATAATAGAGTATGCAATGGTTTTGCAATTTTGTTGAATTTTCTGATAAATCATTGATAGTACCCAGCTGATCCAAGAAAAATCCTCACCTCTCTCTGTGTTCTGGGGCTGGGTAGGTCTCTGATGACCTCAATTTTTCTTTTATCAACATTTATTCCTTTTGTGGAGAGGTGGTGTCCCAAGATGCGATGCCTTCTTGCATCATCATAAACCATTTCTCATTGCTCAGGGACAAATTGTTTTCCTTGCTTCTTTCGAGCACTCTTTCCAAGTTCATCATTGCTTCATCAAAGGTTTCTCCATAGATGGTGAAGTCACCCATGTATACTTCGACCGTTTCTCCCATCATGTCTGAAAATATGCTAAGCACTACCCTTTGAAAGGTGGCAGGTGCGTTGCATAATCCGAAAGGTAATACCTGATAGGCAAATGTTCCCCATGGGTAGGTGAACATTGTCTTATCCTAATCCTCTTCTCCTATCTAGATCTGGTTGTATCCACTGAATCCATCTAGGAAGGAGAAATACTTCATCCCGGAGAGTGTATCCAAGACTTGATCAATGAACGGGAGCGGGAAGTGGTCCTTCTTGGTCACTTTCTTTAATGCTCTGTAGTCCACACAAATTCGTCATTTACCATTATTTTTAGGGACTACCACTAACGGTGATACCCACTCACTGTCAAAAATTAGATAGATGAATCCGACAGTCAAGATTTTTAGCAATTCTTCCTTGACAATGTCTTTCATTGTCAAATTCATTCTTCTCTGTGGTTGCCTACTTGGAGTTGCTTGATCATCTAGGTATATACGATGGGTACAGATATCTGGGCTGATACCCTTCATATCTGAGTAATCCTATGCAAATGCCTGTTGGTGTCTAACTAGGAGCTCTTCTACTTTCATCAACTGTGTGGCAGTCAACCCACTATTGACATTCAACGTTCTTCCTGGCCCAATGTGTATTTGCTGAACATGGTGATCTTGGGCACCAGCCTACGACGATCTAGGTGTGAATATGGAGGACTCCCCATGGAGGAACTCCATAATAGCACCATCTTCATCTTCTTCTATCAACTCATCCAATGTCATCATTGGCTGGATCATGGATAGCTCAAGATTTTCATGCTCGATCAACATGGGTTCTCCTAATGAGTCAATGGAGTGCACTGGGTGTGAAATAGTCAACATTTTAACATTTCATCCATTGGATATGGTCATCAACCCATCCTGACAGCTGATGTAAGCATTAGATGTTGCCATCCATTGTCTTCCCAAGATGAGCGAGTAACTACCCAGCCTAGTTTTAGATTGCAAGACTAAAAATTCGGTTGGGTATTCCCATGTGTTGACTATCACTATTACATCTTCCAACATTCCTTTCTATGCCACGATCGATCGATCGGCAAACTGCAACACTGTCATAGTGGGTTTCAGGTTCATGATATGTAGCCTCTGCATGGTCTCCTGAGGCATTACGTTGATGGCTACTCTGAGATCGACCAACGTATTGGACAAGGAATATCCCTTAATTTTTATAGTCAGCATCAGGCTGCCCGGGTCTACATACTTAAGATGGCACATTTTTCCCATCATCAAATCAGCTAGTTTACCCATGACATTAATAGTCTAGGTTGCTCTTCGTCCTTGCTTCCTTAGACACATCTCTCTTATCACCTTGGTATATATCGAAACATCTCAGATGGCTTGAAATAATGGAATTGTCATAGTGAGATTCTTAAATCTAGAAAAGATATCAAACTTTGGCTGTGTTACTTTCCTCTGTTCTTGTAGTCGATTGGGAAATGAAGAATTTGCTCTCTCAAGTGTTTCTTCTATCACCTCTTCTACAATAGGTGTTTCTCCTACCTCTTCCTCCTCTTCTACCAGTGGAGGTGTTCCTACTCCTAGCTATCTACCAGACCTAAGCTAAATATGGTACATCGGATACATCTCACCCTCCACATTGTATGCTGGCTGGTTCACCCTGTTATTAGGATTTGCTATCGATTATGCGGGTAGCTATGTAGGTCTCACTACTGGAAACATCGATAAATTCTATTGGGAATGAGCTGGTGCTACATTATATGGAGCCTGATTCCATGTAGTGTGGCCTCTCCACTGCTACCCAAGATATGGATATGGTATCCATGGTTGCTAGTTTGGGAATGTTGCTATGGGTGCATTGGACCAGGGTGATGGCCCCCACCACCCCATGTTAGGTGGTTGAGGTGGGCCTTGGGGCATGTATGGTCCTCCCCCATATGACGACATTCTGGTTGGCATATTCCCTGTAAGGGGTTGTGGCCAACTCTTCCAATTGCCTATGAAATCGAGTTTTATGGTTCAGCCTGCAAACTGTGCATACTCTAACTTTGTTCTTCGGGCATGCATTCTTTGCATGCTTCCCTCTACATTTTGGACAGAAATAAGCCAATGTTGCTTCATTTTATTGCTTCTTTTTCTCTAACAGTAGCATATCCATCTGCAATGTTAGAGATGAGAGCAGTTCGCTCTTTAAATCTTCCAGCATGTTACCTATTTTTGTCTTCATGATTGAAGTAGTCACTTTCATGCTTCTAGAAGTGGTCTTGCCTCTCCTTCTTGAGTATTTTTTACATAGTTGTCGGATGTCTTCCATAGCATGCTGGTAGACATCACCTCCAAAAATTATGTTAAGAGCCTCCAGTGATTCATTGGTAAGTCCTCTCAAAAATATGCTTTTGAGGGACTTATCATATAGTTTCGTGTGAGGAGATCATTGAATATTGAAGTTGAATCTCTCCTAGTATTCCTCGAGAGACTCATATTATTTATGTGTCATGCTCATGACCTCTTCTCTACAGTCTCTTGCTCTCCCAAAATCTTGGTCTTGCTCTAAAAAGAGCTTCTTCATTTGATCCCAAATGGCAATGTGTCTGTCTCCCAGACTGATGAACCATCACAGAGCTACATCGTCCAATGTGGAAGGAAATAGTTTTAGCTTCTATGTATTATATTTGTAGTCCACAAACTTGCATAAGACATCAAACTTAAATAAAAATAGGTCAGGGTCCTCAGTTGAGTATCCTCTGAAGGTCAGAAGGTGAGCAGGGGATATGTTTTTCATTTTGGTATCTCCTACTCCTGAAGAACATGGACTTATAATGAGAGGGAAGGTGAACAGTATAATACTTAACCAATTAATATTTTTAACTTTAGATAGCAATGGCATCAACACAACATTAATCAAGACAGAAAGCATCACACATTGAAAGCCCATTTTTAACGTGGTTCACCCAGAATGGCTGGGCTACGTCCATAACAATTTTCTCTAAAAGTTATCTCAAATTTCTTTGGGAATCCTTCCCAATTACAATGTTTATGAGCCTCGGCCCAAAGGAGACACCTTCCCCCAATCTAAATTTATGAGCCTCTGCTCAAAGGAGATACCTTCCCCTATGCTCTGGAAATGATCCCTCAGAAGATCAACTGCCTCTACCTCTTGCCAGCACGTGGAACTCCTTTCCATCGAAGACCTCCTATCCTTAATGCTTAGCCTAAGAGACCTTTGCCTTCTATGATCACGTCCATAGTAGCTCAGCTACCTGTACCAAAAATAGTCAGTCGATCTAGTACAAGTCTTCCTCTATCTGTCAGATCTTTCCAACACTTGAACAAATCAATCCTCTACACACAAGCCTTCTATAAGACTTGCCAAATCTATCCTCAGATTCTTCTCAAAGAACCAATGCACCTTTGTCCTCAAGTCCTCTGATAGAACTCTCAAAAACTTAGCTCACAAGTCCTCTGCTAGGACCTATCCAAATCTGCTCACAAGTCCCCACTAGAACCTGTCCAAAACTGCTCACAAGTCCCCACTGGAACCTGTCCAAAACCTCAGCAAGCTCACCAAGAAAAACTTGCTTAGCATGAACCCACAAAGAGAATTTTTAGAGACCCAATGTGATTCATAAACCTCATAGAAGCATAAAGAGAATTGTTAGAGACTCAATATGTTCTATACTTAACTCCCAATCTCAATCTCAAATCTCATAGAAACATAAAGAGAATTTTTAGAGACCCAATATGTTCTATACTTAACTCCCAATATCAATCTCAACTCAATCTCAATCTCAAAAGAATAAGATAGATGTAGTATGCTTTTCTCAAGAATATGAAACACAACCCAACAATTGCCAACTATGCAATATCTCATATAACAATGATACTCATATTCTTTTCACCAACAACTAGGGTTTCATCATCTCAATGAAGGTAGCAAGACTTACTAACATAAACCCTAGTGCAAAAAATGCTTCCTCTTCCTCAACCAGAATTATGCATTCACCCAAAAACTCATCAATGATTTTAATGCATAAACAATATTCAATATCCAGAAAATATGATTTACACCAAAAATACCTAGTAGACAACCTTTTCACTCCAAACTCAATTTCAAAAAATATACCATCAACAATATACATGGAAGAAGTTGCCCATACCTTTACTTTTATGAAGAAGGAGAACTCAAAATCTGTCACAACACTAACTCTCAATTTGCCACCAATTAGAGTTAGCAACTATACAACAATATACAATAATAAAGATCCAAATTAACACCTTATTTCTCCAACTTAATAAAAACCACCAGAAGTATAATATACATACAAAGTAAAACCTCTTTACACCTTATTACTCCACATAAATATTAAGCATCAATAAAACAATGTCAAAGCAAATATGATAACTTAACCTTATACCTCCAGCGCATTCATAGCCACTATCCTTTGCACACCGCGACCAAAAGAAAATTACCAATGAAGAGAATCGAACTCGGCACCTCTGCCTTCTAGCGCCTTCGCTAAAACACCACCGTCGTTGGGTCACAAGTGCCCAATGAAGAAATACAGTGTTGCCCTATATTTTATCTTCCTTTGATGCCAAGAATCTGGAAAATGTAAATGTCTTCCTCAAGCCACATGCAAACTAGTGAGCGCTATCCAAAATGTAACTTACTGGGCAACAAAAATAATCATCCACATAGTGCGAACAGAAAACACAATTTGAGTGCAGATCCAACAATCATAGGTGAAAGCAATCTGTCGAATGTCAAAGCGCAAACTGAAAATGTAATTCAAGTGCAGTCCCAAAAATTGTAGGTGAAGCGCAATCTGTCGGATGTCAAAACGCAAACTGAAAATGCAAGAAATTACTTGGGCAACTCAATATCGATAATCAACTATCAATGAAATACAACACTTTCTCGAAGATCACAGAGCTACGATTTTCATTACTCGGAGTTACAATCACTTTAGAAAATCATCCCCACTTATATAGCCATTTCTCCTTAACTGTTTGACGTCGGTGCTCCTCCAACGATGGCAACACATCGGCGAAAATATTTATTTTTTCTCCATCGCTTAAGGGTTGAAAGACCCTTTAATAATAATTAAAATAATTATTATTATTATTTTATTAATAATAAATTAAACTTAGACCCTTGTCAAAGGTTTGAGTTAATTTAATTATTAATAATAAACATGGACCTTCAAGGTTTTCAAGAAGTAAAAACCTTTGCATTAAGTTAAGCTTGGTTTTAATAAAAACCCTTAATGAGTCCAAATGGTTTTTAAGAAAAACCTTTAACCTTGTCACCATGGTTTTAATAAAAACCCTTTAACATTATGAAGCTTCTCAAGATATTTTTGACATCACACTCTTTTTGATATCAACACAAAAATGCCTTTTGACATCAATGACAACTTATACACTTGAGCAAAGGCAATGTACCCAAAGTACCCAAAATTGCCAACAATCTCCCCCTTTGTCATTGATGGCAAACCTTTACTGAAAACACTTCTCAAGAGCCAAAATTGAAACCAACTGTGCTAACAACTGACCAACTGTGCCCAAAACTGAGAATCTTCCTTTGAAGTTTTGCTCCCCCTGACTTGAAGCTTTCCTCTTCACTTTGAAGCTCTCCCCCTTACTCATATCTCTCCCCCTTTGTCATCAATGGCAAAGGGCCACCTTTGGGGCTCGGGACTAAGAATTAGCCTCTTAGCTTAGTCCCTCCCCCACCTCCTGATGAGGTGATTAATTATAGGGTGGGAGGACAACTCCCAATTTCTCCCTTAGATACTCAAACGTATCTCTTGGAAGAGGTTTGGTGAAGATATCTGCAATCTGCTCTTTAGTAGACACATACTCTACCTTGACCTGTTTGTCTTGCACTTTCTCCCTTAGAAAGTGATACTTGATGGAAATATGCTTTGTCCTTGAGTGCATTACCAGATTTTTGGAAATACTTATGGCACTTGTATTATCACAAAGTATGGAGATGGGTTGTTCATGTTTGACTTTGAAATCCTCTAAGGTGGTTTTCATCCATAAAACCTATGTACACCCAGCCACTGCTGCTATGTATTCAGCCTCTGTTGTAGATAAGGAAACTGAAGGTTGTTTCTTACTTAGCCAAGAAACCAAACTCTTTCCCAAAAAGAATGCTCCACCACTAGTGCTTTTCCTATCATCAATACCGCCTGCCCAATCTGCATCTGTATAAGTTGTGAGGGTGAAATCATCACCTTTGGGATACCAAAGCCCAAAGTCCATAGTGCCCTTCAGATATATGAATATCCTCTTAACTGCCATAACATGAGAATCTTTAGGAGCTGCCTGAAATCTTGCTACCAACCCAATTGCCTGCATGATATCTGGTCTGGTAGCTGTAACATATAATAAACTGCCAATCATTGATTTGTACAACCTCTGATCTATCGCTGGAGATTCATCATCTTTACTCATCTTGCATCCTGTAATCATTGGAGTACATACTGGTTTGCTGTCCATCATCCCAAATTTCTTCAACATTTCTTTGATATACTTTCCTTGAGAGAGAAATACACCATCTTTTGATTGAGAAATCTAAAGACCTAAAAAGAATGATAGCTCTCCAATCATAGACATCTCAAATTCCTTCTGCATGGTGTTAGCAAAATCTTTGCACATCTGAGTATTATTTCCCCCAAAAATAATATCATCAACATAGACAACCATAATCAGCATATCATCACCTTCATCCTTAATATACAAATTGCTATCTGCCACACCTTTCCTGAAGCCTTGCTCATGAAGATACATGTCAAGTCTTGAGTACCAAGCCCTAGGTGCTTGCTTTAACCCATACAAGGCCTTTTTCAGTTTACACACATAGTCTGACTATTCTGAGAGAGACACTCCTTCTGGCTGTTCTATGTAGACTTCTTCTTCCAACACCCCATTTAGAAAAGCTGACTTTACATCCATTTGATACACCTTGAATGATTTGAAGCTTGAAAGGGCAAAAAACATTCGATAGCTTCAAGACGAGCAACAGGAGCAAACGTCTCTTCGAAATCAACACCTTCTACTTGAGCATAACCTTTGCAGACTAACCTAGCTTTGTTTCTGACAATCTTTCCATCCTCATTGAGTTTATTTTTGAATATCCATTTTGTGCCAATGACATTCTTGTCCTTAGGTCTTGGAACCAATTCCCAAGTTTCACTTTTCTCTATTTGATTTAGCTCTTCATCCATTTCTTTTACCCAAAACTTATCTGCACATGCTTCACCAAAATATTTTGGCTCAATTTGAGATAATAATGAAACATTTGTAGAATCAGGTGAGGGAATGACTCTTCTTCTTGTTTGCCTCCTATTTGGATCACCAATGATCAAATCTTTGGGATGATGTTTTCGAACATATCGTGAAGGAGTTTTGGGAAGCAGTTGTTGTCTTTCCTCTTCTTCATCTGAAACCTCTCTGAATTCTTCGTGACAAATTTCATCACTGAGTTCCTGGATTGGTTCTCTTATCCCTGTCTTTTCATCAATAGTTATATTTATGCTCTCTACAACTGTATGAGTTCTTTTGTTGAAGCATTTGTAGGCCTTGCTTCTGCTGGAATACCCAAGAAATATTCCCTCATCACATCTAGGATCAAACTTACCCAAATTCTGATCTTCCCTTCTGATGAAGCACTTACTCCCAAACACTTTGAAGTATTTTATTGTAGCTGGTCTTCCTTTCCACAACTCATAAGGAGTTTTATGATGATTGACTCTAAGTTGGGCCCTGGTGATAATGTAGACTGTTGTACTGACTGCCTCTTTCCAAAAGCCATCTGAAAGTTTTGACTCATTCAACATAGCTCTAGCCATATTTTCAATAGTTCTATTTTTCCTTTCAACTACTCCATTTTGTTGAGGAGTTCTTGCTACTGAATATTCTCTTTTTATTCCTTGTTGCTCATAGTATTCCACAAATTCATTTGAAGTGAACTCTCCTCCTCTATCTCTCTGATGCCTTGGATGATTGATCTCTTGTGACAAAACCATTCTAAAGATTGATCTTGCTCGAGACCCCATTTCATTCTTTTTTTCACATGGAGTATTCTGTCTGAGAGCCAACTATTCCAACTTCACTCTAAGAGACATAACTTCTTGTTCTAGTTTCTCGCAATCAACTTCCTTTCCTTTGAGAACCTCTGTCAGAACCTGTTCAACCTTCTTCCCTTCTTCAACTAGAATTTTGAAGTCTATAACACTTTGAGACAATTCTGATCTTTCTATCTTTTCTTCCTGATATTGATGCTTGAGAACAGAATTCTCTTCCCTAAATTTCTCAAGATTTCTCAAAGCCAAGAAGAATTCACCTTTGAGATCGAAATCAACCTCTTCATCTCTTTCTGAATCTGTATGATCCTCTGATAGATCCTTCTCCAAGTTGTTAGGCTCTTTCTGGAGAGACCCGCTCTGATACCAATTGAAGAACATGGACTTATACCGAGAGGGGGGTGAACCAGTATAAGACTTAACCAATTAATATTTTTAACTTTAGATAGCAGTGGCATCAACACAACATTAATCAAGACAGAAAGCATCACACATTGAAAGCCCATTTTTAACGTGGTTCACCCAGAATGGCTGGGCTACGTCCACAAAACTTTTCTCTAAAATTTATCTCAAAGTTCTTTGGGAATCCTTCCCAATTACAATTTTTATGAGCCTCGGCCCAAAGGAGACACCTTCCCCCAATCTAAATTTATGAGCCTCTGCTCAAAGGAGATACCTTCCCCTCTGCTCTGGAAATGATCCCTCAGAAGATCAATTGCCTCTACCTCTTGCCAGCACGTGGAACTCCTTTCCATCGAAGACCTCCTATCCTCAATGCTTAGCCTAAGAGACCTCTGCCTTCTATGATCATGTCCACAGCAGCTCAGCTACCTATACCAAACACAGTCAGTCGGTCTAGTACAAGTCTTCCTCTGTCTGTCAGATCTGTCCAACACTTGAACAAATCAATCCTCTGCACACAAGCCTTCTCTAAGACTTGCCAAATCTGTCCTCAGATTCTTCTCAAAGAACCAATGCACCTTTGTCCTCAAGTCCTCTGATAGAACTCTCAAAAACTCAGCTCACAAGTCCTTTGCTAGGACCTGTCCAAATCTGCTCACAAGTCCCCACTGGAACCTGTCCAAAACCTGCTCACAAGTCCCCATCGAAACCTGTCCAAAACCTCAGCAAGCTCACCAAGAAAAACTTGCTTAGCATGAACCCACAAAGAGAATTGTTAGAGACCCAATGTGATTCATAAACCTCATAGAAGCATAAAGAGAATTGTTAGAGACTCAATATGTTCTATACTTAACTCCCAATCTCAATCTCAAATCTCATAGAAACATAAAGAGAATTGTTAGAGACCCAATATGTTCTATACTTAACTCCCAATATCAATCTCAACTCAATCTCAATCTCAAAAGAATAAGATAGATGTAGTATGCTTTTCTCAAGAATATGAAACACAACCCAACAATTGCCAACTATGCAATATCTCATATAACAATGATACTCATATTCTTTTCACCAACAACTAGGGTTTCATCATCTCAATGCAAGTAGCAAGACTTACTAACATAAACCCTAGTGCAAAAAATGCTTCCTCTTCCTCAACCAGAATTATGCATTCACCCAAAAACTCATCAATGATTTTAATGCATAAACAATCTTCAATATAAAGAAAATAGGATTTACACCAAAAATACCTAGTAGACAACCTTTTCACTCCAAACTCAATTTCAAAAAATATACCATCAACAATATACATGGAAGAAGTTGCCCATACCTTTACTTTGATGAAGAAGGAGAACTCAAAATCTGTCACAACACTAACTCTCAATTTGCCACCAATTAGAGTTAGCAACTATACAACAATATACAATAATAAAGATCCAAATTAACACCTTATTTCTCCAACTTAATAAAAACCACCAGAAGTATAATATACATACAAATTAAAACCTCTTTACACCTTATTACTCCACATAAACATTAAGCATCAATAAAACAATGTCAAAGCAAATATGATAACTTAACCTTATACCTCCAGCACATTCACAGCCACTATCCTTTGCACACCATGACCAAAAGAAAATTACCAACGAAGAGAATCAAACTCGGCACCTCTGCCTTCTAGCGCCTTCGCTAAAATGCCACTGTCGTTGGGTCACAAGTGCCCAATGAAGAAATACAGTGTTGCCCTATATTTTATCTTCCTTTGATGCCAAGAATCTGGAAAACATAAATGTCTTCCTCAAGCCACATGCAAACTGGTGAGCGCTGTCCAAAACGTAACTTACTGGGCAACAGAAATAATCATCCACACAGTGCAAATAGAAAACACAATTCGAGTGCAGATCCAACAATCGTAGGTGAAAGCAATCTTCCGGATGTCAAAGCGCAAACTAAAAACGTAATTCGAGTGCAGTCCCAACAATTGTAGGTGAAGCACAATCATCGGATGTCAAAGCGCAAACTAAAAACGCAAGAAATTACTTGGGCAACTCAATATCGATAATCAACTCTCAATGAAATACAACGCTTTCTCGAAGATCACAGAGCTACAATTTTCATTACTCGGAGTTACAATCACTTTAGAAAATCATCCCCACTTATATAGCCATTTCTCCTTAACTGTTTGACGTCGGTGCTCCTCCAACGATGGCAACACATCGGCGAAAGATTTATTTTTTCTCCGTCGCTTAAGGGTTGAAAGACCCTTTAATAATAATTAAAATAATAATAATTATTATTTTATTAATAATAAATTAAACTTAGACCCTTGTCAAAGGTTTGAGTTAATTTAATTATTAATAATAAACATGGACCTTCAAGGTTTTCAAGAAGTAAAAACCTTTGCATTAAGTTAAGCTTGGTTTTAATAAAAACCCTTAATGAGTCCAAATGGTTTTAAGAAAAACCTTTAACCTTGTCACCATGGTTTTAATAAAAACCCTTTAACATTATGAAGCTTCTCAAGATATTTTTGACATCACACTCTTTTTGATATCAACACAAAAATGCCTTTTGACATCAATGACAACTTATACACTTGAGCAAAGGCAATGTACCCAAAGTACCCAAAATTGCCAACAACTCCTTCATCAATCAGGAAACTAAAGCCAAATGATACTTCTTCGTTGTCAGCCATTTTTTTAGGAAATGCGGTCTATAATGCAGTATTTATGGCCTTACGATCATTTAAAACTTTTTGAGTTAAGGTTCTAAGGTTTTCTAGTGTTATCGTCCGATCTTCTACAACTTTCCACAACAGGGCTTCCTCTAAGGGTGTCCTATTAAACAGGGGATTTATGATGATTTTTTCTTCCCCAAGTTGATGGGATGAATGCGGATCCTCACTCCAATGGATTCTTGGTGGTGGGTCGAGCGAGTCTAATTCAAATTTAGAATGTTCGACCGACTTAGGTTCTGGTGGATTGGTTTTTATAGACCAACATTCAGGTCCTCTTCTTCTTGAATAACTCATACAAGGTCAGATGGAAGGTTTCCAAGTATTATAAATAATATAGTTGATATGTGGGCCAAACAAGTTTAACTTCTTTCCTACTTTTTTCACATACCCATGCATTTAATTTATCAACCCAGGGAGCTTCGTAAACTTGTGAAGGGTCTTGAACAAGATTGCCTACAATACCACTTGAGATGAGTCCGCTAGTTCTACTATTGGGGGGTGTTTTCAATGGTCATCAGTCATTCATACACTCCTCAATAATTTACATAAAAACAATTGAATATACAGAAAGAAAACATTCATGCATTTCTGGAAATAAATCTATTACAATACGATAAATAACAATGCGGTAAACAATCTTATAAAAGCAGTAAACTAATCTAGAAAACACAAGAAAAAATAGGGGAAGAAATACTGGCTTGGAGTGGGCCCAAGCTCCAGTAGCTTCCTCCCAGCTGAACACGCACTTAGAAACTCTTAGAACTATATTATAATTATCAAAGTATTACAATGCTTCTTTTGTATATCTCTCTACATTTACTAAAATATTCTATATATCCTTAGAGAGGTTTGTGTGTGTTTATATAGCACACCTGTAGATCTTCTATTACAAAGAAGTTATAACAGTCGATTCATTCCAAACCAAACTAAGATAGTCTGGTAAATGTGATCGACGTCTGCTAAAATTGGCATTCATTTCTAATGATGGCATGTTCACTGATTGGTTTGTGCTTCACCTGGCATTGGTAGGATGTTCTCATACGTCGGTGCGATCCCCAATTTAACTCTACATGACATAGACTTGGAACTGCACCAGTCTCTATTGTCCACGTTGTGCTTGTCTGGTCAACGGGCGAAGAACAAGGGCACCTTCCTTATGAGGAAGGTGCCTAAGTATGTCAAGCACTTTCTCTATGCGGAAGGCACCTTATTGTCTTTGGCTCCTTCCTAGAAGAGGAAGGTGCTTATCTTCTATTGGTGCCTTCCTGTGAGAGGAAGGCGCTTGCCTTCTAATGGTGCCTTCTTGTCGGTGCCTTCCTTATGAGAGGAAAGCGCTTTACTTCTAGTGGAACCTTTCTGTCAGTGCCTTCCTTATGAGAGCAAGGTGCTTATTTTCCTTTGGCACCTTCCTGGAAGAGGAAAGCGCTGGCCTTATATTGGTGCCTTCCTAGGATAGGAAGGTGCTTGTCTTTCCTTGGTGCCTTCCTGGAATATGGAGGTGCCTACTTACACTTGGCGCATTCCTGGAAGAGGAAGGCGCCTTCCTAGTAGAGGAAGGTGACTACCTTCTCTACATTGATTCTGAAAGAATCAAAGTGCCAGGTCCATGAAAATACCTCGACTGATCCAAATCTAACTAAATCAACTACAATTCCATAAAAACACACTGAAAACACATGAATTAGATAACATGCATAATTTCATCAAATAATTATATAATCATTCATAAACATATGCAATCCTTATTATACAGCCACATAATAATCAAGAAAATGTATACAAAATATGAGCATTTATGATGCTCATCATGCACTATTGGACTTAGGGAGTTATAAGGGAAATAATTTTTATTTTGGCCATTGTTTTAAAAGGAAATAAAAGGGGGAAATTGCAATTAATTTTTGAAGTATTATTTTGTGGAGTAATAAGGTGTAATTAGTGGTTAATCAATTTTTGGGTGTATTGTTGAAATATTTAAGTGGGAGATAAAAGGTGTATAATGTGCTTTTATTGTTTGTAATACTTGCTTTAATATTGAAGGGCTTGGTTCATGATTTGATGTTTTATTTTGAGAAACCAAGAGAGTTATAGAGCATTGGTTTGGAACATAATTGTGCACACATTTTTGAGAAGGTTTTCCAATATATGAAAAGGTGTTGTGCTAATCCTTTTGAAGTTGCAAAAGATATTATTTTTGAGATAGGTATTTGAGGGCACATCTTCATCAAGCATTTTGAGGTATGGTGGTTCAAATTTTTATCTAGGTGGTTGTGTTTTGAGAAAGTAGTTTTGAGGTGGAGTTAAAAGGGTTGATTGGTATGCATTGTTGGAAATATTTGTATTAGGGTTTGAGACCTACATGTGCATTATTGTTGAAAGAAAGTGGAAATAATTGTATTAGGGTTTGAGACCTACATGTGCTCTATTATTGAAAGAAATCTGAAATACTTGTGTTAGGGTTGAGACCAAGTTTGTACATCATTGTGAAACATTTTTTGCAGTGGTTTGAAAGACATTGAAAGTAATTGTGAAGTGTTTGAGATCAATATTGTGAAGGAAATTTGTGCATTAGTGTGTTTGATCCTTGAGAGTAAATTTACAAGAAATATAGACCAATTTTGTGAAGCAAGTTATACACTAGTTTGATTTGATTTGAAAGGGATTTTGCAAGAGGTAGAGATTGGATTAGATGAATGCAATATTTATGAATGTGAAGAACATATTGGGTTTTTGATAGTGCATATCATTCTCTATATGTTCCAGAGGTTAAATAAATTCTAAATAGAATATGTTTGAATTGCCTAGTTGAAGAAAGCATTTTTGAAAGAGATATAAGATTTGTTTGTATGCAAGATTTAGAAATATTTGAGCAGGTTTAGTGAGCAACATTGAGGTAGATTTGAGCAAGTCTTGTGAGAAGACTTGAAGCAGCATTGAGGTAGATTTGAGCAAGTCTTATGAGAAGACTTGAAGTAGAATTGAGGTAGATTTGAGCAAGTCTTGTGAGAAGACTTGAAGAAACTTTGAGGTAGATTTGAGCAAGTCTTGTGAGAAGACATGAAGTAATATTAAGGTAGATTTGAGCAAGTCTTGTGAGAAGATTGATAAATAGTAGATTTGAGCAAGTCTTATGAGGAGACTTGAAGTAGCTTTTAGATAGATTTGAGAAAGTCTTGTGAAGAATTGAAACAACATTGAGACATATTTAGAGCAGAGGGGATAAATTTCTCCTATGTAAAGAGATCCATAAACTAGAGCAGAGGGGATAGAGTTATCCTATGGAGAGATATCCACAAACTAGAGTAGAGGGGATAGAGTTATCCTATGGAGAGAGATCCACAAACTAGAGCAGAGGGGATAGAGTTCTCCTATGGAGAGAGATCCACAAACAAGAGATAGGGGATAGAGTTCTCCTATGGAGAGAGATCCACAAACTAGAGTAGAGGGGATAGAGTTCTCCTATGGAGAGAGATCCATAAACTAGAGTAGAGGGGATAGAGTTCTCCTATGGAGAGAGATCCACAAACCAGAGTAGAGGGGATAGAGTTCTCCTATGGAGAGAGATCCACAAACTAGAGCAAAGGGGATAGAGTTCTCCTATGGAGAGAGATCCAAAAATCAGAGCATTGGGGATTGAGATCTCCTTTGGATAGAGGTCCATAAACATTGTAATAGGGAATTGATTCCCAAGAGATTTGTTGAGAAAATTTAGAAGAAATATTTTCTCCATGGATGTAACCCACATTGGGTGAACCACGTTAAATTTATGTCTCTCATGTGTGTGATGATTTATGCATTGCTTTGATTATTGCTATTGATATTGCAAATTGATAACATTGGATAATATTGTTTGGGAAAGAAAAGTAAAAGTTGATCTTATATTGTTCACCCCCCTCTCAGTATAAGCTTGTGTTCTTCAATTGGTATCAGAGTGGGTTCCTTCAAAAAAGTCTAACAACTTGAAGGAAGATATTATAAGAACACAAATGGCATCTTAGAATGGATCTTCATCAAACAAGGCTCCATTGTTCGATGGGAATAATTATGCTTTCTGGAGTATAAGGATGAAGACTTACTTGATGGCACAAGGATATGAGACATGGCAATCTGTTGAGGATGGGTTCACACCTACAACTACTCCTCCCATAGATAAGGATGGTAAGAAGTTACATGTGAATAATGCCAAGGCTATGAATGGAATCTTAAGTGGATTACGTGAAGCAAAATTTGTGAAAGTTATGCAATGCAAATTAGCAAAAGAGATGTGGGACAAATTGAAGCAAACATATGAAGGAGATAACAAGGTCAAGTTGGCAAAACTACAAAACCACAAGAAAAGGTTTGAAGATTTGAATATGGAAGATGAGGAAGATATTGCTAAATACTTACTTCATGTGGATGAGGTTGTTAATACCATGCATGGACTTGGATTTAAAATTGAAGACTCCAGTGTTGCTCAGAAAGTATTAAGATCACTCCCTATAAGGTATGATGCAAAGGTTTCAACTATAGAAGAGATGAGAGATATTGATAAGTTGACTATGGATGAGTTACATGGAATTCTCACAGCTTATGAGATGAGAATAGAAAAGGATCACAATTCCAAGAAAGAGGTAACTTTCAAAGCTTCAAAGAAGACAAAATATAAGAAACCATAATCAAGTGGTGAGTCAAGCAATAATGAAGAAGCTAACTATGTGAGAAGAAACAAGAAGGACTCAAGAAAGCACAAAGGTATGAAGACTATGAAATGTTTTAATTGTGGTAATTTTGGTCACTATGCATCTAATTTTCCACAAGCCGGAAGTAGTAGCAATGAAGAGAAACAGGATCATAAGAAAAAGGAAGAAGGAAAATTCAGGCATGAAAAGAAAAATAGGTATGGTCAAGGCAAGCATGAAAATAAGTTCTTTCAAAGGCACAAGAAGAGTTTCTATGTTAACAAGGCAAGCAATGCTTCAAGTGACAGTGATGAAAGACTCTCAGATAGTGAAGAAGAAGAGATTCTATTTTTGGCAATAGAAGAGGAAGAAAATGCTCCTATTGAAGATAAAGTTGAAAAGTATGAAGATGCTCTTGAAGACCAAGAAGTAGAGAAAGATTCAAAAAATGAAGAGGAAGGCACAATTGATCTAGAAGAAGAACTTATTATTGCTCTCAGAGAGTTGAAAAGAGTTAGAAAGCAGAATTCAAGACTAAAGGCTCAAGTTCAAGAACATGAGGAAGAAAAAGAAAAGCTTCTACAAGACCTGACAAACTCAAAAGCTAAGGCAAGGAGATTTAAAGAGGTCATGGTTGAAAAGTTAGAGGTAAAAGAGTTAGAATGTGAAATATTAGAACATGAGGTAGTTTCTCTAAGGATGGAAGTGAAATATTCTAAGGACAAGCTACACAGGTTTGGGAAAAGTTCAAAAACTTTGGATAAAATTATCAATGCACAAAGATCTTCATCTATCAAAATAGGACTTGGTTTTGAAGAAGGACAAGGGAAACAAGAAGAAGGGTCAAGCTCAAGCTCAAAAGAAGAGGAAGTTTCAGAGGAAGAGAGTGAAGAAGAAATTAAGACTTATGCGGATAAGTTGAAGAATAGAAGCTTCACTAAGAAAGGAAACAATGCACAAACAAGAAACAGGGATCATCACAGAGAAGGCAAAGAAAGGACTAAGAGAACAGAGGTTTCAAAACAAGATTTTTTCAAAGGGCATTGTTTTTCATGTAATCATTTTGGTCACAAGGCTATGCATTGCAGGGTTCATGGAAAAAAGGAGTATGGTTTCACTAAGAGGAACTTCAACTCATTCAAATATGGACATCTCTTTCAAGGGTATTGCTACTCTTGTAATCACTTTGGTCATAAAGCGATCCACTATAGGGTTCATGATAGAAATGATTATGGCTTCACCAAGAGGAACTTCAAGATATTTACACCTTCCAAGAACTACAACATTAGGTGTTACAAGTGCAATAATCTTGGGCATAAGGCCAAGTGGTGTAGAACAAAGTTTCCAAAACTTCCAGAGTCAAGCAAGAACAGGGACACTCAAAAGGATCAAAAGGGTATGGTTACAAAAATGTTGAAAAAGAAGGTTGACAAAGAAAAAGAGCATTGTATGTTGGGAGTAGAGATACTCCCACCCCAAAATTAATCACCTCAAGGAGAGGAGGTGGGGAGGGGGCTGAGCTAAGAGTCTTATATTTAGCCCCAAAGGAGTCCCTTTGCCATTGATGTCAAAGGGGGAGAGATTTGAGTAAGGGGGAGAGCATTCAGTCAGGGGGAGCAGTTTCTCAGGGGGAGCATATTTGGAATCCAGTGGTAGGAAAAGGAATTTTTAGAAAGGGTTGCCATCAATGACAAAGGGGGATATTGTTGGAAATTTTGAGTATATTGTTGTCATTGATGTCAAAGGATTGATGTCATAGGTTGATGACATTGGTTGTCATTGATGTCAAAGATAGCTTGGCATGGAAAAAATATAAGGTTTATAAGTTGGTTAATTATGCAAGGCAAAGTTCATCCCAATGCAAGGAAATTGATAAAAAGGAAAAGGTTATAATATTTACTTTAAATATTATAAGCCAAAGAGGTTTGGGACAAAGCTCTAAGTGTTTGGTTAAAAGGTTGAAGGCCCTAGTTTAAAGACCATGCAGAAAGCAAGTGACTAAGGCTTAAAAAGAAATAATATTATAATATTTTAATATTATAATATTAAGGACAAAAGTTTGAAGCCAAAGGTTTAAATAATAAAAAGTTTATTATAATATTTTATATTATAATTTAAACCCAAGATGGGTTTTGGTGCCAACATTTTCAAAGGTTTCAAATAAAACCTATAAAGCACCGATGTCAAGAAAGGGGGGTAAAATCCATATTAATATGGATTAAATTTATGCACTAAGGCAATGGTTTTTGAATTGCAATAGTGTTCGATTTCCCTCGTGCACGTTCATGAGAAAAAGAAAAGAATAGATGAAATTTAAAAAGGGACACTGGACTGTTGAATAAAGAGCGCATCATGGGAGTTCATTCTCAAGTAGGCGGCTGGCCTAGCGGTAGTCTAGGTAGCACTAAGGTGCAAAGCAGGTAGTAGGTCTTGAGGTCGAAACTCGATGGTGATAATTTTTGTTTGTTTTATCAACAAGGAGGTTTGGCGAAGGCTTTAAATTATAAAATATGCATCTTTGGTTTTGTGTGGGTGGTTGGCCTAGCGGTAGCCCAAGCGGTACTAGCATGCTAGTAGGTAGGATGTTTCATGGTCGATTCCCACCCATGGTAGTTGTGGTAAGCGAAATAATTTTTTTAGTGACTAAGGTTGAAATATTAAGGGCCTAAGTTGTGCTTGATTATTGTGCTCTATTGGACTTAGGGAGTTATAAGGGAAATAAATATTTTATTTTTGCCATTGTTTTAGAAGGAAATAAAAGGGGGAAATTGTAATTAATTTTTGAAGTATTATTTTGTGGAGTAATAAGGTGTAATTAGTGGTTAATCAATTTGTGTTTGTTGAAATATTTAAGTGGGAGATAAAAGGTGTATAATGTGCTTTTATTGTTTGTAATACTTGCTTTAATATTGAAGGGCTTGGTTCATGATTTGATGTTTTATTTTGAGAAACCAAGAGAGTTATAGAGCATTGGTTTGGAACATAATTGTGCACACATTTTTGAGAAGGTTTTCCAATATATGAAAAGGTGTTGTGCTAATCCTTTTGAAGTTGCAAAAGATATTATTTTTGAGATAGGTATTTGAGGGCACATCTTCATCAAGCATTTTGAGGTATGGTGGTTCAACTTTTTATCTAGGTGGTTGTGTTTTGAGAAAGTAGTTTTGAGGTGGAGTTAAAAGGGTTGATTGGTATGCATTGTTGGAAATATTTGTATTAGGGTTTGAGACCTACATGTGCATTATTGTTGAAAGAAATTGGAAGTAATTGTATTAGGGTTTGAGACCTACATGTGCATTATTGTTGAAAGAAAGTGGAAACAATTGTATTAGGGTTTGAGACCTACATGTGCTCTATTGTTGAAAGAAATCTGAAATACTTGTGTTAGGATTGAGACCAAGTTTGTACATCATTGTGAAACATTTTGTGCAATGGTTTGAAAGACATTGAAAGTAATTGTGAAGTGTTTGAGATCAATATTGTGAAGGAAATTTATGCATTAGTGTGTTTGATCCTTGAGAGTAAATTTGCAAGAAAGATAGACCAGTTTTGTGAAGCAAAGTTATACACTAGTTTGATTTGATTTGAAAGGGATTTTGCAAGAGGTAGAGTTTGGATTAGTTGAATGCAAGATTTATGAATGTGAAGAACATATTGGGTTTTTGATAGTGCATATCATTCTCTATATGTTCCAGAGGTTAAATGAATTCTAAATAGAATATGTTTGAATTGCCTAGTTGAAGAAAGCATTTCGATATAAGCTTTGTTTGTATGCAAGATTTGGAAATATTTGAGCAGGTTCAGTGAGCAGCATTAAGATAGATTTGAGAAAGTCTTGTGAGAAGACTTGAAGAAGCATTAATATAGATTTGAGCAAGTCTTGTGAGAAGACTTGAAGTAGCATTAAGGTAGATTTGAGCAAGTCTTGTGAGAAGACTTGAAGCAGTAGTGAGGTAGATTTGAGCAAGTCTTGTGAGAAGACTTGAAGCAGCATTGAGGCATATTTGAGTAAGTCTTGTGAGAAGACTTGAAGTAGCATTGAGGTAGATTTGAGTAAGTCTTATGAGAAGACTTGAAGCATCTTTGAGGTAGATTTGAGCAAGTCTTGTGAAGACTTGAAATAGCATTGAGATAGATTTGAGAGCAGAGAGGATAGAGTTCTCCTATGGAGAGAGATCCATAAACTAGAGAAGAGGGGATAGAGTTATCCTATGGAGAGAGATCCATAAACTAGAGCAGAGGGGATAGAGTTATCCTATGGAGAGAGATCCACAAACTAGAGCAGAGGGGATAGAGTTCTCCTATGGAGAGAGATCCACAAACTAGAGCAGAGGGGATAGAGTTCTCCTATGGAGAGAGATCCACAAACTAGAGAAGAGGGGATAGAGTTCTCCTATGGAGAGAGATCCACAAACCAGAGTAGAGGGGATAGAGTTCTCCTATGGAGAGAGATCCACAAACTAGAGAAAAGGGGATAGAGTTCTCCTATGGAGAGAGATCCACAAACTAGAGCAAAGGGGATAGAGTTCTCCTATGGAGAGAGATCCACAAATTAGAGCATTGGGGATTGAGATCTCCTTTGGAAAGAGGTCCATAAACATTGTAATAGGGAATTGATTCCCAAGATATTTGTTGAGAAAATTTAGAAGAAATATTTTCTCCGTGGATGTAACCCACATTGGGTGAACCATATTAAATTTGTGTCTCTCATGTGTGTGATGATTTGTGCATTGCTTTTATTACTACTATTGATATTGCAAATTGATAACATTGGATAATATTGTTTGGGAAAGAAAAGTAAAATTTGATCTTATACTATTCACCCCCCTCTCAGTATAAGCTTGTGTTCTTCAGTCCCCTATCTGGATCTCATCTCTCTACAAATTCCAAGAGATACCCTTCATCTATCCTCACAATATCAACTCGAGATACCCCAACCAGCCCTACAATATCTATCCACTTCTACTGCTCATCCTGCAACATTTTTCTCACCATGGGTATGAGGGGTGAGAACTAATGTCGAGCATCTAAGATCCTCAACTACAACACAACACATGCATAATGCAAATACATTAATGTTACATTCACTTACATAATCCAAAAAAAATTGTACAAGTCTAAATAAAGAGTTCCAAGGGCACTTACCTCAACAACATGCACCTTCTCTCTTGCTACCACATCTACACCCTCCATCACCATAGCCTCTGCTCTACCACACTTCTTCACTCCACCTCACTTCTTCACTCACTCACTCTCCTTCAGATGTAGTTCCTAAAACTTGTGAATATAATAATGAATCTAATTTTACCTCTATAGACTATTTATAGTTATTTTTGGTGCATTAAAATACCCATGGGTATTCACAGGTGCATTGAAACATTTACTAGCATCTACAAAATGGCAAATACTTATCGATGTTTGTGCATGATGCAGATGCCAGTCGACGTTTGGTTTTAAAATTTGTATAAAGACTAAAATGATCCAAAAATGTAGCTTACCCCCATAAATCACTCTGTATTGCATCCATACATTCATTTCATCATCATATCATGATTTGTGAAACCAAAAATTGATATGGGCACTTAACTTTTGCCTGCAACCAAAAGTCATAAAATCACCTTACAAACTTCAAAACACACAAAAACTGTCTGAATTTTCACAAAACAACCACATTCATCAGTATAATCATCCACTTCATAATTTCATTCATATTTATGATAACATGGATTGATTTGTGTGGTTAACTTTTGTTTATGACCAAAAGTCATAAAATTATCCAAAATTGCTCTAAAAATGCTCCAAAACCAATGCAAAATTTCACAAACTCATGCAATTCATTCATCAATGCATTTCTCATCATTACATATTCATTGCAACATCATCAAATCCACAAAAAATTGCATTTGCATCAAATATTTTCTAATTTCACATACAATTTCAAGGGAACCTCGTATCTAGTGGTCTATTCTCTCCTTGGTGATTGTAGAGATTGGTTTTCCATAAAATTCGGTAATATGGATAAATCACCATAAGGATGATTGGCCATTTTCATCATTCAATATCTCATTATTCAAAAACAAAATCATTTTTGGTCCCTCATTTTTTAAGTGTGATTGTGCTAGGATTAATTTGCTCAAAATTTATCATTGATGGCCTTGTCCGTGGGGCTTGAAATATTGATAATTCATTCTACATCATTCACTTTAACATTCATGAATTTCACATAGCCACTAGGAGGGGCCTCATAGAAATCACCCGATCCTAGGATGATTGGTTCCTGATATTCTATATTTTCATCACTTTGCATTTCAATGATGCCAAAAGGCACTTTCTTCAATAGCATGGAATCACCCCAAATTTGGGGTAAACAAATTTGATTTTGGTTTCCCATAGCAGGATACATCTTACATGATCATGGCATCTACACTTGGAAAAAACCCCTTTAATCTGTTGGGGAAAAAATGACATCAATTTACATCATTCATATCATCCACATTTACATCATTCATATCATCCGCATTTACATCATACACTTGCACTTGCACCATTCAACTACATTTTCACCCACAATTCTATCAATTGGCTTGTGAGACTCATTTTTCACTCATTCACCAATTGAGGGGGTAAGCTACACATACAAATTATTTTATCATCTTTGCGTTCCAAGAAAATAAAGTTGCTTCATCATGCCAAACTAGGTGTCTCGTATTTTTGCACCATATTGTGTTTCATGCAACGTGATACAAAAAAGGGTATATGTAGACACCAAAATCTAGCCACTTGTCATCCATATGTATCCTCCAATCATAGTCATCAATTATATATATATATATACATACATATATATACATATATGTGTGTGTGTGTGTTTTTATTTAATATATACATAAATATTAATATTTTATAGTTATATTTATATATATTTAATATATATATATCTGTTTATATAAATAAATCCTAGCCATCCACCATTTTTTAATCTTAGCCATCCATCCATCTCAATCCATGTCACTTACCCAAACATAATCTCCACCCTTATTCATGTTTTAATCTTAGTCACCCATTTTGTGTCATTGAAACCCTAACATGATCAAGGGTAGATTATAAAAGATGATTCAATTTTATGAATCAAGGTACATGAAAATTCTTAGAAGATCCTAAATTCTAACATTTTTCCCCATCTGCTATCATCATCCTCTCTCCTTTGTAGCCTCCATCGCATCACCTTTTTTCATTGTTGCCAAACCCTCACAAATCAAATATGTTTCTACCTCACTCCCATCCACCCCTGAACACCTCCTAGAGTTCATAAAACACTTATAGGTATTTTTGGAATGCTCCTTGATATTTACAACCATTAGTGAACACCCTTAAGCATTTCCTATAGAAAATTTGTAGTTTGTAAGCCCTCGGGTGATTCCAGGCATTTGTGTGACTCTTGATTAAAAAGTAGGAACATACATCAATGTTGATAAGGTAAAATATTCTTTGATATTCATTTATTTTTTGTACTTCCTATTTACAATTCAACATTACAAATATAGGGTTTTATAGGTTTTTATCTTTTAGAGGGCCTCACACAGTGGAGCCCTTGCAGGTGCTTTTAACCCCTTTCATATTTTTTATTTTTTGCAGGTGCAAGAACTATATTTTTAGAATTTGTTGCAACTAGGGTGGTCCCATAGGGATACAAAACCACACCTGCACTCTTGTTTGGATCAAGGATGAGCCAGAAGATACTAGTTTTTCATTGAACTAGGGTTTTGAAACCCTATTATTTGTAATATCTATATCAAAAAGCATTTGTAACCCCCATATTGGAGCATATTAATTGTGCAACTCAAATATTTGTCTGTATTAATAAAATTTTATTCATTTTGCTCATTCTATGGTGTTATTGTGCTTTTTATCTGTGTATTGGTGTTCATTTTTTGTTTACAAAACCTTTCCCCTTTCCAAACGTGCTTCTCCCCTCTATCATATGTAATTAAATATTTTGTGCTTAGTAATTTATATAACACAATATAAATTTTATTATATATAATAAAAACAATATAATCACATGTAAATAAATAAATACAATCATATTTTCATTCAAAAAATAGACATCAATAAGAAGTTTTAAAGGTATTAAAGGACTCAAAAAACTTTTATTGGAGTACATATATCCTATTTTTGAGAATGAGAAACATCCAACTACAAGTAATGATGGAGTCTTAATAGTAGGTATATAATAATTTATAAAACAAAGTACAAAAGGTAAATAATAGTCTCCAAAATTATGTAATCAATTCAAACAAGAGATAGGGTCAAAAATGAAACAAATATGTAAAAGGTTCAACAAGGCATAGTAAGGTATCAAGTCTACTAAAGCCAACATCCAAGTATTGGCTACTAAAACCATACCCTCAAACATGACAAGATCTCTAGGTACACAAATGTCAAGATTAAATCCTAACAAGGTTCCTCAAAATAAAATTATTTATACTTAACAATAACTAAATAAAATATGAATGCATATAATAGATCATTAAAAATAAATTCTTAAATTGATGTACCTAAAAAATCAATGATAACAATTAATGTGAATATATTAAATGGCATATAAGCATTAAAAATTACCTCAAATTAAATCTTGTTGACACTTATGAGGATGCTATTAAAGATCCTTGCTTTTTTAAGGAAGAGCATAAAAGCAATATACCTCATGGAATAAAAATACATAAGGACTTACACAAACATGGATGTTAGGAACTTAATATTAAAAATAAACACACACAAATATTGCAAATAAACATAAAGCTCACAACATAACTATGAAATATAATTGCAGAAAATAACATTCTCACAAATAACGTAGAATCACAGGCCTTTTTGAGGGGAAAACCTCCTTTAATATTTTCATTCAATTATGCCAAAATATATATATAATATTACCCCTCATAGTTTTAAGGATTTCATAAATCACCTAACTCCCAAGGTTGACTTATAGGCAAAATGCCACTCAAGCTAGATTCTACTACCTACAAATAGTTGCATTCTTGATAAAAACTACATAAAATGGTGCCACTTGTCTAGGCACTTCTAGATCCACAACTATTATAAAATATTACAAAATATTATCATGGGTCTTTTATGAAACATTACAAAATATTAAAATAAGTATTCCCCATGTTCAACTAGGACTGTTACATCATAGTGTTAGGATGGGGTCCTAACATGTCCTTCCCCTTCTAAAAGCTTTGTCCTTAAAGCTGAAGATGAGGAAACTATTGCTAGAGCTACTTAAGATGTTCCCACATTTCATATTCTAGTTGTAAGCCACATAATTAGACCAAAACATCAATAATAACACATTAATAAAGATTACAAGATCAATGGTCTAGAATGCATTTAGGTTCAAGAATGACTAAAACTTCCTCATACAACTCTGGAAATGTAAACTTCACCTCCATATTGTGGCCAAAATTTTTTTTTAGAGATGAGACATGGAATATTGGATGAATTTTAGAACTAGCTAGAAGGGCTAGTTTGTATGTTGTCGACTCGAGCCTTTGCAACACCTGATAAGGACCATAGTATTTGGTGGTAAGTTTTTGACAACCACAAAGTTGGAAATAGGGATGTTTATACAACTGCAAGTGAAGAAAAATCATATTTCCAATGGCAAAACTATGTTTGATATGGTGTTAATAAACTTGCTATTTCATATGGTTTTGATCCACATCTGAATTGAACTTGAGTTGGTGAAGAAGGAAATCTCTCTAGTGTAGAGTATAATCCATAGCTTGAACCTTGAACTGCCTGGTATGTAAGAAGTTGATGTTGATGGAGGCTGACCATGGACTGCTTCAAATGAAGTCACCTTAGTGGTAATGTGATATGTGGTGTTACACCATAATTCATCCAAAGGAATCTATTTGAACCAATGTGTAGGATGCTCATAGGTGAAGCATAGAAGGTATGTTTCCAAGCACTTATTCACAATTTTTATTTGGCCATTAGTTTGAGGATGATAGGCCAAACTCATCTTGAGTTGTATTCCTTACAACTTAAACAATTCCTACCAAAATCAACTAGTAAATATAGGATCTCTATCAAAGATAATAGATTTTGGTATTCCATGGAGGTGAAAGATAGAATCAAGGAAAATTTGAATGATAATATAGTATATGGGTGGGATAGGGAAAAAACTAGGCATACTTCAAAAGATGATCCACTATAACGAGAATACCTAATTTAGCATTAATTTTAGGCAATGATCACAATTTCACCTTTCATCCATTGGAAATGATCACATTCAACATTAAAAGTATGAATATATTTTTTCATGCCTCACCAAAAAAAGGTATGCTTGGTCCTAGTATAAGTATTAAGAAAACCTGAATGATTAGCTATTGGGGAAGCATGTATTTCCCAAAGAATGAGGTACTTTATATGTGATTGAGTGGATATAATAACATGGTCATGATATCATAAATCATGGTCATCCCAAGTATACCCAATATATGATAGAGGATCGAATAAAAGTTGGTGAATGAGAGTTTCCAAAGAGGAATCCTTGAGTAGTTCCTCATGTAGTTGATGAATACACTGAGGATGTGGTGTGGATATAGCATGGAGTATAAATTGTTCTTCATGTAATCAATACAAAGCATCTGCCACTACATTTTTCTTATCATTTTTATATATAATATCATAGTCATAGCCCAACAATTTGGAAAGCCACTTTTATTGTTTTAGAGTGACCATCCATTGTTCTAAAATATATTTGAGACTTTGATGATCAATATTTATGGAAAAATATCACCCAATAAGATACAACAACAAATTATTGATTTCATGTAATATGGTAACCATTTATTTCTCATAGGTAGACTTATCCAAAATTTAGCCTGACAGGACCTTGCTAGTAAAATCCAAAGGTCTACCTTCTTGTATTAGAATGATCCTAATGCAAATGCTTAAAGAATCAATTTCAATGACAAAATGTTTATAGAAATATAGTATTTCTAACACAAGAGTAGTGGTCATGGCATACTTCAAGTCAACAAAAGCATTTTTGGCTAGTTCTAACCATATAAATGAGTTCTTCCTCAACATAGTGATCAAGGGGACTGATATCTTGCCATAATTCTTCAAAAATTTCTTGTAATAGCCTATGAGTCCTAAGAAATCATAAAGGTCCTTTGGGGTGCAAGGTTTAGGCCAATATTTGATAGCCTAAATTTTTTTAGGATCAACCTAAAATCCATCCTTAGTGATGATGTGATCCAATTATTCAACCTCTTATTGGATGAAAGAGTATTTTAACATCTTGGCATAAAGTTGATGGTTAGATAAAATTTTGAGTGTTTGATATAATTTCTAAATATGCTCTTCCTATGATTGGTTGTAAATCAATATGTTATCAAAAAATACAAATGAATTTTCAAAGGAAAGGATAAAAAATAGAATTCATCAAACTCTTAAAAGTATAAGGTGTATTGCTTAATCCAAATAGAATAACTAGGAACTCATGATGCCATTCATGAGTTTGAAAGGCTATTTTTAGAATATCCTCATCCTTGATGTGAATTTGATGATATCCTAACTGCAAATCCAACTTGAAAATATTGGGTCCCATGCAACTCATCAAGTAGTTCATCAATCATTGGAAATGGAAATTTATCCTTGATAGTGCTTTTATTGAGGTCTCAATAATCCAAATTAAAGCATCAAGTGCCATACTTTTTCCTTACCAATAAAATGAGTTAATAGTAGGGACTAATTTTGGAATGGATAATCCTCACCATGTGAAGCTCTTGCACTTTTTTCTCAAATTTTGACTTCTGAGCATAAGCATACATGTATGGATGGAAATTAGGACGAATACTATGAATAACACAAGCTTATACTGAGAGGGGGGTGAACAGTATAGCGCCCACTTTTTACTTTCTTTCCAAACCAATATCAATTAATGTCCTTAATTGCAATAACCAAATATAGCAGTGTGCATTAATAACTTAGATAGCAATAGTAAGCAAGAGCACAAGTCACCATACATAATTGAGACACAATATTTAACGTGGTTCCCCCAATGTGGGGTACTCCACAAGATAATCTCCTTATAATATTTCACACAGAAATAAGGATCCTTATCCAATACAATGATTTCTTTGATCTACTCAAAGCTAGGTAATAACAAGTTCACACAGAACTTGTCCAAATTTTAATAACAAGCTTACACAAAACTTGTCAAAAACTGAATAACAAGCTCACACAGAGTTTGTCCAAATCTGCTCCAACAATCTCACCAAGAACTTGTCCAAATATGAATAACAAGCTCACACAGAACTTGTCCAAATCTGCTCCAAAAAGATCACCAAGAACTTGTCCAAATATGCTCTAGCAAGCTCACCAAGAACTTGCCCAAAATCTACTCCAACAAGCTCACCAAGAACTTGTTCAAATTTTCTCTAGCAACCTCACCAAGAACTTTCCCAAATATGCTCTAGAAATATCACCAAGAACTTGCTTCAATCTGTCCACAAATTGGTCCTAAAACTGTCCACAAAGTTGTCCCAAAAATTTCCAAAAAGCTGTCCCAAAAATGTCCACAAAGCTATCCCAAAACTGTCCACAAAGCTGTCCCAAAACTGTCCACAAAGTTGTCCCAAAACTGTCCACAAAGGCTGTCCCAAAATTATCCACAAAGGCTGTCCCAAAACTGTCCACAAAGGCCTTCTTAAAGGCTCAATCAATCATGCTCAAGTAGTACTCAAATCTCATCCACAAATCTATCAATGCAAAGCTCAAATATGAACTCAAAAATGAATGACAATGTACTCTTCAATGGATGACAACAATGATTCACAATGATCTCAACTCAACTCAACTCAAAGAAGCATAAAGAGAATTGTTAGAGACTCAATATGTTCTAATATCAACTCAACTCAAATCATAATTATGGAATAGTTTGTTTCATGGAACTTGACCAATCACCTCACACAATCACTTGACTAGGTTCAATAAACTCAACTCAACCAATCACCACAAGGGACTACTCTTTCTCACAAAAATCCTAGTCCAAGCATGTATCAACAAACTCAAATATTTTCAAAAATGGTCAACTATAAATCTCACATAACAATGATACTCATGTTCTTTTCAAGTTCTTTTACAACCAATGGGCTTCAACAACTATTCTTATAAAAAAAGGTTTAAATACAACTCTCAAACCATAAAACCTTGAAGCATTTAACCAACCACTTTCGAAAAGGAAACCACAATCAATCCTTTTCACTCCAATGATATTTCAGAAATCAACCACCATAAACAATCAATAGGAGAATGTGCCCATACCTTTTTGATGCCAAGAAGTTGTCCACAAAATCTGCCACACTAAATACAACTTTCCTTTTCAATATCAATAAGGGTTAGTGGACTTCAAATAATAATCACAAGATAAGCATAACTCAATTTACACCTTTTTACTCCAACTTAATAAACACATCCACCAAAGTCCTTTTTAATAAAACCCTTATCAAAAATAATAATCAATAAGGCTCTCAAAAATATTTTATAACAACTCCTTATTTCTCCTAAATCTTAATTTTCAATTTCATGAATATCAAAATAAATCAACAACTCATCCACCTCTGAAATAATAATCACAACCCTTATAAAAATAAAGTTTAATAAAAAACTTTAATTATTCCTTAACCACCTTATAAATCTTGTCCTAGGGCATCAACAAAATTAAAATAGAGCAAAACGTAATTACCTCCTCAAGGGGATTCAAACCCCTAACTTGCACACACTGCGAGCGCCTTAGCCTTGGCTAAAGTTGCCACACAAGCTACCCGCTTGTTCAAAAGGAAAAGGCACGACATTCCTTAAGTCCTTCCTCCCTTCCATGCAAACCAAAAGTGCTTCGAGTGCTTTCCTTCCAATGCCTTCGAATGTAGTCAAGGATATTCGAACCTTGACATAAAGCGCTACCACACACTTTAATAAAAATCCAATTGCCAATGCACCACTCTGCCCACAATGTCTTGGGCTTTCGATGTTGTCTCCCTTTTCAAAATGATTTTCGCGTGAGCTCTCTTCATATGCTTAGCCAACGATTAACATGAGCAAGGATGAATTTCAAATGAAACTTAGGATCCTCATTTATATAGTCTTCTCCTCATTTTCTATGACGTCGGTGCATTAATGATTTTCCCTCTTTCTTTAGACGTCGACACTAACTTTAATTTTAATTTTAAAATTTAAATTTAAATTTTAAATAATTAAAATTTAAACTAAATATTTAAAATTAAATATCTCCATCACCGGGGCACATTTTTCGATGAAATGAAAGGCCAACCTAGGTTTTAAGAAAAATCCATTTCAAATCTGCCATCCATGGTTTTAAATAAAACCTTTTATTTTTCCTACCTTGGTTTATGGTCTTAAAATAAACCTTTTATTTTGCCTGCATTGGTTTTCACAAAAACCCTGATTTTATACATGCTTTCCAAGATATCATTTGTCCAACAAAACTCAATGTGATCTATATGACATCAATGATTCATGTGACATCAATGAAAACATAAAATAACTCAAATTGCCAACAATCTCCCCCTTTGTCATTGATGGCAACACTTGTAAAGCAAAAACCACAATCACTGCAAAAACCATCTCTAAGAATCAAAGTTGCTCCCCCTGAATCAATACTTTCTATGGAGGTTGCTCCCCCTGACTCAATGCTTTCTTTGTAGGATGCTCCCTCTAACTCAATGCTCTCCCCCTTACTCAAATCTCTCCCCCTTTGACATCAATGGAAAAAGGGACACCTATGGGGCTAAAAGATATGACTCTTAAACTTAGCCCCCTCACCACCTTATCTATTGAGGTGATTAATTTTGGGGTGGGAGTACATCTAATCCCATATCACATTATTTATTTCCTCTATCAAATTCCTTCCCTATTTTTTTGATATCCTTCTCTTGATGAATTACTTGATCTTCTTGTCTAGAACTTGTTTTACCTTCTTTCCTTGAACCTGTTTGACCTTATTGCATTGAACCTATTTGGAATTGAGTCCTACACCCTTTTGCAATATGCCCAAAGTTATTGTAGTTAAAACACTTGATATTGTAGCATTTGGATGGTGCCCATGTCCTGAATTCATTATTAAAATAATTTTCGTATCCATTCCTTGCCTGAACCCTGTATTGTGAAGCTCTGTTTTCATGACCATTATGACCATGATTTTTGAATTGTGTAGCTCTAAAAACAAAACCATGTTGCTCATTTATTTTGCACTAAAAATATCTATGACCAATCATGTTACATAAGAAGCAATGCCCCTAAAAACCATACCTTCTTCCTTTGAGTTTTCTTCTAGAAAAATCAAACTTCTTTGATCCATGGATCCTACAGTGTATATCCCTGTGTCCAAATCCATTACAATAAAAACAATGTCCTTGAAAATCCCTTTGTTCATGCCTTGGTTCCTCATACCTTTCTTGACCATTATCCTTATAATAATTTTCAACTTGTGCATTGCATCCTTGAACCTTCTTTGTAGTTGTTGGTATTTTTGCCACATTGGAATTTTGTTGTAGTGTGCCACATTGACATTTCGTTGTAATCATTGGTGCCACATTGGAATTTTGTTGTAATCTTTGTTCGAAAATTGTTTTTCTTTTTTAAGTGTTTTCACACATTGAACACTTTTTCCTATGGATGTAATTTTGGGTGAATTTTGGTGCAAATGTTCCTTGAAAAGAGATTAATATTGATAAAGATAATTCTTGAGGTGATATGATCACTGAAGCTACCAAGTTTAAGCATGTGCTCTTGATTCCAGTGCAATATGGTTCATTTTTGAGGCATTGACCACTTTGTGGGCATGAACTTCCAAGGCGCCACCATGGAGATTGAAACTAGACCGATAATTTGTGTTGAAGCTTGATATGCCATGTGATAAAATCATCAGTTATTTTATTTGGCATTTGCTCATTGGTTAATTGTTATGGTTGAGGAGGAAGTTGTTGCTATTGGTGGATGAGTGGCCGACACTTTGCCTCCACATGTATTTAATGAAAGAGGCAAAAACCTCTATAAATACTAATCAAATTCTTATTGTAAAGAGAGGTTAGATATTTTGCAAGAAAACTCTCTAAGTTCTTTGCATCAATAGAAGAGACTTGGCTTCTGAAATTTGCAAGCATTCTTATGTGTGTGATTTCCTTCTTCTTTTTTTAAATCATTTATGTTTATGCTCATGCTCTTGCTGTTAAGTTTTGAATTCTGCATTCTGAATTCAAATGTTACCGGTTAGTGAGTAGATTTTGAAATGCAATCAGGGGGTTATCTCTACAAAGGTGTGAGTTAAATATTTCTGCTTTCCTTTTATTATATGTTGTTATAAAACTTGGTGGAATTTTTGTTGTTAGTCTGCCCCAAATTCTACACTTCGGCCTGTGGCTATATTTCCCTTTATTTCAGTTATTTTTCAATTTCTTTCCTGCATCCCTAGTCTTCAAATAGTGTAGAATTTAGTAAGGGAGCCAGCCCTCTCTGGAGATCGGTTCGAAGGAATTTTATTTTTCCCTTGGCCTTTCAATGTTGGCCGAGTCTAGGGTGCACAAGTGATGAAATATTGTACTTAGGTAGATTTGTGACCAACAGTTTTTGGCATGCCCGGTGGGACACTGAAAGTTTCACTTTCAATAGTATTGAGGTTTAATGTTCACCTTCATGCTGTATAGTTAGAACATTTTGCAACTCAGCACTACCCAGAATCCTTCGAACGTGGAGACAGTGAGAGTTGTACTTCATGATCATAAGATCGAAGGCCAAAAATTTTGAAAATCCCGTTGAGTTTTTTGAACTTGACAACCAAAAATTAAGTGGACACCCTAAGTTGGTCTCCCCACCACTTACGTCCTCTACAACATCCTCATAAATTGCTGGTGTATTTTTTGTTCCTTCAAGTTCATCTAGTACTGCTACTAGTTTTACACCTCCTCAGCCACACACACTAGTCCAAATGGCCTAGAATTCTCCACCAAGGCAGTTCTTGGTATGGAATAGTTCGGGAGCCTTGAATTTACAAGCACAAAATCCAGTCCCTCAAGCTGCTTTGAAAGCTTTGCCGACCTATGATGGTACTGGTAAAATTGCTTATGAGCATATTCAATATGTAGCCTCTTTTGCGACCATCCATGACATAACGGACGAAGACATAATGATAAAATTGTTGGTGTTGTCACTGAGAGGGAAATTGTTGTATTGGTACCGATCGTTGCAACCAGGCACTATTGCATCATGGGATAAATTAGGAGAGATGTTAATCAAAAACTTTCATGAACAATCTGATCCATTTTCCTTGTTGTATCAATTTAATGCAATTCAAAGGCATCCGTAGGAGGAGATAGCATACTTCAATGTCAAATTTACCAGAAGCTAGTAGAGAGTTCTTGAAGGTCTTCAATCCACTCATGACCAAAATGCATTCTATTATCTCAGAGCTTTTAACACAGAAATTGGCTTGGTTATCCGACAGTCCAACATGACTACATTCCCAGAGCTGTTTGAACAAGTGCAAAATGTGGAAGCAGACTTGATTTCCATAGGTAGGCTTCCCCCAAAGGTAACACTGCCTATCTTACCTGATCTTCCTTAGCATTTGTATTCTGGTTCATTTTCACAACCTATGCCTTCCATGTATCCTATTCCATCATGGAGCTCAAGTGTGCCTCAGATCGTACCCATCTTTGACTAAAGCTCAAGTACCCATATTTGACTAAAAGATTGAGGGTAGAAGCCACTCAGCAATATCAGAGCAAATATGAAGCCACTATTGAAAATAGGGAGTCTGGTGCATCTACATACAATATTGTTGAATAATTGAAGAATATTCTAGCCAAGGTTAGTCTCTATGATGCATTACAATTACTTGGGCAAGTTGATTTGTTACAAGAATCATTGAAGTCTATGAAATATAATGAGAAGAATCCTACCCAGAAATTTTTTTCTCAAAAATTAACTACTTCAGCCACTGGAAAAAATAGACCACCCCCATTTTATTTGTCACTCAGGATGGAGGGTTGGATAGTGCATGATTGATTCTGGTGCTGCGACAATTTTCATGCCAAAGGTAGTTTGTGAAGTCATGGGTATGGAGTATACAAGAAGTAGCCCTAGTGTCTTGCAGTTGGACGAGACTCCCATGAAAATAGTGGGTGTAATCAAGTATGTTCCTATTGTTCTACATAGTATGCCTCAAATTACAGTAATTCAGGAGGTAGTTGTGGTTTATTTGGAACCATATTTCAGTAGGTGTTTGTCAAGAGAATTCACTGCAAAGCTGGGAGGCTACCTTTCTCTAGATTATTCTCACTTGGAGATTCCTTTCAAAGGAAGAAGAATCCGGATCTACAATGAGAAGCCTTCTACTTTTCATATAGATATGGAAGAAGAAGAAAATTCCACACATTCTGTCAACATGATAACTGAAGAATTGGAAAATCCTGATTTGATGGATGAAGTCCTAGATGAGCTTCGCTTAGAGGATGAGTTTTCAATGCTCGATTTTAATGCCATGATGGAAACTAAAATTGGTTGTTACTCCATTACAAATCCTAAAGAGGTTGAAATAAAGATGCCTCTTGATCAATATGATCAAGACTTTGTGCCCGATCAATTATAGAATTTGTATTTTGATGGAGAAAAATGTAAAAATGGTGTGGTAGCAGGGATTGTTCTTATTTCTCCCTCTGGCCTACAGAAAACACATTCATATCGATTGACCTGGAGTTGTACTAATAATGTTACTGAGTATGAAGCATTGTGCCTAGGTTTGAAGAAGGTAAAAAAATTGGGGATTGAACAATTGTAGATTTTTGGTGACTCTGAATTGATTGTGAATCAAGTAACAAACAAGTGCATCTCCAAGCAGCATTATCTCAAGGCATACCGCAACAAATTTTGGGACCTGTTTGAGGTTTTCATTGCATTAAATATTCAATCCATTTCATGAGAGCTAAATAAGCATGTTGATCTTCTAGCATCTCTTGGAGCAAACTTCTCTTCGATTGAGCATGTAGTGAGGAAACCTAATACTGTAAGGTTAGTTTACAGACCTTCGATCTCGGACAAGAACATGTATTGGCAAGTATTAAAAAGTGATGAGCAGATTGTAAATTTTTTGATAAGAGAAGTGAGTACTGTGGAAGAGAGAACACTTTATGAGGAGGAAGCCAAAGGGCTTATTCAACTAAGGAATAATCATATACCAAAAGTATTGATTACACTTGAAAGCCTTTTTGATCAAAATGATAGGGCAGAGAAGCATAGGATCAAAGTAGATGAGAAGGAGTATACTAAACTGGAGTTGGGTCCCCAAAAATCAATAAATATTGGGACGGATTGTTCTCCCGAGGAGTTAGAACAAATCAGAGATTTATGTCATGAATTTCTTGACACAGTTGCTTGGAGTTACTATGATTTGAAGGGATATAACAAATATGTAGTACATCATACTATTGAGTTGCATGATGGGGTGAAACCCTTCAGAAAAAAGTAGAGACCAGTTAATCCCAAGATTGAAGTACTGATGAAGGTGAAGCTTCTTAAAATTTTGGATTCTAAAATCATTTACCCCATCAAGCATTCAACTTGGGTGGCAAATCTGGTCCCAGTATGAAAAAAGAATGGAGATATTCGCCTATGTGTTGATTTTTGAAATTTGAATCAAGCCTCGCTAAAAGATCATTATCCTCTACCTCAGATTGACCAGATTCATCATGTGGTTATGGGAGCTCAGAGATTCTCTTTATTGGATGGATTCTATAGGTATAACCAGCTTTGGTTCAGGGATGAGGACCAACATAAAACAATGTTCACCACAAAATGGGGAACCTTTGCTTACCAACGAATGTCGTTTGGACTCTCAAATGCTGGCGCAACTTTTCAAAGGGAAATGGATGTGGCTTTTGGTGAGTTGTTAAATCACATTATTGTGATTTATTTGGATGATATGACTATTTTTTCTCACAATAGGGAGGAGCACGAATCTCATTTAAGGCAGGTATTTAAAAAATGTTGAGAATTTGGGATATCTATTAATCCAAAAAAGTCATTTTTTTCTGCAAAGGAGGGAAAGCTCCTAGGACATGTAATTTCATAAAATGGCCTAGCTATTGATCTAGCTAGGGTCCAAACTATTTTGAAGCTTCCATTGCCAGCCAATAAGAAGGATTTGTAATATTTTTTTGGGAAAATTAATTTTTTTTGAAAGTTTGTTGCAGATTTCGCTCAAGTAATAAGACCAATGACAGAGCTTTTAAAGAAAAATGCTGAATTTAAATGGATCGAGCATAGGAAGCAATCATTTGAGGAGATCAAGGAAAGGATAACTCAAGCTCCAGTCCTAGTGAACCCTGATTATTCCAAGGATTTTATCCTTTATGCTGTTGGTGAACAAGAAGCTTATGCAGTGGTGCTTACACAGAAGGGAGATAATGAAAATGAATGTCTGATTGCTTTCCTAATCTAAGTCATCCAACCATATCAAGAGAAGTATAACTTCATTGAGAAACAAGTGTATGCGGTAATGAAATCTCTGAAGAAGTTTCGGCACTTTGTTTCACAGAGTAAAATAATAGTTTATGTTGTTCATCCAGATGTCCAAAATTTTATCATACAAGGAGAACTTGGAGATAAGAGAGTTGGCTGGGTTTCTAAAATTCAAGAATTTGATGTTGAGATCCGACCAACCAAAATTGTTCGAGGTCGAGCATTGTGCCAAGAGCTTGCAAAGAATGCTTCCTCTAGATCCACAATTCATGAGTATGAGGATGTAGTAGATAATTGTAATTTTGACAATCATTCTATAGTGGATCAAGATTGGACAAAGGAGCTGATTGAATATTTTTATTCTAGGAAATGTCCTTCACATATGAATGCCTCATAGAGAAGAAGATTTAGACTGCAAGCCCTCAAGTATGTCTTACTGCCAAATCGCTTGTTTCATAAGAATATTGATGGGGTTCTTCTTAGATGTGTCAAAGAATCAGAGAAGGAGAAAATTTTAGAAGAATTCCAATATGGATTATCAGGAGGTCATTATGCAGGTATACCCATGGCATTAAATATTATTCGAGTAGGCTATTTTTGTTGAGCAAGGTGCAGCAAAAGTATTGTCATTGTTGTCAACACAGACAGGAATTGATGCAGTTGAAGCAGTGGACAAGAATTCAGAGGTCAGTCAGATCAAGAAATTCCAAGAAAACAGAAGTGGCCCAGATTCAGAAATTTGCAAAAAAAGACAAGTAAGAAAACTGTCGCGATATCGCAACATGTTTTCTGTCGCGATTTCACGACAAAAATGAGGAGAGAGAAGGCACAAAAAATGTCACGATTTCACGACAAAAATGAGGAGAGAGAAGCCAAAAATGTCAGGATTTCACGACAAAAATGAGGAGAGAGAAGGCGCAGCCAAAAATGTCACGATTTCACGACAAAAATGAGGAGAGAGAAGGCATAGCCGAAAATGTCACGATTTCGTGACAAAAATGAGGAGAGAGAAGGCGCAGCCAAAAATGTCATGATTTCACGACAAAAATGAGGAGAGAGAAGGCACAGCCAAAAATGTCACGATTTCGCGACATGCTGGAAGGAAAGAAGCAAAGTTGAAAAACTGTCACGATTTCGCGACAAGTTTGGAGAAGCAGCGCCAAGGACGAAAAGTGTCACGATTTCATGACAGTTTCGGAAGAAAAGCACTAAGGGCGAAAAGTGTCGCGATATCGCGACACGTCGGGTTTTCGTGACCCGAAGAGGAGAGAGAATGTACGGCAACAAAAGTGTAGCGATTTCGCTACATGTTGGAGTTTCGTGGGCCAAAGCAGAGAGGAAGAGTCAAAGCACAAAGGTGTAGCGATTTTGCTACAAGTCAAAAGTGCAGAACACAAAGGTGTAGCGATTTCGCTACAAGTCGAAATGCAAGACACAAAGGTGTAGTGATTTCGCTACAAGTCAAAAGTGTAGAACACAAAGGTGTAGCGATTTCGCTACAAGTCAAAAGTGTAGAACACAAAGGTGTAGCGATTTTGCTACAAGTCAAAAGTGTAGAACACAAAGGTGTAGCGATTTCGCTACATGTAGGATTTTCGGAGGCTGCAACAAAGAAGAAGTGCCAAGTCAAAAAGCTGTAGCGATTTCGCTACATGTCTTGATTTCGCTAGTGCATGAAGTGAGAAATGTACGGATGCGAAAGATGTCGCGATTTCATGACATGTTGCATTTTCGTGGGCGAAAAGCAAAGAAAGTGCTAAGGAAAAGCATAAGTGCGATGACATGTTCCATTTGAGAAAGGAGAAAAAAAGTGTCACGATTTCGTGACATGTTCCATTTTGGTTGCAAGTGAAGAGAGTGCAGGGAAGCGAAAAGTGTCACGATTTCGTGACATGTTCCATTTTCATGGGTGCTTGCGAAGGAGAGTTGTACGGAAGCGAAGAATGTCACGATTTCGTGACATGTTCCATTTTCACGGTTGCAAGCGAAGGAGAAAGGAACAAGGAGGCAAAAAGTGTCGCGATATCGCGACAGTCGTGTTTTCACCGGTAGAAGGCGAAGAAGAGTGCAAAGAGACAAGTGGCAACAACATGCTAACTGACAGCTAACTGGAATAGAACTACAGTTATAGAGAAAAAGCAGGGAGCCAAAATTAGAAAAGTCAACTGAAGACAGTGCGACGGTTACAAGTGCAGTAATAGTTAGAATACATGCAGAATCGTAAAAGCATTCGAACAGCCGTATATGCAAAATTTGAACAGCCGCATATGGAGAATCAAAAATGCATTCGAACAGCCGTATATGTAGAATCGTAAAAGCATTCGAACAGTCGTATATGCAGAATTCGAATAGCCGCATATGGAGAATCAAAAATGCATTCGAACAGCCGTATATGCAGAATCGTAAAAGCATTCGAACAGCCGTATTTGCAGAATTCGAACAGCCGCATATGGAGAAGAGAAATGTATTCGAACAGTCGCACAAGTAGAATAAAAATTGCATGCACGCACAGAAAAGAATTCGAACAGTCTGAGAATGTTATTTGACTGCATGCAAAATTTGAAAAGTCAGAGAAGACGAGGAGTCTCGATGAGAAAAAGGGGTTATAAAAAGACAGTCGCACAGAGAATCAAGTTGCTGCTGTAAGTGTGAAATTACTGCACAAAGAGGGTTAGAAGAGGGCCAAGAGAGAAATAAGCAGAGCCGTGAGAGTGTGCAGAGTTTGTTTAATTGTAGACCAGACAGGGTCGTGTAAATAGTGAAGGCATTTTTATGTCATTATAATTGCTCAAAATTGTAGTCCAAGTTGGTGCTTGGTACTAGGGGTTGGTGCTCCTATCTGTTGCAGTAAAAAATTAAGGGGTTGGTGCTCCTTCCAGTGGATGTTGGTAAAGTGTTTGTAAAATTGGTATTTTGCATAGACTGGATTTGGATTGGAGTCCAAGCAGTCATTTTTGAGGAGTAGCCAAATTGGTGAACCTCGTTATATTGTGTGTTGTGGTGTGCTCTCTTGTTCAATTTGCTTTTCTGGTTTTCAAGTTCTCTTTGCTTCAGTTTTAAATGCTGTAGATTTGAATTTTAATAGCTACACCGATTCACCCCCCTCTCGGTGTCATTGTGTGAATATCAATTGGTATCAGAGCAAGGTTTCTTGAACAAGCTTAATCAGCTAAGGTGATCTTGGAAGAAACACAATGGTAGGTGGTGAAGGATTCTCATCCAACAAAGCTCCCTTGTTCGATGGAACTAATTACACTTTCTGGAAACTCAGGATGCAGACATATCTGAGTGCGTTGGGATACGACATTTGGGATTCTGTAGATAGTGGATACACAACACCCACTACTCCTCCAACAGATACTGCTGAGAAGAAAAAATTTGAGAACAACTCCAAAGCAAAGAATGCCATAATGTGTGGGCTTGTAGACAGTGAACTGATAAGAGTCATGAGCTGTAAATCGGCAAAAGACATGTGGGATAAATTGAAGAGCATCCATGAAGGAGACAACAAGATCAAGGAAGCCAAGCTGCAAACTCATCGAGCTCAGTTCGAAGCATTACAAATGAATGAAGATGAGAACATAGAGGCCTATATGCTGAGATTCAATGGAATCATTAATGCAATCAGAGGACTCGATGAAGAAATTGATGATGTAGTTGTCATGAAAAAGGTTCTCAGAACACTTCACAAAAGATTTAACTCCAAAGTTTTTGCAATAGAAGAGGCGAAAGATCTAAACAATTTTAGCATGGATGAGATGCATGGTTCCTTGACTCGCATACGAAATGAGAATAGGACAAACTAAGCCTATAGACAGAGAAGCTGCTTTTAAAGCACACAAGAATATAAAAGCTGAACATGAATCTGAGGATGAAGAGACACCTGGATGAAACGGAAGCTAATTTTGTTCGAAAACTCACAAAGGGAAAAGGAAAATATAGAGGAAAGCTACCATTTAAGTGCTTCAATTGTGGAGGAGTCGGTCATTTTGCAGCCAAATGTCCAATGCATGAGAAAACCAAAAATGGTGAAGGGTCACACCAAGAAAAAGGTGACTGGAAGAAGAAACAAAATTTTAGAAAGAACAACTTCAAGAAGAAAAGCTTCATATCCAAGAATGTCGGCTCTTCTGAAGAAATAGGTGAAGCTCTGTTCATGGCACTTGAAGAAGAAAGAACAGAAGAAAATCAGGAAGGTGATGAAAACTTTAAGGATGAGGCTGAAGTATATCTGGAAGGAGAATTGGTTGCTGCACTTGAAGAGTTGAGTGTAGAAAGGAAAAAGAATAAAAAGTTTTCAAGAAAACTAGAGGATGCCACTCACATAATAAATAGTTTGAAAATACAGACAGAGGAATTCAAGAAAATGTCTGAAGTTCTTGATGAACAATTAACTGTAAAGACAGTTGAATGCAACAAGCTAGAAGAAGACATTGTTAAGTTAAGGATGCAGCTAGAGGAGATGAATAGGAAATTGAGCTATTTTCATAAGTTTGAAGAAAGTACTGTAAAGCTGGATAAAATGTTAAATAACCAAAGGCCTTCCGGCATCAAATTTGGTTTAGGCTTCGATGAAGGAGAATCATCAAAGGGTTCAAAGGCCTTAAATGTAGAACCCATAAAGAAAGAAGAAAATATCAGGGTTGATCAAGAAAAAACAAATCATGCCAAAGAAAGCAATAATGCCGGACTCAAGAAGAGTACCGACAAAGATGGATTCACAAAAGTCACACATCCAAGAAGGAGAAGATTCATGGCTCCTACTTCAAACTGGCAAAGACCTGCACCCAGGTTTAATCATTCCTTTTCTGGTTATTGTTTTAAATGCAATGCTTATGGCCATAAGATTTCAGATTGCAGTCATAATGTATCTCAAAGGAATTTCACCAGTAGAAATGTTTTTTCTCCTTTAATGAATTATGCAGTTGAATGTTATAATTGTCATAATTTTGGACATATTGCAAGAAACTGTAGAAGCACTTTTGCATCAAATAATTATCAGGGTAGAAAATCTCAACCAAATGGGTTGAAACAAAACAAGAAATTTCTTGAAAAATAGGCACATGCTAATGAAAGGGCAAAGGCAAAACAAGTAGCCAAATCTGCCATCAAACCAGAATGGAAAGAAAAGGAATCTTTGATTGTTCAGACTGCTTTTAAAGCACAGAACAAATCTGCACCATGGATACTTGATAGTGGATGCTCCAGTCACATGACAAGTGACAAGCAAAAATTTGAGAAGTTACAGAATTATGAAGGTGGTTCTGTGAAATTTGGAAATAATGATGGAGCAAAGATAGTTGGAAAAGGATCAATCAAGATCAGTGATGGAAAGATAAAATCAAAAGAAGTCTTGTTTGTGATTGGTTTGAAGCATAACTTGCTGAGTGTAAGTCAAATCTGTGATAGAGGTCATGAAGTCATTTTTAAGAAGCAGTGGTCGTGAAGTGAGAAAAGCACACAGTGGGAAGTTGATAGCTACTGGATCAAGGACTTCTGGTAATCTATATACTCTCTCAAAAACTACAGAAGGAACATGCTTGATTGGACAGGAAGATGAAAATTGGCTATGGCACAAGAGGCTCGGTCATATTAGTTTTGACAATCTGGCAAAAATAAGTTCAAAAAGAGCAGTAAGAGATATACCAACCATTGGCAAACCAATAAATAGCATCTGTGCTTCATGTCAAAAAGGAAAGCAAACCAGATCCACATTTAAATCAAAGGAATACTTCACCAGCAAACCGTTGGAGATAATTCATACCGATTTGTGTGGACCCATGAGAACACAAAGCATAAATGGTGACAAATACTTTATGTTGTTCATAGATGATTACTCCAGGATGACATGGGTATTATTTTTAAAGCTTAAATCAGATGCCTTTGAGATGTTTAAGATTTTTAAAAAATAGGTTGAAAATCAAACTGGAAAAAGGATTAAATGCCTAAGATCAGACAGAGGAGGAGAGTTTATTTCAGAAGAATTTGTAGAATACTATCAAAAATATGGGATAAGAAGACAATTTTCAGCAGCAAGGACACCTCAACAGAATGGTGTTGTAGAAAGGAAGAACAGGACAGTGCAGGAAATGGCACGGACAATGCTGGCTGAGAACAAAATAGCTGATAGATTTTGGAAAGAGGCAGTCCATACTGTAGTTTACATTCAAAACAGGTGCATGCTAAGACCGCATGAAAGCAAAACACCTTATGAGCTGTGGTTCGGTAGAAAGGCAACAACAAGATATTTCAAAGTATTTGGCAACAAGTGCTACATCAAACGGACTGAAGATAATCTCGATAAATTTGAAGATAGAGCTGATGAAGGTATTTTTCTTGGTTACTCAACAAAAAGCAAAGCCTACACATGTTACAACAAGAGGCTAAAGAAAATTGTTGAGAGTGCTGATGTTAAAGTTGATGAAGGTAGAGAGCGAGAAATTACTTATCAAGAAAACTACCCTATTTATGAAGAAGTCATTGAAGGAGATGATGAAAAGGAAACAGAAGAGAATCAGAAAATTGATCCAGATGTTTTAAAAATTGACTCAGAAGAAGAAGAAAACAAGAAATTTAAAACTGGCAACTGGCAAAAAAATCATCCCAGTGAACAGATTATTGGGGACCCCACAGATGGTATTCAGACAAGAAGAGCAGTAGTGCGGAACTATTCTCTGTTATCCAGCATTGAACCTAAAAATGTTGCTGAAGCAAGCACAGATGAAAGTTGGATGAAGGCAATTAATGAAGAACTAGATCAGATTGAGAAAAACAAAACCTGGGAATTAGTACCACGGCCAACAAATAAAAACATAATTGGCACTAAATGGATTTTTTGAAATAAATTAAATGAAGATGGACAAAGTTGTCGAAAATAAAGCAAGATTGGTCTCAAAGGCTATGCTCAGGTTGAAGGCATTGATTTTGAGGAAACCTTTGCACCGGTAGCCAGACTAGAGGCAATCAGAATGTTTCTGGCTTTAGCAATCCATAAAAATTTCAAAGTATATCAAATGGATGTAAAATCAGCATTTCTGAATGGAAAACTGGAAGAAGAGGTTTACATTGAACAGCCAGATGGCTTCCAACTCGGTGACAATCCAGATTTTGTTTGCAGGTTAAAGAAAGCATTATATGGTTTGAAACAGGCACCTAGAGCATGGTATGCAAGGCTGGATAACTATCTTATTAAACAAGGGTTCAAGAAAGGTTTGGTGGACAACAATTTATATGTCAAAACAGAGAAGGGCCATCTTATTGTTCTTGTTGTTTATGTAGATGATATAATATTTGGCAACAACATGGATGAATATTGCAAAGACATAGCAACTAAAATGAAGAAAGAATTTGAGATGTCTATGATTGGTGAACTTTCTTATTTCCTAGGACTGCAGGTCAATCAAAATGAAAAGGGCATTTTTATTTCTCAAGTTAAATATGTAAAAGAAATGCTGAAAAAGTTCACAATGGAAGATAGTAAACCTCGTTAGCACTCCCATGACAACAGGCTGCAAGTTGAGCAAGGATGACAAATCTCCAGATGTAGATCAAACAATGTACAGGTCTATGATTGGAAGCCTACTGTATTTAATAGCCACTAGACCAGATATATTACAGGCAGTATGCATGGTTGCAAGATTTCAGGCTAGTCCCAAAGAAACTCATGTGACAGCTGTAAAGAGGATCTTTAGGTACCTCAAGGGTACTATGGATTATGGGTTGTGGTACCCAAAAGGTAAAGACTTCACTCTGATTGCATATTCTGATGCAGATTGGGCAGGATGTATTGATGATAGAAAGAGTACCAGTGGAGGAGCATTTTATCTTGGAGACAGGCTGGTAGCATGGCACAACAAGAAACAAGAATCAGTCTCTCTATCCACAGCAGAGGCAGAATACATTGCAACAACAACATGCTGTACACAGATATTATGGATGAGACAAACGTTGAAAGATCTTGGTATTCACTTCAAAGAGCCAATTTCAATTAAATGTGATAACACTAGTGCTATCAACATATCCAAGAATCCGGTTATGCATTCTAGAACCAAACATATTGCGATCCGATATCATTTCTTGAAGGATAAAGTTGCAGAAGGAGAGGTCAAATTGGATTTTGTTCCAACTACAGAGCAAGTAGCTGATATATTCACAAAACCATTGCCCAAGGAAGTTTTTGAGTACCTTCGAAATAAGTTGGGAGTGGTCACAATTCCCAAGAACTGACTATCATTTGGGATCACATTCTCAGGGGGTGCATTTATGCCTATGCTTATAGTTTTGCTTATATTTATGATTTTTGCTAACTATAACAATATTTGTCTGAGAGTGGTGTGCATAGACTCAGGGGGAGTCTGCAGCAGCCCTTTGGTATTATTGTCAAAGGGGGAGAAGAATTACAGGAGAGTGCATGAGTGTTGCCAACAATTCCAAAGGGGGAGATTGTTGAGCAAGGTGCAACAAAAGTATTGTCATTGTTGTCAACACAGACTAGGAATTGATGCAGTTGAAGCAGTGGACAAGAATTCAGAGGTCAGTCAGATCAAGTACAGTGAAATTCCAAGAAAACAGAAGTGGCCCAGATTCAAAAATTTGCAAAAAAAGACAAGTAAGAAAACTGTCGCGATATCGCGACATGTTTTCTGTCGCGATTTCGTGACAAAAATGAGGAGAGAGAAGGCGCAGCCGAAAATGTCATGATTTCACGACAAAAATGAGGAGAGAGAAGGCACAGCCAAAAATGTCATGATTTCACGACAAAAATGAGGAGAGAGAAGGCACAAATGTCATGATTTCATGACAAAAATGAGGAGAGAGAAGGAAAAATGTCACGATTTCACGACAAAAATGAGGAGAGAGAAGGCACAGCCAAAAATGTCATGATTTTCGCGACATGTTGGAAGGAAAGAAGCAAAGTTGAAAAACTGTCACGATTTCATGACAAGTTTGGAGAAGCAGCACCAAGGATGAAAAGTGTCACGATTTCATGACAGTTTCAGAAGAAAAGCACTAAGGGCGAAAAGTGTCGCGATATCGTGACACGTCGGGTTTTCGTGACCCGAAGAGGAGAGAGAATGTACGGCAACAAAAGTGTAGCGATTTCGCTACATGTTGGAGTTTCACGGGCCAAAGCAGAGAGGAAGAGTCAAAGCACAAGGTGTAGCGATTTCGCTACAAGTCAAAAGTGCAGAACACAAAGGTGTAGCGATTTCGCTACAAGTCGAAATGCAAGACACAAAGGTGTAGCGATTTCGCTACAAGTCAAAAGTGCAACACAAAGGTGTAGCGATTTCGCTACAAGTCAAAATGAAACAAAGGTGTAGCGATTTCGCTACAAGTCAAAAGTGCAGAACACAAAGGTGTAGCGATTTCGCTACATGTAGGATTTTCGGAGGCTGCAACAAAGAAGAAGTGCCAAGTCAAAAAGCTGTAGCGATTTCGCTACATGTCTTGATTTCGCTAGTGCATGAAGCGAGAAATGTACGGATGCGAAAGATGTCACGATTTCATGACATGTTGCATTTTCAGGGGAAAGGCAAAGAATAGTGCTAAGAAAAGCTCGCGATTTCGTGACATGTTTTCCATTTAGGTGAGAAAAGGAAAAGTGTCACGATTTCGTGACATGTTCCATTTTTGGCTGCAAGCGAAGTAGAGTGTAGGGAAGCGAAAAGTGTCACGATTTCGTGACATGTTCCATTTTCGTGGGTGCTTGCGAAGGAGAGTTGTATCGGAAGGAGAATGTCATAATTTCATGACATGTCGGTTTTTGTGGGGAAAGAAGAAGGAGGAAAAAGTGTCGCGATATCACGACAGGTCATGTTTTCATTGGTAGAAGGCGAAGAAGAGTGCAAAGAGACAGGTGGCAACAGCATGCTAACTGATAGCTAACTAGAACAGAACTACAGTTACAGAGAAAAAGCAGGGAGCCAAAATTAGAAAAGTCATCTAAAGACAGTGCGACGATTACAAGTGCGAATGAGTTAGAATACATGCAATTAAAAGCATTTCGAACATATGTAACGCATATGGAGAATCAAAAATGCATTCGAATAGCCATATATGTAGAATCGTAAAAGCATTCGAACAGCCGTATATGCAGAATTCGAATAGCCACATATGGAGAATCAAAAATGCATTCGAACACGTATATGCAGAATCGTAAAAGCATTCGAACAGACCATATTGCAGAATTCGAACACAGCCGCATATGGAGAATCGAAAATGTATTCGAACAGTCGCACAAGCAGAATAAAAATTGCATGCACGCACAGAAAAGAATTCGAACAGTCTGAGAATGTTATTCGACTGCATGCAGAATTCGAAAAGTCAGAGAAGACGAGGAGTCTCGATGAGAAAAAGGGGTTATAAAAGGACAGTCACACAGAGAATCAAGTTGCTGCTGTAAGTGTGAAATTACTGCACAAAGAGGGTTAGAAGAGGGCCGAGAGAGAAATAAGCAGAGCCGTGAGAGTGTGCAGAGTTTGTTTAATTGCAGACCAGACAGGGTCGTGTAAATAGTGAAGGCATTTTTATGTCATTATAATTGCTCAGAATTGCAGTCCAAGTTGGTGCTTGGTACTAGGGGTTGGTGCTCCTATCTGTTGCAGCAAAAAATTAAGGGGTTGGTGCTCCTTCCAGTGGATGCTGGTAAAGTGTTTGTAAAATTGGTATTTTGCATAGACTGGATTTGGATTGGAGTCCAAGCAGTCATTTTTGAGGAGTAGCCAAATTGGTGAACCTCGTTATATTGTGTGTTGTGGTGTGCTCTCTTGTTCAATTTGCTTTTCTGGTTTTCAAGTTCTCTTTGCTTCAGTTTTAAATGTTGTAGATTTGAATTTTAATAGCTACACTGATTCACCCCCCCTCTCAGTGTCATTGTGTGAATATCAATTTTTGGCCTACTCTTTTTGCAGATGCCTTCAAAGTTAGTCAAAAATGTGATAAGTGCCAAAGATACATTGGTAGAACCAGGAATTCATCATTACCTCTTCACCCGATTCAATTAGAAGTACCATTTCAGTAATGGGGCCTAGACTTTATCGAGGTCATTGATCCTAACTCATATGTTGGTCACAAGTACATCTTAACTGCAACCGACTATTTAACTAGATGGACTGAAGCAATTCAAACTAAAAAGGCAGATCAAGCCATGGTTATCACTTTTCTTGAGGGGTTGATCACTCGCTTTGGTATCCCAGATGTGATTATAATAGATAATGGTACTCCTTTCATAGGTGCCAAAATTAGGGAATTTATGGGTAAGTACGAAATTTATTTGAAAACTTGATCTAATTATTATCCGTAGGGGAATGGCTTGGCCGAATCTACAAACAAGAATTTGCTTTGAATTTTGAAGAGGACCCTTGGTGACAATAAGCGGAGCTGGCACCTACTTTTGACTCAAGCATTGTGGGCTGATCGCATCTCGATGAAAAAATCTATCAAGACATCCCCTTATTCATTGGTATATGACAAAGAAGCAGTTTTGCCAATTCATATTGAATTACCGGCCCTCCAGACTTTGCATTTGATTGATGATGAGGATGATGAATCTGATTCTATGAACATGAGATTACCTCAACTTTTATAGTTGGAAGAAGAACGGGAGAAATCATACCAAGATTTTATAGAACATGCTGATATGACAAAGAAATGGTTCGGTAAAAAGGTCTCTAAAAGGAGTTTTAAGGTTGGCTATCATGTATTGAAGTGGAATGAAAAGAAATCAAAGCCTGGCAAACATCACAAGTTTGAGGCAATATGGGAAGGTCCATTTCAAATCATAGGTGCCAATCAAGTTAATTATTTTTATTTGTAAGATATGGATGGTCATGCATTGTTAATTCCAATTAATGGTCTTCATTTGAAGGCCTATTATCGATAAAAAAAAAAATGAAAAAGTGTGTAGAGCCCGGGACTTCCCAGGAGGTCACCCATCCGAGTACTACTCTAGGAAGGTTATGCTTAACTAGGGAGTTCTTTAAAAACTTGAAAACCAAAAAAATCAAGTTGGATGAGGTGTTTAGGGGGTCCAAGGTTCTGGAGGTGTAAAAAAAAAAAAAACTTCATTCCGTCCCTCCCATTCCTTCATGCCCGAAACACCCTTTTCGGATCCTAAAATAGTGTTCTCGGGATCCCGAAACCCTTCCCTCTCGCCCTTTGACTAGTCAACCAAGGAAAAAAAAAATTAATAAAAAATTGCATGCTTCTTGAGCTCGTTTTTCTCCCGCCACAAATACCCTTTTCGGGTCCCCCTTCCATTATTTAAAAAAAAAAAATTACGTTCTCATGCATGCCCAAAATTTCTTCATAGTCCCCTCGAAATAGCCTTTTTGGGTCCCCGAAAACATTATTTCGAGTCCCAAAAAATCCCTTTCGAACCTTCCAATAAGCATGTCTTCCACCACTCCCCGTCCGCAATCTTCGTTATCCTTCCGAAATACTCATTTCGAACGCCTGAAAACACTATTTTGGGTCCCAAAATTCCCATTCTGTCCCCCGAATAAACCATTTCGGCCATTTTAAAATATATATATATAAAATAATCTCTTCAAAAAGCAAAAACAACCCGTCCTCTGCTTCGCTTTTCTCTTTTCCGGAAAGCTCATTCCTCGTTCGCTTTTCCATCCTTTCCGCTTCCATTCCAAAAAAAAAGCAATGATACTAAAATAAGAAAAACCATTATGCATTTAAATCCTTTCGCTCATCTTTTTTCCCATGCACCCCCCCCAAGTTTGCAAGATTTTTGGAGGCCTCTGGTCTAGATATTTGTGAGGTTGCTTTTGCATGCTTTGTGACAGTCCTAATCGTCCCATCCCAGAGCAATTAGAAATCCATGCATGATTTCCTGACTATTCTTTTTGTAATGTGTCTCTGATGATGTTTTCATGCTTTTGTAAAATTTTGGGTTCATTATGACATGTTTTGATCATTGTTTTGCTATTTTATACATTAACTAGCTGGAGGCCCTGGGGATTGCATGTATTCCTTCCATCCGCATATGCTATTAACCATTTGTTGTTTCTATGAGTGCAAGATCTCACTACAAGGAACACCGAAGGTGCAGCAAGGAACACAAGAACACACAAACGCAAGCGATAGCAACGTTTGGCTCGCCCATTTCAAATGTGGGCATGCGGAGGACACTGGAAGCATACCATCCATTGATGTAATGAACTATATCAAACGCTTTGAGCCCTAGAGGGGAGGGCGATGTATTGCAACCGAATTGACAACAACATTAATAAAAAGAGGCCCCACTTTATTTTGCTTACATCTAGTTTCATTTATGCTTTGTTTCCTGCATGCATTTGTTTCTCGCATTCGTAGGGCTTAGCATCTGCACCATTTGTATCAATTTTGTTTGCATCATAATCTGGCATACCGTCACCCCACATTCAGCTTTAAGAAATTATTTTAGCTTTTGTGTAGAATGCACAATTTGACCTAGATTGTCATAAAAATATAAAATTTAAGAAAAAAATAGTTTAAGCATTTTAATGCAATGTTTTTAAACGTTATGACCAAAATTTCCACTTATGACACTTTTTATTTCACTTTATTACATGCCTAATAAATGCTAAAATCATACAAATAACCATAAAAACTACAGAAAATATTTCCAAACAATAATATACCATTTTTTAATTTACCATGTTAACGTCAACATAAACATAAATAACAATTAAACTACTTGGCATTAAACTATAGTATTTTAGGTAAAATAGATAGTTTTATGTGAAATAACACTGAAATAATGAGATATTTTATTGTCTCATCATTCCTCCCTACTTATCCTGATGCATGTCCTCATGCATCCCAATAGGTTATTGTAATCTAGATATCTAAATGACATCCTCTATTCCTTTTTATTTTGTCCAACCAAATCTAAAATTGTTGACATGGTTGAAATGGATAAAAATGCTGAAATTGCTGAAAACGTTGAACATGTTGAAATTGCTAAAAATGTTGAAAATGTTGCAATTATTGAAAAATGCTAAAATTGTTGCAATTTTTGAACCCGCCTCCTTTTTTTCTTTTTGTTTTTTTCACAACTTTTTTTTTTCAACATTTTTCTAGCTTGTCGTTCTAGAGCAAACTGCACTTTTTTAGCAATTTTACAACTTGTTCTGAAGTAGTCTACATTATTTTTTTGCAGTTTTGTAATTCTATATATTTTGGAGCACTTACCTGTAATTTTGTTTTTAGGCTTGTATGTTTTGGAGCACTTCCAAAATAAACTAGTTTCAAGCTTATATGTTCCTGAGCACTTCCAAAATACATTATTTCAAGCTTGTATGTTCTAAAGCACTGATAGAATAGTTCAAAGATGTGAATGCAATATGTCTTCAAACCCTATGACCAAATTTTCCACTTATGACACTTTTTATTTCACTTTATTACATGCCTAATAAATGTTGAAATCATGCAAAATAACCATAAAACTATAGAAAACTTGTCCAAACAACAACATACCATAATTTACCATGTTAAAATCAACATAAACATAAATAACAATTAAACTACTTGGCATTAAACTATAGTATTTTAGGCAAAATAGGCAGTTTTATGTGAAATAACACTAAAATAATGAGATATTTTATTGTCTCATCATTCCTCCCTACTTATCCTAATGCATGTCCTCATGCATCCCAATAGGTTATAACAATATAGCTCTTTGAATGACATCCTCTATTCCTTTTGATTTCATCCAACCAAATCTAAAACTGTTGACGTGGCTGAAATGGCTAAAAATGCTAAAATTATAGAAATTGCTGAAAATGTTGAAAATGCTGAAATTGTTGAAAAATGTTGAAATTGCTGCAATTGTTGAAAAATACTGAAACCTTTTTTTTCTTTTCTTTTTTTCATAAATATTTTTTTCAACATTTTTCTAGCTTGTTGTTCTAAGGCAAACTACATTTTTTTTAGCAATTTTACAACTTGTTCTAAAGGAGTCTACATTATTTTTTACAATTTCGCATATATTTCAAAGCACTTACCTGTAATTTTGTTTTCAGACTATATGTTCCAGAGAACTTCCATAATACACTATTTTAAAGCCTGTATGTTCTAGAGCACTTACAGAATACATTATTTTCAAGTTTGTATGTTTCAAAGCATTGATAGAATACACTATTTGTATCAGATTATTGTAGGAACATAGGAAAATGGGTTGGAAAGATGTGCAATTCATTTTTGTTTACATTTTATTACTGTACAACTATACTAAAAGTTTTGCATGATTTGGTTGCACTCTATTTTTACATAATTGTAATGACAAAGCATCCAGAGCAATTTTTTCATCTTTAAACCTTTCAAACATGAATCCCCCATAACCAAAGGTATACTAGAAGAAATTTTGGAAGTACTTTGTAGGGTGTTTAATTTTACCATTTATACATATAGATATGCTAAAAATTTAACCCATATCTATGCAATGTTAATGCTAATTAATAGTAAAAATAAATAAAATGTATACCTTACTATTAAAGATATTTCATGTACCCTTTTGGATTACTTGCTGATTGTGCACTTAAGATTTTTGAAATCTAAAAAGTACATAAATGTAGTAATTAGACTTTGTACAAATGCTGAAAAATCTTCAAGGCAAACAAGCCAAAAATTGATTTTCATGTAAGCCTTAACTCAATAGAACCTCAAGGAGGTTTTCACCATTGAATTATTCATTTTTTTGTTTTTCTTTTATTTTGATTTCTTTTTTTTCTTAAAAGATACCACCATTTCTAGTTTTCAACCAACTTCTATCTTGATTGCATCCATAAAGGATTTTCACAATCAAGATTATTCTCTCTTTTTTTTCATCAAAAGAGGTTGTCATTTCTAATTTTTAACCTTATTTTACTTTGATTATGTTTATGAAGGATTTTCACAACCAAGATTTTTTTCATGAGCTATAATGAGATAGAATATTTCTTATTTTTATTTAGATAAGAACATTCATAATTTCTCAAAAACATATATGTCTATTATTTTTGCATGAAAACAACAACAAGAAACATCAATATTTCTTTTCGTATGAGCAATAAGAATCCTCTCATGTCCTCATTTCCTCCTTATTGCTCAAAATGAAGTATTGACTTCATTTCTCCTCCTCCCCACTAAAATTGATGCATGTCCTCATGCATCCTTATTTTGTGGGACATACCTTATGCTACAAATTGTTTTTTATTCAAAGATAAGATCATTCAAAATATTTGTTAGAAAATATAGCTTCTTCTATCATGTGTAAGTTTGACTGTGAAAAATATCAAGAAAATTCCACCTTTTTTAGTGGCTTATGGTACAATCATAAATGATGTCCATTCACCACTAATATCCTTCTTGAATCATCAATTGGAGAAAGTCGAATAGCTCTACTCTTGAACACTTTTTCATTTAGTACAGTCCTAGCCATTGATTTTGTATCTTACCAAAAAAATTAGTATAACAAGAATAAAACAACAATGCCCAATCTCTTGTTCATCCTTGTTGCTCCTAATGTGACTATCATACCACATTTTTTGTTGTTGTTGAATGCTATATGTTTTATGAAGTTCCTTCAACCAAATTTCATCCAATACATTCAATTACAAAATTCTTTCATTTGTACTTGCAACAACTCAATGAAAATTTTAAAATATGTATGAAGTGTTAGTAATTCAAATTTAATTAGACAAAGAGGTTTCTTACCATAGACCAAGTCATAAGGTGAAAATATTGTAGTGGATTTCCATGTATTTTTGTATTCCCAAATTCCATCTACTTGTATGGTTTAAGATATACTTTCTTCTTTCTCCCTGGTTTCTTAAAACACATTTTTTAAATAATTTGGTTAATTGTTGGTACATCTTTAACAACTAATAGTAAAGCGATTGTAAGATTTAAATTGTTTAGCTCTTTTACCAAATCTAATTTTGAAGATGTTATTTTTTATATGTCAAATTGTTCAACATATGGTACTTTATCTATCAATTTAATCTTGATGCAAATTTTCTTTTTCTTATTTTTATTGTTGTTTCAATGTATATGGGTTGTCTTGTTTATTCCCTTAAACTTCCATTTCTACAATGATAGGTGGAATAGGTTCAAAAAGTATTTTTCTTAAAAATAATCAAATGTTGTCATAGTCAATGATATTTATTATGGCTATATCTTTCTATTCAGCCATATAGACAAGGGTTGCATGTTTAACATTATCAGGATTAGCCACAAGTTGAGCCAAAAGTGGAGGTTGTTTTTCTTGTTGTTGAGAAAAATTATGGGTAAGACCAAGTAAGAAATGACATTGGTCTGTAGCATTTCCCTTTTCAAAAATACTACATATGACATATATAGAAGTCTTATTCAAAGAATGCTCATGAAAATAATGCTTTTTCTTACATATTGGATAATAGAAGACTAAAGGTTTTACATTTATTTCATCTAATGTTGTGTTAAGATGCACTAAAATATCATCTCTTAGATTAGCAAACTCTTCCATTAATTCTTTCAAAGTATTTCTATTGTTACCATTTTTATATTTTCTTGTATGGGAACAATTCCTACAAAGTTCAATGATTTCTTGAAATTCAAGTTTATTTGCATCTTTTTTTCCATAAGATCCAATACATATTTAAATTCATCTTGTAATCCTCTCAATAATATGGTTTTGGTAAGTTCTGGTTCTACACCTCCACATCTCTTATGAATAAGGGAAAATCTATCTAGATAATCTTCTAAAGTTTTATCTTCCTCTTGTTTTATCTTAGATAATTCATCCTTTTGATTATTTACTCGATAGTATTCTTGGTATTTCTCCAAAAATGCTCTTTTCATTTCATCTTAGGTTTGGATTGAATTTGGTGTCAAACCTATGAACCATTATAGGGCTAATTATTTAAGAGTGGAAGGAAATAATTTTTTTATTGTCATTGATATAGTTATAAGCTTGGCATACAATATTAAACTCAAATAGAAATTGATCAAGGTCCTCAAATGCCACTCTCCTAAAAGTTGGTAATATAGAAGGTGAAATGAATTTCATGAGAGAGTTTTGATTAGGGTCTAATAAAATAAGATATTGAAAATTTTTGGTAGGTGTATTAGTTTCACTAGGGTGGAGCACATTAATTTTTCTAGATTTTCTTACAAACCTACCATTATACATTTCCAACACCAATTATAAATCATTTTAAATTATCTTGATCGTATAGATTTGTCAAGGGAGGGTGGTGTTGAACTACCAATTTGTTCTCCTTGTAATGGTTTCTCAAGGGATTTGACACTTTTTGAAACATATGATTGTGATTCTAATATTTCAACATTTTTGGCAATCACTAATTCAGACAACCTCGACATAATTTCAACCTCTTATCATGAATGTTTGCTTCTTGCGATTTATCTCTTCTATTTCTAAACTTATTCATACATCCTATTAAAGCAAAAAATCTTATTCTAGTGTCCTAATGTCCAAAATGCAATCCCAAGCAATGCAACTATTTTCATGTGAAGTCATCAATTTCACAAGACAACAATTAACATTGAATGACTTGTTTGTTCTCTAACAATACCAATTTGCTCCTTGACAACAATATCAAAAATGATGGGTGTCTTTAATGCTCATCATTTAATTTATTTTTTCAAATCTATGGAAGTGTATTAAGGTTGTATACATTAGAGACCTTAGAACTAAAACTTATATATCAAGACATTAAACTATTTTATGAAAGCTACAAATATTTCTAGAAAGGAAACTATGTTAATTTGTACACTTTTGAATGAAGGAAACTAACTACTTTGCATAAATAAACTTGCTAAAGAAAAATGAAACTAAATTACTCTTGCCAAATTGAAATGATAGAAAAAGAAGGTTCTTGAATTGAAATGATAAAAAAACAAAAATGTTGGAAATAAATGTTGCTAAACTAAGTTGCTAAAAACAATAAATAAATGCTGAAAATAGTAAAAAAATGCTTAGTAACAATACGTGGGATAGAACTGAAAAATGTAAAAAATAATGAAGGCCAACTAGATGCAAAACATAACACAACATGCACCTATGGAATAGGGTAAAATAGGGCAGAACCAAGGGAAAAATAGGGTGTCTAGTCTACTACAAAATTTGAGAGTAAAATCAATAAATAAAAACCTACACTTTCATGTTACAGTTTTCCCTCCAAAAACCTTGAGAGTGGACCCTTACTATAGGTCCAATAGAAGGAAGCACATAACCAAATCTAAGCTAAACTATAAAATCCAATCAACATATAAACTAATTATGAAAACTACACTTTATTTGACTTTACTATGTTATTACAAGAAATATTGACAAAGTCTAGCTTCTAAATGGAGTCCTTATTCCAATTTATCTATTCCCCCATTACCTTTCAATGTAGACATACAAGAATATTTATACAAATTCTTCCACTTATCTTTCCTATGATTGAAAATTACATCATGATTGCCTTGTCATTTGGTTATTTGTTGTGCTGCAACTAACAAATTTTATTCAAAATTATGATAAAATTTGGTTACAACCAGCTATCCTCTTTTTATCACATTTAATTATTAAGGATAAGGCTTAGAATAGTTCTAAAAAAAATTATATTGATTACAAATGTGCCAAATCACTTTTTCTCCTTCATATCAATCAAAATAGTTATGTGCAAAAAATTTTGCAGTTACATGACTTTTTCAATTTTAAGACAATGAGTTAGAATAGGTAGATTCCCTCATATTTTCATGTCTAGTTGTTGTGGGATGCTTTGGAATAATATTAGGAATATTTGTGCCAAATATAAAATTTTCAACTTGCCATTTGCACCTTTAAAATGATCGAATCAATTCTATTTTTAGTGTAGGAAATTTTGTAGTAGCTTTGGAGCATATGGCTGAAAATATAATTTGTGCAAATGCATTGAAAATTAAGTGCTAGGTTAATTTTAGGTGATTGGTCATATACCCATTTTATTATATCATGCTCCCAAGGTGTTTTAGATCCCAAATTAGATGCACAACCTCATCCTCCTATTATCTTGCAGGTTGTTGCCTGGATGTTTCAGAGCAACCTGCATTTTTTTGCAATTTTTTAGCTTTTGTGCAGAATACATAGTTTGATCCATATTGTCATAAAAATACAAAATTTAAGTGAGAAATAGTTCAAAAATGTGAATTCAATATGTCTTCAAACCCCATGACCAAAATTTTCATGCAAAATAACCATAAAAACTATAGAAAACCTATTCTAACAACAATATACCTTTTTCTCAATTTACCATGTTAACATAAACATAAACATAAATAATAATTAAACTACTTGGCATTAAACTATAGTATTTTAGGTAAACTAGATATTTTAATGTGAAATAACACTAAAATAATGAGATATTTTATTGTCTCAATAGTTATTATATTCAAATCATATAGCACAACTGCCAACACATAAGAAAAGTCTATGCATTAGATATACTCACATTAATACATAAAATAAGTATCAAGAATAAGTCCTGCTAAGAAGGGTCATTACATACTCTTCCCATTTATTGAAAATAAATCATACATATTTCATTCAAATAATTATAGGAATTGATTCCTCATTACTTCAACATCTTCCCAAATTGCACAATTTTTAGAATACTAGTCCCATTGGATCTTACATTGATCTAGGGTTTATTTTATCAACATCTTGGAACAAAACCTAGAATTATTATCGGTCACACCTCAATGATTGATGGATCTACCATCTACACTTTTGAAACATTCCAAACATGATAAGGATTAACAATATATTTCCTAAGTAGGAATATGTGGAAAGTATCATGGATCTTTGATAGGTTGGAAGGTAAGGCAAGCCTATAGGATACTAGAATAATCTTATCAATGATCTCAAAAGGCCCAACAAAATGAGGATCCAACTTAGTTGACTTGATGGCACTTTTCATGGATCTTACCCTAAAGAAAATACTATCTCTCACAAATAATTCTCTTGCTAATATCTTTAGATTAGCATATCTCTTCTAGCGATTGGCTACTTCCTTGAGCCTTAGCTGAATTACTCTAAGCTGATCCTCTCTCTAATAGTTTTTGGTTTGATAACCACTCGATATTTTGGATTTTCCCATGATAGAGATGTTCTACATCTTTTACCATACAAGGCCTAAAATAGATCCATTACCAAGGATGCATGGTATCCATTATTATAAGTAAATTTAACCAGATTTAAAAAGTCTTTCGACTTAGACTTTTGATCCATACAATACATGTGAAGCATGTCTTATAGAAATTGGTTCACCCTCTCTATTTTCCCATCTATTTTTAGATGGTATGAAAAATTCATATTCTACTTAGTACCCATTGCAAAATGAAGAGCTTGCCAAAATTTTTATGTAAACCTAAAATCTCTTTCTAATATGATCACCTCAAGAGAAACATGTAACCTAAATATTTCCTTGGAAAACATATTTCTACAATCGATGCATCATCCTTGGTGTTTCTTGGTTTAAAATGTGCAACCTTGGTTAAATTTTTGACCACCAGAAGTATTGCATCATGATAGTACCTAGTCTTAGGTAAAACCATAATAAAATCCATAGATATAACCTACCACTTTTGAGTAGGTATATTGAGTGGGTACAACTTCCCTACTAGGTGCTAATGATTTACCTTAATATTTTGAAACTCCAAGCATCTAGCGATTAAACTAGTGATATCCTATTTCATTCTTGCCCAATAGGTATTTTTCATGTTTTCTCTCATATTCGCCCCACTTGGATGAGCATAATAAGAACTATGTGCCTCTTGCATAATAATCCTTAAATCACCATTTTTGGATATGAAAACTTTATACTTGAAGCATAAAAATCCATATTTTATGTTAAAATCCTTATTTTCCTTAGGATTTCTCTCAATTTTTGCTCAAATTTTAATGTAAAATATTTATCGTGTAGCTACATATCCTTGAATTTATCCATCAAGTCTAAATGAATCTGGGTCAACGCTACTATATGCCTTCTCCTACTTAAGGCATCAACAACCTTGTTTTTATTTCCTTTGATATACTCAATACCAAATTCATATTCGGTTAGGAACTCTATCCACCTTCTCTATCTTGCATTCAACATAGATTGGGTAAAGATATACCTTAGAATTTGGTAGTCTATCCTTAGCTTGAATGGTTACCCCAAGAAATAGTGACTCTAGATATTTAGTGCATGCACAACCAATACCAACTATAGATCATGTGTAGCATAGTTAAGCTCATGCTTCTTGAGTTTCTTAGACTCATATGCTACTGTAGCCTCATTCTAGGACAACACCCCACCTAAAAATTCTAAGGAAGCATTGGTACATACTATAAAATTTCCAAGAGGATCTAGTATCTTAAGAATTGATGTTATAGTCAACTTATTCTTTAGAGTTTCAAAGGTGGTCTCATATTTATCCATCTATTTCAACTCTTTTCATTTTCTATGAAAGTTGGTGATGGAATAGATAATTTTTGAGTAATCCTCCACAAAATACCTATAGTAACCCATGAGGCTCATGAAGCTTGTAACTTTTAACACATTTGTGGGTGCATGCCAAATCAAAATGGCCTCAATTTTCTTAGGATCCATGTCAATACCTTTTGCAGATATAAAATGCCCTAAATACTAAACTTGTGAGGCATAGAATTCATATTTAGATAACTTCCCATAAAGTTGTTTTTTTCTCAGCACCTCTAACACTAACCTCAAATGTTGGTCATATTCCTCTTTAGTGTAAGAATATATTATAATATCATCTAGAAATATCAAAACAAACTGATCCAAATATTTCTTGAACACACTATTCATTAGATTCAAAATAGTTGATGCACTTTTCAACACAAATGGCAACACTATAAACTCATAGTTTTCATATCTAGTATTAAAGGCCATTTTGTGAGTATCCTCCTCTTGAATCATCAAATTTTGATATCCTAATCTCAAATAAATATTTAAACATATAGTGGCATCCTTTAGCTAATAAAAAATATCATCAATCCTTGGAAAAAGATTTCTATTCTTGATGGTCAAATTATTTAACATTCTATAATCAATGCATAACCTCGAGGAACCATCATTATTTTTCACAAATAGTACTGGAGCACCCCAAGGTGACACACTAGGTTTGATCAAGATCTTTTCCAATAGATCTTGAAGTTGCACCTTCAACTCTTACAACTCAATAGAGGTCATTTTGTAAGGTGTCCTTACAATGGATTTAGTTCTAGGTATTAGTTCAATGGTGAAGTCAAATTCATATCGAGGTGGTACGTTTCTGAGATCCTATAGAAATGCATCCCTAAATTCATGCAAAATTGTATGTTTCTTAAAGGTTTTTCATATCCATTATCACCTATATTTCCATTCATCTTCATTGTGTACAACATATCACCTATTTTAATTATTTTCTTTAACTGAATGGCTAATAGCATTTTTTGTCAAAAAAATCCTTCCATACTTTGAACCCTAACTCTTTTCTTATCTTTATACGTATAGTCCATCCATATTTATTGGAATTTGATTAGGGCTCCATGAGCTTTTAACCAATCCATCCCTAAGATAATATCAAAGGCATGTAGTGGCACTACATATAAGTGTTATATAGTGGATCCATTGGGTAGGATAATCTTGGTTGGAGGTAAACATTGATCCACTAAGTAGGTTTATCTAGACCTATACTTGAATTTCACCCTTGTGCAAATAATATAGGTCTTTTTGGCATATACTTTACAATACTAGTGGAAATAAAACTATATGTAGCTTCACTATAAATTAAGACTTTAACATTTTTATTAAATAACTTACCATTCAATATCATAGGAGTTGCTTGCCCATCTAGGTTTTGACTTCCCATGGCTCATAAATTTGGTGTGGTTGTTCCTTTGTTATGTTACTTAACTCTAGCCATTGGGGACACTTATTGACATAGAGAGGACCCCCAAAAATGAATCAACCTATCCTGGATACCTAATATATTTCTTGCCATTTCTCCCTTATTATCTCTTTTTGAGCTAACTCATTCCACTTCTAAGGTTGGGGTTTCAAATTATTCTTTTTTCTTGCCATTTCCCCCCTTGGTTCCCATTGTTCTTATTCTTGAATTTTTGGTTCCATTTAATTTTCTTGTTTTGATCCTTATCCCATTTCATAAACCCCACACTCTTTCTTCTTGAGTTCCTATTTCTCTACCTTTGTCAACCATGCATAGTTGAATAAAGTATTTTTTGTTTGTATATTGGTCTCTTCCTGCTAAGCCAAATAATAATATTTTTTAAGGGTTTTGGGTTTGAGAAAATTAATTACTATCCTAATATTAGGATCCACCTCTAGGATGATATTATGCACCTTTAGTTGTTAATTTATCTCATACTCATACATGTACTTAATTATTTTAATGAATCTTTGATAGTATATCTCTATAGCTGATGTACCCTACTAAAGTGTAGAGAATTCTTCAAACTTTCTCTACATAAAACTACTCTAATAAAAATATCTTCTTAAATACCCTTATGAAACTATTCCAGTCAAGGTCCATAGCTTGGATTCTTTTGCCTACCCTAAATGTGTTCCACCATTCTAAGGCTACATCCTAAAGATGAAGGGTTGCACAAACCGTTTGGATTTCGGGTGAGTAATTCTTCATAGAAAAGAAAGTTTTCAACTCATTCAACCATGACTCTACTGCATCATCCCCTTCTCTTCCATAAAATTTTTCTACCTTAATATTATTGAGGTCCTTGGAAAGCTTAACCTTAATCAGGGCCTTTCCTACATGGTTTCCTCTAACAATATTCTCTTCCTAACCACCCTCTAAATCCTTGTTACTTGTTTCCTTATTAATCAATGTTTCCAATAGTTTACATCGTTGTTCCATCTATTCCTAAACCAAATGGCTGAAAGGTATTTTAGCCTCTCACTAGAGTCCATTGTTATCCTTATTTTTTGGAGTCTATTTTCCTTCCAAAATTATTACTAGAGTCCTTTGTTCTCTCAATTATATTTCTAGAGTCATTTGTTCTCTCAATTATTTTTCTAGATTCCATTGTTCTTCCAAAATTCTTTTGGGGACATACTATAAATTATTCTTGTGCAACTGATCCCACCTTCTTGGATGATCCTCCTCTCAGAATAGGTGCCATATCATATCCACAAAATTAGATGGGTAAGTTATAATTTCTTCCAATTGTACTTATAATTAGTTAGTTTCATCCCTAATGAACTAACTTAGATAATTATCATTCACCTAATAAATGATGGTGGTCACACTTTCCTCACTACAAGGTGCCATTCCCAATAAGAAACTATACTCCCTAGTATTTTTACTCTGTCTATCTGGTCCAGTCAGCATGCAATTCTTATCTTATCCCAAATCAAATTAAGATCCCTAAAGGAGTAAGTCTCCCCAAAGTGGCGCATCAAGTCAAGTTTCATCTTAGATTATCTCCATGGAAGCTTCTAGTCCTACTACCTAGATATTTAATACCAACTATAACAACCCACCTAGACCAACCATATATATTTATATATATATTTAAAAAACACAAGCAAATTTCACAAAATAAGTCCCAAAATTTCTCAATATTATAATGCATAACCACATTTTTGTAAATGTCATTGTAGACAACACTCAAGTGGACAAGAGTTGCCAACATATTATATTTTTGGGGTTCACCTTTCTAAACCTCACCATTTAGAAAGGACACCAATAATGGTCCCCCCACCTTTCCTATACCCTCATTGGTATAGGAAAACTTGACCACAACATAGGGATTATCCTTCAAAAACCATAACACTTAAAGAGATAAGTCTTTTCCCTAACCCTACATAAGTCCTTCTTTGTGGTTCTATTCTAACGTAGTACCTTAGTGTTTAGTTACCACATCTTTGTGAGCTAACTAAGGCTATTACCACTCACTTGGTAATAATATGGTCACTTGATACTCACCAATCAAGGTACCATAACTATACTATTTTGTGAATAATTCCAAAGACATCGCTACTTTAGAACACCCGAACCTCACAATTATTTGGTTATTGCATTATCACAACTCCTCCTACATTATCAAATACCTATTGAAATATATTACATTATTTGGTATATGCAAATTTACCACCTTGGGTACACCTCTAGATTAGGAGTTTGTCTTAGATTAGGATTTGAGTATTTACTTTATGCAATGTAATAAATACACAAGTGTTAAAATGTGCAAATTACTTGATGATATAAATATACATGTAGTCCTCATGTACATAAGCTATAGAATATGAATATGAAGAGTCATAGATAGGTGAAAGTCCAAGATATATATCTCTCTATATATAGGCCTTTGATAGAATGATAGTGAGAGAGAGGAGCATATAGAATTATAGAAAATAGAGATAAGAAGAGAAAGTAGATACAATGTAGAGCATGTATGAATTGTGAAGTGTTTGCGTCCTCCATTATACAAAATTGTACTATTTTTATGAGATTTAATTAATGGTAGTTTTCTAAATTATTGTAGAAGTTTCTTATTAGTTTTTCTTGCATATTATATTTTTAATATCATATAGTTAATATTGCTTTCTCATTTTAGTTCTTGTGGTTGCATTTCCTTAAATATAGCATCAAAAGCTAACAATGGTATCGAAGCACAAGGTAGATTGATAGGAGATAGATATATCCATAAGATATATTGATAGGGGATAGGAAATATCATTTTTATAATTTTGAAATTGCTATTTAGCTAGAGTCTTTACACAAAGTTGTAAAAAAATTTGTGAAGACTAGGACTTAGCATTGATTCCACTAGTTTGACAAATCAACTAGTGAAGTTTATTATATTTAGATTTAAATATTTTTCATTATAATTTTCTAATAATTTATTGTAGTGAAGAGTTGATTCAAAATAAAGTTGGAAAGCTTCTACAATAGCTAGGAATAATATATTCTTTGGAATTGATCCATTACCTAAAGAAACAAATTGAATATTGAAGATTCTATATTATAAATTGAGAAGAGAGAAAGGGGCCAAAGGATCCCTATTGCATATTGAAGGAAGAGGAGACTCAAATAAAATATCCCCATAGAATATTGGATATTGAATATTAAGGAGATCCAAGAAGGAGGTTCTCGTAGAAGATTGAAGACTGCATATTGCAAATTGAATAAAGTAGAAAGTAGCTCTAGAAGGAGGAGACCTAAGAAAGAGGTTCTATTGAAGAAGTTCTAGATTTAGAAGATTAAATATAGAAGATTGAATATAGAGGACTAGGAAAAGTCCTATTGAATATTTGAGAAGTTGTAGAATTTGAAGATCCAAAAGAAGAGGTCTCAAGAAAAGTTGAAAGGAGAAAGAAGAAGAAATCTAGAGAAGCCCTACTAAAAATTTGAAGAAGTGGCCATTGGAGGAGACTTGAAGAAAGATCAAGGGAGAATATTGTAAGAAGGAATAGCTCCTAAAAATAATAATTTGGTATAATTATTGCAATCTGGAAATAAGACCAAAAGGAAAAAGGATTTGGCAAGAAGTTTACTAAATTTTGAAAAGGATTCTTGAATACCTCAAGACATTCAAATTATTTATAAGGAGGCCATTAAATAGTCTAAGTTTGAATTTAGGATTCAACAAGAGCTAAGGAGGAGAAATAATGTAGAAGAGGCCATCAATTTCAGAAACTTGAAGACTGCCATCAAAGGCCTGAAGGCTGATTTGTGAAGGAGAAGATTGTAGATTTTTGCAGTAGAAATTGAAGATTCATAGGACAAAAAATTGAAGGAGGAGTTGGTAGAAAAATAAGGTAACATTAGAAGTAATATTAGAGCACAAGGAATTTGAGCTACAAATTTTACAAATCCAATGCAACAAATAGGTGAAGCAAATCACCAAGAATGCTACAAAGGAGGTGAAAATAAGGTTTGAAAATTGGTGTCAAAAAATATTTTTATCTAAGTATTATTTAAGTTTCTTGAAAATGCCATATTAGAGTTATTAAAGGTAACAAAATGAGTTTAAGTTTAAGGTCTTCTAGTCAATAAAGGAGGTAGCATTATCATATTGAAACTTGAAAATGCATCAACACAAGATAGAGTTAAAATTTGCTTGAAAGGAATAATAAAAAGAAGTAGATAATGCTTAATACATTTTTCTAAGAGCTACCAAAGTGCAGTATTATTAATCAAGGGAAGGAAGAATAGTGCACAAGAACAAGGCTACGTTAGAGTGTCCAAAGACACCATTAAGCACAAGTAAAAGCTACAAAAATTCTTGGTGAAGAGGAGCCACCAAAGAAGTAGTAAAGCCACCAAGATAAAAATAAGCTTCCACCATATTAAAAAAAAAAGGGCCATTTGATAAATACAAGAAGGTAAGCTACAAAAGAAGTCTAAAAAGTAGCAAAATAAAGGTAAGATTTGAAGTATCTAAAGATACCAAATAGGATGTTAAAACTCCAAGAAGTTAGCACCCACATTGGATCAAAACTTGCAGTATGAGAAAGAAGAAAAATATAAAATAAGAATAGAGCTAAATCAAGGACAAAAAGGTGCAAATAGTAATAAATAAAAATAAAGTAAGTAATAAGGTTTTACCCAAGAAAAAGAGGCTTGAACATCTGGTAGAACAATGGTGAAACAACCACCAAGGAAAGAAGCATTGAAGCACCACCAAAGGAGGAGCCACCATCATTGAAGAGGAGCATCCATTGAAGGAGAAGAGCCACCACCATACATTGGAAATCAAGAAGCACTCAGTAGTTACAAAAGGAATACTAAACAACTTGTAAAGAGTTGGCAAAGAAAGTTAAAGAAAGGAATGTTGAGCACCAAAGAAAGGTTACATGCAAGAGAAGAGTGGAGCCACCACTTGTCACGATGGTTAAAGAGACCATATGCCACTTGGAACAAAAGAGAAGAGCACCAACAATATTTAATAACATACCAAATGAGAATTAATTAAGAAAGGAGGGAATATGTTACTAAATAACATCTACACTATCCAAGATTGGAATGACACCTACATACTATAAAATAATGTCTACACCACCTAACAAAAAATAGCAACAAGAAGTAATATATAGAGTTTACATTGAATACCATGTGGCACACAAGGCAAAGGATATAATAAAGTATTAAAAGCCCAAACCAGATGAGAGTGAGTATACTAAGCATTCAAGTTAGAGAACATTGAAGAATCATAAGGATAGTTCAAAGTGGATGAGAGTGCCATAAAAATGAGGATAAATAAATGCAGTGGAAGAATATTTCCAGGTCTTAAATATTGAGAAGAGAACAATGCCTAAATCAACATGCAAATTGCAATCAAAGAGAAGCCAATCAATACATAGTGCCTCACCTCCAATAAGGTATATTAACATCCAATTATTATTTGCATTCCATTAAGTTTAAGGAGGTATAAAATTTATCATCTCTAAGGTTAAGTTTAGTTATTTGAATACATGGAGATATAAGGAAATAAATTGATTTATTACAACCTTAGATGGTTTATTTACGAATTATAAAGACTACTGAAGTAACAAGAATATAACTTGAGAGCTTTTTGAAAATTGCATTAGTTGAAATTTAAGTATTGAAATATTTGCAAATAATTTAACTAGGAGGAATAAGGTTTTCCACATTGAAATTGAAGTATTAATTTTGCTAGTATCCTTATTTTTGAAATTTTTAATTAAGGAGATATAAGGAGTTCAACACCAAACTAAAAATATCTTGAAATTTAGAAACCATATCATTGAGAATTAAAGAATATAGGAAGTAAAACACAAAGTATTGAAAATTTAGAAAACTAAATTGGAATTAGTGAAGAACACATGCTAATACTGAGAGGGGGGTGAACAATATAAGACCAAATTTTACTTTTCTTTCCCAAGCAATATTATCCAATATTATCAATGGCAATATCAATAGTAGTAATCAAAGAAATGCACAAGTCATCACACACAAGAGAGACACAAATTTAACATGGTTCACCCAATGTCGGCTACTCCACGGAGAAAATTTTTCTTCTAATTTTTCTAAACAAATCTCTTGGGAATCATTTCCCTATTACAATGTTTATGGACCTCTAGCCAAAGGAGACACCAATACCCTATACTCTAATTTGTGGATATATCTCCATAGGAGAGCTATTTCCTCTTACTTTGATTCTTGGATCTCTCTCCATAGGAGAACTCTATCCCCTTGCTCTGGTTTGTGGAACTTGATCCAGAATAACTCTATATCCTCAACTGGTTCATGGATATCTCTCTATAGAAGAACTCTATATTCCTAGTTGGTTCATGGATCTCACTCCACAAGATAACTCTTTCTTCTTTCTTTGGTTTATGGATCTCTCTCAACATGAGAAATATATCTCGTCTACTTTGAATGGTGATTTTCTAGAATACTTCTACCCCCACTGCTTTGGCTTGTGGATCTCTCTCCACAGGAGACCTCTATCCCCACTACACTTGTTGATAGATCTCTATTCACTGGATACTATTTCCTCTTTGCACTATCACCTCCAAAGCATGCTCTCTACTTTATCTCAAATATGTACCAAAATCTACCACTGGTCTAACATAAATATACTCTCACTCTTCTCACAAATATGCATCAAAACTATGTCCTAATTTTAGCACAAATCTACTCTATATTTATCTCAAATTTGCACCAAAACTTTGTCTTAAATCTACCCCAAGCTTTAACACAAAGCTTGAACAAATCAACGATCAAACCTACTCTCAATCCTATGTCAATTCTTCACAATACTTGCTCAAAAATATCCTCAAGTCTTCTCAAAGACTTACTCAAAACTTGTCTTCAAGTCTTCTCAAATACTTGCTCAAAACTTATCCTCAAGTCTTCTTAAAGACTTGCTCAAATCTACCCTTAAGCCTTCTCAAAGACTTGCTCAAATCTACCCTCAAGCCTTCTCAAAGACTTTCTCAAATATGTCTTTAAGCCTTCTCAAATACTTGCTCAAATATGCCTTCAAGCATTCTCAAAGACTTGCTCAAATTTACCTTTAAGCCTTCTCAAAGACTTGCTTAAATCTACCTTTAAGACTTCTCAAATACTTGCTCAAATCTATCTTTAAGCCTTCTCAAATGCATGCTCAAATCTACACTTAAGTCTTCTCAAAGACTTACTTAAATCTACCCTCAAGCCTTCTTAAAGACTTGCTCAAATCTGCCTTCAAGCCTTCTCAAATACTTGCTCAAATCTACCTTCAAGCCTTCTCAAATACTTGCTCAAATCTACCTTAATGTTGCTCACTTAACCTGTTCAAATATTTTCAACCTTTGCACACAAACCAAGCTTATATATTTTTCATAAAAGCTTTCTTCAAATAAATATATTCTACTCAAAATTCATTTAACCTTTGGAACATATAGAGAATGATATGCTCTATCAAAAACTCAATATGTTTCACACTCACAAATATTGTACTCAATTAACCACTCTCTATCTCTTGCAAAATCCCTTTCAAATCAAATCAAAACAATGTATAACAAAACTGGTTTATTCTTCTTGCAAATTTTCTCTCAAATATCAATCACACCAATGCACAATTTCCCTCATAAAATTGATCTCAAACACCTTCACAATTGCTATCAATATCTCTTAAATCAATGTTCAAAAGATTTCACAAGGATGCACTAACTTGTCTTCAACCCTAGCACAAGTAGTTCACAATATCTAGCTTAAATTTCTCAAAACCTTTCAACAATAGAAGCATATATTGTTCCCAAATTCTATCCCAAATGTTTCCAAAACATTCAACAATGAAGCACAATATCCTCACTCAAATATTTCCAACAATGCTTATCAAACAATCCTTTTCACTCCACCTTATGTTTCAAAATATTCACTTCAACAAACAATTTAAACAAAGTATGATGTGTGCATATCTCTTAATTTGCTCTTATGGAGATATGTCTTCAAAATATATCTCACAAATAACTAATTTCTTTAATGTCACTCCAATGGTTCGATTGCAAGATATTTTCTCAAAACATCCACATGAATTTTCACTTCAAAAGATATTTCACCATACAAATATTACAATAAAATATCAACCACTATAACACCTTATTACTCCTATTCTTTCATGCAAAATAATGCTTCAACAAAAAAAACCAAAAATTACATACATGAATTTCACATATACACCTTATACCTCCTTATGAAAACACAATAATGCACTTCAAATTTCAATAAGACCAAATAAATTATCACTTCATCTCATGCATCCACCAAGCACTAGCAATCTAAAATTTCACCTTTTCAACCCTTTCTAAACCAAAAAATTCAAACCACTTTACTATCCTTATGGCTCCCTAACCATTTCACATCAACATAATAAAAATTAACTAACCCTTATAACTCCCTAACCAATCTTAAAGTGCATACCTTTAAAAAATTTAATTATACCCTCAATCGTTGTTGTCATTTTTTGAACCCATGCTCTTGTTGGCTCCCACGTCCTAGCACAAGGGTAAACACCTCGTGGGCTAGCTGCCCACACAAGACTAAGGAGCACATGCTCCTTCTTCTTCTCTACCACTGGTGCAAAAGATTTCGACACAAAAAAACCTTTGTACGAATCAAATGTCAAAATTGCTACCTAAAATGTGCTCTATAAGCTGAGCTTACCATCTAGGCTACCATCCACCATCATATGGAGTTTGGGCACCCATTGTCTTAATCTCTGCACTACCTCAAAATTTGCATAAAACCTTTCTCTGCCTCCACCACTTTTTTGAAATTGAAAATTGCAAGTCTTGATTTCTTGGGGGTTAATCAAACATTAATTTTTCATGGATGAATTGAACACCATGGCTTGCAAACATATTAACCTTTTTATACACATTGCCCTTTGACTTTGGATGTTGGCTCCACTTGGAAAATTTCCTCCATGCAACTTCAAATTTTTGGCACTATTAAATATTTTCAAAATATTATAATAATTTAAATCTAAGGTATATTTATAGTTTTATAATTTTATTATAAACTTTGGGTCCTTTAATTTTTAATTATTATAATTATTTAAATCTTCATAGATTTAAATATTATAATCTTTTTCTTAGACCTTTTCTTTGGAAAACCTCTCCCTTTTTCTTTTTCAAATGGCACCATGGTAAAACCATTAAACCTTTATTTTCCTTGACATAAATGACAACCGATGTTATCAACCTATGCCATTAATTCTTTGACATCAATGACAATAATATACTCAAAATTTCCAACAATTAGTCTCTTGCTCAAATTTATGAGATAAAAAATCCAACTCAAAAGTCTTTAAGATAGAAAATTTCATAAATTGAAAGTGCATTAAAATTATATTTAGCTTTCTATTCACAAATAGGGAGATATATGGTTAAAAAATAGTAGTTTAAAATTAGTGAGATAAAAGGGATTCAACTCAAAGGAAATATAAAGAAAGCTAAGAATTATATCAAAACCATAGTACATTAAAAACACTTGGGAGATACAAAGTATTCCACAAAATTCGAGAATTGAAAAGATATTATCAAAGTTGATCATATACTCAAAATATTAGGGAGCTAAAAAGAATAATACCTAGAGAGTTGAAGATTAGAAATAAGAAATTACAAAGCATACTAAAAAAGCTAAAGAATTGAAAGATAATATTTGATCTTATCTCATACTAAAAACTAGGGAGATATAAGGTAGTCTACAAGTATCATCATGACAACAAATAAATTCATTATTACAGAATCCCAACTTCTTAAAGGACCTAATTACTCTTCAAGGAAAAGAAATGGAGGGCAATATTGATAGTTGAAAAGATTTGGAATTTTGTTAAAGGAACAAAAAACTAAGCCTACTACAGATGCTAGAGAGATTCAAAAGTTTGAAGAAGATGAAGCAAAAACACTCATGATAATAACATTTGTAATTATAGATGAAATCAACCTTACATCAGTTCAACAACAAATTCTACAGAAGCTTAGAAAACCTTAGCCAATGTATTTAAAGGAAATAATAAAGCCACTATTTTGAACCTTCAAACTCAATTGCATTTTCTAAAAGTTAATAGTGGTGAAAGTATAGAATTGTTTCTAAGGAAAGTAGCAGATATAAAAGGAAAATTCTTAACCTTAGGAGAAAAATTTGAAGACAGGTTTCTTGTTCAAGTAATACTAAGAGCACTTCTAGAAAACTACAAGCATCTAGTCACATATTTACAAATTCAATGTAAATATACATCATTTGATGAGCTAGTCAATATACTACAAGAATATGAGGTAGAAAATTTAGTAAAAGATGAAATAAATAACAATGCCCCAGTCTCAAAATATAATCCACAAGGAAATATTACCTCATTCTTAAAGGGTATATCAACATGGAATAATATATGATATCAAGTATATAGAAATAAAGGACATAGTACCAATTATTGTAGGTTCAATCGAAGAAATCAGTATCAAGGAAATCAATTAAAATTTGGAAGTTAATCAAGTAGGCCATTCCAACCAGGATAATATTAGAATCAATCTAATCCACATAAATAATAATTTCAACATCCATGTACTTCTTAGAATCAATACAATCATCCTCAACTACAATATAGATACGAAAAACAAAAAGGACACTTAGTTCAAGAGATTCAAGAAATTCAGGAACTAGAAGAACCTACATATGAACATGAAGTTAGAGCTATTTAAATAAATATAGCATTTTATGAAGATACTAATTATTTGCTTGATCAAGATACAAATAGGGATCAAAATAAAGAAAGTAGAAAATAAGATCTCAAGTTCTAGAACCAAGATAAATATCCAAATAATGTAATACAGGGGGGTGTTGGAATATATTGCATTATTTGGTATATGCCAATGTACCACCTTGGGTACATCTCTAGATTAAGAGTTTGTCTAAGATTAGTATTTGAGTATTTACTTTATGCAATGTAATAAATGCCTGATGATGTAAATGTGCATGTAGTCCACATGTATATGAGTCGTATAATAGAAAGATGAAGAGTCATAGGTAGGTGAAATTCCAAGAGATATCTCTCTATATATAGGCCTTTGATATAATGATAGTGAAAGAGAGGAACATATATAATTGTAGAGAGTAGAGATAAGAAGAGAAAGTAGATACAATGTAGAGCATGTATGAACTGTGGAGTGTTTGAGACCTCCATTATACAACATTGTACTATTTTCATGAGATTTTATTAATGGTAATTTTCTAAGTTATTGCAAAATATTTTTATTAGTTTTTCCTACATATTATATTGCCATTATCATATAATTAGTATTGCTTGTTCATTTTAGTTCTTGTGGTTGCATTTACTTAAATATATAACATCAAAAGCTAACAATACCTAGCTATTGCATCACCACAAATCCTCCTAAAATTGGGTGACCTTCTTGACTTAAGGGTCCTACTATGGTTTCTAAATTCCAAGCCCAAGAATATCCCACCAAAACCAAGAATAATACATAATATTAAATAATATAACATCTCTCCCATTAAAAAAATTAATGTATTATAACAAAAATAACATGCTTAAATACAACGAAATGCTACTACTAAGAATTTAATTAAAATACTTTCATCCATCTTACTAACATTTAGCAATTCCTTTATTTTAATAAGAAACAATGTTTAACATCTAGAACATTATAATCATAATCTAAGCACTAGACTTAATCTTAAAATTTGCACATAAAAAATAATCTAAGAACTTCCATAATAAAATAATAACACGTAATATTTCATTCATGATCAATTCTTGAGATACTAAACAATATTTACATTATATCCTTTCTTCATAAAAGACTTTGAATAATTACAAAATCCTTCAAGTATTCCTTTCTTCAAATACAATAACATAGAAATACAAAGGTTCCATTTCAATAAGTTCTCTTTCAAAGTATTCCTCTGGTAGCTCCCTTGTCCATGATATTAGCTTAGAATAAATTAGGGATAAGGACAACTCTTATATGCAATATGACTTAACATGCACCATGCATAATACAAACAACCATTCAAAATAAATTTCAAACAAATAAGGATAGAATACCATACTTCTCTCTATAATTGTTTCCTTACCTGCTCAAGTCTTACGAAAACCATTATAAGTATTTATCCATACCAAAATGTTTCTTTCTTTACAAAACCCATAACCCAATTTTTCCAACCTAGCAACTAGATAGAAAATCATTAACTTTCTTTTAAAATTAAAGGATCACATAACATAATAATTCATTTTATTTTTCTTAAAGGAATGCCATATAATGAATCATTTTATTTTAATTAAAAGAACTCATATATAATGGACCCTTAAAATACCTTAACATAAATCCATAGCTATCATCCTCCAAAATAGTATTGATTTAATAATAAAAGACTAGATTATTCTCTAAAATAATCATTTAATATTTCCACAAATTTCTTCATAAGAAGCAATTGGAATTAACACCATGTAATCAAAATACTTCTAAAATATCATTTAATAATCCATAATAGCACAAGAATAATAAATCTAAGAGATGACACACACTAACATGAGCTACACAAACTATACAATGCTCGACAACCAACCAAGACCACACTAGACCATGAAAATAATATATGCTAACCCAAACTTGGGTACATCTACACTCTACAAAGGAAAGGAAGGCATAAAATACCTCCAAACCATACTTTCAAATGTAGGCCCGCAACTACCAACCAAATATAGTTTGCTAAACCCTACCTGAAGCTTTCGATAACTAACCTGTTGGATATTTTAAGTCCCCAAGCTAAAAGTTGTCATTGATGTCAAAAGGACCTATGTAAGTAAGCACTATGATTTTTCTCCACAAAGAGCATCATGAGAAGCAAATATTTTGATCAAAGGTTCTACAAGGGATGCATGGAATTTGGTTCCAAAAGGAGCTTCAAGGGAAGCTTAGCAAAAGATTTTTATGAAAACCAAGGAAGGCGAGAAAAAGTTTTATTTAAAACCAATGGATGGAAGATTTGAAATGGATTTTTTTTAAAACCCAAGTTGGATTTTTGTTTCATTGAAAAAGGTTCCCCAGTGATGGAGAAAATTAATTTTAAAGGTTTATTTTAAATTTTAAAATTAAATAAAAGGTTTTTCTCTCCTTTCTTATTGGCGCCACCGATGTCATGAGGGAAATGTTAAAAGGGCCAACATATTCGCATTGAAGGATGGCTTATATAAATAAGCCAAAGGTTTTCCATTTAATATACGAAGAAGTGTTGCATGATTTTTGAAAACCCAAAGTATTTTTGCATCCGAATATTGTGCAACGAATTTCATGGAGTGTGATGTGGGTAGTCAAGTCATGGATGGTCAAAGTTTTAATGGCTTGTGAGGAAAGCACATGCGCCATGTTAGTCTTACAATGGCACTGAGAGGGGGGGTGAATCAATGTAGTTATTTAAACTTAAATTCACAGCTCTTAAAACTGAAATAATGAAACCTTAAAACCAGATAAAGCAAGTATCACAAGAGAACATCACACAACACAATATTTAATGAGGTTCACCAATTTGGCTACTCCTTAAGAATGACTGCTTGGACTACCATCCAAATCTAGCCTTTGCAAAGCACCAAATTTATAATCAATTTACCATCACCCATTGGAAGGAGCACCAACCCCTTATTTATCTACACCAACAGAAAGGAGCACCAACCCCTGATTTACCAGCACCAACTGGAAGGAGCACCAACCCCTAATTTATCTCCACCAATAGAAAGAAGCACCAACCCCTGATTTACCAGCACCAACTGGAAGGAGCACCAACCCCTAATTTATCTCCACCAATAGAAAGAAGCACCAACCCCTGATTTACCAGCACCAACTGGAAGGAGCACCAACCCCTGATTTATCCAATCTCTCTCACTATTTATGGAACAGACACATCTTCTATGATCTACAACCACACTTCACCTTCTTTGAGTCACTTCTCTATGCACCCTCTATGCTCTTATGGCCACATTTCACATTTTGACACGCATTCGACCACTCATTCGACGACTTATGCAACCACCCAACAATTCTCCAAACAACCCTCCTTTTATAACAATATTTTCATGATGAAAACCCTAATATTAGTCGGCTTGCATAACAAATGTAAACCCTAATATTAGTCGGCTGTCATCGATATTAGTTCAACTTATGAAGATATTCGATAATTCCATCGCTCGAAGATTTCATTCGGTAACAGTCCCTATAGCCGTCGCACTGACTTTTGTTCACTTTTCATATTTTAGCTGCATGAATTCACTCTGTATCTGCCCCTGTAAATGTTGTAGAGATGTCGGTCCACTGTCATACTTATCATTTTAGTTGGGTTCTTCTTGTCTTGCGCACATATGACCTATCATGAAATCATGACATTTCTACCTCTGTAGATTCTTTTGTTGTTGTTGCCGCAAAAACACAACATGTCACGATATCGTGACACTTTTTCTTTCTCTCTCTTTCTTCTTGCTCTAGACCATGAAAATGCTACATTTCACGATATCACGACACTTTTTCTCCTTGCTCTTTGTCTTTGCATCAAACCATGAAAATACATGTTGCGATATTGCGACACTTTTTCTCCTTGCTCTTTCTCTTATCTTTGGCCCGCAAAAATACATGTCACGATATCGTGACACTTTCGCCTCCATACGCTTTCTCTATTATTTTGTCATGATATCGTGATATTTTTGCCTCCGTAGACTTTGTATTTTATTTTCTTGTGATATCACGACACTTCTGCTTCCATAGACTTTGACTTTGCTTTTATCATGAAATCATGACACTTCTGCCTTCGAAGTCTTCTTCTCTGCTTTTGTCATGAAATCGTGACACTTTTGCTTTTGTACTTTACTTCTTTGCTTTTATCGCAAAATCATGACACTTCTACCTTCGAAGTCTTCTTCTCTGCTTTTGTCACAAAATTGCAACACTTTTGCTTTCATACTTAGCTTCTTTGCTTTTGTCGTGAAATTGCGACACTTCTGCCTTTGAAGTCTTCTTCTCTTCTTTTGTCATGAAATCATGAAACTTTTGCTTTCATACTTTACTTCTTTGCTTTTGTCATGAAATCATGACACTTCTACCTTCGAAGTCTTCTTCTCTGCTTTTGTCACGAAATCATGACAGTTCTGCTTTCGTACGCTTCCTCTCTTTCTTTTGTCGCAAAAATGTGACATGTCACGAAATCGTGACACTTTTCCAACTTACTTTCTCTCTCCTATTTTAGTCGCAAAAATGCGACATGTCACAAAATCACAACACTTTTCCAACTTACTTTCTCTCTCTTGTTTTAGTCATGAAAATGCGACATGTCACGAAATCGTGACACTTTTCTTACTTGTTCTCTTTCTTCGAACTTGTCGCGAAATCGCGACACTTCTTCCTACTTTCTCTTTTTCTTCCAACATGTCACGAAATCGCGACAGTTTTTCCACTTGCCTTTTTCTCTTCCAACATGTCATGAAATTGCGACAGTTTTTCCTGCTTTCTCTTTCTCTTCCAACATGTCATGAAATCATGACAGTTTTTCAACTTGCCTTTTTCTCTTCCAACATGTCATGAAATCATGACAGTTTTCCATGCTTTTTCTCTCTCTTCCAACATGTCATGAAATTGTGACATTTTTTCTTGCCTACTGTATATGTTGCGATATCGCAACACTTTTCTTACTTGTATTTTTATTTGATATTTTGCATATGGGCCGCTTCGGTCTTCTTGGAAAATCACTGTACATACCATGAATAACCTTTGAACTCCTGTCCACTACATCAACCGATCTATTTGACTGTGTTGACAACAATGACAATACTTTTGTTGCACCTTGCTCAACAATCTCCCCCTTTGGAATTGTTGGCAACACACATGCAATTTTTTGTAACTCTTCTCCCCCTTTGACAATAATACCAAAGGGCTGCTGCAGACTCCCCCTGAGTCCATGCACAACATTCTCAGGCAAAAAATTTTACACTTAGTAAGAATTACAAACATGAGCAAAAAGATAATCAAATACTTAAATGCTCCCCCTGAGAATGTGATCCCTATAGCTAGTCAATTCTTGGGAAGTGTGACCACTCCCAATTTATTGTGAAGGTACTCAAAAACTTTCTTGGGCAATGGTTTTGTGAAGATATATGCTACTTGCTCTATAGTTGGAACAAAATCCAACTTAACCTCACCTTTCGCAACTTTCTCCTTCAAAAAGTGATACCTGATAATGTGCTTTATGCATGAATGCATAACCGGATTCTTGGAGATGTTAATGGCACTGGTGTTATCACACTTAACTGATATTGGCTCACTGAAGCTAATGCCAAGATCTTTCAGGGTTTTTTCCATCCATACTACCTGCGTACAACATGTTATCGCTGCAATATATTTTTCCTCTACTGTCGATAAAGAATCTGAATCTTGTTTCTTACTGTGCCATGTGACCAATCTGTCTCCAAGATAGAATGCACCTCCACTGGTACTCTTTTTTTCATCGACACATCTTGCCCAATCTACATCTGAATACAAAATAAGGGTGAAGTCTTTACCTTTCGGATACCATAACCCATACTCCATAGTACCCTTGAGGTACCGAAGAATCCTCTTCACTGTTGTCACATGAGTCTCCTTGGGATTAGCCTGAAATCATGCTACCATGCATACTGCCTGCAAAATATCTAGTCTGGTAGCTGTCAGGTATAGTAAGCTTCCAATCATAGATCTGTACATGGTTTGATCAACAGGTGGAGATTTGTCATCCTTTCTCAACTTGCAACCTATCATCATGGGAGTGCTAACTGGATTACAATCCTCCATTGTGAACTTTTTTAACATCTCTTTCACATATTTAACTTGAGAAATAAATATGCCCTTCTTATTTTGATTAACTTGCAACCCGAGGAAATACGAAAGTTCACCAATCATTGACATTTCAAATTCTTTCTGCATATTATTTGCTAAATCTTTACACGACTCATATTTGCTACTGCCAAATATGATATCATCTTTCTTAAACCCTTGTTGAGTGAGATAGTTGTCTAGCCTTGCATACCATGCTCGGGGTGCCTATTTCAAGCCATATATATTCAACTTACAAACCAAGTTGGGATCATCACCAAGTTGGAAACCATCTGGTTGCTCAATATAAACCTCTTCTTCAAGCTTCCCATTCAAAAACGCTGATTTCACATCTATCAAAAAAAATTGTCAAGTGACTCACACTTGTACCAACTTTTGTCCAACACTGTATCGACACTACAATTTTACTGCCAACTCTATGCAAGCATCAAACACTATACCACAACACCAACCAAATCCCTTTTTACATTTTCAACTTGGTCTATGTTTTCTACAATCATCACTGGTCACACCTTACTTTCAACTGTTCGAATCAGGAGACAACATTTTGTCAAACACTTCACGGCCAACTATAGTGCACCTTACTCAAACTCATACTTCTGGACCTCGGATAGGTATGATTCACAAAGCAAAGTTGCTCATATTGATGAGCTAAACATGAATCAATAATCAGACTTCAATAATTTTCACCACAATGTCATAATAGATCTAACAATCTTCACGTCAATGTGTAGTTCAAATACACATTGCTTTTATCGAAACACATATATGCGGCTAGGGCAACATTCTTTCACTAACCAAATTATCTGAACTGTTATAATCCTTAACTCCTGACAGTGGCAGTAAGAACCATCACCAGTACAACAATGACATATAGCAATACTACCAATAATGACAACTCTCAATTTAATCACCACCCTTCATGACACTTCCACAAACAACTACATGAATTGAAAACACACTTTGACAACTATACGACAACTTCCCTGACTACTTGCCTTTCATCCTCAGGTAATAAAAAAAATACATAGGAGCATTAAAATGAAACTTCAAGATTGCTCCCCTTGAGGATGTGCTATCTGGAGTTGCTTAGTGCAATAGCGGAGTAGTCTCCTTCAGTTCAAGGAGACACGATTTACTTTCTTCTCTTTCTCCAAACTTTCTTGAACTCGGGCTTGGATTTTTCAACTACATCCCTGTTTTGCACCTTTTTGTGAACTCAAACATTTTTCTTGTGTGGTTGTCTCTTGTGCATCCTCGATGAATGATTATTTTTCTTTCTTTTATGTACATGATTTATTCCCTGTCTGTGTTGCGTTCTTTGCATCTAATGAAATCTACTGTTTTGCTTTAGATTAGATACAAAAGTGCTTGGAAAAAACCTTGCTATGTGCCCATGACCATTACATTGAAAACATTGTACATAGTGTTCACTCAGAAATGCATATGTATTTCTACCAACATAACTCTTTGATTTATTATTCAATCCACAATAAGTTGCCTTGTGACCATACCGGTTGCATCTGAAACAATAGCCATTAAAAGTATTATTATGAATAGAGTGAGAGTGATAGAACCTCTTTTGTTGTGGTTGCTTTGTTGTAGATCTCCTTTGATATTTTCTTCCTTTTGAAGATTCAGCTTCAAACTTTTATTGCTTCGATCCTTCAATAGTGAACTTCTTCTTCTCTACAGAGTTGGAATATGAAGGTTGTTCAACTTCATATCCAAGACCACGCTTATCCGTGGAGCTTCTTTGTTGGCTTATCATTTTATCTAGCAACTTTGTGCTCTTCTCAAATTTGAGATTTGTATTGGCCTCTTCTAGTTGTTTCTTCAATAAAAAAATCTCTTCCTCTTGTTTGTAGCAACCAATCTCTTTCTCATTGATCTATGACCTGAGAGTTTCTTCAATCCTTTTGAATTCTTCTACCTATACTTTCAAACTGGTTATTATTTCATTTGCATCCTCAAGCTTTCTTGAGATTTTCTTATTCCTTTTTTTTTCTATCTTCAATTCATCCAGAGCTGCAATTAGTTCCTCTTTCAAATTTATTTTTGCATCAATTTCTTCTTCATCACATTCCTGTTCTTTTTCTATTTCTTCTTCGAGTGTCATGAAAAGACCTCCACTTGTTTCTTTTTTAGAATCATCCTCTAGGACTTCATTAAATCTCAACATATATACCTCTATGTTCTCATCGTCATTCAACTTTAAAGCTTCGAACTGAGCTTGATGTGTTTGTAACTTGGCCACCTTGATCCCATCATCTCCTTCATGAATACTCCTCAGTTTGTCCCATATTTCTTTTGCCATTTTACAACTCATGATATTTACCAGTTCACTATCTACTAATCCGCACCTGATAGCATTCTTTGCTTTTGAGTCATTCTCAAATAGATTCTTATCGGTAGCATTGGTTGGAGGAGTGATGGGTATTATGTATTCACTATCTACTGAATCCCATATGTTGTATCCCAAAGCACAAATATATGTCTGCATCCTGATTCTCCAGACCGCGTAATTAGTTTTGTCAAACAAAGGTGCTTCATTTGATGAGAATTCTTCAACCTTTTTTGGTTCAATTTTCTCTTCCACAGGAACTGAAACTAACTGATATGCCCTTTTGGAGGAGGATCTATTCTTCTTACCCATTGTGTACTAATACAAGATCAACCCTAACTAATTTAGCCTGAGAAGGGAACTTGGATCTGATACCAATTTATAATGGCATTGAGAGGGGGGGTGAATCAGTGTAGTTCTTTAAACTTAAATTCATAGCTCTTAAAACTAAAATAATTAAACCTTAAAACCAGATAAAGCAAGTATCACAAGAGAACATCACACAACATAAGATTTAACGAGGTTCACCAATCTGGCTACTCCTCAAGAATGACTGCTTGGACTACCATCCAAATCTAGCCTTTGCAAAGCACCAACTTTATAATCAATTTACCAGCACCCACTGGAAGGAGCACCAACCCCTTATTTATCTACACCAACAGAAAGGAGCACCAACCCCTGATTTACCATCACCAACTGGAAGGAGCACCAACCCCTGATTTACCAACACCAACTGGAAGGAGCACCAACCCCTGATTTATCAAATCTCTCTCACTATTTATGGAATAGACACATCTTTTGTGATCTACAATCGCACTTCACCTTCTTTGAGTCACTTATCTACGCACCCTTTGTGCTCTTACGGCCACATTTCACACTGTGACATGCATTCGACCACTCATTTGACGACTTATGCAACCACCCAACAATTCTCCAAATAGCCCTCCTTTTATAACAATATTTTCATGATGAAAACCCTAATCTTAGTCGACTTCCATAACAAATGTAAACCCTAATCTTAGTCAGCTATCATCAGTCTTAGTTGGCTTCAACTCATGAAGATATTCGGTAATTCCACTCCTCAAAGATTTCATTCAATAACAGGCCCTGTAGACGCCGCACTAACTTTTGTTCACTCTTCATATTTTAGTTGCATAAATTCACTCTGTATCTACCCCTATAAATGCTATAGAGATGTCGGTCCACTGTCATACTTCTCATTTTAGTTGGGTTCTTCTTCTTGTCTTGTGCACATACGACCTGTCACAAAATCGCGACATTTCTACCTTTGTAGCTTCTTTTGTTGCTGTTGTTGCGAAAACACATGTCGTGATATCATGACACTTTTCATTTCTCTCTCTTTCTCCTTGCTCTAGACCGCAAAAATGCTACATGTCGTGATATCACAACACTTTTTCTCCTTGCTCTTTCTCTTTGCATCGGACCGTGAAAATACAACATGTCGCGATATCGCGACACTTTTTCTCCTTGCTCTTTCTCTTAGCTTTGGCTCATGAAAATACAACATGTCGCGATATCGCGACACTTTCACCTTTGTACACTTTCTCTATTATTTTGTCATGATATCATGACATTTCTGCCTCCACAGACTTCATCTTTTCTTTTGTCATGATATCGCGACACTTCTGCTTCCATAGACTTCGACTTTGCTTTTGTTGTGAAATCATGACACTTTTGCATTTGAAGTCTTCTTCTCTACTTTTGTCATGAAATCATGACACTTCTGCTTTCGTACTTTAATTCTTTGCTTTTGTCATGAAATCACGACACTTCTACCTTCGAAGTCTTCTTTTCTTTTATCACGAAATCGTGACACTTTTGCTTTCGTACTTAGCTTCTTTGCTTTTGTCATGAAATCGCGACACTTCTGCCTTCGAAGTCTTCTTCTCTACTTTTGTCATGAAATCATGACACTTCTGCTTATGTACTTTACTTCTTTGCTTTTGTCACAAAATCGTGACACTTCTACCTTCGAAGTCTTCTTCTTTGCTTTTGTCACGAAATCGTGACAGTTCTGCTTCGTACGCTTCCTCTTTTTCTTTTGTCGCAAAAATGCGTCATGTCATGAAATCATGACACTTTGCCAACTTACTTTCTCTCTCCTATTTTAGTCGCAAAAATGCGACATGTCGCGAAATCGTGACACTTTTCCAACTTACTTTCTCTCTCCTATTTTAGTCGCAAAAATGCGACATGTCGCGAAATCACGACACTTTTCTTACTTGTTCTCTTTCTTTGAACTTGTCACGAAATCGTGACACTTCTTCCTACTTTCTCTTTTTCTTCCAACATGTCATGAAATTGTGACAGTTTTTCTTGCCTACTGTATATGTCACGATATCGCGACACTTTTATTACTTGTCTTTTTATTTGATCTTTTGCATATGGGCCACTTCGGTCTTCTTGGAAAATCACTGTACATACTCTGAATAACATTTGAAATCTTGTCCACTACATCAACCGATCTATCTAACTGTGTTGACAAAAATGACAATACTTTTGTTGCACCTTGCTCAACACGGCTTAAGGAAGAGAGTGCCCAAGGCACTCACGTAGGCAGTGTTAGCTCACACAGCTTAGATACCGCTTGGCAGCACGATGGGCAGAGGTTAGAAACGCCAAGTCCCTTTGAGGGCTCCTTTGAGGTATGCACTCTGACTTCGATATTTGCAAGGGTCAACATTTTAATTTAAAAATTTCCTTGCTATAGTTTGATTATACTTTTGTGGGAGACATAAGGTTGAGCAAGCTTTAATATTTTAATAAGGTTTGATATTTGATTAATATGAGATATTGCCTAAGAAAGCTTTGTGATTATTTTTTGAGTGCAAAAGTGTTGAAAGGAAGGATATAAAATATTTGATTTATTTTATGTTATAAGTGGTTTTTGGAGTGACAAGGTTATGCAATGTTTTGATTTATTTTATTTTATGGTACAAGTGGTCTTAGGAGTGATAAGGAAGTTGTGCATTAATTCTTTAGAAGGTTTTCTAATTAAAAACCTTGGTGAATATAATTGTGAAGTGGATTAATGTTGATTATTTTATGATCTTCTAACCCTTGTGAAGATTGGCAAAAGAATATTGTGATTGTGGCAGATTTACAAAGAGGCTTCTTCATCTTCATTAAAGGTATGGGCACATTCTCCTATTGATTGATTATGGTGGTTGATTTTTGAAAATATCTTTCAAGTGAAAATGATTGATTGTGGTTTCCTTTTCAAAAGTGATTGGTTTAATGCTTCAAGGTTTTTTGGATTGAGAGGTGTGATTAAACCTTGTTTTATAAGCATTGTTGTTGAATCCCATTGGTTGTGCAAAGAACTTGAACTTGAATTAGAAGAGAACACGAGTATAATTGTTATGTGATATTTGTTGTTGAGCATTGTCGAAAACATTTTTAGTTGGTTGATACATGCTTGGACTAGGGTTTGTGAGAAAGGGTTGTTCATTGAGGTGATTGGTTGAGTTGAGTTGATTGAGCCTGTTGTTCAAGTTCCATAAAATAAAATATTCTATATTCTTGATTTGGGTTGAGATTGAGATTTGATTATAGAACATATTGAGTCTCTAACAATTCTCTTTATGCTTCTATGATATTGATTTGAGTTGAGATTGGGATTTAAGTATAGAAAATATTGAGTCTCTAACAATTATATTTATGCTTCTATCATATTGATTTGATTTGAGATTGGGATTTGAGTATAGAACATATTGAGTCTCTAACAATTCTCTTTATGCTTCTATGAGATTGAGTTGAGATATTTATTGAGCATTAAGTATAGAACATATTGAGTCTCTAAAAATTCTCTTTATGATTCTATGATATTGGACAAGTTATGTGTGAGATTGTTAAGTAGATTTGAGACAAGTCTTTGAGAAGGCTTGTGGACTGATTTTGAGTAAGATTTTGTGGAAGCTTACTATGCCAATTTGAGCAAGTCCTAGAGAGGACTTATTGAGCATATTTGAGCAAGTCCTAGAGAGGACTTATTGAGTATATTTGGACAAGTCCTAGAGAGGACTTATTGAGCATATTTGAGTAGGTTCTGTGTGGACCTGTTGAGCAGATTTAGACAGGTTCTATGTGGACCTGTTGAGAAGATTTGAGTAGGTTCTATGTGGACCTGTTGAGAAGATTTGGACAAGTTCTGAGTGAGCTTGTTGAGCATATTTGAGCAGGTTCTAAGTGGACCTGTTGAGAAAATTTGAGAAGGTTCTGAGTGAACCTATTGAGATAGAGCTTTGGAGGTGATAGAGTATAGAGGACAGAGTCTCAATGGATAGAGATCCAACATCAAGGATAATTTAAGACAGATATAGGTGAGGAGTATTCAAGTGGAGAGAGATCCACCAGTCAGTGCAATAGAGAGATAGAGTCTTCTAGAAGATCACTAGCCAGAGCAGAAGGCGAAAGAGTTCTCCTATGGAAGAGATCCACGAGTGTGAGATTAGGGGATCAAAATCTCCTTTGGACAGAGGTCAATAAACATTGTACTTGGAAAGGATTCCCAAAATATTATTTGAGAAATATTTAGAAGATATATTTTTTTGTGGAGGTATCCCACATTGGGTGAACCATGTTAAAAATGATGTCTCTCATGTATGTGATGCTTTGTGTGATGTTCACTATTTTATTAATGTTGATGCTACTATTTTGGGAAATTTTTTATGTTATATTGTTCACCCCCCTCTCAGTATAAGCACATGTTCTTAAATTTGTATCAGAGTCGATCTCTCTGTGAAGATTTTAACAGCTTGGAAGAGGATCCTTCAGTAACACACATGTGCTCATAGAGTGAATAAAGTATAGATTTTGAGGAAGCACTCTTCAACTATCTCCAAGATCTTGAAAGGATTCAAGAAGAGAGTGCACAACTAAAGGAACAAATCCAAAATGATGAATTGGCAAGAATTGAGCTTCTACAAAGGTTAATAGAACTCGAAATAGAAGTGAAAGAAAGAAGAGATATTGAACATCAGTTGAGAGACATGTTGGAAGCCAAATAAGCAAGACTTGAGAAAGTGGCAACAAAAATTGTTATGCTAAAATGTAGAACTGAAATAAACAAGAGATTACAATGAGCTGCACCAAATAAGCAAGAGGTAGGAACATCAAATATAAGGGAGGTATATTACCATATATCAAGGAAATAAGACCAAAAAAGGAAGAATACTAGGTCAAGTCCTCATCAAAAAAGGTTACAAAATTCTTTTCATGGACATTGTTTTTCTTGTAATAAATATGGTCATAGAGCTATGCAATATACTAGCAGAGACAATAATAGTAGTACAGATTCTCTTGCACCACATATGGATGATGATGTTAAGTGTTACAAATGCAATAGTTTTGGTCATATAGCTAGAAGGTGCAAACTAGAAATCTCTAAGTCTAGTAGAAAGACCACAATTCAAATTACTAGAAAAGAAGAAAAAGGGAAAGAAAAATTAAAATCCTTGCTAGTTCAAATAGCATTGCATGCTCAGGATAAAGAAGAAAAATTATTTTTGGATAGTGGATGTTCTAGACACATGACAGGAGAAAAAGACAAGTTTATAGTTTTTAAAGAAGGAAATAGAGGGTCAGTAAACTTTGGGGATAATGGTTTAGCAAATATTTGTGGAAAAGGAACTCTAAGTATAGGCAATGGGAAAGCAAAAGCTGAAAATGTTCTATATGTGGAAGGTTTGAAACATAATCTCTTGAGCATTAGTCAACTCTGTGATCAAGGTCATATGGTAATTTTTCATCAAGATAGATGTGAAGTAAGGAAATCTGAATCTGGAAAACTAGTAGCTAGCACTATAAGAGAAAGAAATATTTATGTACTCAATGATATCAAAAAGGAAAAATGTCTCTTATCCAAAGAAAATGAGATCCAATTTCAATATACAAGATTGGAATCAAAGGAGAATCTTCTAATGGCTTTTGAAGATAAAGAAGGTGGTTCAATAGAAGACAAACCAAAAGGAAGTAATGATAAGGACAAAGGCAAACAAATAGAAGATTATTCAGTATAGAATGGTTATGATCTCAAGGGAGAACTTATCTATTCCCTTGAAACAGTAAAGAAGGTTAGAAAGCAACACTCCAATATTGAAAATCAGTTTCAATAATATGATGAAGAAAGGTTATTGCTCATAGAGGATTTAGAGAAATCAAAGGCTAAGGTAAGAAAGTTCAAGGATAAGTTAGAAGCAAAGATTTTGGAATGTGAGAAGTTAGAACAAGAAGTGGCTACTATAAAAGAAGACTTAAAGGACTCCAAGATCAAGATGAAGAGTTTCACAAATAGCTCTAAGAACTTGGATAAGTTCATATGTGGACAACAACAAACATCATGTTCAATAGGTCTTGGATTTGGAAAGGTTCAAAAGAAACAAGAAAAAGAATCTACTTCAAGTCTTGATGAAGAAGAAACTTTAGAAGAAGATACATCAGAAGAAGATAATTTAAGTGAAAGTGGGACATCAGATGATGATTTGGACAACAAAGAGTTCAATAAAGAGTGGAAAAATGCACAAAGAAGATACAAATGAAACAAAAATTAGAACAAGAGACCAATGAGGTTAAGACAATGAGGCTTTAATGGAAGATGCTTTTCATGTCACAGGTTTGGAAACATGGCTTCATAATGCAGGACTCATGAAAGATAGGTATATGGAAAGAATAGCTTTTCCAAGGTTATTGCTACTCATGTAATGAGTTTGGTCACAAGGCAATGAATTGTAGGATTAATGACAAAAGAGGATATGGCTTCATTAGGAGAAATCCTAAGACAATTGCACATCCAAAGAATAATAACATTAAGTGTTATAAGTGCAATAACGATGGTCACATAACAAGATGGTGTAGAGCAAATATTCCAGAAACATGCATGATTAGGAATAAAAACATGAATAGGAATAGGAATATGAACAAAAAAAGGAATATGAACAGAAATAAGAAGATGAACAGGAATAGAGACTTAGAAAATAATAGAGACTCATAAAAGAATAAGGATAAGAACAAGGATGAGAACCGAAATAGGAACATGGATGAGAACAAGAATAGGAACAGGAACAAAAGTGACGATAGGAACAAGGATGATGACTTGGAAAGAAATAGTGAGCAGATTCAAAAGACTCACAGAAGAAGAGAGAAAGATAAAGGTACAGATTTGTGCTTTTGGGGAGTAGAAATACTCCCACCCTAGAATTAACCACCTCATGTGGAGGTGGAGGAGGGGCTAAGCTAAGAGGCTCATTCTTATCCTCGAGATCCAAAGGTGACCCTTTGCCATTGATGTCAAAGCGGGAAATATTTGTGTATTGGGGAGATATTTGATATGAGATTTGATACTTGAGAGAGCATTGAGCCAGGGGGAGTAGAAAATAAGGTCAGGTTTTAGTAAAATGAATATGGGTTGCCATCAATGACAAAGGGGGAGATTGTTGGACATTTTGAGTCCCCAAGCTAAAAGTTGTCATTGATGTCAAAAGGACCTATGTAAGTAAGCACTATGATTTTGCTGCATAAAGAGCTTCATGAGAAGCAAATATTTTGATCAAAGGTTCTAGAAGGGATGCATGGCATTTAGTTCCAAAAGGAGCTTCAAGGGAAGCTTAGCAAAAGGTTTTTATGAAAACCAAGGAAGGCAAGGAAAGGTTTTATTTAAAACCAATGGATGGCAGATTTGAAATGGGTTTTTCTTAAAACCCAAGTTGGCTTTTTGTTTCATCGAAAAAAGTGCCCCGATGATGGAGAAATTTAATTTTAAAGGTTTAGTTTAAATTTAAATTTATTTAAAATTTAAATTTATTTAAAATTTAAATTTTAATTTTAAAATTAAATAAAAGGTTTTTCCCTTCTTTCTTATTGGCGTCGTCAACGTCATGAGGGCAATGTTAAAAGGGCCGATGTATTCACATTGAAGGATGGCTTATATAAATAAGCCAAAGTTTTCCATTTAATATATGAAGAAGTGTCAAAATATTTTCGAAAACCCAAAGTATTTTTGCATCCAAATATAGCGCAACAAATTTCATGGAGTGTGACGTGGGCAGTCATGTCGTGGATGGTCAAATTTTTTGTGCCTTGTGAGGAAAGCACACGTAAATTAAGGAAGAGAGTTCCCAAGGCACTCATGTGGGCAGTGTTAGCTCACACGGCTTAGCTATCGCTTGGCAGTACAGTGGGCAGAGGTTCGAAACACCAAGGCCCTTCGAGGGCTCCTTTGAGGTATGCACTCCGACTTTGATATTTGCGGGGGTAAACATTTTAATTAAAATATTTGCTTGCTATAGTTTGATTATATTTTTGTGGGATATATAAGGTTGAGCAAGCTTTAATATTTTAATAAGGTTTGATATTTTATTAATGTGAGATATTGCCTAAGAAAGCTTTGTGATTATTTTTTGAGTGCAAAAGTGTTGAAAGGAAGGATATAAAATATTTGATTTATTTTATGGTATAAGTGGTTTGTGGAGTGACAAGGTTATGCAATGTTTTGATTTATTTTATTTTATGGTACAAGTGGTTTTAGGAGTGATAAGGAAGTTGTGCATTTATTCTTAAGAAGGTTTTATAATTAAAAGCCTTGGTGAATATAATTGTGAAGTGGAGTAATGTTGATTATTTTATGATCTTCTAACCGTTGTGAAGATTGGAAAAGAATATTGTGATTGTGGCATATTTCCAAAGAGGATTCTTCATCTTCATTAAAGGTATGGGCACATTCTCCTATTGATTGATTATGGTGGTTTATTTTTGAAAATATCTTTGGAGTAAAAAGGATTGATTGTGGTTTCCTTTTTGAAAGTTATTGGTTTAATGCTTCAAGGTTTTCTGGATTGAGAGGTGTTATTAAACCTTGTTTTATAAGCATTGTTGTTGGAGCCCATTGGTTATGCAAAGAACTTGAACTTGAGTTAGAAGAGAACATGAGTATCATTTTTATGTAAGATTTTTTTTTGAGAATTGTTGGAAATATTTTGAGTTGGTTGATACATGCTTGGACTAGGGTTTGTGAGAAAGGGTTGTTCATTGAGGTGATTGGTTGAGTTGAGTTGATTGAGCTTAATAAAGTGGATGCATGTGCTTGTTCAAGTTCCATAAAACAAACTATTTTATATTCTTGATTTGAGTTGAGATTGAGATTTGAGTATAGAACATATTGAGTCTCTAAAAATTCTCTTTATGATTCTATGAGATTTATTTGAGTCGAGATTGGGATTTGAGGATAGAAATATTGAGTCTCTAACAATTCTCTTTATGCTTCTATCAGATTGATTTGAGTTGATATTGGGATTTGAGTATAGAACATATTGAGTCTCTAACAATTCTCTTTATGCTTCTATGAGATTGAGTTGAGATATTGATTTAGCATTAAGTATAGAACATATTGAGTCTCTAAAAATTCTCTTTATGATTCTATGAGATTGGACAAGTTTTGTGTGAGCTTGTTAAGTAGATTTGAGACAAGTCTTTGAGAAGGCTTGTGGACTAATTTTGAGTAAGATTTTGTGGAAGCTTACTATGCAGATTTGAGCAAGTCCTAAAGAGGACTTATTGAGAATATTTGAGCAAGTCCTAGAGAGGACTTATTGAGCAGATTTGGACAAGTCATAGAGAGGACTTATTGAGCATATTTGAGCAGGTTCTATCTGGACATGTTGAGCAGATTTGGATAGGTTCTGTGTGGATATTTTGAATAGATTTAAGTAGGTTCTATGTGGACCTATTGAGCATATTTTGACAAGTTTTGAGTGAGCTTGTTGAGCATATTTGAGCAAGGTTTGAGTGGACCTATTGAGCATATTTGAGAAGGTTCTGAGTGAACCTATTGAGATAGAGCTTTGGAGGTGATAGAGTATAAAGGAAAGAGTCTCAGTGGATAGAGATCTAGAATCCATGACAATTGAAGACATATCTGAGTGAGGAGTCTTCAAGTGGAGAGAGATCCACCAGTTAGTGTAGTAGATAGACAAAGTATTCTAGAAGATCACTAGCTAGAGCAAAAGGAGAAAGAGTTCTCCTATGGAAGAGATCCACAAACTTGAGATTAGGGGATCAAAATATCCTTTTAATAGAGGTCCATAAACATTGTACTTGGGAAGGATTCGCAAAATATTAGTTGAGAAATATTTAAAAGAAATATTTTTTTGTTGAGGTAGCCCACATTGGGTGAACCATGTTCAAAATGATGTCTCTCATGTTTGTTATGCTTTGTGTGATGTTCACTATTTTATTAATGCTAATACTACTATTTTGGGAAAATATTTATGTTATACTGTTCACCCCCCCTCTCGGTATAAGCACATATTCTTCATAACCACATTAAATCCTCAACTCTTAAGCACCATAGGTGCTAATGACTCATATAGCTATATAATAAAAATAAAACAAAGGGAGAGGCTTTCACAACTTAAGCAAAACTTAATCCTGTACAACAACCTCTACTACAAGAACATCGATCTGATTTCCTTACACACTTAGGTTTAATAAGATTGACTCACAAACCAGAGTCTAACACAACTACCAAGAAATAAGTACCAACTGTTGAGCAAGATGCAGCAAAAGTATTGTCATTGTTGTCAACATAGACAGATAGATCAGTTGATGCAGTGGACAGGAGTTCAGAGGTCAGTCAGAACATGTACAGTGAATTTCCAAGAAAACAGAAGTGGCCCAGATTTAGAAAATCAAAGAAAAAGACAAGTAAGAAAACTGTCGCGATATCGCGACATGTTTTCTGTCGCGATATCACGATAGGTTGAGAAGAAAGAAGGCAGAAAGAAAAACGTCATGATTTCATGACATATCGAAGGAGAGAGAAGGTGCAAGCAAAATTGTCATGATTTCGCGACATGAACGAGGAGAGAGAAGGCGCAAGCAAAATTGTCATGATTTTGCGACATGAACGAGGAGAGAGAAGGCGCAAGCAAAATTGTCGTGATTTCATGACATGAATGAGGAGAGAGAAGGCGCAAGCAAAATTGTCACGATTTTGTGACATGACCGAGGAGAGAGAAGATGCAAGGAAAATTGTCACGATTTCATGACATGTTGGAGGCAAAGAAGCCAAGTGGAAAAACTATCGTGATTTCGTGACATGTTGGAAGCAAAGAAGGCAAGTAAGAAAACTGTCGTGATTTCATGACATGTTTGGAAAGTAGGCGCAAGCAAAGAAAACTATCATGATTTTGCAACATGTTGGCAGAGAAGGAGGCAAGTAGAAAAACTATCATGATTTCATGACATGTTTGAAGAAGAAGTGTAGGCAAAGAAAACTGTCATGATTTTGTGACATGTTTAGAAAGTGCAAGGAAGACTATCGTGATTTTGTGACATGTTTAGTTAGCACAAGGAAAGTTGTCGTGATTTCATGACAGGATCGAAGAGAAAGTGCCAAGGAGAGAAAGTGTCACGATTTTATGACAGGATCGAAGAGAAAGTGCCAAGGAGAGAAAGTGTCATGATTTCATGACAGGTTGAAGAGAAAGTTCCAAGGAGAGAAAGTGTCACGATTTCATGACAGGGTCGAAGAGAAGTGCAAGGAAGAGAAAGATGTCATGATTTTGTGACATGTTTCATTTTTGCTGGCCAAAGACAGAAAAGGCACAAGGCAACGAAAGTGTCACGATTTCATGACATGTTCCGTTTTTATGGGCGAAAGGAAGAAAAGGCAAAGGCAGAGAAAGATGTCACGATTTCGTGACATGTTCCATTTTCACGGGTGGAAGGAAGAAAAGGCAAAGGCAGAGAAAGATGTCACGATTTCATGACATGTTTTATTTTCGTGGGTGGAAGGAAGAAAAGGCAAAGGCAGAGAAAGATGTCATGATTTCGTGACATGTCTGGTTTTTGCTAGAGCAAGCCAAGAAGAGTAGCGAGAAGGCGAAAGTGTCATGATTTCGTGACATGTCTAGTTTTCGCGGGTGCAAGCGAAGAAGTGGACAAGGAGGCAAAAACTGTCATGATTTCATGACATGCTATTTTTTTGCGGGTAAAAGGTGAGAAGGGCAGAAAGATACAGAAGTGTCATGATTTTGCGATAGGTCGCAACAACACGATAACAGACAGTTAACTGGAACAGAACAACAGTTAAAGGGGCAGTTGTAGAGGAAAAGCATGGAGCCAAAAAAAAGAAGAGGTAACTGGAGTGAATGCGTCAGTTACAGATGCAGTCATGCAACTTTTTAAGAACTGGAGTTAACTCGAAGTAAATCGAACAGTCGCATTAATAGAATCATAAAATGCATGCATGCACAGAAATGAATTCGTACAGTCATGGTAGAGATATACGTTGCATGTAACGTAATAATGCACACTCTATAAATATAGAAGGAGTTACAGTTGACAAGTGGCAGAAGAGAATAATAAAAGAACAGTTACGGGTTGCATGCGTAAATATGGAAGCTAAAAATAGAGACTTATTTGTTATAAAAGTAGATCTACGTGAAGTATATTGCTGCTGCTGTAAGTGAGAATTTGCTGCGTAAAGAGGGTGAGAAGAGGGCCGAGAGAGAGATAAGCAGAGCCGTGAGAGTGTGTAGAGTTTAATCAAGTTTAATTAATTGCAGACCAGTCAGGGTCGTGTAAACAACGAAGGCATTTTTATGTCACTGAATTAAATCAGAATTGCAGTCCAAGTTGGTGCTTGGCATTAGGGGTTGGTGCTCCTATCTATTGCAGCAGAAAAACAAGGGGTTGGTGCTCCTTCCAGTGGGTTTTGGTAAAGTGTTTGTAAAATTGGTGTTTTGCAAAGGCTGGATTTGGATAGAAGTCCAAGCAGTCATTTTTGAGGAGTAGCCAAATTGGTGAACCTCGTTACATTGTGTGTTGTGGTGTGCTCTCTTGTGATTATTGCTTTATCTATTTTCTAGTTCTCTTTGCTTTAGTTTTAAGGATTGCAGATCAGATTTTTAGCTACACTGATTCACCCCCCCTCTCAGTGTCATTGTGAGAATATCAATTGGTATCAGAGCGAGGTTCCTGAACTAAGCTTAATTAGCTAAGGTGATCTTGGAAGGAACACAATGGCAGGTAATGAAGGATTTTCATCAAACAAAGCTCCTTTATTCAATGGAACTAATTACTCATTCTGGAGACTCAGGATGCAGACATATCTGAGTGCGTTAGGATACGACATTTGGGATTCAATAGAAAATGGATACACAGTACCCGCTACTCCTCCAACAGATACTGTCGATAAGAAACTATCTGAGAATAACTCCAAAGCAAAGAATGCCATAATGTGTGGGCTAGTAGACAGTGAACTGATAAGGGTCATGAGCTGTAAATCGGCAAAAGACATGTGGGACAAATTGAAGAGCATCCATGAAGGAGACAACAAGATCAAGGAAGCCAAGCTGCAAACGCATCGAGCTCAGTTCGAGGCATTACAAATGAATGACGATGAGAACATAGAGGCCTATATGCTGAGAGTCAATGGAGTCATTAATGCAATCAGAGGACTCGGCGAAGAGATCGAAGATGCGGTTGTCATGAAAAAGGTACTTAGAACTCTTCACAAAAGATTTAATTCTAAAGTTTTTGCAATAGAAGAGGCTAAAGATCTAAATAATTTTAGCATGGATGAGATGCATGGTTCTTTGACTGCATACAAAATGAGAATAGGACAAACTAAGCCCATAGACAGAGAAGCTACTTTTAAAGCACACAAGAATACAAAAGCTGAACAAGAATCTGAGGATGAAGAGACATCGGATGAAACGGAAGCCAACTTTGTTCGAAAACTTACAAAGGGAAAAGGAAAGTATAGAGGAAAGTTACCGTTTAAGTGTTTCAATTGTGGAGGGGTTGGTCACTTTGTAGCTAAGTGTCCAATGAATGAGAAAACCAAAAGTGATGAAGGGTCACACCAAGAAAGAAGTGACTGGAAGAAGAAACCAAATTTTAGGAAAAGCAATTTCAAAAAGAAAAGTTTCATATCCAAGAATGTCAGCTCTTTTGAAGAAAGCTCAGGTGAAGACTCTGAAGAAGAAACAGGTGAAGCTCTGTTCATGGCATTTGAAGAAGCAAAAATAGAAGAAAAATAGGAAGGTGATACAAAAAGTAAGGATGAGGTTGAAGTTTATCTGGAAGGAGAGTTGGTTGCTGCACTTAAAGAGTTGAAGACAGAAAGGAAAAAGAACAATAAGGTCTCAAGAAAGCTTGAGGATGCGAATGACATAATAAACAGTTTGAAAGTACAGACAGAAGAATTTAAGAAAATGTCTGAAGAACTTGAAGTACAATTAACCATGAGAATAGATGAGTGCAACAAACTAGAAGAAGAGATTGTTGTTTTAAGAATGCGGCTAGAAGAAAAGAATCAAAAATTGAGTTGCTATCACAAACTTGAAGGAAGTTCTGCAAAGCTTGAAAATATTATAAATAGTCAGAGGACTACAAGCATCAAGTTTGGCTTGGGGTTTGTCGAAGGAGAATCATCAAGTGGATCAAAGGCCATGACTGTAGAACCAGTAAAGAAAGAGGATAAGATCAAGGTTGACCAAAGAAAAATGAATCTTGCAAAAGAAAGCAACAATGCCAGGCATGAGAAGACTGTTGACAATGAGGGATTCACAAAAGTCACACATCAAAGGAGAAGAAAATTTGTGGCTCCTACTACAAATTGGCAAAGACCAACTCCCAGGTTCAATCATTCCTTTTTTGGTTATTGTTTTAAATGCAATACTTACGGTCATAAGATTTCAGACTGCATTTATAATATAGGACAAAGAAATTTTTCTAGTAGAAATGTATTTTCACCCTTGATGGATTATGCAGTAGAATGCTATAACTGTCATAACTTTGGACACATTGCAAGAAACTGTAGAAGCACATATGCAGAAAATAAATATCAGGGAAGAAGATCTCAACCAAACAGTTTAAGGCAAAATAGAAAATTCCCAGATAAACATGCACAGGCCACTGACAAAGAAAAGTCTAAACAAGTGACCAAAACTACAGTCAAATCAGAATGGAAAGAAAAGGAGCAACTCAAGGAAGAAAAGGAATCCTTGATTGTACAGACAACATTCAAAGCATAGAACAAATCTGCACCATGGATATTGGATAGTGGATGCTCCAGTCACATGACAGGAGATAAACAAAAATTTGAAAAATTACAAAAATATGAAGGGGGCTCTGTAAAGTTTGGAAATAATGATGGAGCCAAAATAGTTGGCAAAGGATCAGTCAAGATAAGTGATGGAAAGATCAATTCCAAAGAAGTTCTGTTTGTAGTTGGTTTGAAGCACAACTTACCGAGCGTAAGTCAAATCGTGACGAGAGGTCATGAAGTCATCTTTAAAAAATAGGGCTGTGAAGTCAGAAAAGCACATAGTGGGAAGCTGATAGCTACTGGATCGAGGACTTCTGGAAATCTATATACTCTCTCAGAAACTTCAGAAGGATCATGCTTGATTGGACAAGAAGATGAAAATTGGCTGTGGCACAAGAGGCTCGGTCATATTAGCTTTGACAATCTGGTAAAAATAAGTTCAAAAAGAGCAGTAAGAGATATACCTACTATTGGCAAACCAGTAAATAGCATCTGTGCATCATGCCAAAAAGGGAAGCAAACCAGATCCACATTTAAAGCAAAGGAATACTTCACCAGCAAACCGTTAGAGCTGATACATACTGATTTATGTGGACCCATGAGAACACAAAGCATAAATGGTGACAAATACTTTATGTTGTTCATAGATGACTACTCCAGAATGACATGGGTGCTATTTTTAAAGCTTAAATCAGATGCCTTCGAGATGTTCAAGATTTTTAAAAAATAGGTTGAGAATCAAATTGGAAAAAGAATTAAATGCCTAAGATCAGATAGAGGAGGAGAGTTTATCTCAGAGGAGTTTGTAGAATACTGTCAAAAATATGGGATCAGAAGACAGTTTTCAGCAGCAAGGACACCTCAGCAGAATGGTGTTGTTGAAAGGAAGAACAAGACTGTGCAAGAAATGGCATGGACAATGTTGGCTGAGAACAAAATAGCTGACAGATTTTGGAAAGAGGCAGTACATACTGTAGTTTACATTCAAAACAGGTGCATGTTAAGGACGCATGAAAGCAAAACACCTTATGAGCTGTGGTTCGGCAGGAAAGCAACAACAAGATACTTCAAAGTGTTCGATAGCAAGTGTTATATCAAACGAACTGAAGATAATCTCGGTAAGTTCGAAGACAGAGCTGACGAAGGTATTTTTCTTGGTTACTCGACAAAAAGCAAAGCCTACACATGTTACAACAAGAGGCTAAAGAAAATTGTGGAGAGTGCAGATGTTAAAGTTGATGAAGGTAGAAATCGAGAAATTACTCATCAAGAAAACTACCCTATTTATGAAGAAGTCATTGAAGGAGATGAAGAAATGGAAACAGAAGAAAATCAAAAAATTGACCCAGCTGATTTAAGAATTGACTCAGAAGAAGAAGAGAACAAGAAATTCAAAACAGGTAGCTGGCAGAAAAATCATCCCAGAGAACAGATTATTGGGGACCCAACAGTTGGTATTCAGACAAGAAGAGCCGTAGTACGGAACTACTCTCTTTTATCCAGCATTGAACCCAAAAATATTGTTGAAGCAAGCACAGATGAAAGTTGGATGAAGGCAATTAATGAAGAACTAGATCAGATTGAGAAAAAAAAAACCTAGGAATTAGTACCACGGCCAGCAAATAAAAACATAATCGGTACTAAATGGATTTTTCGAAATAAATTAAATGAAGACGGGCAGGTTGTCATAAATAAGGCAAGATTGGTCTAGTAAAGGCTATTCTCAGGTTGAAGGCATTGATTTTGAGGAAACCTTTGCACCGAGTAGCTAGACTAGAAGCAATCAGAATGTTTCGGCTTTAGCAGTCCATAAAAACTTCAAAGTATATCAAATGGACGTAAAATCAGCATTTCGAATGGAAATCTGGAAGAAGAGGTTTACATTGAACAGCCAGATGGCTTTCAACTCGGTGACAATCCCGATTTTGTTTGCAGGTTAAAGAAAGCATTGTATGGTCTGAAACAGGCACCCAGAGCATGGTATGCAAGGCTGGATAACTATCTTATTAAACAGGGGTTCAAGAAAGGTATGGTGGACAACAATTTATATATCAAAACAGAGAATGGCCATCTTATTGTACTTGTTGTTTATGTAGATGATATAATATTTGGCAGCAGCATGGATGAATATTGTAGAGACATAGCAAATAAAATGAAGACAGAATTTGAGATGTCAATGATTGGTGAACTTTCTTATTTCCTCGGACTGCAAGTCAATCAAAGTAAAAAGGGCATTTTTATCTCTCAAGTAAAATATGTGAAAGAAATGCTGAAAAAGTTCACAATGGAGGATAGTAAACCTGTCAAGCACTCCCATGACAACAGGTTGCAAGTTGAGCAAGGATGACAAATCTCCAGATGTAGATCAAACCATGTACAGGTCTATGATTGGAAGCCTACTGTATTTGACAGCCACTAGACCAGATATATTACAGGAAGTATGCATGGTAGCAAGATTTCAGGCTAGTCCCAAAGAGACTCATGTGACAACGGTAAAGAGGATTTTTAGGTACCTCAAGGGTACTATGGAGTATAGGTTGTGGTACCCAAAAGGTAAGGACTTCACTCTTATTGCATATTCTGATGCAGATTGGGCAGGATGTATTGATGACAGAAAGAGTACCAGTGGAGGAGCATTTTATCTTGGAGACAGGCTGGTAGCTTGGCACAACAAGAAACAAGAATCAGTCTCTCTATCCACAGTAGAGGTAGAATACATTGCAGCAACAACATGTTGTACATAGATATTATGGATGAGACAAACACTGAAAGATCTTGGTATTCACTTCAAAGAGCCAATTTTAGTTAAATGTGATAACACCAGTGCTATAAACATATCAAAGAATCCGGTTATGCATTCTCGAACCAAACATATTGCAATCCGGTATCACTTCTTAAAGGATAAAGTTGCAGAAGGTGAGGTCAAATTGGATTTTGTTTCGACTACAGAGCAAGTAGCAGATATATTCACAAAACCATTGCCAAAGGAAGTTTTTGAGTACCTTCGGAGTAAGTTGGGAGTAGTCACATTTCCCAAGAACTGACTATCAATTGGGATCACATTCTCGGGGGGAGTACTTATGCCTATGTTTATAGTTTTGCTCATATTCATGATTTTTGCTAACTATAACAATGTGTATATGAGAATGTTGTGCATAGACTCAGGGGGAGTCTGCAGCAGCCCTTTGGTATTATTGTCAAAGGGGGAGAAGGATTACAAGAAAGTGCATGAGTGTTGCCAACAATTCCAAAGGGGGAGATTGTTGAGCAAGGTGCAGCAAAAGTATTGTCATTGTTGTCAACACAGACAGATAGATCAGTTGATGTAGTGGACAAGAGTTCAGAGGTCAGTCAGAACATGTACAATGAATTTCCAAGAAGACAGAAGTGGCCCAGATTCAAAAAATCAAAGAAAAAGACAAGTAAGAAAATTGTCACGATATCGCGACATGTTTTCTCGATATCGCGACAGGTTGAGAAGAAAGAAGGCAGAAAGAAAAACGTCATGATTTCACGACATATCGAAGGAGAGAGAAGGCGCAAGCAAAATTGTCATGATTTCATGACATGAACGAGGAGAGAGCACAAGAAAATTATTACGACATGAACGAGGAGAGAGAAGGCGCAAGCAAAATTGTCACGATTTCATGACATGAACGAGGAGAGAGAAGGCACAAGCAAAATTGTCATGATTTCGTGACATGAACGAGGAGAGAGAAGACGCAAGGAAAACTATCATGATTTCGTGACATGTTGGAGGCAAAGAAGCCAAGTGGAAAAACTGTCATGATTTCATGACATGTTGGAAGCAAAGAAGGCAAGTAAGAAAATTGTCATGATTTCATGACATGTTTGGAAAGTAGGCGCAAGCAAAGAAAACTGTCATGATTTCATGACATGTTGGCAGAGAAGGAGGCAAGTAGAAAAACTATCATGATTTCATGACATGTTTGAAGAAGAGGCACAGGCAAAGAAAACTATCACGATTTCGTGACATGTTTAGAAAGTGCAAGGAAGACTGTCACGATTTCGTGACATGTTTAGTTAGCACAAGGAAAGCTATCGTGATTTCGTGACAGGATCGAAGAGAAAGTGCCAAGGAGAGAAAGTGTCATGATTTCATGATAGGATCGAAGAGAAAGTGCCAAGGAGAGAAAGTGTCACGATTTTGTGACAGGTTGAAGAGAAAGTGCCAAGGAGAGAAAGTGTCATGATTTCATGATAGGGTCAAAGAGAAGTGCAAGGAAGAGAAAGATGTCATGATTTCGTGACATGTTCCATTTTTGCTGGCCAAAGACAGAAAAGGCACAAGGCAGAGAAAGATGTCATGATTTCGTGACATGATTTTCATGGGCAAAAGGAAGAAAAGGCAAAGGCAGAGAAAGATGTCATGATTTCGTGACATGTTCCGTTTTCGTAGGTGGAAGGAAGAAAAGGCAAAGGCAGAGAAAGATGTCATGATTTCGTGACATGTTCCATTTTCACGGGTGGAAGGAAGAAAAGGCAAAGGCAGAGAAAGATGTCATGATTTTGTGACATGTCTAGTTTTCGCTAAAGCAAGCCAAGAAGAGTAGCGAGAAGGTGAAAGTGTCATGATTTCGTGACATGTCTAGTTTTCATGGGTGCAAGTGAAGAAGTGGACAAGGAGGCAGAAACTATCACGATTTCGTGACATGCTATTTTTTCATGGGCAAAAGGCGAGAAGGGCAGAAAGATACAAAAGTGTCACGATTTCGCGATAGGTCGCAACAGCACGATAACAGACAGTTAACTGGAACAGAACAACAGTTAAAGGGGCAGTTGTAGAGGAAAAGCATGCAGCCAAAAAAAGAAGAGGTAACTAGAGTAAATGCGTCAGTTACAGATGCAGTCATGCAGCTTTTTAAGAACTGGAGTTAACTGGAGTAAATCGAACAGTCGCATTAATAGAATCGTAAAATGCATGCATGCACAGAAATGAATTCGTACAGTCATGGTAGAGATATACGTTGCATGTAACGTAATAATGCACACTCTATAAATACAGAAGGAGTTACAGTTGACAAGTGGCAGAAGAGAATAATAAAAGAACAGTTACGGGTTGCATGCATAAATATGGAAGCTAAAAATAGAGACTTATTTGTTATAAAAGCAGATCTACGTGAAGTATATTACTACTGCTGTAAGTGAGAATTTGCTACATAAAGAGGGTGAGAAGAGGGCCGAGAGAGAGATAAGCAGAGCCATGAGAGTGTGTAGAGTTTAATCAAGTTTAATTAATTGCAGACCAGTCAGGGTCGTGTAAATAGCGAAGGCATTTTTATGTCACTGAATTAAATTAGAATTGCAGTCCAAGTTGGTGCTTGGCATTAGGGGTTGGTGCTCCTATCTGTTGCAGCAAAAAAACAAGGGGTTGGTGCTCCTTCCAGTGGGTGCTGGTAAAGTGTTTGTAAAATTGGTGTTTTGCAAAGGCTAGATTTGGATAGAAGTCCAAGCAGTCATTTTTGAGGAGTAGCCAAATTGGTGAACCTCGTTACATTGTGTGTTGTGGTGTGCTCTCTTGTGATTATTGCTTTATCTATTTTCTAGTTCTCTTTGCTTCAGTTTTAAGGATTGCAGATCAGATTTTTAGCTACACTGATTCACCCCCACCTCTCAGTGTCATTGTGAGAATATCACCAACCAAATAGAGTACAATTCTCTATGGGAGGATCAAAATAATAAAAAAACTAGCCCATGATAGCAACACAAATATCTACTAGATAGAGAACTCAAGCTTAACAAAATGGAGCCTCTTAAAACAACTACCCAAGAGCCCAAAAAATGCCAACCATACACCTAAAAAATAGAGCTAGAAAAGTAATTTAATGTAAGCAAAAGAAAAAAATCATAAACATCATCCTTTAATATAGATATAATTCGAGGACTAGTACCTCAGCTTGGATGCTATCCAAAATAGTGCTTATTTACTTCGGATTTGATCCTTTCTTTCTCTACTTTCATGCTAATCTAAAACTTGGTAAAATTTCCTTCTATATGAACTTCGTAAGCCTTCCTCAAGAATATGTTAATAAACCTTCTTACATGCCCGAATGAGTAATGCCTTGTGCGTTACAAGAGCCTTTCCAATTTTCCAATGCAAAATTGTATTCCATAGGGTGGACTTACCCATAATTGAGCTTAATTACTCAATAATTACCTTTGTACAAAGGTTATCTAATATTAACTTCCAAAGAACAATCTTACCAAATAATAATTCCATTAAATTTCTTCTAATGTTAATTTAATTTACTAACATTAATAGTATCTCTAAATATCGAATATTAGTATTAATTACTACAATCGATCTTAATTGTCAACACTTGTCTTGGTGACAAGATTACAAATCCAATGATCTCCAAAATCTAGCATAAGCATAAATGCATTACAAAAACCAAAATACCTATTGATAATATGCACAAACCATGCTACTCCTTAAGCAGATGGTTTTATGATAACTAACATGTTATCCTTCACCTACTAAGGATGGCTCATTTGCTAATAGAAACCTCCTTGCTTGATGGTTTATTTTAATCAAATACACACAAACATATGTAATGTATCTATATGAGGGTATCATTTTACCCTTGAGCTATCAATGAGAATGTCATCCATCATTTCCCAATTTTCTCTCAACTCTAGTGGTTATCCCATACGAATCCACTCATGAGTGTACCTGGTCCTGCAACCATAAAATCATTAGTAGTTCCATATTTTGTGTAAATACAACTACAAGAGGTTAGAACAAGAACCTCCAATCACATGAAATTGTGACAAAAAGAAATAAAGCAAAAGATAAAATTCACAATCACACAAAAGTTACAATAGATGGAAATAATATGATAAATGTTTTCTTTCTCATTCTTGGATTTTCCCTTTTATAATGCAATACCAAGGGAATATATATCCCAAAAGAAACCCTAAAACAAAACCCTAAATCTTAAGACCTAAAAATAAAAAATTACTTTTTTTTTTAATTTTATGATTATTTTTTTTTCTAGGTTAATTTGTCTTTAGTGCAAAACCTAAATCACCTAGAAAAACTTGGATAGCCCTAAAAATTTATATGCACATTTGTATCAACTATATTAAACCTTCTAGAAAATCTCAACACCTATTGATGCCTAAATAAGAAGTTATCCTAGATATGTTTTCTTCCAAATTAAAAAAAAAAACACTAAATCCCATTTTCGGGGTATTAGATGAAGGAATTAGAACTTGAAAAAAGCCTAAAAATACAACTAGACGACTAGAGTGGTCTAGCCCATGGTATTTCCACCTATTTATCTAACTCCCCATAAAATTTCAAGTCGATCCAACAGTCAGATCAAAAGTTATGCCCTCCATAAGATAGACTCTTGCATCAATATTCTAGAGAGTATATTCAAAGCATATAGTGCAATTACCAACACATAAAAGAAGTATATGCATTTGATATCCTCACAACAATACATAAAACAAGTGTTAATAATAAGTACTACCAAGGAGGATTGTTACATATATATTTTTTTTGTTAATTATAGTGTTTGTATTTATAGCGGGTTTTAACAAGGATCCCAAAACCTGATTACATAAGAAATGGGCCTAGGGCATCAATCCCTTGAAACTGAACACCAAAATAGAAATCCCGCCTAGCGGTAACAGTAAGCATGAAACAATCTCTCTCAGTGGGAAACAAACAAATAAGAAAGAAAGAAGTTTTGGAGATCCCGCCCAGCGGGGAGTAGCCAAAAACCACCATCGAGAAGATCCCACCCAGCAGGAAGCAAAGAAAAACCGTTACAATAAAATCCCGCCTCGCGGGAAGCAGTAAAAACCACCACAAACAGTCCCGCCTAGTGGGAAGCAACAGGGAAATCCCGCCATTCGGGAAACTAGCAGAAAATAAAGGATCCCGCCTCACGGGAAAACCGGCGGAATTGGCGGATCCCGCCTTGTGGAGAAACCATCCCGCCCACCGGGAAAACATTTCGTTCAGCGAGAGCCATCCTGCAGGAAGCCGACAGCCAGCACAGAGAGGATCCAGCCCATCAGGAAGTGACCAGAGAGTTGCACCACAAGGAACCCACCCCGGGAAAACAGAAGAGAATCCCAGCAGCAGAGACCAAGAATCCCGTCCAAGCACAGAGCCCGCCAAGGATTCATAAGAAAAAGGGGAAGCTGTCCAAACCCTAAATCGTCACCTCCACCGCACCGAGAAATGCAGGGGACCAGATCCATGCGAATAACCTGCAAAAAACCCCAGGGGGAAGCCTGAGGGAAAAATGGAAGGGATCCCCAACCAAACAGGGAACCCTGGGAAGCACCAGTCTAAAAAAACAACCAAGGAAACCCTAGCCGGTCGGGAGGGGCGCAGATAGTGGAGAAGGATCTCCCCCCAAGAGATCATCTGCAAACAACCACTCCCCGGGAGGGATGACCTGGATTGAGCCAAGGACTGGGCAGGAACCAGGAGCCATGGGAGGGGGAGCAGGGGAGGGACCAGAGCCCTCCCCTCTCTACTTTCTTCCCTCATCTGCCCATCACCGATTGTTACATATATTTCATTAAACAACAATTTATGATATTTTAGAATTTAGAGGGTGAAATAAATCTTATTTGATGGTAGATTTATGCACTTGGATGGAATTTTCTTATTACTTGATTTATTTATTTATCTGAGCAACATTGGACTCTCAAAAAACAATAATATCCTAGGCAGTATCACATAACCATAAGGAATTCTTATAGGAAATACATTCTCTTGCTTTCCATTGATTGCAATCAAAATGTGGGCAAAAAACTCATAGATTATCATTAAATCTTGAAATTGGTTATACCTTGCACACAAAAGCATTTTTATCCATCCAAAATATTATCATACAACCACAATTAATACACATGGTAAAGTTTTGGGAAATATATAATTTTATTAAAACTTGCACACTATTACATTCAAAATATTGTTGAACACATGATTAATTTTTCTTTGTCCTAAACATTCATTTCCATCCTAGTCCATATTAGGCCTCTCCTTGGACCTCTCTCCCATTTTTCTTTGTATCTTCCTACTCTCTTTCTACTGTGCATTTTTCTTGTTCACTTCTACTTCTTTTTTTCCTTTTTTCTTTCTCCTCATGACAGTTACTCAACTTCCTGTGTCAATTTTCTTTTCAACCTCATCATGTAGGTTCTTCAACTTCCTGGTGCATGTTGGTCCATATTCTTATTGCATGTATGTTTGGGTGGTTATGAAATGGTACACCAATTATTTTTATCTGATTCTCCTATCTAACATATGTTACCAGATCATACCCATTGGATAAAAGCAAATGTTCCATGAGCTCCAACTCATGAACATGAATTATTCTTCCAAGTTATTACCATTCTAGCTTGGCTATCTCTAAAATGTCAACTTTGTTATCTTGTACTAGCATTCATATGATAACTAAACCTCCTCTTATAAAATGCACTCAACATTCATTTTACTTTATCCTATTCCATCACTTCCATTCAACCACAATCTACATTTATTTTGTTGGCTACTTTTTATTGATGTCAACACCTTCTTTTGGAGTGATATATCCTCCACATCACTCACAAGGATGTAAGTTCCAAAACTTAGTTGAAACATGTTACAATATTCTACATTGGCTACAAAAACCCATCCTATGACCTTCATCCCTTGTACTAGTCTCTTTTCTCATAAATCTAGTCTCATTTCTTCCTACTTGATTAACATTGATTCTATAATTTTTGTCTTGCACAAATCAAATGAATTTAGTCTTACTTGCATTTGATTGAATGTTATAACATTTTTCAAGTGTGTTATTGAGTTTCCTAATATTTCATCTTCTCTATCCAGCATGCTTGCACTTCTCTCTACTATGTATTAAGATTTTCCTACTCTAGAATCATCTATGGGGATTGGAATTGTATGTGTAGACATGGAAAATTGACCTACCCAAGTGAGTCATTTTCCCTAGAGCCTTTGAGAATTCTCTTAAACTTGTATAAGCACAAGTTTGGGCCTCTCTTTCCCTTACTCTTTCTAGATTTTTTGAAATTGTGGTCTCTCCTTATAGGGCATGATTTTGACATGTTAGGATTTTCTCATAGAAAATCCTATTTTTTGGGCCAACTCTTAGGACATCGGCTCTTTCCTAGGTTGTCTTTTCATATTACCATATTTCCCCTCCAAACCTATTATAAATATAGGGTTGTGATCTTTTTTTCCTAGCAAGAAGTCCTATAAGTACTGAAATTTTTCTAAGTGATCCTCAGTTCTAAGAAGTGTGATTGTTTTGTTGTTGCTCTACTATTGATTTTTTGCTTTTGGTGGATAAGTGTGGAAGTATTTATGAGGAGTCTACCATTTTATGGAGGTATTCATCCTTTTGTTCATTCTATCATTACCACTAGGTTTATTATTGCATTCGATGTTTCTAAAATTATTTATTTTGCTTTTTTACATTCAATTTTGTATCCATATATCAATTTTGTACTTCTATTGCAAAATCATACCCCTTATATATAGGGCATGATTTCAGTAGAATCAAAAATCATGATCGCACCTTACGAGGTATGATTTTGGCTTTGTTAGGTTTGGGGGCAAATTTTCACTTCCAAACCCTTAATTTTGCACTTGCATGTTCCATTTAGACTATAATATTGTTGTTTGCATTCTATTTTTTGTAATGTTTCATTTTATTGTATCTTGTCTTGTTTGTTTCCAAAAATGTCAACAATCAATTTTGTTTTTTAATGGTTAGCTAAAAGGACCAAGGGGACTTGATTGCTATGCCTCCAATTTTAGTCTTACAACAGCCTAAGAAAGCCCCCAAATGTTGATCAAATTTTCTAGGGTTTTATGAAGTTGTTTTGTAGGTTGTAAAGTTATTAGACATACATGAATGCAAGTTATAAATTTAGGTCAACATTGGATCAGATAATTGCTCTAAGTTAATATTCTAACTTGTTTGTTATTTTCTTTCTATCCATTTCTATTCTAAAATATAGATCATAAATAAAGAAAAAATTGATCACATTCTAGGAATTTGAAAGAATAAAAGCATATGCTTTACACTATAGGTAAATCTGTTTGTGCATTCTCTCAAAACCCTTGCTCAAAAGAGAAAGTTTTATTTAATTGTAAGTTAGGGTTTAGTTATCATCAAAAATCAAGAATCATCCTAGGGTTGTTCTTTATTTTCTTGTATTTATGTTTGTCTTACATTGTTCTTTCATTTTCATAGATTAGATTTTAGAAAGACCAAACATAGGTGTTTTCTTAATATACACATCAAATATTTCCACCCTAAAATTAGAGTGAGTCCTTAAACCATTCCTAGTGAACCCTTATATTCCCAAGCCCCTAAGTGTAGAGAATATAAAACACCCCACGATCACCTTAGCTCCCAATGGATCTAGCCAAGAATCGTATGTGGTAGGGAAAATTTCCCCCTATACATCTTTTGTGAAATCGATGCGAACAAAATTCTTAGTATCCAAGATAGGAAGCCTCTTTATTTTTTATTTTTCTTTTGAAAAATTTAAGCAATACCACCAAATTTGTTTCCTTAGAATTAGAAAACATTAAAAAATATCTTAAAATTCTTCGTGTGTATTTTTTTTCTCCTCTATCCTTTCTCTTCCTCCTAATGGTTCCCAACTATAGTATTAAGTGAAGGCTTTTAGAATATGATCATATTATTGAAGAACATGATTAGATTGATAGGGAGAATCCCAATCTAGATGCATAAGTGGAAGGGCATGAAGAAATTGGTACTAAATCTTATCCTTTTGAGGGATCTAATGGAGGCTTCACTTTCACATCATTTGATCATATATGAGGTTCTATGAAACACCATAAGCATTCTTTGGTTAAAATTATGGAAGAGGAAGCCTAACTCTAAAGAGGTGGGATGCCTTCTCCTCCAACTATATCTCCTAGAAATTTTTATAACAACCCTTTGTTTGAATCTTTACATCATGTTAATCCTTTTTATAAACCAACATATGCTACTACCATGACCACCAACATTGGGGGAATTCCATAATATCCTCCAACCAGTAGTGCATCCCACAATTATGCTGAATTTCCTCCCTATTATTTTCATCTCAACATTCATGCTTCTATTACACCAAATGTTAGTAATCCTTCACATCAAGATACCACATATTATAACCTGTACCATAATATCAATATCTCCAACATTGGATAAGTTCCTTTTCAACAACCGACCTATACCCCTCCCCTAGGGAACCTAGGGGTATTGCACAACAACAATCCCAATATGCAAAGTTTGGCAAGTGTGGTGAAGCAATTGGTTTCAAGAGTGGATATGATTCAACCTCCAAGATTCACCTACAACTACAAGAAAATGTGCAATTAGCCTTTAGATCCTATTGTTGCTTCTAGAACCTATCCTAAGCATTTTTCAATGCTAGTTTTTCCTATTTATAAGGAAAAAAAAGACCCAATTGAACACTTAAGGATGTTTAGGACAACATGCCATGATATTATATATGATGACATGTTGTTGCTAAATATGTTCCCTAAGATCATTGGTGGTATGGATTTGGAATGGTATTATCAACTTCCTCATCATTCTTTGAGGAATTTTGAAGAGAGAACAAAATGTTTTGTTCAACAATTCAGGGCTTATGTTGAGCAAAATGTGGCTATGAAAGATGTTTATATATTGAAACAAGGTAAGGATGAAATGTTTTTAGAATTCTTGTCTCATTGGATAAGTTTAGTTGGATTATTGAGATATACTTTACCTACTTGAGACATGTTAGAGATCTTCATTGGAAATTTACAAGAGCAAATATATTATGAATTGGAAACAATCATTAAATATTTTGACCAAGCAATAGATTTTTAAGGAAGAGTAGAGCAAGCCCTTATTTGAAGAGGTCAAATTAAGCCAAATAAATAAGAATATAGGACCACAAAAAAATATTATAAGAAGAAGCATGTAGTTGGTGATGGGGTAATGAATAGTAGGCCTATTAACAGTGTTTTTAACACCTTATAAAATATGGTGCTTAGCCAACCTCAAAAACCCCCACCAAGGAATTTTAAAAGACTCAAAACACCTATGAACATGGTCCTAAAGTAGATTTTGGAAGCTAATATGATTGAGTTGCCTCCCATAAGGCAACCTCCCATAAGGCAACCCGACACCATTATATTGATATAAGATTTATCAACATTGTGAGTATCATAGAATGGAGGGGCACACAAAAAATTCATGTAAGAGGTTGAAACATGTGGTGCAAGACCAAATTGACAAAGGTCACCTTGTTATATAAGGTTCTCAACCTAATACTCCAACATACAATCAACCTCCTACTCAATCAGCACCCACAACTAATAAAGACATGGGGATATTCCAAGATCCCCAACCTAAGCATGGGTAACATGTAGCTAATCAAGTATCATATCATAATGTACCACCTCCCTACAACAATATGGTTGGTATGATAGCAATAACTACAAGGCAATAAGCTCAAGCTCAATAAAATACATGATCTTAGCAAGATACAAGTTCTACACCCAATAAACCTTCAAAACCACCCTTAGTTTTGAAGAATACCCAAAAAAGTGCATAAGAGTAGAAAAACCACCTTTAGTGTTGAAGCCACAACCTAAAGTCTCCTTTGAAATTCAAAAATAGTTAGCTAGTACCCAACTAAGATTTTCCTTTTAGAACTTTTGCAAACTTTTCCTATTCATAGGGAAGCCTTGTTGAAGTTTCTAAGACAAAAATATGTTCCTCAAGATATTTTACCTAGCACTATAGCTGATGTTGTAAGATATCTTGGGATACATCTTATCATATTTTTGGATGACAATATTCCTTCCTCAAACTTATGAGGGGATTCTTCCCTTTATATCACTGCATTTATTGGGGAAACTTTTATCAAGTAGATTTTAATAGACAATGGTTCCTCCCTCAATCTATGCACTTATAAAATTTTCCAAAATTTTGGATTAAAAGAGGAAGATTTAACTAATATCATCATCAAAGCTTTCAAAAATGAGTCCCAAGAGGCATACAGTGTTATATCTCTCCCCCTTAGGATCAGACCTAAGATCTTAGATACCTTTTTTCTATGTGGTTTCTTGCCCTACATATTTTAACCTTCTTCTTGGATGCCCTTGGATTCATGCGATGAGGGTTGTCCCTTCCAATTTTCATAAATGTTTGAAGTTAGAATTCAAATATCAAATTATCACTATTATGGGTAATCTTCATCCATGTCAATATTGTTCAATGGTTGAGAAAGTTCAATATGATCTAAATTTATGTCCATTAGTTTCTTTATATCACATAATCAAACAACTTTAAAATTTAAAGGTGAGTGAGGAACCACTAATCAATGTTTCATCACAAGATCAAGTCAATCATTTTTTCCAAGAACCTCTTCTAGATTTTGCCAAGCTACCACCTCCACCAAGGACTATGGGTTTAACCTATAAGAAAAGTGAAGTTATACACATTGGCATTCATACTATTGGACATTTTGAGTCATTAAGTCAAGTTGTCATTGATGTCAAGGAATGAAGTCATCATTAATGTCAAGGAATTTTTCAAGAAACAAAGTTGTCATTGATATCCAGGAATAAGCCACTGATGATGTCAAAGGTCAAGAGGAACAATGCAGAGGTTAAAGATAAAAGGGCTTCATAATATTTTTAATATTATGTGGAAGCATAAGTTAAAAGGTTTTTCATAAAAACCCAAGGAAGATTATTGCAAAACTAAAGGAAGGTTTAATATTTATTTGATAAAATATTTTTGAATTTAAATTTTATAAATAAATATTACTTATACCAAGTTGGACAATGAAATATGGCCTTGATAAAACCAAAGGGTTTTAAAGAATTAATTTATAAACTAATAAGTTGAAAGGGAAATAAAAAGCGCCTATGTCTAATTTATTGGATGAATTTTGAGCACCGATATTATGCATGAAGGAGGGAAATCAATATATATACCAATGCCTTAGAGGCATTAAAACTTATCCTTTTGCTTGATTAATGAATGCATGCAATTGTGTTGAATTCATGCAAAATAAGAGAAGCGAATTTTGTGTTTTAGTGCCAATGAATAAGGTTTAAGGGGAACAACACCAAAGTACCAAGCACCAACTGGGCAACGTGGCCTAGTGGCAAGAGGACAATGGTTAGAGTGATTGGGTGCTAGGAGACCTGCATTCAAAATGCGGTGACAACATTTTTGGTGGTTGCATTAGTGTTGGAAGCGCCAAAGGAAAGGCACATGTTTTTATGCTAGGCAAGGTAGGGAGTCTTTGGAGCACGTGGTGCTCCTTAGTCCCCAAGCGAGTGCCTAGCTCGCACGGTGGTTGGATCTACAACTAGGGTGCTGGTTGAGGTTGTGCTGTGATTTTGAATACCTTCCAAGACAAGGTAATAAATTTTGATTATTATTTTTGTGTGTTACCTAAAGTTTGGAGTTAAAAGGGTTGCTTAAAAAGATTGTTGAAAATTATTTTTGATGAGTTGGAGGAATAAGGTGTTAGGTTTATTTTAATAAAGTGCTTTTGTCACATTGATTTGTTGAAGTATTAAAAGGATAGAGGGAACTTCTAGCATTAAGTTATCTTGAAAAGAAGAGTGCATTGAATATAATTTTAATTGGGAGATTATAAGGTGTAAGTGGTGTATTATTTTTTGTAAAATATTGATGAATGTTTTCTTAAAGATGGAGTGATAAGGTGTATGTGTGTCTTGATATTTACATTGTATTTTGAGGAATTTTATCATCTAATAATTTCTTTGAACTTGGCAAATAAGCATTTATGGTTATGGCAGATTTATGAGATTCCTTCATCATCAAGAAAAAGGTATGAGCACATTATTTCATAGTTAAGTTGATTGGTTGGTTTTATGGAAAATAAGTTTGGAGTGAAAAGGACTTGATTAGGGTTTTCTATTGAATGTACTGAGTTAATGCTTCAAAGTTTTTTGTAATAAAGAGTTGTTGTTAAAAACTTGTTTTTTAAGCATTTTTGTTGAAGTCATTGGTTGTGTGAATAACTTGAACTAGGGTTTGAGTATCATTGCCATGTGACATTGTTTTATAAGCATTGTTGTTGAAGTGAGTTGTTGAGTAAAGAACTTGAACTAGAGTTTAAAAAGAACATGAGTATCATTGTTATGTGATATTTGTTGCTAAGCATTGTTGGAAATATTTTGGGTGAGTGATCATATGCTTGGACTAGGGTTTGTGAGCAAGGGTTGTTTAATTGAGTGTTTGGTTGAGTAAAGTTGGTTGAGCCTAGTCAAGTGGGTGTGTGAAGTGATTGTTCAAGTTCCATAAAACAAACTATTCTATATTCTAAAATTGATTTGAGAAAGTGATTGAGCATTGAGTTGACATATTGAGTCTCTAACAATTCTCCTTATGTTTCTAAGAGAGTGATTGAAAGTAATTGAGCATTGTGATAAGTATAGAACATTTTGAGTCTCTAAAAAATCTCTTTATGTATCTATGAGATTGGACAAGTTCTATGTGGACTTGTTCAGTATATTTGAGACAAGTATTTGAGAAGACATGTGGACAGATTTGGTGTGAGATTTTATCGAAGCTTACAATATAGATATTGAGCATATTTGGATAAGTTCTTGAGAGGAATTATTGAGCAGTTTGAACAAGTTCTAGAAAGGACTTATGGGGAAGTTTTGAGCAAGTTCTAGAGAGGAATTGTAGAGCAAATTTGGACAATTTCTAGAGAGGACTTGTGGAGCAGTTTTGAGCAAGTTCTAGAGAGGACTTGTAGAGCAGATTTGGACAAGTTCTAGAGATGACTTGTAGAGCAGATTTGAGCAAGTTATAGATAGGACTTGTGGATATATTAGTGTGAGCTTTTAAGGAAGCTTACAAGGTAGATTTAAGACAAGTATTTTAGAAGGATTGAGAGCAGAGTTGATTGATTGATTTGTTCAAACCTTGAGTTAAGGTTTGGACAGATACAATAGAGTTGATTTGATATTGAGTCAAGCTTTGAGTTAAGGCTTGAGGATAGAGATTAAGGATAGATTTGTGCTAGATCAAAGGACTATTTTTAGTGTAGATTTGAGAATAGAGTTTGGTGCATATTGGAGGATAGGTTTGTGCCAGACCAGAGATAGATATTGAGTAGATTTGTGCTAGACTAAAGGACAATGTTTATGAAGAACACAAGCTTATACTGAGAGGGGGGTGAAAAGTATAAGACCACTTTTTACTTTTCTTTCCAAATCAATATTATGCAATGTATAGATAGCAATATCAACAACAATAATCAAAGCAATGCACAAATCACCACACACAATAGAGACACCACAATTTATGTGGTTCACCCAATGTGGGCTACTCCACGAAGAAAATATTTCACTAAAATTTTCTCAATCAATCTCTTGGGAATCCTTTCCCTATTACAATGTTTATGGACCTATGTCCAAAGGAGACACCAATCCCCTAAATCAAGTTTGTGGATCTCTATCCATAGGAGAACTCCTTCTCCTCTTCTTTGGATGGTGATCCTCTAGAAGACTACTACCTCCACTACACTGGCTTGTGGATCTCTCTCCACTGAAGACTCTTGTCCCCACTCAGAAGACCTATCCTCACTTCCCTAGCTAATGGATCTCTATCCACTGGAGACTAATGTCCTCTATTCTCTAGTCACCTCCAAAGATCTATCTCAAATATACACTAAACATAGTCCTTCGATCTAGTACAACTCTGCTCAATATCTGTCTCTGGTCTGGCACAAACTTATCCTCAAATATGCACCAAACTCTGCTCTCAAATTTGCACTAAACACAGTCCTTCGGTCTAGCACAAATCTATCCTCAATCTCTATCCTCAAGCCTTAACTCAAGGCTTGTCTCAACTCTGTTGGATCTGCCCTAAACCTTAACTCAAGGTTTGAACAAATCAATCAAATCTACTCTCAAGTCTTCTCAAAGACTTGTCTCAAATCTGTCTTGTAAGCTTCCACAAAAATCTCACACTAATCTATCCACAAGTCCTCTCTAGAACTTGCTCAAATCTGCTCTACAAGTCCTCTCTAGAACTTGCTCAATCTGCTCCACAAGTCCTCTCTAGAACTTGCTCAAATGCTCTATAAGTCCTCTCTATAATTTTGCTCAATATGCTCCACAAGTCCTCTCTAGAACTTGCTCAAATATTCTCTACAAGTCCTCTCTAGAACTTGCTCAAATATACTCTACAAGTCCTCTCTAGAACTTTCTCAATCTGCTCCACAAGTCCTCTCTAGAACTTGCTCAAATATGCTCTACAAGTCCTCTCTAGAACTTGCTCAATTGCTCCGCAATTCCTCTCTCTAACTTACCCAAATATGCTCAATAAGTCCTCTCAAGAACTTATCCAAATATGTATTGTAAGCTTTCACAAAAGCTCACACAAAATCAGTCCACAAGTCTCCTCAAAGACTTACCTCAAATCTGCTCAACAAGTCCACACAAAACTTGTCCAATCTCATAGAAACATAAAGAGAATTGTTAGAGACTCAATATGTTCTATACTAATCACAATGCTCAATTACTTTCAATCACTCTCTTAGAAACATAAGGAGAATTTTTAGAGACTCAATATGCTTCAAATTCAACTCAATGCTCAATCACTTTCTCAACTCAATTCAGAATATAGAATAGTTTATTTTATGGAACTTGAACAATCACTTCACACATCCACTTGACTAGGCTCAACCAACTCTACTCAACCAATCACTCAATGAAATAATCCTCTCTCTCAAACCCTAGTCCAAGCATACCAACTCAAAATGTTTCCAACAATGCTCAACAACAAGTCTCACATAACAATGATACTCATGATCTTTGCAAACCCTAGTTCAAGTTCTTCACTCAATAACTCACTTCAACAACAATGCTTATAAAACAACTCTCACATAACAATGATACTCATGTTCTCTTCAAACCCTAATTCAAGTTCTTCTCACAACAAATGGCTTCAAAAACAATGCTTATCAAACAAGGTTTAACAACAATTCTTTATTCCATAAAACCTTGAAGCATTAACTCAACACACTCAATAGGAAACCCTAATCAAGTCCTTTTCACTCCAAACTTATTTTCTAGAAAACCAATCAATCAACTCAACTATGGAAGAATGTGCTCATACCTTTTTCTTGATGATGAAGGGATCTCATAAATCTATCACAACCACAAACACTTCTATGCCAAGCTCAAAGAGGTTAGAAGATAAATCTTTCTCACAATGTAATGTAAAAACTCAATTACACCTTATCACTCCATATTTCAAAACAACCATCAACATACATAAAATATTTATCCAATAACACCTTATAATCTCCCAATTAAAAATAAATTCAACATCCACCAAAATTAACTCAAAACCTCTTTAATCAGATTTAATGGCAAAAAGAACTTTGGTAAAAATCAAATCTACTTTCCTTATAACTCCAATAACATAAATCACTTATCAATAAAACAACCTTTCATAAACCCTTATAACTCCAAATAACATGAATCAATTATCAATAAAACAACCTTTCATAAACCCTTATAACTCCAAATAACATAAATCAATTATCAATCAAACAACCTCTCATAAACCCTTATAACTCCAAATAACACTTTATAGAAAACATTAGGCAAATAAAATTTTAATTAAAAATACCTTTGCCACTAGTGGGATTCGAACCCACAATATCTGCCTCTACGAGCGCTCTAGCCGTGGGCTTGACCACCATGTGTGCTAGACGCATGCTTGAAATATTAGGAGCACTTTGTGCTCTTTCTCCTAAGTCTAGCACTCAAAACAAGCGCATGCCAAAAGGCTCTTCCCTTGGTGCTCAAGACGAACACATAAACTAACCACCACACGAATCGATCATGGTCACTTCCACTCCCAATGCTCTCATAAAATGTGCACTGCCAATGGACCACCCTGTCCAATGGGAGTGAGGCCTTCTCCTCCCCTTTTCATATTTTTCCCTGGCGCTAAAAGACAACACGAGTTTATCTTCTTCCTCAACGATTGCATGAATTATCTTTCTCTTTGGTCGCATAAAATTTAATCGAAGAAGGTAAGTTCTAATGTTCTTTGGCATGGTATTTATACATGATTTCCCCTTTTTCCATAGACATCGGTGCTCCATGAAGTTTGATGACATTGAAACTTTTTAAAACCTTTTATAATTTATAAATTATTTAAATTCTAAAAGAATTTAAATTTTATAAATTATATTTATAAACCTTTGACTTTAATAAAAATTAAAGCCTTCCTTGGGATAAAATTTAAACCTTTAATTTGTACTCCATTGATTTTATGAAGATTATTCTGCCACCATGGTTTTAATAAAAACCTTATAAAATAATATTTTGACAACTTTTCTTCATAGTGTTCTGAAACAATGGTGTACTCCATGGTATTAATGATAGCTTCATGTTTTCACCTTGACATCAATGATGACTTCTCACCTTGACATCAATGACAACTAAATGAGCTCAAAATATCCAACAATATCCCCCTTTGTCATTGATGGCAACCCAAATTATTTTTACTAAAAACTTGACCTTTCCTTTGTTCTGCTCCCCCTAGGACATTGCTCCCCCTGGCTCAATGCTCTCTCAAATACCAAATATCTCCCCCTTACTCAAATCTCTCCCCCTTTGACATCAATGGAAAAGGGTCACCTTTGGGGCTCGAGGCTAAGAATGAGCCTCTTAGCTTAGCCCCTCCCCCACCTCCTCTTGAGGTGGTTAATTTTGGGGTGGGAGTATTTCTACTCCCAAAAAGCACTATTCTTTACCTTTATCCTCTTTTCTTCTTATCTGATCCTTCTGATTCCTCTGACTATTTTTTTCAATGTTCCTGTCCATGTCTACATTCCTATCCATGTTCCTATTCCTATTCCTATTCATTCCTGTTCTTGTTCATATCCATGTTCTTTTTCCTATTCCTGTTCCTGTTCTTGCTTGATTCTGGAATGTCTGCTCTACACCACTTTGTTGTGTGACCATAATTATTGCACTTATAACACTTAATTTTATTATTCCTTGGAGGTGCAAATGTCTTAGGATTTCTCCTAGTGAAGCCATACCCTCTTCTATCATGAACCCTACAATTCATTGCCTTGTGACCAAACTGATTACATGAGTAGCAATACCCATGGAAAAGTTGTATGTTCCCATATTCCTATATTTCATGTGTCTTGCACTGTGAAGCCATGTGCCCAAACCTGTGACATGAAAAGCATCTTCCATTGAAGCCTCCTTGCCTTGTCCTCATTGGTCTCCTAGTCTCTCTTGACCTATTCTGATTGTTGTTCCATCTGTATCTTCTTTGTGCATTGTTCCTGTTCTTGTTGAACTCTCTATTGTCCAACTCATCCTCAGATGTCTCACTCTATTTTACACTATCTTCTTCTAAAATATCTTCATCTAAAGTTTCTTCTCCTCCAAAACTTGAGGTTGAATTTCCTTCCCATTTCTTTTGAACCTGTTCAAATCCAAGACCTGTTTTTCTTGATGTAGACTTTTGTATCTTGATGAACTTATCCAAGTTCTTTGAGTTGTTTTTGAACCCTTTTAGCTTGAATTTGGAGTCTTCCAAATATTCTCTTAGTAGTGCCACTTCTTGTGCTAACTTTTCACATTCTAAGATCTTTGCTTCTAACTTATCTTTGAACCTTTTTGCCTTAGCCTTTGATTTTTCTAAATCCTCTATAAGCAATCTTCTCTCTTCATCACATTCTTGAAACTGAATTTCAAGTTTAGAGTTTTGCTTTCTTACCTTCTTTACTATTTCAAGAGCATAAATAAGTTCTCCCTTGAGATCATATCCATATTTCTCTGAATATTCCTCTATTTTTTTACCTTTGTCCACATCTTTATTTTCTATTGGCTTGTCTTCTATAGGATCATATTTTCCTTCTTCTAGTGCCATTAGAATATTCTCTTCTGGTCCTTCAAGTGTATCTTCATATTCATCATCACTGAAACTATAACCATCCCTTGTACAACTATCTTCAAGATGTCCAAAGTTACCACATCTAAAACACTTGAGAATTACTGGAGTCCTTTTCTTAACTTGTTCTTTTTCTTCAATCATAAATAGGACTTCATCTCTATCATTGTCTTAAAAACTAGCATCACTATCACTTGAGTACTTACTTGCCTTATCCGCATAGTAGCTCCTCTTTTGTCTTTGAAAGAACTTATTTCCTTGTCTGCTTTGTCCATCCTTGCTTTTATTTTGGTGCCTATATCTTTCTGATTCCCTGTTCTTGTGATCCTATTTTTCTTCACCATTGTTATTCTTAGCTTCTTGATAATCTATTGCAAAATGTCCATACTTTCCACAATTGAAATATTTAACATATTTTAGATCTCTGGATCTTCTATAATCCTTATCTCTTCTACCATAATTAGCTTCTTCATCACTAGATGACTCATTGCTTGATTCTAACTTCTTACCCTTTGTCTTCTTGATTTCTTTGAATGTTGCTTCTTTTTGAGGATTTGGTTCCTCCTTTGTTCTTATCTCATGTGTTGTAAGAATACCAAGCAACATATCTCTTGTCAAAGTATCACCATCCATTGACACTTCTATAGTAGAAACCTTTTCACTGAATCTTTTTGGAAGAGTTCTTAAGACTTTATCACAAACATCTGATTCATCAATCTTCATTCCAAGTCCTTGCATAGCATTAACAACCTCATCAATTCGAAGTAGATAAGTACTAATGTTTTCCTCATCCTTCATTCTTAACTCTTCAAATTTTCCTTTGAGATTTTGCATCTTTGCTTTCTTGACACATTTATCTCCTTCATATATATTTTGCAATTTATCCCACATTTCTTTTGTAGTTTGACAATGCATAACCTTCATAGACTCTGTTCTATGCAAACCTCTCAAAAGTGCATTCATTGCTTTTGAATTGTAATGTTGTAGGACCTTACCTTCCTTATCTATAAGAGGATTAATCAAGGGATCGTATCCAATTTCAACTACTTCCCAAATTTCATTTCCAAGTGCCATCAGGTAGATCTTCATTCTCAAACTCCAATATATATAGTCACTTCCATCAAATACTAGTGCTGAATTATCTGAGGACACATTCTTAGAATCCATTGTGTTCTTGTTAGATTTTCCTTCAAGCTATTAAACTCTTCTGAAGGAACCCGCTTTGATACCAATTGAAGAACATAAGCTTATACTAAGAGGGGGGGTGAACAGTATAAGACCACTTTTTACTTTTCTTTCCAAATCAATATTATGCAATGTATAGATAACAATATCAACAAAAGTAATCAAAGCAATGCATAAATCACCACACACAATAGAGACACCACAATTTACATGGTTCACCCAATGTGGGCTACTCCATGGAGAAAATATTTCACTAAAATTTTCTCAATCAATCTCTTGGGAATCCTTTCCCTATTACAATGTTTATGGACCTCTGTCCAAAGGAGACACCAATCCCCTAAATCAAGTTCGTGGATCTCTATCCATAGGAGAACTCCTTCTCCTCTACTCTAGCTGGTGATCCTCTAGAAGACTACTGCCTCCACTACATTGGCTTGTGGATCTCTCTCCACTGAAGACTCTTGTCCCCACTCAGAAGACCTATCCTCACTACCATGGCTAATGGATCTCTATCCACTAGAGACTAATGTCCTCTCTGCTCTGTCACCTCCAAATATCTATCTCAAATCTACACTAAACATAGTCCTTTGGTCTAGTACAACTCTGCTCAATATCTCTCTGGTCTGGCACAAACTTATCCTCAAATATGCACCAAATTTTGCTCTCAAATCTGCACTAAACATAGTCCTTCGATCTAGCACAAATCTATCCTCGATCTCTATCCTCAAGCCTTAACTCAAGGCTTGTCTCAACTCTGTTGGATCTACCCTAAAACTTAACTCAAGGTTTGAACAAATCAATCAACTCTGCTCTCAAGTCTTCTCAAATACTTGTCTCAAATATATCTTGTAAGCTTCCACCAAAATCTCACACTAATCTATCCACAAGTCCTCTCTAGAACTTGCTCAAATCTGCTCTACAAGTCCTCTCTAGAACTTGCTCAATATGCTCCACAAGTACTCTCTAGAACTTGCTCAAATTTATTCTACAAGCCCTCTCTAGAACTTGCTCAATATTCTCCACAAGTCCTCTCTAGAACTTCCTCAAATATTCTCTACAAGTCCTCTCTATAACTTGCTCAAATCTGCTCTACAAGTCCTCTCTAGAACTTGCTCAATCTGCTCCACAAGTCCTCTCAAGAAACTTTCTCAAATATGCTCTATAAGTCCTCTCTAGAACTTGCTCAATTTGCTCCATAAGTCCTCTCTAGAACTTGTCCAAATATGCTCAATAAGTCCTCTCAAGAACTTATCCAAATATGTATTGTAAGCTTTCACAAAAGCTCACATAAAATCAGTCCACAAGTCTCCTCAAAGACTTACCTCAAATCTACTCAACAAGTCCACACAAAACTTGTCCAATCTCATAGAAACATAAAGAGAATTGTTAGAGACTCAATATATTCTATACTAATCACAATGCTCAATTACTTTCAATCACTCTCTTAGAAACATAAGGAGAATTTTTAGAGATTCAATATGCTTCAAATTCAACTCAATGCTCAATCACTTTCTCAACTCAATTCAGAATATAGAATAGTTTGTTTTATGGAACTTGAAAAATCACTTCACACATCCACTTGACTAGGCTCAACCAAATCTACTCAACCAATCACTCAATGAAATAATCCTCTCTCTCAAACCCTAGTCCAAGCATACCAACTCAAAATATTTCCAACAATGCTCAACAACAAGTCTCACATAACAATGATACTCATGATCTTTGCAAACCCTAGTTCAAGTTCTTCATTCAATAACTCACTTCAACAAAAATGCTTATAAAAAAATCTCACATAACAATGATACTCATGTTCTCTTCAAAACCTAATTCAAATTCTTCTCATAAAAAATGGCTTCAACAACAATGTTTATCAAACAAGGTTTAAAAACAATTCTTTATTCCAGAAAACCTTGAAGAATTAACTAAACACACTCAATAGGAAACTGTACTTACCCAAATTTTTTGCACCCTTACCTTCAGGCTAAAGGATCCATGCCCGGAAGGGGGATGCGAGAAGGATGGGACAATACCTCGGACTGAGAGGCCCTTTGAAGGTCACGCCTCTTGGGGGAGGGGTATAAGGGTGAATTTTCGATGGATGGTGGGGTTCACCAGGAAACTTTGAGTGGCAGTTTCCATGCCTAGGTTGAGAATGGGTTTGATGTGTTCATTTTATACTCAATCATTCATATTCCTAGGTTGGCCAAAATGAATCTAAGCTATTCTATATGAAAATGTTGATTTATATGAATACAAAAAGCATGAATGAATCCTAAATACTAGGAATATGTTAAATGAGAAAGAATGCACCTGATTTCGGATGTCTGATGAAGATTCTGAAGCTTGTAGGAGTCCAGATCATCCCGAATATGACAGGATCATCTGTAATTGTACAGAATCATCCCAGATCATAGGCGATCATCTGAAATTAGATAAGATCATCGTCGATCTGACGAATTCGTCGAAAACCTGCAATCACAAAAATAGACACCAAAAACCGAAAATGCAACTGCAAGAATAATGCAAAATGATAGAAATGATAGTATAAATGCTTAACTAATAAATATAGATAGCAGATTAAAGGAAATGCATTATTTTAATAACTTATTTTAACTTTATCATGCATTTATGCTAAATGAGGTGAACTCCAAGATGCAGAATGAAAATAAATCAAGCTAATGCATAATAAAATAAGGAAGAAAGATGAGAAATGCAAACTTAGGGCTCTGATTGCCCCCAATATGAACTGCAGTCGAGATCACCTCCAATCGTATGAGATCATCGCTGATCTATGACAGGATCATCCGAAATCATGTGGAATCGCCTGCGATGATCCGAGCTTCCTCCAACTGAAGCATAGTGAAAACCTGCAATGAAAACTTAAAACTACGAGTGCAAACAATGGTAGATAGGACGTCTTAACACAGCAAAGCTAAATGGCAAGGAAAATCAACCAGGGAGAGAGTCAGGAGGAGAGCCAGGGGGATAAACTGAGAAAATCCCAGTTTATATAGGATTAGGGGGAGGTTAGGAGGTTGGGGATCATCCCAATCTGGGAGATCTCCAACGGAGGAATCTCCAACTGCGTAGACACGCTTCTGCCCAAGTTGGAGAGGTTGTTGAAACAGAAGCTAATTATGAAAATTTAGTTTTGGGACGAAATCGTCTGGACGTTCTGTTCTAGACGAATTCATCCGATCTGGGATGATTTCGTCTGATCGGCGACGATATCGTCCAACGGTCAAAACAACTCCTAAAAATGGCATGAAAAATGGGGTGAGCGGTTAACGAGGCGGTTTCGGGGTTAAAATTCAAATTTTTATCTTTTTACTAAGGGTTTAACTGTGCCAATTTTAGGGTGCTACATTTTGCCCCCTCTTTAGCGAATTTTTCAAAAAAAATGCGTTAAAGACGAGTTCTTCACGCTTTACGAGAAAGCAAAAATTTATTCCATTTTTTAGACGACGATTCTAGGTCGAATCGTACAATTGCTTGCTATGGTGCCCCCTCCGAGTTTTTACCCAAATCGAACGTTTGAGGTAAAAGCACGAAAAAGCAAAATTAAAAAAAAAAGTTGTTTTTTAAATAAAATTTAAAAAATAGGGTAAAACCCTAATTCATTGTTACTGTTCACTTTTGCTGTTTCAGAGCTCTATAGGTGAAATGGTGGAAACAACACACAGATCGACAGAGGTCCAACGCGGGTTGTGGGTAAGGATCTAAACTTGATGAATTATGTTTTTAATTTGATTTGTGTGATTTTTAATTTGAATTTTGACTATTTTTGGGGCATCGTAGCCGTTTTTAGGTCGTCGACGATATCGGGACGAAATCGTCCCAATTTCATCAAAATCGTCCCAATTTCATCGAAATCATCCCTAGATCACCGATTTCATCTAGGGGCAAAATCGACGAAATAGGGGCGATCCCGTCCAACAAGGGGCGATCCCCAAGTTGAGAAATCAGAGATGATTTCATCCTACCAAGGACGATTTGACTTAATTTAGTACGATATCATCCAATAATGGACGATATCATTTTTTTTAAGATGAAATTGATTTAACTGATTTTAATGATTATCTATTAATGATTTTTGTTGTTTTATTGTTTATTTTGTAGAGGGGATTACTAAAAAGTTGAGAGTGGAAATACGAGGGGCTTAGAGATGATGTAGCCACACTCGACCAGGCAGAGCGAGACCGACTATCGGAGGTTGGGCTACAACATGTGGCAGAGATGCCACAAATACCTACAGACATGGGGCTACTGACAGCCCTAGCAGAGAGGTGGTATCCGGGGTCGTCCTGCTTTCGGCTACCGACAGGGGAGATGGCTCCCACTCTAGAGGATGTATGGAGGATCTTGAGGATCCCCATACATGGGCGATTGATGACTCCTACGGCCAATCAGGGCCATGCCATGATGCGACTGTGCAAAGACCCTAGCTTCGCCCTAGAGAAGGGCGGAGTGAACATCGAGACATTGAGGCAGATGCCTGGGGCATCTCGATTGACTCAGGTTTTGGCAGGGGTAGTGGGTGGCCTACTGCTATGCCACCATAGTGGATGTAGGTTACCATGGCTCCTCTCAGATGTGGTCTACGATATGAGAGACCATGGCTATAGGTTTTCTTAGGGCAGTTTTGTACTATGCCGCTTGTATAGGATCCTATACGGGGTCGTATACAAGGGAGGTCGATGTCTAGTACTGACATCATTGCTACAGGTTTGGTGCTAGGAGCACATTGTGGTGCGGAGGCCGGTAGGGCTTCCACTGATAGGGGTTGACCGGGAGAGACCCCAGGTTTTCTATTGGTGGCTCCAGAGAGGGTCACAATGGCGGATAGATCTTTCGATGTCCCGGAGGTTGCTAGACGACCTCATCCCTGACCAGATCACCTGGAGGCCATGGAGAGAGCATCCAGGGTGGGGAGAGGATGGACAGGAGTTGGCTCGCATCAAGAGAGTCTTCTGGCTGAGGATGGAGTGGGGAGAGGTAGAGCTCCATCGCTATGACCAATTTTTGAGGTAGTTCGGTCTACAATAGGGGATCCCTTCTCTCAGAGACTATGAGTACTCCCAGACTGTCCGGGATAATACTACACTGAGTGGGGCTCCAAATATGTAGCGGTTCTGGAGTCAGGACGCTGATGATGCCCCCATTCAGCCAGTGGATGGGGATGATGTTGGGGTCACAGATGGGTATGATGCCTGGTATGTAGGCATCCACCCTCCTTGGATGACGAGGGCATAGGGTTCGATGCACACTATGGTGCGATGGATGGGGAGGCGACGCCAGGCTACCATCGATGCAACGAGGAGTCACGAAGGGAGGGAGCAATGATGATCTCCTCAGGAGAGACGTCAGAGAGTGCCATAGGCTCCGGAGAGACCGCAGAAGCCAGAGAGGAGGGAGGAGGGACTCCCTTCTTAGTAGAGGGATAGGCCACCATCGCCCGATAAGGGCAAGGGTGTCGAGGTGGGGGAGAGCAATGAGATGGCGGCTCTCCGGGCTGAGAATGCCCACCTCCGGGCTCAGGTGCAAACACTACAGGATGAGGCTACATGACTCAGGGCTCGGAGCAGAGGGGCGAGCACTCGGGATCTGGCGTGGGCTATTGCTCAGACCGCATTCTACCAAGGATTGTACTATCATGTGGTTCCATAGAACCAGAGGATACCGTTGCCAACCCCCATTACGAAGCCGATCATGATGGGATCATCGAGGACATCCTCATGATCGACGTCGAGGACCCACGATACAGCACGAACCTCGATGGGACCACCTCCTCCATGCCAGGGTGGGAGAGGAGATGAGGCTGAGAGCTCGAGGGCTTCTTGAGACTAGCTACTTTTGACTATAGATTGTATATTTGAGAGGATTGAGTATGCCAGGGTATAGATTGTGGCATACCAATCCAGTTTTGATATGATGTACATAATTTTGATATATATATATGATATTTTTGTGATATGACTTGTCCATATGTTTTATGATGCTTTAAATTTTGAATTGTTGATTGATTATTCATGTAATTATGTCATTGGAAATAGTATAATTTTATGTCATGCTGTAAAATTTAAATGAAATAATCTGATGTAAACAAATTGGTTGTTGTGGTATGATTTGATGAAAAATAAAGGGACTTCTAACAATAATTTCAAAGGACATTGTCGTTGTTATATGACCATTTCATGGAGTCGCCACTCGCTAGGTCGTCAAGCTAATCCCAGTATAGAAATATTGCTAAAAGTAAAAGAGTGCTTAAGAGACTGTCTTAAGACTTTGTGTTGTGATGATGAAAAAGGATGATGGTGATGATTTGTTTTTCAGATTTTCATGAAAATATTATGCATGAAATATAAAAAAATATGATTTTTTTTAGGCATAAAATTCCTAAGTGTGATAAAATTTTGAACAATTCCTTAGGAATTATACCATCGTTGCAAAATTGAATGTTGACATAATGAAATGAAATAGAAAAAAGGTGTTCGTTCTTTTTAAAGCACAATTGTGTAACATAATGATGTAAGCCATATGTTTTTATGAATTAAAATGAATGGGAAATAAAATTAGAACAATGGTTTGTGCTAGGCATAGAATTATAGGTATAGACTTATACCATCATCGCGAAATCCAAAAATAATTTTATTGCATAATTGATTTTTGATTTTGAGATAAACAGAAAATATATAAGATGAGGACTTGCGCTAGGCATAAAATTCCAGTTTAGGTTTTAGGAACTATACCATCATTGCGGAAGTCGAAAGTATATATAAACGTGACTTTATTGCTAGATTTTTGAACATGTTTTGAAAGAAAATTTTGAATTTTGGAAAAAAATGTATTTAATTATTTTTACGCTAAGCAGATGTTCTCAAATAAGAAGATGAAATTATTCCAAAATATTTGCATAAATATTTTAAATTATCTCAAAGACAAAATGTAGATTTATAAGGAACCCTCATGTGCATATGTGAGTTCATTGCCGATCTTGATTTATCATAATGATACAAAATCTCTCAAATACAAATGTGTGTGCAATTGTATTGTTCATTTACCAATTTTGAGCAAGATAATTTGATACAAGTAATTTGAATTAACCAAATAAGTGTTCGTTGACCATGATTTATATGCATGTAACCGTACCAGACTACTATGTAAGTCGGGTCATCAAGAGCTAGTTGATCCATAAGCAGACATAGGTCTATACAAAAGAAGGTCGCTAATGTGACAGACATATCACCACGCTAGGAGTTACCCAAGGCCAAGCGGGTTGGGCACAAACCACCTGTTATGGGGCTTACCTCACAGTTTTTGAATAATTGAGAATTCCAGGGATTCAAGCTCATTCACCCTTCTTTTCTTTTCAAGGGGTAGGGAAAGGGATTTATTGCATTTTGCTTTTGCTTTTCTTTTTCTCTTCTTTTTTTTTTTTTGTATTTTTGCTTGGAACTGAGATAATGCTGAAATATTGTTGCGATGGTACAAAATGATATTTTTCTTTTTCTCATGATTTTTCTTGATTTTCTTTTTCTTCCTATACTAGGGATACTTGCTCGGATTGGCTGTAGAGCAAGGGATTTTTATTCTGGGCAGGGGTGAGCTTGTCCTTTTGTCAATTCTCAAAGATTCTAGACCATGTGCATGATAGGATAGCAGGGGAAACTTTTCGCTCAAGAAACCACTTTTACTATGTAGCATCATATTGAATTTGCAATGAAATCATTTTAATGTGAAAAGATATACTTGGTTCAAGTAAATAACAAGATCAATTCTCTATGCTCAAAACTTTATTTAATTCAACTGTGGACTTTGATATAAGAGAGATTAATAATCATACCAAATAAAATCAAGATATTTATTCATGTGAGTGTGAAAGTGTGGGATTCCAAATAAATGCTAATTTATCCAAAATAATTGAAAATATGACTGCAATACTTCAAGAATTGACAGGTGCAAAAAATAGAAAATGTTTTTTGAAGATTTTGATGTTTTTTATATTTTGGTTTTAATTTATGAATTGAAAGAATAAATAATATTACTTGTTTTTGAAATTTTTATATGAATTACTAAAATGAAACAATATGCAAAATAACAATATATACAATGATGAAATGACCATATTTATGCATAATAGCATTTAAGATGCATAATGTTCATAGGTTCTTTAAGATCTTTACCATCTAAGGTAGCTAATCTGTATGCTCCCGAGCCAAATTTGGCAATGATAATATATGGTCCAAGCCAGTTGGGCTCGAATTTACCTTTAAGATCTTTAGTTGCATTAGTATTTTTTTTATTTTCTTTTAAGACAAGGTCGTCGATCTCAAAGGATCGATGATGAACTTTCTTGAGGTATGCTCGTTTAAGCTTGTTTTGGTAGGCTCGAAGATGCTCCAAAGCATTGATGCACTTCTCATCTAGGAGTTCCAACTGACTAAATCTGCCAGCACGATATTCATCTCCTACTTCAGTATCTTGAAGTAGTAGAGCCAAAGAAGGAACTTCTAATTCAAAGGGAAAAATAGCTTCAACGCCATAAACCAAAACAAAAGGTGAAGTGCCCGTGGGAGTACGAACGCTAGTTCGATAAGCCCACAAAGCAGGATATAATTGAATGTGCCAATCTCGACCAGTCTTTTGAGGATTTTAATTAATGTTTTATTAGATGCTTCTGCTTGGCCATTACCCTGAGGATAATAGGGAGTGGACCAACGATGTTGAATTTTATATTTTTGACATAATTTCTTGACATATTTATTTTTGAAACAAGTTCCATTATCCGAGATGAGATTTGCAGGAATTTCGAACCTACAAATAATTTGATTAAAAATAAATTTGGAAACTTGGGTTCCAGTGCAAGAAGCTAAGGGCATAGCTTCAACCCACTTCATGAAATACTCGGTGGTGGTTATGATGAATTTGTGTCCATCAGATGACATAGGATTGATTTTTCCAATGATGTCTAAGCCCCATTTTGAAAAGGGCCAAGGAGATGAAATAGCCTACAGTTCTTGTGCAGGCGCATGGACAAGGTCAGCGTGTTTCTGGCACTTTTCGCAATGGCGCACGTAATCATGTGCATCATTCTCCATGGTAGGCCAAAAATATCCTATCCTAAGGAGCTTCTTAGCAATGGCACTACCACTAAAGTGTCCCCCATAAGATCCATCATGGGCTTCACTCAAAGTTGATCTAGACTCTTCTAGATTCAAACATCTCAGTAGGATACCTTCAAAAGATCTCCTATATAACGTATTTCCAATTATTACGAAGCGACTTGCTCATCTACGCAATAACCGACACTGGTTTCTATTAAAACCTTCAGGGAAGGTCCCATTTTGAAGAAAATTGAATATATCAGTGTACCAAAGTTCAAGAGTAGTTTTGTTGATTAGAAACACATCCAAAGGTTCTAAGCATGATTTATTTGAATCAGGTTCCTGGAGTCGACGAATAATGATGGTAGCATATTCGTCATCTAACTCCAAGGGTAAAAGAGATGCAATTGCAGCCATAGCGTCAACCGCACGATTATTAGTTCTAGGAATAGCTTCCAAGGTAACTTGATCAAATAAAGATATTAATTGTAATACATATGCTTTATATGGATGCAATTTATCATCTCTGGTCTGATAAACATCATTAATTTGATTTATAACAAGTTGAGAATCACCAAAAACTAATAGATTTTTAATTTTCAGTGCCAAGGCAGCTCGTAAGCCAAGGATTAGAGCCTCATATTCAGCAGTGTTATTAGTACAAGCAAATGTTAATTTAAAGGATAGAGGTATAAGATGTTTCTGTGGAGATATTAGAATAATACCTGCACCAGCCCCACTCATGCATCGGGCTCTATCAAAGTATAAGGACCATTGCTCTGGATGGTCTACCTCTAGTTTAAGGCATTCGTCAAGAAACTCAATGATGAGGGGATGGGTAGACTCTAAGGGTGCAACAACTAATTGATCTGCTATGATTTGACCCTTAACAGACTTTTGTCCTATAAACATGAGTTCAAAATCACTTAGAGCAAGAACCCACTTTGTTGTGCGACCAGATAAATAAGGTCGACTCATGAGATACCACAAGGGATCGAATTTAGCAATAACATAAGTTTTCTGACTGAGCATATAGTGGCATAGTTTTTATGTAGAAAATATGACTGCTAGACATAGCTTTTCTAATGCTGTGTAGCGGGTTTCATAACTGATTAATGTTTTGCTAATGTAATAATTGGCACGCTCTCTTTTCTCATCATCCAATTGAGCTAACATAGCTCCTAAAGCAAAATCAGAAGCAGAAATATACAAGATAAATGGGCGATCAGGTCTAGGCGGCGAAAGCATAGGTGGGTTAAGAAGATATTGTTTGAGGAGTTCAAATGCTTCCTGACATTCATTGTCCCAATGGAAAGAGACATCCTTCTTAAGAAGCTTAAGAAAGGGTCCGGTTTTATCCGCTAGCTTATCGATGAAGCGACGGATAGCTTGAAGCTTACCTTGTAAACTCCATAATTCAGATATATTTGTGGGCATGGGCATATCAGTGATAGCCACAATCTTGAGAGGGTCAATTTTGATGCCACGTAAAGAAACTATAACCCCCAATAATTTACCGGACTTAACTTCGAATATACATTTAGTTGGATTCAATCGGATAAGATATTCCCTTAACCGATTAAATACTTTTCTTAAGTCATCTAGATGGTCATATTCTTCAGTAGAACGAGCTATAATGTCATCTACATAATCATGTAGTATATCATGCATCATATCATGAAAGATATAAGTCATGGCTCATTGATAGGTTGCACCTGCATTCTTCAAACCAAATGGCATCACTTTCCAACAAAAGGTCCCCCAAGGGGTAATAAAGGTTGTTTTAGCCTGATCTTCAGGAGCTATCCTGATCTGATTATAACCAAAAAATCCATCCATTAAGGATATCATTCCACTCCCAATAGTAAAATCAATGATCTGATCCATATTGGGAAGAGGAAAATCATCTTTAGGGCATGCAACATTAATATCTCTAAAGTCTGTGCAAACCCTAACCTTAGTAGCTTCTTTCTTAGTTACTGGAACTACATTCGAGATCCATTCAAGCATAATCAATGGCTTGTATAAAAATAACATTCAAGAGTTTTTCTAACTCCCCTTTGACTAGTAAGGCCACTTTAGGATGCATTTTTCTAAGTTTTTGTTTAACATGTTTAGCATCAGGATGGACTACTAGGTGATGCATAACTACAAAAGGGTCTAAACCTGGCATATCTTCATATGTCCAAGCAAAGACATCTTCATATTCTTTAAGAAATGCAATGTATTTATCCTATTTTTCTTGACTCAATTCTGATCCAATGTTGATTATGTGAGGATTATCCTTAGTTCCAATGTTAATTTTCATGACATTTTCTACTTCCATGTGTAGATCTTTCTCAAAATTAGGTGGGGTGGGTGAAACGCCCAATTCTTGTAATTCTTCTAAGGTTAGCTTGGATAATTCATCTTGAGGAGTCGTGGCCTCAAGCTGGGCTATACTAGGTATAGAGCCATCAAAATAAAATTCATTATGTAATAATTCCTCAACGGAGACATCATGGAAGATATCTCCCTCCAACTCATCGTCGGATTCAGCGATCATCTCAGGGTAAGCTATAGATAGCATATTACATGTAAATGGCTTATTCATTAAACGCAAAGTATCGCGTTCATCCAAATAATCTTGGTAACATATGAGATGGTCATCATCCTCAAATGGGAAGGGCTGACCCTTACTAGGAAATAGGCCCACACCACATCGGGTAGGCCACGGCTCTACCTCAAAGGGTTCTTTCATACCATTTTGGAAAGGTCCTAAACCTTTCCCTTTATATCCCAATTTAAGCATTATAGATTTGGCTTTAACATACTCATTAGTAAAATAACATCGAGCATATCCATCATAATGAGTCTTGATGTTTCTGGGTATTCTACCCCAATCATATCCCTTATAAATAAAAGCACAACTCCCGACTTGGTAAGTACTTCCCATAGGCTGTGGGAGGCCCAAGGTACGAGGAGATGGTGGCAATTTATTTAAAACAAGGGAATCTTGCATAGAAGCATTCATTTTCTCTGATATAAGAATTTTAGATAAATCAGGTAAGAGCTCATCAATAAGAGCATAAGAGGTAGAAGGAACATTTCCTACATCTTCTGATGTGGAAACTATGCCTTTGGTGGATGTAGATGTTGTAGAGATGTCGATGGATGGGTCTATTATAGGTATAGAAGTTATAGGAGGAGAACAAGAGGCATTGGTTGTGGGATTAGGATCTTTCCGAGGTCCTAATGTGGTTTGTTTAGAGGATGGTTGAGTCTGTATGTAGAGGTGGAACTGATGGAGAAGAAGTAGATGGCATTGTGGGTGTGTGTTTCACATGTTTAGATGGATAATGAGAATTAGGATGTGTGGATGACAGAGCAGGGCAAAATTGAACTCCAACAGGTTCTGCCAAAGCACACATATCAAAGGGTCTAGGATCACCATGAATGGTAACCAACTAATTCTTAAATTCAAATTTAACACATTGATGCAAAGTTGAGGGAACAACTCACATCGCGTTGATCCAAGGGTGACCCAAGAGTATATTGTACGATGCAGGGCAATGTACAATAAACACGATCGTATCCAAGGTTCTCGAACCAACCTGCAATGGGATGGTAATAACTCCACATGTTTCTTGTGTTTCGTCATTGAAGGCTTTTATGATCATATCAGTTCTTTTCATTTCATCACTTCTAAACCCAAATCTTTGGTAGAAGTCAAAAGTGCAGATGTTTAAATATGAACCATTATCAATCAAGACTCGTTTAACTGCTACATCTCCAATTAAGGCAGTAATATATAAGGGGTTATCCTTATGTAAACTATGTTGCGGTATGTCTCTATCCCGAAAGTCAATACAATCAACTTCACGAGTTATTATAGTATTAGCCATGGCTTCAAGTTGAATGTCTTGTGGTACCATCATCTAGCTTAATGTGAGCATTAATTCATCTCTATGTGTAGGAGAAGATCTTAAAAGGTCCAAAAGAGAAATTCTAGTTGTAATATTTGATAGTTGTTCATTAATATTATAAGGAGGTTTAGGTTGAACATTAGGTGCCTGATTCCCTTTATTAGGAACTTTCAAAACAAATGGAGCTGATCCATCATTCTGCATTTGATCTTGTTGAGAGTTTTGAGCCTATTGTCTAGTAACAGCTTCGATGGTACCCACAATATTATTCTATGGATGATGAATGGGTCTTGGTCTAGTGTTTATGGCTTGCTCATTAGAAATTAATTGGTGAGAGGATGGTCTAGTAGTGACTCTTCTTGGAAATGGTTCTTCTGGAACCATATAACTTGTGATAGGGATAATAGGATCCGATTCATCTTCAGAGCTATTCGATTGATTTGATGTGATTTCCATATCACTCTCAGTCTTGTATTATGTATCGCTTCGATCAAGTATCTGGATATTGTATAGAGGCCTAGTTGTGACCATGGATAAAGTTGTGTCAAATATTTCTGGCTCATGAGCAGGTAAATGCCCACTAATAGTTCCTACATATTGGGTAGGAGGAGGAACATTATGATGTTCAATTTGATTAGCCACCTCCTTACCATGTTTTGGTAAAGGATGTTGAAAGATGTCCAATGACTGGTTGGCATTCTGATTCTGGTTTTGGGGGATGTTCTTTTGAGCATTATTAGGAGGATTTTGCTTAGGTTGAAAGGCTTGCACCTCCATCTCATTGTTATCAATCAAGTCCTTTATTTTATGTTTTAATATTTTACAAGAGTTGGTAGTGTGTCCAGGTCCTCTATGGAAGTCACAGTGTAAATCAGCTCTGTATCCGGGTATAGTTGGATCAGGTTCCCAAATATTTGGTAGTTGAATCAAACCTCATTCTAATAATTATGGTAGAATGGTTGATAAAGGTTGATTTAACCTAGTAAATTCTCAAGGAGGTTTATCGGGAGGTTTCAGTATAAACTTCTCCATTGTCTTCGCAGCATTAATAGTAGCAATATTTCTACTATCAGTGACTCCATCACCCACAACTTGTTTATTTTTATATTGATTTTTGGATGTTTTCTCATCGTATTTCTTTTTAATCTGACCCTTACTAATGAGAGCATCTTCCACTCGTCTGGCTAAGTCTATAGCCTGATCGAAGGTGGTCAAGGTAGAAGTTGACAACTCGTAGGATAGTTGGTCTTGTAAATTATTAATAAAGATGTCCAACATCTCCCTATAAGGTAACACAAAGTGCAATTTTCCTATCAACTGTCTCCACCTAGCTAGGAAATCGGCAAAACATTCATCTTTGTCTTGTTTTAAGTTGTACAAGTCTTTAATGGTCACATGCCTTTCGATGTAGGCACTAAATTGATGAACAAAAGACTCGATTGTTTCTTCGAAATTCCTCAAAGAATTAGTGGGTAATTGATAATACCACTCTAATTCCATTCCTCCTAAACTTTTCGGGAACATTTTTAGCAATAATAAGTCATCATGTGATATATCATGACATGCTATCCTAAACATACGAAGATGCTCTATGGGATCTTTGGTTCCTTTATATATGGGCAAGACAGGCATAGGAAAATGTTTAGGATATGGTTGTGCTACAACTATAGGATCTAAAGGCTGACTACACATCTCTCGATAATTGTACGAGGGACGATAGGGGTCTATCTGGTCCATGTAGGAAACTAACTGTTTCACCATGGTTTCAAGATTACTAGTTTGTCCACCATGTTGGTTCGGTGGGACATAGGTATGGGATTTATGAGTGTATGACGGTGTGACATAAGGATTAGACGCTATATTGCTATTATGTAAAGTGTTGGTAGGAAGAGTATTATGAAGAGGATTTGTAGTAGTATTATGTTGTATCCTAGATTTTTGGTAATTGGTGTTTGGTTTTGTTTTGGGATTTTGTTGATTTGAAGTATGTTGATCAATAGCTTGGTGAAATAGAGCAGTAAATGATGGTTTCTTTTGTGTGGGAATAACCCTAGGCTTGCTAATAGGCACTTTAGATGGTTGGGTAACCTGTTGTTGTTGCATGTTCTAGATTATAGCGGCCATATCCAAATTGGATGGTCCAACTTGATCACTTTCTTGATCAATAAATGTTAAGGGATTAGTGCGTGTGTGAAATACGTCTTCTAGAGTTGCTTGAGTGTCACTAATTTGATCCTTGTCCATATGGACTGCTCTATTAAGAACACCAATATTAGTATTAATGAACTTCCAAAATTGTTCCATGTTTTCAAAAGTAACAGCTCCTCCCGGAGACATTTTAGGGGATGAGGATCCTTCCTCTCTAATAATTTCTTCATGTTCATTTCCTACAACAAGCTCTTCTTCTTTCTGGTCTAGGGTTCCTTCTTCCGGAATTTGATCTTCAGGAAGGACATCTAGGTTATTTAATGGTTTTCCTAACCAATCTTCTTCTTCTTCAGTCTATTTTCCATTCCTAAGTCTAGGCATTGTGCTTAAACTTAGATTTCAGCAAAAATATACTAATATAAATAAAAAAAAAAAAAAAAAAATATATATATAATATATATATATATGCGATAGGTTTGAGAGGTATATATTTTAATTATATACCTACTATAAAGAGAAAATGTTTTTTTTTTTGTTTTTCGTTTTTTGTTTTTTTTTTTTGTGTTTTGTGTTTTATAATATTATTATAAATATAATAAATAGCATTCTAGTTGCAAAAAGAATAACAATAGTAAAAATAATGACTTAATTTTCTATAAATAGTTTATGGATATCATTAATAGGATCAAGTTCATCAGGAGTCATGAAATGCTCCTCTTCAAATTGGAAATGGTTTTTCAAAAATTTGACAAAGTGTGCTATAGTAATATGATCTACTTCATACTCGAACTTGTAAAAATAAATTTCATGGCAATACTCTCGATACAACACAACTCTAGGAACTCTATTCCATATTTTTCTATCCGTAAGAACGACTTCTTGATCCTCTATATGAGATAGAAACTTATGTACTACAACTACATTCTCAAGGTATTCCTCAAAGGTGTACAATTTTGAAGACACAAGTGCTCTTTTATCTGCTAACCACCTATGGCAAGCTCTTTGAAGTTCATGATACAAGGTCACCTGATCAAGATGTAGGATTCTATCTAGGACAAACCTCTTAATTTGCCTAAGTTCGGTTGATCTAGATGAAATAATATCCACTATCCTATCAAGTTCGTCCCACAAAGGTTGGATCCTATTTGCTTGAGGTACTCTAAATACAAAAGTAATCTCTATGGCCATTAATTTATTTTCAACATTTATGGTGACAACTCATCTTTTATTATAATCTACCATCTAAGTCTGATATGCAATTTTAACAATTTTCTAATGATTCTAGATGTTCTTAATAATGCATTTATGTTTATATTTATATTTTTTGTTTTCAAAAGGCTTTTAGTTTCACGTTGGGTTCACCAAAATGTATTGACCCAAATTTTTCATGCCCTTACCTTCAGGCTAAAGGATCCATGCCCGAAAGGGGGATGTGAGAAGGATGGGAAAATACCTCATACTGAGAGGCCCTTTGAAGGTCGTGCCTCTTAGGGGAGGGGTATAAGGGTGAATTTTCAATGGATGGTGGGGTTCACCAGGAAACTTTGAGTGGCAGTTTCCATGCCTAGGTTGAGAATGGGTTTGATGTGTTCATTTTATACTCAATCATCCATATTCTTAGGTTGGAAAAAATGAATCTAAGATATTCTATATGAAAATGTTGATTTATATGAAGACAGAAAGCATGAATGAATCCTAAATACCAGGAATATGTTAAATGAGAAAGAATGCACCTGATTTCGGATGTCTAATGAAGATTCTGAAGCTTGTAGGAGTCTAGATCATCCTAAATATGATAGGATCATCTGCAATTGTACAGAATCATCCCATATCATAGGCGATCGTCTAAAATCAGACAAGATCATCGTTGATCTGACGAATTCATCAAAAACCTGCAATCATAGAAATAGACACCAAAAAACAAAAATGCAACTGTAAGAATAATGCAAAATGATAGAAATGATAGTATAAATGCTTAACTGATAAATATAGATAGCAGATTAAAGAAAATGCATTATTTTAATAACTTATTTTAACTTTATCATGCATTTATGCTAAATGAGGTGAACTCCAGGATGCAGAATGAAAATAAATCAAGCTAATGCATAATAAAATAAGGAAGAAATATGATAAATACAAACTTAGGGCTTTGATTTCCCCCAGCCTAAATTGCAATTGATATCGCCTCCAATCGTACGAGATCATCGCCGATCTACGACAGGATCATCCAAAATCGTGTGGAATCGCCTGCGACGATCCGAGCTTCCTCCAGTTGAAGCACAATGAAAACTTGTAATGAAAACTTAAAACTACGAGTGCAAAAAATGGTAGATAGGATGTCTTAACACAAAAAAGCTAAATGGTAGGGAAAATCAACCAGGGAGATAGTCAGGAGGAGAGCCAGAGGGATAAAATGAGAAAATCCCAGTTTATATAGGATTAGGGGGAGGTTAGGAGGTTGGGGATCATCCCAATCTGGGAGATCTCCAATAGAGGAATCTCCAACTGCATAGACACGCTTCTACCCAAGTTGGAGAGGTTGTTGAAACATAAGCTAATTATGAAAATTTAGTTTTGGGACGAAATCGTCTGGACATTCTGTTCCAAATGAATTCATCTGATCTGGGATGATTTTGTCTGATCGGCGACAATATCGTCCAACGGTCAAAACAACTTCTAAAAATGGCATGAAAAATGGGGTGAGCGGTTAACAGGCGGTTTCGAGGTTAAAATTCAAATTTTCATCTTTTTACTAAGGGTTTAATTGCACCAATTTTAGGGTGCTACAGAAACCCTAATCAAGTCCTTTTCACTTCAAACTTATTTTATAGAAAATAAATCAATCAACTCAACTATGGAAGAATGTGCTCATATATTTTTCTTGATGATGAAGGGATCTCATAAATATTTCACAACCACAAACACTTCTATGCCAAGCTCAAAGAGGTTAGAAGATAAATCTTTCTCATAATGTAATGTAAAAACTCAATTACACCTTATCACTCCATCTTTCAAAACAACCATCAACATACATAAAATATTTATCCAATAATACCTTATCATCTCCCAATTAAAAATAAATTCAAAATCCACCAAAATTAACTCAAAACCTCTTTAATCATATTTAATGGAAAAAAGAACTTTGGTAAAAATAAAATCTACTTTCCTTATAACTATAATAACATAAATCACTTATCAATAAAACAACCTTTCATAAACCCTTATAACTCCAAATAACATGAATCAATTATCAATCAAACAACATTTCATTAAACCCTTTTAACTCCAAATAACATAAATCAATTATCAATCAAACAACTTCTCATAAACCCTTATAACTCCAAATAACACTTTATAGAAAATATTAGACAAATAAAATTTTAATTAAAAATACCTTTGCCACTAGTGGGATTCGAACCCATAATATCTGCATCTGCAAGAGCTCTAACCACAATATTTACCATCACGTGTGCTAGATGCATGCTTAAAATATGAGGAGCACTTCATGCTCTTTCTCCTATGTTTGGCACTCAAAATGAGTGTGTGCCAAAAGGCTCTTCCCTTGGCGCTCAAGATGAACACACAAACTAAATACCACGCAAATCGATTGTGGTCACTTCCACTCCCAAAAATCTCATGAAACATGTGTTGCCAATGGGCTACCTTATCCAATGGGAGTGAGGCATTCTCCTCTCATTTTCATCTTTTTCCCTATCGCTAAAAGACAACACGAGTTTGTCTTCTTCCTCAACGATTGCACAAATTATCTTTCTCTTTGGTCGCATAAAATTTAATCGAAGAAGGTAAGTTCTAATGTTCTTTGGCATGGTATTTATACATGATTTCTCCTTTTGCCATAGACGTTAGTGCTCCGTGAAGTTTGATGATGTCGAAACTTTTTTAAAAACTTTTATAATTTATAAATTATTTAAATTCTAAAAGTATTTAAATTTTATAAATTATATTTATAAACCTTTGACTTTAATAAAAATTAAAGCCTTCCTTGGGATAAAATTTAAACCTTTAATTTGTACTCCATTTATTTGATGAAGATTATTCTGCCACCATGGTTTTAATAAAAACCTTAATTCTGCCATCATAATGTTTAAACAAAAAACCTTTAATGATAACTTTTCACCTTGACATCAATGACAACTAAATGAGCTCAAAATGTCCAAAAATTTAGTACAAATTTGAGACAAAGATTTGGAGGTGATAGAAAGCAAAGGACAGTAGACTCTAGTGAATAGAGATCCATTAGCCAGGGTAGTGAGGACATGTCTTTTGAGTGGGTACAAGAGTCTTCAGTGGAGAGATATCCACAAGCCAGTGTAGTGGAGGCAATAGTCTTCTAGAGGATCATCAGCAAGAGCAGAGGAGAAGGAGTTCTCCTGTGGATAGATATCCATGAACTTGATTTAGGGGATTGGTATCTCCTTTGGACAGAGGTCCATAAACATTGTAATAGGTAGAGGATTCCCAAAATATTGATTGAGAAAATTTTAATGAAATATTTTCTCCATGGAGTAGCCCACATTGGGTAAACCACGTAAATTGTGGTGTCTCTATTGTGTGTGGTGATTTGTGCATTGCTTTGAAAACTGCTATTGATATTGCTATCTATACATTGCATAATATTTTTTGGGAAAGAAAAGTAAAAAGTGGTCTTATAATATTCACCCCCCTCTCAGTATAAGGTTGTGTTCTTCAATTGGTATCAAAGTGGGTTCCTTCGGAAGAGTTTAATAGCTTGAAGGAAAATCTAACAAGAACACAATGGATTCTAAGAATGTGTCCTTAGATAATTCAGCACCAGTATTTGATGGAAGTGACTATATATATTGGAGTATGAGAATGAAGATCTACCTGATGGCACTTCAAAATGAAATTTGAAAAGCAGTTGAATTTGGATATGATCTCTTAATTAATCCTCCTACAGATAATAAATGTAAGCTCCTACAACATTACAATTCAAAAGCAATGAATGCAATTTTGAGAGGTTTGCATAGAACAGAGTCTATGAAAGTTATGCATTATCAAACTGCAAAATAAATATGGGATAAATTTCAAAATATATATGGAGATAAATGTGTCAAGAAAGAAAATATGTGAAATCTTAAAGGAAAATTTGAAGAATTAAGAATGAAGGATGAGGAAAATATTAGTACTTATCTACTTCAAATTGATAAGGTTGTTAATGCAATGCAAGGACTTGGAATTAAGATTGATGAATTAGATGTTTGTGATAAAGTCTTAAGAACTCTTCCAAAAATGTTCAATTAAAAGGTTTCTGCTATAGAAGTATCAATGGATGGTGATAATATAACAAGATATGGGTTGCTTGGTATTCTTACAGCACATGAGATAAGAACAAAAGAGGAACCAAATCCTCAAAAAGAATCAACATTCAAATAAATCAAGAAGAAAAAGGGTAAGAAGTCAAAATCAAGCAATGAGTCAACCAATGATGAGGAAGCAAATTATGGTAGAAGGAATAAAGATTTAAGAAGATCTAGAGATACAATATCTATTAAATGTTTCAATTGATGAAAGTATGGTCATTATGCTAATTGTCAAGAAGCTAAGAATAACAATGATGAAGAAAATAGGATCACAAGAACAGGGAATCAGAAAGATACACGCACCAAAAGAAAATCAAGGATGGACAAAGAAGACAAGGAAAGAATTTCTTTCAAAGACAAAAGAGAAACTACTATGCAGATAAAACAAGTAAGTACTCAAGTGATAGTGATGTTAGTTTTTAAGATAATGATAGAGATAAAGTCCTATTTATTATTGAAGAAAAGAATAAGTTAAGAAAAGGACTCTAGTAATTCTCAAGTGTTTTAGATGTGGTAACTTTGGACATCTTGAAGATAACTGTAAAATTTATGGTTATAGTTTTAGTGATGATGAATATGAGGGTGCACTTGAAGGACCAAATGAAAAAATTCTAATGGCATTAGAAGAAGAAGTAGGTGATCCTATAGAAGATAATCCAATAGAAAATAAAGATGTGGACAAAGGTAAAAAAATAGAGGAATATTCAGATAAATATGGATATGATATCAAGGGAGAACTTATTTATGCTCTTGAAACAGTAAAGAAGGTAAGAAAGCAACACTCTAAACTTGAAATTCAGTTTCAAGAATGTGATGAAGAGAGAAGATTGATTTTAGAGGATTTAGAAAAATCAAAGGCTAAGGCAAAAAGGTTCAAAGATAAGTTAGAAGCAAAGATATTAGAAAGTGAAAAGTTAGCACAAGAAGTGGCACTACTAAGAGAATATTTAGGAAGACTCCAAAGTCAAGCTAAAAGAGTTTAAAAATAGCTCAAAGAACTTGGATAAGTTCATCAAGATACAAAAGCCTACATCAAGAAAAATAGGTCTTGGATTTGAACAAGTTTAAAAGAAATGGGAAGGAAAGTCAACCTCAAGTTTTGGAGGAGAAGAAACTTCAGATGAAGATACTTCAGAAGAAGACAGTGTAAAAGAGAGTGAGACATATGAGGATGAGTTGGACAATAGAGATTTCAACAAGAACAGGAACAATGCACAAAGAAGATACAAATGGAACATCAATCAGAATAGGTCAAGTGATGTTGGCAATTTTGGGTACCTTGGGTACATTGCCTTTGCTCTAAGTGTAGATGTTGTCATTGATGTCAAGAAGGTCTTGAAGCATTTTGGTTTGATGTCAAAGAATGTGTTTTGATGAAGGTTTCAGTTTGGACAGTGAGTTTCCAAGTAGATCAGAGTAGCCTAGTTGCAAAAGATCAAGAAAAAGACAAGTAAGAAAAAGTATGCAGGCGGCTGGAAAAACTGTCGCGATTTCGCGACATGTTTTAGGAGAGAGAAAGTGTTGGCAAAACTGTCATGATTTCGCGACATGTTTGAGGAGAGAGAAAGTGCTGGCAAAACTGTCACGATTTCGCGACATGTTTGAGGAGAGAGAAAGTTTGGGCAAAACTGTCGCGATTTCGCGACATGTTGGCAGAGAAGGAGAGCAAGTTGGAAAGTGTCGCGATTTCGTGACATGTCGCATTTTCGCGACTCGAAAAGTGTAGGAAGGCAGAGAAGGAAAAGTGTCATGTTTTCACGACACATTGCCAGGAAAGTTGTATGGATAAAAAGGTGTCACGATTTCATGACATAATGCAAAAAAGAGAGTCCGTAGTGTGAACTGTCACGATTTCGCGACAAGATCAAAGAGAGAGAAAGTTATTCAAGAACTGTCATGATTTTGTGACATGATGCAAAGTTCCAAGTGAGGACTGTCGCGTTTTCGCGACATGCTACAGAGGTCAAGTTGAGGACTGTCATGATTTCGTGACATGCTGAAAAGCTCAAAGTGAGAACTATTGCGATTTCGTGACATGCAACAAAGGAAAGAGTTTGATATAAGAAGCGTCACGATTTCACGACAGGCTGAAGAAAAAGCGTACGGACGCAGAGAGTGTCACGATTTCGTGATAGGCAGTAGAGAAAGTGAACGAAAGCTGAAAGCGTCATGATTTCATGACAGGTTGAAGAGAAAGCTTGCGTTAGCAAAAAATGTCATGATTTCACGACAGGTTGAGAAGGCAGCATTGAGTTGGAGAAAGTGTCACGATTTCACGACAAAAACTGGAAGCAGGTCTTCTATAGGAGAAGTGTCACGATTTCACGACAGAAGTAGAGAGGAAGGCTATGAAGACAAAAGTGTCACGATTTCGCGACATGTTCCAGTTTCATGGGCTTAAGGTAGAAAAGAGCTTAAGGCAACGTAAGTGTCGCGATTTCGTGACATGTTCCAGTTTCGCGGGTGTAAGGCAGAAAGAAGCTCAAGGTAGCAGAAGTGTCACGATTTCATGACAAAAGCTGAGAGGAAGGCCATGAAGACAAAAGGGTCATGATTTCATGACAGAGTTAAAGATGACGTCAACAAAAGCAGATGTGTCATGATTTCATGACAAAAGAAGAGAAGAAGGCAATGAAGACTAAAGTGTCACGATTTCACGACAGGAGTGAAGATGACGTCAGCAAAAGATAGAAGTGTCATGATTTCATGACAAGCACGTTGTCAAGGCAGACAAAGGCAAACAGTGTCACGATTTTGCGACAACAGGCAAAAGAAGGTGTACGACAGGCAAAGGTGTCACGATATCGTGACATGTTGTAGTTTCACGACGGAAGCTACAGGGAAGTGACAGAGGCAGTAGAGGCGGTTGAAGCCGACAAAGTTAAATCTGGGCCGACGAAGATTAGGTTTTTGTAGCCGACGATCTTTAGGGTAACAACCGACTAAAGATTATGTTTTTGATCATGAATTAATGCTATAAAAGGAGGACTATTTTTGAGTTTCAGAGCATCGAATGTGTGTGTCGAATTTGCGCAAGTGAATTCTATTGTGCGTAAGAGAGCGAGTCGAGTCGAATCGATCAAGTGTGCGTTCGAAGTGCGATTTGCACAGATAGAGTGTGGGGAGAATTTCGATCACAGAGGTGCATAAGTGGAAGTATGATCGACTGTTGTGTTTGCATAGAGTGTGAAGACTGTGCTATTGTGTTTATGCACTGAATGTGCGAAGTCTATGCTACTGTGTTTTGGCAGAAGTGCATAAGTTGATCGAGTGCTGCTGTGTTTGCGTAGACAGTGAAAAGTTGGTTTTGACCAAGTGCGGCTGTAACAGAAAAGAACAGAGGAAGAGGACAGATTTGTGCTAGACCGAAGGACTGTGTTTGGTGTGAATTTGAGGAACGACTTTGCAGTGATAGAGTTGAGGACAGAGATCTCCACCAAGAGTAGGGAAGACAGGTGTCTTCTATGGATAGAGTTCCACTTGCTAAGGGCAAGAGGAGGTAGAGGTCCTCTAAGAGGATCACCACTAAGAGCAGAGCTAGGGGAAGGTGTCTCCTTTGGGTTGGTGCCCATAAACTTTGTAATTGGGAAGGTTTCCCAAAGAACTGTGATATAACTTTTAGATAAAAGTTTTATCCGTGGAGTAGCCCACATTGGGTGAACCACGTAAATTGTTGTGTCGCTTTGTGGATGGTGTGTTGTGCATTGCTTTGATTACTATTGTTATTACTGCTATCTATACACTGCATTATACTATTTTGAAAGTTGATTTTAAAGCAAATTGAAAAAGTGGTCTTATACTGTTCACCCCCCCTCTCAGTATAAGCTTGTGTTCTTCAATTGGTATCAGAGCAGGTTCCTTCGAAAAGGTTTAACAGCCGAAAGGAAGAACTGGTTAAGAACACAATGGATTTTTCAGGTGGCAATGCAGCACCTATTCTTGATGGATCAGATTTCGGTCTGTGGAGTGCAAGAATGAGAGTTTATCTAATGGCACTTGGTAATGAGGTATGGGAAGTGATTGAAGACGAATACACTATTCCTGAACATGGTCCTTATACCAAAGAAGACAGGCTCATGCTTCACAGCAATTCAAAAGCCATGAATGCAATCTTGAGAGGCTTACAGAAAGCAGATCTCACCAAAGTTATTCACTGCAAGACAGCTAGTGAAATGTGGAAACAATTGCAGGTGGTTCATACAAGTGATGCAAATGTTCGAAAGGCCAAATTGAGACATTTTAAAGGTATGTTTGAACAACTCAAAATGAATGATGATGAAAATATTAGTGACTACATGCTTCGTATGGATGAGGTTGTTAACTCCATGAAAGACCTAGGTCTTGAACTTGCTAAAAATGATGTGTGTGATAAGATTTTAAGGTCTCTTCCTAATAGATTTAGTGAAAATATTTCTGCCATTGAGGAAGCTAAAGATTTAGATAAATTGAAGAAGGATGAGCTCCATAGTATACTTGCAGCATTTGAGCTGAGAACTCAAGTGAAAGTTGATGTTAAGAAAGAGGCAGCCTTCAAAGCTACCAAGAAATCAAAGGGCAAGCAGATTCAAGAGAGTGATGAGTCTTCTAGTGATGAAGAGGCATATTACAGCAAGAAAGGCAAGTTTTCTAGAAAGCACAAAAGCAAGAAAAATATAAGATGTTTCAACTGTGGGAAGTTCGGTCATTATGCTACTGACTGTATTGTTTCCAAGAATGAAAGTGATGAAGATATACAGGATGTTAAGAGCAAGGATTCTAAAAAGCACGGGTATTACAAAAAGAACAAAGATGAGCACAACAATCAAGGAAAGAAGTATTCACACAAGAACAAGAAAAGCTTCTACCTAGACAAAGCAAGTAAGTGTTCTAGCAGTGATAGTGAAAGTTCTTCTAGTGATAATGAAAATGAGATGTTGTTCATTTCAGAAAAGGAGGAAGAACCGAAACATAAATTCATTGTCATGAAATGTTTTAGATGTGGAAATTTTGGGCACCTTGAGGATAATTGCAAAAATAATGATTTGGTTGCTAGTATGTATGAGGATGCTTCAGAAAACTACAATGAAGATGCTTGTATGGTTTTCGAAAAGGGTAGCACCTCTAGTGATAAGAAATCTGAAAAAGGCCTTGATAATTCAAAATGCAATCAAATAGAGGATCTTGAATGTGAACTTACTAATGCTCTTAGTGTTTTGAAAAAGGAAAGAAAGAAGAATGCTAGACTCAAGGATAAGTTAGATGAATGTTGTATGGAGAGAGATGAGCTTATAGAAAGTCTTGACATCTCTATGGCTAAGACACAAGAACTCAAGAATGAGTTAGATTCTAAAATTTTGGAGTATAGTGAGTTAGAACAGGAAATGGCTTCTTTGAAAGAGGAAACTAAAAAATACAAAGATAAACTGTACAGGTTTCAAGAAAGCTCCAAAAAGGTTAAATCTCTCATCAAAGGTCAAAGAAAACCAACAGATAAAACAGGTCTCGGTTTTGTTGAGCCGCACAAGGAACAGGTTGGGGAATCTAGCAAGAGATTTCAAAAGGAAGAGAGTTCTGATGAAGAAAGTACTTCAGATCATGAGTCCATAAGTGAAAAATGCATAGAAATAGAAAACATAATTTTGAATGCTAAGAAAAAGGTTTCGGGACCCAAGAGGTCGAATAAAAGAAATTTTCACGATAGATGTTTTGCGTGTCATAGGTTTGGTCACATGGTTGTACATTGCATGACTCAAGTGAAGAGAGTAAATGACAGTTTTAGGGGCCGTAACTTCTTTCAAGGGTATTGCTACTCTTGTCAATAGTTCGGGCACAAGGCAATTTTTTGCAAGGCAAATAACAAGAACTGGGTTAGTCAGAACAGGCGGATTCAAAGAACAACTATGCCCGAAAGAAATAATATTGTTACTTGCTATAAGTGCAACAATGCAGGTCACACAGCCAGACAGTGCAGAGCTGATCTTCCAAGGTACAGGAACAGGAACAGTGGTATAAACAGGTCCAAGGATCAAGGTATGGACAAGAAAAGAGATGAGAACAAGAACAAGAAAAGTGACAAGAACAAAAACACTGACAAAGAGTTCAAGAGAAGGCCCGACAAAGAAATTGTAGACACTGATGATGATGAGTGCCTAATGGGAGTTTCACTCCCACCCTTGTTTTAAATCACCTCATCAGGAGGTGGGGGAGGGACTAAGCTAAGAAGCTCATTCTTAGTCCCAAGCCCCAAAGGTGACCCTTTGCCATTGATGACAAAGGGGGAGAGATATGAGTAAGGGGGAGAGCTTCAAGTGAAGAAGAAAGCTTCAAGTCGGGGGAGCAAAAACTTCAATTGCATATTCTCAGTTGTTGGATCAGTAGGGTTCAGTTTTGGCTCTTGAGATATGTTTTCAGTTAAGGGTTGCCATCAATGACAAAGGGGGAGATTGTTGGCAATTTTGGGTACCTTGGGTACATTGCCTTTGCTCTAAGTGTAGATGTTGTCATTGATGTCAAGAAGGTCTTGAAGCATTTTGGTTTGATGTCAAAGAATGTGTTTTGATGAAGGTTTCAGTTTGGACGGTGAGTTTCCAAGTAGATCGGAGTAGCCCGAGTTGCAAAAGATCAAGAAAAAGACAAGTAAGAAAAAGTATGCAGGCAGCTGGAAAAATTGTCGCGATTTCGCGACATGTTTTAGGAGAGAGAAAGTGCTGGCAAAACTGTCACGATTTCGTGACATGTTTGAGGAGAGAGAAAGTGTTGGCAAAACTGTCACGATTTCGTGACATGTTTGAGGAGAGAGAAAGTTTGGGCAAAACTGTCGCGATTTCGCGACATGTTGGCAGAGAAGGAGAGCAAGTTGGAAAGTGTCGTGATTTCGTGACATGTCGCATTTTTGTGACTCAAAAAGTGCAGGAAGGCAGAGAAGGAAAAGTGTCATGTTTTCACGACACATTGCCAGGAAAGCTGTACGGATAAAAAGGTGTCGCGATTTCGCGACATAATGCAGAAAAGAGAGTCCATAGTGTGAACTGTCGCGATTTCGTGACAAGATCAAAGAGAGAGAAAGTTATTCAGGAACTGTCGTGATTTCGTGACATGATGCAAAGTTCCAAGTGAGGACTGTCACATTTTCGCGACATGCTACAGAGGTCAAGTTGAGGACTGTCATGATTTCGTGACATGCTGAAAAGCTCAAAGTGAGAACTATTGTGATTTCACGACATGCAGCAAAGGAAAGAGTTTGATATAAGAAGCGTCACGATTTCGTGATAGGCTGAAGAAAAAGCGTACGGATGCAGAGAGTGTCATGATTTCATGATAGGTAGTAGAGAAAGTGAACGGAAGCTGAAAGCGTCACGATTTCATGATAGGTTGAAGAGAAAGCTTGCGTTAGCAAAAAATGTCACGATTTTGTGACAGGTTGAGAAGGCAGCATTGAGTTGGAGAAAGTGTCACGATTTCATGATAGAAACTGGAAGCAGGTCTTCTATAGGAGAAGTGTCATGATTTCATGACAGAAGCAGAGAGGAAGGCTATGAAGACAAAAGCATCGTGATTTCGCAATAGGTTCCAGTTTCGTGGGCTTAAGGCAGAAAAGAGCTTAAGGCAGCATAAGTGTCACGATTTCGTGACATGTTCCAGTTTCGCGGGTGTAAGGCAGAAAGAAGCTCAAGGCAGCAGAAGTGTCACGATTTCATGACAAAAGCTGAGAGGAAGGCCATGAAGACAAAAGGGTCATGATTTCATGATAGAGTTAAAGATGACATCAGTAGAAGCAGATGTGTCACGATTTCATGACAAAAGAAGAGAAGAAGGCAATGAAGACTAAAGTGTCACGATTTCACGACAGGAGTGAAGATGACGTCAGCAAAAGATAGAAGTGTCACGATTTCGTGACAAGCACGTTGTCAAGGCAGACAAAGGCAAACAGTGTCACGATTTCATGACAATGGGCAAAAGAAGGTGTACGGCAGGCAAAGGTGTCGCGATATCGCGACATGTTGTAGTTTCACGGCGGAAGCTACAGGGAAGTGATAGAGGCAGCAGAGGCGGTTGAAGCCGACAAAGTTAAATCTGGGCCGACGAAGATTAGGTTTTTGCAACCGACGATCTTTAGGGTAACAGCCGACTAAAGATTATGTTTTTGATCATGAATTAATGCTATAAAAGGAGGACTATTTTTGAGTTTCGAAGCATCGAATGGGTGTGTCGAATTTGCGCAAGTGAATTCTACTATGCGCAAGAGAGCGAGTCGAGTCGAATCGATCAAGTGTGCATTCGAAGTGCAATTTGCGTAGATAGAGTGCGGGGAGAAGTTCGATCGTAGAGGTGCATAAGTGGAAGTCTGATCGACTACTGTGTTTGCGTAGAGTGCGAAGACTGTGCTACTGTGTTTGCGTTGAATGTGCGAAGTCTACGCTACTGTGTTTTGGTAGAAGTGCATAAGTTGATCGAGTGTTGTTGTGTTTGTGCAGACAGTGAAAAGTTGGTTTTGACCAAATGCGGCTGTAACAGAAAAGAACAGAGGAAGAGGACAAATTTGTGCTAGACCGAAGGACTGTGTTTGGTGCGAATTTGAGGAACGGCTTTGCAGTGATAGAGTTGAGGACAGAGATCTCCAACCAGAGCAGGGAAGACAGGTGTCTTCTGTGGATAGAGTTCCACTTGCTAAGGGCAGAGGAGGTAGAGGTCCTCTAAGAGGATCACCACTAAGAGCAGAGCTAGGGGAAGGTGTCTCCTTTGGGTTGGTGCCCATAAACTTTGTAATTGGGAAGGTTTCCCAAAGAACTGTGATATAACTTTTAGATAAAAGTTTTATCCGTGGAGTAGCCCACATTGGGTGAACCACGTAAATTGTTGTGTCGCTTTGTGGATGGTGTGTTGTGCATTGCTTTGATTACTGCTGTTATTTTTGCTATCTATACACTGCATTATACTATTTTGAAAGTTGATTTTAAAGCAAATTGAAAAAGTGGTCTTATACTGTTCACCCCCCCTCTCAGTATAAGCTTGTGTTCTTCAAGTGAGACTATGAGATCAATTAGGTCAACACACGGAGGCTTCAATGGAAGATGATTTTCATGTCACAGGTTTGGGCACATGGCTTCATAATGCAGGTCACAGGAAAGACACGAATATGGGAACAAATAACTTTTCCATGGGTATTGCTACTCATGTAATCAATTTGATCACAAGGCAATGAATTGTAGGGTTCATGACAAGAGAGGATATAGCTTCAATAGGAGAAATCCTAAGATATTTGCACCACTAAGGAATAATAACATTAAGTGTTATAAGTGTAATAATGATGATCATATAGTAAAGTGGTGTAGGGCAGATATTTTAGAATTAAGCAGGAACAGGAACAAGAACAAGAACAAGAACAAGAACATGGATATGAACAGGAATAGGAACAAGAATAGGAACAAGAACAAGAACAGGAATAGGAACAAGAATAGGAACATGTATATGAATAAGAATAGGAACAGTAATAGGAATAGGAACAAGGACAGGAATTAATACATAAACAATAACATGGACATGGAAAGAAATAGTCAAAGGAATCAGAAGGATCAAATAAGGAAAGAGGATAAAGGTAAAGAATATTGCTTTCTAAGAGTAGAAATAAACCCACCCTAGAATTAACCACCTCAAGAGAAGGTGGGGGAGGGGCTAAGCTAAGAGGCTCATTCTTAGCCCCGAGCCCCAAAGGTGACCCTTTGCCATTGATGTCAAAGGGGGAGATATTTGGTATTTGAGTAAAAAGGAGAAAGCATTGAGCCAGGGGGAGCAATGTCCCAAGGGGAGCAGAACAAAGAAAAAGCTAAGTTTTTAGTAAAAATAATTTGGGTTGCCATCAATGACAAAGGGGGATATTTTTGGACATTTTGAGTCATTAAGTCAAGTTGTCATTGATATTGAGGAATGGAGTCATCATTAATGTCAAGGAACTTTTCAAGAAACAAAGTTGTCAAAGTTATCATTCATATATAGGAATAAGCCACTGATGATGTCAAAGGTCAAAAGGAACAATGCAGAGGTTAAAGGTAAAAGGGCTTCATAATATTTTTAATATTATGTGGAAGCATAAGTTAATTTTTTTTTCATAAAAATACAAGGAATATTATTGCAAAGCTAAAGGAAGGTTTAATATTTATTTGTTAAAATATTTAAATTCAAAGTGAATTTAAATTTTATAAATAAATATCACTTATGCCAAGTTGGACAATGAAAGATGGCCTTAATAAAACCAAAGGGTTTTAAAGGATTAATTTATAAATTTTAAATTCAAATGAATATAAATAATTTATAAATTAATATGTTCAAAGGAAAATAAAAAGCGTCGACGTCTAATTTATTTGAGGAAATTTGAGTGTCGACGTTATGCATGGAGGGAAATAAATATATATACCAATACCTTAGAGGCATTAAAACTTATCCTTTTGCTCGATTAATGAATGCATGCAATTGTGTTGAATTTGTGCAGAATAAGAGAAGTGACTTTTGTGTTTTAGCACCAACGAATAAGGTTTAAGGGGAACAACACCAAAGTACCAAGTGCCAACTGGGTAGCATGGCCTAGTGGCAAGAGGATAGCGGTTAGAGTGTTTGGGCGCTAGGAGACCTGCATTCGAAATGCAACGACAACATTTTTGGTGGTTGCATTAGTGTTGGAAGCACCAAAGGAAAGGCACACATTTTTGTGCTAGGCAAGGTAGGGAGTCTTTTGGAGCACGTGGTGCTCCTTAGTCCCCAAGCGAGCACCTAGCTCACCCGGTGATTGGAGTCGCGGCTAGGGTGATGGTTGAGGTTGCATTGTGAGTTTGAATCCCTTCCAAGGTAAGGTAATAAATTTTGATTATTATTTTTTGTTGGAGTTAAAAGGGTTGCTTAAAAGGATTGTTTGTTGAAAATTATTTTTGATAAGTTGGAGGAATAAGGTGTTAGGTTTATTTTAATAAAGTGCTTTTGTCACATTGATTTGTTGAAGTATTAAATGGATAGAGGTAACTTATAGCATTGAGTTATCTTGAAAAGAAGAGTGCATTGAATATAATTTTAATTGGGAGATTATAAGGTGTAAGTGGTGTATTATTTTTTGTAAAATTTTGATGAATGTTTAATTAAATATGGAGTGATAAGGTGTATGTGTGTCTTGATATTTACATTGTATTTTGAGGAAGTTTATCATCTAATAATTTCTTTGAGCTTGGCAAATAAGTATTTATGGTTATAGCAGATTTATGAGATTACTTCATCATAAATAAAAAGGTATAAGAAAATTATTCCATAGTTAAGTTGATTGGTTGGTTTTCTAGAAATTAAGTTTGGAGTGAAAAGGACTTGATTAGGGTTTCCTATTGAATGTGTTGAGTTAATATTGCAAGGTTTTCTAGAATAAAGAGTTGTTAAAACCTTGTTTTATAAGCATTGTTGTTGAAGTCATTGGTTGTGTGAAGAACTTGAACTAGGGTTTGAGTATCATTGCTATGTGAAGATTTTTTTATAAGCATTGTTGTTGAAGTGAGTTGTTGAGAAAAGAACTTGAACTAGAGTTTGAAAAGAACATGAGTATCATTGTTATGTGAGATTTGTTGTTGAGCATTATTGGAAATATTTTGAGTGAGTGATCATATGCTTGGACTAGGGTTTGTGAGAAAGGGTTGTTTCATTGAGTGTTTGGTTGAGTAAATTTGGTTGAGCCTAGTCAAGTGGGTGTGTGAAGTGATTGTTCAAGTTCCATAAAATAAACTATTCTATATTCTAAAATTTATTTGAGAAAATGATTGAGCATTGAGTTGAAATTAAAGCATATTGAGTCTCTAAAAATTCTCCTTATGTTTCTAAGAGAGTGATTGAAAGTAATTGAGCATTGTGATAAGTATAGAACATATTGAGTCTCTAACAATTCTCTTTATGTGTCTATGATATTGGACAAGTTCTGTGTGGACTTGTTGAGCAGATTTGAGGTAAGTCTTTGAGAAGACTTGTGGACAGATTTGGTGTGAGATTTTGTGGAAGCTTACAATACAAATATTAAGAAGATTTGGATAAGTTCTTGAGAGGATTTATTGAGCAGTTTGAATAAGTTCTAGAGAGGACTTGTGGAGTAGTTTTGAGCAAGTTCTAGATAGGACTTGTAGAGTAGATTTGGACAAGTTCTAGAGAGAACTTGTGGAGCCATTTTGAGCAAGTTCTAGAGAGGACTTGTAGAGCATGTTTGGATAAGTTCTAGAGAAGACTTGTATATAAGATTTGAGAAATTTCTAGAGAGGAATTATGGATAGATTAGTGTGAGATTTTGAGGAAGCTTACAAGGCATATTTAAGATAATTCTTTGAGAAGGCTTGAGAGTAGAGTTAAATGATTGATTTTTTCAAACCTTGAGTTAAGATTTAGGGCAGATCCAATAGAGTTGATTTGAGATTGAGTCAAGCTTTGAATTAAGTCTTGAGGATGGATATTGAGGAAAAATTTGTGCTAGACCGAAGGATTGTGTTTAGTGCATATTTGAGAACATAGTTTGGTGTAGATATAAGGATAGGTTTGTGTCAGACCAGAGATAGAGATTGAGCAAATTTGTGCTAGATCGAAGGAAATTATTTAGTACAGATTTGAGATGGAGCTTTGGAGGTGATAAAAAGTAGAGGATAGTATATTCTAGTGGATAGAGATCCATTAGCCAGGGTAGTTAGGATAGGTCTTCTGAGTGGGGATAAGAGTCTTCAACGGAGAGAGATCCACAAGCCAATGTAGTGGAGGTAGTAGTATTCTAGAGGATCACCAGCTAGAGTAGAGGAGAAGGAGTTCTACTATGGATAGAGATCCATGAATTTTTTTAGGGGATTGGTATCTACTTTGGACAAAGGTCCATAAACATTGTAATAGGAAGAGGATTACTAAGAGATTTATTGAGAAAATTTTAGTGAAATATTTTCTCCGTGGAGTAGCCTACATTGGGTGAACCACATAAATTATGGTGTCTCTATTGTGTGTGGTGATTTATGCATTGCTTTGATTACTACTGTTGATATTGCTATCTATACATTGCATAATATTGTTTGGGAAATAAAAGTAAAAAGTGGTCTTATACTCTTCACCCCCCTCTCAGTATAAGCTTATGTTCTTCACATACCTTTATATATATGGGTATAGCCCTTGAAGAAAATATTTGTGGTAGCAACCCTCTTCCTATAGAGCATTATTTTACCCATTGTTACCTATCCAATGATTACCCAATTCCCAATAAAATCTTATATAGCATGGGATATATAGGTAAAGGTTTGGGGCCACAAATAAAAGGTATTCAAGAGCCTTTGGAAGTTGAAATTTTTCCTAGGAGGTGTGGCGTAGGCTACATCCCTACTAAAACCAACCATTACCCTTTGATAATGGTGATAACCTTATTACTTATGTTTAATATGTAGATCATCAAATATTGGAGTGGAGTGATGAGGATGAGGGATTGTCTTATCCCACTAACATCATATTTTATAATGTGGTAACCTTGATGCACCCTAAGTTGGTTCCCCCTTGGATGGTAAAGAGTTTAAAGAACCAATGAATATAATACAACTTAAAATATACTATGCATGAATACATTTTTTCACATTGCATTTATATTAGTTTTCATATTGTATTTGGTTTTCTTGTTCAAACTACATGATTTCCTATCATATTTTGCATAATTGCCTAACATTTTATTCCATATTTACATTTTGCTTGTCACATAGTTTTATAGTTTCTTGGCCATATTTACATGACTGCTTGATCATATAGATTTTCTTGAGGACTTCAACAAAAACAATAAAAAAAAAACCTCCCACAAGATAAATAATCAAAGAAAGTATCATATCTTGAACAATTTGAGATATCAAAAATAATATCTTTAAAATCATATTTGATAAAGGAATTAACACATTTAAATATTAAAATCCCTTTAATTCAAGCTATTAAATATGTACCAATAATTAATAATATTGTTCAAGAAATGTGTTTTAAGAAAGTAAGAAATAAGAAGAAAGTATATCCTAAAAATATCTTCAGTTGTGGAATGCTGGGTCTAAGGAAATTTGTCTTCATGAGCAGTTTTGCACAACATCCTTTTGGTTTCAGGGGGACCATGCACTTTCTATTGTGAATTTGCTCTTTGGGATCAAGGTGGTGGGTCCAGTGGGATTTCAGTTTCTTTCGTGGCTTCTAGGAGGGCCTTTGTTTTTCTTGTTGTTGTATCCCTGGAGGACTTCCTAATATGTGTCCTTAAAGTTGTTCGTTGGTGGTGTTGAAGGTTGTATGGAATGCTTGGCTGCTTCCTTTTCATTTGGGATTTATCATCTGCAACCAAGCTTGCTCGTGACTCCTTCCTTTCGGGTTCTTGTGGAACTTTCCCATCTATTTCCTTTAGATGTGTTGTTCTATTGTTGTTGCTTCCTCTTTTGGGCTGGTATTTTTGAAGGTTTCTTTTTTTTTGCTTGAGGACTCTATGGCCTAGGGAGTTCCTCTTGATGTTGATCCATTGTTCCATTTCAGGCTATTGTTCCATTTCACAAGTATTTCATGGCTTATGGCCTATGAAATTCCTCAATATGCTACTTCATATTTTAGGTGTTCAAGGGATTGCTTCATCTGCAAGGTTTTAATCTTTTTTTCATGATCCTTTGCTATCCGTGGGTGTTCCCCGTCCATGTTTTGGTGGGTTTTGTAGTTTTTATGTTCCTTTTACCCACCCATTTGTTTAGGGTGGGTGTTCTATTTCAAACTAGTTTTCCCCTGCATGGGAAGCAGTTTCCTTTTAGTTTTTGGTTTCCCAAGGGTAGTTTCTAGTTTTCCTACCCTTGGGAGGATTCAAATTTCAAATTTTGGCACTCGTGTCCTTTTCCCACCTATGGGAAGTTTCAAATTATATTTTGGCAGATTGGGTGGTTTGGCACTTTTTCCCATCCTTGGAATGCTTCAAATTTCATGCTTGGTGCCTAAATTTTCAATTTTGTTGTTCTAGAGGGCTTTTCTTTCTTGCGTAGTTTTCCTGGCTTCTGTCCTGATCTTGATGCCTTTGTGCCATTCTTTGTGATTTCCTTTGGCGCTTTCCTATTTTTGTTTCTTCTGGATTTCCTCAAGCTTGTCCTATTGTCCTTCCTTGAACATCCTCCTTTGATATATTCTTGTTTCAATGTAATCAGGTTTTGGGATCCTTGATAAAAACCCATATTTAACTAACAAAAAAAAACATACAAGTAGGTGGAAAATTAGTAGACTTGCTTGCAAGAAAACTTATTCCACATAAGTATGATTATCTAGGAATCCTATGGTTTCTTGAATCATATAATAAAAATGAAAATAACACTTCAACTTTGGCCACCATAGTTGTAAAGGATAATGTAGAAGAGTTGGATTCATCCAAAAGGTTTATTTTTGATGAAAATATTCTAATCAACAAATTGCATGATTCAAAGCTTAAATATGAACCAATTACTATCCAACAATTACTATGGAATGAATAACAAGAACTTAAACATTTGTCACTCATTCCAATACAAGACAATTCCTTTTATTTACCACATGGATGACATCATTATTTTATCTCATATTTTCATTGCTATTTATCAAATTAAATTCCTTCAAGAATTATTTTTGATAAAAATACATAAATATTATATTCTCTTCTATCACACCATTGATCTCTCAATTCATTAATGCATAAATTTGAAAGAATAAATTCAATACATCCTGGTCTAAAATAAATTTAAAAACAACCAAAAAGTCTTTGAATATCAGTAGTTGATTGACTAAAGACCACGAAGAAAAATTGTTTGATACATTAATCCAATATCCTAATGCTTTATTTAACACTTTGTACATATTTAGAATTTGTTATTGAGTTGTTATAGGTACAAAATAAAATAATTTTGCAGTTGAATGCATTGGATGAAATTTGGTTGGAGGTACTTCACCAAACAAAGTTCATTAAAATAAAATGGAATATGTGGCATGATGATCACATTAAGAGCAACAAGGATGAACCAAAAGTGTTTGAGCATGGAGTTGTTCAACTTTATTCAATTGATGTTTCAAGGAGAACATTGATGGTGAATGGGAATTTTTTACGATGGTACCATAAGTCACTACCAAAGGTGGAATTTGCTTGATATTTCTCACAGTCAAACTTGTACATGATAGAAGGGCGCATCCTCTTTTGAAAAATATTCCAAATGATCATATCTTTGAATCACAAAAACAAAGAGAGAAAAGAAAGAAGAGAGAGAAAGAGAAAATAAAAAGAAAAAAAGAAATAATCTTGATTGTGAAAATCCTTTATGGATGCAATCGAGATAGAAGTTAATTGAAAACCAAAAATGGTGGCATATTCTGATGAAAAAAATAAGAAAAAAATGAATGAATGAGAAAAAAAGAGATGAAAAAGAAAAAAAAGAATAATTCAATAATGAAAAACTTTTTAAGGCACTATTAAATTGAGGCTTACATGAAAATAGATTTTTAGCTTGTTTTCCTTCTTGATTTATCCATCATTGCTCATTGTACAAAAATCACTTACTACACGTGTCATGTTTTTGTTTTCAGATAACTTGCTAACAATCATAAAAAGCAATTTATAGGGTGTATGATAAATTTTTAGAGCAGTAAGATATGTGTTTCTTGCATTTAGTCATAGTTAGAATTAGCATTTGATGTATGATAATTATATATTTGGCAAAAACTATTTGTAAATTTGGCAAAAGAAAGAAAAAATGAAACATCTTGTTTAACATGTCAAGAAACACCCTATCCTACCCTTGGTCGCATAAAAAGAACAGTCTAGCAGCATAAAATGGGTAATTTACAAATATTTTGAAACGATTAGGGCACAATCTAAAACAAAAAATTCATCATCTATAGAGGAAGACGAAATTGGTTGCACAAATAAGTCTGTAGGAAGAAAAACTACAAAAATAGAGCAGATTGGTGGAACAAATAAAATAGGGGTATAGTTGGAAAGTTTACCTACAATTCCTGATTCAGGGGAAGAAGCAGTAGAAATCTTGCTTGGGTTGGTAGGGCAGATTCTAGAGGAGAAAGCATTGTAGAATTGCAGGCCAAGGTGAAAGATTTATGCCTAATTGTAGAACATCGGGTGTAATGTAGAAGGCTTGCCATATTATATAGTTTATTTCTCAAGGAGAGATTTCTCAGGTGGTAGGTAATGAGAACATGAATTGTTCAACAATTTTAGAATTTACACATTTTTTGAAATTGTAGCAATTTTTAGATTTCCATCAATTTCAACAATTTTTCAAAAAACTTCAAAAATCTCAAAAAAAATTTAGCATTTCAGCAATTTTTAGCATTTTTAAAAAATTGTAGAGATTTCAAAATTTTAAAATTTTTAGAAATTTTCAAAAAATTCAAAAATTTGCAGCAATTTCAGTTTTTTAGCAATTTCAGAATTTTAACATTTTTTAGAAATTGCAACAATTTTAGATTTTTAGCAATTTCAACATTTTGAACATTTTTCAAAAATTGCAACAATTTTAGAAATTGCAACATCTTCAACATTTTTCACAAATTGCAGCAATTTTAAGCATTTCAACCATTTTAGCAATTTCAATAATTTTTCATTTGGTTGACAGAGGATGTTTTTCAGAAGGCTAGACCTAAATATTGTTATGGCCCACTAATATACATAAGGACATGCATCGGGTTAAGTTGGGGGGAAATGATGAGGCCAAATAATACCTCATTTTTGCACCATTTTTGACATGAAAATTGCCATATTTAAATACATAATATAGTTAAATTCCAAATATTTGATTAAAGTGCATTGTTTTGTTGATGTTTGCATGATTAAGTGTTAAGAGACAACATGCCACTATTTTGATTATTTTCTACATTTTTTGTCATATTTTTGCATGATTTTAGTACTAAAACAACATAGTGGAATTAGTCTGTCTGACTTAAGAGTCCTTTTGTCTGACTTCTAATTAGGCAATTGTGGGTTCGAGTCCCACCGGGCATGCCAGAATGAAACCAAACAAAAGAGACAATTACACTACAATTCTTCATTCAAAAACTATAGTGATCCACTACGTTGATATTAAGATAAAGGAAGAGGTTACAAAGTGAAATCCCCTTTACAATCCTTTCCTTAAAGGCTACAATGGGGTCTTCCTGAAGGAAACCCACTTATAAGTTCTCCAAAGATAGCAAGATCTTTTTTTTTTATTTTCCTTAGTGTAGATGGGCTTCTTGCACGTGGGGCACTACTGGTTTGGTGTGTTCTTTGTACATGTTATACCTGCAAAATATTATTAGTGCATTAGGAGGCCTACCTCAGTCAAACCCCATGTTTATATAGACAAAAGGACTCTTAAATAAACTTAAAACATGAAATAACTTGCTAAAAACAACATGAAACACTAACTAAGCCATATTTACCTATTCGGGTGATTCTATATTGTTTAAGTAGAGGTTCGCATGGGGGTGCAAACCTGGTTTAAACTGGAAGGTTTGCATGAGGGGGTGAAAACTTGTATTTTTTTTCAAACTTGCAAGATGTGATTTTTAGACTTTTTTGATGTGACTGCTTCTTGATACCTTCGATGGGTCACCTTAAGATTTTGTCTTTGATGTTGATAACCTGTATAGACCACAAGGAATGTTATGAAAGTGACTAAACTACTATTGCAATAAGAGTGTGATGGATGTATGATTAATTTTATGTGTTTGGAGTGATTTCTATAGAGTTTCTGTAAGCTAAAGTTGATCTAAAATAGTGAAAATGGCATTCTACTTATATACTTGGCCAAGGTTAGGGGAGGGAATGAGGAATCCCCTATGAGGCATCCCTTGAGGTGTCCTAGCTCATAAATGAGATTGGGTGAGAGAATCCCTCACCCATATACAAGTCATGATGACCTGGATGAAAGTCTCCATTTGGCATTTATTGAAACCTTTTTGGAAATATCTTCTAATTTGAAATTGCCTTTTTGGTGCAAAAGTCTCCATTTCTCATTTATGACCTAGGGAAGTGTGAGATGGAGAAAATATCTAGATAACAGGTGGCAAGGCTAGGCTAGTAAAAGTAGGCTAGGTGAGGTGGTAGGCTTAGATTAAATCATGATTATATCTAATTAAGCATTTGTTTAGCCATAAAGCAAGTTTTGACCAACAATGTTGACTTTTTGATCATAAAGTGCTTTTTGACCATGGTGGAGAATTCAACCTTAGTTGAGTTGTGAATGAGGTCACATGAGGACCTAGAGTTAAACATAGGAAGGGTATTAGCTAGCCCAAGGGGGTTAAACCTAATGAATAGTGATTTTGATAAATGAATAGTTATTTAAGCCAATTTATGCAATTTTCATGGGTTTTACAAATTGATTGACTGTGATGATGTGAGAAGTGGAAATGTGTGACTTTTGGGTGTCTATAGTAGAAAATAAAGGTTTTTATCACTTATGATTGGTTGAGCTATTTGGTATGGTTTTCCTACCTAAAATAAGTTGCTAGGGTGATGTGGTGCCAAATCAACCATTCTGCTATTGAAACAGGGCATAATAGTTGTACTTAACATATACAAGGTAGCCACCTACAACATTAAAGGAGGACCAAGACAAAGTCAAGAGGAGAAGTTAAAACTAGTTGGAAAATGTTAAAGGCAACAAGGGAGGACTTACCACACACTTATAATAACCCCCACATGGTACAACTACCAGTAACAAAACATGATAGGTATTCAGCCTATCATTCCAGATCTTCTTTAGAATGATAGGGTAGCCACCTACAACATAATAGCAAAGCAAGGTCAAACACTAAAAGTGGAGCTAAAACTATTTAGGGAGTGTTATATAACTCACAAATCATTTGGAAGCAATCCTATGTGACCCAATTGAATCCAACAACCTTTGACAAGTGTGCAGTATGTTGCTACAAAAAAAATGTAGTTTTTATTGCACAAAAACAACAATCAGTTGACTACTTTGAAGAGTGCAACCAATGAGCCAAAAAAGTGAAATCTTGCACACACATCCCTAAAATCATGCCCAAGCATCCTAAACATTTTCTAAAAATAGATTTTTAGAAGATTTTAGGGAAGTTGAGCAAGTTGGCATGAGGACAAGTGTGGAAATTTATGATACACCTATTCTTAGTTGATTCTCACCATATTTGAAGCATGGATAAGCATACAAATGGCTACCAAAATGGATTCTATCCTAAAATAGACTAAGTCTACTGTAACAGAACAACACATCAAACATGTATAGTAGATTGATGATTTTGTATGTTAGAATAGGAATATAGAAATTATAATAAACAAGACTACTCACTATTGGTTGGATTTAGTGAGGGGTAGTTAGTCAAGGAATTAAAACTTCGATAATAACTTGAGAGAAGATTGTAATTTGTAGATTGTAACATCATTAGTATTAAAGTGTAGTATTTTCAAATGAGTTAATTTATGAGTGAATGAGTGTTTAGAGCTTATGTTTTTGAAGTGATAATACCTTTTTCTAGACCAGGGGGCAAGGGCCCACTCTCAGGGCTGGTGGAAGGAGCCATTTTAGCAAGTTTGCAAGTTTTTTTATTTTTTGCAATTATTGTTAAATGTTATCAATTTTTTATCATTTCTTGAAAAAAAAATATTTTTACCCTATTTTTTCTTGTGTTTTAAGTGTGATGTGTGAGAGTGGATTTGTAGCTAGCTGACCTATGTTTATGTGTGCATTTATTATTTACGTTTTTTGCAATTTCAACTTTAGCAACTTTTTCCAAATTTTCAGCAACATTTCTATTTTTTGTAATTTATTTCATAGTAGTTAATTTTTAGTAGTTTGTTAATTTAGTGATTTCAATTCAACATTTTCACTTTAGTAATTTCAATTTAGAAAAATTAATTTAGCATTTATTCTTTTATCAATTTAATTTTATAATTAAATAGTTTTTATGCAAAAGGGAGCAAAGTGACATTGTTTCCTTTCTGCAAAGATTTTCAACTTTCTTAGAAAAATCTAGTGTCTTGATATCTAAGTTGCAGTTCATTGTCTCTAATGTATACAACCCTAGGATGCCTCCCCAAATTTGAAAAATAGAAAAAAAATAAAATAATGACATTAACAACAATCATCAGTTGATCGACAGAAAACCAAACTTTTGAACCAAGACTCCAAAGGAAAATCAACCACACTAGTACACTCAACATAATAGCAATATAAAAATAATTAAGGGTTATCCAAAACCAATGTTATGATATATAGCTCATTGTGATCATCTTATCAAGCTGATAATTTTGATATATAGCACCCAAATCATTTTTGGGCTACTTACTAAAAATAGTAAACCCTAAAACCATTTTTATATTTTTAGTAAATCTCACCAACATGACATAACTCTAAGAACATGGTTACTGGTACTTGAAAACAAGAACTAGAGAACAAAATTTCTTAAAATATGGATGTTATAGGGACAAAAATATGGTCCTCACTCAACCATAGCTTAGAGGATATAAAGGCACAAATAAAAATATTTTAGGAAACTATGAGTGAGGTTATAGAGGCACATAAAGGACTGAAGTTAGAGTTGGATAGCCATATTGACATAATTGGTCTTTAGGATAAACATGATACATGTAAAATTCATCACCAAAAAAATGTACCAGATCATAATGGATATAAATTGCCAAAATTAGACTTTCCAAAATTTGATGAAAAATATCTTGAGGGATGGATTTGTAAGGCCAAACAATATTTCACTCTTCATAATATCCCATGCTACATGTGGTTGACCATTGCCTCTTTCAATTTTGAATCTAATGCTTAGGAATGTTGAAACTAAAATTTCTTAGAAATATTTTGAACAACATCTACTCACTCACTTTGGTCCTAGTGAGTTTGAAGATTTTATAGGAGCTCTTTTCAAACTTAAACAAACATCCACCATTCGAGAGTATCAAAATCAATTTTAAAAGTTTTCTAATCATACTAGTGGTATAACTATCAACTCCTTCCAAAGTTGTTTTATGAGTGGGTTGAAGGATGACATTAAGGTTTGAGGTCAAACCATTAAGACCCCAATCATTACCATAGGCAATACAATTGGCTAACTTGGTTTAAGGCCCTAGGATGCCCCTCTAAATTCTTCAATCTTGGTTATATTTTCTGTTTAAGCCAATGACAAGTCCTACCATTAAATCTTCAACTATTAAAAATTAACTCATGAAGAGATGGAGAGTAGAAGGGTACAAGGATATATTTTAACTATGATGAAAAGTATTCTCATGGGCATAAGTGTGCAATTTTTTTTTTTTCTCATTCTAGATGAAACACCAACCGTAAAATTGGTAGAGGACAAGGAGGATCCTCAAGAGGAGGAAACATTAGATCAGGCAACAAATTTAGAGGACTCCCAACCAAAAATATTTGTGCATGGATTAGTCAAAGTTACCACTCCTAAAATAATGAAGGTGATTGGCTACTTCAAAGGACAACGAGTCTTCATTCTTATCGACTTAGGAAGTACATATAACTTCATTGATCCACATGTAGGCAAACAAGAAAACTATTACATTACTATATGTAATTCCTTTGAGGTCATTATTGCTAATGGAGGCACCCTCCCATGCAAAGGGAAATGTTGTAATGTTAAACTTCAGGTTGGGGACTATAATATCAAGACAAAAATATTTGCATTACCCCTTGGAGGGTGTGATATAGTTTTGGGGTCCTAATGGTTGCACATGTTAGTACTAGTTTTGTCAGATTTTGTGGAGTTGTAGATGAACTTTAGTCAAGATGGAAAGGAATATACTTTACATGGCATGAAATCTAGTGTGGTTTAGTTTATTTCTACTCATAAGATAGAATTTTTTAAAAAAAAGTCCTCCCATGGAGTGGTGGCATAACTCTTTTCTATAACTAGCCCTGAGGAAAAATAACAGAATTGTTCTCTACAATTACAAGGATTATTAAATAAATATGCTAACATTTTTTAGGAATCGAAGGGGCTACCTCCTCATCACTCACATGACCATGTAGTATAGCTTTTTCCTAGTAGTCTATTGGCAATTTGAGTTATTTTATGTTGTCATTGATGTCACATGAATCATTGATGTCATATGGATCACATTGAGTTTTGATGGGCAAATGATATCTTGGAAAGCATGGATAAAATTAGGGTTTTTGTGAAAACCAAGGCAGGCAAAATAAAAGGTTTTATTTAAAACCATGGATGGCAGATTTGAAATGGGTTTTTCTTAAAACCCAGGTTGGCCTTTCGTTTCATTGAAAAAGGTGCCCTGGTGATGGAGATATTTAATTTTAAATATTTAGTTTAAATTTTAATTATTTAAAATTTAAATTTAAATTTTAAAATTAAAATTAAAGTTAGTGCTGACGTCTAAAGAAAGAGGGAAAATCAATAATGCACTGACGTCATCGAAAATGAGGAGAAGACTATATAAAGGGGGATCCTAAGGTTCATTTGAAATTAATCCTTGCTCGTGTTAATCGTTGGCTAAGCATCCGAAGAGAGCTCGTGCAAAAATCATTTTGAAAAGGGAGACATCGAATAAATCCAAGGTTGGTCGAAAGCCCAAGACATTGTGGGTAGAGTGGCGCATTGGCAATTGGATTTTTGTTAAGGTGTGTGGCAGTGCTTTACGTCAAGGTTCGAATCTCCTTGACTACATTCGAAGGCATTGGAAGGAAAGCGCTCGAAGCGCTTTTGGTTTACATGGAAGGGAGGAAGGACTTAAGGCACGTCGTGCCTTTTCCTTTCGAACGAGTGGCTAGCTCGTGTGGCAACCTTAGCCGCGGCTAAGGCGCTCACGGTGTGTGAAAGTTGGGGGTTCGAATCCCCTTGAGGAGGTAATTACGTTTTGCTCTAATTAATTTCGTTGATGCCCTAGGATAGGAGTTATAAGGTGGTTAAGGAATAATTAAAGTTTTTAATTAAACTTTATTTTTATAAGGGTTGTGATTATTATTTCAGAGGTGGATGAGTTGTTGATTTATTTTGATATTCATGAAATTGAAAATTAAGATTTAGGAGAAATAAGGAGTTGTTATAAAATATTTTTGAGAGCCTTATTGATTATTATTTTTGATAAGGGTTTTTATTAAAAAGGACTTTGGTGGATGTGTTTATTAAGTTGGAGTAAAAAGGTGTAAATTGAGTTATGCTTATCTTGTGATTATTATTTGAAGTCCACTAACCCTTATTGAGATTGGAAAGGAAAGTTGTATTTAGTGTGGCAGATTTTGTGGACAACTTCTTGGCATCAAAAAGGTATGGGCACATTCTCCTATTGATTGTTTATGGTGGTTGATTTCTGAAATATCATTGGAGTGAAAAGGATTGATTGTGGTTTCCTTTTCGAAAGTGGTTGGTTAAATGCTTCAAGGTTTTATGGTTTGAGAGTTGTGTTTAAACCTTGTTTTATAAGCATAGTTGTTGAAGCCCATTGGTTGTGAAAGAACTTGAAAAGAACATGAGTATCATTGTTATGTGAGATTTGTGGTTGAGCATTGTTGGAAATATTTGAGTTGGTTGATACATGCTTGGACTAGGGTTTTTGTGAGAAAGAGTAGTCCCTTGTGGTGATTGGTTGAGTTGAGTTGATTGAGCCTAGTCAAGTGATTGTGTGAGGTGATTGGTCAAGTTCCATGAAACAAACTATTCCATAATTCTGATTTGAGTTGAGATTGAGATTAGAACATATTGAGTCTCTAACAATTCTCTTTATGCTTCTATGAGTTGACTTGATTTGAGATTGATTTGAGTTGAGTTGAGTTGAGATTGAGCTTAGAACATATTGAGTCTCTAACAATTCTCTTTATGCTTCTATGAGTTGATTTGAGTTGAGTTGAGTTGAGATCATTGTGGATCATTGTTGTCATCCATTGAAGAGTACATTGCCATTCATTGTTGAGTTCATATTTGAGCTTTGCCTTGATATATTTTTGGATGATATTTGAGTGCTACTTGAGCATGATTGATTGAGCCTTTGAGAAGGCCTTTGTGGATAGTTTTGGGACAACCTTTGTGGAAAATTTTGGGACAGCTTTGTGGATAATTTTGGGACAACTTTGTGGACAGTTTTGGGACAGCTTTGTGGATAGTTTTGGGACAACTTTGTGGATAGTTTTGGGACAGCTTTGTGGACAACTTTATGGATAGTTTTGGGACATATTTGTGGACAGATTTGAGCAAGTTCTTGGTGAGCTTGCTAGAGCATATTTGGGTAAGTTCTTGGTGAGCTTGCTAGAGCATATTTGGACAAGTTCTTGGTGAGCTTGTTGGAGCATATTTGGGCAAGTTCTTGGTGAGCTTGCTAGAGCATATTTGGACAAGTTCTTGGTGAGCTTGTTGGAGCATATTTGGGCAAGTTCTATGTGAGCTTGTTATTTCATATTTGGACAAGTTCTTGGTGAGCTTGTTGGAGCAGATTTGGACAAGTTCTATGTGAGCTTGTTATTCAGTTTTGGACAAGTTATGTGTGAGCTTGTTATTCAATTTTGGACAAGTTCTATGTGAGCTTGTTATTCAGATTTGGACAAGTTTTGTGTGAACTTGTTATTCAATTTTGGACAAGTTTTGTGTGAGCTTGTTATTCATATTTGGACAAGTTCTGTGTGAACTTGTTATTGCCTAGCTTTGAGAAGATCAAAGAAATCATTGTATTGGATAAGGATCCTTATTTTTGTGTGAAATATTATAAGGATATTATCTTATGGAGTACCCCACATTGGGGGAACCACGTTAAATATTGTGTCTCAATTGTGTGTGGTGACTTGTGCTCTTGCTTACTATTTCTATCTGAGTTATTAATGCACATTGCTATATTTGGTTATTGCAATTAAGGACATTAATTGATATTGATTTGGAAAGAAAGTAAAAAGTGGGTCTTATACTGTTCACCCCCCTCTCAGTATAAGCTTGTGTTCTTCAATTGGTATCAGATTGGGTTCCTTAAAAAATGCTAACAACTTGAGGGTAGATTCTACAAGAACACAGATGGCTTCATAGAATGGATCATCTACAAATAAGGCTCCATTGTTTGATGGTAATAATTATGCTTTTTGGAGCATTGAGGATGAAGAAGTAATTGATATCACAAGGATATGAGGTATGGAAAATGGTTGAAAAAGAGTATAGGGTTGAAGGTGATCCTAAGGTAGATAAGACTATCAGGAAATTGGTTGAGATAAATGCAAGAGTAATGAATTATATTTTGAGTGGGCTTCATGAGATAGATTTTGCAAATGTCATGGTATGTAATTCAACTAATGAGATGTGGACCAAGTTGTAGAATACTTATGAAGGAGATTCCAAGGTAAAGTTGGCAAAACTACAAACTCATAGAAAAAGATTTGAGGAATTGAAAATAGAATATTATGAAGATATTGTAAAGTTTTTACTTTGTGTTGATGAGATTACTAACACCATGAGAGGCCTAGGTTTTGATATGAAAGAATTAGAAGTTACTCAAAAGGTTTTGAGATCACTTCCCATGAAATATGATTCTAAGGTTTTAGCAATAGAAGAGACAATGGATATCAACAAGCTAACAATGGAAGAATTGCAAGGTACTCTCACATATTATGAGATGAGGGTAAGTAAGCATTAGGTTCCAATAAAAGAGATTGCATTCAAGGATTTAGATAAAGAGAAAGGGAAAGTTTTAGAAATAAGTAGAGGTTCAGATAATTATGAGGAAGCTAACTTCATCAAAAGGAATAAGGACTCAAAGAATTTTAGGGATTTAAAGAAAGTTAGATGCTACAAGTGTGGTGATCTTGGTCACTATGCATACAAGTTTCCACATGAAGGAAATGGTGATTATGAAAAATAGGGTCAAAGAAGAAAAGAATATGGAAAGCATAAGCATGACAAAGATGACAGATACAAGAAAAATAGGTATGAGAAGAAGAAAAATTTTTGTAAGGTAAAGAAATCTTACTACATTGTAGAAGCAAGTGATAGCTCAGATCATAGTGATAAAGACAAATTAGATGATGAAAAATAAGAACATCGATTCCTAGGAATATAAGGTGAAAGAGAGCAGTGCTTTATGTGTGGTCAAAGAGTTCACAAATTAGGATTTTGCAATGTTTTCAGTGATAGTGAAGATGAGATGACACATCAAGGAAAAAAGCATGGTCAAAGAAATCTTGAGAGTTTGTTTGTTATAGAAGATTATAATGGTCTCAATGACAGTGAAAACAAAGAAGTCTCACTTTTGGTTATAGAAAAGGAAGAGGATGAGCTAATTAAATAAAAATAAAAAATCAAAAGGTTAAAATAAGAATACAAAAATATTGAAAATAAGACTCAAACAGATATCAAAATTAGAGAAGAACTACTTAAAACAATCAGTAATCTCAGAGAAGAGCTTCAAAATGCAAAAAGGATAGAAGAAAGGATGAATGAAGAACTAAGGGTAACCACGACAAGACATGATACATTATATGAAAAGGTTCAAAAAGGAGTGGAAACTTATTTTAAGGTTGTATCTTACTTCCAAGAAAAATCACACTCAAAAGGAAAGGAAGTTCTAAAAAATGAAAGCAAGGAAGCACCTAAGATTTGTGAGGAAAATTCCAAAGTTCATATGGCTCCAAATATTTAGTTTGATTCTTGTTTTGAGATAGGTGAATCAATTTCAAAAGGAAAAGAAATACTTGAAGAGAAAAGCAAGGAAAAAACTAAGGAAGAGGATTTAGATACTACTGTTGGTCACAAATCTGCCTAAGTACAAGATTTCATCACTTGTGTGCCCTAGACTCGGCCAACATTGAAATGCCGAGGGAAAAATAAAATTCCTTCGAACCGATCTCTAGAGAGGGCTGGATCCCTTACTAAATTATACACTATTTGAAGACTAGGGATGCAGGAAAGAAATTGAAAAATAACTGAAAGAAAGGGAAATATAGCCACAAGTCAAAGTGTAGAATTTGGGGTAGACTAACAACAAAAATTCCACCAAGTTTTATAACATCATATAATAAAAGGAAAGTAGCAGAATTTAACTCACACCTTTGTAGACATAACCCCCAGATCGTATTTCAAAATCTACTCACTAACCAACAACATTTGAATTCAGAATGCAAAATTCAAAAATTAACAGCAAGAGCATGAGCATAAACATAAATGATTTTAAAAAAAGAAGGAAATCACACACATAAGAATGCTTGCAAATTTTAGAAGCCAAGTATCTTCTATTGATGCAGAGAACTTAGAGAGTTTTCTTGCAAAATATCTAACCTCTCTTTACAATAAGAATTTGATTAGTATTTATAGAGGTTTTTGCCTCTTTCATTAAATACATGTGGAGGCAAAGTGTCGGCAACTTAGCCACCAATAGCAACAACTTTCTCCTTGACCACAACAATTAACCAATGAGCAAATGCCAAATCAAATAACTGATGATTTTATCACATGGCATATCAAGCTTCAGCACAAATCATTGGTCCAATTTCAATCTCCATGGTGGTGCCTTGGAAATGCATGCCCACGAAGTGGTCGATGCCTCGAAAATGAACCATATTGCACTGGAATCAAGAGAACATGATTAAACTTGGTAGCTTCAGTGATCATATCACCTCAAGAATTATCTTTATCAATATTAATCTCTTTTAAAGAAATATTTGCACCAAACTTCACCCAAAATTACATCCATAGGAAAAACTGTTCAATGTGTGAAAACACTTAAAAAAGAAAAACAATTTTTGAACAAAGATTACAACAAAATTCCAATGTGGCACCAATGATTACAACGAAATGTCAATGTGGCACACTACAACAAAATTCCAATGTGGCAAAAATGCCAACATTTCTGGCGGCTCACGGGGTATTCAGATCGCCTGAATGTAATCGATTCTAGGCCTTTATTCATTGGGTACAAAGTTCCCACTTGCAACTGCATATGATGGTTAGCTACTTGTATCAGCTTCGTCTTGATTTTTGAGATTTGTTGCGGTGGATTCATATATCGCAACTGCTTCAGCCCATCCATCTATGGTAATCACCTCCCAAGCTTTGAGAGTACCCACAAGATATCAAAAAGTCTCAACCTTTTCAATATCAAGATGTTTGGCCCTTTGACTGAGCTCCAATAATCTAGATTCAATGTGAATGAACTCTCTCATTAATGGTAACACATGCTCTTCGATGATGGGCTCCTCCAAATTATCAATATCTGAAGTATCCATCATGAAAATAGCCCATAATGTATCCAGGTTTTTCTTTTCCAGAATATTTCCTTGATCATCAACAAAACTAGGAAAACCATTATCTGCAAGTGTTTCAAAATAAACCAATGAAATACGTCTTTCATGCTCAAAGGTCTCTTACAACTGATGAGCTTCTTTAATCAAATTCATCTAGGATAAATAACTGCATAATGTGATTTTAGCATTCGCCCAAGCATGGGCTATATCACTCATTGGATGCATCTTGAGATTTATTTGAGTCATTGCTTGGATCTTCATGGCCATTTCCAATTTTGGCTATAAATCTTGCTCCATGCTGTCTATTATAGGTCCACCATATGAAATAGTTGCCTAAACATCCTGAAGGAACAAGAGCACTAATGTAGCCTTGGTCACCATTTTATTACAATTAGTCAACATCTGACTGTGAGCTTCCTTAATCTTGTCCTTGGTGAGGGACACAAAGTGCATTGATTTTTCTACCAATTGATTCTGCAAGTTCTGAAGCTGATCCTGCAGAGCTTGAATTTTTAGTTGTGCTTCCTGCTCAGCTGCCTAAAACTGTGTAGCTATCTGCTTGCTCTTCGCTATGTCACTTTCCAAATGCATCACCTATTGCTGCCACTATTGAGATTCAAATTATGCTACATCAAATTTAGCCTATTGTTCCTCTAAGGCTTCCTTGAGCTTTTTGATTTTCTCTTCAGCCTGAATGAGAAGATCCTTGTAATGTTCTACCTGCAGATACATGGAACTTGATGCCTCCTGTATGGTGCCCATGTGCTCAACTGGATGCTTCTTTGTGAGGTCCTCAGTGGTAGCTTTGTATGAATAGTCATTAGATGTCATTTCTTTTTGAGGTTTCTAAACCCGAGGAATCATGGTCACTGTGTGCTTCTCCATTGCTATGGGATCAAAAGTCACTTTATTTACTAGTTGTGCCATGGCTAGTGAATCCTTTCTCTTACGATTCTTCCACCACCTAGATGAACTTTGTTGTGCCTTGCTAAGTTTTTCCGCTATTGAGCGCTCAGGTAGCAACTCTATCTCAGATACTAGTGGCTCCTCCATGGAAAAAATTGGGGAGGAGAGAAAAATAGCTTTTTGGGGATTGGATTCAACCATAGGAATGGAAGTGGAGGGGATCTCAGCTATGCTTACTCGAAGATGTGCTTGCATGCTTATGGAAGAATGTGAAGGTATGAAAGATGAAACATAGGGTAATGGAAGGGAAAATGGATTTGGGGCAGATGCAAATGAACTGAAGGCAAGAGAAAAGGATGGAATGGGTGAAACTGAAGAAGCACTAGTGACCTGTGATGGTAGGATCGAAGTGGAAATGGGAGAGGTGGATGTGATGGGATGTGAAGTAGACATAGGAACTGTGGATGAAAAAAAAATGGTCACCAAATGCTTATTAATGAGAGAAGAAGAAGGAAAATGCATACCTATGGGCTCCTCTCCTTTTCTTCTTATGATCATTTGAGCCGATGGTAAACATTGTTGTATCACAATATTTTCTTCTCCTTTAGATTGTTCCTTCCCCATGTTCAGATCAACCGATGTCACCATTAAATCAGAGTGTGTTGGCTCAATTGCTTGTGATGAAGACTGTTTTATGCTCAGTGCAGAATGTGCTCCACTCCTAGGTTTCTTTGCTATGTGAGGGAAAGGAATTTCCATGGCTGCACTCCTTTTATTTTGTAGAAATTGCTCTTGCTCTTCCTCTTCAATAACAATCCTCTCTTTTTCCAATACCTCCACTTGTCTGATCATTTCTTGTTCTTTACCTTGACTACTAATACTTTTAGGCACCAAATCAACAAAGGAGAGGGGCTGATACTTCTCATAATTATCATCATAAATATTTGAAAAAGAATCATCTATAGCCATCAAATATTTTTTTTTGAGCTTATTTTGATGAACTCTCATGATCCACTAATTGGCAATCTTTTCATCAGACCAATCAGGCAATTTGGTCTTCATTTGCTCAAACAAACCTTCAGGAGGAACCTGTTCTAAGTGATTGGCAGGATCATATTCAACCTCCATTTCATAAAAATAATGCCAAGGAGGAAGTGACATCATCTTCTCTATATGCCATTCAATGGCAGGCCCTTTAGGATTATTCCTTTGTCACACAATATCTTCTCTGGGGCAACAATGAAATGTTTTTTCCTTGATGAAACTGGCAAAAATACACAAAGGATCATACTTCCATCATTGGGGGAGCTCAACCAATCCATGATCATAGAGTTTCTCAGCAATCAGTTCATTCCCGCCCACACCGAGTAACTGTGATATCACCAAACTTGAAAGGCATAACACATGTATTTTTTTTCCTATTACCTGACCCATAGGTATCATTTATAAAATCACTTTTTCAGGCTACTTCCAAGGCAAAAATATGTTTAGTTTTAAAAAAATGGTAGCAAAAAAGGTTTACCAGTAAAACCATACACTCTAACTACCATGCCTTGGGTTAGTAAGAAAACATCACCTTTTTTCTGATCAACCACTTATGCTTGTAGGGCCCGAGGCACTCTATTGCATACTCCATACATTATCTCCAAAGCAGGTCCTAAAAATATTCTATTGAAGTTATAATATGACTTGTTCTTGGACAAACTCTGAGTCCATGAGTATCTTGGTAATGCTTTTCCTGCTTCATCTGTCTTGTTTATTGCTACAAAAGAAAAACGAGAGTGCATATGGTAGAAAAATACCATGTCAAGAGGGAACAATGCCTAAAGGTAATATCTTCTCCATTTTGTACCTTTCTCAATTGTGAATGTATCCTCATTTCTAAGAAACTTGCCCAATCAAAGAAAATTGAATTTGGAGTTGCTGTCGCGGCAGTTGGAGCATAAAACCCTAACTGTGAAATGAATTGCACCAATGATGCTTGCCACTTTTGTACTTTTGTGCACCGCAAGCAAACGCATCCTGTATGGAACTAGCCGAGATACTAAACAACACTTCTCCATGGGCATTTTGGACAGTTATTGTAGCAGTGTTGTAGCATTGTGCGATTGCCCTGATCAGCTCAGGACATGGATGCATAGGTGTACACAAGTACCAAGAGAGATAAGAATGAAATGCTATAGTATGGGGACTCCCAACATACATATTTTGTGCAACAAACTCAACATCTAGACGCAGTATTTCTACTCCCTTGTTGGTGATATTGCAATCTTTAATCTGTCCCAAGCGATCACCATAAGGTTTTAGTACCATATCTTCAACATTTTCTTCTCGAGCTCTTCGCAGCTTCTTCACGATCTCAAGAATTTTTTGTACATTCACCTTCTTGGCCTCTGTAGCTTTACTCCCCATATTCAGCTTCCTTTGAATATGCAGCAATGAACAACAAACCCTAGAGCAAAAGGGATTCACAAGACTTCGATATAGGAACCCTGCAAATGCTTTGATTGAAAACAAAAGGATGGGCCTCCTTTTTATAAATTTTCATACACATCTGTTGGAAATCTTTCTAATTTCATGGGCACCGCATGCATTCCAATGATGCTTTTATTTTTTTATTTTTATGCTTCTTACCACTTCTTGAAATGCGAGAAGTGGTAGTTTTTTTTTTTAGAAAGTGTAATGAGTGAGCGGAGTGAGAAATGGTAATGAGCGAAATTTACGGATAGTGCAGCATGGAGAAGGGGAGGCTAAAAAGGGCATTTTGGGATGACCTAGAAGGTCAGATTTGGCAGAATCTACCTATATTTTCACGTATCTGAAAGCGCTCCTTGTATGTTAGTAAACACGTAAAATGATAAAAACATGGTCAAAATAGGTAATAATGCAATGAAACTTGAACTGCAACATAAGTAAACAAAATAGAACATAATGCAAAAATAATAGTAGAGAAATTCTTCATGGATTTCTAATCACTCTGGGGTGGGCCGATTAGGACTACGACAGTTTGGGGGGTTCTCGGGGGCAGAACGCCTGTTGTTTGGGGTCTGGTTTTTATATCAATCCACTTGGGATGGGTCCAAAACCTCCTAGGGGGTTGTGTCAATGAATTTGGTGTGGGATTGTGGCTTATTTCTTGGGTTTTGGGTTGGGATTGCGTTCGTAGCATTCACCCAATAACCTCTCTTCCAAAAGAGAAATTAGGGATGTAGGAATCGCAAAAGAGGATGTGGGTATAATTTGGTAGCACTCCATTGCTCCAAATGCTCTAGCTCTCTTCTTTTTTGGGGGTGAGTATGCTCACCCTTTTATAGACCTAAGGTCTCTCTCTTTGAATGCGCATGCGAGGGCGCCACTTGGCTTGCCATGCCTTTTTTGGGAGAGAAGTTCCTCCCTGATTTAGAGTCTCCTTTCATGAGGCCTCCATGATCAGGGCATGCTTGAATGAAGTCCCTCTCTTTGATTTGAATTCATTTCTTGCAATTGTATGCCCTGAAGGCACAATTAAGTTGCAAACCTATCGAGGTTTGACTTTTTGCTAGTCAAACCTGCTACTCATCCCACCCTGGGATGATTACTGCTAATCATCCCAGGGTGGGACGAATAGGATTCTAATAGGATTCTAATCATCCCAGGGTGGGACAAGTAGGGAGCAAAGTGCTTAAAACGTGCCAAATTGACCTCTGACCTTCCAAAACTGATTTGGGAGTGGTTAGGACCACTGTTTAACCTCTGGGGGCTGCCCTAGGGGCTATGTATGTCAACTCAATTAGTGCTTGTAGTCGCATAATCAGATTAGTGCTATTTTGGTGTCTACAAATGCCCCTTTTTGGGATGTGCTATGTGTGGCACAGTGCTGACCAAAAATAGATGACCAAAGTGCTTAATGATTAGGGTTTCTTAGTAACCTAACCAAATTTTGATGCCCCAAGTATGAAAAGGGCACGCATTCTTGAATCCTTGCTTCTGACAAGCTAAGGAGCTTCAAGTGTTAACCTTTTTTGGTGAGGTGTTACTTGATCTTGGACATTGTTCAGTCATGAATAGGCAAAGGGCGCAACCTTTTGTCTGAGGAACCTTGAGTTCATGATTCCAGAATGCCAAGTGTTTGATTAGCTTGTGATTATTGCTTGTTTGCTACCCCAACCAGGGGTATGATTGTCTTTGTCAATGATTCTTTGAATGCATGCCATTTCCTTGATTGGGTGTGTATTTGTTGATTTGGTGACTAAGTGTGACTACCCCCTCAAGCGACAAATCGATGAGGGAATTACCAAAATGAGAAAAGTGACGATTCACTTGACCCAAGATGACATTTTTAAGAGTGACTTCAAGTGTTTTTCATTGAACATGTGCAATTTTCCATCAATCGGACCTATTTTTGGTGGGTTTTGACCCTTTTTGTTGACGCCTATTAGGGTTGAAATTGTCAAAAATCCATCCTCCCGTGGAGTGGTCCGGCTATGGTAGCCTTCTTAGGGAGTAGGATAGTGATAATTTGTGGCCCCGACATTGGTTTTGCATGCCAAGAATATCAAGTGCAAAGGCACCTTGATTCGATAGAGTTATTGATGTTTTTGAGTAGTTTTGACACTTTTTTGTGACGCCTTGGGGCTAAAATTTTTGAAAATCCTTCCTCCCATGGAGCGGTCCGGCTATGGTAGCCTTCTTAGGGAGTAGGATAATGATAATTTGTGACCCTAACATTGGTTTTGCATGCCAATAATATCAGGTGCAAAGGCACCTTTATCCGACAGAGTTATTGTTGTTTTTGAGTGGGTTTTGACCCTTTTTTGTGACACCTTGGGGCTGAAATTTTTGAAAATTCATCCTCCCGTGGAGTGGTCCAGCTATGGTAGCCTTCTTAGGGAGTAGGATAGTGATAATTTATTATCCCAACATTAGTTTTGCATTCCAATAATATCAGGTGCAAGGACACATTTGTTTTGCAGCTGTATTGCTATTTTTGGTGCATTTTTGGATGCAGTTTGTTTTTGTTTTAATTTTTTTGTTCTATAATCGTCCCTGGGTGGGATGAATACCAAGTTGGTAATCATCCTAGGGTGGGACAAGTTCCAACTAGGGTGATCATCCTAGTTTGGGATGATTACAGGCCTAACAACGTATAAAAGGGTTGTGGATATGGCGGCAGAGATGGGGGTGGATAGGGCTATGGAGAGGGTAGAGGAAGACTACCTGATTGGCAAGATTCTAGTGCGGTGGTGGCTAGAGAAAGGAATTTTTGTGGTGATGCACGCATTTCTCATGACTCGCATCTCCAACATGCTACTTCCTGACTCTTCAGGTGTGAGGTTCCCTTGGAACCTGCTCGATGTGGTGTTTAGACTAGTGGAGTGTCCGATAGCAGCGCCACTTATTATGAGGTGGAGTCAGACACTATTGGCACAACTTTACAATGAGTTGTACAAGATCCACTATCAAAGGTAGAAGGTTATTGAGTGTAGCTATCTTTTGCAGTGCTGGGGGTGGCAGCACATAGCTATGGAGTGGCCGCAGGGGTTGCCTTGGACTACTCGGGGTGAGATGGTGGACAGGGAGATTGGGTATGCTACTCTATGGTAAATGTCAGAGGATCAAGGGTAGAGTTGATGGTAGGCAGGTTCCATAGGGCACTATACTAATGTTTTCTCTCATCTTGCTCTAGAGGAGGTGTTCTGGTGGCCATACCAGGACTTTCCAGCATGGCCTGAGGCTAAAGAGTGGGTCCAACAGGTGTGTAGGGGGAGATGGTTTATCGGGTGACATGGGATAGAGCAAGAGTACTTCCTATACATTCGAGTGACATGATAGTTTGGGGTGCACTAGGGATTTCCTGGTGAGCCCTTGATCTATTGATGTCAGGGTGATGAGAAGACTCTAGCCTGGCTGATTATTGAGCCACTGGATGAGGAGTCTGATGCAGTGATTGATGTCCTCGATGTGGACAATGTCGGGGTGACTGTAGAGTATGACTAGTGGTGGATGATGTTGCGATGGTGGGGTGAGGGGCCTCTAGGAGGTCCGAATATGAAAGTAGTAGACGGTGGGGTTGCGAAGGCATCGATGGAGGGTTGGGGGGCTCCGCTCGATGATGCAAATATGGTGGAGGTAGATGACTTGATTGGGGATGATTTAGGGGTTCCAGAGCAGCCAAAAACATAGGACGTCCCAGAGTAGTGGGTGTCGGAGTAGCATGCCATCCCGTATATGCCCATGCCTCAGGAAGTCCTGGGGGATATGTGAAGAGAAATTACAGAAACATATTCTAGAAATAATGCAAAAATAATAACTAAGGAAATAATGACACCATTCAATGCACATATAACACACAAGATTTACCCTGGTTCACCCAATTTGGGCTAGTCCAGCAAACAAGAGTCTATCCTCCTTGATATATTATTCTCTCTCTCATCCCTAAAATGGGACATTACAATAATTATATAAGGAAACTCATACAACCCTAAACCACCAAGTGGTATTAGGGTACCATGGATACAACACCATGGGCTAAACCACCCACACCCACTAACCACCCACCAACCGTGGGAATCCCGAGGGTCGCTCCAAAAGTAGCGATAAAAGTAGGTGAAAAATAGCGATAAAAGTAGGTGAAAAAAATCACAGCCGGCTTCGTCGGCATATAACACTTTCACCGTATCCGAGGGCATCCCCCTACACACCTCGAGCCATCACCTATTACGTAATCACCTTTACCATAGCCGGGGGTCCTTGGGGGCCTCCGACCCCCCTGGACCCCCCCTACCCATAGTCTTTTGCGCTGTAGTGCCTATCGTACAATTATTTTTTGGCAAAGAATGAGACACATCCAAAATTCTCCCACTTGTTGAATACTTTGCCATACCCATTTAAATTGAATAGAATCTAAACTTTTCAGTGCTTACAGCCTTGGTTAAAGCATCTGCAACATTTTCCTTGGTGTCTACCTTTTCCAGCAACACTTTCCTCTGTTCAAGCATGTCCCTGTAGAAATGGAACTCTGTATCAATGTGCTTTGTTCTTGAATGGTAAGCAGGGTTCTTTGACAAAAATATGGCACTCTGACTGTCATAATTTATCTTCATAGCTCCTTGAAAGAACCCAATTTCAGCGCATAGTCTTTGCAGCCATACAACTTCCTTACTTGCATCAGTGGCTTCCATATACTCAGCTGTAGTAGTTGAAAGAGCAACAACAGTCTGCCTCTTGCTCATCCAACTAATGGCCCCTCCAAACAAATTGAATACATAAGCACTAGTAGATCTTCTTCTGTCCAGATCTCCAGCCCAATCTGCATCAACAAACCCTTCTATATCCAATTGTCTGTTTTCTTTACTTGTACCCTCATAGCAGATTGTAAAATCAGAGGTGCCACGCAAATATCTGAACACCCTTTTCATAGTAGTCCAATGCTCTTTACCAGGTTTAGACATATATCTACTCAAGACTCCCACTGCATGGGCAATGTCTGCTCTAGTACAAACCATGGCATACATTAAATTACCTATAGCATTTGCATAAGGAATATGTGACATTTCCTCTACCTCTTCTTCTATTTTTGGACATTGTTCAGTAGACAATTTTTCACCTAAAGAAATAGGTACCTTCACCGGTTTGCAATCTTGCATATTGAACCTTTTCAACGCTATCTCAACATACTTTTTATGATCCAGCCATAACTTTCTATTAGAGCGATCTCTTTTTATTTGCATACCCAATATAAAATTTGCAGGGCCAAGATCCTTCATGTCAAATTGTGATGCCAACTGAGACTTTACTTCCCTGACCAGTTTCTTGCTATTTCCAATTAGTAACATGTCATCAACATAAATAACTATAATTACAATTACATTACCAATTTTCTTTGAATACACACAGTGATTAGCATTGCTACTTTTATTGCTACTTTTATGTCGACCATGGGAGTGGCCCCAGTGGGCATTCGAATGCTAGTGCGATAAGCCCATAGGGCAAGTGGTATTTGGATGTGCCAATCCTTATGATTATCTGTGACCATCTTTTTAAGGATGGCGACTAGCATTTTGTTTGATGCCTCTACTTGCCCATTTGCCTATGGATAATAGGGTGTCAAAAAACTATGCTGAATTTTGTACTTTGTTGTCAAAGCATGCACATATTTGTTCTTAAATGACGTCCCATTATCCGAGATGATCTTGGATGGAATACCAAAATGACATATGATGTTATGTAAAATAAACTCCGCAATGCGGGGCCCAATCATAGAGGTAAGCGAAATTGCTTCCACCCACTTGGTGAAGTACTCTGTGGCCGTTATGATGAACGTGTGATGACCTGACGACATAGGGGAGATCTTTCCGATGAGATCTAGGCCCCACTGCAAAAATGGCCAAGCCGATTGGATCGGATGCAAGGACTAAGAAGGTACGTGTGTCAAGTTAGCATGGTGTTGACACTTCACGCACTTCTGCACATATGCACAACAATCTCACTCTAAAGATGGCCAATAATAGCCCATGCAAAGAATGCGCTTTGCGATGGCCATACCGTTGAAGTGGCCACCACACGTACCATCGTGCGCTTGGGTGATCGCCCAAGTGGACTCCTGCTGGTCCAAGCAATGGAGGAGGATCCCTTCGTAGCTTCGACGGTACAAAATGTCTCCTAGCAAGACATGCTTTGCCACTTTCTATTTGAGTGATCTTTTCACGGTGTGCGACAATCCAAGTGGGAGGCTACCTAACTTGAGATAGTCTCTTATGGGTGTGTACCAATCCTGTTGATCAGAAACCTCGATGGTATGAACGGCCGATCCCTCTTGAAGTTCATCCCTAGCAAAAGCTGAGCGGGAAAGAACTTGTAGAAATAGCGTTGTGTTGCTATTAAGAGGGGTTGGAGAGAACAAAGACCCCCAGTTGGCATGATTCAGACTATCATGGATTCGAGAGAACCTATCCTGAGATGGTTCAATCTGGATCAGGTGGATTCCTAGCATTATGTCAGAGCTTGCACGCTCCATCGTGGATTGCGATAATGTTTTGACTTGAATGGTTGTCATCTCACCAGAAGGGTCTTGCGGGATTAGTGACCCCAAGGAGGCCATAGTGTCCGCAAAATGATTCGATGATCGAGGGAGTGCCTCGATGTCGTACCATTCAAGATTTGCCAAGAATTTATCCACAAGGGCTTTGTAGGCCTATAGAACTGGGCATTTGCATTGGAATACCCCTTTCACTTGGTTGACAATTAACAGCGAATCACCAAAGATATTCAAGCATTTGATGTTCATGGTGATGGTTGTCTAAAGACCTATGAGCAAGGCTTCATATTCAGCATTGTTATTGGTGCACGGGAAATCAAGTTTAAATGATAAAGGCATTGGAGCCCCTTGCGGTGTGAAAAATATGATTCCCGTGCCACCTCCTTGCTCACATTTAGAACCATCGAAGAATAAGGTTATGTCGGCCTGTGACTCAGGCTCTTCAGAATCTGGCGATTTTGAGACATGGAAGACCCCATCATCGGGTAGCTCTACGGTCAGAGGCTGATCATCTTCGAGAGGAGCCTCTGCTAGTTGATCGATGATGACTTGACCTTTGATGGACTTTTGTCCAATGAATTCGATGTCAAACTCCATCAACAACATGATCCATTTTGTCGTGCGACTACTATGATAAGTATGACTCATCATGTACCACAATGGATTCTCCTTAGACACAACATACGTCGTATTGCTCAGCATGTAATGGCATAGCTTTTTGGTGGCAAATACCACTGCCAAGCATAGCTTCTCAACGTATGCATAGTTAAGTTCATAACTGACCAGGGTGCGGCTAAGATAGTAATTAGCTTGTTCTTTATGTAATTCATTTTTCTGGGCTAGCATGGCACCCAGTGCCACCTCAGTAGCTGAGATGTATAAGTAGAATGGCACTCCTGGTCTAGGTGGTGCCAATACTGGTGGTGAAGCCAAGTATTGTTTGATGTCATCGAAGGCTGACTGGCACTCGTCATCCCAATGAAATGCTACCCCCTTGTGTAATAATTTATTCATGGGTCGGCACTTGTCAGATAACTATGCTATGAAGCGCTTGATCGACGTGACCTTTCCCTGCAAGCTTCTTAGCTGCATGATGGTGGTTGGGGGAAGCATCTCAAGGATTGCCTTGACTTTGTTTGGATCTACCTCGATGCCTCATTTTGAGACTATGAAACCCAAGAGTTTTCCAGATGTGATGCCAAATACGCACTTCTTGGGGTTTAGCCTAACTTTGTGTTCGATGAGGCGATCAAGGATCTTGCGTAAGTCATCGAGATGATTTTGGCACAAAAGAGATTTGGCCAACAAATCATCCATATAATCTTCCAAAGTTTTATGCATGTGATCATGGAAGATGTATGTCATAGCGCGTTGGTAGGTGGCACCAATGTTTTTAAGGCCAAAGGGCATGACCTTATAACAAAATGTCCCCCAAGGCATCGTGAACGCCATTTTTAGTTGATCATCGGGATTGATACGAATCTGGTTGTATCCCGAGAAACCATCCATGAGGGAAAGCATTTCATGGCCTATTGTAGCGTCTACCAATGCATCGATGCTAGGCAAGGGGAAATCATCCTTGGGACTCGCTTTGTTTAAATCTCAAAAATTAGTGCATATGCGAATCCTCCCGTTCGACTTCTTGATGGGTACCATGTTGGACAACCATGGTGGGTAATCCATGTAGATGACAAACTGTGCATCCAACAACTTTTGTAGCTCATATTTTACCATTAAGGCCACTGTTGGGTGCATCTTACGTAGCTTTTGCTTGACTGGCTTGACTGTCGGATCAAGCGTTAAATTATGCATGACTAGCTATGGGTCTAGCCCCGACATGTCTTTGTAGGTCCATGCAAAAACCTCCTTCTTCTCTTTGAGAAGGGCAATGTAATCGGCTTGCTCTTCGGGGGATAGACTTACCCCCAGCTTGATGACTTGCGGATTCATTGGATCAGAACCGATGTCTACGTCAATCGTCTCTTCGACTGACATGTGGGATCCGTCCTCCAACTGGTGTGGAGTCGGGATCAGGTGGATATCATTCGCTGAATTTAGATCTACGTTGGGAACATCGGGTTCCTCTTCAGCATGGAAGATATCCTGAGTCTGTCTTGGGGTGAAATGGAACATCCCACCGCAAGGCCAGTACTCTGATGGGGATGGTGGTGAGTCAGCATGATCCTAGGCTATGGCATCTAGGTCTAGATACAATGGTCATGTTGGATCGGTTGGGTTGTGGATGGGGGTGGTTAAATCAATGGAGATCATGTTGATGGAATGAATTTGGTCTCCATTACCATGCGGGTGTTGACTCGGACATCCTTGGTGATCCTTGCACCTCGGATCTGGCTCTGTGGGTACTGGCACAAAAGGATCGGCCCTATGTGTGGATAGAAGGATAGGGTCTACCCTTGGCACTGGTGGCCCTATAGGGTCTCTAGGTGGGAGGTGCTCTCTGTATGCCTAAAGTGGTGGATGAAGCACTTGGTTTAACTATTCTTGATTTAAATGCCACCTATGCCTTGGTCCCATATTCAGATGTTCGAACATACCATCGATGTCTATGGGGTATTCTTGTTGCCTCATATGATTGAGATATGCCATCTCAGTCTCATCCTCATAGTCGCTATCGAAGATCCATAGGCCTTCATTAGCTTCGACAACTATGTGCTCTTCTTGTTGGTATAGCCTCCCACTAGGCGTTTCTTGATCACTTGGCCTTATGGCCGGCATGGGAGGCTCATTTTGTTTGAGCAAGTTGATTTGGTCCCATTCGGGTTGTTTCGCTCTCTACGGGAGGGCTGGATTCTCTTGAGGTGGCAATTGCTCGATTGGAACATTCAAGGGGAACATTGCCACGAAGTTCTCCTGATAATCATCGATGGGTGTCACTTGCGAGTGATTGCTATCAGATTCGAAAGGGTCCCAAGGTGCTACCTCATAAGCTGACTCATCTTTAGAAGACTCTCCTTGATCTTGTTCATATCCCTCTTGGAGGTTATCTCTTGAAATTTCCCCTTTCTCGATCAAAGGGGAAGGAGTTGTTGAGGTCAACAAGGTTTGTTGTTAACAATGGGAGATAATCCCCCAATGTATATGTTGTGTTGGGATTGGCATATGGATCTTGTGCCAACCCATCCTTGTTGCCTAGCCCTAGGCCTTGCATGGTTTCTACCAAGATGTCAAGGGGCAAAGGGTGGTTGAACCCTACTCCTGATTTATCATATGGCATCTGGTATCTTGGTTGACAAAGAATGCGCATTCCTTGTTCATATCTGCCCAATCCATATCCATGCCAATTACATTGGTTAAGGTATTTCAAGGTGAAGTCTGGGTTGGACAGATAGTCAACATTCTCAACAAATGGCTCTTCATCCTCTTCCTCTTGTAGGTAGGGTTCTAGGCCATTCTCGAGGCCCCCATATACAAAGTTTGTCTGATTTGGTGGGTAACCTAAAGGGAAGATAGTGTCGATGGGGAGGCGAGGTCTCCCCATGTCTTGCATGGATTCGAGTGTGGGTGTTGCCACTATGTTCTGCACTAGGTACTCCCCCAGGCCCGTATTGGCCATTTCAATGGTAATCATCGGCGGTTGAGGGGGAGGGAATGGGAGTTCTTCCTGAGTCCACTCCATGTTGGGTGAATCAGGTGTCTCGACTTCCATTTGGCTAGGCACCTCTTCGGTAGAGATGGTTGAGACTAATGGTGGTGCCTCCTCTAGGGGCTTCTTCCCGTTGTCCTTCGGTGTGGCCACCATAGGTGGCATTGTTGGTGAAGGGACAGACGATGAAGATGGGCCAGGTCGGTTACTTGAGGGACTCAACAGTGGGGATGTAGGCGAAATCGGACCCTGAGTGGACGGATTCAATTGAAAGTCCAAATGTGTCGATGGGAGGGTCGATTGTGGCATCAGCTGCACCGCATTGCAAAACTTGAAGGGCTCTAAGTCTGCTGGGACTACATGTACTTGCCCTTCATATGTGTACTTGAGGCATTGATGGGCTATCGAAGGGACACACTTCATGTCCATGATCCAAGGCCGGCCTAGCAAGATATTGTAGGCCATCTCACCCTCAAGGATGTGACACAACGTAGGAATGGTCTTTTGTCCTACTTGGATGGGCAGGACAATTGTGCCAACCATCGAGCATAACGCGTCGTTGAATGCTCGAAGAGTGTAAGTGGATGCCACAATGTGGGATGCTAGCAACTTAAGATGTTTTAATGTCATAGTCATGATTATATTGTTGGACGAGCCAGTGTCCACCAACACCCTCTTGAATGGAATCCCGTTGACCCGTGCGATGACGTGCAGGGGTGGATCCACCATATCACTAGTCACCGATTTTAGTTCATCTTCCCTGAAGGTTATGACCGGTTCGGTGCATTGTCTCACATGTCCCACAAAGTTGTTGAAAGAATTGGGTTCTTGGGGCTGTAGCTCAATGGCTTTGAGTATCTCCATCAGAGCCTCCCGATGGGGCGGTGATTGTTGGATGAGCTCATAGATGGAGAGCCTAGCCGACGTGGTCCTTAAACTCTGAGTAAGCTTAGTCCGAATCGTGGCCACTGGTCTAGGTGGGGGAGGTTGTGTAGGGTGTTGTGGGGGTTGTGACGTTGATGGAACATCTCCTGTAGCTACAGTGGGTGCGGTCGTGTTTGGGTATCTTTTGTTCTATGTCACAATGCTTATCATCCCTACGTACCCTTGCATGGGGTAGTTTTGTGTCACCTCATTCACCTGTATAGTCTTTTCCTATGCATCATGGGTAGGTAAGGGGTCTTTGAAGATGTCCATCTATTGGTTGCTCAGCGCTACGGGATTATCCACCGTGAGCGTTTTGTTGTCTATCAAGTCTTGCACCAAGTTTTTGAATTTCCAACAACTGAAGATGTCATGTCCTTTCTGCTGGTGGAATCTACAATATAAATCTTCCCTATAGCCCTTGGGTTTTGGTGCATTGGGGTCTATGGGTCGAGTTTTCGAGCAAGTTTATCAAGTTTGCCATGAACAAGCGGTCAAACAAGGAGTCTCTAGACTCTGTGAATTGTGTGAATTGTCGCTTAGGGCGATGCTGCTGATTTTGCTCTTGTTTATGGTTTTCCTTTTCATAGTTAGCAAGAGGAACTGCCTGATAATTAGCCTTTGGGGGCTATGTCATTTGTGCAGGTGGTGGTACAGTTATGGCAACTTGATTGACCATGGCGGGTTTCGGTTGCGTGGGCCCAGTTTTGGCATTTTTGGTCCACTCTTTCTTGCACGGCTTGGCAATCTCACCGTCTTGAATTTTGATCTCCTCAATTATCTTGGCTTGCACCAAGGCTTCTTCTAGGGTGGCATATTGTTGCAGCTGCAATAGCATGGAGATCGACCTTATGCAACTCTTTGAAAACATCTGAGTCATGTCGGCCATGGGAGGGAGGTAAGGTAGCTTTGAAAGCAATGTCCTCCATCGATTCCCATAAGCGGCTATGGTCTCATCATCATACTACTTAAGGCTAGCTAGGTCACTTAAGGATGCCTTCTTCTTGGTGTTGAAGGCAAAACATTCAAGGAACGCGTCCACTAGCTGGTCTAGATTGTTGATGCTATGCTTCGGCAATTGGGTAAACCAATCCGAGGTAGGGCCTACGAACGTGGTTATAAACGTTCTCAGAAGCAATGCATCATTGTCCTGAATGCCAAAGCATTGACTCAGGAACCTTGTTACGTGCTCTTGGGCATCCTCATCCCCTCTAAAAATTGCCAATTGAGGCATTTTGAAGTGGTCGGGGTATGGGGGTGCCGAAACTGAAGGATGCACAGGGTGACTACGGAGCTGGCATAAGGTGGGCTTTTGGGGCCCTGAAGTCTTGGTCTCCATAGACTCTAAGCATTCTAACAGTGCTTTGTATGCATCAGAGGATTTGATTTCCTCTTCTTTGGTTTGTTCCCATTGTGCATTGCGAGGAACTTGAGGCCTATGGAGGGGTAGCCGGGTAGCGCCCCCTGCCTTGGTAGGGTGTTTCAACCCGCTCTTCTTCTTGCTCAAATTCCTCATAGGCTTCTTGAGGAGTTTTTGGGCATGACCTATAAACATGGACGGGTGCCCGAGGAAGGTGCCCATCATTGGTTCTAGGGGTGGCCTCCCGCTCAGGTCTCAGAGGTCTTGGAGGCAACACTTGATAAGGTCGTGGAGACCTATCTCGCACTAAGGGGTTGTGCCTCTCATAAATCTTTGTCCTATGCGTGCGAGGGGTTGGAATCCTCTCATGCATAGTGTTCTGGAGCAATTCATCTATCTGGCATCGAATGCGCTCTTTGTTAAGATGATACAGTTGCTCTAACTACTGCTGATCTTGCCTAAGCTGCGTGATTTGCGCTTGGCGGGCGGCATGTTTGGCAAATGCCAAGTCAATTTGTTCCATCGTCCTATGTTTAGGAGGCCTAGATGCCTCCCCTACATGTCTATCTCGGTCGTGGTGATCCGAGATCTCTATGGGTCACTTTCCTCTATCGAGGTTAGCGGCATTCACCTGAGGCTCTGGCCTCAATAGGTGATCTTGATAATTAGTAGGTGCGGAGGCGCATTGCTCCCGCACGGTGTATTGCTCTTGAGGAATGTACTGGTTTTCCTCGTGCTCCCTTTCATACATGTGAAAGGGATGGGTGGAGTTGGCTCACCCTGTCTGAAGAGCCTTGCGCTCTAGATTTGGTCTATTAGTTCTAACAGTAATGAGGGGTAGAGGGGGGATGATATAATCATGTGGTCCCTCCTTGTGAACCCTATGCTGCTCTAGCGCTTCATCGCGTAGTGGCCACTCATAATGAGCATCTAAGGGAGCCTTCCCATGTATGTACTCCTCTTGAAAGGGTCTGTGTTGAACGGGAGTGCCCCCCAAAGGGGTGCCTCTATAGTCCTTTTTTGTAGTGGCATAGTGTGGACCACGTTGTGGGTCAGGCTGCCAAGGTGGTATAACCAAGTCCTTGGGGCTATAACGGAGGCGACTGGTGCCTCCTTGTACACTTTCCATAGCTTCTGCCCATGATTGGGCTTGGCTATGGGTATACACCATGGTGGTGGTTCTCTACAAGATATGTATGTTTTTATCTCCTTTACGATTTTTTATGCTACACCAAACAAAAGGGGACCACACAAACAAAGAAATGATTATCTCGTTTACAGATTAAATGTGTGTCCTAAATCTGGTTCAGTGTGTTTTGATTTTTGTTGTGCAAACCGTGTAAAGAAAATTTTGTTATTCATGCATGATGAGGGCTCTTATATCTCCAAAATGGTCGCCCCTTCAATATACCACTGCCAGGCCGTTATACCGAACCTCTCAATATACCCGCCCTTACGTGAGGGAAACTATTGGTACGCGAGAGCAGAACGATACGTGGAACATAGGCGGTACGGAAGGGGAATCACTCTATTTTTGACACCTACCATAGAAGACTTATCCTCATGCATTGGGAATCACCCCCACTACACTTGGTCAGCTTTCATCAGGATTTACGTCTAGCAACAGTCGTGATCAGGGTTATGTATGCAAAATCCAAGCCAAGGTGGTGATGAAATCCATCGTTGGTCTTGATCAAGTGTTGGGGTTTTAAGACCAACTCCTTGATGTTAATATTATTACGTGGTGTGTGTGGTTCCTTTTACTTGTGCAAAGAAAGAAAACATGCAGCAAAATTCCCTATGCAAGCAAAGAAAATAGAAAAATTGCAGAGACAGAAACAGAAAAACACAGAGGATGTTCAGAAAACCTACCTCTTCTCTGCCCAAACCAGATGCCTTTGAGTTTTTGCTCAGAAAATGTATAGAGAGCTAATCATCCTGGGGTGGGATGAATAGCAGGTCTGTATTCATCCTAGGGTGAGACGAATTTGTATTCATCCTGGGGTGGCACGAATTCCAAGTCTGTATTCGTCACAGGGTGGCACGAGTAGCAGTCCAGTGCCCGAATGAGTAACACCTGCAAAGAAACCACAAAATTTTGATCAAAAAATTGATCCCAATAGTAGGGGACAGGGTCCCACCATGATCACCACTGAAATCCGAATGCGGGGTGACGGCGTGCCAGATTATGATGCAAACGAAATTGATACAAACGGTGCAGATGCTAAGCCCTACGAATGCGAGAAACAAATGCATGCAGGAAACAAAGCATAAATGAAACTAGATGTAAGAAAAACAAAGTGGGGCCTCTTTTTATTAATGTTGCTTTCAATCTAGTTACAATACATCTCCCCCCCTCTAGGGCTCGGAGCATTTGATACAGTTCGTTACATCAACGGATGGTACGCTTCTAGTGTCTTCCGCATGCCCACATTTGAAATGGGTGGGCCAAATGTTGCCGCCGCTTGCATCCATGTGTTCATGTGTTCCTTGCTACCCCTCCGGTGTTCTTGGTGGTGAGATCCTACGCTCAGAGAAATAGCAAACAGTTAATAGCATATGCGGATAGAGGGAAAAACATGCAATCCCTAGGGCCTCCGGCTAGTGAATACATAAAATAGCAAAACGATGGTCAAAACATGTCATAATGAACCCAAAATTTTATAGAAGCATAAAAACATCATCAGAGACACATTGCAAAAAGAACAGTCAGGAAATCATGCATGGATTTCTAATCGCTCCGGGGTGGGACGATTAGGACTGTCACAAAACATGCAAAAGCAACCTTGCAAATGTCTAGCCTAGAGGCCTCCAAAACTCCTAAAAACTTGGGGTTAGGCTAAAAGGGGCATTTTGGGATGACCCAGAAGGTCATATTTGGCATATTCTACCCATATTGTCCCGTATCCGAAAGCGCTCCCTGTATGTTAGTAAACGCGTAAAATGATAAAAACAAGGTCAAAACAGGTCAGAATGCAATGAAACTTGAACAGAAGCATAAGTAAACCAAATAGAACATAATGCAAAAATAATAGTAGAGAAATTCTTCATGGATTTCTAATCACTCCGGGGTGGGACGATTAGGACTACAGTAGTTTGGGGGGCGCCCGAGGGCAGGACGCCCATCGTTTGGGGTCTGGTTTTGACACCAATCCACTTGGGATGGGTCCAAAACCTCCTAGGGGGTTGTGTCGATGAATTTGGTGTGGGATTGTGGCTGATTTCTTGGGTTTTGGGTCGGGATTGCGTTCCTAGTGTTCACCCGATAACCTCTCTTCCAAAAGAGAAATTAGGGATGTAGGAAGCACAAAGGGGAATGGGGGTACAATTTGGTAGCACTCCATTGCTCCAAATGCTCTAGCTCTCTTCTTTTTTTGGGGTGAGGATGCTCACCCTTTTATAGACCTAGGGTCTCTCTCTTTGAATGCGCATGCGAGGGCGCCACTTGGCTTGCCATGCCTTTTTTGGGAGAGAAGATTCCTCCCTGATTTAGAGTCTCCTTGCATGAGGCCTCCATGATCAGGGCATGCTTGACTGAAGTCCCTCTCTCGATTTGAAGTTGTTCCTCACAATTGCATGCCCTGAAGGCGCAGTTAAGTGGCGGACCTATCGAGGTTTGACTTTTTGCCAGTCAAACACTGCTACTCGTCCCACCCTGGGACGATTGTTGCTAATCATCCCAGGGTGGGACGAATAGGATTAATAGGATTCTAATCATCCCAGGGTGGGACGAGTAGGGAGAAAAGTGCTTAAAAGGTGCCAAATTGACCTCTGACCTTCCAAAACTGATTTGGGAGTGGTTAGGACCATTGTTTAACCTCTGGGGGCTGCCCTAGGGGCTATGTATGCCAACTCGGTCAGTGCTTGTAGTCACATAATCGGATTGGTGCTATTTTGGTGTCTACAATTGTAAGAAAATTGTAGGTTGTTGCAAAACATTTAGGTAACATCCTACAAGATAATAGGAGCATGAGGTTGTGCATCTAATTTGGGGTCCAAAACACCTTGGGAGCATGAAATAAGCAAATAGATATATGACCAATCACTAAAAGTTGACCCAACACTTAATTTTCAATGCATTTGCATAAATCACATTTTCAGTCACATGCTCCAGGGTTGTTGCAGAATTTTCTACACTAAAAACAAAATTGCTTCAATTTTTTCAAAGGTGTAAATAGCAATTTAGAAAATTAAAGTTTGGCACAAATATTCTTAAGATTATTTCAAAGCATACTACAATAATTGGATACACAAAGATGAGGGAATCTACCTATTCTAACTCATTGTCTTAAAATTGAAAGTCTTGTAGCTGTAAAATTTCTTGCACATAATTGTTTTGATTGATCTGAAGGAGGAAAATATGAGAAAACATATTGGTAATCAATATAAAATATTTTAGAACTATTCTAAGTCTTAACCTTAACATTTGGAGGTGATAAAAAGAGGATAGTTGGCTGTAACAAAATTCCATCTTAATTCTAGATAAAATTTATTGGTTGCAACACAACAAATAATCAAATAACAACAAAGTAATCATGATATAATTTTCAACCATAGGAAAGATAAGTGGAAGACTTTGTATAAATATTATTTTCTACCTACGTTGAAAGGTAATGGGGGAATAGATAAACTAGAATAGGGACTCTGAAGAACATGTGCTTATACTGAGAGGGAGGGTGAACAGTATAAGATAAAACTTTTTGTTTTTCAATCCATATGATAACATCAATAGTATTAAAGTAGTAAACATCACACAAATCATCACACACATGAGAGACATGATTTAACATGGTTCACCCAATGTGGGCTACTCCACGGAGAAAATATTCCTTATAAAATTTTCTCAAATAAATTCTCTTGAGAATCATTTACCTATTAAAATGTTTATGGACCTCATTCCAAAGGAGACCAATCCCCTAATCTCAGTCTCAAATTTTTACTAAAAAAAAATCCTTCGATCTAGCAAAAATTTTCTCAATCTTTGTCTCTGATTTGCATTAAACATAGTCCTTATTTCTAGCACACATCTTCTCAATATCTATCTCTAATCTATACTAAACACAGTCCTTCAGTCTAGCACAAATCTACTCAATCTATCTTTGATATGCACTAAACACAACCCTTCATTCTAGCACAAATCTACTCAATATCTATCTCTGATCTACACAAAATACAGTCCTTCGGTTTAGCACAAATATACTCAATATTTGTCTCTGGTCTGGCAAAAACCTATCCTCAAACTTGCACCAAAATTTGTCCTAATTTTTGTCCTCAAGACTTAACACAAATCTTGACTCAATCACAAATCAACTCTGCTATATCTGCCCCAAATATTAACCCAAGGTTTGAACACATCAATCAATCAACAGTAAGCTTCCACAAAATCTCACACTAATTTGTACACAAGTTCTCTCTAGAAATTTTCCAATCTGCTCAACAAGTCTTCACCAAAACTTACCTAAAATCTATATTGTAAGCTTTCACAAAATCTTACTTCACTCAATCAATCACTTAATGAAAACTTAGTCAACAATACTTATCAAACAATATCACATAATAATGATACTCATGATCTTGCACAAACCCTAGTTCAAGATAGTTCTCAACTTCACATAACAATGATACTCATGATCTTGCACAAACCCTAGTTCAAGCATATGAAATCTTTACTTCAATATTTCCAACAATGCTTATCAAACAAGGTTTTTATCATCAATTTTCACTCAAAAAAACCTTTAACAATCAAACTCAACAATGCTTATCAAACAACCCTTTTCACTCCAACTTAGCATTCACAACATCCAATAATCACTCACAAGGAATATGTGCCCATACCCTTTTTTTGATGAATAATTACCCTTAAAAACCTGTCTCAATCACAATTACTCTCTTTACCAATTTTAAGGGTTAGGTAGCAAAAACCTTCTCAGAATTTTAATCAATAATTTCCTCACAAATTATTTTCACCATACAAAACATGAGAACTCAATAACCTTATTACTCCTTTCAAATATTAAACCAAATAAGAATTTATTTTTAAAAACCATATAATGCCTTATCACTTCATTCAACACTCTAATCACCAAAAATCACAATATAAAAATCAACTTTCACAACCCTTATATCTCCCTAAAATCTTATGCCAAACACCCTTAGGACAAAAATTAAATTTGAAAAATTTAAATACCTTTTGCCCTTGGTGGGAATCGAACCCACACTGTGCTTCCACCAACACCCTAGCCGCGGCTCCAACCACCGCATGATCTAGGTGCTTACCTTGGAAGCAAGGAGCACCACATGCTCTATATGCTTCCCTTTGGCACCTAAACCAAAAAGAGTGTGTTGCTTCCTTTGGCACCCAAATAAAACCTTCACCAAAACTACCACCAAGATTCGATCGTGGGTCCTCCCACTTGCCAAAGCCCTAAGTCACAGTCGCTTACCACCAAGCTAACCCATCGGATAGATATGAGGCTTAGAGCCTTGCCAACCTTGTTCCTTCGCTGGCACACATAAGACAAAAACTTTTGTCTTCCTCCTCGCACAAAAATCACAAAAATTGTAGGCTTAGAGTAATTCGAATGAAGGTTAGTTCTTTGCTACTAAGGCATATGGTATTTATACCATTATGCCACCATAATATTAGACTTCGATGGATGGATTTATTCATGACATCGGCGCATTTCTTTTTGCCTTGCAACCCTAACTTTAGGGTTAATTAAATTAGATTATAATTTAATTAATAATAAAATTATTTTAATTAACTTATAATTAATTTAATAACCATAGGGTTAATTAAATTAAATTACAAATTAATTTATAATGAAATTATTATAATTAATTTAATTACTTTTGGTATTTCCATTAGACCTTTAATATTATAATAAAATATTATAATATTATTTTTCTTGGGCCTTCTAACTTCTCCTGTAGACCTTATCTCATCACCTTCTTATTTCTGAAACTGACTCTTGAAATCCTTCCTCTTGCATTGCTCACTAAAACTAAATTTTGACATCAATGACAACAAATCTTGCTCATATTTCCAACAATCTTTCCCTTTGTCATTGATGGCAACCCATTTTCCTTTTACCATTCCTTTTACCATTTTATGTTCTAATCCCCCTAAGAAACTTCTCCCCCTGACTAAATGCTCTCCCTCTAACTCAAATCTCCCTCGCTTTGTCATCAATAGCAAAGGATCACCTTTGGGGCTCGGGGCTAAGAATGAGACTCTTAGCTTAGCCCCTCCCCCACCTCCTCTTGAGGTGGTTAATTCTAGGGTGGGAGTATAACTACTCCCAAATTTTCTCGCAGGTACTCAAAATTCTCTTTCGGAAGTGGCTTAGTGAAAATATTTACAATCTGCTCCTTTGTATTAACATATTCCAACCTAACATGTTTATCTGTTACCTGCTCTTTCAAAAAATGATACTTAATCAAAATATGCTTTTTCTTGGATTGCATCACTGGATTATTTGATATATTTATAGCACTTGTATTATCACATAGTATGGGAATAGGATGATCATATTTTATCTTAAAATCCTCTAGAGTTGGCTTCATCGATAATACCTATGTACAATTGGCAACCGCTGCAATATACTCTGCCTCTACTTTAGATAAGGAGACTGATGCATGTTTATTGCTTAACCAAGAGACCAAACAGTCTCCAATAAATAATGCTCCTCCACTTGTACTTTTTTTGTCATCAATACTTGTCAGTTCAATCTGCATCTATATAAGTTGTGAGAGTGAAACTATCACTTTTGGGATACTAGAGCCCAAAATCCATAGTCCCTTTTAAATACCTGAGAATCCTTTTTACTGCTGCTACATGTGTTTCCTTGGGTTCTGCCTAAAACCTTACCACTAATCCCACTACTTGAATGATATCTCGTCTAATAGTTGTGACATACAATAAATTACCAATCATAGATCTGTATAATTTATGATTTACCTCTGGAGAATCATCATCTTTACTTAACTTACATCCTCTAACCATGGGAGTGCTTACTGGTTTGCACTCTTCTAACTTAAATTTCTTCAGCATCTCTTTTATATACTTGGTTTGTGAAAGGAACACCCTTTTATTTGATTGTGAAATCTAGAGTCCAATAAATAAGGACAACTCACCAAGCATAGACATATCAAATTCATTTTGCATGCTCTTTACAAATTTATGACACATCTTATCATTGTTTCCACCAAAAATGATATCATCAACATAAACAACCATAATTAGTAAGTCATTCCTATCATTTTTTATGTATAAGTTATTATCCACTATTCCTTTCCTAAAATCCTATTCCTGTAGGTACTTATTCAATCTTGAATTTAATCCATAAAGTACCTTTTTCAATCTGCATACATAGTCTGATTAGTTAGTCAAGTTGAAACCTTTTGGCTGCTCAATGTAGACCTCTTCTTCTAAAATGCCATTTAGAAAGGTTGATTTAACATCCATCTGATATGATTTAAATATTTAAAACTTGAAAAGGCTAAGAACATTCTGATAGCTTCAAGTAATGCAACTAGAGCAAATGTCTCATCAAAGACAATTCCCTCTACCTATGCATAACCTTTGCACACTAATCTTATATTATTTCTGACCACCTGACCATCTTCATTTAACTTGTTTCTAAATACCCACTTAGTACCAATCATATTTGTGTATTTTGGTCATGGAACAAGTTTCCAAGTCTTGCTTTTTTCTATCTGATCTAATTCCTCATCCATTGCCTTAATCCATAATTTATCTTCACTTACCTCATTGACTTATTTTGGCTCAATCTTAGATAATAAAGAAAATTTTGCTTATTGAGATGGTGTTATTATCCTTCTCCTTGTCTGTCTCTCATCTGGATTCCCAATGATTAGTTCTTTTGGATGATGTTTTTGTACATACCTTGATGGAGTCTTCGGAAGAAGTCTTTGTGTTTCTTCTTCTTCATCTGATTCCTCATGAAACTCTTCTTGACAACTTCCATCTTCTTGATACACAATTTTCTAAACCAGTTCTCTTGAATCTATATTTTCATCAACTGTTACATTTATATTTTCTACAATAGTACATTTCCTTTTTTTGTAGCATTTGTATGCTTTACTCTTAGTTTAATAACCAAGAAAAATACCCTCATCACATCTTGGGTCAAACTTGCCCAATTTTTTCTCTTTTTGTCTTATGTAGCACTTGCTTCCAAAAACCTTGAAGTGCTTTACAGTGGTCAGTCTTCCTTTCCAAAGCTCATATGGATTCTTGTGATGGTTTACCCATATTTGTGCCCTAGTGATTATATATACTATTGTGTTGACTGCTTCCCTCCAAAATCCATCTGAAATCTTAGACTCATTGAACATAGCTCTAGCCATATTTTCAACAGTCCTATTTTTCCTTTCAACTACTCCATTTTGTTGAAGAGTTCTTGCAGCTGAGTATTCTCTCTTGATTCCATGTTTTTCACATAAGTCTACAAATTCATTTGAAGTAAAATCTCCTCCTCTATTAGATCTCAAATACTTAATCCTTTTTTCGGTTTCATTTCCAACCCATTCTTTAAATGCCTTGAATTTATCAAAATATTTTGACTTATCTTTTAGGAAATCTACCCAAGTCATTCTAGAGTAATTAGCTATGAACAATATGAAGTAACTTTCACCTTGAATAATTTATGTTCTGGTAGGACCACATAGATCAGTATGTATTAGTTTTAATGGTTCTAATACCATATATCCCTTTGATTTAAAACTTGTTCTAGTTTACTTTCCATGTTGACAAGGTGCACAGATTGTATTTTATGGTATTTTTAGCTTGGGTAAATCTATGATAGCATGTTTATTGCTTATGTTTACTATGTTGTCAAAATTTAAATGACCCATTCTTCTATGCCACAACCAACTCTCATCTTCTTGTGATAGAAAAAATATTTTCCATTTAATATCACTAAGCATATATAGTTTGTTTGGAGTTCTACTTGCATTTGAAATGACTTTTCCTATTTTTTACTTTCTTATCTCACATCTATCTGGGTGAAATATAACCATATGACCTTGATCACAAAGTTGGCTTACACTTAGCAGATTGTGTCTTAATCATTTGACATATAGTACATTTTTTGTTCTTTTTTTCCCATTATCTAAACTCAAAGTTCCTCTTCCACCAATTTTGTTGATCCATTATCACCAAACTTACTAATCCTCTATTAGTTTCTTTGAGTACAAGAAATTTGTCTTTGTCTCCTGTCATATGTCTAGAACAACCACTATCAAGATACCATTGTTCTTCTTTATCTTGAGCATGAAGAGTTGTTTGAACGAACATTGATCTAGCCTTTTCATTTCCCTTTTTTCTCTTTCCTAGTTGTTGAGGTTGTACTATTTTTACTAGACTCAAGAAGTACCATTTTGCACCATCTAGCCTTGTGCCCAAAATTATTGCATTTGTAACATATGATATCATTATTCATAAGAGGTGCAAAATATTTAAAATTTTTATTTACATCATTTTTCACATAACCAGTATAATGTACAGCTCTATGACCATATTTGTTACAAGAAAATAAATAGCCATGGAATAAAATATGTAACCTGTTTGGATGCATTTGAGAGTGTGATCGAGTGCTTCTCCTTTTGTGATTAACTCTCATCCATGGTTATTCTTTGCTTTCTTCTTTACTGATGTCTTTTATTTTTGGGGTATGGGTGACAAGCTCATTTATGTTTGATGTCTTTGCTTCTTGAAAGTTGGATTCCTCTATTTGTTTCCCTAACTCTATATATTTTAGTGGCTTGGTATTTTCTACTTCATGTCTTAGTGATACAATTTCTACTTCTAATATTTCACATTCTATTTCTCTTGCTCTTATGATGAGGATTGATGTTAGATCTTTCATATGACCCCTCTAGTAGTTCCTAGCTAGGTTTGCATAGTTTATTTCTAGAAAATTCATATTGTAAGTGAGTCTCCTTCTCACATGCACTTGTGGGCACTAGTTGTCTTCTAGTTGTCATTTAGAGTGTTAGTTAGCAAGTGTGAACTCAAAGTAGGAAGTGTGTACTTCAAGTTAGCTAAAATGGATCTTCTAGTTAGCAATCTTAACTTAGAAGTTTACGTGCATTCTCCTTTGCACCTTTGTAGCTTTTTGGTTAAGCATATTGGATCAAATCCATGATTTCATGGGTTGGTTATGTATTTTGGGCCATTAGTGCCTATATATTGAATTGTAAATAATAGAACACTTAGTTGGATTTTCAATCCTTTTCATTGGTATCAGAGCCTAGTTCATGTTTGCACTAGGGCTTGTGAGGTGAGAGGATAGGAGATAGAATTATTATGAGAAACATTTTCTCATTGAGGACTCGGTTTAAGCCCAAAGGGAGCTTGAAAACCATTCGGAGAAGGAAGTTCCTTCGCCGACAAACCCCCTCGTTCCAACTTTTTGCTTATGCTTAAGAGGTATAGGAAAAGTTTGCCCCGGAGTTCTTCATATACTGATCCTTGGAAGGGATTGGATCGTAGCTACGGTCCAATTAGGATTAGGGAGCCATTTGACCCTGCTGCCCCCCCCATTTTTGAGTACTGAAGAGCTCCAGGAGGTCATCAAAGCTAGGTCGTGTGTCGACTTAGATCTGGGTGCCTTTCAAACGCTAGTCGTGTGTTGACCGGATCTTGAAAGGAGAGCTACTGGTGGGAGCTGGTTGCTCGCATTGTTACAAATTAAGCTTTTAAAATTTTAGGATTAACCCCCCTAGTTAATTTATAAAAAAAATTCATTTTGTGTTAAAAAGCTTTGAATTTTGTTAATATATTATTTTAATAATATATTATTTTAGATCTGCTGAATATATTGTAAAAAAAAAAAAAGCAATTTTATTTTAAACATTTTGCAGCTCAGCCTGGCCTCAGCTGCATTCGGCAGCCTCGGCAGACCTCGACTGCGTTCAACAGGCGGTCGGCCAGCAAGTTTGCGGCACCGCTCGGCGCGCGCATTTTCGACAGGGGGCCGCCGATAGCCGACAGCCTTCGGTTGTCATTTTTGGTGCTGTCCGGCACGACAGCGTCAGGCTGCGACCGTGGCTGTCCAACGACAACACTTCGGCGTACAGCCTGCACGTTGGTTGACAACGTCTGGCTAACGCCTGACATTTCTGTCAGGCATGACAGCGCACGCTGTCACAGCTGACAGCACGTCGGCCTTCTGCCCATGTTGTCCGCTAGCAGCGATGGTCTATCGCTCGACACGCCTATCGGGAGTGGCAGCGACGGCCAGTCTTTGCGGCCTTGTCGCCTGTCATTGTTCATTGTCGAGGTCAACGCGCTGCCCGATCGTCGGGCGTGACAAGCACTGTTGTCACGGACCTGAACGATGGCTAGCCTGATAGGGCTCGGTAGCAGGTATCAGGCACTGAAATTCGTGCCTCGGGAAGCCTGACTGGACAACTTTTGCACGCCCGATCTGAAGATAGGCACTAAAATTCATGCCTCGGGAAGCATGCAGTGGACAATTTGGGTGCATGTAAAATTTTCATGCACAGTGAAGTTTAAGTCCAGTTGCAACAGCAGATTCAAGGGTAAAATTTTATTGTAATTTTTATTTTTTTTTACTATTTAAGGTAGCTTGTTAAATTTAATTTTTATTAATTTAATTTTTAATAACTTAATTAAAATTCATTAATCTTTGATTTAATGAAATTTAATTTTTTTTAATTAAGTTATTTTTAAATTAATAAATGTTAAGTTGCACCTTAGATTAGTTTAAAAAATTAAAAAAATTTTAGCCTTAGGAGTAAATTTTTCAGTTAAGCAGCACTCCATTGTAACAAGGAAATTTGTATTGTATTTCCTTGATTTAGTGCTTTCTTATCTTTACTCCTGGCTTATACCCGGGAACACATGGCTTCTGACTTGGCTGCCCAAGTGGCAGAATTGGCCCATGTTGTAAACACTTTGGCCGATAAGGCTAATGACACTACCATGGCAGAAGTCCTTGGCAACCTTGCCATGAAGGTAAATGACATTTCTTTGCATAATGCCTCAACTTCTGCTCATGATTCTCGTTTGAGAGTTCGTTGTGAAGTTCCATTGTATGATGGATCCGGGAACCCTGATGTCTTGAATAGTTGGATTCTTGACATGAGTTCTTGGTTTGCTTTCTCTCAACTTTCAGAAGATGATGTAGTGCCTTATGCTAAGCTAAAACTTTCTGGCTTAGCCAAAGTACTTGTGGAATGAAAACGAGGAAAAGAACTCACTACATGGGATGAGCTTGTACAATGTCTTAAGACCAATTTCTATCCTTCAAATTATTCTAGGGAATTGGTTATTAAATGGTTTCATTTTTGCCAAGGTACTAATATGTCTGTACAAGAATATATTTTCCAATTTAACAGGTTCAGAATACTTGTGAATGTGGAGGATGATGTTCCAGGTTTGATTCTTAGGTTTCAAAGTGGCTTGTTAGAACATTTGTATAGGGAACTAATGTTTGTTTCTATGGAAACTTTGAATCAATTTTTCAACCAGGCGCAGCTTACGGAGGACAAGTTTAAGGCGCAATCGCAGGCATTTCGCACACCTGTTACTCAAGTGGTTGCAAACTCATCAAAAGGGAATAATTCTTTCTCATAAAAGAAGAATTTTGCTCAAAAGAAGAATGTGTCTTCTCCATCTCCTTCTTCTCCTTCTCCTTCCGCTTCTACTCCTTCTTCTTCTTCTTCTAAATCTTCTTCTTCTAAGAAATTTTGCAATTATTGTAAGAAGAAAGGGCATGAGAAAGTTAATTGCTTTAAGCTCAAAAAGAAGAGTTTAGTAATTACTACTCAAGAGGAGGATGCTTCCAAGGGTCCCCTTGAGTCTGTAGGAGAGAGTAGAGTATATACGGAATTACGAGGTAAGCTTAATGAAGTTACCTTAGTAAATGTAAGTTCTTCGAAGGGGCTCGTGATGCTTTGTTCATCACTCGAGCCCACTTACTTCACAACTTTGCAACTGATTGTATAGTGGATAATGGCTCACAGAAAAATCTAATTGCGAGGTCCATTGTCGAGTGTTTGAAGTTACCTATGGAGCCTCATCCTCAACCTTATTCTTTGGGTTGGAAGGATAGTGAAAGAGGCTCAGAAATCACCCACACTTGCACTTTAAAATTTGCACTTGGCCCACATTTCATAGATCAAGTCACTTGTGATGTGACTCCTATGGATTGTTGTGGGATTTTTCTTGGACAACCTTTTCAGTATGATAGGAGAGCTGTTTATGATGCTTTTAAAAGAACCTACACACTTCAAAAATATGGTAAGGTCTTTCTCATTAAAAGCACCAACACTCCTAATATCATTCTAAGTTCCAAGCAAACGAAAAGAGTAATTAAGAAAGGTGGTGATGTTGCTCTAATTTTCATTCGCTCTCAAAACACTTCTCCATCTACATCCATTACAAAGCAACACTCTTCAATGGATAAAATATTGCAAAGTTATTCACACATATTTCAGGAGCCAAAGTCTCTTCCTCCAATTCGCACAATTAATCACAACATTGAAATAATTCCAGGTTCTTCTCTTCCTAATGCTCCCATGTATAGACAATCTATTTTGCAAAATGAAGAAATAAAAAAGCAAATAGAAGATTTGTTGTCTAAAGGTTTCATTAAGGAAAGTACTTTTGCTTGTGCCTCACCTATTTTGTTAGTTCTTAAGAAATATGGCACTTGGATATTATGCATTGATTTTCGTGCTTTGAACAAATTTTTTGTGAAGAATAGATATCCCTTACCCCACATTGATGATTTATTAGATCAGCTTCAAGGAGCTAAGTTCTTTTCAAAAATAGATCTCAAAAGTGGATATCATCAAGTGCGTATCCAAGTTGAGGATACATGGAAGACAGCTTTCAAGACGAAGATGGGCCTCTTTGAATGGTTGGTCATGCCCTTCGGTCTTACTAATGCTCCTGCAACCTTTATGAGGTTGATGAATGATGTATTTCGTGAAGTCCTTGACAAATTTGTCATAATATATCTTGATGATATATTGATTTTCTCAAAAACTTGGGAGGAACACCTTAGGCATATCCAGCAAACCCTTGATCTTCTTGCAAAGAATCAATTATATGCCAATTCTTCCAAGTGTTCTTTTGGCAATACTTCAGTTTCTTACCTTGGCTATGTGATTAGTGAGAGTGGAATTCAGGTAGATCCCATAAAAGTTGATGTTTTACTTAAGTGGTCCCCTCCTACAACTCTCATTGAGTTAAGGAGTTTCCTAGGACTTGCGAATTTTTATCGCAAGTTCATTCCTCAATATTCCACCCTTGCAGCTCCATTGCATTATCTCACTAAGTCCAAAACTCCATTTCATTGGGAGAAAAGCCAAGAAGTTGCCTTTGAGAAACTCAAAAAGAAACTATGTACAACACCTGTGTTAACTTTACCTGACCTTTCTCAACCTTTTGAGATTGAAACAGATGCCTCTAAAGTTGCCTTAGGAGTTGTGCTCAAACAGAATGGTCATCCAGTTGCTTATCATTCAGAAACTTTTTTTCTGCTAAGTTGAACTATTCTACATATGACAAGGAGTTGTATGCTTTAGTTCAAGCTATTAAGTATTGGAGACACTATCTTTTGGGAAAAGATACAGTAGTACACACTGATCATATGCCTCTCAAGTTTTTACAATCTCAAAGTAAAATTGAAGAATCAAGACATATGAAGTGGGCCTCTTACCTCCAACAATTTCACTTGGTGATCAAGTACAAAAAGGGGAAGAGTAATACTGTTGTTGATTGTTTGAGTAGGCCTCCAGCCACTCTTGCCTTAATAGTTATGTCCACTTCACACTTGGGATTTCAGACTTGGCCTAATCAGTATTCTCAGGATCCTGATTTTGGAAAAATATTTGAGCAAGTGAGTAAGCCTTCTTCTTCCAATTTGCGTCCTTTCCAAGATTTCTACATCAAAGAAGGACTTCTTTACAAATTGGACAAGGTTTGTGTTCCTTGTGAGCCTAGAGTGTCACTTCTTAAGGAAGCTCATTCTACACTTTATGGTGGTCACTTTGGGAAGCATAAAACACTTCATCATTTGCAACAATTTTTCTATTGGCCAAAAATGCAGAGGGATGTGTTGAGATTTCTCAAACAGTGTGCAGTTTGTTGTCGCTCAAAACCAGCTAATAGGAAGTTTGGCTTAGGCATGCCTTTGCCCATTCCTTCCTGTCCTTGGGAAAGCATTTCCATGGACTTGGTTAGTGGTTTTCCTATGACAGTGTTCCAACATGATTGTGTGTTCGTAGTGGTTGACAGATTCAGCAAAATGGCTAAGTTTATTCCATGCCGCAAGACAAGTTCTGCATCAGACTTAGCTCAATTTTTCTTTGACAGCATTTGGCGTTCCTTTGGTCTACCTACCAGCATTATCTCGGATCGTGATTCACGCTTTGTGGGTCACTTTTGGCATTCTTTGTGGAAGATTTTGGGAGTTTCCCTTAACTTTTCTATCGCCTATCATCCGCAGTCCGATGGGCAGACTGAAGTGGTAAACCGTACACTTGTGCAAAGTTTGCGAATCTATCATCACGCTTCACCAGCAAAGTGGGACTTGAGTCTCACGCATATTGAACATGCCTATAATAGGGCACTACATTCTTCTACAGGTCATTCACACTTTGAAGTTTGTATGGGATTTCAGCCCTTGGCACCTTATGAGTTACCTTTGTCTTTGCCTTCTCCTGTCACTTCACATCTTCAGAAGGAGCAAGACAAGGCACACTCATTTGTTCAACACTTGCACAATATTCAATCAAAGGTGGTTGAGATTTTGCAAAAGACACAGCAGCAGCAAAAAAATGCCATGGATCGACATCGAATTCCTCATCCATTTCAGGTTGGTGATAAAGTTTGGTTGCATCTTGACAAGCGGCGTTTCACTGATAAGACTCATAGCAAAATCAAACCAATTCGCTATGGGCCTTATACTATTCTTCAGTAGGTGTCCGAGAATGCTTTTTGCCTTGATCTTCCTGCACACTTGGGAATTCATGACGTCGTCAATGTAGATCTTTTGAAGTTGTACTTTGACTCTACATTGGAGACCGCACCAGCTATCAGTCATCCTATGGACGTGGTTCTTGAAGCTCAGTTACCATTGGATGCAGATCAGATCTATGACACGAAGACTCGACAGACTCGTCAGGGGTCTACCACCTCATATCTTGTGGCTCGACGAGGACAGCTGCCGCATCAGGCTCGTTGGATTTCTTTTCATCAGATGTCCCGTGACTTTCCTATTCTTTTGAAAGCATTGGAGTCCAATGCTTCTATTATGGGGAGGCATGATGAGGATTGATGTTAGATCTTTCATATGACCCCTCTAGTAGTTCCTAGCTAGGTTTGCATAGTTTATTTCTAGCAAATTCATATTGTAAGTGAGTCTCCTTCTCACATGCACTTGTGGGCACTAGTTGTCTTCTAGTTGTCATTTAGAGTGTTAGTTAGCAAGTGTGAACTCAAAGTAGGAAGTGTGTACTTCAAGTTAGCTAAAATGGATCTTCTAGTTAGCAATCTTAACTTAGAAGTTTACGTGCATTCTCCTTTGCACCTTTGTAGCTTTTTGGTTAAGCATATTGGATCAAATCCATGATTTCATGGGTTGGTTATGTATTTTGGGCCATTAGTGCCTATATATTGAATTGTAAATAATAGAACACTTAGTTGGATTTTCAATCCTTTTCATCTTAATAGATCTGTCATATCCTGTTCAATTTTCTTTCCCTATTCTATATTTATCTTGAGCTCTATGATATTATGTAGAATTTCTATCATTGCTTATTCATCCTCTTGAATTTATTCCTTAAATATTGAGTTATTCTCTCTAATCCTTTCCAAATTCTTGAGGGTAATGAATAATTCCTCTTTTATATCAAACATGGTTTCTTATTTATTTTTTGAAGTCATATTTATTTCTAATGGATCCTCCTCCAAGATGTTAGTCTTCTCATGGAGATACCCACTCTGATACCACTTTAAGAACATGTGCTTATACTGAGAGGGGGGATGAGTAGTATAAGAAAAAACTTTTTGCTTTTCAATCCATATGATAACATCAACAATATTAAAGTAGTAAACATCACATAAAGCATCACACACATGAGAGATATGATTTAACGTGGTTCACCCAATGTGGGCTACTCCATGGAGAAAATATTCCTTATAAACTTTTCTTAAATAAATTCTCTTGGTAATCCTTTCCCTATTACAATGTTTATGGACCTCTATCCAAAGTACACAACAATCCCCTAATCTCAATATCAAATATACTAAACATAGTCCTTCAATATAGCACAAATTTGCTCAATATCTATCTCTAATTTGTACTAAAAACGGTCCTTCGGTCTAGCACAAATTTACTCAATATTTATCTTTAATTTGTACTAAACATGGTCCTTCGGTCTAGCGCAAATTTGCTCAATCTCTATCTCTAATCTACACTAAACACAGTCCTTAGGTCTAGCACAAATATGCTTAATCTCTATCTTTGATCTGTACTAAACATAGTCCTTCGGTCTAGCACAAATATTCTCAATCTCTATCTTTGGTCTGTCATAAACCTATCCTCAAATTTGCACCAAACTCTGTCCTCAATTTTGTCTTCAATCCTTAACACAAAGCTTGACTCAATCACAAATAAAATCTGCTAGAATTACCCCAAAATTTAACCTAAGGTTTGAACAAATCAATCACTCAACTCTACCTAGTAATCTTCCAAAAAAACTCACACTAATCTGTCCACAAGTTCTCTCTAGAACTTGTCCAATATGCTCAAAAATTCTTCACCAAAACTTACCTAAAATATGTATTGTAAGCTTTCAAAAAATCTTACTTCACTCAATCAATCACTTAATGAAAACTTAGTCAACAATACTTATCAAAAAATCTCACATAATAATGATACTCATGATCTTGCACAAACCCTAGTTCAATATAGTTCTCAACTTCACATAACAATGATACTCATGATCTTGCACAAACATTAGTTTAAGCATATGAAATCTTTACTTCAATGTTTCCAACAATGCTTATCAAACAAGGTTTTATCATCAATTTTCACTCATAAAAACCTTTAACAATCAAACTCAACAATGCTTATCAAACAACCCTTTTCATTCCAACTTAGAATTCACAACACCTAATAATCACTCACAAGGAATAAGTGCCCATACCCTTTTGTTTGATGAAGAATTTCCCTTAAAAACCTGTCTCAATCACAATTACTCTCTTTGCCAATTTCAAGAGTTAGGTACCAAAAACCTTCTCAAAATTCTACTCAATAATTTCCTCACAAATTATTTTCACCATATAAAACATGAGAAATCAATTAACCTTATTACTCCTTTCAAATATTAAACCAAATAAGACTTTATTTTAAAAAACCATCTAATACCTTATCACTCCATTCAACACTCTAATCACCAAAAATCACAATATAAAAATCAACTTTCACAACCCTTATATCTCCCTAAAATCTTATGTCAAACACCCTTAGGACAAAAATTAAATTTGAAAAATTTAAATACCTTTTACCCTTTGTGGAAATCGAACCCACGCTACGCTTCCACCAACGTCCTAATCATGTCTCCAACCATAGTGTGAGCTAGGCACTCACCTTGGCAGCAAGGAGCATCACGTGCTATATATGCTTCCCTTTGACGCCTAAACCAAAAAGAGTGTGTTGCTTCCTTTGGTACCCAAACAAAACCTTCACCAAAACTACTATTGAGATTTGATTGTGAGTCCTCCCACTTGCCAAAGCCCTAAGTCACAGTCGCTTGCCACCAAGAAAATCCATCGAATGGATATGAGGCTTAGAGCCTCGCCAACCTTGTTCCTTTGCTGGCGCACACAAGACAAAAAACTTGTCTTCTTCCTTGCATGAAAATCGTATAAATCACAAGCTTAGAGTAATTTGAATGAAGGTTAGTTGTTTTCCACTATGGAAAATGGTATTTATACCATTATGCCACCACAATATTAGATGTCGACGAATGGATTTATTCATGACATCGGTGCATTTCTTTTTGCCTTGCAACCCTAACTTTAGGGTTAATTAAATTAGATTATTATTTAATTAATAATAAAATTATTATAATCAAATTATAATTAATTTAATAACCATAGGGTTAATTAATTTAATTACTTTAGGTCTTTCCATTAGACCTTTAATTTTATAATAAAATATTATAATATTGTTTTTCTTGGGCCTTCTAACTTCTCCTGTAGACCTTATATGATCACCATATTAATTCTGAAAGTGAATCTTGAAATCCTTCCTCTTGCACTGCTCACTAAAACTGACTTTTGACATCAATGACAACAAATCTTGCTCATATTTCCAACGAGACTCCATTCAAAACCTAGATTTTGTCAATATTTTTTTATAATAACACAATAAAGTAAAAAAAATGTAGTTTTCAAATTTAGTTTATATGTTGATTGGATTACATAGTTTAGCTTAGACTTGGTGATATTTTTCCTTCTACTATACCTAGAGAAAAGGCCAACTCTCGGGGTTGATGGAGGGAAAACTATAACATAAAAGTGTAGGTTTTTATTTGTTTTTTTTACTCTTTTTTTTGTAGTAGACTAGACACCTTGTTTCTACCTTGTTCTGTTACATAGGTGCATGTTGTGTTATGTTTTGTAGTTAGATGACCTTCACTAATTTTTTCATTTGTCATTTCTATCCTAGGCATTTTTGTTGAGCATTATTTTTACTATTTTCAGCATTTATTTCTTGTTTTCAACAACTTAGTTTAGTAACATTTATTTTTAGCATTTTTGTATTTATGTCATTTCAATTCAAGCACCTTTTTTTTGTCATTTCAATTTAGCAAGAGTAATTTAGATACATTTTTTCTTTAACAAGTTGATTTATGCAAAGTAGTTAGTTTTCTTCATGCAAAAGCATGTAAATTAACATAGTTTTCTTTTTGCAAAGATTTTAAATTGTCATAAAATAGTCTAGTGTCTTGATATCTAAGTTGTAGTTTCAAGGTCTCTAATGTATACAACCTTAGAATATCTCCTTTAATTTAATAAACCATCATTTTTGGCATCATTATCGGGGAGCAAATTAAAATTTTTAAATAACAAACAAGTCGTTCAATGATAACTATTGTCTTGTGAAATTGATGACCTTACATGAAAATAGTTGCATTGCTTGGGATTGTATTTTGGACATTAGAACACTAGAATAATATTTTTTAATATTTAATAGGATGCATGAATATGTTTAGAAATAAAAGAGATAGAATAAAATAAATTTTAATAAACCACAGGAAGTAAACATTCATGATAAAATATTGAAACTATGTTGAAGTTGTATGAATTAGTGATTCCCAAAAATATTGAAATCTTAGAATCATAATCATCTATTTTAAAAAGTGTTAAATCCCTTGAGAAACCATTACAAGAAGAACAATTTATTATTTCAACACCATCATCCCCTGACAAATCTATACGATCAAAATAATTTAAAAGGATTTATAATTAGTTTTGGAAATGTATAATGGTAGGCTTGCAATAAAATCCAGTAATGTGCTCCACCCTGGTGAAACTAGTACACCTGCCAAAACTTTCCAATACCCCATTCAATTATATCCTAATAAAAACTCTTCCATGAAAGTTATTTCATCTTCTATATTACTAAATTTTAGGGTAGTGGCATCTCAAGACCTTGATCAATTTCTATTTGAGTTTAAGATTGTATGAGAAGCTTATAACTATATCAATGATAATCAAAAAATTATTTCCTTCCACTCTTAAAGGCTTAGCCCTATAATGGTTCAAATGTTTGACACCAAATTCAATCCAAATCAATATGAAATAGAAAGAGCATTTTTGAAGAAATACCAAGAATATTATCAAGTAAAGAATCGAAATGATGAGTTATCTAATATAAAACAAGAGGAAGATGAAAATTTAGAAGATTATTTAGATAGATTTTCCCTTATTCATAAGATATGTAGAGGTGTAGAACTAGAACTTACCAAAACCATATTCTTGAGAGGATTACAAGATGAATTTAGAGATGTATTGGATCTTATGGGAAAAAAAGATGCAAATAAGCTTGAATTTCAAGAAATCATTGAACTCTATAGGAATTGTTCCCATACAAGAAAATGTAAAAATGGTAACAATAGAAATGCTTTGAAATAATTAATGGAAGAGTTTACTAATTTAAGATATGATATTTTAGTGCATCTTAATTGATAGTTTCACAATGACACTGAGAGGGGGGGGTGAATCGGTGTAGCTATTTAAAATTCAAATCTACAACTCTTAATGCCAAAACAATGAAAACTTAAGATCAGATAAAGCACATATACCAAAAGAGCATTCCACAACACACGATGTAATGAGGTTCACCAATTTGGCTACTCCTCAAAAATTACTGCTTGGACTCCTGTCCAAATCTAGTCTTTGCAAAATAACAATTTTACAAACAATTTACCAGCACCCACTGGAAGCAGCACCAACCCCTAGTTTATCTGCACCAACAGAAAGGAACACCAACCCCTGATTCCAAGCACCCACTCAGACTGCAATTCTAAAACTATATATTTGACATAAAAATGTCTTTGCTTATACAAGACCCTATCTGGTCTATTGCTCTCTCGGCTCTCCTTCACACACTCTTACGAAATACGCTCTTCAGCCTTTTTTAGCACACTAATTCTTCACGCAGATCTCCTTTTATAACATTTTCTCTATAACTGCACCTGTAACTGTTGTAACTTCTCCTGTAACTGCACCTGTAACTGTCGTACTGACTTCTCCTGTAATTGCACCTGAAACTGTCGTATCGACCTCTTCTGTAACTGCACTTGTAACTATTGTATCGACTACTTCTATAACTGCACCTGTAACTGTCGTACCGACTTCAATTAACTATCACATACCTTCTTTCAGTTGGTTTCTCTTCTTAGCTCGTGTCAAAGTGACCTGTCACGAAATCATGACACTTTTGCCTCTTTGACCTCTTCTCGTCTTGTACTCATGAAAACACATGTCGCGATATCGCGACACTTTCTCTCCTTTGCTCTTTCTCTTGCCTTCGGTTCATGAAAACTCGACATGTCGCGATATCATGACACTTTTTCTTCTAGACTCTCTCTCCTGCCTTCGAGTCACGAAAACCCGACATGTCATGAAATCGTGACACTTTTTCTCTTGGAATCTCTCTCCTGCTACATGTTGCAAAATCGTGACACTTTTTCTCCCAGACTCTTTCTCCTGCAACATGTCATGAAATCATGACACTTTTTCTCTTAGACTCTCTCTCCTGCAACATGTCACGAAATTGCGACACTTTTTCTCTCGGACTCTCTCTCCTGCAACATGTTGCAAAATCGTGACACTTTTTTGTCCATACAAGCTCTCTTCACTTTGGATCGCGAAAATGAAACATGTCACGAAATCGCGACATCTTTTTCTCTCTCCTCGTTCTCTTCACTTTGGACCGCGAAAATGAAACATGTCGCGAAATCGTGACATCTTTTTCTCTCTCCTCTTTCTCTTCTCTTTGGACCATGAAATTGAAACATGTCGTGAAATCATGACATCTTTTTCTCTCTCCTCTTTCTCTTCGCTTTGGACCGCGAAAATGAAACATGTCGCAAAATCGTGACATCTTTTTCTCTCTCCTCTTTCTCTTCGCTTTGGACCATGAAAATGAAACATGTCATGAAATCGTGACATCTTTTTATCTCTCCTCTTTCTCTTCGCTTTGGACAGCGAAAATGAAACATGTCACGAAATTGCGACATCTTTTTCTCTCTCCTATTTCTCTTCGCTTTGGACTGCAAAAATGAAACATGTCACGAAATCGTGACATCTTTTTCTTCCGTACAATTTCTCTTGCAATATGTCGCAAAATCGTGACACTTTTTCTACTTGTCTTTTTTCTTCCAACATGTCACGAAATTGTGACAGTTTTTCTTGCTTGCGCTTTCTCCCCGAACATGTCACAAAATCACGACATTTTTGCTTGCTTGCGCTTTCTCTCCGAACATGTCACGAAATCGCGACAATTTTTCTTGCTTGCACTTTCTCTCCGAACATGTCACGATATTGCAATATTTTTTCTTTCTGGCTCTTTTTCTCCAAACATGTCGCGATATCGTGACAGTTTTGCTTTCTAGATCCTTCTCTCCAAACATGTTGCGATATCACGACAGTTTTTCTTTATTACTCAAGATGTCGCGATATCGCAACAGTTTTCTTCCTTGTGATTTTCTTTTGATTTTTCTCAAATGGGCCACTTCTATCTTTTGGAAAATAACTATACACACTCTGAAGAACCTCTTAACTCTTGTAGACTTCATCAACTGATCTGTCTAACTGCCTGTACACTTCATCAACTGATCTGTCTAACTGTGTTGACAACAATGACAATACTTTTGCTGCAACTTGCTCAACAATCTCCCCCTTTGGAATTGTTGGCAACACTCATGGAATCTCCTATAAATCCTGTAAATCTTCTCCCCCTTTTTCAATAATACCAAAGGGCTGCTGCAGACTCCCCCTGAGTCCATGCACAACATTCTTAGGCACAAATTATTACAGTTAGTAAAAATTACAAACATGAGCAAAAAGATAAGGAAATATGTAATTGCTCCCCCTGAGAATGTGGTCCTGATTGCTAGTCAATGCTTGGGAAGCGTAACCACTCCCAAATTATTGCGAAGGTACTCAAAAATTTCTTTGGGTAGCGGTTTTGTGAAGATATCCGCTACTTGCTCTGTAGTTGGGATAAAATCCAACTTAACCTCACCTTCCACAACTTTCTCCTTCAGAAAGTGATATTGGATAGCAATATGTTTTGTACGAGAATGCATAACTGGATTCTTTAAGATGTTAATAGCACTGGTGTTATCACACTTAACTAAAATTGCCTCTCTGAAGTTAGTGCCAAGATATTTCAGGGTTTGTTTCATCCATAAAACTTGCGTACAACACATTGATGCTGCAATATATTCTGCCTCTGTTGTGGATAAGGAAATTGATTCTTGTTTCTTACTATGCCATGTGACCAACTTGTCTCCAAGATAGAAAGCACCTCCATTGGTACTCTTTCTATCATCGACACATCCTGCCCAATCTGCATCTAAATACGTAATAAGGGTGAAATCCTTACCTTTCGGATACCACAATTCATACTCCACAGTACCCTTTAGATATCAAAGAATCCTCTTCACAGTTGTCACATGAGTTTCCTTGGGACTAGCCTGAAATCGTGCGACCATGCAAACTGCCTGTAAGATATCTGGTCTGGTAGCTGTCAAATATAGTAAGCTCCCAATCATAGATCTGTACATGGTTTGATCAACATTTGGAGATTTGTCATCCTTGCTCAACTTGCAACCTGTCTTCATGGGAGTGCTAACAGGCTTACAATCCTCCATTGTGAATTTCTTTAGCATCTCCTTCACATATTTAATTTACAAAATAAATATTCCCTTCTCATTTTGATTAACTTGCAGTCCGAGGAAATACGCAAGTTCACCAATCATAGACATTTCTAATTCTTTCTACATCTCATTTGCTAAATCTTTACACGACTCATCATTGTTGCTACCAAAAATGATATCATCTACATATACAACAAGGACAATGAGATGGCCTTTCTCTATTTTGACATACAAATTGTTGTCCACCATACCCTTTTTGAACCCTTGTTCAGTAAGATAGTTATCTAACCTTGCATACCATGCTCTAGGTGCATGTTTCAAACCATACGGTGCCTTTTTTAACTTACAAATGAAATTGGGATTATCACCGAGTTGGAAGCCATCTGGCTGCTCAATATAAACTTCTTCAAGTTTTCCATTCAAAAATGCTGATTTCACATCCATTTGATAGACTTTGAAATTCTTGTGAACTGCTAAAGCCAGAAACATTCTAATTGCCTCAAGTCTAGCCACTGGTGCAAAGGTTTTTTCAAAGTCAATACCTTCAACTTGTGCATAGCCTTTACAGACCAATCTTGCTTTATTCCTAACTATCTGTCTATCTTCATTCAACTTGTTTCGAAAAACCCATTTAGTACCGATTATATTTTTGTTTCCAGGTCTTGGTACTAACTCCCAGGTTTTGTTTTTCTCAATTTGATCTAACTCTTCATTTATTGCCTTCATCCAACTTTCATCTTTGCTTGCTTTAGCAACATTTTTGGGCTCGATTCTGGATAAGAGAGAGTAGTTACTTACTACTCTTCTTCTTGTTTGAACACCAATTGTGGGATCTCCAATTATTTGCTCTCTAGGATGATTTTTTTGCAAGCTGCCTGTTTTGATTTTCTTGTTTTCTTCATCTTCTGAAACACTACTTAAATCACCTGAATCCATTTTCTATTTCTTTTATGTTTCCTCTTCCTCATCTGCTTCAATAATCTCTTCATAGATTGGGTAGTTTTCTTCACAATTAATTTCTCGTTCTCTACCTTCATTAACTTTTACATCAGCACTCTCCACAATTTTCTTTAGCCTCTTGTTGTAGCATGTATAGGCTTTACTTTTTGTCGAATAGCCAAGAAAGATACCTTCATCAGCTCTATCTTCAAACTTACCAAGATTATCTTTAGTTCTTTTGATGTAACATTTGCTGCCAAAAACTTTAAAGTATCTTGTTGTTGCCTTTTTACCAAACCATAGCTCATATGGAGTTTTGCTTTCATGTGTCCTCAACATGCACCTATTTTGGATGTATACCGTAGTATGGACTGCCTCTTTCCAAAATCTATCTGCTATTTTACTCTCAGTCAACATAGTCCGTGCCATTTCTTGCATAGTCTTGTTCTTCCTTTCTACAACACCATTTTTTTGAGGTGTCCTTACTGCTAAAAATTGTCTTCTAATCCCATATTTTTGATAGTACTATGCAAACTCCTCTAAGATAAACTCTCCTCCTCTGTCTGATCTTGAGCATTTAATTCTTTTTCCTATTTGATTCTCAACCTATTTTTTGAAAATATTGAACATCTCAAATGCATCTGATTTATGCTTTAAAAATAGTACCCATGTCATCCTGGAGTAGTCATCTATGCACATCATAAAGTATTTGTCACCATTTATGCTTTGTGTTCTCATGGGTCCACACAAATTAGTATGTATTAGTTCTAAAGGTTTGCTGGTGAAGTATTCCTTTGATTTAAATGTGGCTCTAGTTTGATTCCCCTTTTGGCATGAAGCACAAATGCTATTTAATGGTTTACCAATGGTGGGTATATCTCTTACTGCTCTGTTTGAGCTTATTTTGACCAGATTGTCAAAGCTGATATAATCAAGCCTCTTGTGCCACAACCAATTTTTATCTTCCTGTCCAATCAAGCATGCTCCTTCTGAAGTTTCTGAGAGAGTATTTATATTTCTAGAAGTCCTCGATCCAGTAGCTATCAGCTTCCCCATTGTGTGCTTTTCGACTTCACGACCACTGCTTCTTAAAGATGACTTCATGACCTCCATCACAGATTTGACTTACGCTCAGTAAGTTGTGCTTCAAACCAACCACAAATAGAACATCTTTGGAATTAATCTTTCCATCACTTATCTTGACTGATCCTTTGCCAACTATCTTGGCTTCATCATTATTTCCAAACTTTACAAAGCCCCCTTCATATTTCTGTAACTTTTCAAATCTTTGTTTATCTCCTGTCATATGACTGGAGCATCCACTATCCAATATCCATGGTGTAGATTTTTTTTGTGCTTTGAATGTTGTCTGTACAATCAAATATTATTTTTCTTCCTTGGACCGCTCCTTTTCTTTCCACTATGGTTTGACTATATTTTTGGTCACTTGTTTAGACTTTTCTTTGTCAATAGCCTGTGCATGTTTTTCTGTGAATTTTCTATTTTGCCTTAAACTATTTGGTTGAGATCTTCTTCCCTGATATTTATTTGTTGCATATGTGCTTCTACAATTTCTTGCAATGTGTCCAAAGTTATGATAGTTATAGCATTCTACTGCATAATCCATCAAGGGTGAAAAGACATTTCTACTGGTGAAATTTCTTTGTCCTATATTATAAATGCAATCTGAAATCTTATGACCGTAAGCATTGCATTTAAAACAATAACTAGAAAATGAATGATTGAACCTGGGAGTTGGTCTTTGCCATTTTGTAGTAGGAGCCACAAATTTTCTTCTCCTTTGATGTGTGATGTTTGTGAATCCCTCATTTTCAGCACTCTTCTCATGCCTGGCATTGTTGCTTTCTTTTGTATGATTCATTTTTCCTTGAGCAACCTTGATCTTATCTTCTTTCTTTACTGGTTCTACAGTTGTGGCCTTTGATCCACTTGACGATTCTCCTTCGACAAATCCCAAGCCAAATTTGATGCTTGTAGTCCTCTAACTATTTATAATATTTTCAAGCTTCATAAAACTTCCTTCAAGTTTGTGATAGCAACTCAATTTTTGATTCTTTTCTTCTAGCCGCATTTTTAAAACAACAATCTCTTCTTCCAGTTTGTTGCACTCATCTATTTTCATGGTTAATTATACTTCGAGTTTTTATTACCTTCCTATTTTTCTTTTATTTTTTCTTCTTCAAATGCCATGAATAGAGCTTCACCTGTTTCTTCTTCAAAATCCTCACCTGAGCTATCTTCAGAAGAGCTGACATTCTTGGATATGAAACTTTTCTTTTTGAAGTTGCTTTTTCTAAAATTTGGTTTCTTCTTCCAGTCACTTCTTTCTTGGTGTGACCATCACTTTTGGTTTTCTCATTCATTGGACATTTAGCTACAAAGTGACCGATGCCTCCACAATTGAAGCACTTAAACGGTAACTTTCCTCTATATTTTCCTTTGCCCTTTATAAGTTTCCAAACAAAGTTAGCTTCCGTTTCATCCGATGTCTCTTCATCCTCAGATTCTTGTTTAGATTTTATATTTTTGTGTGCTTTAAAAGCAGCTTCTCTGTCTATGGGCTTAGTTTATCCTATTCTCATTTTGTATGCAGTCAAAGAACCATGCATCTCGTCCATGCTAAAATTATTTAGATCTTTAGCTTCTTCTATAGCAGAAACTTTAGAATTAAATATTTTGTGAAGAGTTCTTAGTACCTTTTTCATGATGACCGCATCTTCCATTTCTTCGTCGAGTCCTCTGATTGCATTAATGATTCCATTGACTCTCAGCATATAGGCCTCTATGTTCTGATCATCATTCATTTGTAATGCTTCGAACTAGGCTCGATGCATTTGTAATTTAGCCTCCTTGATCTTGTCGTCTCCTTCATGAATGCTCTTTAGTTTATCCCACATGTCTTTTGCAGTTTTACAACTCATAATATTTATTAGTTTATTGTCCACTAAACTGCACATTATAGCATTCTTTGCTTTAGAGTTATTCTCAAATAGTTTCTTACCGACGGCATCGGTCGGAGGAGTGACGGATATTGAGTATCCACTGTCAACTGACTCCCAAATGTCATATCCCAAAGCACATAGATATGTCTGCATTCTGAGTCTCCAAAATGTGTAATTAGTTCCATCAAATAACGGTGCTTTGTTTGATGATAATCCTTCACCACCTGCCATTGTCTTACTTCCAAGATCACCTTAACCGATTAAGCTTATTCAAGAACTTGACTCTAATACCAATTGATAGTTTCACAATGACACTGAGAAGGGGGGTGAATCAGTGTAGCTATTTAAAATTCAAATCTATAACTCTTAATGCCAAAAGAATGAAAACTTAAGATCAAATAAAGCACATATACCAAAAGAGCATTCCACAACACACGATGTAACGAGTTTCACCAATTTGGCTACTCCTCAAAAATGACTGCTTGGACTCCCTTCCAAATCTAGTCTTTGCAAAATAACAATTTTACAAACAATTTACCAGCACCCACTGGAAGCAGCACCAACCCCTGGTTTATCTGCACCAACAGAAAGGAGCACCAACCCCTGATTCCAAGCACCCACTCAGACTGCAATCTTGAAACTATATATTTGACATAAAAATGTCTTCACTTATACAAGACCCTATCTAGTCTATTGCTCTCTCAGCTCTCCTTCACACACTCTTATGACATACGCTCTTCAGCATTTTTCAGCACACTAATTCTTCACGCAGATCTCCTTTTATAACCTTTTCTTTGTAACTGCACCTGTAACTGTTGTAACTTCTCCTATAACTGCACCTGTAACTATCGTACCGACTTCTCCTGTAACTGCACCTGAAACTGTCGTATCGACCTCTTCTGTAACTGCACCTGTAACTGTCGTATCGACTCCTTCTGTAACTACACCTGTAACTATCGTACCGACTTTAGTTAACTGTCACATACCTTCTTTCAGCTGGTTTCTCTTCTTAGCTCATGCCGAAGTGACCTGTCGCAAAATCGTGACACTTTTGCCTCTTTGACCTCTTCTTGTCTTGTACCCACGAAAACACATGTCGCGATATCGCGACACTTTCTCTCCTTCGCTCTTTCTCTTGCCTTTGGTTCATGAAAACCTGACATGTCGCGATATCGTGACACTTTTTCTTTTGGATTCTCTCTCCTGCCTTCGAGTCACGAAAACCCGACATGTCATGAAATCGCAACACTTTTTCTCTCGGACTCTCTCTCCTGCTACATGTCACAAAATTGTGACACTTTTTCTCTCGAACTCTTTCTCCTGCAACATGTCGCAAAATCACGACACTTTTTCTCTTAAACTCCCTCTCCTACTACATGTCGTGAAATCGCAACACTTTTTCTCTCGGACTCTCTCTCCTGCAACATGTCGCGAAATCATGACACTTTTTCATCCGTACAAACTCTCTTCGCTTTGGATCGTGAAAATGAAACATGTCGCGAAATCGCAACATATTTTTCTCTCTCCTCATTCTCTTCGCTTTGGACCGTGAAAATGAAACATGTCGCAAAATCGTGACATCTTTTTCTCTCTCCTCTTTCTCTTCGCTTTGGACCGTGAAAATGAAACATGTCGCAAAATCGTGACATCTTTTTCTCTCTCCTCTTTCTCTTCGCTTTGGACCGCAAAAATGAAACATGTCACAAAATCGTGACATCTTTTTCTCTCTCCTCTTTCTCTTCGCTTTGGACCATGAAAATGAAACATGTCACGAAATCGTGACATCTTTTTCTCTCTCCTCTTTCTCTTCTCTTTGGACCACGAAAATGAAACATGTCACGAAATTGCAACATCTTTTTATCTCTCCTCTTTCTCTTTGCTTTGGACCGCGAAAATGAAACATGTTGCGAAATCGTGACATATTTTTCTTCCGTACAATTTCTCTTGCAATATGTCGCGAAATCGTGACACTTTTTCTACTTGTCTTTTTTCTTCCAACATGTCATGAAATCATGATAGTTTTTCTTGCTTGCGCCTTCTCCCCGAACATGTCGTGAAATCGTGACAGTTTTGCTTGCTTGCGCTTTCTCTCTAAACATGTCACGAAATCGCGATAGTTTTGCTTACTTGCGCTCTCTCTCCGACCATGTCGCAATATCGCGACAGTTTTTCTTTTTAGCTCTTTTTCTCCAAACATGTCATGATATCGTGATATTTTTTCTTTCTAGCTCCTTCTCTCCAAACATGTCATGATATCGCGATAGTTTTTCTTTATTGTTCAACATGTCGCGATATCGCGACAGTTTTCTTCCTTGTGATTTTCTTTTGATTTTTCTCAAATAGGCCACTTCTATCTTTTGGAAAATCACTGTACACACTCTGAAGAACCTCTTAACTCCTGTAGACTTCATAAACTGATCTGTCTGACTGCCTGTACACTTCATCAACTGATCTGTCTGACTATGTTGACAACAATGACAATACTTTTGCTGCAACTTGCTCAACACTTAACACAACATTATATGAAATAAATGTAAAACCTTTAGCCATCTATTATCCAAGATGTAGGAAAAAACATTATCTTCATGAACATTCTTTGAATAAGACTTTTATATCTACCATATTTAGTATTTGTGAAAATGGATATACTATAAACCAATTTCATTTCTTACTTATTCTTACCCATAATTTCTCTCAAGAACAACAACAACAACAACAACAAAAATAAACTCCGCTTTTGGCTCAACCTGTGGCCTATACCAATAATGTTAAATAGGTAACCCCTATCTATATGGTTGAATTGGATATAGCCCTAGTAAATTGCATTGACTATGACAACATTTGATTTTGTTTAAGAAAAATGCTTTTTAAACCTATTCCACCTATCATTGTAGAAATAGGAGTTGAAGTGGATAAACAAAAAACCCCATCTACACTAAAACAACTACAAAAACAATAAAAAAAACTTACCTCAAGATTAATTAATAGAGAAAGTACCATATCCTAAACAATTTGACATAACAAAAATAAAATATTCAAAATTATATTTGGTAAAGGAATTAAAATTTTTAAATCTTACAATCCCTTTACTATTAGTTAAAGATGTACCAACGATTAACAAAATTGTTCAAAAAATATGTTTTAAGAAACCAGGGAGAAAGAATAAAGTATATCCTAAAACCATACAAGTAGATGAAATTTGGGCATACAAACTATATGGAAATCCACTACATGATTTACACCTTATGACTTGGTCTATGGTAAGAAACGTCTTTGTCTAATTAAATTTGAATTAATAATACATTATACATCTTTGAAAGTTGGCATTGAGTTGTTGCAGGTACAAAATAAAAGAATTTTGTAATTGTATGCATTAGATGAAATTTAGTTGAAGGTAATTCACCAAATAGAGATCATTCAACAATGACAAAAAATATGGTATGATAGTCACATTAGGAGCGGTAAGGATGAATCAAGATATTGGGCATTGTTGTTTGATTTTTGCTATGCAATTTGTTTTGACAAGCTACAAACTCAGTGGTTAGGATTATACCAAATGAAAAAAATTTTAAGAGTGGAGATATTTGTGGTGAATGGACATCATTTATAATTATACCTTAAGCCATTAACAAATATGGAATTTGCTCAATATTTCTCACAATCAAACTTACACATAATAGAAGAGTCTTTCTCTTCAAATAGAGATTTTGAATGATCAGATCTTTGAATCCAAAAAAAGTTGTAGCATAAGACATGTCCCATAAAATAAGGATACATGAGGATATGCATCAATTTTAGTAGAGAGGAGGAGAATTAAATTCAATACTTCATTTTGAGTAATAAGGAGGAAATGAAGATATGAGAGGATTCTTATTGCTCATACGAAAATAAATATTGATGTTTCTTGTTGTTGTTTTCATGCAGAAAGAATAGACAAATATATTTTTAAGAAAATAGTATTGTTCTTATGTAAATAAAAATAAGAAATTCACCTAAATGTTTTGTGCACTATTAGCAAGGTTTCACCTAACATCCCTCCACCTCAAGGTCCCTCTATTTCTTTGATATCTCGATGTAGCAGGTTGAGGGGATGATGTTATCCAATCTTGGGCCATTTTTTTAGTGCCAATAGCAAGGCTCAGTCTCCTCTAGGATTTTCTTCCTTTACCAAGTTATGTTGTTTATTCACCCTTTTAGGGATTAGTTTTGTTTTTGGCCTTAGACCTCGTCTTTACGGTGTTGATCATTTAGGTAGCCTTACGCCCCGAGTTGTGATTTTTCTAGCTCCTTTTTTCTCGTAACCTCTATTATTTTTATTTAATATAATTATTGGTTCCAATAAATAAAAATAAAAGAGAAAAAACAGAAGAAAAAATAATATTGGTTGTAAAAATCCTTCATAGACACAATCAAGGTAGAAGAAGGTTGAAAACCAGAAATGGTGGCCTCTTCTAATGAAAAAAAAGAGAATAATCTTGATTGTGAAAATCCTTTATGGATGCAATTGAGACAAAAGTTGGTTGAAAACCAAAAATGACGACCTCTTCTGAGAAAAAAGAAAATAAAAACAAAAAAAATGAATAATTCAATGGTGAAAATCTCCTTGAGATGCTATGCTTACATGAAAACCGATTTTTGGCTTGTTTGCCTTAAATATTTTCCAATATTTTTACAAAGTATAATCACTGCATTTATGTGCTTTTTAGATTTTAAAACTCTTAAGTGTGCAATCAACAAGTAATCCAAAAGGATGCATGAAATCTTTTCAATAGCAAGGTATACATTTTTTTTAGTTTTACTATTTATTAGCCTTAACATTACATAAATAAGGGTTAAATGCTTAGCATATTTATATGTATAAATGGTAAAATTGAACACCCTACTAAGTACTCCCAAAATTTATTCTAGTATACCTTTGGTTATGGGGGATTCATGTTTGAAAGGTTTGAAGATGAAAAATGTACTTTTGGTGCTCTGGCATAATAGTTATGTGAAAATAGGGTGTAGCCAAATTGTGCAAAACTCTTAGCATAGTTGTGTAGAAATAAAATGTTAAAAATGATGAAAAAATGAATTGTTGTCATGACCCTCCCTTGGTAGACTTTTATTTGGATGGACCTATATTTTTGCTATGATGCTTTATTTATGGAATGGTTGACTAATTTGTGTCTAGTTATGCCAAACATGTATTTTATAAGAAAATATAATGCTACTAACTAATTTTCAATTTGTTATAGGAATAGATTTTTCATGATCGAGAGAAAGGCATAATCAGTATGAACGTAATGCTTTTAAAATATTGATGAGTTAGTTTACTTTTCAAATAACAGGACAACTGAAAAAAAAAATCTTGAAGCCAAGACTGGGTGGAGAGCTAGGGATTTGACAGCCAAGATGACGACGGGCGGGAAAGTTTCAGCGGGAGAGCACGGGAGTGCCAATAGACTGAACCAGGGGCATAGCAGGGTGGAGGGAGGGCAGTCAGAGACCGAGGGTGCTAAGGAGTCCTCTCCAATCAAAGAGGATGTAGGTCATGACAAGGATCCACCAGACAAATGGGGAGGTGGACCTCAGAAGTCGTACGCTCAAGCAACGGCTTCAGAAACCCTTAGTGGTCTGCTCTCCAAGGAGTTGTTTCCTACCGGGGACGAGTTGGACATCTCGGCAAAAATTCTTTCAAGCTTTGTGGAATTCAAAAAATTTACCCTCATCGGTAAGTTTATTGGCGGTCGTCCCGACATGGAGACCATTCGCAAGTGGGCGGCAGGTAAATGGCAAACCTCTGGTCACATGGAGTTGGTGGCCTTAACCCGAGGTTTTTTTTGTGATTAGACTAAATAACAAGGAGGACTACTATAAAATCCTGGCTGGTGGTCCCTAGTTCCTAGGCTGCAGAAGTCTCTTTCTAAGGAAGTGGGGTATGGACTTCAACCTCGAGACCCAAAATATCAACATTGCTCCAATATGGGTTAGACTCCCAAGTCTCCCCCTCTTCTGTTGGCATGAAAATGTAATCAAAGGAATTGCATGCTCCATTGGTGAGTTGGTTACCATTGACCCTCCCACCAAAGCTCAAACCAGATTTGTTCAAGCTCGGTTCTGTGTTCTGGCGGATTTGGAGGCTGACCTTCCATCATCCATCACTCTTCGGTCTGGAGATATCATTCTCCACAAGCAAGCCATTGTGTATGAGAATAGACCAGCTTTCTGCCCCCAGTGCAGTTCTCAAGGGCACCTCCAGTCCAACTGTCTCTTCAAAATCTAGGGATGAAGAAACGAGATTCTAGAAACCCCTTGGAACACGGTGAAGGTCAGACAAAGCACCCTACTACAAAAGTGCATGAATCTCCAGGCCCGTCTAGGGACCATCCCGAATCCTCCCACCCGATGGAAGCAGTCTCCCCCAAAATGGTCTTTGAGCCTTGTGGTGCAAGCCCTCACCTTGGACCACAGGAGGAGAAGGACCAGTCCCTTCCCCAAATCACCACACAGGTAGATTCACCCAAAATCTTGGACCATAACCACCCTGAGTCCCAAAATGTGCTGGAAGATTACCTACTAGGAAGAAGGGGTGAGCAGTCTGGTAATATCAGCCCTCGTAATACGAGAAGTCGAAAGCAAGGTGTTGATTTTGGTAGCGAAAGGAAGCAAGGTCGTCCCCCCAACAAAGACAGGTGAGACAAGGAGACGGTGGCAGATGTTGCAAATGGTACTCAACGACTACTTTTTTAGGATGATTCTGATTCCCAGATGGGTGACTCATCTGTCCCAAAACCTCCCCTCCAGCAAGGAAAGGGAGGTAAGAAGAATATCAAACTGTTGAGATGAAAGTCCTCTCATGGAATGTGAGAGGGCTTAATGTAGCTGCCAAACGAAGATTGGTGGCTGATCTCAGAAAGAGGACAAATCCATCCATCCTAATTTTGCAAGATACTAAGACTGATGCTATCTCTTCTGCCAGAGCTGCTAAGGTCATTTGGGCTAAGGCAAAATTCCTCTCCAGTCCTGCAGTGGGAACGACAGGCGGTCTCATGATTCTTTGGGATCCAGAGATTTTTGAGGGTAGCCTTCTCTCAACTTCTAGCAGGATTATCAATGTTTTGTTTCATTCCAAAGCCATTAACTTTTCTTGGATCTTGTCCAATGTGTATGCCCCAAACTCTATCTCGGAGAGAGCAGAAATGTGGAAGGTTATTTCCCAGATGAGGGAAACGTTCTGTAATTTCCCTTGGGTTCTAGGGGAGATTTCAACCGTCCTCTTCACCCATCCGAAAAGAAAGGAGGATCGGACCACTCTAGCCACAGTCTGGAAGACTTTCAAGATTTTGTTTCTACCAATAACTTGCTTGACATTGAACTCAAGGGGGCATCCTTCACTTGGAGCAACAGGAGGATTGGAAGCAATCTTATTCAAGTCAAGCTTGACAGATTCTTCATATCCCAAGAGGCTATTCCCATACTCGGTGTGACAACTCTCTCGGCCTTACTGAGGATTGGGTCTGATCATAATCCTATTGTCCTGGAGATGACTAATGGGCCTATTTTTAAAACCCCCTTTAGATTTGAGTCCATGTGGATTTCTCACAAGGACTTTAGAGGGTTGGTTACAGCCTGGTGGCAGCAGAAGGTAGCAGTTTCCGCTTCCAAGAGAGTGGCCTTAAAACTCAAGTTAATAAAAAGGAATTAGAAAACATGGAACAAGGAGGTGTTCAGCAACATTTTTGAGTCCAAAAGGTCCATTTTTGTGAACCTAAAATTGGTGGAGGAGAGAATGGAGCTCGAAGGTTACACCGATTGCCTCAGGTAGGAGGAAAGGAGGCTCTTGGTGGATTATCATTCTATTCTTGCAAGGGAAGAAACTTTCTAGTGCCAGAAATCTAGGGACCTCTGGTTGAGAAATGGAGACTCCAATACGAAGTTTTTTCATGCATCAACTTTGTGGCACAGAGGGGCTAACAAAATTAGGGAAGTGGTGTGCAAGGATGGACGCATTACCGAGGATATTGAGGAAATCCGAAGTGAAGCGGTTGACTTCTTCTAGGATCTGCAAGGTGTTCCTCCCGAAAGTGATCTCCAAATTCAAAAATCTCTGTTGGATAACTTCCCAGTCAAAGTTCCTCCCGAGGTAAGCTTTAAGCTTCTAGAGCCTTTTTCTATGTCCGAGATTAAAGAAGCTTTGTTCTCCATGCAACCAGACAAGGCCCCTGGGCCTGACGGTTTTCCCCTCCATTTTTTTCAAGTTATGTGGGATGTTGTGGGCTCGGATGTGTGTGAAGCAATTTAGGAGATTCAAGCCTCCAGATCCATCCATCCAAAACTAAATTCTACCTTTCTTGCTCTCATCCCTAAGTCTTCCGCCTGTAAAAGTTTCTCTGATTATCGTCCCATTAGCCTATGCAATGTTTTTTATAAAATCTTAACCAAGTCCATAGCCAACCGTCTGAGGTCCCTTCTTCCCTCCTTGGTTGGTCCTTCTCAAGGAAGCACCGTGAAAGGCAGAAACATTCTCGATGGTGTCATCACCATCCATGAAACCCTCCATTTTGCTCATCGCTCCAAAAATGCTGCTCTTTTCCTCAAGTTGGACATGAATAAAGCTTTTGACAGAGTTGACAGGAGGTTCCTCTATGTTGTCCTCTTCAATTTTGGCTTTCACCCTTAATGGATTGACCTTGTCAGTAGTTGCATATCCACTCCCTCCTTTTCTGTTCTAATCAACGGATACCCTAATGGGTATTTCCAAAGTTCCAGAGGCCTCAGACAAGGTGACCCTCTATCTCCTATTCTATTCATCCTTCTGGCTGAGGTTCTGAGTTGGTCTTTGAAAGAGGCTCTTTGCCAGAATAAGATCTCTGGCATTTTTCCCACCTCCAGAGTTGATCCTGTCTCTCATCAACAATTTGTGGATGACACCCTCATCTCCACTGGGGCGTCCGTCACTCAAGCCAAATCCATCAATAGAATCCTCTCCCGTTATGAAAAGGCTACCGGACAGAAAGTTAATTACATCAAAAGCAAAATTTACTTTATTAACACTCCTATGCGAAGGCAGCTTCGCATAGCCAGAATTTTGGAATGCACTATTGATTCCCTGCCTGCGTCTTATCTAGGTTTGCCTCTGGCTTGTAATGGCCGAGCCAATGGAAGCTTGTGGGACATGATCCTGGAACATCTTCACAAAAAGCTGAGCACTTGGAAAGGCAAATTCCTATCGCAAGCTGGGAAAGCCACCCTTACCAAAGCTTGTCTCCAAGGAATCCCAACTTACTTCATGTCTGTGTTCATGCTGCCTATTTCTATCCATTCCAAGATTGAAAAGATTCAGAGGACCTTTCTGTGGTCTGGCAATGAAGAAAAATCCAGAATTCCTCTTGTGGCCTGGGATAAGGTTTGCTTGCGAAAGGACCAAGGTGGCATGGGAATGAGGAGATCAAGACTCATGAACACTGCTTTGATTGCTAAGCACGCTTGGAATATCCTGACTAATGACCCAGTAGAGTGGGTCAAGCTGGTTAAGAGGAAGTATCTTGGATCGAGTTCTCTTTTTGATGTCGGGATTCCTCCTGAAGCGTCTGCCTTTTGGAAATCGGTGCTTCAAGCCCGCTCTACGATCAGCTACGGTGCTCGTTGGATTTTGGGTGATGGCAACTCCATTCTCTTTTGGAAGGACAGGTGGGTTACTGATGGAGCTCTTGAGTTGAGAGCGGACCTTGCTGGCCTGAAAGCCCAGGTGGATCCAAATTCCCAACTCAAGGTTGTGGACTTCATTGATCGGAGCTCTCTTCCCCCTCGATGGAATTTGCCAGTCCTGGATGGATTTAACAATGAAATGACTTTTTTGTCTAATATTCTTCGGTCTATTTTAATTCCATCTATTAGAAGAGATGACAGAATCATCTGGTGTGGCACGGAGGATGGTCTGTTCTCTGTCAAGACCGCCTATGACCTTCTTACTTGCGAGATTGCCATGGATCATCGATGGAAAGTGATTTGGAGGAAGGGTATTATTCCTAAAGTTAATTACTTTGCGTGGATTGCCTTTCATAATAAAGCCTTAACCATCGACAACCTCCATAAGAGGGGTTTTGCTATTCCCAACAGGTGCTTCTTGTGCTTTATTGATTGTGAGATGACAGACCACTTATTTTTGCACTATCATTTTTCTCATTCTGTCCTCGGCACTGTCCTGTCTTCCTTTCAAATCCTTTGGTGCACTCCTCGCTCCCTCAAAGATGCCTTCCACCAATGGCCCAATCCTTTCAAGAATCCTAAACTTTGCTTCCTTCTTGAGGCCTCTTTCCACCACTCCATTTGGTAGATTTGGCTAGAGAGGAATTCCAGAGTCTTCGGCAAGGTCCCTAGAGTACCTCCCTGTGTCGCTCAGAGAGCCTTATCCTTCGCCATTGAGAATTCTAAAGTTGTTCCTAGTTCCCGTACCTGCCTTCCTGGCGAAGCAGCGATCTTCAAAAGTTTGGGCCTCTTCCCTGTTCATGATGGTGTTTCTAAGTCTCAGCGTGGGGATGTTATTTGGACCAAGCCCTTTTGTTACATTCCAAACATAGTCTACGTCGGCTATGTTTTCCAAGCGTTTAAAATTTAGTATATATTGATTCACAATAGTTTAATTGAAATCATCATTCTTATTTTTCAAACTTCATTTGCGTTATTCGCATTAGCCTATACGGCGAGGGTGTGCCCACCTCAAGTGGCATTTAATTATTTTATTCTTCCGCTACTAATTCTTATTCGGTATATTAATTTTGTCATTCTATTTTCGAAAATCTCTCTCTGTAATTCTCATTGTGCAGAAGGATAGATAAATCCTTCCAAGTGGTATCAGTCTGGGAATGAGCGAGCGGGTAATTTACAGTGCATCCGGTCCACTCTTCGCACAAAATAACCGTCACATTATCTCGCAATCCGGGGAGTAACTCGATTACAAAGCGCAACATCACAATCGCTGAAGAAACACCACTGCTAAAATCACACTCACTGTCGGAGTCGCCGTATTCGCCCTGCTAGACATACTCGCGGCTGGAAGTTCGCGTAGGCTCTCCGTAAAATACCAATATAAAATTTAAGTTACCTGGCTGGAATCGGGGGTTGTAATTCCCTGAAACGTCTTCTAATCATCGGCAAAGTGAAGCAAAAAATGCAGCGTAACAGTTAAATCACCATCCACCAATCACAAGGCGAGAAAACCAGAAAATTTTTGGGCTCAGCCTAAGGTATGCGATGCATTTAAATTTTTTAATTTTTTTATCGGGAACAATTCTCCCACATACGCTGTGTTGCGTGCGCAAGGCGATTTATAAAGGTTTCATCGCAATAACAGAGTTGTGACTTAGGTCACACGGCTTCCTCTCTATCCTCGCATGATATGGTTCTTCGTCCTTTGTGTCACTAGCCTGTCTGAATCGTCGTATTACAGTTGTTGTCCAGTTGGTTTTCGTATCTTTTCCATCTAACTCATCGTTCGTATTGTTCGGTGGGTCCTATCCGTCCCTGGTCATATCAAGTGTTTGTTAGTCCCTCGTTGTCAGCTCATGGGTTGTGTCAATTATTCATCCATTCGCATCGTGTCGGTCCATCTGAGTCATGTCAGCCGTCGTGTCCTGTCCGTTCGTGTCGTGTCAATTGGTTGGTCTGCTTCGTTGTCCGGTCTCCGTTCGCGTTGTGTCAGTTCATCCACGTCGTGTTAGTTCATCGTTTTCGGTCCGTTCATGTGTCAATTGTTGGTCCTTCCTCATTGTCTGGTCTAAGTGTGTCGAAAGTCGTCACTAAAAGTTGTGTCAATTGTTGGTCTTTCCTACTGTCCAAAGTTGTTGTCCAAGTTGCTGTCAAGGAGGAGCCCAAAGTCCACATTCAATTCCGCGTCGCAGTTGGAGCGATACTTCAAGCGGAATCCACATTTTTGCTAAAATCAACCAAATTTGGCAGTAGTCAAAAACTCCTAAGCAGGCTATGTTCACAAGTGCATGAGTAAAAAGTGGACCAAAGGATCTGACGATCGATTATCAAGCTCGAAAACGCCCAATAACAATGCAAGAAGACCTAATCGAAGCCCAGGTACAAAAAATTCTCTTTCTCCTTTCAAAATTGGTAGTTATAATCCACATCATCCATTGGTAGATCCTATGGCTACTAATCCTCCCCCAACTCACGAAAACATCACACAAGGAAACTCCAATAACTCAGCCGTTTCCAACGATGATTCTCTTAGACTCCTACTAGAGGGTATGAACGAAATTAGTCTCACCCTAAAATCCCTAGTGCGAGCACAAAACCAGCTTAATCCCAATACTAATCCCCAATATCACTCCCATGCCCAAAGGAATGAAGACAATGTCGAACAAAATGACGATTGGGAACAGCAAATAGGCACTTCGGATAATTCCAGGGATCACTATCATAGACAACGGTATAACCAAGATCAAGAAAGGGATACGGGTTATCACCAACCGAGAGGCCCTAATAATTTTCCACGCATTGATATGCCCACTTTTTAGGGTCATGATCCTCGTGGTTGGATAGCAAAAATGGAAGGCATTCTCGACTTATATCAAATTAAGGAAATTGATAAAGTCCCTTTCGCGACATCAAAATTAGGCACTGAGGCCTACCAATGGTTCATATGGCTTAAACGAGAGAAAGGAGCTACTATTAACTGGAGAAAATTCACTACCTCTTTTTTAGAAATATTTGACGAAGGAGCTACATCATCATACACAGTAAGACTGTTATCTCTTAAACAAGAAGGATCGGTTAGCGAATTCATTTCGGAGTTTACCAGTTTACTACCATACACTTTAGACCTCAGTCCCGACACAGTGGTAGGAGATTTTCACAATGGATTGAAAGAAAATATTCGAGTGGAGGTAGACATGCACAATCCAACCTTGCTGAACGATTGTATAAGAATAGCTAAGCTAGCCAAAAAGAGACATCAGTTGTCTGCACGACGTGACACTTATAGTCGTCCTTCGTATCGCAACAATTCCTTTCATAGAAATGATCAACCATCAAGATACTTTTGTTATAAATGTCGCACTCATCACCCCAAGGAACAAGCTTGTGCCCAAAAACAAAACTTTCATATTGAAGGCGATCACTATGAAGGAGAAGAGGAAGAACCTTACCAACCAGATGAACCTATGCCAGAAGAACTACCAAGTACTCTAGAAGAAAAAGAAGAGGATACAATGGTGATCTCCGTGCATGCCCTCATGGGTTTAACCGCCCACCATACCATCAAGGTACCAGGATTTCTCCACCAAAAAAATGTGAATGTGCTAATTGATTCTGGTAGTACCCACAATTTTATCAACATCAAAATAGCAAAAGCTTTGAATTTATTCATTAACTCTTCCAACAAAGACAAATTCCAGGTTCTAGTGGCCAACGGGGTGAACGCACAATGTGTCGGTCGCACATCTCAAGTTTCCATAAATATGGGAACTTATACCTGGTTTGGATCCCTTTTCGTCATGAATTTGGGGAACTATGATGTCATTTTGGGAGTTGAATGGTTGGAAACATTAGACACGGTTAGCTTCAACTTCAAAAAATTATTTGTGGAATGGAAGGAAAACGGATGAGTCATTCGCTTACAAGGCATTACTACTCCTCCATCACAAATGGTGAGCTCTCATAGTATGGATAAGATGTTAAAAAAGGGTGGATACGGGTTTATAGCTCAAATTAATTGTTTGGAAAAACAATCTCAAGCAACTTCGGATATTACTTCTCCAGAGTTACAAGACATCATAACACATTACGAAGAGGTTTTCCAAGAACCTAAAGGATTACCACCTAAACGATCTCATGACCATGCCATCCATTTGATTCCAGGGAGTGTCCCACCTAACAATCGTCCTTACCACTATCCTCAACCACAAAAGACAGAAATCGAACAGATCATTCAGGATTTGTTGGATCACGGAGTCATTCGTCATAGCACTAGTCCTTATTCCTCACCTGTCGTTCTGGCTAGACGAAAAGATAACTCTTGGCGTATGTGTCCTGACTTTCGTTCTCTCAATAAACTCACTATCAAGGACAAATTTCCCATCCCTGTCATAGATGACCTACTCGATGAGTTGCATGGTGCAAAATTTTTTACCAAATTAGACCTTCGCTCCGGATTTCACCAAATCCATGTCAGAGAAGAAGATATTCCTAAAACTGCTTTTCGTACTCATGAAGGTCATTACAAATTTTTGGTCATGCCTTTTGGTCTCACCAATGCACCATCCACATTCCAAAGTCTCATGAACCAAGTGTTTCGCCCACTCCTCCGTAAGTTTGTGTTAGTCTTTTTTGATGATATTCTCATATACAGCAAAACATGGACGGATCATTTACATCATGTGGATAAGGCCCTTCACATTTTACACAAAGAAAAGTTATTTTTTAAATGTTCCAAATGTTCATTTGGTGTTCAAGAAGTCGAGTATCTTGGTCATATAGTTTCACATGAGGGTGTCAAAGTGGATCCCAATAAGATTAATACAATTCAAGAGTGGCCTTTACCTAAAACCATCAAGAAACTTCGTGGTTTTTTGGGTCTCACGGGCTACTATCGCAAGTTTGTACAAAATTATGGTAAGATTGCAGCACCTCTCACCGCACTCACAAAGAAGGATGCTTTTCGTTGGTCGACAGAGGCTTCTCAAGCCTTTGAAGCTCTTAAGAAGGCCATGTGTACAACTTCAGTATTAGCAACTCCCAATTTTCACAAACCATTTATTATCGAATGTGATGCATCAGGAACAGGAATTGGGGCTATACTAATGCAAGAAGGTCATCCATTGGCATTTGAAAGTAAAAAACTTTCCAAGAAAAATTTGGGCAGATCAACATACGAAAAAGAAATGTTGGCTATTCTTCACGCAGTAGAAAAATGGAGACACTACCTAATCAGTAGCCGCTTCATTATAAAAACATATCATAGTAGCCTCAAAAATTTTCTTGAGCAAAGGTTTTCTTATCTAGAACAAAATAAGTGGTTAACCAAACTATTGGGCTATGATTTCATTATCGAATACAAGAAAGGGAAGGAAAATATAGCCACCGATGCACTGTCTAGGAAATATGAAGATGAAGTAGTCATTAACGCTATTTCAGGTCCTTGCTCCCAATGGGTGAATCAATTACAAGATGAATGGTTGTCCAATAGCGAAACTGCTCAGATACTTCAAGAATTATCTATAGGGTCCTCTAAACACCCTTTGTTCTCTTATGAAGATAAAATCCTTCGGAAGAAGAACCGCATTTACATTCCACACAATTCAGAACTCAAATCGAAGATCCTCGACGAATCACACGCTTCTCCATAAGCGGGACATTCAAGATTTTTGAAGACATATTTAAGGGTCAAACAATCATTTTGTTGGAAAGGATTAAAAGCAGAAGTCAAACAATGGGTAGCAGAATGTGAATTTTTCCAGCGCAATAAAGGAGAAACAGTCAAATCACTAGGATTGTTACAACCATTACCCATCCCTGAACGACAGTGGGAACATATATCCATGGATTTTATTGAAGGTCTTCCAAAGTCATAAGGCAGGACAATAATCTTCGTCGTCGTAGACCGGTTATCCAAATACGCTCACTTTCAGGCTTTACAACATCCATTTTCCGCAAGCAAGGTGGCAAAGGTATTTATGGATTCAATTTTCAAATTACATGGTATGCCAAAAAATATTGTAAGTGATAGAGATCCCATCTTCACTAGTAACTTTTGGCGGGAATTATTTCGACTTAGTGGTACCAAATTGAACATGTCTTCGGCCTACCATCCACAGACAGATGGTCAAACAGAAGTAGTTAACAAATTTTTGGGTACGTACTTAAGATGTTTCGCTCAAGATAAACAATACCAATGGAGCCATTGGTTAGCATTGGCAGAATGGTGGTACAACACTTCTTACCATTACTCAATTAAGATGTCTCCATTTGAAGCATTGTATGGCACCAAACCTCCAACGATCGTAGATTACGTACATGGATCATCCAAAGTAGCCAAAGTGGATGATTGGTTCCAACAAAGGAAGTCTACACTCACCATCCTCAAAGAGAATTTAGTCCAAGCATAGAATCGTATGAAACAACAACAAGACTTGCACCGATCAGAGAGAACTTTTAATATAGGTGATTGGGTGTTCCTAAAGTTGCAACCTTACAAACAATCCTCGTTAAGGATAAAGTCCAGCCAAAAGTTGGCTCCACGATTCTATGGTCCCTACAAAATTGTGCGCCGCATTGGAGAAGTAGCCTATCAATTAGAGCTACCTACATCATCATGAATACACCCGATATTTCATGTTTCATGTCTCAAAAAAGTAATTGGTCGGAAAGTACAAAGTCAATCAGACTTACCAGTGCTCGATGAGGAAGGACGCATACATCTCCAACCTGAAGATATACTACAACATAGAATCCGAAGACTGAGATCACGTCAGATTCAAGAATTTCTCATTAAATGGCAAGATTTACCAGAGGAGGATGCCACATGGGAACCTAAAAGTATCTTCTAGACATTTCCAGCTTTGAGGACAAAGCTTTTCGAGGAGGGGAGTCATGTTACATTCCAAACATAGTCTACGTCGGCTATGTTTTCCAAGCGTTTAAAATTTAGTATATATTGATTCACAATAGTTTAATTGAAATCATCATTCTTATTTTTCAAACTTCATCTGCGTTATTCGCATTAGCCTATACGACGAGGGTGTGCCCACCTCAAGTGGCATTTAATTATTTTATTCTTTCGCTACTAATTCTTATTCGGTATATTAATTTCGTCATTCTGTTTTCGAAAATCTCTCTCTGTAATTTTCATTGTGCAGAAGGATAGATAAATCCTTCCACCTTTGTGGGCTGGATTAAATTAAACTTTGACAGTGCGACCAAAGGCAATCCTGGCCCCGCTGGTTTTGGTGGTGTGGTTAGGGACCATAACGGGAATCTCGTGTTGGCTTATTGTGAAGATTTGGGTGCCCAGACTAATCACTATGCTAAAGCCAGAAGTGTTTTGAAAGGTATCCAGATCCTCTCCGAGGATCCTCGGCCTTTGATAGTCGAAGGTGATTCGCTCAATATAGTCAACTATCTGCTAGGCTCTAAAGACCCGTCTTGGAGGGTCTACAACATCATTCTTGAGGCTAGGATGCTCCTCTCTCAACGTGACAGGTGGAAGGCGTGTCATATTTTCAAGGAAGGAAATCACATGGCAGACCACATAGCCAACAAAGGGCTTGTGACCACATGTCCTGTTGTGTGGCGCTCATGCTTCCCGTCTGAGGTGGTGAGTTTGGCCAATGTGGATATCCTCTCATGATGTTCTCCTCGCTTCAGAAGGTCATTCGTTTGGTTTGGCTATTTCTGCTTTTGATGGTCAAATTTCTCCAGCTAGTATTTTTGTTTTCCTTGGTAAAATGTGGTTTTTTTCTAGGATATTCAGGCATAAGGGCCCTACTTGTAGCCTTCGAGCAATTAGAAATTTTTGTTTTCTATCATCAGTTTTATTCCTCCAGCCACAAGGCATGATGCACATTCCAGCCAGGCTGATTTTGTACATAAGGTTTTGGGATCCTCTATAAAAACTCACTGTTAATCTATTAAAATAATTACCAAAAAAAAAAAAATAATAGGACAACTTGGAAGAACATGGGGACAACTTGGAAGAATGTGTCTCCATGAAGCTATATAATTATGCTTTGCAAAAAAAAAATGATATATCAAGTTTAATATGAAGCTAGTTTATTGCATGACTATTTATTTTGAAATAGATTTTTACTTGATACGTATAGAAATCTTGGTTAATAAATAAGAGAAAATTGTCTAAATACTTGGTTTATTGTTGAGAGGAGAAAAGTGACAAAGTAATGTTGGTGTTTTGCATTAATGCTTAGCAAGGGATAAAAAAGGATTATGAATACTCCCTTGAGAATAATATTGAGTAAGGATTTTCATTTAATAGCTCCCACGTGATTCTTATTAAATTTACCAAGAAGAAAATAAAAACCATTACTACAAGAGAAGACTAACTGAAGCTTAAAGTTTGATTTGGTTGTATTAACCATACTTTTTAAAGTAGGAATTTTGTCACTAAGTTTGAAAATAAAACCTTTATGTAAGGATGTGTGTCTTCGCAGTGGGAGGAATGGCTCTTTATGTTGATGCTTTGGAAATGCACTCGAGGATGTACAAAGTGGAAGAGGAGATAAACATTCATATTCATCAATGATGTTACAGAGATATGGGCATCGAAAGAGAGGATGAGTTACTGTTCTGAAGTGGTGTGAACAAAAAAAGGTAAAAAAAAGGGAAGAAGTTCATTATTGTGGGAGTTGAGAATCGACATTGAAGACCAATAGTGAATGAAAACCTAGAGAGGAAGATATTTTCTAGTTATGACCGAATTACTATGACAACAATCTAGCTTGATACTACCAGGTAAGCTCAATATATCTCTATCTTGGTTGTAGAAGAGTAACGATATTTCCAAGAGATTGCAACTGGTTCTATAATTATGAAAATGGCATATTTACTGGTCGAGAACTCTATTATTTTAGGTAGCCTTGACCTATTCCTTTAGTAAGATTTTGGATAAGTTGAACTTAGGAAAAATGTTGGTTTTATGAAAAACTTTTATTAGAAAATATATATTGATTGGCTCTTATTCTCTAGTGTGGTTGGATGATAGGAGTTTGAGAGTGTAGCATCTCTTAATTCTTATGTTAGAAAATGATATTTATTTTACCTGAGCTGGACGAGGAGTTTCAGTGGATGTATTGATAGTTGGACAACGCAATAAATATTAAAGTAAACAACCATAGGTATAGAATCCTTATTATGTTTAATATGTTAGGCTTAGCATGGATGTTGATTGTGAATCCTGTAAAAAATATTCAGATGGTTGTAGGTATCCTATGTCGATATTTGGGAAGGTATTGTCGAAGTAGTACCTAAGAGAAGTTGATTGACATGCTTGGTGTAGTTCAAGTCCTAAATAGATAACTTAGACTATCATCTAGTACAACTAGTTTGGGCTTGGGATGGGAATATTTTGTGCTGAGTGAATCTTAGTTTATTTTAGTGGAGCGAGTGGAGGTTGACTCTTTTTAAATACATCTTAACTATGATAGAACCAGCTCTCAAGGGCAAGCCTTGTGTTGGTGTAAAGATCAAAAAATGTTGTGCTAATAAAATGTAACTTTTTTTTACATTTAGAATGTCAAGTTATCTTTGTTCATAAGATGCTACCAAAAATTAACAACCAGTTTAAGATATCGAACTAGGCTGAGCCAAAATGTAATAGGTATGATTCCAATTTTGCAGTAATGAACTCCTTGAGGTTATAATAGGGAAATATGAGCTCTTGTTTACTATTAGTGTGTCTTTGTTTTATAGTAGAAAAGTAATAGTATTGTAATATGGAAATGAATGAGGAAACCATACTTTGTGGAATCAAGTATTAATGCTTTGGTAGATTTCTTATTATTATTTAAAAAAAATATTGATTAAGGCTTGTATTGCTAAACCAAAGTAAAACTTGTAGAGAGGAGAAAATCTTACCTTGTTTTAGTATATGAGAGTAGTATGGAGTTTTACATCTTGATATTTTGATTATGAGAGAAGACGGAAATGTGGTTTCTTTATGCAGATCCTTAAATAAGATTCTTGTTATATTAATTTATTACATTGTGATGTCTATGATGGAAACCAGTATTTATTTATTGAAAGAAGTTGTATTATGATGTGAATCTATAATGGAAACCAAAATGAATTGGATTATGAAAGAGTTGTGTCATTTTGTATTATTATAAAAAAAAATATTTGTATTTGGTAACAAAGGTGTTATAAGTTACCTTTGGTTTTAAAATAAATGGTCAAATTTATTTGGAAGGGTTAAAATAATTATCCCTATTGTAAATTTGATAATACGTGGGCTCTCCTTGTTGCATATGAATGCAATAAGGTAGAATCTACCTGATGTAATATTTATTCGAATCAATAATAAATTTTGGGGAAGGATTTTAATGTTGGGTTTTCCCCATAAGGGGTTTCTCCCAGGGTAATTGAGTTGTGGAATATATTGTGGAAACTACCTTTTAGTGATTGTTTTGTTAAATATTGATGGTTTAATAAGTTTCTTTAAACCATAGCTTAGCTCTTTATGGAATTAGTGTTACTTTTTTATGCATTTTTATTCAATAAAGTAATCTATGGAATAGTGTTTGACAAGTAAAATGTTACAATATGGACAATGAACATGTATGTGATAATTACACCATTTTAAATATGTCATGGAGAACCATGCCAGAAGTAGCTAGCCTAACTACATAAATAAAGGAAGGATAGTAATTGCTATGCGCTATTATTGAACTTATGAAGAATAATGCCTAAGCATTATTGATTTTATTAGAATCCTATTGGGTTATTCCACAAATGATAAATAAAAGGGTATTTTAATGAATTGACTAGCTCATCAAAAGTTGAGGATGATAGTTAGTTCTCATATGCTTAAGCACCTACTTAGATGGACTTAAGTAGAGTGTTATAAATGGCATGCTCTTTTCGATGGAATGAAAAGAGGCGAGTTAGCTCATTGAGAAAATAACAAGAAGGATAACTTTCATACTTATCTTAAGCACCTAGTACACTTACATAGATAGAAATATGTAAGTTTTGGAGATGGGTGTGCCTCAAAGAAATGACTAAGTGGAAATCTAGATTAGGTTGGCTAGAACTTTAAGTGAAATCTCATTAAATACTTAGTACATGTTGGCAAATACCCCCTTGTTTGTAGAGAAGATAAGCATAGAAGAAATAAATATAACTGAATAATGCATAACTCAAAAATGTATTGCACTGAAGAGTAAATAACATTACACAAGAAAATCAAAAAATATGCATGAACAAAAATTATTAACACATAGATTAGAGGCCATAGAGAATAAACTATATTTCCTTCAATATAGTAATTACATGTGTGAGAACTGGATAGCTGCCCCAAAAAACCCTAAAGTATATAAATATGATTTTCCCTCAAGAAACCCTAAAATATATTATTATTTTATGTTATCTTGGAAACCTTAATTTTTACCTTGTGAACAACTACCCACAAAAAATGGCCTCAACTATAGTGTCATAGTAGTTATCAATCTTAATAATATCCCACTTGGTGAATACTACGATCAAATGCTTATACCACTTTGGTTTGTGCATCAATTGAATTTTGTAGTGCTCACTGCCTTTGTCAAGGCATCAACTATATTCACATTTATATTCACCTTCTATAGATTTAATTCACCTTCTTCAATCATTTCTCTGATGAAGTGAAACTTTACCCTAATGTGCTTTATCTTGCTATGGAATTTTGGATTGATAGCAAGGTCTATAGAACCTTTGTTGTCACACCACAATGGAATTGAGCCCTACTACAGACCAACATCTACACAAAAATTTTAGATATACTGCTTCCTTATAAGATTATGTTGTTGTAATATATTCAACCTCTATTGTTGACTTTGCAAAAACCTCATGCTTCTTGCTTATCCAACCAATGGCTCCTACATATAGTTCAAATACATATGCACTTGTGGATTTTCCTCCATCCACATCACCTGTAAAATTAGCATCTACATATACCTTCAACTGGATATCATGTAGCCTGATAACAAATCGTAATATTTTTTGTATGTTGTAGATATAGGAGTATCCTCTTCATGGCTATCTAGTGTTGCTTGCTTGGATTTGATAAATATTTGCTCACAATTCCCATTGCATGATCCAAGTTATGTCTTGTATACACCATTGCGTACATTAGCTTTTCGACTGCACTTGCATATGGCACCTTTGCCATTTTAGTCTTTTCTACTTTAGTATTTGGGATTTGTTCATTGGACAATGTAGCACCCATCAAGAATGGAGTGCTTACTGGTTTGCATGCCTCCATCCCAAACTATTTCAAGATATCAACCACATACTTCTTTTGGTTGATCCATAACTTCTTCATTGAGTGGTTCCTCCTAACCTCGATTCCCAAAAAGTAATGAAGGGCTCCCAAATCCTTCATGTCAAATACCTTTGATAACATTACCTTTAATTTTTAAACTTCATGTTGTGAATTATTTAACAACAATATATCATCAACATACAATGCAAGTATAACAAACCCACTTGAATCTTTCAAGTAGTAAATTCAATGATATGCATTGCTCTTGACAAACCCATATTCAATCACATAATGATCAAATCATTTATACCATTATCTCGGTGATTACTTTAGGCCATACAATGATTTCTTCAATCTACAAACTAGATTACTCCCACTGGTTTCAAACCCCTCAAGCTATTGCATGTATATTTCCTCCTTTAATTCTCCATGAAGAAATGTTGTCTTCATGTCCATCTGCTCAATCTCCCAATCCATTACTATTTCCATTGCCAAAAATAATTGAATTAAATCTATCTTGGCTATCGATGAAAATATCTCAATGTAATCAATACCTTCAACTTGGGTATAATCCTTCACAACCAGCCTTACCTTATACCACTCCACCGAGCCATCTAGGTTATATTTCTTCTTGAAGATTCATTTATAGCCAACCAATTGTCTCCCTTTTGACATTGGCTATAAATCCTAAGTCTGATTATCACTAAAAGACTTCATCTCTTCCTCCGTTACCATTCTCTATTACCTATCTTCAATGCAATTTAGAGCCTCCTTCACAGTCTTGGGCTCTTCACAAAGTGCAGTTAGTGCAGAATAATTAAAATCACTAGGATCATAACCATATATTTTTAGTGCTCTCTTTTGGTGTTGACTCCTTTGAAGTGATTGGCTACACTCCTCAGCCTCTACAACATTTTTGGTCTACACTTCATTTTCTAGTTGGATCTCCTCTCTAATTTCATCATTAGCAGATGTCTCACCATTATTGCTTCCAATTTGACTATCGATAGCTTATGGTTGATCACTAGGGCTATTTATGGCAAGTTGATTTTGGTTGTTGTTATCACCTATAAAAAGTTGTTTACCAACTATGAAATATTTTTGTGTATTGGAAAACTCTTGTTGATTACTATGACCAACTATAGAAGGTTTATAATGATCTATGGGAGGTTGTTGATAAAAAAATTTCACCTGAATTTCATTTTGTTGACCTTCCTTCCACTAGCCATATTTTCCTTAAATATCACACCATAACTTACAATATGATGTCTCACTGATGATATCCATAATCTGTAGCCTTTCACACCATCAATATAACCAATAAAAATATATTTTATAAATTTATCATCCAACTTGCTCCTTTTCTCCTTTAGAACATACATGTAAGCTTTGCATCCAAACACCCTCAGATGCTCTATAGTTGGTTTCTTTCCACTCCACTTCTCTTGTGGAGTAATTCCTCCCAAGATTGAACTTAGGGATAAATTATTAACATAATTGGTAGTGTGAACTACCTCAGCCTAAAACCTCTTATCTAGACCTACATCTACTCTTATGCTCCATTCCTTCTCCATGAGAGTCCTATTTATCCTCTTTGCCACATCGTCTTGCTATGGAGTGTAAGGTGTGGTTTTTTGCCTTGCAATCCCATGCAATTTATAAGAGGCATCAAACTCTCCAGAGAAAAACTCACCTTTATTATTTTTCCTAAGAACTTTAACCTTCTTGTCAGTCTACCTTTCTAGATAAATTATCAATGAAGCTAATAAAATATTTTGATCCTATCATGGAATACTCCTCCATGGATCCATAGATGTCTAAGTGCACTAACTCTAAAACATCATTACTCCTATACTCACTAGAACAAAAGGAAATTCTCTTTTGCTTCCCCATGATACAAGCTTCACAAAAATCAAAGGAATCAAACTTCTTACCTTCCAAGCCTCATACCATTTGTTTGCTATACATCTCCCATAGACTCTTTTCATCGATGTGTGGCATCCACTTGTGCCACAACATAATTTTTGATGGACTATTGCATGCTACTGCACTTAGGTATGAATCGGTAATACTGATAGGTTTTGCATCCAACTTGTACAAATATCCCTACCTTACTCCTCTTATCATTACCATGGCTTCCTTTACCAATTTGCAACCATTTCTATCAAAAATAGTCTCCAAACCAGCATCAAAAAATTGGCTCACTAAGAGCAAATTTCTTATTAGTCTAGGAACATGTCTCACATTATTAATGTACTTTTCTTGTCCATATCTAAGATTTACTCTCACTCTGCATTTTCCTATCATGTCATAATGATAGTTATCCCCAAGAAATACTCTCCCATAGTGACCCTCATGGTACTCCTCAAACCACTCTCTGTGGGGTGTCATATGAAATGATGCACCAGAATCAATCAACCATGATTCCTCTTGGGCATTATTTGCCAAGCATACAACAAGACCTATAACTCCTTCTAAGGTAGATGCTATTGTAGATTCTGGCTTCTCTCCCTAAGAATTAGCTTTGCACTCACTTTTGATGTGGCCTTTCTTATTGCACTTCCAACACACCAAATCTTGCTTCTTGCCTTTGCTTGGAAATTGCTTTCTTGATTTTGATCTATGTCCTTTTCCTCTTGCCTTCTCATAATATTTCCTTTCTCTATTCTTGCCTCTCACAATCAAGGCCTCAACACTCTTTGTGGATTCTATGGTCTTTCTCCTCATCTCCTCTTGTAGGAGTTATCCCACAATGACATCCATATTTAGATTAGTCACCTTTGTGCTCCCATTTATTGCAATAATTAAATTATCCTAAGAGTTTGGGAGACTACAGAATAAGTAGATACATTACTCTTCATCATTGACTTAATCTCTAGCTGACCTCAAATGATTGATCATGGTATTGAAGGTGTTCATGTGCTCTACCACACTTTCATCATCCACCATTTGTAGCCCATACAACTTTTTCCTCAATAGGATCAAGTTCATCAGAGATTTGGACTCGTACAACTGTGCCAACTTGTCCCACATCTCCTTGGCTTTCATGGATTTGATGACATTTGAGAGAACTAAATCAGCTAAATTTAGCCCTATCAATGCAATGGCTTTTTTATTTTTCTTCTCCCAATCCTCCTGGGACATTGCACTTGGCTTTGTATCGTGCATGATTGCTTCCTTCAAGTCTCTCTCCACTAGAAGATACTCCATATTCCATTTCCACATATTGAAGTTCTACCCATTGAACTTCTCAATGGTTGACCTCTCCATTTTTGTCTTCTATGATACTCCTGTGATTGTTGTAGCTACTCTCAATTCTACCCTAGACTCCATAGCCATAAGTATGCTTGAGTTTCCTCACCAAAGAACAACCCTTGTCCTTCATGCCATGATACCACTTATTGGTGGAGACCCCCTTGTTGGCAGAGAAGATAAGCATAGAAGAAATAAAAATAACTAAATAATGCAAAACTTAAAAATGTATTGCACTGAAGAGAAAATAACATTACAGAAGGAAATCAAAACATGCATGAACAAAAATAATTAACACATAGATTGCAGGCCACAGAGAAAAATTGTATTTCCTTCAATACAGTAATTACATGCATGAGCACTAGATAGTTGCCCCAAACAACCCTAAAGTATATAAAGATGGTTTTTCCCCAAGAGACCCTAAAAAATATTACTATTTTATGTTATCTTGAAGACTCTAATTTTTACCTTGTGAAAATCTACCCACAAAAAATAGCCATAACTATAGTGCCATAGTGTTGGCATTTTTGCCACACTATAGTCAGAAGTCAAAAAAGGTGAAAAATAGGAAGCAATTTTTTTGGGAAATTAGCCTAAATGAACACCTATGGACTTGAATATTTACCCAAAGGAGAGAAATTAAAAAATTAGACTTATGGTGAAAGAATCACCCCAATATCCTGAACGGATTGAGAGATATTAAAGTTTTCGTCTTGAGAAATTTCTCCAACACAACTTAAAAATACAATATGAAGACCTTAGAGGCCTTGAAGAAGGATGAAAATTTACCTCAATGACCTTTAGGTGATTGAGGCAATATAGATCTATTACCAAGCTTTACAATGATATATTACAATAGACAATTGGGTTAGTCAATGGATCAAAAGTTATAGCTCTAGGAAACTGTACCTCCAAAAATCCATTTTCGGGAACTTTTTGGGCAAAAATAATAAGTGGGCATCAGTCAAAGTCAATTTCATCCCAGATAGCAGGTGAAATTCATTTTCACCCTTCTTCCAATAAAATTGATAGTTGAAGATATTTTTAGAGCGAAGGTACTAAACAGGCATCATTTAAGTGGAAGCAATGCATTGGTCAAAGTCAAATTCACTCTGAAATAAGCATGTATGATGATGAAGGCATTTCCCAAAGTAATTTCACCTTATTTTTAGCAAATCTAATGATTTTGTCTAAGTTGGGGTGAAAACAATGAAAGCACCCAAGTTGAAGTGAAAGAGGCGAAAGTAGCGCTAGTCAAAGTCAAAGTCGCCCCATAGGAAGGGCAAAAATAATTTTTGCCCTTCTTCAAGGTAAATTTCTAAATGAAGACATTTCAGAGCGAAAATCAAGCAAAACGTGTGCCTTGTGAAGTCAAAGTCAAATTCACCTCAAGTAAGAGGTGAAAATCACTTTCGCCCTTCTTTTGGGTGAAATCCAAGTTGAGGACATTTTTTGAAGTGCAAATGATGAAGTGACATCATTCGAGTGAAGGTTGCGCTAGTCAAAGTCAAAGAAAATTTAAATAAGGCACCTACCAATGTAATTTTACCCCATTTTGAGCAGAAACATTGATTTCACCCAGTTTGGAGTGAAAATCCCAAAAAAGCATCTTTATATACTGGTCAAACTCAAAGTCGCCCTAGGTAGTGGGCAAAAATCATTTTCACCCTTCTTATGTTGGACATTTTGAGTCCTAAAAGTTAAAGTTGTCATTGATGTCAAGAAATGAAGTCATATTTAATGTCAAGGAATTCGAAAAAAAATAAAGTCATCAAAGGTGTGAGGAAGAAGCTTCAACAGTGCAGAAGTTAAAGGCAAAAGGGCTCCATAATATTTTAATATTATATGAGAGCATAATTTAAAATGGGTTTTCATAAATACCCAAGGAGGCCTATTGCAAAGTTCAAAGGAGGTCTAATATTTATTTTATAAAATATTTAAATTCAAAAGGAATTTAATTTTTATAAATAAATATCATCAATACAAAGTTATGCAATAAGAGAAGGCCTTAAAATACAAAGGTTATAATTATAATTCATGAAATTTAAATTCCTTGGAATTTAAATCTTTTATAAATTACAAAGGACAAATGCGCCGACGTCATTGAAAATTTGGAAGTGTTGACATTTGAAGATAATGGCAACTTCGTGTATAAAAAGGGAGGCCAAAAGACCTTGAAGATTATCCCTCGAACGATTGATATGCGCCAAGGTTGAAATATTTCGTATGTGATTTTGAGAGCTTCGTTGAGGAAGAAGACAAAAAATATTTTTGTCTTAACCACCAGGCATAAGGTGAAGAGGTTGGATATTTCTAAGCACGTTGGACACGGTGGTCCATTGGCAACTAATGATCTACAAAAACGTTGGTGGAAGCAAGAGCCCGCATTCAAAACTCGATGGTGGTAAGCACCAAAGGGAAAGGTTTTTGTGCTTCACGTTTTTTTATTAAGGTGCCAGGGAAGGAAGATAGTGTGCGTAGAGCCTTTTGGTTCTCAACGTGTGTTGAGCGCATGTGGTTGAGGAGCCCACGGCTAGGGTGTTTGCGGAGGCAAAGGTTAAGGGTTCGAAACCCGTGGAGAGGCAAAGGTAATTTTTGTTTATATTTTTATTGCCTAAAGTTTTAATTAAAGTCTTTATTAGGAGTGATAAGGGGTTTATTAAAAGGTTTTAGTTAGGCAATAAAATTAGTGGTTAGGAGAAATAAGGAGTGATAGAAAATTGTCATGTGTTGAATTGTGATTTATAAAAGAGGATATATTATTTTTAAATTGGAGTAATAAGGTAGTAAGAGGTTGTGATTTTTAGTGAGTGTTGATTTTATTTGTAAAAGGATTTTTGCCAAAGAGATTATTATGAGGGTATTGATATTATGTTAAAGTTGGAGTGATAAGGTGTATTCTATTTGATATCATTTTGTATTGTGTTTTGTTGAGAAAATTATTATCTTCTAACCCTTATTGAGATTGGCAAAGAAGAAATTGTGAGTGTGGTAGATTTGTGAGATCTACTCCTTGTCAAGCAAAAAGGTATGGACAAATTCTTTCTTGGTTGAGTTGGTTGTTTGGCCTTATAAATAAATTTTGGAGTAAAAAGGATTTGGTTAGGGTTTCCATTTAAAAAGTGTTTGATTTAATGCTTCAAGGTTTTTTGGAATTAAGAGTTGTGATTAAAACCTTGTTTTATAAGAATTGTTGTTGAAGCCATTGGATTGTGGAAAGAACTTGAACTAGGGTTTGAAAAGATCATGAGTATCATTGTTATGTGAGATTTATTATTGAGCATTGTTGGAAATATTTTGAGTTGGTTGATATATGCTTGGACTAGGGTTTGTGAGAAAGGGATGTTTCATTAAGCAATTGGTTGAATTGAGTGGTTGAGCCTATTCAAGTGGTTGTATGAAGTGATTGTTCAAGTTCCATAAAACAAACTATTCTTTATTCTGATTTGAGTTGAGAAAGTGATTGAGCATTGAGTATAGAACATATTGAGTCTCTAAAAATTCTATTTATGCTTCTATGATATTGAGATTGATTGAGCATTGAGTATGAACATATTGAGTCTCTAACAATTCTCTTTATACTTATATGAGATTGAAAGTGATTGAGCATTGAGTGTAGAACATATTTAGTCTCTAACAATTCTCTTTATGCTTATATGAGATTGGACAAGTTATGTGTGGACTTGTTAAGCAGATTTGAGGTAAGTCTTTGAGGAGACTTGTGGACTGATTTTGTGTGAGCTTTTGTGGAAGCTTACAATATAGATTTGGTTAAGTTCTAGAGAGAACTTATTGAGCAGATTTGAGTAGGTTTTGTGTGGACCTATTGAGCAGATTTGAGCAGGTTCTAAGTGAGTAGATTTGAGCAAGTTCTGAGTGAACTTTTTGAGCATATTTGAGCAAGTTCTGAGTGGACTTGTTTGAGCAGATTTGAGCAAGTTCTGAGTGGACTTGTTGAGAAGATTTGTGCTAGATCGGCCAGACTATGTTTAGTACATATTTGAGTGGACTTATTGAGCATATTTGTGCTAGACTGACTAGATTGTGTTTAGTGCAAATTTGAGTGGACTTATTGAGCATATTTGTGCTAGACCGACTGGACTGTGTTTAGTGCAGATTTGAGTGGACTTGTTGAGCAGATTTGTGCTAGACCGACTAGACTATGTTTAGTACAGATTTGAGTGGACTTATTGAGAAGATTTGTGCTAGATCGATTGGACTATGTTTAGTGTATATTTGAGTGGACTTGTTGAGCAAATTTGTGCTAGATTGACTGTACTATGTTTAGTGCATATTTGATACGGATCTTTGGATGTGACAAATCAGAGAGAACAGTAGTCTCTAGTGGATAGAGATCCATTAGCCAAGGTAGTAAGGACAAGTATTCTAAGTAGAGATAAGAGTCTTTAGTGGAGAGAGATCCACAAGCCAATGCAATGAAGGCAATAGTCTTCTAGAGGATCACTAGCCAGAGCAGAGGAGAAGGGATTATCCTATGGATAGAGATCCATGAACCATATTTAGGGGATCAACATCTCCTTTGGACAGAGGTCCATAAACATTGTAATAGGGAACGATTCAAAGAATTCCCAAGAGATTGATTAAGAAAAATTTAGTAAAATATTTTCTTCGTGGAGGTAGCCATCTTTGGGTGAACCACGTTAAATTGGTGTCTCTATTGTGTGTGGTGATTTATGCATTGCTTTGATTACTGTTGTTAATATTGCTATTTATGCATTGCATAATATTTATTTGGAAAGAAAAGTAAAAAGTGTGCTTATACTGTTCACCCCCCCTCTCAGTATAAGCTTGTGTTCTTCATGTTGAGGATGAAATCAATCATTTTCATCCAGTTTCTCGTAGAAGTCCATTTCCATTCCATTTTCTAGAAAAAATCTCTATTTTTCAAGCAAAATTAATCAAGTGAAGATCTAAAGCATATTTATGGGAGAAAAACCCAAATTGCATAGGTGAAATCAATTTTTACCCCTTCCCTTTTAGCAAATTTTTCTTTCGAAGGCACCACTGTTGTTGATATTTCTCAGGAAGGGCTAGAAATTGATGGCATTTAATTCTTGAGGTAACAAAATTAATATTTCTAGAATTCTTGTTGAAGGGTTGCCAATATTAAATGCTATGTCCCTGATATTTGTATGATCTTGTTCATTCCCAAGGTGCCCTCCACTGATCTCGCCCCTTTTCAAGACAAAGTTAATTTTTGGTGGGTCTTCCTGGTGAAGATAAAATTTTGAGGTGCAAGATGATGAAGTGGCAACTAAGATTTAATGTTCAAGCTCCTGGTCTTCGTGTGACATTGTTGTGTTCCAATGCACCGATGTTTGAGATGATTTTCCATCATTCAATCCTACCGATTTCCTAGGTTCTCTCCATGAAAGAGGGAATGTTGCTTCCTAAAGAATATTCTTATTCGATCATCGCTGCTATCGAGGAGAGAATTGCTCTTGTTAGTCTTTGACTAGCCAACATTTTATTTTAATGTGCATTTAATTACAAAGGTGAAATCCTTTATAAATACTAAGCATTTTGATGTAAAAGAGGAGGATGAACATTCTACAAAAGAACACTTTGATTTTTTTTGCATCAATTGAAGGATTCTTGGCTTTTGGTTCCTAGAGTAGTGTAGTATGCAATTATTTTTTGCCTTTCATTTCTGTTAATTTCATGATATTTTTTAGGTAAATTTAAAATATATATTTTTTAATTTAATTACTGGTAGAGAACTGAATGCTAAAATGATCATTGGAAATTATCTTTACAATCTATGAATGGTTCCTATGCTTTCCTTTTTGTTATATACTGATTAAAACTTGATTTGGATTTTAGTTGCTAGTTTATTCCCACCTTTCATCTCTAGCTTATAGCCATATTTTCCATTCCTTTCTATCATTTCCCATCTCTTTCCTATTACCCTAAGCTTTAAACTAAATTAGTTTAATAAGGGAACCAGCTGATGTGAATCCAACTGTAAGAGATCAAAACAAAATACCTCCCATTACATAAAAAATGTGGTAAATGAAAATAATATGTAAAACCCTCCATTTACATAAAAACTACAATAAATGAAAATAATCAGTAAAACTTTCCATTCACATAAAAACTACAGTACATGGAAATAAACCAATAAAAAAATTATTTTTTCATTTTTGGATTCACTTTCCTTTTACAATGCAATACCAAAGGAATATATATCCCCAAAGAAACCCTAAAATAAAATCCTAAAACTTGAAGCCCTAAAATAAACCCTAAATCTTAAAACCCTACAAATAAAAAAAAACTACTATTTTCAGCAAATTATTTTTTCATAAAAATTGCCTTTTTTAGTAATTACCATTTTCGGCAAATTATATTTTGTGTCAAATAATTTCATTTTGAGTAATATAAAATTACTTTAAAACTTCTTTTAAAAAAACCCTCTAAAAATAGGCTCCTGCATCATTCTCCTTTGGTTGAAAAGAACTCTGCTCTTGGGAGTTCCTCTGATCAAACTCATAATCGCTCTCCATAGAGTGTCACACATCTACAAGTACTCAAAGTACCAATCTTCTTCTGAGGTTTTATATCTCAAACCTCCTACAAGCACTACACATAGTGCCAATTTATTCCTTCAAGGTTTTAAAATAGCAAACCTCCTGCAAGCACTATACAAAGTGTCAATTCTTCCCTCTGAGGTTTTTAATAAAAAAACCTCCTACAAGCACTACATAAAGTGCCAATTTATTTCTTTAAGGTTTTACAAACCTTCTGCAAGCACTACACAAAGTTTCAATTCCTCCTTCTGAGGTTTTATATAAAAACCTCCTACAAGCACTTACACAAGTGTCAATTTCTTTCTCCAAGGTTTTACAAACCTTCTGCAAGCACTACACAAAGTGCCAATCTCTTTCTCTGAGGATTTTACATAAAAAAACCTCTTGCAAGCACTTACACAAAGTGTCAATTTCTGTCTCCAAGGTTTTACAAACCTTCTGCAAGCACTGCATAGAGTGCCAATTTTTTTTTTTAGCCTCTTTGCTCTCCTCTTCTTTTCTCTTTTCTTCTCTTCTCTTTTCTCCTCCCAATAAGATCCAACTTGCTCTGATACCAAATTATGTGAATCCAACTGCAAGAGGTCAAAACAAAATACCTCCCATTACATAAAAATTACGGTAAATGAAAATAATATGTAAAACCCTCCATTTACATAAAAACTGTAATAAATGGAAATAATCAGTAAAACCTTCCATTCACATAAAAACTACAGTACATGGAAATAAACTAATAAAAAAATTATTTTCTCATTTCTAGATTCACTTTCCTTTTACAATGCAATACCAAGGGAATATATATCCCCAAAGAAACCCTAAAATAAAACCCTAAAACTTGAAGCCCTAAAATAAACCCTAAAGCTTAAAACCCTAAAAATAAAAAAAAATTACTATTTTCGACAAATTATTTTTTCATAAAAAATTGTTTTTTTTAGTAATTACCATTTTTGGCAAATTATATTTTGCATCAAATAATTCCATTTTGAGTAATATAAAATTACTTTAAAACTTCTTTTAAAAAACCCTCTAAAAATAGGCTCCTGCATCACCAACCCTCTCTAGAGATTGGCCCGAAGGACATATCTCTCCTTCGGCCTTTCAATTTTGTTCGGGTCTAGGGTGCATATATTTTGTACTTAGGCAAATTCGTGACCAACACATAATAGTTGTCAATATTAACAGTACCCTTTCTAAACTCACTACTTAATAGGGCAATATATATTGGAAAAAAAACTAGTCAAGGAAAATTGGGATGTGACAATTGCACATCTTTCCAACCCATTTTTCTATGTTCCTACAGTAATCTGGCACAAAACAATGTATTTAATAAGTGCTTCAAAACATACAGGTTTGAAAATAGTGTATTCTAGAAGTTCTCTAGAATATACAGGCTTGAAAACAATGTATTCTAGAAGTTCTCCAGAACATACAAGCCTGAAAACAAAATTGTAGGTAAGTAATCCAAAAATATAGAATTGCAAAGCTACAAAAAATAATGCAAAATGCTTTAGAAATGCAAGCTGTTAAATTGCAAAAAAAATGTACTTTGCTCCAAAACAACAAGCTAGAAAAATGTTGAAAAAATGGGTTTTAATATTTTTCAGCAATTGTAGCAATTTAAATATTTTTCAACAATTGCAACAATTTCAAGATTTCTAGCATTTCTAGGAATTTTAGCATTTTCAACATTTTTAGCAATTTCAACATTTTCAATCATTTCAGCCAAGTCAACAATTTTAGATTTGGTTGGATGAAATTAGAAGAAACAGAAGATGTCATTTAGAGAGCTATATTGTTATAACCTATTGGGATATATGAGGACATACATCAAGATAAGTAGGGGGGAATGATGAGACAATAAAATATCTCATTATTTCAATGTTTTTTTATTAACCTAGTGCAATCGATAGCTGCCACAGTAATTCGTGCAGTCTGCCATTGTAACCACTAAGTCATAATCAAGTTGAATCTTTTACGCCACTAGGAACACATTGGAATACGGATAAGAACCCGGTGAGGCTCGATATTTGAACCTTGGACATCCATCCCCCTTACGAGGTTTCACCGAACCAATTGGTCTACACCTCAGACCTTCATTATTTCAATATTATTTTACATAAAACTATCTTTTTTACCTAAAATACTATTGTTTAATTGTTATTTATGTTTATGTTGATGTTAATATGATAAATTGAAAAAATGGTATATTGTTGTTTGGACAGGTTTTCTATAGTTTTTATGGTTATTTTGCATGATTTCAACATTTATTAGGCATGTAATAAAGTGAAATAAAAAGTGTCATAAGTGGAAAATTTGGTCATAGGGTTTGAAGACATATTGCATTCACATGTTTGAACTATTTCTCGCTTAAATTTTGCATTTTTATGACAATCTAGGTCAAACTATGCATTTTGCACAAAAGCTAAAAAATTGCAAAAAAAAATGTAGGTTGCTTCAAAAAATCCAAGCAACAACCTGCAAGATAATAGGAGGATGAGGTTGTGCATCTAATTTGGTGTCTAAAACACCTTGGGAGCATGAAATAAGAAAAGGGAGATATGACCAATCACCAAAAGTTGACCCAACACTTAATTTTCAATGCATTTGCACAAATCACATTTTCAACCACATGCTCCAAAGTTGCTACAAAATTTCCTGCATTAAAAATAGAATTGATTCGATCGTTTTAAAGTTGCAAATGGTGAGTTGAAAAAGTGAAATTTGACACAAATATTTCTAAGATTATTTCAAAGCATCCCACAACAATTGGACATGCAAATATGATGGAATCTACCTATTCTAGCTCATTGTCTTAAAATTGGAAAAGTCATGTAACTGCAAAATTTTCTACGCATAACTATTTTGATTGATCTAAAGGAGGAAAAGGCGAGATGGCACATTGATAATAAATATTATTTTTTAGAACTATTCTAAACCTTATCCTCAACATTTGGAGGTGAGAAAAAGAGGACAGTTGGTTGTAACCGAATTTTATCCTAATTTTGAATAAAATTTATTAGCTGTAGCACAACAAATAACCAAATGATAGCAAGGCAATCATGATGTAATTTTCAACTGTAGGAAAGATAAGTGGAATACTTTGAATAGATATTCTAATATGTCTATATTAAAAGGTAATGGAGGAATAGAGAAATTGGAATAAAGACTCCATTCAGAATCTCGACTTTGTCAACATTTCTTGTAATAACATAGTAATGTCAAATAAAGTGTAGTTTTTAGAAATAGTTTATATGTTGATTGGATTTCATAGTTTATCTTATATTTGGTTATCTTCTTCATTCTGTTGGATTTAGAGCAAGGGCCCGCTCTTAGGGTTGGTGGATGAAGAAGATAAGCTTATACTGAGAGGGGGGTGAACAGTATAAGATCAACTTTTACTTTTCTTTCTCAAAAATAGTATCCAATAAATATCAATGGCAATATCAACCGTAGTAATAAAAGTAATGCATAAATCATCACACATAATAGAGACACCAATTTAACATGGTTCACCCAATATGGGCTACTCCACGGATAAAATATTTCACTAAAATTTTCTCAACAAATCTCTTAGGAATCCTTCCCTATTACAATATTTATGGACCTCTGTCCAAAGGAGATACCAATCCCCTAATCAAGTTCATGGATCTCTATCCACAAGAGAACTCTTTCCCCTTTTTTGGTTTGTAGATATCTATCCATAGGAGAACTCCTTCTCCTTTGTTTGTTCATGGATATTTATCCAAAAAAGAACTTATCCTTTACTTTGGTTGGTGATATTCTAGAACACTATTGCCTCCACTACTCTGTCTTGTGGATCTCTCTCCATAGAAGACCTATGTCCTCACTCAGAAGACCTATATCCTCACTACCTTGGCTAATGGATCTCTATCCATTGGAGACTACTATCCTCTACTCTATCACCTCCAAAGCTTACTCTCACCTCCACTCAATATCTATCTCAAATCTACACTAAACATTGTCCTTCGATCTAGCACAAATATGCTCACTAGTATGTCTTGGGTCTGGCACAAATCTACCCTCAAATTTATACCAAACTTTATCCTAAAATCTATCCTCAAGCCTTAACACAAAGCTTGATCCAATCACAAATCAACTCTACTAGATCTATCCCAAGCCTTAACTCAAGGCTTGAAAAAATCAATCAATCAATTCTACTCTCATGTCTTCTTAAAGACTTACCTCAAATATGTCCATAAGTCCTCTCAAGAACTTGCTCAATCTGCTCTCAAGTCTTCACCAAGACTTGCCTCAAATCTTCTCAACAAATCTTTACCAAGATTTACCTAATTTGCTCAACAAGTCCTCCCTAGAACTTGTCCAATCTTCTCAATAAGTATTCTATAGACTTACCTCAAATCTTCTCAATAAGTCATCCCTAGAACTTGTCCAATATGCTCAACAAGTCTTCACCAATACTTACCTCAAATCTACTCAACAAGTCCTCCCTAGAACTTGTTCAATCTGCTCAACAAGTCTTCACCAAGACTTGCCTCAAATCTGCTCTACAAGTCTTCACCAAGACTTACCTCAAAAATATTTGTAAGCTTTCACAAAATCTCACACAAATCTATCCTTAAGCTTTCACAAAAAGCTTACTCAACTCTGTGCTTAAGTCCCCTCTAGGACTTACTCAAATTTGCTCATAAAATTTCACAAACACTTACTCAAACAACTGCAATACTTGCATACAAAACTCAACTTAATCTCTTTCAAAAAACCTCTTCAATCACACAAACAAGTTTCACTCAAAATCTTGTTTAACCATAGAAACATATAGAGAATGGTAAGAGACTCAATATGTTTCACACTCACAAATCACTCTTATCACTTTCAAAATCTCTTTCAAATTAATTCAAAAATAAAGAATAATTTATTTCACAAAACCTAACCTCATTCAAACATCCACTGAATGAAACACAACTTGCTTACAAAACCTAACCAAGTGGTTCACTATCCTTCCAACATCTCACACTATAGAACTCAAATATTGACTCAAGATAATTCTAATTTTCACATAACAATGATACTCATGTTCTTTCACAAGCCCTAGTTCAAGATAGTTCTCATATCACATAGCAATGATACTCATGTTCTTTCACAAATCCTAGCTCAAGATGGTTCTCAATCTCACGTAACAATGATACTCATGATCTTTCAACATCCACAAATCATGCACATGAAAACTCACTCAAATATTTCCAACAATGCTTATCAAACAATCCTTTTCACTCCAACTTTGCATTTCACAATATTTCACTCATAAGGAAGATGTGTCCATACCTTTTATTTTTATGGAGATATGTCTTCAAAACCTGTCTTAATCACAATCAAATCCTCTTTGCCAATTTCAAGGTTAGGTAGCAACAATCTATCTCAAAATCTCCACTCAAAATTCTCCTCAATATTTATTTCACCATACAAAAATAACAAGTCTTGAGTACACCTTATAATCTCAAAACTTCTCAAAATATGATTAAAAAACTTTCACTTAATCACTTTCACTATAACCTCCTTCAAAAATTAATGCATAGGATAATCAAATTTCTTACTTATATCTCCCTACTCAAAAATTGCATTTCAAAAATAATTAACATCAATACCTAGAAATAATGCAATTCACTTTTTAACATAAAATTAAATCATTCACAATCTTTAACTAAGGCAAAAATAAATAATACCTTAATCACCTTATATCTCCCAACTCAAAAATTGTATTTCAAAATAATTAACATTATTATCCAGAAATAATGCAATTCACTTTTAAACCAAAATTAAATCCTCCACAATTTTTAACTAAGGCAAAAATACCTTAATCACCTTATATCTCCCTAGGCACTCACTATACAACCTTAGACCACGTGCACACTATATATATAAAAAATAAAGTACCTTTGCGCACTCCCCAGTGGGATTTGATCCCTTGTCAAGATGTCACCAGTGACCTAGCTACAGCCTAATCGTCATGTGAGCTAGGAGTTCACATGGGAAGTGAAAGTGCCTCGTGTGATTTGTTCTCCCTCTTGGCATCAAGTTCCAAAACAACAAAAACTTTGCCCTTACTTCCATCGAGACTCGAACACGGAACCTCCACTCACCCTACGCCTTACACATCAACAACTTGCCAGTAGCCCAAATAGTTGGTTGGTGACAAGGCTTTAGTCCTTTGTCAATTTATCATTGTGTTTCTTGTTGTCTTTTAAAAATTATAAAACCTTTGTCTTATGCGCTCACGAATTTCGTATTCCACACACTTTCCAATATTCACACATGCATGATATTCGGAGACTTGCATTAATGTGGCAAGTCTTATGGTATTTATACCATATGCCACTTTCCTTCGAACATCAATGGGGGAAGAAATATTAAATCGAATTTGTGCCCAACCCTAACTTAGGGTTAAATAATTTTATTTTATAAATTAATTTATAATATAGATATTATAAATAATTTATTAATGACCTTAGGCTTTTTTTTTTTTTTTTAGCGAAAACCCCTTGCGAAGCCGCCTTGGTCCGAGAGACCACGAAAGTGGCACTGTCAAAGTCACCCGGGAGTCGCATCCGACCCTGCCCGCACCAACATTATCAATTGGATTTTGGATACCCAATTCAGCTTTTTGGTAGGGTGGAGATTTGAACCTGGGACCTCCTCCCTTGGAGGATTGCCCTATCCTCTCCAACTCACCTACAACACCTGGATTCTTTATTTTTAAACCTTTAATATTATAATAATAAATATTATAATAATAAATATTATAATATTATTTCCTTTAGGTCTGCTTTATTTTTAAACCTTTAATATTATAATAATAAATATTATAATATTATTTCCTTTGGGCCTAGGTATTTTTCTTCCTTCAGGGTATTTAGCCATCCTTTTGACCAATCATGTGAAGATTTTTAAACCAAATCTCTTGGGCTAAAAATATAATTTTTTTAACCTTCCTTTTACCAAATCCTTGCACTGATTACTGACATTGATGCTTGACATCAATGACAACACAACTACTCAAAATTTCCAACAATCTCCCCCTTTGTCATCGATGGTAACCCTTTTTCTGGAACCAATCATTTTTCCTTTTTCCAAAATTACTCCCCCTGACTGAATGCTCTCCCCCTAACTCAAATATCTCCCCCTTTGTCATCAATTGCAAAGGGCCACCTATGGGGATTGGGGCTAAATATAAGACTCTTATCTCAGCCCTCTCCCCACATCCTCTCCTTGAGGTGGTTAATTTTGGGGTAGGAGTATCTCTACTCCCAGCATACACTGCTCTTTTCCTTTGTCCACCTCCTTCCTCAACTGATCCTTTTGATTCCTCTGAATATTCATGTTCCTGCTTTTCTCTAAAAAAAATTCTCTACACCACTTTTCCATATGCCCAAAATTATTGCACTTATAACACTTAAAGTTGTGATTCCTTGAAGGTGCAAATATCTTGTAGTTCCTCCTGGTGAAGCCATATCCATTCATGTCATGAGCCCTGCAATTTACTACCTTATGACCAAACTGATTACAAGAGTAGTAATACCCTTGAAAGAGATGTGCATTTCTAAAATTTCTACTAGTGAAATCATATCCTTGTCTTTCATGTGTCCTGCACTGTGTAGCCTTGTGACCAAACCTATGACATGAGAAGCAACATCCATTGAAGTAACCTTGATTTTACCCCATAGGTATCTTAGTACCTTCTTCCCTGTGATATTTCTTGTTCCATATGTTCCTCATTTGTGCATTTTTCCTTTACTTTTTGAACTTTCTATTTTCCAACTTATCCTCAAAAGTCTCACTTTCTCTTACACTCTCTTCTTCTGAAGCTTATTCTTCTTTGAAGCTTGAGATTGACTCCTCTCCTCATCCTCTATATTATTTTTTAAAACCAAGTCATGTCTTTTTGATGAAGATATGTGTACCTTGATAATCTTATCCAAGTTCTTTGAGCTTCTCCCAAACCTGTGTAGCTTGTCTTTAGACTCTTTTACTTCCTTCCTTAGTGAAGCTACCTCACGCTCTAACCTTTCACATTCCAAGACATTTGCCTCTAAATTTTCTTTAAATTTCCTTGTCTTATCTATTGAGTTGGTTAGATCTTCTATAAGCTTTCCTTTTTCTTCATCACATTCTAAAAAAAAAATTGAGTTTTGAGTTTTGCTTTCTTACCTTTCTTAATTCCTTAAGAGAAGAAATGAGCTCACCCTCAAGATCAACTTCTCCTTCCTCTGATTCTACCTCTATTCCTTTTTCTTTAAAAACATATTCATTTTTTTCTGAATTATCTTTAATGGAAGCACTTCCTTCTTCTTCTATTGCCATAAGAAGACTTTATTCTTCTATATCTTCAAGATCATCTTCAAATTCATCTTCACTGAAACTGAACCCATTCCTTGTACAGTGATCTTCAATATGACCAAAGTTACCGCACCTAAAACACTTGAGAATTATTGGTGTTCTTTTTCTAACATCTTCATTTACTACTATAAGAAATAGAATTTATTCATCTTCATTATCTGAGGATCTTTCATCACTATAACTTGAACTCTTTCTTGTCTTGTATGCATAAAAACTCTTCTTATGTCTTTGGAAAAACTTATTTCCTTGCTTTTCTTGTCCATACCTTTTCTTCTTTTGATACCTAGATTTTCCTACTTCCCTGTTCTTATGATCCTCTTCACCACTGCTATTTCCAACTCCTGGAAAATCAGATGCATATTCACCATATTTACCACAATTGAAACACTTAATTGATTTCATACCTTTGTACTTTCTTGTGTCCCTGTTCCTTCTGTCATAGTTTGCTTCTTCAGCATTAGATGACTCATCACTTGAATATGTCTTCTTATCCTTTGTCTTCTTTGCTACTTTAAAAGTTGCTTCTCTTGGGGGAATAGCATCCTTTCCTATTCTCATATCAAAATTTGTGAGAGTTCCATGTAACTAATCCCTTTTCAAAGTTTCAATATCTTATGTTTCTTCTATGGCTAAAACATTTTCACTATACCTCTTAGGAAGTGACCTTAAGATCTTTTGACAAACATTTGATTCTTCAACTTTAAACCCAAGTTGTTGCATGGATTTAACAACCTCATCCACACAACGTAAGTATGTAGCAATGTCTTCCTCATCCTTCATCTTTAGGTCTTCAAATATTTTCTTGTGATTTTGTAATTTTTTCATTTTGACCTTTTTGTCTCCCTCATGTTTTTTGCAACTTTTCTCAAATCCCTTTTGTTGATGTCCAATGCATAAATTTTACAAACTCTGATTCATGTAAACCACTTAAAATTCCATTCATTACCTTTGAAATGTTTAGATATAAGAGCTTACCATATTTATCTGTAGATGGAGTAGTTGGTAGTGTGTATCCATCCTAAACTGCTTACCATATCTCATTTTATTATGACATTAGGTAAATATTTATTCTTACACTCCAAAATGTAGAATTATTTTCATCAAACAATGGTGCCTTGTTTCCTGAAGATCCACTCTGAGAATCCATTTGTGTTCCTGTAAGCTTTTTCTTCAAGCTGTTAAACTCTTCCGAAGGAACCCACTCTGATACCAATTGAAGAACACAAGCTTATACTGAGAGAGGGGTGAATAGTATAAGATCAACTTTTACTTTTCTTTCTCAAACAATATTATCCAATATATATCAATGGAAATATCAACTACAATAATCAAATCAATGTACAAATAATCACACATAATAGAGACACCAATTTAATGTGGTTCACCCAATGTGGGCTACTCCACGGAGAAAATATTTCACTAAAATTTTCTCAAAAAATCTCTTGGGAATCCTTCCCTATTACAATATTTATGGACCTCTGTCCAAAGGAGATACCAATACCCTAATCAAGTTTGTGGATCTCTATCCATAGGAGAACTCTTTCCCCTTTGCTAGTTTGTGGATCTCTATCCATAGGAGAACTTCTACTTTTTTGGTTCATGGATCTTTATCCACATGAGAACTCATTCTCCTTTGCTTTGGCTAATGATATTCTAGAAGAATACTGCCTCCACTACTCTGGCTTGTGGATCTCTCTCCATAGAATACCTATGTCCTAACTCATAATACCTCTATCCTCACTACCCTAGCTAATGGATCGCTATCCACTAGATACTATTATCCTCTGCTCTATCACCTCCAAAGCTTACTCTCAACTCTGTTAAATATCTGTCTCAAATATGTACTAAACACTGTCCTTTGGTCTAGTACAAATCTACTCACTAGTCTATCTCGGGTCTACCACAAATATTCCCTCAAATATATACCAAACTCTATCCTTAAATCTATTCTCAAGCCTTAATACAAAGCTTGATCCAATCACAAATCAACTCTACTAGATCTATCCCAAGCCTTAACTCAAAGCTTGAAAAAATCAATCAATCAATTATACTCTCAAGTCTTCTCAAAGACTTACCTCAAATATATCCACAAGTCCTCTCAATAAATTGCTTAATCTACTCTCAAGTCTTCACCAAGACTTACCTCAAATTTTCTTAACAAGTCTTTACCAAGATTTGCCGAATCTGCTCAACAAGTCCTCCATAGAACTTGTCCAATCTACTCAACAAGTCTTCTCTAGACTTACCTCAAATATGCTCAATAAATCCTCCCTAGAACTTGTCTAATCTGCTCAACAAGTCTACCAATACCTTGTCAAATCTGCTCAACAAGTCTTCACCAATACTTACCTTAAATCTACTCAACAAGTCCTCTCTAGAACTTATTCAATCTGCTCAACAAGTCTTCACCAAGACCTACCTCAAATCTACTCTACAAGTATTCACCAAGACTTACCTCAAATATATTTGCAAGCTTTCACAAAATCTCACACAAATCTATCCTTAAGCTTTCACAAAAAACTTACTCAATTATTTCCTTAAGTCCCCTCTAGGACTTACTTAAATATGCTCACAAGCTTTCATAAAAGCTTACTCAAACAACTGTAATACTTGCATACAAAACTCAACTTAATCTCTTTTAGAAAACCTCTTCAATCACACAAACAAGTTTCACTCAGAATCTTGTTTAACCATAGAAACATATAGAGAATGGTAAGATACTCAATATGTTTCATACTCAAATCATTCTTATCGCTTTCAAACTCTCTTTCAAATCAATTCATAAATAAAGAATAATTTGTTTCATAAATCTTGAACTAACACTCCAATGCTTTCAATAAATAATTCTCAACAAACCTCACTCAAACATCCACTCAATGAAACACAACTTGCTTACAAAATCTAACCAAGTGTTTCACTATCCTTCCAACATTTCACACTATAGAACTCAAATCTTGACTCACGATAATTCTAGTTTTCACATAACAATGATACTCATGTTCTTTCACAAACCCTAGTTCAACATAGTTCTCAATCCCACAAAACAATAATCCTTATGTTCTTTCACAAACCCTAGCTCAATATGGTTCTCAATATCACATAACAATGATACTCATGATCTTTCAACATACACAAAACATGCACATGAAAAATCACTCAAATATTTCCAACAATGCTTATCAAACAATCCTTTTCACTCCAACTTTGCATTTCATAATATTTCACTCATAAGGAATATGTGCCCATACCTTTTGTTTTGATGGAGATATGTCTTCAAAACCTGTCTTAATCACAATTAAATCCTCTTTGCCAATTTCAAGGCTATGTAACAACAATCTATCTCAAAATCTCCACTCAAAATTCTCCTCAATATTTATTTCACCATACAAAAATAACAAGTCTCAAGTACACCTTATAATATCCAAACTTCTCAAAGTATGATTAAACAAACTTTCACTTAATCACTTTCACTATAACCTCCTTCAAAATTTAATGCATAGGATAATCAAATTTCTTACTTATATCTCCCTACTCAAAAATTGCATTTCAAAAAAATTAACATCAATACCCAAAAATAATGCAATTCACTTTTTAACCCAAAATTAAATCATTCACAATCTTTAACTAAGGCAAAAATAAAACATACCTTAATCACCTTATATCTCCCAACTCAAAAATTGCACTTCAAAATAATTAACATTATTATCCATAAATAATGCAATTCACTTTTAAACCAAAATTAAATCCTCCACAATTTTTAACTAAGGCAAAAATACCTTAATCACCTTATATCTCCTTAGACACTCACTATACAACCTTAGACCACGTGCATACTATATATAAAAATAAAGTATCTTTGCACACTCCTCGATGTGATTTGATCCCCTGTCGAGCTGCTGCTAATGACCTAGCCGCGGCCTAACCTCTGCATGAGCTAGGCGCTCACGTGGGAAGTGAAAGTACCTCATGCACTTTGTTCTCCCTCTTGGCATCGAGTTCCAAAATAACAAAAACTTTGCCTTGCTTCCGTTGAGACTTGAATGCGGAACCTCCGCTCACCCTGTGCCTTACACACCGACGACTTGCCACTAGCCCAACCATTTGGTTGGTGACAAGGCTTTAGATCTTCGTCAATTTATCACTACATTTCCTGTCATCTTTTAAAAAAATTAAAAAACCTTTGTCTTATGCGCTCACAAATTTTGCATTCCACACACTTTCCAATATTCGCACATGCATGAAAATCGGAGACTTGCATTAATGTGGCAAGTCTTATGGTATTTATACCATATGCCACTTTCCTTCAAACGTCGACGGGGGGAAGAAATATTAAATCGAATTTGTGCCCAACCCTAACTTAGGGTTAAATAATTTTATTTTATAAATTAATTTATAATATAAATATTATAAATAATTTATTAATGACCTTAGGCTTTATTTTTAAATCTTTAATATTATAATAATAAATAGTATAATATTATTTCCTTTAGGCATGCTTTATTTTTAAACCTTTAATATAATAATAATAAATATTGTAATATTATTTCTTTTGGGCCTAGATATTTTTCTTCCTTTAGGGTATTTAGTCATCCTTTTGACCAATCATGTGAAGATTTTTAAACCAAATATCTTGGGCTTAAAATATAAATATTTTAACATTTCTTTTGCCAAATCCTTGCATTGATTACTAACACTGAATCTTGACATCAATGACAACACAACTACTCAAAATTTCCAACAGTGGAGGAAAAACTGTAACATAAAAGTGCAGGTTTTTATTGTTATTTTTACTCTCATTTTCTGTAGTAGACTAGACACCCTATTTTCCCTTGTTTATGCCCTATTTTCCCCTATTCCACAGGTGCATGTTATGTTATGTTTTACAACTAGTTGACCTTCATTCATGTTCACATTTGTCATTTCTATCACAGATATTGTTATTGAGCATTGTTTTTATTGTTTTCAGCAACTTAGTTTAGCAACATTTATTTCTAGCATTTTTGTATTTCTATCATTTCAATTTAGCAAGAGTAATTTAGTTTTATTTTTCCTTCAAAAAGTTAATTTCTACAAAGTAGTTAGTTTCCTTCATGCAAAAGTGTGCAAATTAACATAGTTTCCTTTCTACAAAGATTTTCAGCTTTCATAAAATAGTCTAGTGTCTTGATATCTAAGTTGTAGTTCCAAGGTCTCTAATGTATACAACCTTAGGATACCTCCTTGAATTTGACAAATTAAATTAAATTATGAGCATTAATGACACCCATCACTAACCTTGAAATATGGTATTGTTGATGATTTTATGGTTGCATAACTAGGTACTATCATAGGTGGATTGGTATGGGACAACCACCAAAGTTGAGAAAATTTTGAGAAATGATATATGTCATTCTCATTTATAGCTCAAGGATAAAAGGATACCTTCATATAGATACATTACATATGTTTGTGAGTGTTTGATTAAAATAAACCATCAAGCAAGAAGGTTGTTATTAGCAAATTATCCATCCTTAGTAGGCAAAGGATAACATGTTAGTTATCATAAAGCCACCTACTTAAGGAGTAGCATGGTTTGTGCATGTTATTATTAGGCATTTTGATTTTTGTAATGCATTTATGCCATTTTCAAATTTTGAAGATTGTTGGGATTGTAATCTTGTCATCAAGACAAGTGTTGATAATTAATATCGATGTTAGTAATTAATCCTAACATTCAATATTTAGATATATTATTAATGTTAGTAAAACACATTAATATTAGAAGAAATATAATGGAAATATTATTTGGTAAGCTTGTCCTTTAGATGTTAATATTAGATAACCTTTGCACTAATGTAATTCTTGAGTAATTCAACTTAATTATGGGTAACTCTAACCTATGGAATGTGGTTTTTTATTGGTAAATTGGAAAGTCTCTCGTAACGCATAAGGTATTACTCATTCAAGCATGCAAGAATGTTTATTAATGTCTTCTTGAGGAAGGCTTACGAAGTTCATATAGAAGAGAAGTTTACCAAGTTTCAAGTTAGCATGAAAGCAAATGGAGAATGGAGCAAAGCCAAAGGAAAGAAGCATTGTTTTGGATAGCATCCAAGTTGAGGTATTTGTCTATCCTCGAATTATACCTATAGTAAAGGATAATGTTTATGATTTTTTCCTTTTGCTTCCATTAAATTGCTTTCCCTATGCTATTTTTTAGGTGTATGCTTGGCTTGTTTTAAGCTCTTGGGTAGTTTTTGAGAGGCTCCATTTTGTTACATGGGTTCTCTACTCAATAGATCTCTATGTTGCTAGCGTGGGTTGGTTGTTTTGTATTTTGATCCTCCCACAAATCGTTGTAGTCTAGTTGGTTGGTAGTTCTTTCTTATCACGTTAGACTCTAGTTTGGGAGTCAGTCCTATTGGACTCAAGTGTGTAAGGATGTCGGCTTGGAATTCTTGTAGTAGAGATTATTATGTAGGGTTGAGTGTTGCTTGAATTGTGAAAACCCCTTCCTTTCTTGTATTTTGATTTCAATGCTAGATGAGTCATTAACACCTATGGTGTTTAAGAGCTGAGGATCTAATGTGGTTATTCATTGAAAGCTTTAAGTAGGGTTTATCAAATCGTAGCTAGTTGGTAGTCGTGGCCCTATATTGAAAAGTGTGGGTTAGAGGTATTTGACACCTTTTTTTCCTCTATAGAGTGTAGATGTACCCAAGTTTGGGCTAGCATCTATTATTATCGTGGTCTAGTGTGGTCTTGGTTAGTTGTCAAGCATTATCTAGTTCATGCAGCTTGTGTTAGTGTGTGTCATCTATTATATTGATTCTTATTGCACTATTATAGATTATTAAATGATAGTTTAGAAGCATGTTGATTAGATGGTGTTAATTCCAATTGCTTATTATGAAGAAATTTATGGAAAGATTAAATGTTTATTTTAGATAATAATCTAGTATTTTATTATTAAATCAATACTCTTTTGGAAGATGATAGATATGGATTTATGTTAAGGTATTGTAAGGGTCCATTATATATGAGTTCTTTTAATTAAAAGAAAATGAATCATTATGTATGGTGTTCCTTTAATTAAAATAAAATGAATTATTATGTTATGGTGATCTTTTAAATTTAAAAGAAAGTTAGTGATTTTATATCTAGTTGCTTGGTTGGAAAATTGGGTTATGGGTTTTGTAAAGAAAGATAATAGTTTTGGTATGGATAGGTTTTCATGAGACTTGAATGTGTAAGGAAATTATTATAGAGAGAAGTATGAGATTCTCTCCTTGTTTGGTTAAAATGTATTTTGCATGGTTGTTTGCATTTATGCATGGTGCATGTTAAGTTGCATTGCATATAAGAGTTGTCCTGATCCCTAAGTTATTCTAAGCTAAGATCATGGACAAGGGAGCTACCAGAGGAAGACTTTGAAAGAGCAATTATTGAAATGGAACCTTTGTATTTCTATGTTATTGTATTTGAAGAAAGGAATACTTGAAGGAATTTGTAATTGAAATTATGCAAAATATTTGATGAAGAAAGGATGTAATGTAGATATATGTTTAGTATCTCAAGACTTGATCATGAATGAAAGATTATGTGTTGTTATTTTATTATGGAAGTTCTTGGAATATGGTTATGTGCAAAATGGAAGAATAAGTCTAATGCATAGATTATGATTATAATGTTCTAGATGTACATTCTTTCTTATTAAAATAAAGGAATTGCTAAATGTTAGTAGGATGAATGAAAGTATTTTAATTAAATTCTTAGTACTAGCATTGGGTTGTATTTAAGCATGTTATTTTTTTTATAATATTTTCTTTCATTTAATGGGAGAGTTGATATAATTTTTATATTATGTATTATTTTTAGGTTTGGTGGGAAATTCTTGGGGTTGGAATTTAGAAACCATAGTAGGACCCTTAAGTCAATAAGGTAACCCAATCTTGGAAGAAGTTGTGGTGATGTAATAATCAGGAAAATGTGAATCCTAGGAATTGTAATGATGTAATAACCAAATAATTGTGAGGCTCGGGTGTTCCAAATACTATAATGTTGGCACCTTGATCGATGAGGATCATGTGACCATGTTTATTGCTTAGTGAGTAATAATAGTCTTAGTTAACCCACAAAGGTGTGGTAACTAAGCACTAAGGCATCATACCAAAATAGACCCACATAGAAGGACTTATGTAGAGTTAAGGAAAATATGTATCGCTTCAAGTATTATAAGCTTTGAAGGATAATCCTTATGTCGTGATCAAGTTGTCATATATCGATAAGGGTATAGAAAATATGAGGGGACCATTATTGACATCCTTTTTAAACGGTGAGGTTTAAAAATGTGAACCCCAAAAATATGGATGTTGGCCACTCCTATCCATTTGAGTGTCGCATGTAGTGACATTGACTCAAAATCTCGTTATGCCTTATAATATTGAAAACTTTTGGGAATGTGAGTATTAGTAAGATGGATAGGACTAGAAATTGGCAACCTCCTCCTAAGGATTTTGGAAAATTCAATACTGATGGAGCCTCTAGAGGGAACCCTAGAAAAGCCAGTGTAGGAGGAATTGGTAGACTTTCGAGATGGCTCCCTGGTTTTTACTTTTGTTGAGAATTTGGGTATTCTTTCCAATAACCTTATTGAGGGGTATGGTATCCTTAGAGGCCTTCAGGAGGCTACCAAGGTTGGATGGGAAAAGGTGTTAGTTGAGTTTGACTCTCAACTTATGATTAATCTCTTGAAGACTCCTTCTAAGAATCATAAGGTGGATTGGAGAATAAAAATAATTATTGAGAAAATTTAGTTAATCTAGATGGGATTTTTGAAAGTTGATTACAATCATGTGGTCAGAGATCAAAACAAGAGTGTTGATGCTTTAGCTAATTGGGCTTTGGACAAAGATGATCTTACTTGTTATGTTCACCCTCCTATATGGTGGGCTTCTCAAATTAGGGAAGCTCTTCTTTCTATCATTTCTTTGGATGGCTCCAGTTCTGAAGGTACCTAGTTTTTTTTTTTGTTTCTCTTTGGTTCATTCAGTTTTTTTAATTCCCTAGCTCATTCTATTCTTTATTTTGTTTCCTCTATTGATTCTTGCATTAATAGTCTTCTGGTCTAGATAGGTCATTGTTTTGTTCATTTTTTTTTTTTTCTTTTGTCTTCTTTGTTTTTTTATTTAGTTTTTTAAGGTGGGTGGGTTCTTTTGTTTTGTTTTGTTTTTGTGTTATTTGTGTTGTTTTTTGTTGTTCTTGTGTTTTTGTTGTTTTGTGTTTTTTTTTTTATGTTTATTGTTATTGTTCTTGTGTTTTTTTCGTTATTGTTCTTGGGTTTCTCTTTGTTTGTGTTATTTCATTTTTTTATGTGTGAGTGTTTTCTATGTTTTTTGTTTTTGTTTATTTTCTGTTGTTGGTTGTTTTTATTTTTATTTTATTTATTTTATTTTTTAGGTTTTGGTTGTGTTTATTTTTCATGTTTTTTTGGGTTATGTCTTTGTAGTGTTCTGTTGTTTTTGTCTTGTTTGTGTTATGTGGTTCTTGTGTTTTTCTATGTGGTTTGTGTTGTGGTTTCTTTTATCTTATTGTGTGTGTTTGGTTGTGCTTTTGGTTTTGACACACTCAAGGAGTTTGTTTTTTATTTTATTTTATTATTTTTGTTGTTATTTTCTTTTTTTAATTTGGTTTTGTGTGTTTGTTTGCTCCTTGAGTATGTCAAAGGTGGTAGGCCAGGTCCGAGTCCTAGGCGTTTTTGGCGGAATGGATACCCCTACCTCCTTGGGTCTTACCCGAAAGTGGCATCCCTTTTGGGATGTTTTCCACAAATTAAAAAAAAAAAACTTTTGGGACTTCTTTTGTGAATCTTGCTTGTGTTTTTTAATACATATATATATATATATATATATATATATATATATATATATATATATATATATATATATATATATATATATATATATATATATATATATATATCATGTTGGTCTTGGTGGGTTGTTACAATATAAGTGTAACCTACTATACTTTTAACTCCAAAGAAAAAGATTGCCAAATAGATAATCTTGTTCAATGTAATGTCATACAAACCAACCACCATACACTTGAACGGTTCAATATAAATCATACAATAAAAGGAAGTTGTCCTTCAAAGTGTCATACGATTAGACTATAGTATGATTGGAATGTTGTACATCCAATAATTGTTGTACAAGAACTATGGTCCTACAAAGAATATGATCATACAAGGAGAAGTATCATACAAAAGGAGTATCGTACAATTGAACAACGTGGTACAAGGAATCATAAAAGTCTTTAAATTTGTCTAGATTACATGTTTGATTACCATGCATCTTATGATCAAGAAAAGATTAGAACTTATGTTGCTAAAAAAATTCGTCCATAAGACTCCCTTCTCTTGTCTGCATCAACTCTTACATATAAGAATCTTATTTTAAACTACTAACCTAAGGAATATAGAGGCCTTAGATAAAACCTCTAATCATAAAGCTTTGTTCTAAAAGAAATCTTTCAAACTTAGACATTTTTATTACCAAGAATCTTATTTTAAACTACTAAAAAATGTAAAGACTTTAAGAAAGACCTCTAATCACAAAGCTTTGATACTTTGAAATTCTTATTATTATAATATCTACTATATCTAGTATCTTTCCATGTATTCCAAACCAACGAAAACTATCCAAACATTTTATGAAATTCAACCTAATATTTTGTAACCTCGAAGTCATATATATGGTTAGACAATGTTGTTAGTCCTATATATCTTGTTTATTGTTTGGACTTTGATTTGGCCGTGCACCTTCCAAGAGTCAACAACATTGAGCTTAAAAAATGAAAAAGAATATGGACGCTATCAGAGAGGAGTTAAGTGGAGCGTATTTTCAGCTGAATATGTATGGGATGAGATGGGTTCCATTGCCTCACATTTGACTTGGCTCATGGTACAGAGTACTTATCATTTAATTCAACAACCTATAATTAAAAGAAAATGGATATGGAAGGTATGGAAAGGAGTTGAGTGGAGCGTGTATTCAGCTGAATATGAATGGGATGGGTTACATTGCCTCACTTTTGAGGCGACAGAGAGTACGTTTGTAGTAAATACTTAACAAACATTTTGTATTCATATGTACGTTCAAGCATGGACACCCCCATTTGCCATAGCTCTCTCTTTGCGCACACTCTCATCTCTTCTTATTTTCACCAATGGTTTCGTTAAAATTGTTTATTTATATATAAATATTTAATTTACGTAATTAAAATTTTGTGATAAAATTAATTTTTTTATTAATAAAAAATATATATATTATTTGGTTAGTGTGAGAAACTTTTAAGATTAATATATAGGGTTGGGTAATCTCTTCCCAATCAAGACCCCTAACACACAACCACCACACATCCACTCCTCACACACCACACATTCACCCGTGCGGCAGTTTGAACCTTAAACCTCTCAAAGAAGAGCTAAAGTCCGTACCGTTGTGTTGATGAATGTTAAAAAATCCTATTAAATAATAAGAAGACGTTATATTTTAAAAATAAATAAATAATATTTTTTATAAAGATTGTTTTATATAAAAGTATTATATTTTAAAAAATAATAGAAATAATATATATAAAGATTTGTTATAATTTTTTTTTTTTTTTTTTTGGTTATTGTGAGAAACCCCTATGACCAACGTACAGGGTTGAGCAGTCTCCTCCTAACCATGACCCTTCGTAAAGCCGAGAGCTATACTTATCAATAAGGAATTTAACACAAAACCACCACACACCCATCTCCTCACACACTCGCCCACACCACGATTTGAACCTTGGACCTCCCGAAGAAGAGTCAAAGTTTAAACCGTTGCGTTGTACCCCAGGTGCAGATTTGTTATAATATTACTCTAACTTATTATATATTTTATTTATTTATTTAAATAAAAATATTATTAAATGATATTAGTTCAATTAAATTGATTTCTCAACTTTTCGAGAAGATTAAGCTCAAATTTTACTAAACAATACATGTATAATTTTTTTTGGGTTATATAAGGGAGTTGGTTACAACTACTATTTTTAGTAACTGGTAAGTGCAGGATTTAAACCATAGGGATTGCTCCCAATAAGCCTAGTTGTTTCATTGTTGTTGGCCCAGCGTGATCGGTGTGGGTTGTATCATCATCGGTTTGGTGTACACTCAAAAGATTTAGATCGAACTACTTCCTTTGCTAAATGACACCCCCAAGGTTTGAAACCTAGGTCTCTTCTTGGTAAGTGTCCAACCACACTAGCGCTTGGCAATCCACCTAACCCATGGCGGCACAATACATGCATAATTATCAAGTTGTTGTAATGTCATTATATGATCATAATGTAATATAGATGGGTCGTTTTAATCCAATATATACCATTAATATATATAAATTAATAAATATTTGATCTTTTCATTTTTTAATTAGGTGCAAGAAAGGGTTTTAAAAAGGTTCCCGAACCTCTTACAAAGCAACAAAAGTTTTCAATGAGAAATCAAAGCAAAACACAAAAAAGGACTGACCCTCCATGGGAAAACACCTGAAAGCACAAGCCAAGAGAAACAGGATCTATAAAATCCGAAAACCAAGAGATCTAGAGAGACGGGTCCGCTTAAAGTAAGAACGGATAAAAAAAATTGAAAAATAAGAACATTTTGTTCTCACCCAAACTAAATCAAGTTCATTTCAAATTTCAAAAAAACAGAAGTTCCTGTTCAAACCTGTTTGTGGATTTGACATCCTGTAGCAGGTTGAGGCTCACAAGTTCCTCCCTCACAATTTTTGACCAATAATTTCTAAAGAAAATGTTTGCACCAAACGAGTACCTCAAACTAATTTTATCTTTTTAATTTAATGTTAGATAAATATTATTAATTTTAGTCTTAGGTTATGGTATGCCTACTTAACATAAAAATATATTATAAATTTACTTTCAATTAAGAATAATAATGAAAACATATGTACTATCCTTTGTTTTAGAAATTTGAGGCCTAAATTTGTATAAGATAATAATCTTTATCTTTTATTTTTCATTCATTAAATTTTATAAATTGTAATAAGTTTTTAAATATTATTTATATTAGATAGTTATTTAGATTATAATAAATGTTTTAATAATTAAAAGAGACAAATAAAAGATAATTTTTATTATTAGAGGAGAAAATTTTATTTATAGTAAAATGTTATTTAGCTTCACGCAAAAAAAATTGTTTGGGCTTAACATAGGTAGCCTAAACATTTTGAAATTTAAACTTGTCTCATGTATCAAGCTCAAACATTCTTGATCTATTTCTCTTTCCCTTAGGGAAACGTTTGACGCACCTTGGAATTCATGATTCTAATTATCTTTTTTGTGGTGTTCTTGAGTCTTGTATTCACCTCTTTTGAAATTGTAGAAGATCTAGGTAAGCTTGGGAATACATTCTTTCATTTTTTCCCCATTTACAGCTTCAATATTTTATTGGTCATACTGTTAGAAATTCACCGTTTACAGACAATACACAGCCTATAGAAGAAAAACAAATAATAACAGCGACAATGAAAAACAGTTTAAAATTTAGTTAAGCAGTGCAATAAACAATAATCACACAAATGTAAGAGACATAAGATATATGTGGTTCGGGCAGTATACCCTACTCCACGAAGAAACAATCAGTCATTTGTATTAGCAACAATACAAGAATCTTCTCCACTTGTACAATGTCTCCTCTCCTCTCTTCCTCCAAACCAGAAAAGAGCTTTAACCATTATAGAAGCAGTCTTTACAATACAAAATATATAAAGATTTTGGCTTTTCCTCTACTCGAAAACACATAGTGGTGTCAGAATACAATGGGCCAAAAAAACCATGAGCTGAAACCACCCATATGCTTATCACGTTTTTTTTAATATTTATTGGCAATTAAATATTTAATGGTAATTAAATATTTAATGTTGTTGTAGCACCCTAAAATTGGCGCAGTTAAACCCTTAGTAAAAGATAAAAGATAAAAATTTAAATTTTAACCCCAAAATCGCCCCAAAACCGCTTGTTACCCGCTTCCCTTATTTTTCGCGCCATTTTTAGGATTTGTTTTGACCGTTGGACGATATCGTCGCATATCAAATGAAATCATCCCCGATCTGACGAATTCGTCTGGAACAGAGCGTCCAGACGATTTCGTCCTAAAACTAAATTTTCATAATTAGCTTCTGTTTCAACAGCCTCTCCAACTTGGGCAGAAGCGCATCTGCGTAGTTGGAGATTCCCCCGTTGGAGATCTCCCAGATTGGGATAATCCCCAACCTCCTAACCTCTTCCTAATCCTATATAAACTAAGATTTTCTCAGTTTATCCCCCTGATTCCCCCTGACTTTTTGCCTGAAACTCTGCTTAAACTTCCCTGAACTTCCCCGCACCTCAGAGCATCCTCACACCATCTTTTGCATTCGGTATTTCATGTTTTCTTGCAGGAACTCTACTGTTTTTCAGTCGAAGCTAGCTCGGATCATCGCAAGCGATCCCGGATGATTTCGGATGATCTTGTCGAGGAGCGCAGATGATCTCGTACGATTGGAGGCGATCCCGACTGTAGTCCATATTGGGGGCAATCAAAGTCTAGAGTTTGCATCTCTTTATCATTTTTTGCATTTCTTTATACATTATCTTAGTTATTATGTTTATGCATCTTGGAGTTCACCTCATTTAGCATAACCGCATGATAAAGTTAAAATCAAACATTAAATCTACTGCATTTCTCTTGTTTGTTACTTGAATCCATTATTTAGGCACGTTTACTATTATTGCTATCATTCTCCATTGCTTCTACAATTGCATATTTGGTATTTTGTATCTATTTTTGTGATTGCAGGTTTTTGATGAATTCGTCTGACGAATTCGTCAGATTTCAGATGATTCCGTCTGATCTCAGATGACCGACTGTGATTTGTGATGATTATGTGAAATATCAGATGATTACGTATGAGTTGAGATGATCTGGACTACTACAAAACTCAGAATCTTCATTAGACATCCAAAATAGGTATGTACTTATTCTAGTTAGCATATTCTCTGTGTTTAGCATGCATTTCTATTTTTTGTATTCATCTAAATCAGCATTGGCATATAGAATAGCTTAGATTCATCTTGGCCAAACCTAGGAGTTGAATGATTAAAGTACAAAATAAACACATCAAACTCACTATCAACCTAGGTGTGGAAACTGCCACTCAAAAGTTTCTTGGTGAACCCACCATCCGTCAAAAATTCACCTTTATACCCCTCCCCCGAGAGGTGGGACCTTCAAAGGGCCTCTCAGTCCGAGGTATTGTCCCATCCTTCTCGCATCCCCCTTCTGGGCGCGGATCCTATAGCCTGAGGGTAAGGATGCAAAAAATTTGGAGCGATACATTTTGGTGAACCCGACGTGAAAACTAAAAACCTTTTGAAAACAATCCAAAAAAAAAAAAACATAAATGCATTTAGAATCAAAGATTGCATATCATATTTAGATGGTAGATTATAATAAAAGACGAGCTGTCACCATTAATGTTGAGAATCAATTAGCAGCTATAGAGGTTACTTCTGTGCTTAGAGTACCTCAAACAAATAGGGTTCAACCTTTGTGGGACGAACTTGATAGGAGATTGGGTATCATTGGATCTAGGGCAACAGAACTTAGGCAAATTAAGAGGTTTGTCCTAGATAGAATCCTGGATCCCGATCAAGTGACCTTATATCATGAACTTCAGAGAGCTTGCCATAGGTGGTTAGCAGATAAAAGAGCCCATGTGTCTTCAGAGTTGTACACCTTTGAGGAATATCTTGAGAATGCAATTGTAGTACATAAATTTCTATCTCATATAGAGGATCAAGAGGTTGTTTTTACGGATAGAAAAATATGGTATAGAGTTCCTAGAGCTGTGTTATATCGAGAGTATTGCCATGAACTTTATTTCTACCAGTCAAGGTATGAAACAGATAATATCACTATAGCACATTTTATCAAGTTCTTGAAAAATCATTTCCAATTTGAAGAGGAGCATTTCATGACTCTTGATGAACTTGATCCTATCAATGACATCTATAAACTATTTATAGAAAACTAAGCTATTCTTTTATTATTGTTATTTCTTGCATTCAATGTGTTGTTTGTTGTCTTTGTAAACATAAAAACAATATATATATATATATATATATATATATATATATATATATATATATATATATATAAATAAAAACAAAACAAAATCATAACAAAAATCAAAACATTTTATTTTTAGCATTATAGTAGGTATATAATTAAAATATATACCTCCCAAATTTGTTGCAAATATATTAATATATATTTGCTAAAATCTAAATTTAGACATAATGACTAGACTCAGGAATGGAAAACAAACGGAAGTAGAAGAAGATTGGTTAAGAAAACCAGAAAATAACCCAGATGTCCTTCCTGAAGACCCAATTCAGGAAGAAGGAACTCTAGACCAACAAGAAGAAGAGTATGTTGATGCAAATGAACAAAGAGAAATTGTTAGAGAGGAAGAATCCTCATCTCCTAAAATATCTCCGGAGGGAGCTGTTACTTTTGAGAACATGGAACATTTCTGGAAGTTCCTCCATAATAATATGGGCACTCTTAATAGAGCAATCCATATGGACAAAGATCAAATTAGTGACACTCAAGCAACCCTAGAAGACATATATCACACACGCACTAATCCTTTATCCTTTGTTGATCAAGAAAGTGATCAAGCTGGACCATCCAATTTGGATATGGCCGCTATAATCCAGAACACGCAACAACAACAGGTTACCCAACCACCTAGAGTGCCTGTTATCAAGCCTAGGGTTATTCCCACACAAAAGAAACCTTCATTCACTGCTCTATTTTGCCAAGCTATTGATCAATATACCTCAAATCAACCAATATACCTCAAATCAACAAAAGCCTAAAACAAAACCAAATACCAATTTCCAACAATCTGGGATACAACATAATGCTACAACAAATCTTCTTCATAATACTCTTCCTACCAACCATTTACATAACAACAATATAGCATCTAATCCTTATGTCCCGCCTTCCTACGCTCACAAATCCCATACTCATGTACCACCGAACCAATATGGTGGACAAACTGGTAATCTGGAAGCCATGGTGAAACAGTTAGTCTCTCGCATGGACCAGATAGATCCCTACCGTCCCTCGTACAATTATCGAGAGATGTGTAGTCAGCCTCTAGATCCTATAGTTGTAGCACAACCATATCCTAAACACTTTCCTATGCCTGTCCTACCTATATATAAAGGAACCGAAGATCCCATAGAGCATCTTCGTATGTTTAGGATAGCATGTCATGATATATCACATGATGACTTGTTATTACTAAAAATGTTCCCAAAAAGTTTAGGGGGGATGGCATTGGAGTGGTATTATCAATTGCCCACTCATTCTTTGAGAAATTTCGAAGAGACCGCCGAGTCTTTTGTGCATCAATTTAGTGCCTATATTGAAAGGCATGTAACCATTAAAGATTTGTACAACCTAAAACAAGACAAAGATGAGTGTTTTGTTGACTTCTTAGCTCGATGGAGGCAGTTGATAGGAAAATTACACTTTGTGTTACCTTATCGAGAAATGTTGGATATTTTTATCAATAATTTACAAGAACAACTATCCTATGAATTATCAATCGCTACCTTGACCACCTTCGATCAAGCTATAGACTTAGCCCGAAGAGTGGAAGACGCTCTCATTAGAAGAGGTCAGCTCAAAAAGAAAGATGATGAGAAAACATCCAGAAATCAATATAAAAATAAACAAGTTGTGGGTGATGGAGTCACTGATAGCAGAAACATTGCCAATGTTAATACTACGAAAACAACAGAGAAGTTCATATTGAAACCTCCTGATAAACCACCCCAAGAATTTACTAGGTTAAATCAACCTTTATCAACCATTCTCCCGCAATTACTAGCACGAGGATTGATCCAATTACCAACTATCCGGGAACCTGATCCAACTATACCCGGATATAGAGCTGATTTACATTGTGACTTCCATAGAGGACCTGGACATGCTACCAACTCTTGTAAAAGGTTAAAACATAAAATACAAGATTTAATTGATAACAATGAGATGGAGGTGCAAGCCTTTCAACCTAAACAAAATCCTCCTAATAATGCTCAAAAGAACATCCCTCAAAGTCGAAATTAGAATGCCAATCAATCATTGGACATATTTCAACATCCTTTACCAAAGCATGGTAAAGAGGTGGCTAATCAAATTGAACATCATAATGTTCCCCCTCCTACCCGATATGTAGGAGCCATTAGTGGGCATTTACCTATTCATGATTTAGAAATATTTGACACAACTTTATCCATGGTTACGACCAGACCTCTATATAATATTCGAACACCTGATCTTAGTGATGTAGAATATGATACTGAAAGTGACATGGAAATCACCTCAAATCAATCGAATAGCTCTGAAGATGAATCAGATCCTATTCAACCTATCACAAGTTTTATGGTTCTAGAAGAACCATTTCCTAGAAGAGTCACTACTAGACCATCTTCTCACCAATTACTTTCTAATGAACAAGCCATAAACGCTAGACCGAGACCAATTCATCATCCTCAAAATAATATTGTAGGTACCATCAGAGTCGTTACCAGACAACAGGCTCAAAACTCTCAACAGGATCAAACTCCGAACGATGGATCAGCTCCATTTGTTTTGAAAAATCCCAATAAAGGGAATCATGCGCCTAATGTTCAACCTAAGCCTCCTTATAATATTAATGAACAATTATCCAATACTACAGCTAGAATTTCCCTTTTGGACCTTTTAAGATCTTCTCCTACCCATAGGGATGAATTAATGCTCACATTAAGCCAAATGATGGTACCACAAAATATTCAACCTCAAGCCATGTCCAATACTATCATAACTCGAGAAGTCGATTGTATTGACTTTCGAGATAGAGATATACCACAACATAGTTTACATAAGGATAACCCCTTATATATTACTGCCCTAATTGGGGATGTAGCCATTAAACGAGTCTTGATTGATAATGGTTCATCTTTAAACATATGCACTTTTGACTTCTACCAAAGATTTGGGTTTAGAAGTGATGAAATGAAAAGAACTGATATGATCATAAAAGCCTTTAATGACGAAACACAAGAAACGTGTGGAGTTATTACTATTCCATTGCAAGTTGGTCCTAGAACCTTAGACACGACCGTGTTTATTGTACATTGCCCTGCATCATACAATATACTTTTGGGTCACCCTTGGATCAACGCAATGCGAGCTGTTCCCTCAACTTTACATCAGTGTGTTAAATTCGAATTTAAAAATCAGCTGGTTACCATTCATGGTGACCCTAGACCCTTTGATATGTGTGCGATGGCAGAACCTGTTGGAGTTCAATTTTGCCCAGCTTTGTCATCCACCCGTCCTGATTCTAATCATCCGTCTAAACGTATGAAACACACATCTATAACATCATCTACTTTTCCCCCATCAACCTCACCTTTACATATAGTTCAACCATCTTCTGAACAAACCACATTAGGACCTCAAAAGGATCCTAAACCCACAACCAATGCTTCTTGTTTTACTCCTATAACTTCCATACCTTTAGATCCTTCCATCGACATCTCTACAACGTCTACGCCTATCAAAGACATGATTTTCCGCATCCAAAAACATAGGAAATGATCCTTCTACCTCTTACGCTCTTACTGATGAGCTCTTACCCGATTTATCTAAAATTCTTATATCAAAAAAAACAAACACTGCCATGCAAGATGCCCTTATTTTAAATAAACTCCCACCCTCTCCTCGTACCTTGGGCCTCCCACAACCTATGGGAAGTATTTACCAAGTCGGGAGTTGTGCTTTTATTTATAAGGGATATGACTGGGGAAGAATACCTAGAAACATCAAGACACATTGTGATGGATATGCTAGATGCTATTTTGCTAATGAGTATATTAAAGCTAAACCTATAATGCTTAAATTGGGCTATAAAGGGAAAGGTTTGGGACCTTCCCAAAATGGTATGAAAGAACCTTTTGAGGTTGAACCATGGCCTGCCCGATGCGGTGTGGGCCTATTTCCTAGTAAAGGTCAACCCTTCCCATTTGAGGAGGATGACCATCTTACATGTTACCAAGATTATCTGGATAAACAAGATTCTTTGCGTTCAAAGAATAATCCCTTTACCTGTAATATGCTATCCATCGCCTACCCTGAGATGATTGCCGAATCCGACGATGAGTTGGAAGGGGATATCTTCCATGATGTCTCCGTTGATGAATTGTTACATAACGGATTTTATTTTGATGGCTCTATACCTAGTATAGCCCAGCTTGAGGCCTCGACTCCTCAAGACGAATTATCCAAGCTAACCTTGGAAGAATTACAAGAATTGGGTGTTTCACCCGCCCCACCTAATTTTGAGAGAGATTTACATATGGAAGTTGAAAACGTTATAAAAATTAACATTGGAACCGAAGATAACCCTCACATAATCAATATTGGATCAGAATTAAGTCAAGAAAAACAAGATAAATACATTTCATTCCTTAAAGAATATGAAGATGTCTTTGCTTGGACATATGAAGACATGCCAGGTTTGGACCCTTCTGTAGTTATGCATCATCTAGTAGTCCATCCAGATGCTAAACCTGTTAAACAGAAACTTAGAAAAATGCATCCTAAAGTGGCCTTACTAGTCAAAGGAGAACTAGAAAAACTGTTGAAGGTTATTTTTATACAAGCCATTGATTATGCTGAATGGATCTCAAATGTAGTTCCAGTAACTAAGAAAGAAGCTACCAAAGTTAGGGTTTGTACTGACTTTAGAGATATTAATGTTGCATGCCCTAAAGATGATTTTCCTCTTCCCAACATGGATCAAATCATTGATTTTACTACTGGGAGCGGAATGATATCCTTAATGGATGGATTCTCTGGTTATAATCAGATCAGGATAGCTCCTGAAGATCAGGCTAAGACAACCTTTATTACCCCTTGGGGAACCTTTTGTTGGAAAGTGATGCCATTCGGTTTAAAGAATGCAGGTGCAACATATCAACGAGCCATGACTTATATCTTTCACGATATGATGCATGATATTCTACATGATTATGTAGATGATATTATAGCTCGTTCCATCAAAGAAGATGATCATTTAAATGACTTGAGAAAAGTATTTAACCGGTTAAGGGAATATCTTATCCGGCTCAATCCAGCTAAATGTATATTCGGAGTTAAGTCCGATAAATTATTGGGGGTTATCGTTTCTTTACGTGGCATTGAAATTGACCCTCTCAAGATCACGGCTATCACTGATATGCCCGCACCCACAAATATATCTGAATTACGAAGTTTACAAGGTAAGCTTCAAGCTATTCGCCGCTTCATTGATAAGTTGGCAGACAAAACCGGACCCTTTCTTAAGCTTCTTAAGAAAGATGTCCCTTTTCATTGGGATGACGAATGCCAGGAAGCATTTGACCTCCTTAAACAATATCTCCTTAAACCACCAGTACTTTCACCACCTAGATCTGATCGTCCATTTATCTTGTACATTTCTGCCTCAGATTTTGCCTTAGGAGCTATGTTAGCTCAACTTGACGATGAGAAGAAAGAACGTGCTAATTATTACATTAGCAGAACCTTAATCAATTATGAAACTCGTTATACAACATTAGAGAAGTTATGTCTAGCAGTCGTATTTTCTACACAAAAACTACGACATTATATGCTCAGTCGAAAAACGTATGTTATTGCCAAATTCGACCCTTTGCGATATCTCATGAGTCGACCGTACTTATATGGTCGCACAACCAAGTGGGTTCTTGCGCTAAGCGAATTTGAACTCATGTTTATAGGACAAAAGTCTGTTAAGGGTCAAATTATAGCAGATCAATTAGTTGCTGCACCCTTAGAGTCTACCCATCCCCTCATCATTGAGTTTCCTGATGAATGCCTTAAATTAGAGGCAGACCATCCTAAACAATGGTCCCTATACTTTGACGGAGCCCGATGCATGAGTGGGGCTGGTGCGGGTATTATTTTAATATCTCTGCAAAAACATCTTATACCTCTGTCCTTTAAATTAACGTTTGCTTGCACCAATAATACTGTTGAATATGAGGCTCTAATCCTTGGATTACGAGCTGCTTTGGCCCTAAAAATTAAAAATTTATTAGTTTTCGGTGATTCTCAACTTGTCATAAATCAAATCAATGATGTTTATCAGACCAGAGATGATAAATTATGCCCATATAAAACATATGTTTTGCAATTATTATCTTTATTTGATCAAGTTACTTTGGAAGCTATTCCTCGAACTAGCAATCGTGTGGCTGACGCTATGGCTGTAGCTGCATCTCTTTTGCCCTTGGAGTTAGATGATGAATATGCTACCATCATTATTCATCGACTCCAGGAACCCGCTTCAAGCAAATCATGCTTAGAACCTTTGGATGTGTTTCTAATCAACGAAACTACTCCTGAACCATGGTACACTGGATATCTTTAATTTTTTGCAAAAAGGAACCTTCCCCGATGGTTGTCATAGTAACCAGCGCAGGTTATTACGTAGACGAGCAAGTCGCTTCGTGATTATTGGTAATACCTTGTATAGGAGATCTTTTGAAGGCATATTATTGAGATGTTTGAATCTAGACGAATCTAGATCAGCTTTGAGTGAAGCCCACGATGGATCTTGTGGAGGACACTTTAGTGGTAACGCCATTGCTAAGAAGCTCCTTCGGATAGGATATTTTTGGCCTACCATGGAGAATGATGCACATGATTATGTGCACCATTGCGACAAGTGCCAAAAACATGCTGACCTTGTCCATGCGCCTGCACAAGAACTGTAGGCTATTTCATCTCCTTGGCCCTTTTCAAAATGGGGCTTAGATATCATTGGAAAAATCAACCCTGTGTCATCTGATGGACACAAATTCATCATAACCGCTACCGAGTATTTTACAAAATGGGTTGAAGCTATGCCTTTAGCTTCTTGTATGGGAACCCAAGTTTCCAAGTTTATCTTTAATCAAATTATTTGTAGGTTCGAAATTCCTGCAAATCTCATCTCAGATAATGGAACTTGTTTCAAAAATAAAGATGTCAAAAAATTATGTCAAAAATATAAAATTCAACATCGTTGGTCCACTCCCTATTATCCTCAGGGTAATGGCCAAGCAGAAGCATCTAATAAAACATTAATCAAAATTCTCAAAATACTGGTCAATAAATCTGGTCGAGATTGGCACATCCAATTATATCCTCGCTTTGTGGGCCTATCGAACTAGTGTTCGCACCCCCACCGAAACTTCACCTTTCGTTTTGGTTTATGGCGCTGAAGCTGTTTTTCCCTTTGAATTAGAAGTTCCTTCTTTGGCTCTACTACTTCAAGATACTGAAGTAGGGGATGAATATCGTGTTGGCAGATTTAGTCAACTGGAACTCTTAGATGAAAAGCGCATCAATGCTTTGGAGCATCTTCGTGCCTACCAAAACAAGCTTAAGAGAGCATATCTCAAGAAAGTTCATCATCGATCCTTTGAGATCGGCGACCTTGTTTTAAAAGAAAATCAAAAAAATACTAATGCAACTAAAGACCTTAAAGGTAAATTCGAGCCCAACTGGCTTGGACCGTATATTATTACTGCTAAATTTGGATCGGGAGCATACAAATTATCTACCTTAGATGGTAAAGAACTTAAAGAACCTATGAACATTATGCATCTCAAATGCTACTATGCATAAAATTTGGTCATTTCATCATTGTATATATTTGTTTTGCATATTATTTCCTTTTAGTCACTTATATAAAAAGTTTCAAAAACAATCACATTGTATTTCTTTCAATTCATAAATTAAAATCAAAATACAAAAACATCAAAATCTTCAAAAACATCTTTTATTTTGTGCCTGTCAATTCTTGAAGTTTGTAGTTATATTTTCAATTATTTTGGATAAATGAGCATTTATTTGGAATCCCGCACTTTCACACTCACATGAATAAATATTTTGATTTTATTTGGTATGATTATTAATCTCTCTTATATCAAAGTCCACATTGGCATTAAATAAAGTTTTGAGCATAGAGAACTGATCTTGTTATTTACTTGAACCAAGTATATCTTTTCACATTAAAATGATTTCATTGCAAATTCGATATGATGCTACATAGTAGAAGTGGTTTCTTGAGCGAAAAGTTTCCCCTGCTATCCTATCATGCACATGGTCTAGAATCTTTGAGAATTGACAAAAGGACAAGCTCACCCCTACCCAGAATAAAAATCCCTTGCTCTACAGCCAATCCGAGCAAGTATCCCTAGCATAGGAAGAAAAAGAAAAGTCAAAGAAAATAAGAAAAAGAAAAATATTATTTTGTACCATCGCAACAATATTTCAGCATTATCTCAGTTCCAAGCAAAAATACAAAAAAAAAAAAGAGAAAGAAAAGCAAAAGTGAAAAGAAAAAGCAAAAAGCAATAAAATCCCTTTCCCTACCCCTTGAAAAGAAAAGAAGGGTGAATGAGCTTGAATCCCCGGAATTCTCAATTATTCGAAAACTGTGAGGTAAGCCCCATAACAGGTGGTTTGTGCCCAACCCGCTTGGCCTTGGGTAATTCCTAGCGTGGTGATATGTCTGTCACATTAGCGACCTTCTTTTGTACAGACCTATGTCAACTTATGGATTAGCTAGCTCTTGATAACCCGACTTACATAGTAGTCTGGTACGGTTACATGCATATAAATCATGGTTAAGGAACACTCATTTGGTTAAGGCAAATTACTTGTATCAAATTATCTTGCTCAAAATTGGTGAATGAACAATACAATCGCACACACATTTGTATTTGAGAGATTTTGTATCATTATGATAAATCAAGATCGGTAATGAACTCACATTTGCACATGAGGGTCCCTTATAAACCTACATTTGTCTTTGAGATAATTTAAAATATTTCTGTAATTCTTTTCGGAATAGTTTTATCCTCTTATTTCAGAATTTTTGTTTTGTATAAAAACAATTATATACATTGTTTCACAAAATCACAAAATGATTTCAAACAACATGTTCATATTATTATTTTTCTGTTTATCAAAAGTCAAAAATTAATCATGCAATAAAACTAAAATATCCATTTCTTCTTTGGATTTCACGATGATGGTATAAGTCTATACCTATAAGTCTATGCCTAGCGCAAACCATTGTTCTAATTTTATTTTCCCATTCATTTTAATAAAAACACATATGGCTTACATCATTATGTTACATAACTAAGCTTTAAAATGAACGCACACTTATCTTATTTCAGGTCATTATGTCAACATTCAATTTTGCAATGATGGTATAGTTCCTAGGAACTTATGCAAAAATTTTTATCACACTTAGGAATTTATGCCTAGCAAAAATCATATTTCTTTTATATCTCACGCATAATATTTTTATGAAAATCTGAAAACAAATCATCACCATCATCATTTTCATCATCACAACACCAAGTCTTAAGACAGTCTCTTAAGCACTCTTTTACTTTTAACAATATTTCTATCCTGGGATTAGCTTGACGACCTAGTGAGCGGCGACTCCATGAAATGGTCTATAACAACGACAATGTCCTTTGAAATCATTGTTAGAAGTCCTTTTTATTTTTCATCAAACTACACCAAAACAACCAATTTATTTACATCAGATTATTTCATTTACAATTTTATGCCATGATATCAAAATATAATATTTCAAAACGACATAATTACATGAATATTCAATCACAAATTAAAGCATCATACAACATATACACAAGTCATATCATCAAAAACAAGACCATATATATAAAATATATATCAAATTATGTACATCATATCAAAACTGGATTGGTATGCCACAATCTATACCCTGGCATACTCAATCCTCTCAAAAATCTATACAATCTCTGTGCAGTCTATAGCCAGCTAGTCTCGAGAAGCCCTCGAGCTCTCAGCCTCATCTCCTCCCCTGCCCTGACGTGGAGGAGGTGGTCCCATAGCAGTCTGTGCTGTGTCTCGGGTCCTCGCTGTCGATCGTGAGGATGTCCTCGTCGATCCCATCCGGATTGGTTCCACAATGTTGGCTGGCAGCGGTACCCTCTAGAGCCAGATGAAAGTATACCCCATGGTAGAAAGTGGTCTGCATCATAGACCACACTAGCTCATCCCTGCTCGCCCCTCCGCTCCATGCCCTGAGCCGTGTAGTCTCATCCTACAGTGTCTGTACTTGAGCCCTGAGCTGAGTAGCCTCATCCTGTAGTGACTGCACCTGAGCTCGGAGGTGGGCAACCTCAGCCCGGAGAGCCACCGTCTCGCTGCTCTCCCCTACATCGACACCCTTGCCCTTATTAGGCGATGGTGGTCTCTCCCCCTGCTACGAAGGGAGTCTCTCCTCCCTCTGCCCTATCTCCCATGGCCTCTATGGAGCCTGACCCATCCACTGGCATCTCTCCTATGGGGACCGTCACTGCTCTCTCCCACCGTGACCCCACGCTGCCTCAATGGCAGCCTGGCACCGCCTCCCCATCCATCGCACAACCGCGTGCATCGGACCCTGTGCCCTCATCATCCGAGGAGGGCGGATGCCTATGTACCAGGCATCGTAGCCATCTGCAACCCCCACATCATCACCATCCACTGGCTGGATGGGGGCATCGTCCATGTCCTGACTCTAGAATCGTTGCATGTCTGGAGCCCCGCTCAGTGTAGTATTATCCCAAACAGTCTGGGAGTACTCGTAATCCCCGAGAGAAGGGATCCCCTATTGTAGACCGAACTATCATAGAACCCGATCGTAGCGGTGGAGCTCTACCTCTTCCTGCTCCATCCTCAGCCAACAGACTCGCCTGATGCGAGCCAGCTCCTGCCCATCCTCTGCCCACCCGGGTGCTCTCGCCATGGCCTCCAGGTGATCTGGTCTGGGATGAGGTCATCCAGCAACCTCCGTGACATCGGCAGATCTATCCGCCATTGTGACCCTCTCTGTAGCCACCAATAGTAAACCCGGGGTCTCTCCCGGTCAACCCCTATCAGTGGGAGCCCTATCGGCCTCTGCACCGTGATGTGCTCCCAACACCAAACCTGTAGTAGTGATGTCAAGACCAGACATCGGCCTCCCTTGTATACGACCCCATGCAGGATCCTATACAAGTGACATAGTACAAAGCTACCCCATGCAAATCTGTAGTCGTGGTCTCTCATGTCGTAGACCACATCTGATAGGAGCCAGGGTAATCTGCACCCGCTCTAGTGGCACAGCAGTAAGCCACCTACTACTCCTGCCAAAACTCGAGTCAACCTAGATGCCCCGGGCATCTGCCTCAGAGACTCGATGTTCACTCCACCCTTCTCCAGGGTGAAGCTCGGGTCTCCGGTCAGTCTCATCATCGCCTGGCCCTGATTGGCCGTAGGCGTCATGAGCCATCCTTGTATGGGGATCCTCATGATCCTCCATACGTCCTCTAGTGTGGGAGCCATCTCCCCTGTCGGTAGCCAAAAATAGGATGACCCCGGATACCATCTCTCTGCTAGGGCTGTCAGAAGCCCTATGTCCATCGATACTTGTGGCATCTCTGCCACATGCCGTAGCCCGACCTGTGCTAGTCGGTCGTGCTCTACCTGGTCGAGAGTGGCCAAGTCATCTCTCAGCCCATCGTATTTCCATTCTTGGCTCTTTAGTAATCCCCTCTGCAAAACAAACAATAAAACAATAAAATTCATTAATAACCAATCATTAAAATAAAATTAAAAACATTTTAATCAAGCTTAATTTCTTAAAAGCGATGATATCATCCACCATTGGATGATATCGTCCCAAATTGGGCAAAATCATCCTTTGTAGGATGAATTCGTCTTCGATTTTGCAACTTGGGGATCACCCCTTGTTGAACGGGATCGCCCCTAGTTCGCCGATTTCGCCCTCCGATGAAATCGACGATCTAGGGACGATTCCGACGAAATCGGGACGATTTCATCTCGACGTCGTCGACGGCCTAAAAACGGCCACGATGCCCCAAACAATCAAAATTTAAAACAAAAAATTGCACAAAGTAAAATCAAACCTAATCTACTAGGATTAGATCCTTACCCGTAGCCCGCATCGGACCTCTGTCGCTCTGTGCACTGTCTCCACCATTGTTTCTCTCTGCAGAGCTCTAGAACAATAAAAATGAATAGTAAAAAAAAATGAATTAGGGTTTTCCCTATTTTTCTTAATTTTATTCAAAAACAACAACATTTTTTTTAATTTTTGCTTTTTCGCGTTTTTACCTCAAACATTCGATTTGGGTAAAAACACGGAGGGGGCACCATAGTCAGCAGTCGTACGATTCGACCAAGAATCGTCGTCTAAAAAATTGAGTACATTTTTGCTTTCTCGTAAAACGGGAAAAACTCATCTTTAACGCATTTTCTTCAAAAAATTTGCTAAAGAGGGGGCAAAATGTAGCACCCTAAAATTGGCGCAGTTAAACCCTTAGTAAAAGATAAAAGATAAAAATTTAAATTTTAACCCCAAAACCGCCCCAAAACCGCTTGTTACCCGCTTCCCTTCTTTTTCATGCCATTTTTAGGATTTGTTTTGACCGTTGGACGATATCGTCGCATATCAGACGAAATCGTCCCCGATCTGACGAATTCGTCTGGAACAGAGCGTCCAGACGATTTCGTCCTAAAACTAAATTTTCATAATTAGCTTCTGTTTCAACAACCTCTCCAACTTGGGCAGAAGCGCGTCTACGGGAGATTCCCCCATTGGAGATCTCCCGATTGGGATGATCCCCAACCTCCTAACCTCTCCCTAATCCTATATAAACTGGGATTTTTCTAGTTTATCCCCCTGATTCCCCTTGACTTTCTACCTGAAACTCTGCTTAAACTTCCCTGAACTTCCCCGCACCTCAGAGCATCCTCACACCATCTTTTGCATTCGGTATTTCATGTTTTCTTGTAGGAACTCTACTGTTTTTCAGTCGAAGCTAGCTCGGATCGTCGCAAGCGATCCCGGATGATTTCGGACGATCTTGTCGAGGAGCGCAGATGATCTCATACGATTGGAGGCGATCCCGACTGTAGTCCAGATTGGGGGCAATCAGAGTCTAGAGTTTGCATCTCTTTATCATTTTTTTGCATTTATTTATACATTATCTTAGTTATTATGTTTATGCATCTTGGAGTTCACCTCATTTAGCATAACCGCATGATAAAGTTAAAATCAAACATTAAATCTATTGCATTTCTCTTGTTTGTTACTTGAATCCATTATTTAGGCACGTTTACTATTATTGCTATCATTCTCCGTTGCTTTTGCAGTTGCATATTTGGTATTTTGTATCTATTTTTGTGATTGCAGGTTTCTGACAAATTTGTCTGACGAATTCATCAGATTTTAGATGATTTCATCTGATCTCAGATGATCGACTATGATTTGCGATGATTATGTGAAATATCAGATGATTACGTACGAGTTGAGACGATCTGGACTGCTACAAAACTCAGAATCTTCATCAGACATCCGAAATCAGGTATGTATTGTTCTAGTTAGCATATTCTCTGTGTTTAGCATGCATTTCTATTTTTTGTATTCATCTAAATCAGCATTGGCATATAGAATAGCTTAGATTCATCTTGGCCAAACCTAGGAGTTGAATGATTAAAGTACAAAATAAACACATCAAACTCACTATCAACCTAGGTGTGGAAACTGCCACTCAAAAGTTTCCTGGTGAACCCACCATCCATCGAAAATTCACCTTTATACCCCTCCCCCGAGAGGCGGGACCTTCAAAGGGCCTCTCAGTCCGAGGTATTGTCCCATCCTTCTCGCATCCCCATTCCGGGCGTGGATCCTATAGCCTGAGGGTAAGGATGCAAAAAATTTGGAGCGATACAGCTTGCCTCTTGGAACCCTGTTCATGTTCCCATTGTTGAACATTGCCCATCAATATTTAATGGCCTTGGAACTATGCCAACAATAATGGCCTTGGAACCCTGCCAACAATATTTAATGGTAATTAATTTCTTGTTATCAATTTGGCTCCATTACCTAACAATCTCCCACTTGGAGACAAGATTGATGCAACATCCCTGCACCCTAGGACTGAAAGTTTCTCATAACATGACCTTACTCCTTAAGGCCAATCGAAGTAGAGCAAAATCCCAACTTCTCCCTAGTTACAATTTTAGTAAGCATATCAGCAAAATTTTGGAAAGTATGAATCTTACCCAACTTTACCAAACCATCCTCCATTGTTGATCGAATGAAGTGATACCTCAACTGAATGTGCTTTTTTCGTGAGTGAAAATCAGAGTTCTTTGCTAAATGAATGGCACTTTGGCTGTCAGTATAAAGTGTCTCATCTCCTTGCTCCTGACCCAACTCCTCAATCAACCTCTGAAGCCATATGAACTCTTTGGCACCTTTCGTGACGGCTACATACTCAGCCTCCATAGTAGAAAGAGCTACAACATGTTGTAGCTTGGATATCCAACTCACTGTTGTACCTCCAACTGTGAATACATACCCAATAGTGCTCCTCCCACCATCCAAATTGTTAGGTAATGGACCCAAATTGATAACAAGAAATTAATTACCATTAAATATTATTGGCAGGGTTTCAAGGCCATTTTTGTTGGCGGAGTTCCAAGGCCATTAAATATTGATGGGAAACGTTCAATAATGGAAATGTGAGCGGGGTTCTAAGAGGTAGCATTAAATATTTAATTGCCAGTAAATGTTTAAAAAAATGTGATAAGCATATGGGTGGTTTTAGCTCATGGTTTTTTGGCCCATTGTATTTTGACACCACTATGTGTTTTCGAGTAGAGGAAAAGCCACGAATCTCTATATATTTTATACTGTAAAAATTGCCTTAATTGGTTAAGGCTCTTTTCTGGTTTGGAGGAAGAGAGGAGAGGAGACATTGTACAAGTGGAGAAGATTGTTGTATTGTTGCTAATACAAAGGACTAATTGTTTCTTCGTGGAGTAGGGTACACTTCTCGAACCACGTATATCTTGTGTCTCTTACATTTGTGTGATTATTGTTTATTGCACTACTTAACTAAATTTTAAACTGTTTTTCATTGTTGTTGTTATTATTTGTTTTTCTTCCATAGACTGTGTATTGTCTATACATGGTGAATTCCTAACAACTGGTATCAGAGCGATCTTATTGGGAAAGGGCACTCATAGGAGAGTTTTCTATTTGAGTGGAAAAAATGGGAGAAAGTTTGGAACCTCAATTCACATAGCCCTGTAACTCAACTTTGGAACCTCCAAAATTCAAACAGAATTTTGAAGTCCCTTTCAAATACCTGAGTATCCATTTCACTGCTTGCCAGTGAGATTTACCTGGATTACTCATATACCGGCTCACAACTCCTACTACTTGGGAAATGTTTAGTCTTGTACACACCATAGCATACATCAAACTACCAACTTTTGAATCATAGGGTACCTTCCTCAATTACTCTTCCTCCTCCTTTTTCTTGCGACATAGCTTCTTTGAGAGCTTAAAGTGCTTTGCAAGAGTTTGGGCTACCGGTTTTGCATCATGCATACTAAACCTCTTAAGTACATTTTCCACATAATCCTCCTAAGACAACTTTAGTATTTTCTCCTTCTTGTCTCTAGTGATTCTCATGTCAAGGTTTTGTTTGGATTCCCCCAAATCCTTCATGGAAAATTTACTTGCCAACTCCCTTTTCAATTTCTTAATATCCTACATATTGGATCCTGCCACAAGCATATCATCAACATACAATAAGAGAATAAGGAAGTTACCATTTCTTGTAGCTCGAAAATGAACACAATTTTCATGTTGGATCCTAGTAAAATTATGCTCAATCATGAAACTGTCAAACTTGAGATACCATTGCCTTGGAGATTGCTTCAAACTGTACAAGCTCTTTTTCAGTTTACACACAAGGCTCTTCTTACCTTTGACCTCAAACTCCGATTGGTACATGTAGATTTCCTCCTCTAAATCCCCATGAAGGATTATTGTCTTCACATATAATTGTTCAAGATGAAGATCTTCTACTGCAACTATACTCAAAATAGTCCAAATTGAAGTTATTTTTACTACAGGTGAAAAAATATCATTATAGTCAATACCTTTTCTCTGTGCAAATCCTTTCACAACAAGTCTTGCTTTGTATCCCTTGTTGCTATCAACTTCATCCTTCACTTTGTACACCCATTTGCAATGCAGTGCCCTTTTGCCCTTGGGAAGCTCAACCAAATCCCAAGTTTGGTTTTGAGTCAAGGAGTCCATCTCATCCTTCATAGTGTGCTCCCACTTGCTCCTAGTTTCCAATTACAAATCCTCATGAAAACATTTGGGCTCACTTGCATCAGTGTATAGAATGTCATGCAAATAAGGAGAATACTTATTTGGTGCTCTTATTTCCCGAGTAGATATCCAACCTTCTGATATTAGTGGTGATTGATGGTGGAGTAACAGCAATTTCCTATTCATATTGCTTTTCCTCATGAGTACCATGTTCATCAATCTAAAAAATAGGCTATCTTTTTACACCAATGGTTTGGGATTGCATCCAAGTCAACAAACTCAAGTGCATCCTCTTCAACCTGTATGTGCCTATCTTTGTACAACCTATCCTCATTGAAAATCACATCTCTACTCCTGATAACTTTTTGTCCAATATTATCCCATAGCCTATATCCCATCTCATCCACACCATAACCAAGAAAATAGCACTTTCTAGACTTTTCATCAAACTTACTCCTATTTTCTTTATCTATGTGGGCAAAAGCCTCACAACCAAATACTCTAAGGAAATAGTAGTTTACAAGTTTACCTTTCCAAGTCTCCTCTGGAATGCCTTCATCCAATTCAGTACAAGGTCCTTTATTTATCAAATAAACTATTGTATCAACTGCACTAGCCCAACAGAACAATGACAACCCTACATGCAATCTCATGGCTCTGGCACACTCCATTATAGTTATGTTCATCCTCTCTGAGACTCCATTCTCCTATGGTATCCCAGGAGTAGTCTTTATTCTCCTAATTCCTTCCTTTGTGCAATAGTCCTCAAAATCCTTGCTGCAATATTCACCACCATTATCATATTTAAGGCATTTAACTTTCTTACCTACTTCATTCTCCACTAATGCTCTCCACTTCTAAAAAGTGTCAAAAACATCATATTTATGCTTGATTGTGTAGATCCATGTCTTCCTACGAAAATCGTCAATGAAGGTAACATAATAAGAGTAGCCCTCAAGAGAAAGCACCGGTGAGTGACCCCACACATCCGAGTGAACTAACTCTAATTTCTCTTTCTTCCTTTCTGAACAAACCTTCAGAAATCTTACCATTTTTTTTGTATACACAACCTTCACATAAACCCAAATCAACCTCCTTGAGTTTTGGCAACAGTTTTCTAGAGTGAAGGATTTTCATCCCTTTCTCACTCATATGACCCAACCGTAAATGCCATGCTTTTGCATCATCCTAAGCAGCATAGTTCAATATACAATAAGATGAGTTCTATAATAAATACAAAGTTCTAGTCAACTCACCTTTTGCAATCACCATTGAACCATTTTTCACTCTCCATTTCCAAAAGTAGTGTTGCATCCCTCCAAATCAAGTGCACTGGCTGAAATCAGGTTCCTATTCAGATCATGAATGTGCCTAATATTGTTAAGCACCTAGATATTTTTGTTTGGCAACTTTGAATTCATTGTGCCAATACCCACAATATCACATGGACAGTTATTACCCAACAAAACCTCTCCATAATGACCTAGAGTATAATCATCAAAGTACTCCCTATGAGAAGTGACATGATAAGAAGCTCCAGAGTCCATAACCCAATACTCACTCGTGTAATTTGTTGCAAGAATCAGGGCATCCTGATAAATTGCACCTGTAATGTTTACCTCTTGAGCATCATTCCCATTATTGTCCTCATTCTTCTTTCTATCTTTGCACTCCCTCTTGAAGTGTCCACTCTTCCCACAATGCCAGTAATCAATCTTGCTTTTGTCTCTACTTTTAGATCTACCCTTCAATTTTTCTTTGTTTTGGATTTTCCATATAGCTTGGCCTTTTCCTCTTTCTTTGTTTTTGCCTCTGATTTTTGTAGATAGTGCTACTCCATATGATGAAGCCTCCCCTAAGGATTTTCTCCTCATATCCTCACTAAGGATTGTTCTAACCACATCATCAAACACCAGCTTTCTAGATCCAGACATAGAATTACTCACTGTCATTACAACGCTACCCCACGAGTCTGGTAGTGAACAAAGAAACCCTAAAGCCATAACCTCATCATCAAAATCAAGCCCTACATATTTTAAAGAACCCATAACAGCATAAAACTTGTTAAGGTGTTCTTGAATAGATCCACCCTCTTACAATTTCATAGTAAATAAATTTCTAATCAAGAAAATTTTATTTAAAGTTGAGGATTTTTCATACAACTTAGCTAGTGTATCCATGGCTCCTTTGGTGGTATTTTCCTTCCCGATGTTGTATGCAATAGAATCATCCAGGCTCAACCGGATCACCCCTAGTGCCCTCTTGTCTATCAGATCGCATTCCTCATCATACATCAAGTCAGGTTGACCACCAGTATTCCTTTTTAGATCCAAGTACAGATTATCCTTCTGATACAAATAATCCTCCACTTTGGTTTTCCACATACCAAAATTTTGTCCGATAAACTTCTCTAGTTTAAAGTTCAAACTTTCTCCCATTTTTCCCACTCAAACAGAAAACTCTCCTATGAGTGCCCTTTCCCAACAAGATCACTCTGATACTAGTTGTTAGGAATTCACCATGTACAGACAATACACAGCCTATGGAAGAAAAAAAAATAATAACAACGACAATGAAAAATAATTTAAAATTTAGTTAAGCAGTGCAATAAAAAATAATCACACAAATGTAAGATACATAAGATATACGTGGTTCGGGAAGTGTACCCTACTCCACGAAGAAACAATTAGTCCTTTGTATTACCAACAATACAACAATCTTCTCCACTTGTACAATGTCTCCTCTCCTCTCTTCCTCCAAACTAGAAAAGAGCCTTAATTATTACAGAGGTAGTCTTTACAGTACAAAATATATAGAGATTTGTGGCTTTTCCTTTACCCGAAAACACATAGTGGTGTCAGAATACAATGGGCCAAAAAACCATGAGCTGAAACCACCCATATGCTTATCACATTTTTTAAATATTTATTGGCAATTAAATATTTAATGCTAATTAAATATTTAATGCTACCTCTTGGAACCTCGTTCACATTCCCATTGTTGAACGTTGCCCATCAATATTTAATGGCCTTGGAACTCTGCAAACAATAATGGCCTTGGAACCTTGCCAACAATATTTAATGGTAATTAATTTCTTATTATCAATTTGGCTCCATTACCTAACACATACTCTTCTTGGGGACTCTTTTACTTTGTCTCTTCCGCTTTTTGAAGTGTGGCATGTCTTTAGGATTAGCTTGCTCTTTTATATTTGATAGGCCGATAGGCCCATAACATAATTATTTTTAAATAGTATACACCTTATGTCACATTTACTCATACTAATAAATTAGAAGTTTTTAATGACATGTGGTGGTTACAGATAGCCAACAAAGTTCCTATAAAGTTGAATCACCTGCAAGTTATTCTGGTGCATTGGGTCAATGCTCCATGTACAGTCAACTGGATCCCCCTAGAGCTCTCTTCTCAGGAGAATTTTCGATCTCGCTCTTACTGTTGATGACCTCCGTCATATTCAAGAAGTGCTCCCATAGATAGGCACTAGTCCCAGCTCTCGCCAATCAGTGGCCTAATGTTTACATTGCTTGTTCATCCCGCCAGGTTGGGGGGTGGGATGACGTTCAACTAGTTTTACCTGGGCCATTTGTTGGTTGGAGCGATGCAGGTATTGAAGGCCTTAATCGCGATGTTCTAATCACTAGCATTTTATGCAAGACAACACGTCATGGCACATTACTCCATATGATATGGTTTCTTTGATGTAATGATCATCAATGATCATGATTGATAAACTTGTGTTTTGTTGACATCTTTGTCAATGAGGGTTATTTTGATTCCCCATGGAGTGTGTTAACCCACCTACTTTTTTTATTGTAAAGGCTTTTATCTTAATTTAATGTAAATTTATTTTTCATTACAAAAAATGTTATTTAGCTTCATCATTATAAAACTGCATTTCCAAGCAATAGATGTAGATTTTAAAGGTTTCACGCGATGATATAACAATGTTTTGTAAGAAAATAAATAAGTTTTATTCATAAAAAGTATATGAAAGACATATAATATGAGTTTTTTTTAATATGTAAAAATTATTATATTAAAGAATTAATGGAATACAAATTAAAAAAATGAACAAGTTACATGGCCAACGCCATCAACCAAAAAATCACTTCTATTAAATTAAAGTGGGAAATCAAGCAAACAACTAAGAGTTAACCAAAACTGCATTAAAGAACTGATTGACACACACAACCAACTTGCTAACAACACAAAATGATTACATAATTAAAATGACAACTGAGCGCACGCCATAATAGCAACAACAAAAAAAAGAATCCTCACAATGATGAGGATCCATTATGCAAGTTTAGTCACCACTGGAATCGATTTCAACCTGGAATTAACATTAAGATCCTTTTCCCACATTTTTCTAAAACAAGAAGTGTCAAGAACATCATTCCAACGACGAGCAACCAACTCCTCGCTAGTAGTAATCATTGGAGCTCTCGACTTGTCCTAGGCGTCGAGCCGAGGAACTGAGGGAAAGAGAGGAACAGTCAGGTAACCAAGGCTAAATCTATAAGGAAGAGAACCTTAAGCCAGGGTAGGAGTGCAGTTTGAGGTAGGATAATATGAGGTTTTCACTTAACCTTTTAAAATGCTTTTGAATAAACTAAGGGTATATTTTTAGATTTCAGATTAAGAAATGAATATATATATACATAAAGGGTTCGAGTGAAAAACCCCTATAGTTAGGGTTGGGCATCCCCATCCCAACCATGACCTCTTGTACGGGTAATAGTTGAGCTTATCAATAGGGGCCAAACACACAACCATACACACATCCAACCCCTCACACACTCGCCTACACCGTGGTTTGAACATAGAAAGAATATATATTGTTTCAATAATTTTTTTTAAATAAAGTTTTTTTTTAATAAATCAAATAAACTATTACAATTTTTTTTAATAGGATGAATTTTAATAATAATGTTTAGTTTATTTTATAGGTTGTTAAGATTTATAAACTATTAAGAAACTAATGAAAAATGATGTGAGTTTTAAGTGGGATCAAATTATTAATAAGAATTTTAAAAATATATAAAAAGTAAATTTTTACTGAGGTTAGTGTGAAAAACTTCTACCATCAACGTTTAGGTTTGGGCATCTCCATATTAACCATGACCTTTTATAAGGGTGAGAGTTAAGCTTATCAATAAGGGCCAAACATACAACCATACACACTCATCCTCTCACACACTCGCCCACATTGCAGTTTGGGATTTGAACCTTTTGAAGAAGAGTCAAAACCCAAACCATTGCATTGTCCCCAAAACATATAAAAAGTAATTATATCATCCTCAATTTTTAAAGAATTTTATTTGTAAACCTTTATTTTTTATAATGTAATTAATACTTACGTTAAGATAATGTAAAAACCTAAAGGTTTTCATTTTATCTTATTGATGAGTGAGGATCTAAAAAATAGATACTAAATATCCATCAATCGACAAATAAACCATTTTACTAGTGCAAGCTGAATTTTAGGTATATCTTCTAAAGAACTTTTGTTTCTTTTTATTTATTCTATATTAAGATATTTACTTACACAAAAATAAATAATAATAATAAACTACATATTAATTATACAAGAATTTGATATGGACATAAAACTAGCTAAACTTCTTAAAAAAACAAGGAATTTGTAAATTAAAGGATAAAATGTAAGATCACTTGTCTAATGAAGTGGAGGGTGAAATATAATACTTTTTAACCAATGGCAAAGTAATATGGGAATCTAATATTTTACTTGGAAAATATTTTTTCTTCTTAAAGAGCAATTTACTTGAAAGCTTTAAATTTAATATTATTTTATAAAATAAATTTTATAATAAGTATGATGAAGAGTGGTTAATATATTATCTTAATTTAGAAGAACGAAGAAGAATGACACTAGTTTATTCTAATATTTATGAAGGATATTATTCAATGGAAGTAACTGCAAAAAATATTTACATTAAATATTATTTTTTTATACCATTATAGATGTTGGGGATAAAAAATGGCCCTTATGCTTCAAGCACAGTGACTTATCACAATGTGGTTCTTGATGGGTGTATTTGATGCCCACACCTCATGTGGAGTGCCAGTTTAGGAATTCCAAAGAGCATGGGACATGAGTCCTTTAGACAACCTCCATGGTTTTTTACCAAGGCCAGTTCCTTGCTTGCATGCAATCTCCAATGTTTCACTATTTTCATAAGTTAGCCTATTCTAATGGGGTATTTTCCAAGGAAAAGAGTTAGGAGGAAAGCAATAAGTGATTGAAAGCAAATAACATAAATTAAACCTATAACAAACCTCTTTGGTAGGACTCATTTTGGACACTTGTTTTATGTATTGATATGAGGATATCTAATGCATAGGCTTCTTTTATGTTATGGTAGTTGCACTATATGCTTTGAATATACTATATTTGGAAGATGGTATTATAAATGATTTTGTGATTGCAGGACTAGATACTCTCATCGATGGATTGGTATGGGACAACCACCAAAGTTGAGAAAATTTTGGGAAATGATGGATTATTTCATCGATAACTTAAGGGTAAAGGGTACCCTTTATATGGGTGCATTGCATATGTGTGGTTGTTTGAATATATCCTTTTGGTAAGGAATCCATCCTTAGTAGGTAGGGGATAACTTTTGGTTATAATAAAACCACTTACTCAAGGATATAAGCATTGTTTGTCATATTAATGATTGAATTTTAGTCTAACAATTCGTGGTTAGATGTATTCATGAATAGGTTTTGAGTTGTTGGCTTAAGACTTTATTAAGTCAAGTATTAATATTAATACTATATTGATATAATAATATCAATTTTATTGGTCAATAATAATATTCCATATTTGATTAATCAATTATAGGAGAATAATAATTGATTAAATTCTAATGATGGCAATTATTTTGGTAATTGAGTTTATGGATTTATGTAATGGTTTTTGATTAACTCAAGTTTTAAAAATTTAAAAAGAAAACCCATGGAGGTAAATTTCATTAACTAGAATAAAGATGGCAATGTGGTGGGTGATCTTGGTAACATAGTTTTTTGAACATTACCTTTGTGCAATGGTGGCAATGCATGAAAGATCTAATGCCAACGTTTAACTCCTAAAAAATATATATGAGGGGGAGTTTTATCAAGTTGGAGGTTAGGAAAAAAGGGAAGCAGAAGAAATACATTGGATCAAAGAGATTTAAGAGGAGGCCTTTGTTTGGGAGTGCAAATACAAAGGTATTTGATCTATGGCTTTTTGTTTAACGAATGCTTGCTACGTTTGTTGTCTTCTGGTTCATGTTGCTTTCAATTTGGATCTTCAGAGTTTTCTAGTTTGGCTTTGGCTGAGGTCACTTTTTTTGTTATATGATTTTATTGGTTTGAAATCATGTGTTGTTGTACCTTTGATTTACGTTTTGAGTGTTAGAGCTATAGTTGAAAGTGCGCGTTGCCTTCTCATATTTGGAGAAGCTCTACCAGAGTTGGGTAGACATTTTTAGATCAGGTTTTTTCTTGTGTTATCTTAAGGAAAGCTTCACTTGATTCTACTTGTGTTGTTTGATTGGTCCAAGTGTTCTCCAGCCTTTGTTTTGTCACTTCAATCTTGTTTTCTATGAAATCTTTATGGTTCTTTTGTTGCATTCTAGTGAGGGCGAAAGGCTATGTTGGATTTTTTTCTTTATTTATTTAATTTGTTGGCTTCAATAAGCAATCTCGATCTACGTAGTCATTATTGTGTTCTACAATAATAAAGTCTTGTTAGAAGTCCTCTTGCTTTGGTATTTTGGTATGTTTTGATTAGTATGTTGTTCTTTGTTATCGGGTGATGCATACCTTGTCTAGGAGAGGACTGATAGTTGAAGTGTTGAATGTTGTTTATGTCTATGTTTTATGGATGTTTGGGATGCATGTTACGTTTGTTTTATCTCTTGCTGGACATTGTGTTTTTATTGATTATCTAAATGTTTTAGTTGGTTAATCTTTTGGCTAATCGAAGAATACCATCAAGTAGAGTTAAATGTTTTGTTAATGCATGTGAGTTCATTTTTAAAATTATTACGATACATAGAAGAAAGTGTTGATAAGTTACATAGGTAAAATATGCTTTGAGTTCTTAGAACAATCGAACACTTTATTCTTTATAAAAGTATGGTGAGATAACTTTAGAGAAGGAACTTTAGGATTAGATATTTTCGAAACAAATGTTTTAAGTATGGTATTTTTTTTGAAATAGATGAAGAAATGACTATAAAAATTTATATAACGGTTCCTAAGGCTTATGTAGATAAGGAACCCATTATAGGGAGAAGTATGGGATTCTCCTATTTGTATTGCATGGATTGTTGTATGATGTTTTGCATCTTTTTGAAATGTTCTTGCATAAGCATGCAAGGTTACATTTGCATATCATGAGTTGTCTTGATCCCTAGATTTCCTATCAAGTTCGTGGAAAGATCTTCCAGAGGAGGACTTCAAAAGTGAAAGATGGGTCTTTAAACTTTGGGTTTTATTCATAAAAATGTTTTTGAGAAAGAGCTCATAAATGAAAATTGTTGTATTGAAGTTGAGAGAGAGGAAACATTTTTGTAAATATTCTTGCTTAAGTATTCCAAGAGTTGATCAATAAAGGGAATAGTGTATGGTTTTTAATTAAGATATTGGAATGAAATTTATTTATGAATTTAAATGTTGTATTTGTTTATGGAAAGTAATTGGAGGCTTATGAAAGAATGTTTTGGAATTAGTTATGTTTTGGGTTTATAATGCCTTTAGATAAAGTTCATTCTTTCATTGAAATGCTAAATGCTAAGGTTAAATGGAATAGATAATTTCTATTTATTTTTAGCAATTTGTTATATTTAAGCATGTTAAGTATAGCACTTATTATTTATAAGAGAGATGTTAAGGTTTAATTATTATTATTTCTAATTCTTGGGTTTTTGAGAGGATTTTTAGTGAGATTTAAAGCCAAAATAGAACCATTGATTCAAGAAGTTAACCCAGTTCTTGGAAGGAGTCATTGTGATGCAATAGCCAAGATGATATGAACCGTAGAAGGAGTTATGATGATGCAATATCTAGGAATTCTTCAAACTAGGAGGAGTTGCAATGATGTAATAACCCAGTTCTTGGAAGGAGTCATTGTGATGCAATAGCCAAGATGATATGAACCGTAGAAGGAGTTATGATGATGCAATATCTAGGAATTCTTCAAACTAGGAGGAGTTGCAATGATGTAATAACCAAATAATGGTGAATGGTACACCTTGAACGGTGAGGCTTGGATGTTTCAAAGTAGTAAGGTCTTTGGAACCATTCACAAGGCATTATGGTGGTGGTACCTTGATTAGTGAGGATTGGATGACCATGTTCATTACTAGGTGAGTGCTAATGGCCTTAAGTTAGCCCACGAAGGTATGGTAACTAAGCACTAAAGCATTACACCAAAAAAATTATGCATAGATAGATGTATGTAGGGTTAGAGAATAGATATCTTTCTTTAAGTGTTAGTCCTTAAATAATAATCTTTATGTCATGGTCAAGGTGTCCTATATCAGTGAATATGTGAGAAAGGTGGGGGGAACACTATTGGTGTCCTTTCTAAATGGTGAGTTTTAAAAATATGAACCCCAAAAATATGGATGTTGGCCACTCTTATCCACTTGAGTGTCATCTACAACGATAATAGCTCAAAATGTGGTTATGCATTATCAATACTAGAATATAAATATATTGGGTCTTCTTTGTAAACCTTGCCTGAAAAAAAATTGTATCTCTCTTGGTTTGGTGTGGTGGGTAGTTACAAAACCTATACTAAGGGGGTGATATGCTAAAGATCTAAAACTCTCTACATTATGACAGGTTGAATGAAATCATGCACCATAGTTGATAATGCACAAGGAATGCAATTTTCCCAAACATGAATTACACCAAGCATTCACACACAAGAAACAAGATATAAAAGAAATAGTCAGCTCCTCATATATAAATTTTGGATTACATACATGCCAAAGAAAGAGGCTCAAAACTAATTAGCTAAAATGATACAAGGTTGTAGCCAAGCCATGATACAAAAGAGAATGAAGTAAAACCCCATACAAGGACATATATTAGGTATGGTATGGATAGATTTAGAGACATTATAGTGAAGAAGAGGTATTTATAAGAAAAAGTGGGGAAAAATTCCCTCTAAAACTTGTACAAGAATTCAAATTTACCTGCACTAGTCAACATCAACAATGAATGATCTTCAAAGCCTTGAGGATCTATAGCCATAAATATTGGTAACAAGTTGGCTTGATGGAAATCTCATCATATCTTTGATTTACATCATGCTAGCAATTCTCATGTTTGGACCTTTGGGATCCTTTGTCATTAATACCTTGGATTTGATGTTGCTCCTTGAGTTGCTTATTGTGTCATCACTTTAAATGATCTAGCTATATTATAGGGTACCATGTCCAATTGTGGGGTGTAGCACCCTAAAATTGGCACAGTTAAACCATCAGTAAAAATATCAAAAATTTGAATTTTAACCCCAAAATCGCCTGCTAACCGCTCACCTCATTTTTCGCACCATTTTTAGAATTTGTTTTGACCGTTGGACGATATTGTCACTGATCTGACGATATCATCCCAGATCGGACGAATTCATCTGGGATAGAACGTCCAGACAATTTCGTCCCAAAACCAAATTTTCATAATTAGCTTATGTTTCAACAACCTCTCCAACTCGGGTAGAAGCGTGTCTGTGCGGTTGGAGATTCCTACGTTGGAGATCTCCTATATTGGGATGATCCCCAACCTCCTAACCTCCATCTAATCCTATATAAACTTGGGATTTTCCCAGTTTATCCCCCTGGCTAATCATTTCCCTGCAACTCTAGTTTTGTGTTGTATTAGAACATCCTTGCCCCTATCATTTGCATTTGTATTTGTAGGTTTTATTGCAAGATTTTACTGTGTTTTAGTTGAAGGAAGCTCGGATCGTCACAGGCAATCCAACACGATTTCGAATGATCCTGACGAGATCGGCGATGATCTCATACGATTGCAGATGATTTCGACTGTAGTCCAGATTGGGGGCAACTAGAGCCCTGAGTTTGCATTTTCTACCTTTCTCTCATATTTAATTATGCATTAGATCAATTTATTTCTATTCTGCAACCTGGAGTTCACCTCATTTAGCATATTTGTATGATAAAACTTAAAATGAGTTATTAAAATAATGCATCCCATTTGATCTGCTATCTGGATTCATTATTTAAGCATCTATATTGTTATTTCTATCATTTTACATCATTCTTGCAATTGCATTTTTGGTTTTTTCAGTCTATTTCCATGATTGCAGGTTTCTGACGAATTCGTCAGGTCACTGACGATCTTGTCTGATCTCAGATGATCACCTATGATTTGGGATGATTCTGTACAATTACAAATGATTATGTCATATTCAGGATGATCTGGACTCCTACAAGCTTCAGAATCTCCATCAGACATCAGGAATCAGGTTTATTCCTCTCTATTTCATATAGTCTCTGTATTTAGGATTCATTCATGTTTGATGTCTTCATATAAACCTAAAATTTCATATATAATAGCTTAGATTCATTCTGGCCAACCTAGAAATATGAATTATTGAATATAAAATGAACACATCAAACCCATTCTCAACCTAGGCATGGAAATTGCCACTCAGTTTCCTGGTGAACCCCACCATCCGTCAAAAATTCACCCTTATACCCCTCCCCCGAGAGGCGTGACCTTCAAAGGGCCTCTCCGTCTGAGGTATTGTCCCATCCTTCTCACATCCCCCTTCCAGGGCACGGATCCTTTAGCCCAAAGGTAAGGGTGCAAAAAATTTGGGTGATACATTTTGGTGAACCCGACGTGGATCAACTCCATTTGTTTTGAAGGTTCTTAATAAAGGTAATCATGCGCCTAATGTTCAACCTAAACCTCCTTATAACATTAATGAACAATTATCAAATATTACAGCTAGAATTTCCCTTTTGGACCTCTTAAGATCTTCTCCCACACATAGAGATGAATTAATGCTCACATTAAGCCAGATGATGGTACCACAAGAAATTCACCCTCAAGACATGGCCAATACTATAATAACTCATGAAGTTGATTGTATTGACTTTCGGGATAGAGACATACCTCAACATAGTTTACATAAAGATAACCCCTTGTATATTACTACTTTAATTGGAGATGTAGCAATCAAACAAGTTTTGATTGATAATGGTTCATCTTTAAATATTTACACTTTTGACTTCTACCAAATATTTGGGTTTAGAAGTGATGAAATGAAAAGAACTGATATGATTATAAAAGCTTTCAATGACAAAACACAAGAAATGTGTGGGGTTATTACCATTCCATTGCAGGTTGGTCCAAGAACCTTGGATACGACTGTGTTTATTGTACATTGCCCTACATCGTACAATATACTCTTGGGTCACCCTTGGATCAACGCGATGTGAGATGTTCCCTCAAATTTACATCAATGTGTTAAATTTGAATTTAAGAATCATTTGGTTACCATTCATGGTGATCCACGACCCTTTGATATGTGTGCTTTGGTAGAACCCATTGGAGTTCAATTTTACCCCGCGCTGTCATCCACACATCCTAATTCTCATTACCCATCTAAACGTGTGAAACTCACACCCACAATGTCATCCACTTCTTCTCCATCAGATGCACCTTCACATATAGCTCAACCATCTTCTGAACAAACCGCATTAGGACCTAAGAAAGATCCTAATCCCATAGCCAATGTCTCTTATTCTACTTCTATAACTTCTATACCTATAATAGACCCATATATTGACACCTCTACACCGTCTACATCCACCAAAGTCATATTTTATGCATCATAAGATGTAGGAAATGTTCCTTCTACCTCTTATGCTCTTACTGACGAGCTCTTACCCGATTTATCTAAAATCCTTATATCAAAAGAAACGAATGTTTCTATGCAAGATTCCCTTGTTTTAAATAATTTTCCACCATCTCCTCATACCTTGGGCCTCCCACAGCCTATGGGAAGTATTTACCAAGTCGGGAGTTGTGCCTTTATTTATAAGGGATATGACTGGGGTAGAATACCCATAAACATCAAAACTCATTATGATAGATATGCTCGATGTTATTTTACTAATGAGTATACTAAAGCCAAACCTATAATACTTAAATTGGGATATAAAGGGAAAGGTTTGGGACCTTTCTAGAATGGTATGAAATAACCTTTTGAGGTAGAGCCATGGCCCGCCCAATGTGGTGTGGGCTATTTTCTAGTAAGGGTCAGCCATTTGAGGATGATGACCATCTTATATGTTACAAAGATTATTTATATAAACGTGATGTTTTGCATTTAACGAATAAGCCATTCACATGTAATATGCTATCTATAGCTTATCCTGAGATGATCATTGAATCCGATGATGATTTGGAGGGAGATATCTTCCATGATGTCTCCGTTGAGGAATTATTACAAAATGGATTTTATTTTGATGGCTCTATACCTACTATAGCCCAGCTTGAAGCCATGACTCCTCAAGATGAATTATCCAAGCTAACCTTGGAAGAATTACAGGAATTGGTCATCTCACCCGTCCCACCTAATTTTGAGATATATATACACATGGAAGTAGAAAATGTCATAAAAATTAACATTGGAACCGAGGATAGCCCCCACATAATCAACATCGGATCATAATTGAGTCAAGAAAAATAGGATAAATACATTGCATTTCTTAAATAATATGAAGATGTCTTTGCTTGGACATATGAAGATATGCCAGGTTTAGACCCTTCTGTAGCTATGCATCATCTAGTAGTCCATCCGGTTGCTAAACCTGTTAAACAGAAACTTAGAAAAATGCATCCTAAAGTGGCCTTACTGGTCAAAGGAGAGTTAGAAAAACTCCTGGATGATATTATTATACAAGCCATTGATTATGCTGAATGGATCTCGAATGTAGTTCCAGTAACTAAGAAAGAAGCTACTAATTTTAGGGTTTGTACAGACTTTAGAGATATTAATGTTGCATGCCCTAAAGACAATTTTCCCCTTACCAACATGGATCAGATCATTTATTTTACTGCTGGGAGTGGAATGATATCCTTAATGGATGGATTTTATGGTTATAATCAGATCAGGATAGCTCCTAAAGATCAAGCTAAAACAACCTTTATTACCCCTTGGGGGACCTTTTGTTGGAAAGTGGTGTCGTTCGATTTAAAGAATGTAGGTGCAAACTATCAACGAGCCATGACTTATATCTTTCATGATATGATGCATGATATACTACATGATTATGTAGATGACATTATAGCTCATTCTATTGAAGAAGATGATCATTTAGATGACTTGAGAAAAGTATTTAATCGACTAAGGGAATATCTTATCCGATTGAATCTAGCCAAATGTATATTCGAAGTTAAGTTCGATAAATTATTGGGGGTTATAGTTTATTTACGTGGCATCAAAATTGACCCTCTCAAGATTACGGCTATCATTGATATGCTTGCACCCACAAATATATCTGAATTACGGAGTCTACAAGGTAAGCTTCAAGCCATCCGTCGCTTCATCGATAAACTGGTGGATAAAACTGGACTCTTTCTTAAGCTTCTTAAGAAGGATGTATCTTTCCATTGGGACAATGAATGTCAGGAAGCATTTGAACTCCTCAAACAATACCTTCTTAACCCACCTGTACTTTCACCACCTAGACCTGATCGCCCATTTATCTTGTATATTTTTGCTTCAGATTTTTCTTTAGGAGCTATGTTAGCTCAACTTGATGATGAGAAAAGAGAGCATGCTAATTATTACATTAGCAAAACATTAATTAGTTATGAAACCCGCTACACAACATTAGAGAAGTTATGTCTAGCAGTCGTATTTTCTACATAGAAACTATGCCATTATATGCTCAGTCATAAAACATACGTTATTCCTAAATCCAATCCCTTGCGGTATCTCATGAGTCGACCTTATTTATCTGGTCGCATAGCAAAGTGGGTTCTTACGCTAAGCAATTTTGAACTCACATTTATAGGACAAAAGTTTGTTAAGGGTAAAATCATAGCAGATCAATTAGTTGTTGCACCCTTAGAATCCATCCATCCCCTTGTCATTGAGTTTCCTAACAAATGCCTTAGACTAGAGGCAAATCATTCAGAGCAATGGTCCTTATACTTTGACGGAGCCCGATGCATGAGTGGGCCTGGTGCAGGTATTATTTTAATATCTCCATAGAAACACCTCATACCTTTATCCTTTAAATTAATGTTTGCTTGTACTAATAACACTGTTGAATATGAGGCTCTAATACTTGGATTACGAGCTGCCATGGCACTAAAAATTAAAAATCTATTAGTGTTTGTGATTCTCAACTTGTTATAAATCAAATTAATTATTTTTATCATACCAGAGATGATAAATTACACCCATATAAAGCATATGTATTACAATTAATATCTTTATTTGATCAAGTTACCTTGAAAGCTATTCCTAGAACTAGCAATTGTGCGGCTAACGCCATGGTCGCAGTCGCATCTCTTTTACCCTTGGAGTTAGATGACGAATATGCTAGCATCATTATTCATCGACTCCAGGAACCCACGTCAATTAAATCATGCTTGGAACCTTTGGACGTGTTTCTAATCAATGAAACTACTCTCAAACTTTGGTACACTGATATCCTCAATTTTCTTCAAAATGGGACCTTCCCTAAAGGTTTTGATAGAAACCAATGTCGGTTATTGCGTATACAAGCAAGTCGCTTTGTCATAATTGGAAATACCTTATATAGGAGATATTTTGAAGGTATCCTACTGATATGTTTGAATCTAGAAGAGTCTAGATCAGCTTTGAGTGAAGCCCACGATGGATCTTATGGGGGACACTTTAGTGGTAATGCCATTGCTAAGAAACTCCTTAGGATAGGATATTTTTGGCCTACCATGGAGAATTATGCACATGATTACGTGTGCCATTGTGACAAGTGCCAAAAACACGCTGACCTTGTCCATGCGCCTGCACAAGAACTATAGGCTATTTCATCTCCTTGGCCCTTTTCAAAATGGGGCTTAGACATTATTGAAAAAATCAATCCTGTGTCATCTAATGGACACAAATTCATTATAACCGCCACCAAGTATTTTATGAAGTGGGTTGAAGCTATGCCCTTAGCTTCTTGCACTGGAACTCAAGTTTCCAAATTTATTTTTAATCAAATTACTTGTAGGTTCGGAATTCTTGCAAATCTCATCTCGGATAATGGAACTTGTTTCAAAAATAAATATGTAAAGAAACTATGTCAAAAATATAAAATTCAACATCGTTGGTCCACTCCCTATTATCCTCAGGGTAATGGCCAAGCAGAAGCATCTAATAAAACATTAATTAAAATCCTCAAAGTACTAGTCAATAAATCTGGCCGAGATTGGCACATTCAATTATATCCTGCTTTGTAGGCTTATCGAACTAGTGTTTGTACTCCCACGGGAAATTCACCTTTTATTTTGGTTTATGGTGCTGAAGTTGTTTTTCCCTTTGAATTAGAAGTTCCTTCTTTGGATCTACTACTTCAAGATACTGAAGTACGAGATGAATATCGTGTTGGTATATTTAGTCAGCTGGAACTCCTAGATGAGAAGCACATCAATGCTTTAGAGCATCTTCGAGCCTACCAGAACAAGCTCAAACGAGCATATCTTAAGAAAGTTCATCACCGATCTTTTGAGATCGATGACCTCATCTTAAAAGAAAATAAAAAAAATACTAATGCAACTAAAGACCTTAAAGGTAAATTTGAACCTAACTGGCTTGGGCCATATATCATCACTGCTAAATTTGGATCGGGAGCATACAAATTAGCTACCTTAGATGGTAAATATCTTAAAGAACCTATGAACATTATGCATCTTAAGCGCTATTACGCATAATTCTGGTAATTTCATCACTGTATATATTGTACATCTTGTCTCATTTTAGTAAATTCATATAAAAAATTTCAAAAATAGTAATATTATGTATTCTCTCAATTCATAAATCAAAATCTAAATCTAAAAAAAAAAAATCAAATAATCAAAATCTTCAAAAACATCTTTTATTTTTGCACCTGTCAATTCTTGAAGTATTGCAGTTATATTTTCAGTTATTTTGGATAAATTAGCATTTATTTGGAATCCCTCACTTTCACACTCACATGAATAAATATCTTGATATTTTTTTAGTATGATTATTAATCTCTCTTATATCGAAGTCCACAGTTGAATTAAATAAAGTTTTGAGTATAAAGAACTGATCTTGTTATTTACTTGAATAGGTATACCTTTTCACATTAAAATGATTTCATTGCAAATTCAAAATGATGCTACATAGTAGAAGTGGTCTTTTGAGTGAAAAGTTTCCCCTGCTATCCTATCATGCACATGGTCTAGAATCTTTGAGAATTGACAAAAGGACAAGCTCACCCCTGCCTAGAATAAAAATCCCTTGCTCTACAGCCAATCCGAGCAAGTATCCCTAGTATAGGAAGAAAAAGAAAAAGAAAATCAAGAAAAAAATCATGAGAAAAAGAAGCATTATTTCAGTAGCATTTTGTACCATCTCAGCAATATTTCAGCATTATCTCAGTATCAAGCAAAAATACAAAAAAAAAAAAAGAGAAAAGAAAAGAAAAAGCAAAAAGCAATAAATCCTTTCCCCTACCCTTTGAAAATAAAAGAAGGGTGAATGAGCTTGAATCCCTGGAATTCTCAATTATTCAAAAACTGTGAGGTAAGCCCCATAATAGGTGGTTTGTGCCCAACCCGCTTGGCCTTGGGTAACTCCTAGCGTGGTGATATGTCTGTTACATTAGCGACCTTCTTTTGTACAGACCTATGTCTGCTTATGGATCAACTAGCTCTTGATGACCCGACTTACATAGTAGTTTGGTACGATTACATGCATATAAATCATGGTCAACGAACACTCATTTGGTTAATTCAAATTACTTGTATCAAATTATCTTGCTCAAAATTGGTAAATGAACAATACAATTGCACACACATTTGTATTTGAGAGATTTTGTATCATTATGATAGATGAAGATCGGCAATGAACTCACATATGCACACGGGGTTCCTTCTAAATCTAAATTTTGTCTTTGAGATAATTTAAAATATTTATGCAAATCTTCTGCAATAATTTGATTTTTTTACTTGAGAATAACTGCTTAGCGTAAAAACAATTACATACATTTTTTTCAAAATCCAAAATTTCTTTCAAAACATGTTCAAAAATCTAGCAATAAAGTCACGTTTATATATTTTCGACTTTCGCAACGATGGTATAGTTCCTAAACCTAAATTGGAATTTTATGCCTAGTGCAAGTCCTCATCTTATATTTTTTGTTTATCTTAAACTCAAAAATCAACTATGCAATAAAACTATTATATCAATTTCTTCTTTGCATTTCGCGATGATGGTATAAGTCTATCCCTAAAAATTCTATGCCTAGCGCAAATCATCATTTTAACTTTATTCTCCATTTATTTAATCCATAAAAGCATATGGCTTAAATCATTATGTTACACAATTATGCTTTAAAAAGAACGAAAACCTTTTCTATTTCATGTTATTATGTCAACATTCAGTTTTGCGATGATGGTATAATTCCTAGGCAATTGTTCAAATTTCTATCACACTTAGGAATTTTATGCCTAGCAGAAAATCATATTTTTAATATTTCATGCATAATATTTTCATGGACATCTGAAAACAAATCATCACCATCATCATTCTTCTCATCATCACAACACAAAAGTCTTAAGAAAGTCTCTTTAGCACCCTTTTACTTTTAGCAATATTTCTCTACTGGGATTAGCTTAATGACCTAGCGAGCGACGACTCCATGAAATGGTCATGTAACAGTGATAACGTCCTTTGAAATTATTGTTAGAAGTCACTTTATTTTTTTCATTAAATCACACCACAACAACCAATTTGTTTACATCAGATTATTTCATTTAAATTTTATGGCATGACATAAAATTATAATATTTCCAACGACATAATTACATGAATAATCAATCAACAATTAAAATATTAAAGCATCATACAACATATGCACAAGTCATATCACAAAGAGAAAATATATATATATATATATATATATATATATATATATATATATATCAAGAAATGTATGTACACCATATCAAAATGGATTGGTATGCCACAATCTATACCCTGGAATCCCTCGAGCTCTCAGCCTCATCTCTTCTCCCACCCTGAGGTGGAGGAGGTGGTCCCATCACAGTCCTTCCTGTGTGGCAGATCCTCGATGTCGATCGTGAGGATGTCCTCAATGACCCCATCCTGACCGGCTCTGCAATGCCGACTGGTAGCTATATCCTCTGGCCCTCTGGAACCAGCTAGAAGTATACTCCCTGATAGAACACGGTCTAAGCAATAGCCCACACCAACTCCCGCATGCTCGCCCCTCCACTTCGAGCCCTAAGTCGTGTAGCCTCATCCTATAGAGTCTACACCTGAGCTCATAAGCGGGTATTCTCTACTCGAAGAGCCACCATCTCGCTGCTCTCCCCCACCTCGATACCCTTGCCCTTATCGGGTGATGGTGGCCTCTCCCTCTGCTGAGAAGGGAGCCTCTCCTCCCTCCTCTCTGGATGTTATGGTCTCTCCGAAGCCTGTGGCACTCTCCAACGTCTCTCTTGAGGAGGTCATCCCTGATCCCTCCCTCTATGACTCCTCGTTGCATCGATGGCAGCCTGGTGCTGCCTCCCCATATACTGCATAATAGCGTGCATCAGAACATATGCCCTCATCATTTAAGGAGGGCATATGCCTACATACCAGGCATCATATTCATCTGCTGCTCCTACATCATCCCCATCCACTGGTTGAATGGGGGCATCGTCAGCATCCTGAATCTAGAACCATTGCATGTCTGGAGCCCTACTCAGTGTAGTGTTATCTCAGATAGTCTGGGAGTACTCGTAATCCCTGAGAGAAGGGATCCCCTACTGTAGACCAAACTGCCTCAAAAATTGATCGTAGCGGTGGAGCTCTACCTCTCCCTGCTCCATCCTCAACCAGCAAACTTGCCTAATGTGAGCCAGCTCCTGTTCATCCTCTCCCCACCCTAGATGCTCTCTCCATGGCTTCCAAGTGATCTGATCTGGGATGAGGTCATCTAGCAACCTTTGAGACATCGACATATCTATCCACCACTGTGACCCTCTTTGGAGCCACCAATAGAAAACCTAGGGTCTCTCCCAGTCCACCCTTGTCAGTGGAAGCCCTATCGGCCTTCATATCACAATGTGCTCCCAGCACCAAACCTGTAGTAGTGATGTTAGTACCAGACATAGACCTCCCTTATATATGACCTCGTAGAGGATCCTATACAAGCGGCATAGTACAAAATTGTTCCAAGCAAACCTGTAACTGTGGTCTCTCATGTCGTAGACCACATATAAGAGAAGCCACAGTAACATGCATCCACTCTGGTGGCATAGAAGTAGGCCACCCACCACCCCTATCAAAACTTGAGTCAATCGATACGCCCCAGGCATCTGCCTCAATGCCTCGATGTTCACTCTGCCCTTCTCTAGGGTGAAGCTTGGGTCACTGCACAATCGCATCATAGCATGGCCTTGATTGGCCAAAGGAGTCATAAATCGCCCATGTATGGGGATCCTCAAGATCCTCCATACATACTCTAGAGTGGGATCCATCTCCCTTGTCGGTAGCCAGAAGCAGGATGATCTCGGATACCATCTCTCTGCTAGGGACGTCAGTAGCCCCATGTCCATAGGAATCTGTGGCATTTCTGCCACATGTTGCAATCCAACCTCCGCTAGCCTGTCTCGCTCGGCCTGATCGAGCATGGCTACATCATCTCTGAGCCTCCCATATTTCCATTCTCAAATCTTTAGTAATCCTCTTTGCAAAATAAATAATAAAACAACAAAAATCATTAGTATATAATCATTAAAATCAATTAAAATTAATTTCATTTCATAAAAAAAATGATATCGCCCAGTATTGGACGATATCATCCCAAATTTAGAAAAATCATCCTTAATAGGATGAAATCATCTCCGATTCATCAATTTGGGGATTGCCCCTTATTGAACGATATCTCCCCTATTTCTCTGATTTTGTCCTCAGATGAAATCGACGATCTAGGGACGATTTCGACAGAATTGGGACGATTTCGTCCCGAAGTCGTCGACGGCCTAAAAACAGTCACGATGCCCAAAAACAATCAAAATTCAACTAAAAAATTAAATAAATCAACTTAAAAACATAATAAATCAAGTTTAGAACCTTACCCGCAACTTGCATCGGACCTCTATCGATCTATGTGCTGTTTCCACCATTTCGCCTGCATAGCTCTGAAACAGTGAAAGTGAACAGTAAAAATGAATTAGGGTTTTACCCTATTTTTATTTTTAAAAAAATAACATTTTTTTTTAATTTTGATTTTTCACGCTTTTACCTCAAACGTTTGATTTGGGTAAAAACTCGGAGGGGGCACCATAGCAAGCAGTTGTATGATTCGACCTAGAATCATCGTCTAAAAAATTGAATAAATTTTTGCTTTCTTGTAAAGCATGAAGAACTCGTCTTTAACGCATTTTCTTCGAAAAATTCGCTAAAGAGGGGGCAAAATGTAGCACCCTAAAATTGGTGCAGTTAAACCATCAATAAAAGATCAAAAATTTGAATTTTAACCCCAAAACCGCCCGTTAATCGCTCACCTCATTTTTCATGCCATTTTTAGAATTTATTTTGACAGTTGGACGATATCGTCGCCAATCTGACGATATCGTCCCAAATCGGATGAATTCATCTGGGATAGAACGTCTAGACGATTTCGTCCCAAAACAAAATTTACATAATTAGCTTCTGTTTCAACAACCTCTCCAACTCGGTCAGAAGCGTGTCTACGCGGTTGGAGATTCCTACGTTGGAGATCTCCCAAATTGGGATGATTCCCAACCTTCTAACCTCCCTCTAATCCTATATAAACTTGGGATTTTCCCAGTTTATCCCCCTGGCTAATCATTTCCCTGCAACTCTAGTTTTGTGTTGTATCATAACATCCTCGCCCCTATCATTTGCATTTGTATTTGTAGGTTTTATTGCAGGATTTTACTGTGTTTCAACCGGAGGAAGCTCGGATCGTCGCAGGCGATCCAACATGATTTCGGACGATCCTGATGATATCGGCGATGATCTCGTACGATTGCAGATGATTTCGACTACAGTATAGATTGGGGGTAACCAGAGCCCTGAGTTTACATTTTCTAACTTTTTCTCGTATTTAATTATGCATTAGATCGATTTATTTATGTTCTGCATCCTAGAGTTCACCTCATTTAGCATATTTGTATGATAAAACTTAAAATGAGTTATTAAAACAATTCATCCCATTTGATCTGCTATCTGGATTCATTATTTAAGCATATATATTGTTATTTCTATCATTTTACATCATTCTTGCAATTGCGTTTTTTATTTTTGGTGTATGTTTCTATGATTGCAGGTTTCTGACAAATTTGTCAGGTCATCGACGATCTTGTCTGATCTCAAATTATCGCCTATGATGTGGGATGATTATGTACAATTAAAGACTATCCTATCATATCCGGGATGATCTGGACTCCTACAAGCTTCAGAATCTCCATCAGACATCAAGAATCAGGTCTATTCCTCTCTATTTCATATAGTCTCTGTATTTAGGATTCATTCATGTTTGTTGTCTTTATATAAACCCAAAATTTCATATAGAATAGCTTAGATTCATTCTGGAAAACCTAGGAATATGAATGATTGAATATAAAATAAACACATCAAACCCATTCTCAACCTAGGCGTGGAAACTACCACTCAAAGTTTCCTGGTGAACCCCACCATCCATAAAAAATTCACCCTTATACCCCTCCCTTGAGATGCGCAACCTTCAAAGGGCCTCTCCTTTCGAGGTATTGTCCCATCCTTCTCGCATCCCACTTCCAGGGCATAGATCCTTTAGCCCAAAGATAAGGATGCAAAAAATTTGGGCGATACATGGGGTGTGAGCACAAAAACAACATCATCATCCCTTTCCTCACATTTAATTGTTATGGGACAATGGTTTCGATGATAAGCAATGATGAGGCAGAACATTGCCTCATACAAAGACTGCTTTTGATAACTTTTTAAACTATTTGGAACCACTTATGATATGATTTTGTACTAATTTTAGTAATATTATGCATTATATGATGATGTTTGCATATTGGAATGATAAAGTGCATATGACCTATTTTGACTAATTTATCTATGTTTTATAATCTATTTCAGCTGTATGTTTTAGTATATTTTGCATTAAATTAGAATTGTAATATGAAGGTATTGATATCTATTTTTGTGCTTCTTTCACAAGATTTTCCCACCATCTACTCACTTTGAATAATCAAAAAGGCACCAAGAACTTTGTCAACAGTTGATTGTGCAAAAAACAAGAATTTTTCCATACAAATTCTAGCCAGCTGTACATATACAACATGGCTTGGAATTTGTCCACTCTAGCTGGTGCACAAGATGGAATTAGTCTTTTGGGTACTCTTGGATATTATTTCCACCGTCACAACTATTTGCATGCACTTCTAGTGCAAGAATTGTTTCAAACCCTGTTCTGATGCCCAATATTTCATAGCAGCTCCAAAATGAACGCATAAATAATAATTTTGGTCAAAAGTGCCTTTAAATGCAACAAACGGGTAGTAAATGGTGGTTACAACTATTTAAAGGATATCCCTATCCTTTCCAACACTTGTCCTTCAACGGATGCATTCCAATAGATGAAATGGATAAGGAGTAATGGATCATATCCCTACATTCTGGAAATAGTTTTGCCACAGTTGTAATAGTCCTATATTGTAGCACAAAACCTTATCAATAATGTACCCTACTTTTATAAATAAAATGATCCCATTTGGTTTAGCATATAGGATAGAGGATATAGGTGCTAGGAGATAGAGCAGTCCAAGTGTTGTAATTGTGTACTACAACAGATCAGTAGTCTGCAGAACTTCTCCTGCATTGCTGATATGCTGAGAATGAAATAAAGGTGCAATATTTGTCATTCATGTTTGCTTCTGAGTTCAATGTGAGGATTTAATAGTGTAGAGCAAGTAATTTTGCCCTCTTTTGGTTCAAGAAGCAAGGGCCACTTCCAGGCCCAAAAGAGGGATTATTCCTGCCAGAGTTCTGCTAATTTCTTGTTACAACAAATCAACAAAAATCTATCAGCTTTTGCATTGTTAATATTAATTTAGACTCCATAGAACATGTGGCACATGAATGCATGATAGTTGAATCATCTAGGATAGAATTTAAACACAGTATTTCCTGTTTCACATTCTGCATTCTTAATCAACATTTCTAGAATTTCTTGTCAATACAGTTGGTTACAGATTCCACAACATTTATTTGTCAGTTCTTGAATTTCATCAGTTTGTTTTATTTTTGTAGGTGTGATATTTCAATTCAGAAAATTTTCATTGTTTTTATAGTAAATGCTGCAATTTCAATTTGGGTATTTCCTGTCATTTAAATTTTGTTACCTTCAATTTTTGCAATAGTCCAGGTTTCCTTTTCTGCAACTGTGTGAATTTCAATTATGCAAGGATAAGTAGGCACTCGATTTTAGTTTCTAGGAGATTAAAAAGGACACCTAACACCCCCAAACACTAATTTTTCCATGAATAAGGCCATGATCTAGATGAACTAAAAATCAGTCTGTTAACCCATGCTTTCGTATATAGCCTTGGACACCACCCTGGATTGACACATAATGATTAAATGATGAAGAGTTGATGACACTCATCATTTTTGGCACCATTTTTGGGGAAGCTTAGGTGTTGTTAGGAGAGGTCTAGCGGTCCAAAAATTGTCCTGTTTCAGGAAACAATTTTTGGAAACCTGAGGTTTAGTTCATTTAGTAAATAGGCATGAATGCATAGGCCAAGAGACGAAAGAGGAAGGTTTATCAGAACTGGCTCTTTTCCACCAAGGTGTTCTTAATGATCAGGTGAAGATCTTCTTGTGTATGAACTTCCTAAAAGACTTAAAAGAGAATCATCTTCTTCATCAACTAAAATTGCAGGATATTTGCAAGAAGAGCTCTTAGAGGCACTTGCTTCTAGACATACCCATAGGGCTGATCCATTTGAACCAGTTGAACAAATTAAAACTGAAGAAGCACCTATGGCAGAACAAGGAGAACGTGATAGGGATATTGTTGGTCATGATGCTGACAATCCTCCTGTTAGAACTTTTGAATACCCTATTCATCTGAATCCTACTCAGAATGCTCCTATGAAAACAATTTCACCCTCAGTATTGCCAATCTTTAGGGGAGTTATTTCTAAAGATCCTGATCAATTTCTATTTGAATTCAAAGTTCTATGTCAGACTTATGACTATGTCAATGACAACCAAAAATTGAAGTTATTTCCCTCTACACTTAAAGATGCAACCTTACGATGGTTTATGAGCCTTGAACCAGATTCAATCCGCACTTGGGATCAAATGGAAATTGCATTTTTGGATAAGTATCAGGAGTATTGTAGAGTGAGAAATAGGAAGGATGAGTTATTTCGGATTAGACAAGAAGAGGATGAAAACTTAGAGGATTATCTTGATAGATTTACCTTTATCCAAAAGAGATGTGGTCCTGTGGAAACTAATTTATTAAAAACCATATTTTTGAGAGGTTTGCAGGATGACTCTAGAGAAGTATTGGACTTAATGGGAAAAGGAGATATAAACCAACTTGATATTAATGATATTGTAGAGTTGTGCAAAAATTATTCCCGCACTAGGAAAAGAAGAAGGAAAAGGAATCCTGGTAATACTGATATAAAATATTTTATGGAGGAAATGGCTAACATGAAAACTGATATTCTTGTTCAATTAAATACTGCATTAGGGGAAAGGAATGCAAAATCCAATTCTTCACCACCCCTAGCTATCTATTGTCCTAGATGCAAGAATAAGCATGCCCTACATGATTGTCCTTTGGATAGAACCTCTATCTCAACTATTTGTGGTATTTATTCAAAAGAGCATAACACTGATAAGTGTCATCTCCTACCTCACCTTAAAAATGTTTTGCAAACCCAAACTAAAGAACTTAATGTTATTGGGCAGAGGCCAGGAGGTAAATTTTCACAATACCAGAATGCCCCTCGTTTTCCTATAAGTTGGGGATAAAATCCTTGGAATATGCCTTGGGTATATTCAGAACCACCTTCACAACCATGGAATCAATCTTGGTCAGCCCCTCAAGATTGGTCACATTCTTGTTGGAATCAACCATGGAATCTTGTTAATCCACCTTGGACACAGAATCAACAATCTGGGCAGAGATGGGGGCCACAATACCCATCATATCAAGGGCAGTAGAGGTATCAAGGACAGACTCAAAACCTACTGCTAGCTCCTAATCAGAACTTTCAAGGAAGAATACCACCACAACAATCACAACCAGTTAAGCAACCTCCACTTCCAGCTCAACCTATGGCTAACCCCAATAACAACAGACAAGCAACCCCTGTTTATGGAGCTGAGTCTGAAGAGACTGCTACAGTCCATGTCCTTGACTGTAGTAACATCTAGTTACATTTAGGGAAGGTTTTACCTAACCTTGCACCACCCACTATTGAAGAAATTGATGGAAAGCAAGAATTTTCAAGTCCAAAAAACCACAAACAGCAAAAATAAGGAAAAGCAAAAAGTTTACAAGGAAAAATTGAACCTACCTCAGTAGACCTTCCATATCCTAAAAGGTTTGACCACACTATCACTCCTCCTGAATCAGAATTAATCACAGAATTGAGGAAAATGTCTATCTCACTCCCTTTGTTGCAGGCAATAAAGGATGTACCTCTGATTAAGAAAACCATTCAGGAGTTGTGCATTAGGAAACCTGGCAGGAAGAAGAAAGCCTTTTCTAAGACTGTGCAAGTAGAAGGTAAGTTGGCTGACCTGCTCTCTGGAAAACTAGTACCCCCCAAATATGGTGATCCAGGGAGTCCAATAGTTACAATTATTGTTGGGTTAGTTCAAATTCCAAATGTACTTATTGATTTAGGAGCTGCAATCAACGTGATGACTAAGGAAACCATGCAAAAATTGTAGCTCAAAACCAAAAAGGGGGAGGCCCGTAAATTCAAAAAAAATCTTAGTCCTACTACCACAATTTTGGAAATGGCAGATAGGTCAGTGGCCAAACCAAATTGGAAGGAATTCTAGAGGATGTTGCCATTGAAGTGTCTTCTTGGGAATATCCTGTAGATTTCTTAGTATTGCAGCCTAGAAACTCAGCTAATGGCTATCCTATTATTCTAGGACGACCTTGGCTTGCCACTGTAGCTGCATTTATAGACTGCAGGTCAGGTGAGATGACTATTTCAAATGGTGTAGACCTAAAAAATATTTCCTTGTATCCACCAACCCAACCTTCAGCTAAATTTTTTGGACAGATATGGTATCCTTAGTCTGATGAAGAACATGAAACTATTGTCACCTTGGCCACCATTGTAGTAAAGGAACATATTGAAGAACTTAATTCACTAGAAAGAGAAATCTTTGAACATGAAACAGTTTTGGTGAAAATATTGCAAGAAGAAGGCCTTAGGGATGATCAAATTATTGTCCATCGTTTGTTATGGAAATATGAAGAACAAACTGCTAAACATATATCGTCTATTCCACTACAAGAAAGCTCCTTCACATTACCACATGGATGGCATCATCATCTTTTGACTTCTTTCACCTGTCCTATGCAAATGATCCCATCAGGTATCACATTTACACCAAAATCAAGAGTATTTCATACTCTGCAGCCACATCATTGTCCCTTAAATGCTTTAATCAATAAATATGAGGCTGTCAACTCTATTTATCTAGGGATTAAGCAGATTGAGATACAACCAGGAAAGTTTTTGAACATTAATAGTTGGTTGACTAATGAGCAAGAAGCCAAATTATTTGCTATTTTGAAGAGACATGTTCAAGCTTTTGCTTGGAGTTATAAGGACATGACTGGAATTCACCCTGATGTGTGTACACATAGAATATACATGAAAGATGTTAAACCTGTGAGACAACCTCAAAGACATTTGAACCCTAATTTGAAAGATATTGTCAAGGAAGAAATTGAAAAGCTTTTAGATGTAGGATTCATCTATCCAATATCAAATAGTAGATGGGTTTCTCCATTAGTCATTGTTCCAAAGAAAAATGGGAAAATGAGAGTGTGTGTGGATTACAGAGAGTTAAATAAGGTAACACATAAGGACCATTTCCCATTACCTTTCATAGACCAAGTATTAGACACCCTTGATGGCAAGAAATTTTTCTGTTTTCTTGATGGATTCAATGGTTATAATCAGATACAAGTTGCACCTAAAGACCAAGAGAAAACTACTTTCACATGTCCTTGGGGAACCTTTGCTTATAGGGTTCTACCTTTTGGTTTATGTAATGCTCCAACAACATTTCAAAGAGTTGTTTTGGCCATATTCTCTGATTTGACAAATGAGAGTGTAGAGATTTACATGGATGATTTCATAGTATTTGGGGATAGTTTTGAATATACTTTGGAACAACTTGAAAAAATTTTAATACGTTGTGAAACATACCATTTGTCTCTTAATATTGAGAAATGCTTCTTAATGATGGAGGAAGAGATTGTCCTTGGTCATCATATCTCCTCTTATGGGATCAAGGTTGATCCTAAAAAAGTGGAAGTCATCAAAAACCTTCCTCCTCCAAAAACTCAAACTGATGTGAGGAGTTTCTTGGGACACATTGGTTTCTACCACAGATTTATTGCCAATTTTAGTACCATAGCCAATCCAATGTTTGCATTACTAATGAAAAATTCTGAATTTTCTTGGTCTACCGAGTGTCAAAAGTCTTTTGAGGAATTAAAAGAAAAGTTAACAACTCCCCCTATATTGAGAGGACCTAATTGGGAATTGTCCTTCCATATTCAAACCGATGCTTCCAATACTGCTATTGGAGCTGCATTAGGGCAAATTGACAATGGGGAGCATTATGCCATTTATTACATCAGTAAAAACTTGACAGGAGCTGAAAAGAACTACACTACTACTGAGAAGGAATTCTTAGTTGTAGTATATGCTATTAATAAGTTTCGACACTATATCACAGGATATCAGGTATTCATTCATACAGATCATGCTGCCATTAAATACCTGATGAATAAACCTCTAGTTAGTGCAAGAATTATTCGCTAGTTAATACTATTGCAAGAATTTGATATCACTATAGTTAATAAACCAGGGAAAGCTAATGTAGTTGCAGATTTTCTATCAAGATTGCCAAATGAAGATATAGGAGAGTTGGTTGAAGATGCATTTCCTGATGAGAAACTATTTGCTATTTCTGTGTAGTCTCCATGGTTTGCAGATATAGCTAATTATTTGGCTACAAGAAAAATTCCTCTTCACTTTACTCCTAAACAAAGGAAACAATTAATCAAGCAAAGTTCTTATTTTAAATGGATAGGAGGTTTACTTTTCAAATGCAGTCCTGACCATGTTTTGCGCAGGTGCATCCGCAAGGATGAGGTATATGATATCCTATGTGCATGTCATGATGAACCTTTAGGAGGACACTATTCAATCAAGAGTACAATTCGGAAGATCTTGGGTACTGGTTATTACTGGCCATCTTTGCATAAAGATGTGAAAAATTATGTTAGACATTGTGATGCATGCCAAAGGATGGGAAAACCTACCTTCACTAGTGAAATGCCATTACAACCTCAAGTAGGAATAGAACCATTTGAGAGGTGGGGGTTAGATTTTGTAGGACCCATTGACCCTCCTTCCCAAGGGAAAGTGCATATCTTGGTATGTACTGACTATGTAACCAAATGGGTAGAAGCCCATGCTTTTAAGCATGCTCGAGAAGAAAAAGTTGTTGATTTCCTGTATTCACATATTTTCCTACGTTTTGGGGCCCCACAATCCATCACCACATATCAAGGACCTCAATTTACTTCAAGATTTGTTGAAGCCTTCACTCAACTATATGAAATCAAGCACAGGAAATCCTCACCTTATCATCCATAAGCCAATGGTCAAGTTGAAGTGACAAATAGGGAACTAGAGAGAATCTTAACCAAAACCATAGCTTCCCATAGGAGGAATTGGATGGACAAACTACCTAAAGCAATTTGGGCTTACAACACTACTTGGAAATCCACTACTGGATTCACACCATATGAATTGGTTTATGGTAAAAAGCCTCTTTTGCCTATTGAATTTGAGTTATTGACTCTTCAAAATGCTTTGGATGTAGGTATTGATTTGTCACAGGCACAAATAGAATGAATTATGTAGCTCAATGCATTGGATGAGCTACGAAGGGATGCATTGCACCAGACTGAGATGATCCAAGCACAACAAAAATTGTGGCATGATAGTCACATTCAACAGAGGAAGTTTCAGCAAGGCGATTGGGCTTTGTTGTTTGACTCACGATATGAAGACTATCCTGGCAAGTTGTAGACTCGATGGCTCGGACCTTATCAGGTTGAGGAGGTATTTACAAATGGAGATGTACATCTTTCACCAATAGATGATTCAAGAAGGAATATGGTGGTTAACGGTCATCGTATTTGGATATATCACAAACCGTTAACCAAGGAGGAGTTTCTCAAGCAAGTAGGAAACTTGGATGTATCAGTATTAGAAGAAACCACTTCTTCCAATATGGACTCAATCAAGTGACATGAACCAAAATATATAAAAAAAAATAAAAAAATATATAAATAATAATAATCAGAATGTGAAAACCTCTTTGAGGCACATCTGAATTGGGCTTACATGAAAACCAGTTTTTTCGGCATGTTTGCCTCATAGACCAGCCACCATTCCATCCATTCTCACCATTGTTTGACTATTTACCATTCCATTCATTCTCACCTCTGTTTAATTGTTTTTCAGATTGCACCTGTTGCACTCTATGAGGAGTTAGCTTAAAATTGGTATAAAACAGCATTTTTACAAAATGTAGATAGAATGGTTTCTTCAGGTATGTGCCTTTTCTATTTTAATACTGTAAATATTTATTATGTAGTGTATGATATCCCTAGTTAGTATAAAGTATACATAAGATAGAAAATGCTTTTCAAATGCATTTGAATGGTACTGCTCTAGAATGAACCTGCTGCACATAATAGTTTCGAAATAAGAGAGCTTTGGAATTAGCTTTGAAATGAATAAGGGTATATGCTCTGGAATGAATCATACGATAAAACATTTTTTTTTTTTTATAGCAAAAAACCCCTTGTGGGGCCAACTTGGTCTAGGAGACCACGAACAGGGGGTTCTACACCGTCAAAGTCACCCGAGGGTCGCACCCAGCCCTGCCCGCACCAACATTATTAATTTTGATTTTGGGTAACCAATTCAGCTTTTTGGTAGGGTGGAGATTCAAACCTGGGACCTCCCTTGGAGGATTGCCCTCTCCTCTCCAAATCACCTACAACACCTGGGTCATACGATAAAACCTATTGGAATGAATTAACAAAAGGTTAATTCATCAATCTTCGAAATCATCCAATTAAAAAGTCAAAATTAAGTTAATTTTTCTATGGATTCCTAAGTCTTTGCACCAATTGGGTTGGAAATAGCACTTGGATCGCAGGTTTCAAGTACGATTTCCAAGGCAAAATTTTGAGGAGGGCATAAATTTTCAAATACTACAACACGTGACCACTTGGCACATGATTCAAAATCTGTTTAAAATAAGAACTTTTGTAAATAATGCCATGTCACTCCCGATAGCTATAACATGTAGTAAAAATTAATGATGACTTATGCATGCAATGACTTACCGACACGTTCCCATTTCACGTTACTAGCACAATTTGAAATCGTTCTGGCACTGCATCTATTTACTCCTCATCCTCGAGCATTACCATTGACAAACTTAAGCATTCCAAAAATTGAAAAAAAAAACTACCCTGCTGTTCAAAATTTGTAGGTCTAATATACTCTGCACATAGAAAATTGACAATGGGAGGACAGAAAAATAAAATTAAACCAGACAATATAGACAATTTGCAGAAATATGAGGAGTCCATGCAAATTCTTACAAAATGAGGATTTTTGCTCTTTTCGCATAAATTTGATGGGCATTCAGAACCATAGGACCTCCACCAATGAGCACTATACTCTAATGAGGGATGACAGAGTAAGAAAACTGTATCTAGAGAACTTGCAAAAATGCATAGATGGTTTTCAAACTTTTTGTGCAGCATCATTTGTTGATGCTTTGTTAGCCTATAAAAGCAGATGGGGAGAGCTACCTATATAACTACAGAAAAGAGAAACCATCTCTCCAAATAACCTGATGTGGTCTAGAAGAAGGGCAGAATGTATAATCCATACCATATTTGAGGTAAAGGAGTAATGGATTGGTCTCAGGTACAATAATCCAACAATCATCACCCTTGTTCCATATTTCTTTGATAATGACCCTCAATCAGACAATCAATTCTAGGAGTGGCTCATGGAGATCAAAGAGCACAAAAGATATTACAAGATTGGAGGTAGACTATGGAAATATGTTGAGCGCTATCTTGACATAGACCTTTGTGTTGTTGTAGCAAAACAGAATGTATGAGGACATGCATTGCAATAGGTTGGGGGTAATTGATGAGGCAGAACATTGCCTCATACAAAGACTACTTTTGACAACTTTTTAAACTATTTGGAACCACTTATGATATGATTTTGTACTAATTTTAATGATATTATGCATTATATGATTATTTTTACATATTGGAATGAAAAAGTGCATATGACCTGTTTTGACTGTTTATCTATGTTTTATAATCTATTTCAGTTGTATTATTTAGTATATTTTGCATTAAATTAATGTTGTAATACTGCTATCTATTTGGTTTTATGCTTATTTCATAAGCTTTTCCCACCGTATACTCACTTTGAATAGTCAAAAAGGTGCCAGGCACTTTGTCAACAATTGACTGTGTAGAAAAAAGGAATTTTTCCATATAAATTCCAGCCAGCTATACATATACATCATGGATTGGAATTTGTCCACTCTAGCTAGTGCACAAGATGGAATTAGTCTTCTGGGAACTCTTGGAGATTATTTCCACCATCACAACTGTTCGCATGTGCTTCTGGTGCAAGAATTGTTGCAAACCTTGTTCTGCTACCTAATATTTTGGAGTAGCTCCGAAATGAGCGCAGAAACAACAATTTTGGTCAAACATGCCTTTAAATGCAACAAACAGGTAGTAAATGGTGGTTACAGGTTTTTAAAGGATATCCCTATCCTTTCCAACACTTGTCCTTCAACATATGTATTCTAGCAGATGAAATGGATGAGTAATGGATCATATCCCTTCATTCTGGAAATAGTTTTGACACAGTTGTAACAGTCCTATATTGTAGCACAAAACCTTATCAATAATGTACCCTAATTGTATAAATAAAATGCTTCTATTTGGTTGAGCATATAGGAGTATATAGGTGCTAGGATATAGAGCAATCCAAGTGTTGTAATTGTGTACTACAACAGATCAGCAATCTGCAGAACTTCTCCTGCACTGTTGATATGCTAAGAATTAAATAAAGGTGCAATATTTGTCATTCATGTTTGCTTCTAAGTTCAGTGTGAGGATTTAATAGTGTAGAGCAAGTACTTTTGCCATATTTTGGTTCAGGAAGCAAGGGCCACTTCTAGGCCTAGAAGAGGGATTATTCCTGCCAAAGTTCTGCTAATTTCTTACTGCAGCAAATCATCAGAAATCTATCAGCTTTTGCATTGTTAATATTAATTTAGACTCCATAGAACATGTGGCACATGAATGCAAGATAGTTGAATCATCTATGATAGAATTTAAACACAATATTTCCTGTTTCACATTCTACATTCTTAATCAACATTTCCATAATTTCTTGTCAATACAGTTGGTTACATATTCTGCAACATTTATTTGTCAGTTCTTGAATTTCATCAGTTTGTTTTATTTTTGTAGGTGTGATATTTCAATTCAAAAAAATTTCATTGTTTTTATAGTAAATGCTGCAATTTCAATTTGGGTATTTCCTGTCATTTAAATTATGTTACCTTCAATTTTTGCAATAGTCCAGGTTTCCTTTTCTGCAACTGTGTGAATTTCAATTATGCAAGGATAAGTAGGCACTCATTTTTAGTTTCTAGGAGATTAAAAGGGACACCTGACACCCCCAAATACTAACTATTCCATGAATAAGACCATGATCTAGATGAACTAAAAATTAGTCTATTAACCCTTGCTTTCGTATATAGCCTTGGACACCGCCCTGGATTGACACATAATGATTAAATGATGAAGATTTGACAATACTCATCATTTTTTGCACCATTTTCGAGGAATATTAGGTGTTGTTAGGAGAGGTCTAGTAGTCCAGAAATTGTCATATTTTAGGAAATAATTTTTGGAAAACAGAGGTTTAGTTCATCTAGTAAATAGGCATGAATGCATAGGCCAAAAGATGAAAGAGGAAGTTTTATCATAACTGGATCTTTTCCAGCAAGGAGTTGTTCGCAATCAGGTGAAGATCTATCTATGTATGAACTTCCTAAAATACTTAAAAGAGAATCATATTCTTCATCAACTAAAATTGTAGGATCTTTGCAAGAAGAGCTCTTAGAGGTACTTGCTTCTAGACATACCCATAGGGCTGATCCATATGAACCAGTTGAACAAATTAAAACTGAAGAAGCACCTATGGCAGAACAAGGAGAATGTGATAGGGATATTTTTGGTCATGATGCTGACAATCCTCCTGTTAGAACTTTTGAATACCCTATTCATCTGAATCTTACTCAGAATGCTCCTATGAAAACATTTTCACCCTTAGTATTGCCAATGTTTAGGGGAGTTGTTTCTAAAGATCCTGATCAATTTCTGTTTGAATTTAAATTTCTATGTCAAACTTATGACTATGTCAATGACAACCAAAAATTTAAGTTATTTCCCTCTATACTTAAATATGCAGCCTTATGATGGTTTATGAGCCTTGAACCAGATTCAATCCGCACTTGGGATCAAACGAAAACTGCATTTTTGGATAAGTATCATGAGTATTGTAGAGTGAGAAATAGGAAGGATGAGTTATTTCGGATTAGACAAGAAGAGGATGAAAATTTAGAGGATTATCTTGATATATTTACCTTTATCCAAAAGAGATGTGGTCCTGTGGAAACTAATTTATTAAAAAACATATTTTTGAGAGGTTTGCAGGATGATTATAGAGAAGTATTATACTTAATGGGAAAAGGAGATATAAACTAGCTTGATATTAATGATATTGTAGAGTTGTGCAGAAATTATTTCTACACTAGGCAAAGAAGAAGGAAAATGAATCCTAGTAATACTGATATAAAAGATTGTATGGATGAAATGGCTAACATGAAAACTAATATTCTCGTTCAATTAAACACTACATTAGGGGAAAGGAATGCAAAATCTAATTCTTCACCACCCCTATCTATCTATTATCCTAGATGCATGAATAAGAATGCCCTAAATGATTATCCTTTGGATAGAACCTATATCTCAACTATTTGTGGCATTTTTTCAAAAGAGCATAACACTGATAAGTGACATCTCCTACCTCACCTTAGAAATGTTTTGCAAACCCAAACTAAATAACTTAATGTTATTGGGCAGAGACCAGGAGGTAAATTTTCACAATACCAGAATGCCCCTCATTTTCCTACAAGTTGGGGATAAAATACTTGGAATATTCCTTGGATATATTCATAACCACCTTCACAACCATGGAATTAATCTTGGTTAGCCCCTCAAGTCTAGTCACATTCTGGTTGGAATCAACCATGGAATCCTATTAATCCACCTTGGACACAGAATCAACAATCTGAGCAGAGATGGGGGCCACAATACCCATCATATCAAGGGCATCAGAGGTATCAAGGATAGATTCAAAACCTGCTGCCAGCTCCTAATCATAACTTTCAAGGAATAATGGCACCACAACATTCACAACCAGTTAAGCAACCTCCACTTCCAGCTCAACCTGTGGCTAACCCCAATAAAAATAGATAAGCAATCCCTTTCTATGGATTTGAGTCTAAAGAGACTATTGTAGTCCATGTCCTTGACTGTAGTAACATCTAGTTACATTCAGGGAATATTTTACCTGATCCTGCACCACCTACTATTGAAAAATTTTATGGAAAGTAAGAATTTTCAAGTCCAGAAAAAACCACAAACAAAGCAAAAAGAAGGAAAAATAGAAAGTTTACAAGGAAAATTTGAACCTGCCTCAGTAGACCTTCCATATCCTGAAAGGTTTAACCACACTATCACTCCTCCTGAATCAGAATTAATCATAGAATTGAGGAAAATGTCTATCTCGCTCCCTTTTTTGCAGGCAATAAAGGATGTACCTCTGATTAAGAAAACAATTTAGGAGTTGTGCATTAGGAAACCTGGCAGGAAGAAGAAAGACTTTCCTAATACTGTGCAAGTGGAAGGTAAGTTGGCTGACTTGCTCTTTGGAAAACTAGTACCCCCAAAATATGGTGATCCAGGGAGTCTAGTAGTTACAATTATTGTTGGGTTAGTTCAAATTCCAAATGTACTTATTGATTTAGGAGCTGCAATCAATGTGATGACTAAGAAAACCATGCAAAAATTGTAGCTCAAAAATCTTAATCCTACTACCGCAATTTTGAAAATGGCAGATAGGTCAGTGGCCAAACTAGAAGGAATTCTGGAGGATGTTGCCATTGAAGTATCTTCTTGGGAATATCCTATATATTTCTTAATATTGCAGCATAGAAACTCAGCTAATGCCTATCCTATGATTCTAGGACGACATTGGCTTGCCACTACAGCTGCATTTATAGACTTCAGGTCAGGTGAGATGACTATTTCAAATGGTGTAGACCTGAAAAATATTTCCTTGTATCCACTAGCACAACCTTCAGCCAAATATTTTAGACATATATGGTATCCTCAATCTGATGAAGAACAGGAAACTATTGTCACCTTGGCCACCGTTGTAGTAAAGGAACATATTGAAGAACTTAATTCACCAGAAAGAGAAATATTTGAACATGAAACAGTTTTGGTGAAAATAATGCAAGAAGAAGACCTTAGGGATGATCAAATTCTTTTCCATCGTTTGTTATGGAAATATGAAGAACAAATTGTTGAACATATATCGCCTATTCCACTACAAGAAAGATACTCACATTGCCACATGGATGGCATCATCATATTTTGACTTCTTTTACCTATCCTATGCAAATGATCCCATCAGGTATCACATTTACACCAAAATTAAGAGTATTTCATACTCTGCAACCACATCATTGTCCCTTAAATGCTTTAATCAGTAAATATGAGGTTGTCAACTCTGTTTATCCAGGGATTAAGCAGATTGAGATACATCCAGGAAATTTTTTGAACATTAATAGTTGGTTGACTAATGAGCAAGAATCCAAATTATTTTTTATTTTGAAGAGACATGTTTAGGCTTTTGCTTGGAGTTATAAGGACATGATTGGCATTCACCTTGATGTGTGTACACATAGGATATACACGGAAGATTTTAAACCTGTGATACAACCTCAAAGACATTTAAACCCTGATTTGAAATATATTATCAAGGAAGAAATTGAAAAGCTTTTAGATGTAGGATTCATCTATCCAATATCAGATAGTAGATGGGTTTCTCCATTAGTCATTGTTCCAAATAAAAATAGGAATATGAGAGTGTGTGTGGATTACAAATAGTTAAATAAGGTAACACATAAGGACCATTTCCCATTACCTTTCATAGACTAAGTATTAGACACCCTTGCTAGAAAGAAATTTTTTTGTTTTCTTGATGGATTCAGTGGTTATAATCAGATACAAGTTGCACCTGAAGACCAAGATAAAACTACTTTCACATGTCCTTGGGGAACCTTTGCTTATAGGGTTCTATCTTTTGGTTTATGTAATGCTCCAGCAACATTTCAAAGAGTTGTTTTGGCCATATTGTTTGATTTGACAAATGAGAGTGTAGATATTTACATGGATGATTTCATAGTATTTGGGGATAGTTTTGAATATACTTTGGAATAGCTTGAAAAAGTTTTAATACGTTGTGAAACATACCATTTGTCTCTTAATCCTGATAAATGCTTCTTAATGATGGAGGAAGGGATTGTCCTTGGTCATCATATCTCCTCTTATGGGATCAAGGTTGATCCTAAAAAGGTGGAAGTCATAAAAAACCTTCCTCCTCCAAAAATTCAAACTGATGTGAGGAGTTTCTTGGGACACATTGGTTTCTACCGCAGATTTATTGCCAATTTTAGTATAATAGCCAATTCAATGTTTGCATTACTAATGAAAATTATAAATTTTCTTGGTCTACTGAGTGTCAAAAGTCTTTTGAGGAATTAAAATAAAAGTTAACAACTCCCCATGTATTGAGAGGACCTAATTGGGAATTGTCCTTCCATATTCAAACTGATGCTTCCAATACTGCTATTGGAGCTGCATTAGGGCAAATTGACAATGGGTAGCATTATGTCATTTATTACATTAGTAAAAACTTAATAGGAGCTAAAAATAACTACACTACCACTAAGAAGGAATTCTTAGTTGTAGTATATGCTATTAATAATTTTTGACACTATATCACAGGATATCAGGTATTCATTCATACAGATCATACTGCCATTAAATACCTGATGAATAAACCTCTGGTTAGTGCAATAATTATTCGTTGGTTAATACTATTGCAAGAATTTGATATCACTATAGTTAATAAACCAGAGAAAGCTAATGTAGTTGCAGATTTTCTGTCAAGATTGCCAAATGAAGATACATGAGAGTTGGTTGAAGATGCATATGAGAAATTGTTTGTTATTTATGTGCAGTCTCCATGGTTTGTAGATATAGCTAATTATTTGGCTACAAGAAAAAATCCTCTTCAGTTTACTCCTAAACAAAGGAAATAGTTAATCAAGCAAATTTCTTCTTTTAAATGGATAGGAGGTTTACTTTTCAAATGCAGTCCTGACCATGTTTGCGCAGGTGCATCCGTAAGGATGAGGTATATTATATCCTACAGATATGTCATGATGAACCTTTAGGAGGACACTATTCATTCAAGAGTACAATTTGAAAGATCTTGGGTAATGGTTATTACTTGCCATCTTTACATAAAGATGTGAAAAAATATGTTAGACATTGTGATGCGTGCCAAAGGATGGGAAAACCTACCTTCACTAGTGAAATGCGATTACAACCTCAAGTAGGAACAAAACCATTTGAGAGGTGGGGGTTAGATTTTGTAAGACCCATTGACCCTCCTTCCCAAGGGAAAGTGCATATATTGGTATGTACTGACTATGTAACCAAATGGGTAGAAGCTCGTGCTTTTACGCATGCTCGAGAAGAAAAAGTTGTTGATTTTCTATATTCACAAATTTTTCTTGCATTTTGGGGCCCCACAATCCATCACCATAGATCAGGGACTTTAGTTTATTTCAAGAGTTGTTGAAGCCTTCACTCAACTATATGAAATAAAGCATAGGAAATACTCACCTTATCATCCACAAGCCAATGGTCAGGTTGAAGTAACAAATAGGGAAATAGAGAGAATCTTAATCAAAACCATAACTTCCCATAGCAATAATTGGATGGATAAACTACCTGAAGCAATTTGGGCTTACAACACTACTAGGAAATCCACTACTGGATTCACACCATATGAATTGTTTAATGGTAAAAAGTCTCTTTTGCCTATTGAATTTGAGTTATTGACTCTTCGAACTGCTTTGGATGTAGGTATTGATTTATCGTAGGCACAAACGGACTAAATTTTGTAGCTCAATGCATTGGATGAGCTACGGATGGATGCATTGCACCAGACTGAGATGATCCAAGCACAACAAAAATTGTGGCATGATAATCACATAAGTAGAGGAAGTTTCAGCAAGGTGATTGGACTCTGTTGTTTGACTCACGATATGAAGACTATCCTGGCAAGTTGTAGACTCAGTGGCTCAGACCTTATCAGGTTGAGGAGGTATTTGCAAATGGAGTTGTACATCTTTCACCAATAGATGATTCAAGAAGGTAGATTGTGGTTAACGGTCATCGTCTTCGAATATGTCACAAACCATTAACCAAGGAGGAGTTTCTCAAGCAAGTAGGAAACTTAGATGTATCAGTATTGGAAGAAACCACTTCTTCCAATATGGACTCAATCAAGTGACATGAACCAAAATATAAAAAAATATATAAATAAATAAATAATTTAGAATGTGAAAACCTCTTTGAGGCACATCTGAATTGGGCTTACATGAAAACTAGTTTTTTCGACATGTTTGCCTCACAGACCCACCACCATTCCATCCATTCTCACCATTGTTTCACTATTTACCATTCCATTCATTCTCACCTCTGTTTCATTTTTTCAGATTGCACCTATTACACTCTATGAGGAATCATCTTAAAATCAGCAGAAAACAACATTTGTACAAAATGTAGATAGAATGATTTCTTCAAGTATGTGTCTTTTCTATTTTAAAATTGTAAATATTTATTATGTAGTGTATGATATCCCTAGTTAGTATAAAACATGCATAAGGTCTGGTTCCATAAAGTTATCAAGATAGTATAAGACAAAAAAGGTTTTTCAAATGCATTTGAATGGTACTGCTCTAGAATGAACCTGCTACACATAACAGTTTCGAAATAAGGGATATTTGGAATTAGATTTGGAATGAATAAGGATATATGCTCTGGAATGAATCATACAATAAAACCTATTGGAATGAATTAACAAAAGGTTAATTCATCAATCTTCGGAATCATCCAATTGAAAAGTCAAAATTAAGTTAATTTTTCTATGGATTCCTAAGTCTTTGCACCAATTGGGTTGGAAATAGCACTTGGATAGCAGGTTTCAAGTATGAGTTCCAAGGCAGAATTTTGAGGAGGGCATAAGGTTTCAAATACTACAACACGTGACCACTTGGCACATGATTCAAAATCTGTTTAAAATAATAACTTTCATAAATAATGCCATGTCACTCCCGATAGCTATAATATGCAGTAAAAATTAATGATGACTTATACGTGCAATGACTTGTCGACACGTTCCCATTTCACGTTCCTAGCATGATTTTAAATCATTCTGGCATTGCATCTATTTACTCCTCATCCTCGAGCATTACCATTGACAAACATAAGCATTCTAAAAATTGAAAAAAAAACTACCCTGTTGTTCAAAATTTGTAGGCCTGATATACTCTGCACACAAAAAATTGACAATGGGAGGACAAAATAATAAAATTGAACCAAAAAATATAGAGAATTTGCAAAAATATGAGGATTCCATGCGAATTCTTACAAAAGGAGGATTTATACCCTTTTTGCGCAAATTCGATGGGCATTCAGAACCATAGGACCTCCACCAATGAACACTATACTCTAATGAGGGATGACAGAGTAAGAAAAATGTATCTGGGGAACTTGCAGAAATGCATAGATGGTTTTCAAACTTTTTGTGCAGCATCATTTGTTGATGCTTTGTCAGCCTGCAAAATAATATGGGGAGAGCTACCTATATCACTACAAAAAAGAGAACCCATCTCTCCAAATAACCTGATGTGGTCTAGAAGAAGGGTAGAATGTATAATCCATACCATATTTGAGGTAAAGGAGCAATGGATAGGTCTCAGGTACAAAAATCCAACAATCATCACCCCTGCTCCATATTTCTTTCATAATGACCCTCAATCAGATGATCAATTCCAAGAGTGGTTGAGGGAGATCAAAGAGCATAAAATATATTACAAGATTGGAGGCATACTATGGAAATATTTTGAGCGCTATCTTGACATAGATCTTTGTGCTGATGTAGCACAACAGAATGCATGAGGACATGCATTGCAATAGGTTGGGGGGAAATGATGAGGTCAAAAATTGCCTCATACAAATACTGCTTTTGATAACTTTTTAAACTATTTGGAACCACTTATGATATGATTTTGTACTAATTTTAGTGATATTATGCATTATATGATGATGTTTGCATATTGGAATGATAAAGTGCATATGACTTGTTTTGACTGTTTATCTATGTTTTATAATCTATTTCAGTTGTATTATTTAGTATATTTTACATTAAATTAATGTTGCAATACTGCTATCTATTTGATTTTATGCTTATTTCACAAGATTTTCCCACTGTCTACTCACTTTGAATAGTCAAAAAGGTGCCAAGCACTTTGTCAATAGTTGACTATGCAAAAAACATGAATTTTTCCATACAAATTCTAGCCAACTGTACATATACAACATGGCTTGGAATTTGTCCACTCTAGCTAGTGCACAAGATGGAATTAGTCTTCTGGGAACTCTTGGATATTATTTCCATCGTCACAACTATTTGCATATGCTTATGGTGCAAGAATTGTTGCAAACCCTATTCTGTTGCCTAATATTTCGGAGCAGCTCCGGAATGAGCGCAAAAACAATAGTTTTGGTCAAAAGTGCATTTAAATGCAACAAAGGGGTAGTAAATGGTATTTACAAGTGTTTAAAGTATATCCCTACCCTTTCCAACACTTGTCCTTCAACAAATGCATTACAGCAGATGAAATGGATAAGGATTAATGGATCATATCCCTATATTCTGGAAATAGTTTTGCCACAAGTAACAATCCTATATTATAGCACAAAACCTTATCAATAATGTACCCTACTTGTATAAATAAAATGCTCCCATTTGGTTGAGCATATAGGAGGATATAGGTGCTAGGATATAGAGCATTCCAAGTGTTGTAATTGTGTACTACAGTAGATCAGTAATCTACAGAACTTCTCATGCACTGCTGATATGCTAAGAATTAAATAAAGATGTAATATTTGTCATTCATGTTTGCTTCTGAGTTTAGTATGAGGATTTAATAGTGTAGAGTAAGTACTTTTTACCTCTTTTGGTTCATGAAGCAATGGCCACTTCCAGGCCTAGAAGAGGGATTAATCTTGCCATAATTCTGCTAATTTTTTGCTGTAGCAAATCAGCAGAAATTTGTCAGCTTTTGCATGGTTAATATTAATTTAGACTCCATAGAACATGTGGCACATGATTGCATGATAGTTGAATCATCTAGGATAGAATTTAAACATAGTATATCATGTTTCACATTCTGCATTCTTAATCAGAATTTCCCAAATTTCTTGTCAATACAGTTGGTTACATATTCCACAACATTTATTTGTCAGTTCTTGAATTTCATTAGTTTGTTTTATTTATGCAGGTGTGATATTTCAGTTCAAAAAAAATTCATTGTTTTTATAGTAAATGCTACAATTTCAATTTGGGTATTTCTTGTCATTTAAATTGTGTTAACTTAAATTTTTGCAATAGTCTAGGTTTCCTTTTCTACAACTGTGTGAATTTCAATTATGCAAGGATAAGTAGGCACTCAGTTTTAGTTTCTAGGAGATTAAAAGGGACACCTGACACCCCCAATCACTAATTATTCCATGAATAAGGCCTTGATCTAGATGAACTAAAAAATAGTTTGTTAATCCCTGCTATCGTATATAGCCTTGGACACCACCCTGGATTGACACATAATGATTAAATGATGAAGAGTTGACGACACTCATCAAGCAACACTTGGTCTTCTCCATGCCCTTAATAGTTTCCCTTGATGAAGATATTCTTTAGTGCATTCCTTCGAGGTTACGATTATCACATTTAGAATTATTAGAGAAGGTGCCCTTTGTTAGAGGTCCATCTCTTGCTATTTTATTATCACCCTATTAATATTTAGGATTTAAATATTCTCGGCTTAGATGGATGTGCTTTTGGGTGTTCTTCTCCTCTTATGACCTATATCACTCTCTTGTTGCATGTTTTAGGGTGGACCTTATAAGGGCCAAGAAATCTCAAAGCATAGCAAAGGATTTGCAATTTGGAATCTCCAAGATGCTATAATTCTAGTAGTCCTTTGAGTTTCAATCTCTTCTTGAGGAAGAAGGGGCCTTCATGGTTGCATTCTCGCTTGGATACCTCAAGCCACCCCATATTTTTCCTCCATGTAACTCAGTTCGATTCTTGGAAGTCACTAACTAATGAAAAATTACGACCTCACTAGGGAAACACAACCTCATCCTTTGCATTGGGTGCCTACCCCATACTTATGTGGTCGAAGGTCATGCTAGAACTAGCATCCTAAAATTTTGTAACTCAACACTTCCTTTTGTAGGCTAGGGGTAATTTATCCTCAAGTTGGGTCAACTCTTCTTCTTTCATCAAGTATTTTGTGGGTAGATCCTCTTTGTATTTATACTAGGTCATATTTTGAAGGTGTCTTAGTAATGGATTTTGTTTATTAGGCCTTTCATGCCTAGCTAGTTCTTTGGTATCCTCTCAACTCCAGGTCTAGGCACCTAGGAATATAGTCTTTGGGTAGTACTAATAATTTTACCACCAAGTCCTTTGTTCGATCATATTGCTTCCTTTCCAGTTAGACACAAGTTGATTTTGATGCATCTACCACCACTTTTGGTAAGGTAGATGTGATGAGCATGGGATAAATTAAGCAAATTTGGATCAAACTACCCCCACACATTAGGATTATATGGAAAGGCTTTGCTTTGATTTGTGTGGAAAAATCTCTCATCCTTCCCTTGCTCTTCCCAAGGATTTTGATTGTAGTCAAGGTTTGACTCCTCCCACTATTGGCTTGGAAAATTTCAAGAGGACCTGGGTATCGAAACCATGGTCTATGAAGTATTTAGTGGTTGTAGCTCTAGGATAATAGTGATGGTGGATACCCCTTTTGGTCCAGTCATCCTGCTTCCCTTGAAAATTTTTGTGGCTTTGGATTTGGTTGCTCTTTCAGAGTTTACTTAGCTCTAGTATTTGTTGAGCGGTGTCCCATCTATCTAGTTGTTTGTCATGCGTGCTCTGCTTTCTTCATATGTGACCAAGACTTGCTTTGAGGATATGATTTTTAAGGATTAAAATATCTAGTAGTAGTTTGATTGGTAATGGACCAGTGCTATGGGTATCTCTCTCATTTGCATCCCTATTAAATACTATAAACTTTTCTCAGGTTGATGACAAAGATACACCCCCAAAATTAGTTGATTGTTCATAACTATATGCCCTTGAAGGTGTAGGCCTATTTCTAAAAATAGATAAAAATTGGATTGTCTCATTGCCTTCTTAGGATGAGTAGCTCCTTAGAGAGTGCCTAAAATTTCCTCCTCATTTCATCCATTCTAGCTTTAGATAGGGAATTTAGGGCTAATAGGAATGGGGAAGGTGAATAAAATAGATCTATGGGGAATGAGAGGTGGAAAGTAGTGGGTTGCTTAGTGGGAGATGATGGGTACATGGGCTGTGGAAATAAAGGAATTAGGGGTCTTAGAGGTAGCCTACCTATATTATGAGGTTATTTTTTTCATGGATGACTATTTGATAGGTTTTTGGTAAGGACTTCCCTCCTCAAATTTTAATCATCATGGCAATATCTAAATTGAAGAACTTGAGGTAGAAAATAAATGCCTTACTCAGGGGAGGTCTGATAGCATTTAGTATTTTATACTAGGTTTTGTGAAATTGGGTATTGAAACCTTCCATTGCCTCCATGTGAGCTAGTTTGATATTCATGATGTGTTCTAATAGTGAGGCTCCATTTTCCTTCTTCCCAAATCTATCTATTAGCTGGGTAGCTAGCTGGTCCCTAAGATCAAATTCATGCCCTTGTTCACAAACCCTTTTATTGATATATTGTTTAAACACTACTAAGGAAAGACACCTTGAAGTTGGATTAAACACCCAAGCAACACAGATAGTAAATACTCAAATGCTTTAGTCAAAAACTAATCTTCAAGGTAGTCAGACACTTTTCTATAAAATTAGCTAAGTCTCAAAGAAGATTGTGGAATTGTGCAAGTCCAAAATTAAATAATTTCAAACTTTTTCAAGCAATGACATCAACAAAGTGCTCCAAAAGTCAAAAATCATGCTAACATGCATAATATGGAATAAACATAAATTTTTGAAAAGTCAAAGCAATGCAACATCAACATTAATCATAACTTGGCACAAGGCCAAAATTGAGTAATTTCAAACTTTTTTCAAACAATGGCATCAACATATTTGCCATAGAGTACAAAAATGTGCAAAATGTTCTAGAGTGGAAACAATCAAGCTTCCAAAGAAAAAGCACCATGAAGGTCCAAAATGCATAAGATTAGAAGACCAAAGCACTAGCCAAGAACGTACAAAATTGGGTTTTATCAAGTGGTGACATCATCAATCCACCCCAAAAGTCTAGATTTGGTTTAGAAGACCCTACAAGCAATTGAAAGGCCCAATATATTCATAAATCCAACTTTAATATGCACCAACCTAGAACATCTCTTTCAAAGCTACTACCTTGATGCCTTACAATTGTTCAAGCCAAGGCCATTGAAGATTGAGAACAATATCTCTGAAAGACAGATGTAGGAACTCAACCATTTCTAATAGAAGATAAATGAAAATCCATGGACCAAATTGCAAATATATTTGTAGCCATGGAATTTTGACACACTTTCAAAATTCCTAAACTCCCTAGTAAAATATTTTCCCTCCTCAGTAACATAGCTTCCCCCCTTTAGCTAGCCACCTCAATTTTTGTGCTCATTAAAGCCTACCCTTATTCTTCTCCCCTTTTATCATGAATTTGGATGATTTCGACAAATTCAGAACGGTCCAAATTTATGCAAATCAAACGTGCACCTAAAATTGGTGGATTGTTTGGATTTTATGTCCAATCCTAGCAAACTTGGATTTCTCATGAATTTGGAACCGCCCAAATTCACCTAGATTGGAAAATTTCTAAAAAATTCCCTAACAAACCTAACCTATCTTCGTCCTCCTCAATTCTTTCTTAATTGGTCATGGTTCTTAAAATCTATAGGTGAGTCTCAGAGAAAGGTAATGATGATTTTGCAAGAAATTCAGGTGGAGAAGAGCTTTTCATGCATTTGTTGCAGGTTTTCTAAAGAGATATCACCATCCCATCATCATTCCAAATATTAGCACAGACAAAAATGAGTATTATTGATCCATGTATTTTTATTCATAGCATGTATTCATTAATTTTTAGGTTTTAGATGAATTCAGGAGCATTCGAATTCGCTGAAGGACTTCTAAAATTACTTGGCAATTTTCTAGTTCTAGTCGTTGCAGGTTTGAATAGATTCGAAACCTTTCGAATTCACTAGGAGTGTCCAAATTTGCATAGACACATGTTGGGGGTAAAATCCTGGCTTCAGGTTTATTATAGTGGTTTATGTTTTGCATTTTAGTCCTTATAAGACTTATCCCTTGCTACATTTTATATTGCTTACTATTTTTCTTATCAAATACATATATTTTTGCATTAGATCTAGAAATCATATTTTTTTACTACGGTTTACTGAAGGAACCAAGGGGATGTTACTACCACGTCACTAATGCAATGGCTTAAGTAGATACCTCACCACTAATCACAAATTATAGCATTTTATTATTAAATTACAGGATCTGAACAAATTCGGATAGCTACTTTGTGTTTTCGAATTTATTTTCAGAGATCTGAATTTACCCTGTGCTTTCGAATTCGCTCTGACAAATATGAATCCATATGATAGTAAACATATGGATCAGGTAAGGATCTAATTATGAATTTCTTTTAGTTTTCCATACTTTAATTTTGTACTATTCTATTTTAGAAGCATTTTCATAAAAGAAAAAGAAAGAAAATACCAAAAAATAAAGTTAGTTGTATTGTTTTTGCATTCTTTATACTAGTTGGAAAAATACAAAAGAAATAAAAAAAAAGTATACACATGATGGCATAGAATCTATTTTTTTTTGCTTTCAGTATCTACAAGAAATCATTGCATCTTAGTTAAATTTACAAGCTTTCTAGTTAATTTGTATACCATTGCTTTCATGGAAATTTGAAGTGCATATAGTCAGGTATACTTGCATTTAGCTAAATTCTAAGTGTGTGTAAATAAAATAACCCATCAAACACTCACCCTACCTAGGCATGGAAACCGCAATAAAGTCTTTCCTGGTTAACCCCACCTAATTTATCGACAAATACCAAGGAGAGCACAACTCAAGTGCTTCTCATCCGAGGTGTAGGCACATCATTTTCCCTCCCCCTTTTAGGCATGGATCCATTAGCCTGAAGGAAAGAGGTGCAAAAATTTTGGGTCTACATTCTTTGGTGAACTCGACGTGAACACACCATCATTTTGAAATTATTGCTTTTTCTTTTTTTTTGAAAAAAAACTAAAAAAGTCATTAAAATATTTTTGCTTAGATTAGAAGAATAGAAAACAATAATTTTATTTAATTCAATACACTTCACATTTTTTTTATTACATCATTCCCCTAAAAAGAACCACATACGATGTGATTTTTCGCAGCTTCGAATGGTTTGGATATAATGGGATATGTAGTGAAGGCTTACAAACTTTTAGAAAGGGATTATCCTTTCACCTGTACCCGAAAAACTTGAAAATTTAATCAAGATTTTAAAATTTTATCTGCTCCAAGAATCGTCTTAACCATGGAAAATAGCATGCATTCCTCTTTGGAGGGTGTATCATTTCCCACGGTGAATATGGGTGAGGACTGGTAGGACCTAGGCTCCATCACGACTTGGACTTCATCACCAAGCATCTGTATGTGGGCATCCAGGTGAAATCCTAATTGAAAAATGAGACAACTTGGCCTACAACTTGCAAAATGAATCGAAAAAAATAAAAAACATGTAGTTAAAAGAGAATTCTTTTGTTTTTTCTTTTTTAATATTTTTCACTTTTAATTTGTTTTTATAAAAAAAAAACAACAAACAAATCTAGAAAAATTTTAAATGATGGACAATAGTGTTAGATATTTTGCACCGATAGACCTTAGGAGAGAACTTATAGAAAAAGAAGTCGACATCCTCTTTAGGAACAACAGGGAAAAATAAATCTTTAGAAGAAAAGCCTCATTATGAACGATATGGAAAAATGGAAGAGATTGATGAAGATAAGTGTAACAATCCTAATATAGCCATGTTGACGAATTATTTTTATCTGGGCCATAGATTTAGTTAGTCGACCCTTAAGAATCAGAAATAGGTTCTTATTGATTTTATCTATAATTAGGAAGAATATTTTATTAGTTTGTATCATTGGATAATTTATATTTAAGTTGCCTCCATGCATATAAGAGACTTCACCCTTTCAAAGTGACTATGAGACTTTACCCTCTACAAGTGGCTATGGATTTGCAATTGCATTAATTTATTTTTTGAATTTGGGACTTGTGTATTGTTTATGGTATTTGAATTTGAATAGTTATGTTTTGCATGTTATTAATAATAATTTAATATTAAAGTATTGTTGCAAATATTAAATAGTTATGTGGTATCGTAGCAAGTGCTGATATAGCATGATTTGGAACTAGTGGAAGTTAACGAAGATATTTGATGCCCTAAAAATAAACTTTTCAATTTTTCATTAAGAAACAAATATTTTCAAAATATCTCTTCCAAAAATATAAATTTGATTTCCCATAATTAATTAGGATTTTTTAATTATTCTCTACAAATCCCCTCCCTCTCCTCCTTACATTATATTAATAATTAATTAGGGTTTTTTAATTATAGGATGCAACTTCCTTCCTTACTTTATATTAGTTAAGGTTTTTCTTAATTATTTGGCACAACTCCCACATGTTTTCTCCTGCTCTGCATCTCCACACATCTTGTTCCCTTATATTTTCCCTCACCCCGCTTCTCCATAGGCTCATATTTTATTTTTTTAATTATTAAACACCCACCTCTACTTTCACTTCTTTTTTTAATTAAACCCCCTTCTTGTCATTTTTTCATTTCACTTTTTTATTTATTAAGCACACACTCTCACTTTTATATTTTTTTTCTTATTATTAAACCCCCTGCTTTCACATTTTATATTTTAATTATTAAACCTTCCCACTATTAAACCTCTCATAATTTTTTTAAATTATTAATCCCTGCCCTTTTTAATTAACCCTTGCTCCTGCTCTTTCTCATTTTTATACCATTTCTCCCTAATTTATAAAATTATTTAAACAAACTTTTTATTTTTATTTTTACAAAGAAAAAAATAAATAAATAAAATATATATAGATATAAAAATAAAAGAGGAGGAAGACGAGAGCATCTTGTGTCATCATATCCTTGTGTTTTTTCTTCAAGCGTATGAATGAACCATCTAATAATATTGGTTGGGCACAAGTCGACAATTTATTACAACGTATTGTTGCTTTAGAGGATTTTGTATGAGTAGAAAAAGGTGCCAACCTAGAAATCCTTGTAATCATCATAACACTCCCTTTAGTATTAATAGTTTTTATTAGCATCTTCTTTATTCCTTAAATACCATGGCTTCTCCCCCACCCAACACATCGGGTTCTTCTTCTCCTCCTCCCACTAACCCTTCCCCTTCTATCCCTCCAAGTCATATTCCTCTTCCTAGTAATATTGACCCTAGTTTGCATCAATATCTTTTGCAACAAGAACAAAAGGTTGATACCATTGTCAACATCTTGAATAGAATTGAAGGAATCCTAGTTCCATCCACTACTATACCTTCTCTTATCCAAGGGTCACAACAAACTATTAGGTCCCAACATTTGACTATTCATCAAGCACCAAATATTCATGTTCTTCCACAACAACCACCTAGTCATAATCCTCCTAATTTTAGCTCTTATAACCTAGGATTTGCCTATGATCTAGACTCCTTGAGAGGCAATGCTTCTAATTTCCTAGAATGGCCTCATCATGTTAAGGTTCCTTGCATCGACATTCCTACCTTTAAATGTGTCAACCCTTGAGGATGGTTGGACAAAATAGAAGGCTTTATATGTTTGCATCATATTCCAAAAATAGGTCATGTCGCATTAGTATTGGATTCCCAAGCTTCTCAATGGTTGTTATGGAGATTTTGCCAACATGGTTGCCCTCTTTTATGGCCTGACTTCAAGGAACAATTTGTTTGAAGGTTTGACAAGGGATCTTCCACATCATATGTAATAAGTCTTATGCAAACTAAGAAAACAAAAATAAATAAAGACTATTGCTCCTTATATGTCTCCTCAGTTATACCTAATAATTGAGTCTAGTAGTGGTGGTCTCTACCTTTCACTATGGCCTTAAGGATAAAATTTTGAAGGGAGTTGACATGCATGATACTTATACTCTTGATGATACACAACATATAGCTCTAACAACAAAAAAAACTCCAATATTTTGGTCCTCCATATAGATGTGGTTTTAACTCTCATCGTCCTTACTGCAATTTTGAGCATTCCATAAGATTTTTCTACTTTAAATATCGTTCACACTATCCTTGAGATCCGACCTATGAAGAACATTGTAACTTTCTCTTCGAATATGAATACATCATTTTTTGAGGATGAATATTCATTACAACATGAGTAATCAATAGAACTAGAACAACAACCAATAGAAGTGGATGAAATAAAACAAGAGAATGATACTATGGATATCTATGCTCATGCACGTATGGATCTCCAAGCTCACCACACTATCAAGATATAAGGATTTATCAAATGATAATGTATCGATGTATTTATTGATTCAAGTAGCACACATAACTTTATAGATAGACAGCAAAATCCTTGGGCTTGTATATCAATTCTTCAAATCAAGATAAATTTTAAGTCTTAATTGAAATATGGATACTACTTAGTGTGTGGGTTGAACAACTAAAGTTAACATTTGAATTTGAGATTATACTTGGATGGGAAGTCTCTTTACTATGAACTTGGAAAGTTCAGATGTTATCTTGGGAGCACAATGGCTATCTAAGCTTGGTGATGTTACTGTTAATCTACAAAAATTGTATATCAAGTGGAAAGAAAATGGAAGGATCATTTGTCTCCAAGGAATTCAACTCCCTCCCTCCAAGGTAGTTAGTTTTCATCGTATGGAAAATATATTGAGGAAGGATGGTCTTAATTTCTTTACCGAAGTCAATTGCATGTAGTTTCAATCCTTGGATCCATCTCTTTTAGCTCTTCCATTGGATCTCCAAAGTATTGTGGATAATTATGAGGAGGTATGTAGTGATCCAAGGGATCTACCTCCTAAGTGTATACATGATCATACCATCCATATAATTCTAAGAATTCAACCTTCTAATGTGTGTCCTTATTGCTACCCCCAACCCCAAAATTCAAAAATTGAGAAGTTGGTCTAAGAAATTCTAGAGCATAGAATCATACATTTAAGCATTAGTCCATATTCCTCCACGATGGTGATGGTACAAAGTAAGGATAACTCATGGTACATTTGCCTTGATTTTCATCCTCTTAACAAGATCACTATCAAAGATAAGTTTCCTAACCTTGTTATAAATTATTCATTGGATGAATTGCATGGTGTTGTTGAGGTGTGATTTTATCCGGTCACAAAACCACTCGAAAAACTTAGAATTTTAAATTCTCTCTTGCAAAGAACGTAATGCTTCTCCAAGGTTCTTACTTTAAATTTAATGTGTTATGCATATATGTTTGGGTAAGTGCTTGAAAAACTCCCTGTGGTTTGCAAATTACTGTTAACAAGGGGCCTGGGAATCATGTAAATGATTTCTAGTTCATCATGTGACAAATAACTAACTTCATTCTTTGAACACAACGATACTTTGGGTAATACAAATTTGTTGTGAAACTATGAGTTTTGATGCTTTCAATTCATATCAATGATTGGGACATATCTCAAAATATTTAACCTTTAAGCCTTGAAAGATGTTTTGAGCAATGCAAATTTATTTGAACCTATAAGTTTCAATGTCATTCAATTCATATCAATAATTATAACATATTTCAAAATATTTAACCTTAGCATTGATCTTATGAATGAATTATTTGAAGCAAGTAATCAATAATGAAACAAAACTCAATTATAAAATATAAATACTTTATATTAAAGTTTTGTAGGCATTGGAAATGCACAAGATGTTTTGCTTCTTCTCACAAGGCACGGAACTTTTTATATATTCAAAATCTAATTATAAAACACAAATAATAGAGTTCAAAATAAACTTCATATCAAAGTCTATTTATTTCAAATATTTAGATAAAATATTTGAATATATAAATAGAATGAATTATGTAGAAGAATTCTAATTATAAAGCCTTTTTAACTTTATAATATAAAATCAGCCTTCTCTTTTCTTTTTGAAATTTTATTGATTTGAATATTTATGAATTTAAATATTCAACTCAAGTAAATTTAGTAAGCCACTGTTGATATAACCTTTTTGAAATCTGAACTAAAACAGGGCTTATGACATAAGGAATGTGAACTTTAAACCTGCATTCAATATGACCTTCCTTTATTTACTCATAATATTTATGAAATTAAATATTGAGTAAATAATTATCAATTGACCTAGTTATAAAAATTCTTCTGGTTCTGAAAATAACTAGGCTTTAAACCATAACATAATGTTTCAAATAAAATTAAACAAATTTGAGGAAATTAAGATATTTCAAATTATATATAGCACAAAGAAGAACCAAAATTTAAACCAAATTCATGCAAATCATATTTCACACAATTTTACATGAATTAGATGCCAACTTCTATGGAATTTTAAAATTAAAATTTACATCAATCAATTCGTGCACTAAAAACACCACCTTCGTGCTTGCTTTTAATAAAAATTTGATTTGATGTAAATGAAATATATTACAATAGACCTCACAAAGTTCCTCTGTTCCTCCTGGGATTGTAGCCCTCTACAAATTTTTATCTCTCTCTTCAAGCTTTCCAAACTGTCATCTCTTATAATCTACATTGTCCGACCCTTCTCTTTGATTTTGATCTCCTCTTTATAGCTCAACAACTCAATTTTCTTTGTTTCCAAAATTCGTTGTCAATTTGTTACTTCAGTTTCTGATTCTTGATATGCTCGCCATCACTCCAAATCATTAATGCTCACACCTGTAAAATCTCCAACAACCTCCCATTTGAGCCTGTTATTTCAACAGTACTTGCAAATTTTTATCTGGAACCTACGCATTCCATTATTTGCTTGGTTTACTGCCACAACATCAGAGGATTTGTGATTACTTCACTGACCTTCGCCATGACTCACTTGAATAGATTTGGATTGAATGCATTTCTATATATCTGCGACACTGAGAATTTACCAGACCTCGACCAAAGAACTAGGAACATCTCGAATTCTGACAAAGTTACAAACTATTGTCTATCCGTTGTTAATATGTTCGGCATCTTGACATCGATTCTTTGCTAAACTTTATTCTTTCGACTCATTCATTCTTCGCTATCGCGCCCATATACACAAACATAAATCGATGAGGTGAAATGACCCCATATCCTCTATATTGTTTCGAGACTTATTTCCACTGCACAATATTTTAATGATAAATTTTTCACAAATAGCCCCCTCATCGCTGCCTTAAAACTTATATCCAAATCATAAGGTGAATGGGTAAATATCTATGTTCATCGTGCTGCAATACGTGACACTGTAACTTTAAAACATGTCATAGCATGCTTCTCATCACCATGCACCATATCCTTCCGAATAAAAGTCATGCACATCCCCACAATATATGTCGAGCATGCCTCTTGAAGATGTCCTATAGACTTCATCTGGGTAAATTATTCTCACCTAAACCATTAAAATATCGGCAATCATTATTTTGAGTCCTTCACTCACCTACTTCAGTAACCTATAACAATAAAATCTCAGTCTTAATAATTCACTCAAACAAGATAGTTATGATTTAAAATTATGCCAACTCATTATTTATTCGAAACATAATTCTAAGGCTTACATAGCATTTACACAAAATGTAAAAACAAACTAATATATACTAAAATGAATAACATATAAACTTACTAAAACTAACCTAAAATAAAATCATAATAATAAAACATGCACACCTTACTAAATAAACTGAAAAGAACAAACATAACAAAAAGACTAACAAAAACATAAATATAGAAACTTGACATTATTACATAACAAAAACAAAAAAAAACTAACATAACATAACAAAAAGAAACTTAACAAAATTACATAACAACACCTACCACACATAATAGAACATAACAAAAATAAAAAATAATCATAACAAACAAAATTTAAAACAAACCTAAACTATAACATAAAATAAAATAAAGACATGACATAACATAGTTACTAAAACAAAACAAACATATTACAACATAAAATAAAATAAAGACATAAAAATTATAACAATAAGAACACAACTTAAGATCATAATCAACTTAACCATACAATGACCATACAAACTCAAAATAAAGAATATTCAAATCATGAGGTGAATTTTGGCATTGAACTCCATTATAAGACCATTCTAAGGAAGATGAACATTTTTTATATTCCAATGGTGACAACGGTGAACCATAAGCATGAATATTCTTGATATTCCAATGATGACAACAGTGAACCCTAAGCGCAAGCAACATTTTGAAACAAGCCTTCAAACTTCAAGTGGGTCCCCAAATTTTGGGGTCTTTGTGAAGGATGTCACAACATGTGCTAGATACTTCACTAAACTAGACTTACATTCTGATTTTCACCAAATCAGAGTTACAAAAGAAGATATCCCTAAGACTGCTTTTCTTACACATGAGTTTCATTATGAGTTCCTAGGCATACCTTTTAGACTTGCCAATGCTCCTTCCACTTTTCAAAGTCTTATAAACCATGTCTTTCATCCTTTTCTTTGCAATTTTATCCTAGTTTTCTTTGATGATATTTAAAATTAGAATAAATCTTGGGAGGCACATCTAGTTCATATTGACAAAGCCTTCATTTGTTACAAAATGAAAAACTCTTTGTTAAAAGGTTCAAATGTACCTTTAGGATCTACGAGGTAGAATATTTGGGACATGTAATATTTCATGGAGCTGTCAAGGTAGATCCTAATAAAATCAAAGTTATTCAAGATTGGACCTTGCCTAAATACTCTATGGATTAGGTCCGAGGTGTAGACCAATTGGTTCATCCAAACCCCATAAGGGGGCGGAGGTCCAAGGTTCAAATCTCGGGCCTCGTCGGATTGAACGCTTGTCCCTTTCCTGGTGCTTTCAGTGGCGTAAAAGGTTTAAAATGATTATGGCATGGTGGTTATAGGGGCGGACTGCGCGAAGATCTATGTGGTAGCTTCTAGGGCGAACAGCGTAGAATACTATGGTGGCCATAAAAGCTGGACAGCCTGCCCGGATTCGTGGCGGCTACCGATTCCACCATGTAAATTCAAAAAAAAACAAAATACTCTATGGATTTCTAGGACTCAAGTTATTATATAAATTTTATTTGCAACTATGGCAATATTGTTGCTCCTCTCACCACCCTCACCAAAAAGGATGCTTTTGTTTGAACTACAACTGCTTCTCAGGCCTTCCAAGAATTCAAATAATCTATGTGTTCCACTCTAGTTTTGTCCACTCCATATTTTAGCAAACTTTTTATCATTGAGTGTGATGCTTCCAGCACAGGTATTGGAGTTATTTTCATGCAAGATGGTCACCCATTAGCCTTTGAAAGTAATCAAATTTTGGAAAATAATGTGGGATGATTTACTTATGAGAAGGAAATGCTAGCTATTTTACATGCCATAGAGAAATGAAGGCATTATTTGTTTAGTAGTCATTTCATCATTAAGACTGACCATAGGAGCTTGACGCATTTATTAGAATAGAATCTCTCATATCCTGAACAAAATAAATGGATGATCAAATTCTTGGGTTATGATTTTGTTATTAAATATGTGAAAGGTAAATAAAATGTGGTGGTTGATGCTTTATCTCACAAATACAAGGATGATGTGGCTATCAATGTCATCTTTGGTCCTTGTCTACAATGGTCTTCTTAAATTTGAGAAGATTGGATTGCTAATTTAGAGACTGCTCAGATCATCTAGGATATGAAAATAGAATCATCATTTAAATATTGCTTCTCATACTTTAATGGAGTGCTTCACAAAAATGATTGCATTTATCTTCCTCAATCTTCGACTATTAAGTCAAAGGTTCTCCAAGAATCGCATGCACTTCCTTTGGCAGGACACTTAGGATTTTTGAAAACATACCAAAGGGTGAAGCAATTATTTTCTTATAAATTATTAAAAGCATATGTCAAGATATTTATGTCTAAATATGAGATATGTCAATATAACAAAGGGAAAATAGTTAAATCTCATAGATTATTGTAACCCTTGTCTATCCCTAGCTGCCAATGATAGCCCATATCCATGGATTTCATTAAGGGATTTTCCAAATTAGAGGGAAAAATAGTGATATTTGTGGTAGTAGATCAACTTTTCAAGTATATTATTTTTTGTGCATTATAGCATCCCTATTTGACAAGTAAGGTGGCCAAGGTATTTCTTGAATATATTTTTAAGTTACATGGTATACCCAAAACCATTATGAACGACCATGACCCTATCTTCACTAGCAACTTCTGAAAGGAATTGTTTTGTCTTAGTGATACCAATTTGATCATGTCCTATTCATATCACCCTTAGTCTGACAGCCAAACCGAGATTGTTAATAAATGTTTGTGTACTTACCTTTATTTTTTTTCTCAAGACAAGCAATATCATTGGGTCCAATGGCTTTCATTGGTATAATCATGGTACAATACTTCTTATCATTTTTCCCTTAATATGTCCCCATGTGAAGCATTGTATGGTCAAAAACCTTCAACAATCATATACTATGTTCCAATATCTTCTAAAGTTTCCCAATTAGATGATTTATTACAAAAATACTAAATCATGCTTCAACTCCTTAAGGATAATTTGACCCAAGCCTAAAACTATATGAAGCAACAATAATATTCATATTGTTATGAATGATAATTTAATATAGGATATTGGTATTTTTATGCCTACAACCTTGCAAGTAATCGACCTTAAATACCAAGTCTAATCAAAATTCGGTTCCTCAATATTATGGTCCCTACAAGGTGGTTCATCGTGAAGTTGCATACCAGTTGTATCTTCCATCGTCTTCATGCATCCATCCAATTTTTCATGTATCTTGTCTCAAATAGGTTATTGTCCAAAAATTACAATCCCAAATAAAGCTTCCATTACTTGATGAAGAATGCCAAATCACTCTTTAGCCTAAGGCAATATTTCAATTCAAAGTTCATTATCTTCAATCTCAGCAAATTCAAGAATTTCTCATCAAGTGGTTGGACTTTCTAGAAGAAGATGCTACATGGGATCCTAAGAGAATTTTCTAGTTTTTTCTAGGTTTAAGGGCAAAGCTTTCTGAATGGGGGATCCATGTAACAGTCCCAATTTAGCCATGTTGACTAATTATTTTTATCTTGAGCCATAGATTTAGTTAATCGACCCTTGAGAATCAGGGTTAGGTTATTATTGATTTCATCTATAAATAGAAAGAATATTTTGTTAGTTGGTATTATCAAATAATTTAGATTTAAGTTACTTTAGTGTATAAAAGACTTCACCCTCTCAAAGTGGATATGATACTTTGCCCTCTTTGAGTGGTTATGGATTTGCTATTGCATTAATTTATTTTTAGATTTGATATTTGTGTATTGTTCATGGCATTTGAATCTGAATTATTATTGTTTGCATGTTGTTAATAATAATTCAATATTGAAGTATTGTTATGGATATTAAATATTTATGCAATATAGTAATAGTAAGAGTGTTGTTAGAAATCTCACCTTTGTCCCACGTGGGTTCACTCATGATTTTAGAAACCTTCCCAAGATAGTCCTTTGCATCATTGGCTGCATCACTACCAAGTTTGATTTGGCACATGAGGCTAAGCTTTAGATTGTTTCTCGGTACGATGGCAATCATAAATAGCTCCCAAGCATGACTTTATCCATAACTTTCGACATGTGTATCTAGAAAGTCCTATCCAATTCATTTCCCTCTGGCTCTAAGCGCTTTATATGTGACCCTTACTATAGAATATTTTCTTCAAGTTCATGTTTGAGGTGTGTGCTCACTAGAAGTTTCCTTGCTTGTTTGGATTTAGGCCCGCGTTGTCCCATGATGGCACTCTTGGAGCTAAAATCTCTACAAATAGATCTCATTGTCGAAGATATCCTCAACACCAATGGGTCTACTCCTTTCCTCAAGAAATTTAATGGCAATGACCATGATCTCTTGCTCGAGTTAACCCAGTCCTGGTATGACGATAGATTCATGATACATAACCTCAGTTTCATTATCAGTGTTTGAATGCTTGTTGAGGTGACGAGCCTTCCTGATGACAAGGAGATAGTTTGACACGATAAGCACTTATTGGTTGAGGAGGTGAGCTTCTTCAAAGACGAGGGAAAAAATCTTAGAAGGGAGAAGGGAATAATAATTAGAGAGTCCCTCCCCAAGTTATGGAATACAATCATGCTTCCCATCCTGCAATATTTCATGATTGACAAGACCAATTCCCCATTAGAAATTTATATTTGGCCTTCCTAAACCACCTCAGAGATATTTAAGCCATCAATTTACCAGACTACCTATTCAGGTCCTTGGATAACTCTATCTAAAACATCATGGAGGGAACCTCCACTCACCCGATGCACTAAGGCCTTAACCTTATATGTTACAAGTATACTCTCCAAAAGGAGGCTCAAAAATCCATCATTTCATACGTTGACAACCCGTCTGCACATCCTTCTATTTTGGTCTGAAGCCATGGGAGCCCTCTTTTGATCATTTTGTTCAATGATGATCTTCTAAAGAATACCTCAAGCAAGACCACCAAATCTAGGTGGAAGTTAGACTTTAGCTCCAACTCTGGAGATACTCCTCCTTTTGTTAAAATAAAGGTCCAACATCATTCTTCAAGGAGTAAAATCCAATTAGGAAAGATAAAATCACCTATTCCCATAGAGCATGATCAAGAGAAGTTGAAGGACTCATTTGCACTATAGAAGAAACCAAAGACCGAAGGCATCCCTGCTCTCTTCATCTTAGAATGGATCTGAAGCCATGAGTGTGACGTCTAGACATAAGAAGCAGGGATCAAACAATGATCCCCTCAATGGCCTGGAAGAGATTCTGAACACCATGGACAGAGCCACCAAGATGGTCTCTTCTCTCCTTCAACAAGCTACTACTCTAGTGGAGGACCTCAAAATTTAGAAATAGGGGTATAAGCATGTGGTTTTTTAAGAGGAGGATGTTCTCAAGACTTCCTCTTAGCCTCGTCTGCCTTGTCTATTTCTTTTTGCTTGGTTCCCAAGGTTCCTCGGGTCCCTACTAATGGGGTTGTCTATTCTCCATTGTTTTCTTTTGGTATCTCTCAGATATGCCCCTATAGGTCAGTGCTTATTGTTCTATCCTATGGAGACTTCCTTTAGTTTCTCTAAATTATTGCTATTTTGACCTTGGTTCCATGGAGACTGTCTCATTTTTGTATCCACCTTTGTAAAAGGTTCAAGGTCCATTTCAAAAGCCCTTCCTCCAATCAATCAGAAAAGAGTGTTGGTGACAATGGAAAAAAGGAGACAAAGGCCATTAAATCATGAACAAAGAGAAAAAGAAACTCAAAGGGATATTGACTTGGGAAGCCAAATAAATATATCATAGATATTAACAAGAATTGGGTCTAATCCCACTATTAAAAATAAAATTTATGACGATAAAAATAGTTATTAAGGAATTAATAGGTTGTTATAGTCCTGAGTTTATTTTAATATAAGAAATAAAATTAAGTAGTGAGAAATAAGGATGGTTTTAAAAAGATTTGGAAGATGGGTGATTTTCTAGCAATTTCTTCTATAGGAGCTTTAGCCAGTATTGTAACAATATAGGACAAACACAAATGGGATGGACAATTATTAGAAACAAGTAATTGAGTTGCTAGATTATTTTGTAGGAAATATGAAAATATCAAAGTTGGGTTATAAATGTATATGCTCCAACTATAGTTAATCCTCATGAAAGATGTTGGAAGGACCTTAACATATTTTTGTCAAACATAATATGTGATTCATGATTGTGATCTATGGATTCTTGGGGGTGATTTCAATATTGTTTTATATTCTTTAGAAAAGAAGGGTGGTAATCCAAGATGGTCTAAATCAGTGCAATATTTTGCTTCATTTGTCAATTTAAATGGTCTTTGGGATGTTAGTCCTTTAAGATTTTAGTATACATGGTATAATAGACGCATTGGGTAAACTCGTATAGAAGAATGATTGGATAGATTTTTGTTATCAACACATGGTTGCAAATAGAGTATACAATCTCTTTAGTTATTTTTGTCGAAGGTATTACATTATTTTGTACCTTGCAATATTATTGCAAGCACCTTTATATTTATATTAGGATGTGTTTAATATTTGAGTACATATTATGTGTCAAGTTATCAAGTGTAAGGACGTGTCATGTAAATAAGTGAGGAATTATGTATATGAGGTGTCATGTTAATAAGTGTGAGTTATGTGAGTGAAGTGTCAAGTTTAGAAGTGAGGAATTATGTGCAATCATGAGACTTTATCTTTATGTAATATGTGAGATTTATTATGTAAGAGGTAAATATGAATAGTAGGATATTTCGTGAGTTTGAGGAGAGCAAAGGTCAAGTCATGTGCCTATGAAGAGTCTCATGTATGTATATATTGAAGACAAAACTCTATAATATGTAACTCAAATAAGCATTGCATTTATGTATTACTTTAATAGATTTTTCAATAAAGATTTTAATGTGTTTATTGTTCATTATTAAAATTTGATTTATGCATGACATTGAATTCTTATTTGATCTTAGATATTGTTAATCCTATGAGATAATAGTGTTGATTTGGTAACAATGGTATTAGACCCATCTTGAGTGAGCTTAGAAGTAGCCACATTGAGTGAGATAGCTATAGGAAAGGACAATTACAATTTTGGAGGAGAAAAATAGCAAGAGTGAGAATGACAGAGGACGAATGATTGCAAAGTTTGAAGGATATATTGTTGGAGGATTATAATAGGAGAGTCCTCGACAAAGCATATTTGAAGGTAGAAGATGGTTGAGGTATGTGTGTGCAAGTCCAATATAGAAAAAACCTACACCAGAACGTTGTGAAGGAAATATGCAAATGTTTGGAAGATGATGCAATGAGTAGTAAAAGAGAGAAAGCATCCAATGGAGAGACATGTAGTGTGAGAGGAAAAGGTTGGAATATGTGATGAATACCTAGTGAAGAAAGGAGACGAGCATGAGAAATCATGCTTTGGAGACCATTGTAGAATGAAACACATGAGAGAATATGAATGCATGAGCACCTGTTGCAAACTAAGTGTTTGAGGATTATTTGGAAATGGTAGGAGACATCAGTAGAACATATAACATGATTTATCGATGCTATAAAAATGTTGTTTAGAGTGCAATAATGCTTAGGGCAGAAGTCTAAATTTAAAATATCAATCATGTGGATGAGATGCCCTAACACAAAGGATAAGCATCATTTATTAAAGGTATATTTTGACCTTAAGTCATTTGAATAGTTTGATACATTAATGATTTGATAATAATTGTTTTGTTTGAATAAAAGTGGATTGATTTAATTTCAAGAGATATAAGATAAAGAATAAAATAAATTGAAGAAGAATGAAATAAATAGGAGTTATAAGAAGAAAAATTTAATAAATTAAAAGGACAGAGAAATTTGTTTTTTGAAAGAAGAAATAGAATTGAAACATTGTGAGAAAAAATGAAGGAAATAGAAAAATTGAAGAAAGAAAATTCAATTGAGTGAAGGAAAAGAATATTCAATTGAGGAAGAATAAAATAATAAAATTTGAAGAAGAAGATCAAAAAAAATATATTGAAGGAAAAAGAAGAATTTGAAATTGGATACAGAGAAAAAATTGAAGAATAATAAATTGAATAAAAGGTTCAAGTTGAAAATTGGTGATTTGAAGAAGAATAAAAATTAAATTGAAATTAAAGAAAGAGAATTGAGTGAAAGAATAATAAAATTTTGAAATTGAAGACTAGAAATTGAAGATTGAAAAATTAATCTGAAGAAAATTGATGAGTGGAAAATTAAAGAAAGAAGAATTTTTTTAATTTAGGAGTAATAAGAGATTCCACAACAAACGAAATTAATTTGAAAACTTTGAAAAAAAATCAGAATTATTTGATCACTTGAAGAAACACATCATGGCAGTTGAATAAAGAAATCAAAGGAAAATAAACATTCAACAAGTAGGACATAAAGCAAAACCTTCAAAAATTCATTTACAAGACATCACTAAAAACATTATTGAAGGTGAAAAACATGGGTCAGCAGAATTAATGGAACATCTACAATCCATTCAAAAGAAGCTAAAAGTTTAGTTCTTTTGATACTTAAGCATTACATACATGTTTGTTTTAAGGATGCTAATGACTGCAATACATGAAAAATATTACACAATGCAACAATTACTCTAAAAAAATTGAAGACAAAAAAAAGGAAAATTTGAAGAATCAAAGTCTATGATGAAAGATGCATGTTTTGAAACAAATGATTTTTATCAATATTATGATTTAAATCTCACAAAGACCCATACAAATTTTGAAAAAGGAGATAAGTGTAAGCATTGCAACAAATATGGGTACAGGGCAGAAAAATGTTGGGATCTTCATCACTACAAAAGTTGTGGAGGTACTAACCATTCTCAAAGATATTGTTGGCACAAATGGAATAATAATTTAAATCATGAATGGAGAAATATAAAGGGAGTGTTAATGATAGCACTAGATGGACTACTCCATAAAATCATTTCCAAAGCAACTTTAGAATTTGTCAAAGTTACTACCAGTACAAGAAATAAAGTTAAAAAATCTAAACTAGATTCAGTACCAACATCAAAACAATCCAGACAAAAATCAAAGACTGAAAGTACATAAATACAAAAGACCTACATACCAAAGAATGTAGTAGGGGGGTGTTGGAGGTATTACATTATTTTCTACATTGCTATCTCTCAGAGAAAAAAGGAGGCAATCCGGTGGATGACAGAAGTCTTCAGGACTTTGCTGATTTTGTTTTTGATGTTGAACTTCGTGATTTGAACCTCAAGGGAGCTAGGTATACTTGGTGTAACAAGCATGCAAATGATAGCTTGATTTTGAGTCGCCTGGACAGGATCCTTGTCTCTTCTCATGGGTTGAATCTGTTTGGGATGCTTCTTTGTCGGCTCTTCCTAGGATTGGCTCGGATCATAACCCTATCTAGTTGGACGTCCCTGATAATCTGTCATTCTTTCCTCGTCCCTTTCGGTTTGAGGCCATGTGGTGTTCCCACCCTGATTTCGAAGCTCGATTGTTGGAATGGTGGCAGGAGGATATCGAGGGGCATGATCTGTTAAAGTTAACTAATAAACTAAGGAGGCTTAGGGGCTATCTCAAACTTTGGAACAAGTCCACGTTTGGGAACATTTTCAGAGAGAAGGAGATATTGAAATATTTATTGATCAATTGGAGGTTGTTATGGAGGTCGAGGATTGTTCTGATGATCTTCTGAGGGAGGAACGTTGTGCGTTGGTAGAATCTCATAACAGACAGGCTCAAGAGGAGTTGTTTTGAAAACAAAAGTCTAGGGAGTTGTGGCTCAAGGAAGGGGATCGTAATTCTATTTTTTTCCATGCCTCCACTCTAAGGAGAAGAGGTCGAAATAGGATCACGGAGAAAGTCAAAGGTGATGGAATTACAACTTCAAGTAGTTGTGATGTAAGGGAGGAGGCAGATGATTTCTTTAGTAATTTGTTGTATTCAGAGCCTGATCGTGACTTACCCATTGAGGAGGTAATACTGGATGTAATCCCAGGGTTGGTATCCGAGGAGTGGAACAGGCGGATATTGACCCCGTTCTTGGATGAGGAGATTTTGGATGCAGTAAAGGGGATGGGCTCTCTTAAGGCATCGGGTCCTGATGGCTTCCCTCCGATATTTTTTTAGAAATTTTGGCACATCTGTGGTGGGGATGTTTGTGAAGCCATGAGAGAAATCTAGAGGAGTAAGCGTATCCCAAAGGTGGTGAATGCGACCTTCCTTGCCCTCATTTCGAAGAAATAAACTGCCACTACCTTTGGGGATTACAGATCGATAATTCTCTGCAATACGGTGTACAAGATCTTTCAAAAACTATTGCCAATAGATTTAAGCTTATTCTCCCAAAAATTATTGATGAAGCCTAGAGAGCCTTTGTTTCGGGTAGGCAAAATTTGGATTGCGCTATCATTATTCACAAGTTGTTGCATTCGGTGTATAAAAGCAAGAGATATGTTTTTCCCTAAATTTGGATATTAACAAAGCGTACGATCGGGTCGCTTGGCCATTTTTAATCAGGGTGTTGAGAAAGTTCGGGTTTTGTGATGAATGGGTTAGTCTAATTCAGGCTTGTTTTTCAATATCCTGGTTTTCGGTGCTCATCAATGGGTCTCCGATAGGATTTTTTCATTCTTGTCGGGGGTTGAGACAGGGGGACCCGTTGTCTCCATTTTTGTTCATTATTGTTGTGGAGGCTTTGGGCAGAGCATTTATCAAATGCTGGAATTTTTTGGGATTGAGGCCTGCGACAACGTGCAACCCTATATCGCATCAACAATTTGTGGATGACACTCTTGTTGCCTATGTAGCTACGATGGAGGCAGTGGGGGAAGTTAAAGTTATTCTTGATTATTATGAAAGGGCAACTGGTCAACAAATAAGTCTTGCCAAGAGTGGGTTGTTTTTTATTAATACTCCCATTGCGGTCCAGAGAGATATTACAAAATTTTTGAACTGTCGCACTGCTTCTTTCCCTTCTTCATATCTTGGTTTGCCTTTGTTTGTGGGGAGAGCAAAATCTGAGTTGTGGTCTTCGTTGGTTGAGAGAATTCAACGAAAACTTGTTGCATGGAAGGGAGCGTTGTTGAGCCAAGTAGGTAAGGTGGTTTTGGTGCAAAGTACTTTACAGAGCATCCCTATTTACTTTATGTCAATGTTTCATGTGCCTCTTAAAATAGCATCAAAAATTGATAGTGTCTGTAAAGCTTTCTTATGGGTGGGGTCGGAGTTGAAAGGAAGATTCCATCTTGTTTCTTGGGAGGAGGTTTGTAGAAAGAAATCCAATGGAGGTTTGAACTTAAAAAGTGCAGTTAGAATGAATAAAGCTTTGATTTCCAAAATTGGGTGGAAGTTGGCATCTGACTCCTATAAATTGTGGGGATCCATATTAAAAGCAAAGTACAAATTTAGCTCCTTTCTTTCTGAAGATTTACTTTCAGGTGGTTCGGCTTTTTGGAATAGGCTGGTTAAGACTAGGGATCTTCTTAAAAATCGTTGCAGGTGGGTAATCGGGAACGGTAGGAAGGCCCTCTTCTGGGAAGATGCTTGGCTTCGAGATCATCCATTGGTGGAAGAAGTGCAATTTCAAGGATCGGCTGCTAATTCCAAAGAAATGGGTTTGACCTATGTGGTTGATTTCCTTGAAGACAGAGGGGATAGAATTGCTTGGGCTACGGTGCCAATTTGTGTAAGGGATGGCGGTGATAGATAGGTTTGGGAGAGTCTTGGGGAGGAATTGCGTCTTTACGTTATTCACCAAGAAAATGTTGAAGACCGATTGATCTGGCGGTTGGAGAGTTCAGGAAGATATACGGTCAAATCGACCTATAATTGCTTAAATATGGAGGAGGGGTCGCATTTCCCATTCAAGTTGCTCTAGCTTAAGCATATTTCCCCCATGGTAAATATATTTTTTTGGTTAGCTACTCAAAAACCGAATTTTAATCGTAGAGAATCTTCTCAAAAGGGGTTGGCATATGGTTAATTGGTGTTATCTTTGCAAATCTGATTGGGAGTTGACCTCTCATCTGTTGCTCAATTGTTGTTTTTTTAAAGAGATAATTCTTTCTATTCTCAGACGTTTGGGTGTGGATTGGGTCTTCTCGAAAATAATTTATGATTGTATCCTTCAATGGTCTCCACCCTTTCATTCCCCTCGCCTCAGGTGTTTTTGGCGGTACTTGCTCCCCCACGCGATGTGGGAAGTTTGGAAAGCAAGAAATGCAAAGATCTTTAGGGAGAAGACGGTGGCTATGATCTTATTGAGTAATTAGATTATTGGTAAAACGGTGGAGAATGTGGAAAGCGTCGCGATGTCTATGGACTTGTCGAAGGCATCGAAGCAGTGTGAAATTAGGTTGGAACAATTTTTGGGCTTTGGAAATACAGATCGACCATCGTCGGTGCCTAACATAAGAAATTCTATTAAATGGTGTGCCCCCTTGTCGGGTGGGTGAAATTAAATTTTGATGGGGTAGCAAAGGGAAGAACGGGGAAGGCAGACTCAGGTGGCGTTATCCAAGACCATTATGGAAATATTTTGTTGGCGTATGTTGATTCTTTGGGTGTGAATTCTTCGCAGGTGGTGGAGGCGAGGGCGGCTTACCTCGGGATTGCCTTGCTTAACAAATTCAATTTTAAGAAATTTGTTATTGAGGGCGATTCCCACAACATTATTAATATGCTTATTGGAGCGTGCCATGTTAGTTGGAAGGTCACCAATCTAATTGATGGAGTAAAGTTGTATCGGGAGTTGGAAGATGTTCAAATTTGTCACACGCTCAAGGAGGGAAATGTTGCTATTGATGTGATGGCAAATATTAGAGTGAATCTTCATGGATATAGGGTATGGCAAGGGGACTTTCCATAGGACCTCATCAACTGTGCTCATTTTTATGTTGGTTAATTGGTCTTGGGTGGTGGTAGTTCGCTTGGTTAGAAGATTTGGTGCAGTTTTTAAAGAGGTGGGACAACTGTATCTCTTTACCAGTTATGTGGCTTGTCTTTTCCTTACTTGTATTCCTGGACGGGAACGGTATTTTAAATACCAAGTTTATTCATTTATGAAGGTATTTTTAAATACCCAATCAATTTATTAATCAATGGTCATTAATGAAGGTATTTTTAAATACCCCATTTAATTCATTAATGAAGGTATATATATATATATATATATAAGAGAAAAACCCCTTGCGGGGCCGCCTTGGTTTGAGAGAACACACAAGGGGCGCCCCCACAAAATATATATATATATATATATAAGTAAAACCCCCCTGGGGCGGCCGGCTTGGGAGGGCCAAACAAGGGGGGGGGTCCAAAAACGCCGGGGCCCCCCCCCACCACCCCCACCAATTGGATTTTGGATACCCAATTCAGCTTTTTGGTAGGGTGGAGATTTGAACCTGGGACCTCCCTTGGAGGATTGCCCTCTCCTCTCCAACTCATCCACAACACTTGGGTGTAATGAAGGTATATTTAAATACCCAATCAATTTATTAATTATGGGTCATTAATGAAGGTATTTTAAATACCCCATTTAATTCATTAATGAAGGTATTTTTAAATACCTCATTTAATTCATTAATGAAGGTATTTTAAATACCCAATCAATTTATTAATTATTGGTCATTAAAGAAGGTATTTTTAATACCCCATTTAATTCATTAATGAAGGTATTTTTAAACACCCAATCAATTTCAAAAAAAAACAACGGGAATTATTTCGAAAATGAGGAGCGGGAATTATTTCAAAAATGGGGAGCGGGAATCAAGAATATGTTTTTGCCTTGGTTTGTCTGCCTACCTTGGGAAGTGGTTATCTGTTGGGGACCGTTGGGATGCGGCTCAAATGTCCGATGGGATTATTTCAGAGTTAGATGTTGTGTTGTAGAACTACCTCGGCTCTTTCACAGATCTTCTCAAATCTCTCGTCCCTTTGGATCCTGTGGTTTGTGGTGCAGGTTTATGCAGTTATTGTTTTGTTTTGGTTAGTGTTGTAGTTCAATTTTTGTACTCTTCTGTTTAAGTGCTGAAGTGCACTATTTTGGTTTGTTGTCTTCTTAAAGGTTTTGGGGCCCTTTCAAAACCCTCTTCCCTTAATTTTACCAAAAAAAAATATTATTGCAAGCACCTTGTAAATAATTAGATTAGGGTGTGTTTAATCTTTAGATTTGAGTCCATAGTATGTGTCAAGGTATTGTCAGTATGTGCCATGTAAATAAGTGAGGAGTTATGTATGTGAGGTATCATGTTAGTAAGTGTGAGTTATGTGATTGAAGTGTCAAGTTTAGAAGTGAGGAGTTATGTGCAATCATAAGAGACTATTTTTATGTAATATGTGAGATTTATTATGTAAGAGGGAAATTTGAAGACTTGGATTTTTCATGAGTGAGAAGAGCAAAAGTCAAGAGTCATGTGCATATGAAGAGTCTCAAGTATGTATAAATTGAAGATAAATTTTTGTAATATGTAACTCAAATAAGCATTGCATTTATGCATTGCTTTAGTAGATTTTTCAATAAATATTTCAATGTTTATTGTTCATTATTGAGAATTTATTTAAGCATGATAGTGAGTTCTTGTTTGATCTTGGAGGTTGTTAATCCTATGAGATAATAGTGTTGATTTGCTAACAATTTTATTGCAAGCATGATTGCATCACAAACCCATTTTTTTGACTAATGATTTATCCAATAATGGTCATCCAAATCCATTTTTGCTTCTAGTATATGTACCTCCAAAACCTTGATTTCTTCCATATAGATATGTTATGGTGGGATGAAGCAAATTTTAAAGGATTGTATATGTACAATTTCATTCAAAAGATGAAATATTTAAAGAAGCAAATGAAGATTTGAAATGCCAAAAGTTTTGGTAATATTTTTAAAGCATAGAAAGAAATAGAATCCAAGCTAAAATTTACAAGAGATAGTAGAAAATAATGGATTGGATTAGGATTCTCATGTGAAACGAAAATAATTACTTTATGATTATCATAATGCATTAAAAAAATGAGTCTTATTAGTTCTAAAAATCTAAGGAGAAATGGTTCAAGGAAGGAATAGAAATACAAAACTTTTTCATGCTACAACAAAAAAAAAAAATCTCTTTTCATTGCATCAAAAATATTTTAACTCCAAATGGAAGAAATATTGAGGAAAAAGATATAAGGAAGCAATTAATTATTTGAAAATTATTTTATCAAATACAAGGCAATATAAGAAGGCACAAGATAAGTTTTTTCTAAATATTCCATCAATTATCACACAAGGATAAAATGTAATATTGATGAAGAAGATATCCATGGAGAAGCTACATGAAGTAGTTTTCTCTTTCCATCCTAACAAATCACGTGATCCCAATGGTTTTCCAACAATTTTTTTTCAAAAAATTTGGGATTTATTAAGAGTGATATACTAGTTACAATTGAAGAGGTTTGAAAAATGAAGGCTCTAATAAGTAAGATCAATGCCACTTTTATTACGTTTGTTCCCAAAAAAGGTGAGACAAAATATTTTTATATTTTTTGTCCAATAGGCCTTTGTAATATGATTTATCAGATGATTTTAAAAATCATGACAAACAAGTTGAAAAGCATTACAAATTGTGTTATTTCGTAGAAACAAGATGGTTTTGTTCATGGTAAACAATTTCTTAGTAGCATAATCATTGCACATGAGGCCATACATTCTCTTTAATCCATGAAAAAAACAATTATGCTTATGAAATTAGATATGAACAAAGCATATCATCTAAGTTTGGCTTTGATTACAATTAGTGTAAATGGATTAAATGTTGTTATAGCACTGTGAAATGTTCTAATTTGATCAATGGTTTTGCTAGTTACTTTAAGTCATCTTGTGGACTCTACCAAGTTGATCCACTATCTCCTTATCTATTCATTATTCTTGCAAAGGTGTTAGGGAGAGTTTTCTCAAAATCAAAAGATATTCAGGTTGTAAAAATGGTCCCTTCAAATCTCATCTTCATTTTGTTGATGATACTTTTCTTTTGGGTTGTCTTGTTTGTGATGTCTCGATTTTGAGATTGTTAGTTGATTTGTTGTTGCTTTCTTGTAAAATTTTGGGGCCCCTTTCAAAACCCCTTCTTCCACCATTATATATATATATAGAGGGAGAGAGAGAGAGTGAGAGAGTTTAATTTAATATTATAATGTTATGAGAAGGCTACTGGGTAGTTGGTTAATACTACAAAATCCAAGACTTTTTTTATTGTTAGTTGATTTGTAGTTGCTTTCTTGTAAAAGTTTGGGGCCCCTTTCAAAACCCCTTCTTCCACCATTAGGAGAAGGCTACTAGATAGTTGGTTAATACTACAAAATCCAAGACTCTTTTAATAACATTGCCCTAGATTTAAAAACAAATTATCGTGGATACTTAATGTATAAAATTGAAAATTTTACATCAACCTACTTGGGTATTCCTTTGTTTCATAAAGGAAATAAAAAGGAGTTTTGGGTCCCTTGTTTGGATAGGATGAAATTGTGTTTAGCATATTGAAAAGGTAAGTTCTTAAATATGGTGGGAAGACTACAACTCATAAAGACTACATTGCAATCCATCCCTGTTTATTTATCACTTTCAAGATTGTTGATAGGTATAGCATCATAAATTGATAAAATTCAATGAGACTTCTTTGAAAATGATGCAAGGAAATATTTAGGTTTTTTCTTTGTAATTGGGATAGGGTTTTGCAAAGGAAAGAATATTGCAAGAATAGGCTTACGGAATTGTAGAATTATTAGTTTGGCCTTAGGGGCAAAGCTTGGATGGAGATTATTCAAAGATCAAGGAAAGAAATGGGCAAAAATGTTACTTCAAAAATATATAAGGTCTCTTGATGCAATGAAATTATTTAGGAAAAGAACCCTACCCAAAAGAACATCAACATGGAACTTCATATCAAATAGTTTGCAATTGATTAAAAAGTCATATTAGATGGCCAATCAATGAAGAAAATTATATAAATTTTCGGTCTGATGCTTGGTTCAAGCCTTATCCTCTTATCTCTGGCTCAAAATGGCAATCATTGGCTCGAGCATGTCTAGTGTGTAAAGGTCCAAAGGTCAAAGATTATATTAATATAAGCAACTCCATATCATGAATTTCTCTTAGTAAGCTGATTGAAGAAAAGGAACTCAAACAAATTGCAAATGAACTTTAGGAGTTTTATTTGTCAATTTTTACACAAAAGAATGAGTTGATTTGGAATCTATCAAAAGATGATGGATGTTCGGTCAAGTTGGGATATGAGGATTTATAGCAATCAAAATTTCCTACTCCATAAAATTTTTATGGAAGAATTTTTTGCCATTAAAAGCTCTCCCTAAGGTGTCAACATTCCTTATGTTAGAAATTCAAAGTAAGATTCTTATAAGAGAGAGACTACAAAGAAGAGGATATCATGGACCTTTCAGCTGGGCCTTGTGTGAGAAGAATTTAGAAACATTAGACCATTCAATTTTTCATTGTCCCTTTCTTCACACCATTTGGAGCTACTGCTTAAAAATATGAAAATATATTGGGTAGCTCCATCAACATTGAAAACATTGATGAAATGTTGGATTAATTATTTCAAAGTTAAAGCATTATATATTGTATAGAGGATTGGTCTCACAATTATTTGTCAAAATTTATGACTTAAAAGAATAATAGAATTTTTAAAAATAAATCTCAAAATCATAACCAAGTTTGGAAATATATTATTGCCTCTCTTACATAATATTTATATATATGGCACTTGTGTGAAAAAAGAGGTGGTGACAACTTGGTTACAAGATTTGAACATACATGGAAGAATCTCTCTAATAATGACATTAAGACAAAGGATCTATTTCTATCTAGGTAAAATGAAAATGTCTAAAAAATGGGTTTATCAAAATTTATTTTGATGATACTTCTAAAGGAAATTTGGAAAAAGTTGGTGGAGCTAGTGTTATTTGAAATAATGAAAATTTTCCTCACTTTCTTAAAATCATATGGAACTTCAACTTCCAACTATAATGAAGCTAGGAAACTTCTTACAAAGATTAAAATTGCAATTGAAAAATGATGAAAATATATTTTTATTGAAGGAGATTCACAAATTATCGGTAATGTTGTCAACAAAATGGATGTAGAAATTGGATTAAAAATAATTTTATTGCAGATGTACATCATCTATTATTGAAGAGAGTCTCTTAAAAATGCAAGCATAACTATAGAAAAAGAAATCAGGTAGCCAATCGTAATGTTGATCTTCATCTTGGTGAAGTTCAAATATTAGAAGGTAACTAGCCAAGTAAAGTTTAATCTCTTAATTACAATGATAATTAAAGTCATATCTGTATGATGATTGATGGCTACAAAGCTGAAATTTAAAAAAAAAAATGTCTAAAAAATGGGTTTATCAAAATTTATTTTGATGATACTTCTAAAGGAAATTTGGAAAAATTTGGTGGAGCTAGTGTTATTTGAAATAATGAAAATTTTCCTCACTTTCTTAAAATCATATGGAACTTCAACTTCCAACTATAATGAAGCTAGGAAACTTCTTACAAAGATTAAAATTGCAATTGAAAAATGATGAAAATATATTTTTATTGAAAGAGATTCACAAATTATCGGTAATGTTGTCAACAAAATGGATGTAGAAATTGGATTAAAAATAATTTTATTGCAGATGTACATCATCTATTATTGAAGAGAGTCTCTTAAAAATGCAAGCATAACTATAAAAAAAGAAATCAGGTAGCCAATCGTAATGTTGATCTTCATCTTGGTGAAATTCAAATATTAGAAGGTAACTAGCCGAGTAAAGTTTAATCTCTTAATTACAATGATAATTAAAGTCATATCTGTATGATGATTGATGGCTACAAAGCTGAAATACCAAAATGGCACTCTATAACATGATTAAAGGCAACAGGCTGTTTTCATTGTAACAAGTTTGATAGGCTTTTAAATATGAATTTGAGTCCTCAGAAGATTCTAGAATAGCTCTAAATAAAGTTGTTTAATAAGGCCTATATTCAAACTCTGAAATGAAATTTACAATTTTTTTCGAAGGGAAAAAAAAAAATCAACATTCCTCAAAAGAATGTGAATATTTTTTTTTTAAATTTAACTTAAAATAAGCAGAACATTTTCAATCAACTTTGAACATGCTTCCTGTATACAATTCAAAATGTGTGACCCAAAGATGAACAAAAACAAAACAATTCTCTAGCAATTGCAATTCACTCAAGACATCATACTCTTCGTAATCCTGGTAGAATTTAGCTGAAAACATAATGTTGATATAATATAAAACTCAAAATGTGTAACCCATCCAAAGACTAACAAAACAAATACATCACACTTTTCATAATCCCAGTAGAATTTTGCTTAAAACATATGTTGATTTAACATAATTCTACACAAGTCATGTCGTGATTAAAAATAAATAATTAAATTTATATGCATGCATTTACTCCATATGCAACATGAATGTTACCTTCAGTAGTCAATAACTCATTTGGACAAATCTAATAGCTTTGCTAAAACTCTACTTTATGAATCAAGTTCAAACAACCACTTGCTTAATTTAAAAGTATTATTCTGTATACTATAAAAGACAACATATTCACAAATGAGTTAATGCCCTTTGTCATATTGAAGATAAAAAGCACATTGTATGAGGAAGATACAAAGCAGATTCTATGAGGAAGATACAAAGCAGATTGAAATGAACTCATTTGTGCTTTCTATTTCTAACCAACTTCATTATCTCTTCAACTTCAAAATATCCAGTGTCCTTGGATTCTAATAATGTAAGATGTTCTTCAACCAATACATTGACCACGTTATGGTTTAAGCACTGTTTTTCTCAATTGCAATCTACTTTATTGTTTCAACTTCTACCAACTTTAGCAAAGTCCCTTCCTTGCCAAGCAAGTGTTCTTCAACAAGCACATTGATAATACATTAGGGTTCATCACTGCTTTCTCTCAATTGTGATCTGCTTCATTGTTTCAACTTTCACCAGATTTGGGAGTCCTCACAAAGTATTTTAAAAAAATGTTGGAAGAGTTGTTCTTAGAATGGTCAAATAGAACAAAAATACACGCTTATATTACACACAAAGCTAGGGTGCGCTTTATTCAAATTTCTTCAAATTGAATGGCCTTTTTTTTCAAAAAAATATATTCTATATACATCTGTTACAAGTTCTTTAAGCTATCAAGTTATGATTTACCTCAATGTTCATAACACAGGCTATATACCCAAATCCCTGAAATGAAAAAATGAAGCTCAGAATATATCAGCAATAATCAATCACGAGAAAATGCAGGTATCAATGTCCAAACAAAATCCCAAATAATACTAACTCAAAACACCACAAAATTGGCATAAAGTTTACTCACACCCTTCCCCTGTATAGAAAAAGAATCAGCTCACAATCCGACAATTTGCTTGCACGTCTCCTACAGCACACTTATATTAATATATACTGATACAAACTAACAGAGGTGCTTTTTCTTTTTATTGAGTAAATACTTCATATCCGCCGTGCTTTTTTCTTTTTCTTTTTCTTGTCTTAAAGAGCAAATATTTTCTCTTGTAATTGTCATCACCATATTTTTATTGCTGTGCTTCCCAAGTTGTTGCACTAGAATAAGTAAGTAAATTTCCATCTCCTGATTACAATGGAATTCCATAAGGAGGTGAATAAATAATAATTTATCGAATATGTTTTCAAGTCCAATATGATCCTTAACAGGCAAGACACATTCAAGGATTATCTTATATGCAGAACTTGATGATCCATCAGCATTGAAATATCTTTGATGAAGCACTTTTCGATGTATTATATACTACAACAAGAATAAAAAATTTCTATTTTGGCAAGGTCACTCCACTCCAGGTGCCATGACTGGTATTTCAGAAGATATCTTCAATTTAAAAATGATCATTACAAGATCCAACAAAGTAAAATTTATAGTGTAACATGAGATGAACAAGCTGGCCAAAATCAAATTTTCTTTGTAAAAGCTCTTCTTTCACAGAATATTGTTTTCTTCTCTTGAAGAAACATATATTGTTAACTATACATGTTAAATGGGTGCATCAGACAAGAACTGCCAAAATTTCTCGAACTTATGAGATTTATGCATCTAGCATGACAAGAATGGCAGGAAACTTGAGACTTTGTGAAGCAAATAATTATTATGCCTATTCCAATCTCAACCCTCAGCTGTACTAGACCCACCACCCACTATAGGCCTCATACCTTCACCCATATCATGAAAGAATTCTACTTGCGTAACATGGGCCATCTGCATAATGAATTGAGAAAGCATTAATTTGTTGGCAAGCTCTAGAGAAGAGAGGAGAGGTCTGACAACCAGGCAGAATGCACATTTTGCATTGACTTAAAAAGAATAGGATACATTATCTGGCAGATCTCACGAACCTCAGTTCAGAATCATCCTCGTTATTTTCATAATCTTCTTTCCTTCGCTTCAATCTCTCAAATATGGTATCCAACGTTTCGGTTGTTGAAGTCTGTGGCCTCACTTGCTCTCTTTCTTGAGACTGTCGTAAGGGTGCAAATCTTCTGGCTCCTATACTCGCCTTTATATTCTGGAAACTTGACTTCATGGACTGCCACTTTGTTGTTAATCCAGAAGGAATATCAAATTGGTTTCTGCTATTTAGTATATCCCCAGAATTGCCATGTTGAACAGGAGGTCTAACATCCTGTCTCTCCTGTTGCACCAATCCTGATGGAAGATTTGATGGTTTAGTCTGATGTTCTCTAAGAGCAGCATACTTACTTGCAATAGCACCCTTGCTCCCAAGTGTCTGATAGTCCTCTTTCATGATCTTTGAGTGACTGCCCTTCACATCTTTTGTTAATGCCACTTTCAATTCTGCACCACTTTTATTCCACGCATCATCAGCACTCCATGTTGATTTCTGGATAACAGAGGAATAACAAATTTATTAAAATACAGTCAAGGAAGACATAATGCATAAAAGGACAGTTTATTTGCATCATAATTTTTATACATAAGCATAACTTGCCTTGGGAATACTGTCTGCTTCAATGTCGTCACTCACATTGTTGAAGTTTCGAGCCAGTGGAATTACATGTTCTCCAACTGAATGTCCTTGTTCCAGCCATGACCGCTCTGAAAATATTTTAAAAGTTAATCACAGGACATTTATTATATATTTTAGACACCCAATTCAGAAATAATTGGACTTCTGAAAATATTTTAGAAGTTAATTTCTAAATTAACCTGATTAATTGGGGATGTCATAGTTTCTTTTTCTTTTTTCTTTTTTCTTTTTTCATCTCTATTCTTTTTTGTGGGGGGTGGGAGGAGAATCTAAATTGCCTCCAATGAAATGACTGACCCACATAACTAGTAGTTGCTCAGTTCTGTCAATATCTAAATCATAAATATGGCAGCCATTAAATAGCCAGAAAAGCTAAACCAACTATTCCAAAATAAAAATAATAAAATTGAACTGGGAATGCAATGGACCATTACTAGTAAATATACTTTGGACACAAGTACAACCCCAACGCAAACAAGTATAGTGCCAGGGAAAACAAGCATTTTAAGGATGATTATAACAAAATATTTTGCATGAACTAGAAGCTATATAACCCTATAGTTTTAAAAAGTTGCATCACAACAAAACTGTGTTTATGATGGAAGCCTAAGATGGGCCACACTACAAAATAATTAGCTAGTGTAACGTGAGATCATATGATGAAAAGAATAAAATGCAGTACACTCGAAATGGAGGAAAAATAAAATGAGATTATGAGATACCAATTCGTAAAATTAATGGCTGCTCATTTGTGAACTCTATAAGTATTTTTGGGCCAACAGGAAATCTAAAAACATATGCGCATGCACTAGTTCTTTCATAGGAAGAGAGTTATTATAAGCAAATGATACAACATTGTATACATGCAAACATGTTTAGTAACTTGCAATTGATGCATTTGGAATTCCTGTTGTCACATTTTGCTAAGGGGTAGAAATTTTGAAAAATCTAGAAAATTACTGCTGCAACTGTTCAGATCAGATTCTTCCTTCCTCCCTCCTTTTCATCTTTGTTCAGGCAGTTTTCATGTTTCCAGTTTCCAGCTTTGTTTTCCAAGTGTTCAGCAGATTTGGCAGGTTTGGGAAAAGCCTAAAATATTCTAAGTCTGGGGCACTCCCTTGGTCGCTCCATTTTGGAGCGATGCTGGGAGTCGCTCCCTTTTTCCAGCGATTCCCAGCTTCTCTTCTCTATCCGGCGACCGACGGCATCTCCAAGCAGCAGGCTAAGCGGGGGGAAAACGATAAAATTGTCTAAGTATGAAAGTTTCCCATGGTCGCTCCATTTTGGAGCGACCCCCGTCGTCGCCAGCCCCCATCAGCGATCTTCGGCAACAAGCAACCACGGTCGGCAATCAGCAAGTCAAAAAAATTGCTAAGGCATGGAGCGCCGACGCCGGTCGCTCAATTTTGGAGCGATCGACGTCGGTTGCTCGGTTTTCTAGCGACCACAGTCGGCAGGCAAAAGGGGTCAAAAATAACTAAGTGTTGGCGCCGACGTCGATCGCTCCTTTTTCGAGCGATCGACGTCGGTCGCTCCACTTTTCAGCGATCACGGTCAACAGGCGAGGAAGGTCACAAAAGTTTCTAAGTGTCAACTTGACGTCGGTCGCTCTATTTTCAACGACCATCATCGACGAGTGAAAAACAACGTAAAATTTCCCAAGTGTTGAGGCGACGTCGGTCGCTCCATTTCGGAGCAACTCCCGTCGTCGCTCATTTCCGTCGGTGATCTCTGTTGTCGCCCAATTTTCAAGCGAACTCCAGCTAGTGTAGCTTTTCAAATGTCAATGTCGGTCGCTCCGTTTCGAAGCGATTTCGGGCGTCGCTACAATTTTCCAGCGACCGCGGGTGAGGATATTCCAAAGGCAAGGCAGAATGTTGACGTTGGTCGCTCTTTTTTCAAGCGACTCCCGTCGTCGCTGCCATCTAACAATGACCGTCGTCATCTCCCCTCCCCCATTCAGCGACTGCAAGAAAGAAGGACCAAGTTGCCAGATTTTCTAAGGTAAGGTGTATCCCGGGTTCGCTCCATTCTAGAGCGACTCCCGGGGTCGCTGTTTTCATCAGGCGACTTTGGTCAACCCCCTCCATTTCAGGGAACCTCAGACTCAGGCAGACCATGTACAGACTTCGGGATTCGAGCCTGTCAAGATGGGACAGAAGGTGTGCTACAAAGGTACAGGGTAGGTGAACATTGATGGTGTCTTCAGAGGCAAACTATACTAAACCTACCACATTAATCAGACTTGGCTTCTCACCCACCAGATCTGTCCGGAGCCGTACCAGATTCAAGTGAATCTTGTTGCAGGTACAATCATGGCCAGCAGAGGTCTAATCCCAGCACTTTTTGCAGTCTTTGCGTTTTGTGCACCAATGTAAAGGGGGGGAAATTTCTGCTATAAATAGCAATGGAACTTCATTGTAAAAGGGTCGGGGGGGAACAGATTGCTAAGAGAGCTCTGCTGTATCAAACACTTGCTTCCAATACTAAGCATCTTTGGCTCTGATATCTGTCTCTTTCTTTTATGCTGCCTTCTGCAAGTATTTTTGCTTATGTTCATTTATTTTTCTGATTGCTGTAATTCTGAATTCTGGATTAGAGCATTGGCAATTAATTGAATCTGGAATACTTAACGAAGGATACATAGGAAGGAACCACAGTATTAGTTTATGTTACATGCTTTGTTTTGATTGTTGTTGGTTTGTGTATTTGCTAGTAATCGTGCTGCTTGTTCTTTCCCACCACAACCGCATGCTATTTACATCTCTTTCTGCAATTTACAATCTCTTTCCTGTTCTCTCATCTAAAACCCCCAAGTAGATTAGTATAGGAGCAGGCCTACTCCGAATATTGGCATGGAAGGCATCCCTTCCTTCCGGCCTTTCAATCTGCTAGGCGAATCTAGGGCGCAAAAGATTAAAATCCTTTCCTAATGGCAGATTCGTAACCAACAGTTTCTAATATTATGTCAAAAAATTTAAAGATGTTTTAACAATTGAAGAGTAATGAACTTAATTAGCCACCTCCCTGCTAACATGGAAACTCAATTTCCTCTGAAATTGAATAACATTTCAGTACGCTTTGAGCATAGATTGAGTTAACAAGAATGATAGAGATGTAAGGAAACGCAGTGGATAATCTTTCTGGCAATTCTGGTTTTTTTGGCTGATTGTCTGCATGCTTGAGTCTTAGCTTACATTTATCAGCAGTCCTTTCGTAGTGATTGATTTCATGGCAAATGTGTTTGGTAAATGACAGTCTTAGGAATCATACTGAGGTCAGTTTTGTTCTCAAGGAATGCACTGGCCTTTCAAGCCAGATTTTCCAAAAGTTCTTTTAGTAGTAAAATACTTGTTGGACCCTATCGTATATGCCAAAAAACGTTAATGGCTTCACCTGAACCATGGTTCAGAAAAGACTTTCTCCAATTCTACTATAGGCTAATTGATGAAGCAAGCACATCAAAAGGTCCTTGGTATCCCACATTAGTCATGGCATAAGTAAACATGTATAATTAGAAAACTGCCTGTACCAGCTTCATTTTACCCTGACACCTAGAAAAAGAAGAAAAGAATTCCTGGAGATGGGAAAACATGGTGCAGAATACCAATCACAGAAAAGCAATGTTTTGCCCATGCAAACAGCAGACCTTCAATTTCTCATAAATATTTTGAATCTTATGTGACTACTTCAAGTATTCATCAGTTATTTCCCTCATTCCTCTTGAAAGCCCCATCATGGCTTGATGTTAGCAACCTACGCTGTTTTAGTTTTGACTTCGTTGCATATCTACTATTTCAGCCTTTTTCATGACACTGCAGCAATGGATGAGAGAGATACAAATTTGAAAGCCCCATCATGGCTTGATGCTAGCAACCTACGCTGTTGTAGTTTGACTTTGTTGCATATCTACTATTTCAGCCTTTTCCATGACATTGCAGGAATAGATGAGATATACAAATTTGAAAGCCCCAACATGGCTTGACTGTAGAAAAGAAATAGCACTGAGCATATGCTCTACAGTAAGTAATTTGAATATTCTTTTCCCTGGTATTAAAAACTTGAATTTTTTTGAGAGATTTTACTGCAAAAGATTCAATATTTTCCATGAAAGCTAGCAACATTGAAAAACATGGGGAATATTATTCACCTTCTTCACACAGATGGTCACCCTGATAAATGAAGCATCCAAACAAAAGAATGACTGTAATCTGCACCTTAATTTGTCTAACATGATAGCTTTTTCTGTCCTCGTCATTCAGAAAGCCTTCCCATCCAGCATATTGAGAAAGAAAAGTATTATATTCATATGCATCTCTTTGAGATCTATAAAATGATTTTTTTTTTTAACTTCTAAATGGAGTCAATATGCACCTCCATCTTATTTGTTCATTAAAAAACATCAAAGAACTTCATAGGCAGGCATAATTTTGACTCAGGAAATACAATACAGAAAATATAATTTTCTCCTTTAAACATCTACAGTTGGGGAATAATTTAAAAAACTAAGGCATTCATCTAGCCACTAAACATTGTTTATCAACATATAGTCAAGGCTCATCCCATACCTCGTGGCATGAAGAGCTGTAAGAGTTACTCTTGTCCAAATACAACCTAAAATCTCTGACTGTGACCTTGCTAGCTTCATTAAAACAAGAATAGCAGTTTTAGAATTGTAAGGTTTAAAAGAGATTGCTGCCAAAGTTATTCATAGGAAACTGGCACGATTCTATTTACCAAACACGAACTATTATTTTTTTTTAATTTAGCGAAAAACCCCTTGCAGGGCCGCCTTGGTCTGAGAAACCACGACCAGGGGGTTCTACACCATCAAAATCACCCAGGAGTCACGCCCGCCCTGACCGCACCAGCATTATCAACTGGATTTTGGGTACCCGATGTGTGTTTGGTAGGGTGGAGATTCAAACCAGGGACCTCCCTTGGAGGATTGCCCTACCCTCTCCAACTCACCTACAGCATATGGGTAAACACAAACTTTTATTAAAGAAAGAAAGAAACTATATTTGCATCTACAAGTGACCAAAGTAGGTCAATGAAACTCAAGAGGACACTCCGTTAAAACACAGAGAAACCAAAAAGGCATGCTCCAAAATAACAATTACAAAAATTCTATGTTTTCATGTGATAAGAAGTGGAACTTTATATGATAGAAGTAAAACGTTGAGACTCAAACATGTCCTGTAAGTACTCATGGGTCTGCTTGCCAAGCGCACCCTTGGTAAGCAAAATTGGTTTGACTCACTCTGACACACAGGTCCTGGCCCAGACTCGCCAGGATTCACGGAGTATTGCCAGACTCACAGGTCCGAGGCCAGCACTAACCAGAATCAAAGGACTACATTGTTCAGCAATCCTTTCGTTATGTCTAATGATGTACTGAGAGATTTTTATTTTTACTTGTATAAAATGTTACAAATTGCATGGAACTATATGATACTTCTTATCTTCCATGTTTAACGGACCATACAGCACGTCGACACCAGAAAGCATGCCTTGTCTAATCCTATAATATTTGTCATGATTGTATTGATTTTATACCAACTGCACCACTTTCCACTATCCTTGTTAACAGGACTATAGACTACGACATGATTCAAGTTCAACGATAAAAATCTTTAACCTGAATCACAATCTAAACAGATAGCTAGATTCACATCTGGATGAAATGAAAAGAGACAAAATATAAAAAACTTTGGAAACTAGTGACGGTGATAAAGAACAAAAAATATCAAAAAAAAAACAAGATTTAAACCTTAAATTTGAGTTATACAGAAATCTAGATTGCTTGAATGGCTAACTTCTAGAAAAGCTTGGATATGATATGGCAGGGATACAGCATATACAAAAATATATTAGGCATATATATAAAAAAGAATACTATTAGAAGAAAGGGAAAGAATAAAAGCATTCTTAATTTTGTAAATGTAGCTGACAGGGAAGATATGAGGAAAACAAAATCACATTACACATACAACAATAATTGAAAATAGAGAATTTCCATATACAAGAATCACATTGAGAAAACTTACAAATCACTTTAAAGCTGAACAACAGGAAGTGCAATCCAAAAACCCTCCAAACAAGCTCAAGGTTTAATAGAACTTACCAAAAAACAGCAATTTTGCCTTTCAATATAATGAGGGTTTTCTTTTTGGTTCACTTTAGTTTCTTTTTGAGTTCCTTTCTTTTTTCAGACCAAAGATTTGAAGGTTGATGACTGCCCTAAAGAAGTGAAATTTTCAAATTATGGACAAAATGTCATCATATTCAAGCAAAAACTATGATTTTATCAATGGCATAGCACAATCTATGTTTAAACGTAGAAGTCAGAGGGCCACATATAAAATGAAATACCATAGTGGAACATGTAAGGAATGAAATCTTCAGAAAACATTCTAAAGATGAAACTAACTAAAACTCAGATTTTCACATCAATGGTAAATTTAGTCCAAGGCTTCTAAGGATCATTTGATTATGGTGTTTTGAAATATCACACTGAAGCATGTAAAGAGTAAAATATTCCACAAAACATTCTACAGAAAAATCAATGCTTTGAGTCAAATGGCATAAGCTCAAGTGGTTAAAAATTGGACTTCAAGGGCAGCGAACAAGGTTCAAATCTTGCCAAGCGATGTATGCATAAGTGCAAGATTGTTATTGTATTAATACCACTATGCGGTTGGTTGAAATACGATGGTAAGCCAATCATGATGTGACACAGTTGAGGACGGTTCCATCCATATAACCAATTAAAAATAAAACAAAATAAATTAGAATCTTTAAAATTTCCTTTTCCATATAACCAATTGTCATTGTATTGACCATAGGAGTTTTGCTCGCTGGCCCTGTTTTCTCCTATTTCCTTTTCCCTTAATCATATCAACTCCATTGTTCCTAATTGGGTCATTGGTAATTTGGTATGTCTTCCAGTTTTTATAGTCTTCCTCATACATCTCTTTATATAATTCTCTTTTTCTGAGATAATTTTCATGTTTGCCATGCATATATGCTGTTTTGTGGAGTATGGGTGTTCTGCAACAGCTGAATTGACAACACCATTTAATTATATTCCCCACGGTGTTCTTTCACCTTCTCTTGCAGCAACCTATCACTTTCTCCTGTTCATGACATACAGCAAGGGCATGGGATATCACAAACCCTTTTTGGCAAACTCTGCCCAAAGGGTCTTTAGCCATATCCAACATGTTCCTAGGCATATTTGGTGGGGTGAAGGCAACCTTCAAGTTCAAAAAGCAAGTTTTTGACAAAAAGATATTGCATCAAAATCAAGAGATCTATTTATAAAAAAAATATTTTCAATAATTTAATCAACCAAAAATTTAGTAAAAATCTCATTAAATTAAGGGTCAGTACTTGATAACTGATGACACACAATAACCAGTTTTTACAACAATGACATAACATGAGATATGATATATAATAAAGAACAAGATCTTTTTTTCACCTTTTTTAAGGATAATTGTGCCTGACTGATCAAAACCATCGGCATCTTCAGCCTCAGTTTCAAATCTGAATTTCCACCAGCTCCCAAAAAAGTCAATGACTCGATCAAAAAAATTGCTTGCTAGCAACATGGTATAGATAACCATGAAAAGAGGGTATATTTTGTTAAATCCTTGTCCAAAAAAAGGAACAGCGTCATCAATGTTACCCATTCTCTGCAGGCACAGACAAACATACAGATAGAAACTTAGCACACTGAAATTTAGCATTTAACGAGACAGAAACAGACTGAAATGGGTATGCTCAAATTTGCACCATAAAGAATTTGCTGGTTTTGCTAGAAATAAATTTGCTGCTTTTTCTAGAAATAAACATTTTCTAACCAATATAAAAGATAAGATGGAAAAGTTTACTTCATTTATTAGAACATAGAAAGTAATTCATCGCAAATGAGCCAAAGAAAGAAGAAATATGGAAATTGTATTGACATATGCAAGTGAAAAGATGACACAGAATTTGATATGGCAAAAGACAACAGACACTGATTACCCAAATCGACTAATTTTTTCCCATGTTGTTCAGACAAAATAAAGTTGGCTTTCTCCTTTTTTTTATTAGTTTTAGGATCTGAACAAGCAGTAAAACTGAACCTAATTCTTCATGCTTCTGAAATTGATCATCAGACTAGGCCTCCTGCTCAGTTCTTATTCCTAAACAAAGTATTGAGAAGTACAAGGATTAAGAACACAACAAAGATGGTGCGATGACACTCTTCTATGACTGGGAGGGAATCGCATGACCACTATTTCCATAAATAGTTTGACTTTGAACAAACAAAAGAATTATAAATCTGTATGAAATGTTTCATATAAAGAGTAGCTCGGCACTGAGTAGGCAAGGAGGAAAATGCCAAGTCATTTGTATAGACTCCCACTGAACATCTGCCCTAATTAGTTTATTTTCTCCCCATTTGAAGGGAGAAGGTGAGAAAGAGCACGTGAATATTATGGAAATGACAGTTTGCAGAGAAAGAAAAGAATTCCCCAAAGTGACTAAAATAGGTTAAGCAAACCAACAATAATGGCACTACAAGTGCCTAAAGAATGCCCCACCTAAATAAAGCAACAATAGTGTTTGCATACACAATCCTCACAAAATAAATCACAATGAGCTACTCCTAGCAGATAAAGAAAGACAAAGAGGCCAAGCCCTAATCCTCGTCACCCTGCAAAGGAGAATCAGCCACCACTTTGTAATTATCAGTACTTGATAGTAAGGCACCATTTAGCAAGTATTTGTGCTCAAAGTTATCAGTAGAGTAAATCTACTACAACATAAGACATGACACAAGTTGCAGGAAGTGCAAAGATGAAAAATTATCATCACAAGATCCAACACCACCAGTAAGTCTCTACAGGCTCCACTGCTTGCCGAGGATTAAATGTTAAGATTAAAATACCGGTAACTTATACATGCAATATGATTAAAGAAACGGATTTCCCTTTTGAATAATATGCACAATATATAAGATCTACAAAGCCTCTGGCTAGAATTTGCATTTCAATGTAATTTGCTTGTTCTTTTATATAATGCCCAACAAAAGTGGATGGATACATAAGTTAACCAAGAAGGGAAAACAAAAGCAACATTGCAAAATGCTGATAACAAATAGTGATTAGGATTTAAAACCATTTCTCTTAGCATCTAACACCACCCAATCTCCTCAGTCAAAATTTGAAAGGCAATATACAATATTGAGTGTTAAGAAGATATTAATTGTTCGCACTATCGTCACTGTATACACATAACAATCAGAACAGTACTACCTTTTCAAAAGTTGTTTTTGCATTGCCATCAAGGTGAATCATGTTCAGGAAATTGTATGATATTGGAGGAGCATAACGGGCAACCATTCTGGCAAGCCGAACATAGTATGCAGATTAGAAAAAAGGGATTGACTAAAAATTAAACAACTAATTATATACTCATTACTTTCATTAAAGAAATGAATTTTAATGTAAACTACAATATAGTTAGAAATAAATTCTAGATACCAGCATGTTCAAGAAACTTACGAGCATATCATAAGCAAGCTCACAGAGCTTGTCTGCTTTGGGGTAAGGGAGTAGAAGGTGAACATCCCGAGCTTAAAAAGAGAATAATATGTACAGATGCACATGTACATTAGAGGGACAAATGCAGTAATCTGCCAAAAAAAAAAAAAAGCATTAAGCAATAAATCAAACAAAAGCATGCAATCCAAAAGGATACAAGTTAACAAAACTATGCCATTAGTATTCAGTACAGAAATGAACAAACATAAACTTTTTAAAGCCTTCAGTGAACGATTTCACTCAAATCCTGAATTTCATTATATTTAGAAATCACAGACATGCAGAAAAGAAGACATTTTAAGGAGTGCATAAACCCAGAAGAAGCCAAACACCAACAAATTAGAAGAAACTCCCTACTTTCGATTTTGACCTCATGAGGCTCATGACTCAACAGCAAAGCATATTGAATAAGAGATGGTAGCATACATATTGAATAAGAGATGGTAGCATACATTTTATCTTAACAGCAAAGCGTATTGAATAAGAGATGGTAGCACGAGTGTACCAAGGGTGACTTCAGACTATGAGACCATGTAAAGTTATCCAAAGTTTTTACCAGTATACATTAGCGCTAACAAAAACTTTCTGTATTGTACAGTTTCTTGTGTTGTCTTCTCTTCATTCTTATTTAAAAATTAAGCTCAGTCAGAACAAACTCACAGAGTGATTATCTACTGATAAGTGATAATGATAACTGATGTTCCCATGTATCAGGTTCGAGACTTCCATACCAAAATTATTGGTTACCATGCTCAGAAGCTTCACTGTTTCTACTATTTCTGCTTGTCCAAAAGCAAAAATCTTTATAATTTTGCAGAAAAACTTCTTTCTGTCCTATTCATTGAAACATGAATGTCCACTTGTATGTGAAGACGGTATTAAGAGTTCAAGGCACCCAAAATATTGATAAGAGAGTCTACAATGTTTGAAATGCTTGACTTGGCAATTTGAAACCAAAAAAGGTCGTTTACAGCAAAAATAAGCAAGAGAATCATATCTATGCATTAGAGTGCTAGAAAATACTATTTCATGCAGAGTGGTATTTCATAAAAATAAAAACAAAAATCACAGTGATATATTTTAATAAGAAATTAGAAAACAAATGGCATGAAACTGGCAAAGACCTTGAAACACCACTGCACTATATCTATGATTATCTCCTTGATTTTGAACTTCACTAAAATTAAGGGCAAGAATTTGCAGCTAGGGTTGTAAATTAATAATGTTACATAAGAAGTTATAGGTATTTCTTTGGAGATATTTTACTATCACTTTATGTTATCCTGAAAGTTTAATGGAGCAGAATCCACAAGGTTTGAGGACATAGGAAGCAGTGGTTGCAATTTTGCAAACCATTCTCGAAATGACAGACAAACTGAAGTGCCAAAATAGTATCTGGAACGGTATCTCCAATGTTTTCTGACATATGAACAAGATTAATGGTTCAAATAGTTGAATTTTGCTGAATGGTGGTACATGACTGCTTTTCATACGTTTGCCAAAACAAACAACTTTCACAGCTCTAAATCACTGCAGACATCCAAAACTGAGAGAGGCTTTACATATTGAAGCAAAACTTTCTACCATACAAACTTTCTTGACAGAACAAAATGTAGTCTAGATTCCTAAAACATATTTAGAACCTGTGCAAAATTGTACGAGGAAACAGATGGATAAACATCATATAGAAAGAGTATTTGAAGTAAAGAAATTGGGTACATATTCATCACCACCAGCATGAACAAATTTTGTTAAAACAAAGTGCTAAAATTTTGAAATTATCTCCAAAATTCTACAGTCCATTTCAAGTAGTATATGCCTCGAAACTTCCAAATAAAGGAAGAATTACAACCTTTTTTGAAAATCCTGTTTAAGGAAATTCAAAATTTTAGGCACAGGCACACATTTAACACTTCAGAAAGGGGTTACGCAATGTCATGTAGGGTTATGTCCCCATCCACACACCAATTACACTATCAACATAATCTATATGTTAATTCTTAGTTCATAATGCAATGGGAAATACATATAACATACGTTTTCTTATAATCACTTCAGTTGGTAAGACCCAAAAAAAAGCCGGGGAAAAAAAAAAAACAATTGCCCCATTACTCTCCTTTCACCCTCTTTCGTCTCCACCTAGTTGTAATAATTCCCAAAGGAAAAAGTTAACTGTGCTTATCGGTACAGTAACTAAATCTAAAGCAATGGTGGCACAAGTACATGTAATTTGCTGGATAAAATGCCATCTGTAGGGCCTGTTTGAACAGGGGTCCTGTGTTCAAGCCTCTTAGGAAGGCTCTGTGTTGTCCTGCATCATCTTCCACTTTACAGAAATTTATAAACATTCAATATAAATTTTAGGATACCTTTCGTTAAAAGTTAAATTGATCCTTGCCTTCTGTGTTTGTTTTCCACATGAACTAACAGTAGCTTAGAGTCTTGTGGGTATACTTGACATTTTTTTTCTTAACACCAGAAAAGTATTTGAAACGTCTTCAACATCTTTACTGGTGAAGATTTCCTGAATGTCTGTTGGATAAGCCTCCTGTTGACTGGTATTTCCTTGTCATTATATTTGCGAGATGTGTATATTTCGAAAAATTGTCAAGATGTGTATATTTCCTTGCCTGTGTATTTTGTTATACTTGGTAAGTTTGTATAAATTTATGTGGTCTTCTTCATTTCTGTGCCTCATTTTAGCTGTTTATTTTGTGGTTGTGCCTCATTTTAGCTGTTTATTTTGTGGTCAGTCTGTCTTAGATTTTCTAATTTGCATCTATATAATAATTCTCTTTTCAGCTGTAAATATCATTAGTTTATAACTGTAATAATGGACTTATATGCATAAAATTCTTAAAACATTAATCATAAGCACCTAGATAACAGTACTACAGTAATACACAGCTCAAATAAAGCCCTTTCAATACAAGCATTTTTAGATTCTATGTTGAACAACAAAAGTTGTGCGAAACACTACCTTCAAATACCAATAACAAAATTGATGACTGCCATAGTTTGAAACTAAAATCCATTACCAACACACCTGTACTAGCATCTCTTGCTTGCCAACAGCTTTAATGACGATAGAGAACAGGGAAAGATCTACACCACTTGGCAATAGTGTGGCCTCTGCTAACAGAATGGCAGTCGACATACAACCTAGAAGAACTGCCAGAACTTTCTCAAGTTGTTGCCTAAGAACACACCGCCAGACCCACTCTGCAAAGCACAAAAAATTAGAGAGATTATTCTACCAATAGTGCATCCAAAAGAGATTGTGTGCTTGTTCTATATAAGGACTTCAAAATGTCCAAATTTCAGTTAAAACAAGTTATTTTATCCATTTTCCGCCTAATTAGATAATTGACAACACCGATCAAGTTAAATATATGCTACCCACAATACTACATACATTGCACAATACATTCATAAATAGAGAATGGAAGGGATAATATTGCTTGCCCTGGACATGAGGTCAAACCAAGTGGCTCAATGGCCAAAGGTTAAAAGAAAATTAAACAAGCAGCAATCCGTAAGGCCTAACTTGCAACAGCCACAAGGCAAGAATATAGCAAAGGCTGGCAAAAAATTACCCATCACATCCAGGTACTGTGCAAGAGAACCACTGCGAGGAGGACGAAAGCTTGATATGTAGCGCCTGCCAAAGAAAAATGAACTTTTAGACATTTGCAGCTGGCAAATTCCTTGTTTCTCACAATTTTCAAATGAAGTGCTAGAAAAATATGTGCGTGGGTGTATGTGGAAAGAGTGAGAATATTGTGAGTGATTAAATTAGATCAATGGGAGTCAAAGTTCAAGTTACAATAGCTAATCAGAAATGCAAAAGACACTCCAGCAACCATAAATTACGCATCTAAACTTAATATAAAAAACAGGAAGAGGGTACCAAGACACTTCGTATAATTGACTCCAACTGATTGTGATTCACATGTAAAAGTATGCAGACAAAAGATAAACTACTTAATATAAAAGGTAATTAGTTGAAAACTATAAACTAAGTTGCATAATGTAGGAGTAAGTAGTCACTCTTGCTTTCTACAAACGTAACTATAAACTTGGGGCTGCAGTTTATTGGTCCATCATTCAGCCAGAAGCATACTTATTATGGCTACTCTTTCTTAGTGATACTTGAACATCAGTGCTATTTGACCCATTTTCAGGATAGCCCACCTGAAATGTGGCTTTTAAATTATTATCAGGTCAGTAGAAATATAGACGTAACTATAAACTTGGAGCTGCAGTTTATAGGTCCATCATTCAGCCAGAAGCATACTTAGTATTGGCTACTCTTTTCTTAGTGATACTTGAACATCAGTGCCATTTGATCCATTTTCAGGATAGCCCACCCAAAATGTGGCTTTTAATTTATCAGGTCAGTAGAAATATAAACTAAGGCTCGCATTTGTGGACCTACTCTTGGGTAAATTGACAAGGTACATACTATGACGGTTCAAACTAATATACTGCAGTATATGATCTGATGTAAACCCACTATCCTTGAGGGTAACATCCAGAGATAAGAAAAGCATAAAACCATGCCGTGACCAACATAGATTTGGTCCTTAAGTGATCAACTACTGGTCATGATAGATATTTTTCCTTGGTTGTCTTCTCTTCAGACAAGCTAGCTTCTCAAATCAATCAAACAAAAAGAAAACGCTGCTATTAAAGAAGCAAGGATTTATATAGTTTGCACTCGTCAGGAGGTGCAAATCAACAAACACTTATTCTAAAAATGTATGGTGTAGTATAATATCAGCATAAGTATTACTATCTACTCAAGAATTTCAAGGAAATCCTTTCTCTTTCTTCCAATATAACCAGAGATGACAATATCTGTTTGTTCCTTAGGCACTCAAGAACTTCAAGGAAATCCTTTCCGTATTCTTCCAATCGGACCAGAGCTGACAATACCTGTTTGTACCTTAGGCACTCAAGAACTTCAAAGAAATAATTTCCATTTTCTTCCCTTGTGACCAGAGATGACTAGATCTCTTTGTCCCTTAGGCAGTGATCTTCAAGTATTAGTCTCTGTAGGGGCATTTTAGACCCCCATTAGACTGATAATCTCTCTCTTCATCCAAACTCACCTGATACAAGTAGCAGAAGACTAATCAGACAATGCCCCTTTCGTCCTTCTCAAGGCCTGATCTAACACCCAAAATCCCATTACTGAAGATCAAGAATAAACAGATTTTTTTGCATCCAGTCCGAATTTGGTAGACAGACAAGGATTGGCAATCTTATGACATGCTCAAAGGAATCTTCAACATTGGGGTGGTAGGAGATGCCATGGAAACCTATGGGATATTGTCAACATCCCCTAAAGCCCAGATGATCCATTTGTGTCATTATCAAAGACTATATTGGAAACTATTTAGTCAATGATTTTACAGATTGTCTTGTATGTGGCATGAGTATGGCTCTCATGTACCACCTGTAATGGCTTTTGCATCTTGGATGTTATCATATCTCTATTGAACTCTTCTAGGGGCAGACAAGCAATACTAACTTTCTTTCCACTAGTAACTCTGTTAGAAACGCAGATTGGCTCCAATCAACCTTTGCATTGATGTGATAGAAAAATATATACATGCATGAACAAGAATGGAGAGGGGCAAGAGTTACAACTTACTTTGGAACTACCCTTTACCTTTGTAACCGTATACATGAATACATCATCGGGACATAATATTCATAAGATTTTCCCCTTTATTACATCAATTATCAATCAAAGTACATATAAAAAAATTTCTAAATTTAACACATGCAAGAGACTTTGTCAAAATGCTTGCTTGTTGCTCCTTTGTTACACAAAATTGGAGTTGTATGTTATGTTCTTGAACATGTTCCCAAATAATATGGCACTAAGCTTCAATGTGTTTTGTGTGCTCATGAAAAACTGGATTGCAAACAAGCTTCAAAACTCCTTGGTTGTCACAGATCGGTGGTTGCTTTTGTGGAATGCCCATTCTTGAAAAGATGCGACGTAACCATATCACCTCATAAACAGCTCCTCTTGCAACACGATATTCAGCCTTGGAACATCAAGCAACAACATGCTACTTCTTACTCCCCCAAGGAATCCAACCAGATCCCAGAGAGAATACATATCGCGAAGTGGATCTCCTATCATCAATGGATCCTACATAGTCCACATCCATGAAACCTGTCAAGAAGAAATGATTATTCATCTTGTACTACAAACCGTATTTAGTCGTACCACAGATATACCTAAGTACCCGCTTGGTTGCTTTCCAATGACACACCTTTGGTACTTGCATGAACGATGAAATACAGCTGACAACATTACTAATATCTAGTCTGGTGTATGTCAAATAAATGAGTCTCCCAATCAGCTGGCCATTCAACTATGGAGATGAATCATATTGGAATAGTTTTTTTTTTTTTATACATAGGGAAATCGGTAACACCAATGGATGCTGCCTCTATAAACCCTAAGCCGGTTGGGTAAAGCAAAGTCAACGGGACCCCTAACCCTCCAATCCATCGAACTCGAGCAACCAACCGAAAAACACTCAACCGCTACCATCCAACCTATCCCCTTCTGAGTATGTTGTGGTTTGAACCTTGGACCTCCCCAAAGAGAGGCCAAAGCCCTAAACACTGCACAATCCTTGTGGACAATATTGGAATAGTTGTTGTAGGAGCCAATTTTGGACAGCAACCGAAGTAAAAGTTGTACATAGGGTGCAAAATGCACAAATTGTAATGTAAATGAAATGAAAAATTGTAATGTACATGAAATTGAAATGAAATGCAAGTGAAATGTCATTTGGTTAGGTGATGTCAACAAGGATGATGTCATAGATTGATTAAGTGAAATTGTAATATGTACAGCTATTGTAATAGTTGCATAATGGGAATGTGGGTAGTTAAGTGGTGAGGTGTCCAAGGCGGTAGTTGCTTCTAACTACCGGCCCACAAGCATAAAAGGACCCCCCACTCATTTGTGTAATAATCACCAAGATCATGTCCATAGTACAAGAGAGAACATTGTACATTGGAGAGTGTGAGGATTCCAAGAGTGCATCTATGTGATCTTATGTATGAATGAATGAATGAAAGATTTTAATTACGTCCGCGAGACCCAAATGTGGTCTATGGGACCTCAAATATGGAAGTACAATTACTTAAATCATATCATATGATCTTTAATATCTTTGAGAAGGTTGTTCCTTCTCCTGTTGATTTGTGTTAGCAATTCTCCAACTTTTTTATTTTCTTGTCTTCAAATAAATCTGTAATAAACTCGTTCCCAAGTGTTTCTTTGTATTTGTCACGGATATCTGAAAAACTCGGGCATTTATAGATGAAGTGTTCCTCTGTCTCTACTGCCCCCTGTGCTGCATAGAGTACATATCCTTTCTTCCCATTGTTCTTTGGGCGTTGTCCATCTCCCTGTTTCACATCTAAGCCTATGAGAGCTAGTCCTTATCTGAGCAATGAGTATTTTTTCCTTCCACTTGATTTCAGCGCCTATATACTACTAGTGCAGGCATACCTATAATGCAAATGTCGTACAGGAAGTTATAATGCAATGACATTCTATTTCCATTTGTGTGCACATGTCTAATGGGAATGTGGTTAGTTAAGTGGTGAGGTGTCCAAGGCGGTAGTTGTTTCTAACTACCGGCCCACAAGCATAAAAGGACCCCCCACTCATTTGTGTAATAATCACCAAGATCATGTCCATAGTACAAGAGAGAACAATGTACATTGGAGAGTGTGAGGATTCCAAGAGTGCATCTATGTGATCTATGTGCTACTAGTGCAGGCATACCTATAATGTAAATGTCGTACAGGCAGTTATAATGCAATGACATTCTATTTCCATTTGTGTGCACGTCTGTGTGATGCCATTGTTGCAATAGATTGTTAGGTTGTGTGTGTGCAGGCCAAAGTTATAGTCCAAGATAACTATACAAGAGTCGTTGTACAAGTGTTGCAATCACAGTGTCATATGAGTGTTATCACAAGTGTCGTCTAAGGAAGATTGTTGTACGAGGAGTGTTGACAAAGTCGTTGTCGTACAAGTCATTGTCGACAGGTGTGTTGCAATTTGCCGACAAGAAAATTGTGCTAGTGTTGTACAAGTGCATGTGAAGATTTTGTCGTATAGGTGCAAGTTGTTAATTGTCATTCATGTAAAGATGTTGTACAAATTGCCAATGTCAATTGTGTTGGACCAGCAATGACTGCAGTCTCAATTGGCTCCTAAAATCTATCATTCCAATTGTTCCTCCAATGTCGGAATACTCATTGTCGTGCTACATTTGGTGCCATTGTTGTCTTAAGTTCAAACAAAACGCATTAAGTTTGGAGAGGTGGATGACAGATTCCTTGCTACGAAGACATGGAAGATGTAACCGCAGAAGAAGTCAAGTTCAGCCTGTAAGAAGAAGTCAAAGAATTGCCAACCGTGAAGTGCAATCAAAAAGAACAAAACATGAACAACCAAAGGTGGAACATGTTTGGAATCCTCAAGAGGAGGATAGTTCCAATGATGAAAGTAGAAGGTGGCATACATTGTTTCTAACAATGGAGGACGAGGTGCGAGGTGAGGTGCAACAAGCAAACAAAGAGTGGACCGAGGGAGACATTCACGCAAGTCAAGCACCAACGTGGAGAGTGCACATAGAGACGAGGTTGAACAACTAATAACATTAGCACAACAACAGGGGAGTTTGCCAAGAGGTGCAAAGGACAGAAGTCAGGCACAAAGGCAACCGTAGGAAAGTGCATGGGCGAGGAGACCAGAACCAACGCTCGTGTATTCGCGAAGGAGGTCGCAAAGTGTTGATGCACTAGAAGTCGATCGAAGATTGTTTGCTAGAGAAGACGTGCAAGGCGAAGAAGCACCAAGAGAAGAAGTGCCAAGTGAGGTATCACTAAGTGGGGAAGAGTCAGGAGAAGAGAACCAACCCCCAATGGCGAACATTGCCGTAGCGGCAAGTAAACAAAAATGGCCACCTTTTTTGGGTGATGGAAAAGAGGACCCAGAACGTCACATTGGAACCTATGTTACTATATGGCATGCCAATGGAGTGGATGATGAGGACGCTTGGTTAAGACTATTTCTGGCTACATTGCGAGGAATCGCAATAGACTAGCATCTAAAAAGGACAAGCAGAAATCCCTTCACAACATGGCGAGATCTAGCTGATGAATTCAAGAAGGAATTCAAGCTATTGAGAGATGACACTGAAATCATTGGAGAAATATACTCTACCAAACAAAAGAAAGACGAAGATGTTAAGTCCTATAACAAGAGACTCAAGGAACTAATTGATAAAATGGAGGTGCAACCAGCAGATGGCTTGCAAAAGCGGTGGTTCCTTGATGGATTGCTACCTAGATACAAGAAAAAGATGAAGGTAGTACTACCTACCACTTATCAAGAAGCATATGAAAGAGCTCGGAACTTAGAGAGTGAAGCAAAGCAAATAGCGACAGGGATAAGTCATTTCAAAAGTGACGACTCTAACAATGATAGAGATGACTTACATGTAGCAATCCAAGCGATGAAAAAGGACTTCAAAAGAATGATAAATGAGGTGAAGGGAGAAAAGAAGAAAGAGAAGAAGGAAATTTGGTGCTCAATTGTATGACAAAAGGGCACACAAATGTGAATTGTCCGAGGAATGCTTATTGCAATATATGTGAAGTCATGGGGCATGCAGTTGGAGATTGTCCATTCAATTTGAGAAGTGCAAGGCACCAGACAATGATGGTGCAGAAAGAAGAGAAAGAAGAAAAACCCAACACTTCAAAGAATGGACAAGGAGTGACAAGTGGTGGATATAGAAATAATCGTCGTGGAGGTAGGCAACCCCAACAAGGTAATCAACAACAAGGTGGATAGAGTCGATTACAGTATGACTTGGATGGAAGGCCCATCATCCAATGTAGAAGATGCCAAGAATGGGGACATTTTGCAAGGAATTGTCAAAACCCACCAGTAGGTGGAAACATTGGAAACAACAATGCAGAACTTATGTGTAGATGGTGTGGACCGGGCAACCACAAGGAGGTGAATTGCCCAAAGAAAGCAAGTTCCAATGGAACACAAAATGTCAATTTCATTGACATAGAGGAGTCTATAGGGGACCAACAAAATAAGGATAAACATGTGCTAGCTATGACAAGGGGTCAAGCAAAGAAGGCTGAGCAATACCCGAATCCTGCCAAGGAGAAGGAGAAGTGGCAAGAAGCACATGATTTGATAGAAGAAGAAATGCAAAAGGCTAAACAAGAGAGACTACTCCAAGAGAAAAACTGAAGAAGCTGATCACCATAGAAGAGGTACCTGAGGTACATTCATCATCAATAGAACAAATGGTGGTGCAAATAATGGATACAACAATCGAGATGAAGGCGTCCAATTTGCTTGAGATAGTACCTAAGCTTTATGCAAAGGTAGGAGAGATGGCACGAACAAGAAGAGTTGTGGAGCCACGATGCCATCAAGAAGTACCAAAGATAAGGAAGGATCAATTCATCGATCCAACGGTGTTGATGATTGAAGCTGGGAAAAAGCCGACACTGATTCATATGGAGTTGCTAAATCACAAGCTGATGCAGGTGATCGTTGATGGAGGGTCTAGTGTGAATGTTATGCCTGAGAAGACCTAGAGAGACATTGGAGCACCATTCTTGTGGTCTCCAAATTTCCGATTGTATGGTGCAGACCAATACGGCATTGAAATGAAGGGAGTGTTGACAGCCCAAAAAGTGAAGATTGTTGACCAAGAGTTCATCATGGACTTCATGGTAATTGCCATGCAAAAACCAGCCTATGATGCATTGTTGGGGCACGGATGGCTACATATGGAAAAAGTGAACCATAACTAGGAGAAAGATCGTCTTACATTCAAGAAGGGACAACACAAGTATATGATAAACTTGAAGAATCAATCCGTAAGTCAAGACATTGCAACATCTGATGAATCAAGGAGTTCATCATCAGATGATGATAGCGGACACGAGCCGAATGAAGAGGGAGTGTTGAAACTTCAAGAATGTACAAAAGATGATGAAGATTCAAACAATGGACTTCTCCATTGGCAAATGGAGGATTATGAAATTTTTCTCCCACATTGTTTGTGTATACAAGCTGAAGAAGATGACCATGATGAAAGGAGAAATATTGTGTATGAGGTCGATGAATCAAGCAAGAAAAAGTCTGCACCAAAGGAGGAAGAAAAGAAAGAATGGACATTTCCTAAGAACTTTGTAGAGTACATTATCGATGATGCAATGATTGATGAGAAACCAATACATCTGACTGATGTACTAAAGGTAGCAAATGAACCTAACACCATTCAATAAGAAGGTCTGAAGATGGAGGAAAGCCTTGATGAAAACAATTAAGAAAAGATTATCCATTGTGGAGATGATTGGGACCCAATGTTGAAGCTACAGCTTTCAAAAATTTCATGCACTAGAAAGATGTCTTTGTGTGGACGTTTAAGGACCTGAAAGGGATCCCACCAAAGTTGTGTGTATATCGAATCCCACTAATTCCAGGTGCACAACCAATGACGAGGCCAAACCGAATGAACCCAAAATATGCAGCCCTAGTGAACACAAATATACAAAAAATGTTAGATGCGGGTATAATCTTCAAGGTTATGATGAGTGAGTGGGTGTCGTCGATCATCATTACCTTGAAGGAGGCGAACCAAATCCGCATTGTGTAAATTTTAGGAGTTTGATTTCCATAACAACCCAGGATCCCTTCCCTATCCCTTTTACTGATTCAATATTGGAAGAAGTAGCAAGGCACGAGATCTATTCATTTTTGGATGGATTCTCGGGCTACAATCAGATCAGTATTGCCGAGGAGGATAAGTTGAAGACAACCTTTGTAGTGGAGAATGGAATATATGCATATAACCGGATGCCATTTGGTTTATGCAATGCTCTAGCTACATTTCAAAGGATAATCTTGTATATCTTTGAGCAAATGTCCATAGGAGAATTTCAAGGTCTTCCTAGATGATTGGTCGCTATATGGGAGGAAAGACGAGCATTTGAAGGCATTGGAGGAATGCATGAGGTTGTGTAGGAATGCTCATTTGTCATTGAATCCCAAAAAAGTGCAAATTGTTGGTTCCATATGGGAAGTTGTTGGGACATGTTGTCTGTAAAGAAGGATTGAAGACAAATCTCAACAAAATATGAGTCGTAATGGGCATGGAGGAGTCGTACGACGTCAATTTGTTGAAGTCCTTCTTAGGACACGTCGGGTATTATAGGAGATTTATTAAGAATTTTGCACAAGTGTCCCATCCATTGGATGCTTTGATGCGCAAGAATGTTCCTTTTAGGTGGATGGAGGAGCATCAGAAGGCCTTTGAAGAGTTGAAGGTGAAGTTGGTATGCGTGCCCATTCTGGTATTTCTAGATTAGGAAAAAGAATTTCATGTCCACGTAGATGCATCTAATTTTGCAATTGGATGTGGGTTGGCCCAGGAGGGGCAATTTGGGCTTGACCAACCTATTTATTTTTCAAGTCAATTGTTGTCAAGGGCAAAAAAGAATTACAACACAACAGAGAGGGAAGCCTTGGGAATGGTATATGCAGTTCAAAAGTTTAGACACTATCTGCTTGCCAATCCCTTTGCTTTCTATGTAGATCACCAAGCTTTGCTGTATCTGATCAACAAGCTAACCATTCAAGAACAAGTTAGCATGTGGCTCGTTACATCGTAGGAGTTTGTCTTTCGAGTAGTGGTGAGACCAGGAAAGAAGCATGTAATAGTGGATCGGTTGTCAAGGATTCGCTCTAGAGAACCCATAGGATTGTCGAATGAATTTCAAGATGCTCATTTGTTTGTGGTGAGTGCAGTACCATCATGGTACAAACATATTGGAGAGTATTTGTCAAAAGGGGAGCTGCCAAAGGAGATGACAACAACAAAGAGGAAACACATCATTATCAAATCGGCACCATTCCAGTTGATAGCAGGCTTGTTATACAAAATTGGACCTGATGGAGTTTTGCAAAGATGTGTCATGGATGAAGAAGTGAATACAACGCTTAGAGAGGCTCACGAAGGTTTGGCAAGAGGGCACATGGGGCCAGATGCAACAACAAGGAAAGTATTGTTGGCAAGGCTATGGTGGCCCACCCTTTATCGTGATGCAAGGGAGTATGTGAAGGCATGCAATACGTGCCAAAAAGTTAGGAAGTCGTTGAAGAGGGACTTCATGCCATTGTACCCATCACAACCATAGGAATTGTTCGAGAGATGGGGTCTTGATTTTGTTGGACCATTGAGAACAAGCCGAAGGAGAAAATGTAGGTATATTGTGGTGGCCACAAAATATTTGACAAAGTGGGTAGAGGCAAGAGCATTGCTAGATAATTTTGCAAGGAGTACCGGACAATTCCTTTATGAGCAGATCATTACAAGGTTTGGCGTACCCTTGCAATTGACAAGTGATAGAGGAGGACACTTTGTCAATAAGATAATTCAAAGGCTGACAACTGAGTTCAAGATCTTGCATTCATTGTCAAGTCCGTATTATCCCAAGGCAAATGGGCAAGCGAAGGCGACAAACAAAGTCTTGGTCTCAATTATTTATAAGACTTGTGGTGTAGAAGGTGTCAAGGAAAGGTTGCTAGCAGTTTTGTGGGCATACAAAACAACATTCAAGCCAACAATTTGCCACACAACATTCAAGTTGATGTATGGGCAAGAGGCACAATAGTGCCAATAAAATTCCCAGTACCGAGTTCGAGGGGGTGGTACAAAACTGTTTGGGAGACCAAGAGACCTTAGAGGAGAGGCTTGCAACACTTTCTAGAACTGGACAAGAAACAAGTGATGGCTAAGTGTACAATGGAAATTTCCCTAATGAGGATTATTAAGTTTATATTTTAGGATTTATTAAAACCTATGTAAAAATGTGCAAATAAAGATTCACGTAAGAAATTTCTTAGTTAATTGTTTGTTAGTTGTTAGCATCTCCTCAGAATAGCCTGTTTGTTAGCAGCTACCTTCAGTTAGCTATTACTTATACTTTGTATTTGATATATTCCAAAATAATGCCTCCGTTGCGATATGGAAAATTTTCAATTGTGTAATCTCTTTCATGCTTATTTAAGTACAAATTCTCAACGCAAAAAACAGCTTGGTTTTAGTTCCATATCAGTTGGTATAAGAGCAGTTGCTTCCTCCATGAATCCTAAGGGGAGGGGGGGGCGAGGGAATCGCCTCTTTGGCAATTCTCCCCTCCCCGCTCTCTGTAGTTTTCTCTCGCTTGCTTCTGCAAGTCTTGGATGTACTTAATTTCGTCTCGATACTGGGAGGCAAATTGTGCTATTCCGTTTGCGTTGAAAAGGATCACAAGTTTGTTCGAGGTATTGTAAATTATTGTGTGACAATGAACTTCCTGCCCGCACACAATCTCTTCGTGCATTTTCCATAGTTGAGCTTTGTCGCCACAAGCAACATTTTGAGAAGACGTGACTCTGTTGCATAATCGCGTGCACCCCACCTTCCACCTCATCTTCCTACCTTGGAGGTAGTGGTCACAAGTGCAATGCAATTTTATATACACCCTCTTATCCCTATTCGGCCTTGTCATCGTCATGTTATCCTTGATATCGATGAGTGGATTGTAGAACTTCCGCTTCTGCTTCTCCAACAGAATGCGGTCCAACAAGAACTCCAAGGGTCCTTAATGTACACCTTGATGGCCTCCTACATGTGTGGGTCCATCGACATCTCAACTTGGTTGCTTTTCACGGCATGAAGAAGAACAGTAGCGAGGACAAGAAGCGATGACTGAAGAACGATCTGTTGATGTAGCATGACTGGTATAATAGGGTAAGGCAGCAAAGAAACCAATCAACCTAAGGGGTGATGATGGGGAAGGTAGAGAGGAAACCACCGAAGATGATACAAACATAGAGTGAGATGCGAGTGAGCTATTCCTCATAGAAGTGCCAAATTTCAAGAGACCACCAGCCCTAGGAGATTATATCAATAAATAAGGTGATGTCTTTTTCAAGAAAATATCTAAAGTCTTAGAGCAAGGATGAAGTTCCAAATTGGATGCGTTGGAAATTGGTGACGATGGCAGTTGATGGGGGAAAACGAATTAGGCAAGTTATACAATGGGCTCAAGGCAAAGTGAAGATGAAGGAGCTTGTCAATGTTCATCAAAAGCGGACATGAGAAATAGAGACTAGTAGTGTGCAAAACACGATTAGAGTGGAAAACTTGCCAAAGGGAAAATCTATAGGCAACCAGCAAAAGTATATATTGATGAGGCAAATTTTGCACCTTGTCCAGCAGATGAACCAACTGTGAAGCACATGAAGCTTACACCTAAATTAGTGAAGACATATGCCAAGATTATTTTTTTGGCATACCTAATTCAATGGTTAGCCACAAAGGTGAAGAAAATCCATGAAAAAGGCTAACCAATGGGAGGAGAAACTTGGGCAAATGAAGAACACTAAAACAAAACTAGAAGCGATAGAATGAGGACTTAGGAGGAACAGAATGAGCTGATCGAACAGCTGAAATCTGAATGTTTGTCAAGGGAATAGCTGCTAGAGAAGAAAAATTAAGAAGTCAAGGTTCAAGATCAGCTAATTGTAGAGAAGGATGAGCAACTAGCAATTGCAGCCAGGCATGAGGAAAAAATAGCTAGGTTGTTGACGCAGCAAGGAAAGAGGTTGAAGTTGTATTTGCAGAAAGGGAGCAAGAGATAATCGTGAAGTTGGCAAAAATAGAGTAGAGAGCAAACAATTATGCAATACAGTGGAACCGATATCTAAACTATGCCAAGAGGTTGAAAGGAGAAACGAAGGCCCTCAAGCTGCAAATTAAGGAAATGGGAGGCATACCTGTTCCAACTCCTCAACATCAGCAAGATCCTAGCCGCTAGGAGCAGAGACAATCGTTAACAAGGACGTCGACCAAGCTAAATGGGAGGACAAATGTAGGATCCAATTCTATATAGTAGCCAAAGTAAAAGTTGTACATAGGGAAATAAGTGCAAAGTGCACAATTTGTAATGTAAATGAAATGCAAAATTGTAATGTACATGAAAGTGAAATGAAATGTCAAATGAAACACAAGTGAAATATCATTTGGTTAGGTGACGTCAGTGAGGATGATGTCATATATTGATTAAGTAAAATTGTAGTATGTATGGCTACTGTAATTGACATAGTGGAAATGTGGGTAGTTAACTGATGAGGAGTTTGGGGCAGCAATTACTTCTAACTACCAACCCACAAGCATAAAAGGACCCCCCTACTCATTTGTGGAATAATCATCAAGATCATATCCATGGTATGAGAGAGGATTGTACAGTAGAGTGTGAGGATTCGAGGAGTGCATTTGTGTGATCCGTGTACTACAAGTGCAGGTATACCTGTAATGCAAGTGTTGTACAAGCAATTATAATGCAATGACATTCCATTTCCATCTGTGTGTACATGTTTGTGTGATGCCATTGTTGCAATAGATTGTTAGGTTGAGTGTATGCCAAGTTATGTGTGTGCAAGGTTGTAAGCGAAAATTACAGTCGAAGATAACTATACAAGTGTAGCAATCGAAAAGTCGTACAAGGGTTGTCACGAATGCCTTACAAGGGAGAGTGTCATACGAGGAGTGTTGACAAAGTCGTTGCCATACAAATCATTGCTAAGAAGTGTGTTGGAGTTTGACAAGAGGATTGTGATTGTCATACAAGTGTTTGATGTACAAACACTTGTCGTACAAGTGCATGTGGAGATTTTGTTGAACAAGTGCAAGTTGGTAATTGTCGTACAAGTAAAGCTATCGTACAAATTGTCAATGCCAATTTGTTGGACTAGCAAATGACTACAGTCTCAGTTGGCTCCTAAAATATGTCATTCCAATTGTTCCTCCAACAATCAGAATACTTACTGTTGCGCCACAATTGAAACCGTCTCCATTGGAGTGGCCATGGGCTTGCAATCTATCATTTGAAACTTATTAAGCAATGTCTTGACATACTTCATTTGTGACATGAACATATGGTTCTCATTTTTCCACACTTCCAAGCCAAGACAATAATACATTAGCTCGAGATCATTCATGTCAAACAAACCGCTTCAATGCTTTCTTGGTCTCTTCAATCAACTTCACTAAACTCCCACTAATGACCAATTCGTCGACATACACAATTATGATTTCCTTGCCTTTTGAAGTAAAGGTTCGAATCATAAGGACTACGACGGAATCAATGTCACAAAAGATGCTCATCGATCTTCACATACCAAGCTTTGGGAGCTTGCTACAGCCCATAGATGGATTTGATGAGATCACATACCTTCTTCTCCTAACCATGTATGACAAATCCTTCCCACTATGTCATGTCGACTTCTTCATTGAGGTTACCATTGAGAAATGCACTCTTCACATCCATTTGATGCAACTTCCACCCAAATTGTGCAATTGTTGTGGAAACCATCCAAATGGTTTTGATCTTTGTTGTCAGTGCAAATGTTTCATCATAATCAATTAATTCCTAATATGCATAGCCCTATGCAACAAACCTTTCTTTGTATTTGTTGATGCTCACATCAACTTTTTATTTGGTCTTGAATAACCACTTGCAACCAATGGGTTTCTTTCCAAACAAGTTGCCATGTCTTGTTCTTCATCAGTGCTTGATATTCAATGTTTGTGGCATTCTTCCATTGCTTCAGGCAAGAGCTTCGTGAACCGTTGAAGGTTCATATGTTTGCACCACTGTGCTCATTAAGGTTGGGTTGACCTTGTTTCAAACTTTGCTTCGGGTTCTTGACTCTGAACTAGATTTGTCTGGAACACGATCTAAGTTTACATCACAAACTCTTTTGAGATACCACTTGGGCTTACAAGTGGTAGCTCGAAAAGGATTGTCCTGAGTCATCAGCTCCATCAAGATTATCTCCATCATATTCATCCAAATCAGCATCCTCTCTTTTAGAGGTTTCACCATCATCATCATCAAAAGATAGAAAAACAACAAATGCCTTGTCAACAATGCATGCCTTAGAAGAAGAGGTACACTTGTTCTCATCAACCATAACATCTTGGCTAATATAAAACTTCTTTGCGTTAGGATCCATGAGATGATATCCCTTCAACTCATTTGCTATATCCAATGAAGAAACGATGCTTGGATCTCTCCTCCACCTTCATCTGCTTCTGCTTTGAAATGTGCATGAATACAGTACATCCAAACACGTAAAGTGACATAGTAGGTTTGATACCATCCATGCCTCTTTAAATGTGACACCATTCAATCGAAGTGTGGGGGTGCGATTCAAAAAGTTGACCATAGTAAGAACAGTTTTTGCCCAAAATGTTTGCTCCAAACTAGCATCGTTCAACATGCATCGAGGATTTGTTTAAAACCATTACTGTAACTCCATTTTGTTGATATGTGTAGGCAATCATTAATTATAATTTGATGCCATGTTGCTTCAAGAAAGTAGGAAATTCATTATTGGAGTATTCTCCCCACCCCTCAAACTGAGTCGAGGATAAGAATGGGATGACCAACAATCTTTTCCACACAAGCTTTGAACTCCTTGAAACAGTCGAAGGCTTCATCTTTCATATTCAAACAATACACCCACATTCGTCGTGTATGCCCATCAATAAACAATTGAAAATATCTATAACCACTAAAACTCGTATCCATGGGTGTCCCCACAATTGATATGCACCAAGTCAAATGGACCAACTGCTCTACAATTGCTTGAGCCAAATGGAACTAGATGATGCTTTTTGGCCAAACAACTCATACAAAGGTCACGAGACTTTGTCAATGATGGAAGTCCATGTACAATGTCATGATTAAGGAGTGACTTCAGGTGGTCAAAACTATGATGTCCAAATCGCTTGTGCCATAGTCTGGTAGCTTCATCTGCCTTTGCTGCCAAAGCTTGGTTGTCTCACATTACAACCGCAAGTTGAAACATTTTGCCTATGTCAATAGCATGGACAATGATCGCCGAACCTTTGGATTGTTCTCAAATGACGCAAAGTTTCTTTGTACTTGTTTTTAGAAATTCAACACAAAAACTGTGATCAAGCCATTAATTCACTAAGAGTTAGTTATTAGTGAGGCCAAGCACGTAAAGAAATCGAGTCAAGCTACAGGTATGCACTCCAAGATGCAAATGAACATCACCAATACCAACAATAGTGTATGTCAAATTATTGCCAAGAGTAACTTGCCCACGATAAGACAAATGGTCAAGGCTCACGAACCATTCCTTTTGGCCAGTCAGGTGTTTGGTAGATCCTGCATCAACAACATACCACACTAGACTAGTTTTTGAAACAACATCAAGAGATTGAAGGGAACAAACAGTCTTGTCCTTTTGTATCAAAACCAACGTCCTTGGCTATATTCCCATGTTCGCATTGAGGTGAATTCCTCCTCTGCCAATGACAACCCTTTTGCTTGCCTCCTGATGGATTATTTTGGCTCTTACTCGAAAAAGCTTGTGAAAAGAGGATGTGCTTACACTCCTGAAGTACATGACCTGGTTTCCCACAAATGATACATGTGACATTGGAAAGTGAATAGTTCCCTTTTCCTTGATGTTATTGTTGATTGTATCCTTTGCCTTTTTGTTGTTGATGGTGCTTTTTGGGAGGCCTGCCACCTTTCTTTGACGACATTGGCTTCTTGCGTTCTTGATGTTCACTAAAGCACATTTATCTTCAGACTTCATCTCTTGATTTGCTTCCTCCTGTTGAAGCAAATTCACAATTCTCAAAAGTGGGACTTCAATTATTCATGTTTAGAGTTGTTACCAAAACCTTGAACACAAGTGGCAATGCTCGCAACACTATTAGAACAAGCACATCATCATTGATGATTTCGGCTAGCACTTGTAGCGAGGATTGTAAATCATCAATTCATCTTACAAAGCCCTTTAGTTTCTCAATGCTTGTCATCTTCAAGCAATGCAATTTGACTTTGTAGGTGTAGAATATAGTTCTAGTTCTTGGATTCTAACACCATACTGAGTTTGTCCCATGCATAGTTACGAAAATCCCAATTTAAACCTAATCCAATCTGATTTCTTGCGTTTTAAAAAGAAATTCCCGTTCAAATCGTAGCGAAAATTGATTTTTTGAAGAACAATCAGCAATTTATGCCAATTTTTTCCCAAAAATCGTGATTCTTGCAGCAAAAAATTGGCCTCATTCGCACAGATAGAGAAAACACTATAATTTTTTTTTCATTTTACCTCATTTTTACCTATTCCAAACTAGAGAAAGGGGTTTGCCTACCTGCTACCACACCAAACAAAACATGCTAGTGCATCCTAACAGCCAATATTTGCAGTTTGAAGGAATCCAGCAGCCACCAACAACAATGCTAAAAATTATTAACTGATGATTCTCCATAAAAAGATGTTGAACTATCAATCCAAACTTATTGTTCAATATGCTTGTATATAGAAGTAACATTAAAAAGCACAAGTGATTAAATGTTTTGTATGTTCATTAGATCACATGGGTCTTAAGAGAGTAAAAAAGTGGCAATCATCATTTAAGTTAATTTGTTAGTGTTTTATTCAACCTATGAGTTGTTGAAGTCCCATATTAGTAATTGCAACATCCTTTTTGCACCAAAATGCAAACAAGGAGAAAAATTCAATTTAGATAGTGAAGGTATTAATGGTTTTGCCGTTGAGGTTTTGGGGTGTTGCCCCGAACCGGGGACTTGTACCTCAACCCCGCTTTGAACGTGCGAAGGGCACTGCCCCTTGACCCCGACACAAGTGGCGACGAACGTTAGCATCCAAGGCACAAGAAGAGGCACGACCACAATGACAAAGAGAGACTAGAGCTTCTGCTAGGGCAAAGGGTAAAGGCATTCAAAGATTTTGAGGCATTGTATTATACATGACTCATGACACATTTTATAATTTGACCCATAGTTGAGAAAATTGGAATTGAATCGAAATCGGCATGGAAAAGAATCGGGAAAAATCAAGGACCAAATCAGCAAAAAATTGGCATTTTTTCGTTCAAAAAACCGAAGAAAATGCAAATTTTAATTGAAAAAAAAACTGTTTTCATGCATATCAGAATTTTTCAGGAAAAAATCGACAAAAAAACAGCTAGCTTGTGAATCGGGAAAAATAGGATCGAATAGGAATTTTTTGCAGATTTTCTCAACTATGATTTGAACCTTTTTTATATTATAAGCAATACAAGAATATTTGAATTTTGGACACATTAAAATTTCTTCATTTAAGATGTGTTTTGTCACTTTCATGTGTAGTTTAAGGCTTCAAGCTTGTATCACTTGCCAATTTCATGTGTGATTTAAGCTTGTATCACTTGCCAATTTCATGTGTGATTTAAGCTTGTATCACTTGCCAATTTCATGTGTGATTTAAGCTTGTATCACTTACAGTATTAATACTTGACTTGCATAATGTTAATTCATTGTGATATGCATGAGAAAAACTTTTTTCAATGAAAATTTTTATTTTCTTCAGTTTTTCTTTGTCACGATTTTTTCGGGTTCTTTATCCATGCCAATTCTGATTTGATTCCAATTTTCTCAACTACCGTCCCATGCATCCTTCGCATTTACTATGTCATGAATGTATGGCTAGATCTCATCAACCATGTCGATGATTATGATCAAACAAGCTCTCTGGTCAACTTTATCGAACTATCTTTGCTTGTAGGGATCAACAACATGTCTTTGCACAATGCCAAATACCACTCCCCACAAATCTTTGAATTCAAGATAAATCTTCAACTTCATCTTCCAAGTGGAATAGTTGTCACCTTTCAACAATTGAAAATTTGTCAATAGCATCTCTAGGGCATTAATAGCCATGGCGAATCTTTTCAAAAAATGATCAATTTTACTTCCATTGGAATGGGCTCAAAAAACAATTTCCAACAAGTATATATGTCTATACTTGCTAATAAATAGATACCTCAAATTGCGAGAAAACAATAGGGTTTCGCCACGCAAAAAATTATGTGTTGGGTATTGATGTCCATTTCCCTCCAAATAGCATCTTTAATGAATATTTTGAGAATATTCCAATCAATATTCCAGCACTTCAAAAAAAAAATATGGTCAATTCAATGTCCTGATCAAATCAATTGATATTCAAATCAAATTCTTCAAAATAATTACGCGTGCGGATAGATGAAGCGCTCCACCTTATGCCATTTCACTATTTGCAACGAGGTAAAAGGAATTTAAATGACTTTATAGCCTTCCCACCATGCATGTGATACTAAACATTTTTTTCCTCCAAAGCAAACAAACACATGCCAGCACAATGATGCCACTACACACTTTCAACATTAGAATATTAGATTATAATAGTTACTTCATGTTAGCCGTCTATGTTGACTATTTTACTCCCATGTGCACATATGGCTAATCTACTCCTAGTGCACAAAGTCAAGCCTGTATTAAAAGCACCCATCCAATCTAGATGAAGTAGGTGCACATCAAGCCTGTTACGTAGGTTTATTTATGTATGCATAAGGCTATTTATACAACCTTAGTCTCCATGTAATATTTTTATCTTTCTGAGCAATTCACAACTATTCAAGTGTAGATCAATTCTGTTGTTTTTTACTTGTGCTATTGGATTCTATTTGTTGTTCTCTGCTCCTGTTTCCCTCAATTGGTATCAGAGCTGACGTAGTCGGTAACAACGTTGCCCAGCACAGCCGGCGTTGCAGAAGCAGAACTCAAAGTTTCTCCCGTCACCCATCCTCGTCTAGGGATATACTTCGAAGCTCAGAGAGAGCTTCTCCATGGTGGCGGTGGTGCCCACGAGGATAAAGGAGTGTCTATCTCCTACTCCTCAAAGCAGCTTGGGGTCCAAACCCTCGACGTTATGTTAATGCACAACCAATTCCAGCAGAGGAGTGCAACGTCGTGTTGTTCAATCCGAAGGCGACGATTGCAGTAGACGTCGTGACGAAGACAAAGTGTTTGCCGTGCATATCTTTGAGAATATAAACTTGCGCTGAAGGAGCAACGTCTTTTCCGTTCCAATAGGCCCCGTAAAGAACACGAAGCACCCTTGGCGAAAGCTGCTCAAAACATTTTGTTGTTCTTCAGAGAGCTGAATCTGCTCTTCTTCTGCCGGAATTTGCTCCGCCGCCTTCGAAGCTTCCGCCAGATGCTCTTCTGGTTTGAGATTCATATTCTCGAAGGATTCTACCATTAGAGTAACATTGTTCTACAGTTGCTCAAGATTTGACGTTCCTCCTTGTGTTGTACAAGTGACGATTCTGCGACCGCCATTGTTGCCTCCGCTTGGGCTAAGCAGTTAATCTCATCCGGAGATAAATACCACAAATCTTCGACTTCGGCAACGAAGCGTCGTTTTTCCGTCGGTTGAAAGAACCTCGATAGTATCTACCGAGGGGAAAAGTTTTTATAAGATTTTTTTTTTGGTCCCAGGGGAAAGTTCTTTTTAAAATTGGTTTAATTTTTTTATAATTTTATTTTTTTTAATTAATAATCTTTTATTAATGAAGAAAGAAATTTATAAGTTATTTTTTTTAATTAATAATCTTTTATTAATTAAAAGATTATTTAATTAAAAGAAAAAGGAGTCTTTATTTCCAAAAAGAAAAAAGTTTTTTTTTTAGTCTATAATCTTTCATTAATTGAGAGATTATTTAATTTAAAAAAAGGGGTTGAGTCAATTCTTTGTAATTGTTAAATTGTGTTAGTGGACCCCACTTCTTGTAGTCCTTTGTTTTCTTCAAAATCAGGTGTCAGATGGCCAATCCAGGCACCATGTTGAATGCATTGACCGAGAAGCTCCTCGGAGCTGAAAACTTTGGGATATGGAAGCATCAAATGAAGAATTTGATGATGCTTCATGACTTGTGGAGCCATGTAGAAGGCACTGCAGTACGCCATCAGACAGATGTTGCAGCACAAGCTGAATATGACACAAAACAGCGTGTCGCTCTTGCCTTAATTAATCTGTCAATCAGTGGAGGCATTATTGAGAATGTGGCAGATGCTACTACTCCAAAGGAAGCATGGGACTCCATCATGACTTTGTATGAGCACAAGAATGAAGCTCGTGCTCTCACACTGAGACAACAACTTTACAGTGTGAAGCTAAGTGGTGCCATAGCAGAACACATGCAATCCATCAAAGGCATCACAAACCAGTTGAAGTCACTTGGTGAAACAGTCACCAACAAGGAGCTAGTTTCAGCCACCTTCAAGAGTTTGACAAAGGATTATCAAAGTTTGATCACAAGTCTCACGCATAGTGGGAAACTTGGTACCCTCACATTCAATGAATTGGAGGGAATCCTGTTGCAACATGAACAACTTCTCTTGAACAATGAAGAAGAAGATTCTTCTGGAGCTTATGCAGCAAAGTTCAAGAAGTTCAAGCAAAAGAAGCCTTTTGTGAAAAAGGTTGAGGAGCCTCGCAATCAAAGACAGCCTCAAAAGCAGAAGAAGGTTGTCACTTGTTTCTATTGTGGCAAGCTAGGCCACATGTCAAAGGATTGCAGAAAGAGGCAAGCTGATAATCAGAAGAATCAAGGTGGCCATTATGCATCCAAACAGGATGACAACATATTTGTTGTTGCATACCAGTCAAAACATGATGATGATGACCAAGTGTGGTACATCGATTCTGGTGCTACAAGGCACATGATGGGAAAAGAAGATTGGCTCCATGACATCCAAGCGATGGAAGGAGGAAATGTCACCTTTGGCAACAACTCAACGTTGCAAGTGAAAGGAGTTGGCAAAGCTTCCATCAAGATGCCTAATGGTAAGATGACTTACATCAAAGATGTTTTGTATGTACCTGGAATGAAGAAAAATCTGATTTCAGTTAGTCAGATAGGACAGCAAAACATGAAAATCCTGTTTAGACAAGACAAATGTATGATACAGGATAGTCAAAACAATGTAATTGGTGTAGGCAAAGAGGAATCAGGCTTATATAAACTTGTCACTCATAGTGACAAAGCCTTGATTTCTGAAGGATCATCAAAAGACCAATTATGGCATGAACGCCTAGGTCATTTGAACTACTCTAGTCTTAAAGACATGAATAGGTTGAATATGGTACATGGTTTACCAAAGATCTCAACAGATAAAAGCTTGTGTGAAGCTTGCATCATGGGCAAGCAACATAGAGACAAGTTTGAAAAGGACAAAGCTTGGAGAGCCAAATCAAAGTTAGAGTTGGTACACTCTGACCTGTGTGGCCCAATGAAGACTGCATCTCTTGGTGGTACAAACTACAAAGTATTTCATCACATTCATTGATGATTTCTCAAGACGTACTTGGATTTATTTTCTCAAGTACAAATCACAAGCTTTTGATGCATTCAAAGAATTCAAAGCAGAAGCTGAGAATGAAAGCAACCAGAAGGTCAAAATTCTCAGAACTGACAATGGAGGAGAATTTACCTCAAATGCCTTCACTGCATTTTGCAAACAACATGGTATTAAAAGGCAACTTTCAGCGCCTTATACTCCTCAGCAAAATGGAGTTGCGGAAAGGATGAACCGCACCTTGGTTGAGAAGGGCAGATCAATGTTGAAGGCAAAGCAGCTGTCTAACACACTTTGGGCAGAAGCAGTAAGGACAGCCTGTTACTTGACTAATAGAAGCACCACAAAAGCTGTTCAAAACATGACACCAGAAGAAGTTTGGACAGGTAAAAAGCCCACTGTTACTCATTTAAGAATTTTTGGTTGTACTGCCTATATGCATGTTCCAAAAGAAAAAAGGCAGAAATTAGATGATAAGAGTAGCAGATGTATATTTGTTGGTTACAGTGATGTAAGTAAAGCATATAGGGTCTATGAGATCAAAACCAAAAAGGTTCATGTATCTAGGGATGTAATCTTTGATGAAGGCATCAAAGACTCTTGTGTTAAGGAGTTGGAACTTCTTCAACATAGAGTAGCTGGAGAACAGCCAGAATCCAGCACACCCACACCCAGTGATCCTGAAAGTACCTTGACAAGTGATAGTGAAGCACAAGAAGAAGTCTCTCATGAATCCTCTTCAACTTCAAAGAAGCTGCCCAAATGGTATCTTAAAACTGTAACTGAAGCACAGTTGCCAGATGAAGAGGGAAAGAGAAAGTCCAAGATGAGAACAGACTCAGTAAATTTTGCACTCATGTCACAAGTGCTGAATACCAATGAGCCCTCCACATATGAAGAAGCCTGCCAAGATCAGAAATGGAGAGCTGCAATGGATGTTGAGATGGCAGCCATCAAGAAAAACAAGACATGGGATCTTGTTAAAATACCTCCTGGTAAAGAAACCATTGGCTGCAAATGGGTCTACAAGACCAAATTCAAATCAGATGGTACTATTGACAAGCATAAGGCAAGATTGGTAGTCAAAGGTTTCAGTCAAATACATGGCATAGATTATGAGGAGACATTTGCACCAGTAGCCAAGATGATTACCATAAGAGTTATTCTTGCCTTAGCAGCTCAATACAAGTGGAAACTACATCAACTTGATGTAAAGAATGCCTTCCTCAATGGAGATCTAATTGAAGAAGTGTACATGGACCAGCCACCTGGTTATGCAGAAGAAGGTAAAGAGCAGCTTGTATGCCGCCTCAAGAAGGCACTTTATGGCTTAAAACAAGCTCCTAGAGCTTGGTATGCCAAGATTGACAAGTACCTACTCCAAACTGGATACCAGAAGTCTTCTGCTGATTCGAATCTCTACTTGAAGGTTCGAAGTGGTATTATCACCTCTCTTGTAATTGTTTATGTGGATGACTTAATAATTACAGGTGATGATGAAGAAGAGATTGATAATCTCAAAAAGGATCTGAAGAAGAACTTTGAGATGACAGATTTAGGCCTACTCCATTATTGTCTTGGAGTAGAAGTTTGGCAAAAGCCTGGAGAAATTTTCATTTCTCAAGCTAAGTATGCCAAGGAAATCTTGCAAAAGTTCAAAATGCAAGATTGTAAATCAGCTCCAACTCCCATGGAAACTGGCACAAAATTGGTTGCTGATGAGAAAGGAAAACCAGTAGATAGCACATTATTTAGACAACTAGTTGGTAGTCTAATCTATTTGACTACAACTAGGCCAGATTTGTTGTATTCAGTAGGTATGCTATCTAGGTTCATGAATTGTCCTAAACAGAGTCATTGGAAAGCAGGAAAGAGAGTGCTAAGGTACTTACAAGGCACTCTACCATATGGCTTAAAGTTTGTGCACAATGCAAACTTCAAACTTGAAGGATACTCAGACTCTGATTGGGCTGGTTGTCCAGACAGCAGAAAATCCACATCAGGATACTGCTTCCATCTTGGTTCAGCATCAGTTTCATGGAGCAGTAAGAAACAGCCCACAGTTGCACTCTCATCCACAGAAGCAGAGTACAAAGCAGCTGTAGAAGCAACCAGGGAAGCCATTTGGCTTCGACAATTCATGTGCGATCTTGGTCTTCAACAAGCAGAACCAACCACGATCTATTGTGACAACCAAAGTGTCTTGAAGATTGCAAAGAATCCAGTGTTCCATGCTCGCACCAAACACATTGAGGTGCACCATCATTATATCAGGGAGCAAATTCAGAATGGACAAGTAGAGCTGATCTATAAGCCAACAAATGAGCAGTTGGCTGATATATTCACCAAGCCCCTCAGCATTCAGAAATTTCAGTACTTCAGAACTGAACTTGGGTTAAGAATAAATGAAGTAAATCTTAAGGGGGGGTGTTAGAATATTAGATTATAATATTTACTTCATGTTAGCCGTCTATGTTGACTATTTTACTCCCATGTGCACATATGCAAAGTCAAGCCTGTATTAAAGGCACCCATCCAACACAGATGAAGTAGGTGCCGATCAGGCCTGTTAGGTAGGTTTATTTATGTATGCATAAGGCTATTTATACAGCCTTAGTCTCCATGTAATATCTATCTTTTGTGAGCAATTCACATCTGTTCCATTGCAGACCAATTCTGCTGTTTTTATGTGTGCTATTGGATTCTATTTGCTGTTCTCTGCTCTTGATTCCATCATTCAAATGGTTGATGGCATCAGCCCTCCCCAAACTAAATAATCATGTTCACATACAAAATAACCAAACACATGATCTCCACCATTGAATTTTCAATCAGACGGGTCTCGGCATTAGAGTTTAAATTGAATTTGTTTTTGAACAAAAACTTTTACCACTCGTTTCAACTAGCACCTCCTTTATGCTATGACATGTAAGTTGTCCCTTGCATTAGATAGATGACACTTTAGTCCCATTGAAGGCAATGCTTCCAATGGTTGACATTACCAACACAAGCCCTCCAAAACAACAATATGCTTAGTAAAAGCATTCTAAACTTCTTGTTTTCCATCCTTCAACACGCTTTGACTTATAACAGTACGCAATCTTTAGTATTTAGATGGAGCTTTTTCTTCACTATGATGTCCAAGACATCTCCAGACAATGGTTCAACCACAACTCCTCCTCACAGCAAGCTCTTCGTGGTAAATTTTAAACATTCTTCACCTCAATATATAAACGGACCTATTATGTCCACCTTGAGAGAAAACATGTTCAAACAACCGTATGTGAGGGCTTCAAACAACCCATGCAACATATTGTCACAACCTCTTCACAAGACAGCTCGTCAAGGCAAATGGTTTAGTCAACCTAAACATTTTTAGACAGTCCTATTGCATGACAGCTCAATTCAGACGACCCTGTTGCATGATGGTTCAATTCAGACAGCCCTATTGTATAACAGCCTAATCTAGACAGCTCTATAGTATGGCGGCCTGGTCTAGACGGCCCTATTGTATGATGGCCTTGTTCAGATGGCCCTATTGTATGACAGCCTAGTTCAAACGGCCCTGCATGACAACCTAGTTATGATGGCCCTATTGGATGACAGCAACTCAAGCAAACCTTTACACGGCACATTCTCTTGAATAAACAATCTTGCTCGACTCTAGTGCAACTCCAACACATCTCAAACAATGGACAGCACAATACAAGAGGATGCTAGCTCCAATTTAACATGGCTTCCTCCATGAAAACAAATCTTCAAAACTTCTTATTGCCATGTCCAAATTAACATTTCATGTCATAAGGCACCACTTCAAATGGCCCTTATGAATTATGTAATCGTAACTCTTCCATCACAACTAGAATGCAAGCATGTCAAACCATGAAATGCATAAGACAGCCTAACAATACATCAAACAACTTAGCATGAGCAAGAAACTACCCCTTTGAAATTCTCGGACAGCTCTTCAACTTCAGATGTTGGCAAGACTAAAGAACCTTCTCCAAGATTTTAAAAAATGCTTGCAAAACTGCAAAACCAAGAAAAAACAAGAACATGAAGTGATTCCCCCTACAAACGAACACAGCAAAAGCTGGCATCTACAACTTCTAGATTAGCCAAGGCAGCATGCATGAACTTCAAGAGGTGTCTTTGCTCTACAACATTGGGTCACCTTTGCAACATCTAAGCTTTGATACCAAAATGTTAGAAACCTTTGCATTGATGTGATAGAAAATATATACATGCATGAACAAGAACAAACAAGGTGAGAGTTAAAACCAGCTTTGCAACCACCCATAATCCTTGTAATCATATACATAAATATGTCATGAGGACGTAATATTCATAACAAATTCTTCATGCATGGATGCTCGAAGCAATGCACTAAGAGAAGCAGCATACATACCCCCTTGCCTGGTTCTATTAGCTCAGGACAAGATGAACACATAGCTACAACTATCAAGTGGCAATGCCTCTCTGTTATTTTGCTTCCAACTACATTTATACTTGCTTCTAGCACATCTACCGAAATGTATCCCCACTTCATTTGTATCTCGTTGTTTTCCCCAGTCCCACTGACAAGCTTAGTGATTCTTGAATATTAGCATCATTCACTTTATTTCTACTCATTTTATTTTTCCCAATTATTCATTACTATCACTAATTATCTATTAGTTTATTACCAGTCCATGTTATAGAATCACAAATATAGGATTTGAAATAGTAAAGAGGTTCTCACACATATGGGATGATACCTTTGATGGGTTAACTTCACACCATTCACACATTTCACATGGCTAGCATGTTCAACACTCTCGGTATAACAATAAAACTCTCCATTATGTAAGTATAATGTGTATTCTAAAAGATTTTGGATTGTAAGCATAGAAGGAACAAACACAATCTCTCAAAAAAGAGGCTAGAAAGGCACAAGCTCAAAATTAGCCCTCAGCCTTTCTGCCACACAATTTTTTGATATTAGCTTGTGCTATCAGTGGTCACCATACTTGACTCGACTATGCATTATCACATTACAATTTCCATAATCATGCTACTATTATTGTGGAACATTGACGCCTACAAATCACAAATTCTCAACGGGCCATGCCATCATTAAGATCTAATCCAAAATCCCAGGAACAGAAAAGAAATATTATAAGCTAGTTCCTTAAGCAGCCTACAGTTGTAACAGGCAACATCATTGACTTTTTAAAGGACACTGCCAACTTTGTTTCTTCCTTCTTGGGTTTCTGATATTAATCATCTTGTGACTACAGTTAATCAGATTAGCCAAGTCCTGAAAGCTTCAAGCAAAAGGACAAGCACAATTTAAGATTGCCATCAGACTTATCATAGCTTCACATTTCAGCCATCATCAAAAAGGGAAGCTTCAGACTTCTCTAAAGGTAAGGTTTGTATACTAGAGTTAAGTGTCTTTTTTGGATCCACTGAATCTAGTTCTTCTTGTATATGTGACGCTGACATGCAAGCAAGGATAACAATCACTAAAAATATCTTGTTGTTGAGATCAATTTCTACTTTCTTCCAATACCCCAATTAAAGATGTTTGGCTTTATGTCTTCACGAAGCAGTCACTCTCCAACACCATTCCCTAACGGGATTCTCACAGCCCCAACGAACACCTATGTTGATTACTTACTGCATCCACTTCTTCTAGTAGCAAGGGGAACTAAATGCCTGTTGGATGATATAGTCACTACCCAGATGTTATTAGATCACTGAGATGGTGCCCTTCCTTATCAAGTAGCTAGTAAAGGACCTTCATGCACATGACCACACAAGCCTTTCCCTCAGCATTTCTCACACCTGCAACCCAAAAGGTCCAACCAAGCACACATTTCCAGATTCCTCTGTCTCTGAAAAATGGTAAGAAAGCTCTTAAGATTTAGTTTTAAGAAACATCCTCCTAAGATCCAACTTGCCTCTTTTATCCCAGACCATTTCCCCTTAGGCCATCATCAGGACTTTAATTTATTCACAACTTCATAGTTATTACTGACAAGTCCTCAAACATGAACATGGATCAGTCATAACTACAGGCCGGGCATCCTCCTGAAACCCAAGAGGTCCAAACATGCACAAATATACAGATTCCTCTCTTTATGGAAGTTCTGCAATCGTGAATCGTAAAAGAGCTTTAAGTTTTAAGAGACATCCTCTTAGGATCCAACTTGCCTCTTTTATCCACACAATCCCCCATAATTACAGTTTGGCATTCTCCCTTCAAACAATTATGGATCTCCCGTGGCTAATTGAGCCTCTGCCATATAACAGTTCTATTTTATCTGTTCTATATGTGTGATAGCCTTTTTCTTTCTCACTTTCTATCACTATCAAGATGAAGCAGGCGTATCCACTCTTGACACCCCTTTGTGGATCTTATATTGACAAATAAAATCTGTTCACAGACAAGATACCAAATATGGTTACATCCTCTTACACTCTTGATTGCATCTTTATTTTTGTTGATGATACATTTGCCATCCCATAGGTGACACATCTCCAACAGGCTTTGCATATTCTGCAATGAACATGTCCTACAAGATCAACCTTCGCAAGAAAAATAAATTGAAAGCATTCAATAATACGTTCAAGAATGAATTAGTTTGAGATAAGCTTGTCTACAAATGTACATTGTGACATATTATGGCATCATGTACCTATATCCTCTTTGTTCTTTTGATTGCATGGTTATCTTTTTCCATGACTATTATTTTGTCATCCCATATAGTAACATGTCTCTGAAAGGCTTTTGATATTTACTAGCAGATTCTATGATGACCATGGCCAGCAAAATCAACCTTCGCAAAGGAAAATAATTAAAGATATTGAATAAATACATCCGATAAGAAATCAGCTCGAGATAATCTTTCCTACAATGTACATTGCTTCAACTTGAGTCCTTCAACTTGAGTCCTCGAGTATCTAACTTGGTGTAATATTTTCTGGTTCTTCCTTTAATTTTTTTTTTTTTTTTTTAAGCGAAAAACCCCTGCCGCCTTGGTCTGAGAGACCACGACCAAGGGGTTCTACACTGTCAAAGTCACCCGGGAGTCGCGCCCGGCCCTGCCTGCACCAACATTATCAATTGGATTTTGGGTACCCAATTCAACTTTTTTGGTTTTTCCTTTAATTTAGCCAAACTGCTGGGGCTAAGGGGTTAAGTACACATTTCCCTGACAACACTGCAGAAAAAATGCTTCCCACTCTGGCTCCCAGATAACCCATTTAGAAATATTATCTTTCTAAGGAATACTGAATCTGTGAACGTGCTGCTCTAATAGTTGTCCATTGAGTTGCTTAATCTTTTCTTTTTCTTTTTTCTGATGTGTATGTGAGAAAGTGAGATTCAACGGCATGGAGAACTCCTAAACTTCTATTATGAATCAGACAACTATCTCAGCTATAAACACTTAATGAACAACTATCCTAAAATAGGACTTTTATACTTACCATCGTTGGAAGAGTAAAGAAGTTAGAAATTATATAAATTACGCATTTAAACATAGAACGTATAATTCTAATAAAATCAATAATATTTCTTAAATATAATATTTTACAAGGTATATAATATTCATACAAAGCATTCATAGAAACTAATTTGATGCTACTCCACCTTTAACATTTTCTAATTTTTTATGCACTTATATGAATATAGCAAATACATAATAAGATTGGATATGCATCCTCTCCTCATTAAGTCAAACAACTAATGTGGTGATGGAGTTCACCGTTATTTACTAGTTGTTATGCAACCCAGGAATACGTTTTGTTAGTTCATCATGTTACCTTACTACCAACCCTTCCACATCCGTAGCTGTGACACTCAAAATCTTGATTTGCCATCAAAATTTTATCCAATCTGGCCTACAGTCAACTCCAACCAATATCTCCTCAACCATTATGAAAATTTTGAAATGCTTTCTCATTATTTTTGAACTCCACGTTCCTATATTTGACATGATTCCTCAATGAAACCTTCCAGGTTATTTGTAAATCAACTGTCATTCTATTTTATTTTTCAATCACTGACATATGATGAATACGAGGCCTAATGAACCTTTACAGAAATTCTTGGCTTATTAGCTCTAGACTAAATAATTTGAAAGGAAATAAATAGAAAGAAAATGTTCCAAGAAAAACTAACCACTAAATTCTTGGCTTACTCATTAGTTCTAAATAATTTGAAAGGAAATAAACAGAAAGAAAATGCTCCAAGAAAAACTAACCACTCCGTGGAGCTCCCACGTTCATAGTTCTTGATTGTATCCTCAAGCTCAAGAGCCTCGCACACATTGCTCATATATTCACTGAACAAATGTTAACAAACTAATTAAGATTTGCAAACAGATGAAAATAGCATTTCATTACAAAGTAGAAAAGCAGGCTGACTAATTTCAACACACAATATTAGCACAGACATAAATCCACAATTTATCTCTAACCTTTTATATACAGAAGTTCAAAATAGCACTGTAATAAAGCACTCCAATATATTTTAATTGGTTATATAGGATTGAAACAACCCCAGCTGTGTTACATAATGATGGCATCACCATAGTTGTTCCACAAACTACATGGGTATTACAACAAACCATATTATCACATAATCCACAGGAATTGAAACCTGGTGTGCTCTTTGTGAGCCAAACGTTGTCACCAGTAAGACTTCAGCCCCATTGGCAATAGACTACTGCAAATTTAAACAGAATTTTTCCTTCCTAGCATTTTGCTATGATAATAAGGTTTCTGAAGTGTTAAAGTTTCCATAGAAAGAGAACTACTTCCAAGGTGAGACTAATTTGATAGTTGATTTATAGAGAGTAAACAATCGCCTAAATATCAGAGAGAGCACTCTAGCCATAATCATTGGCAATGTATTAACGTCTATAAGTGAACATGTATGTCAATTTCACTCAACAATAAACCCAGTTATAGAAAACATACAGGGCTAAAAAGAATTCTAAGAGTTGAAAAAGTAACTAAAAACAAAGCAACTAAAACATCATAACAGAAATAGAGGAGGTAAAGCCCCAACAAGGCAGAATACTAACCTTATTTTTCAGTACAAATACCAAAAACCATACAAGGGGGAACCCATCAATAAAAAACAAGAACACAGTCAACCTGAAAACTAGGACTACAGTCCAACGTTGTCAAATATCTGTATTAATGGGCAGAGCAAAAGTATTGCCAGCATCCTCATCACCACCACAATGGGATCCAACATAGGATCTGATAATAACCATAGAAAAATATCATGTGCTAAGGGGTTCAGGCTGGACAATCCTAGGAGAAAGCTGAGTTCTTTCCCTATGTCATCTTCTAACACATGAGACCAACAAATTGTTATAGGTAGTGAAAGAACATTTGATACATGGTTGTCCTGAAAACCAAGGTGGGCTCTGATGAATAAGATTTTCCTATTAAGTTGTGTACATGATACTGTGACATTTAATATCAGTCTGCTTGGAAAATACCTCTTATAGCGATAATATTCCTCTCTAGCTCTTCTTAGTTGATACCTAAGGTTAGCCATTGATTTTTCATCAGCATCATAATCCATATCATTTTCTCCCAATCTTCCTCCCGATGGTTTGAAGTTTGGATCTTCTCTATTCTGTCAAAGGCAAACAATCTTAGGTACTTCCCAAGAATCATGGCAAATCAACATAAGTGAATGTTTTTCCAATTATAGCATACCCCCTCTTTCTTTTAAAAATTTGCTTTTATATAGATAGTATATGATAGAGAGTACGTACCATCTGCGCCAGCATATTGTCAATAACATCCATACAGGGTCGTAATGGATCCCGCTTGGACATCTGATTTGAAGTGGCCTGGGCAATCTGAAAGCAGCAAGAAACCGGAGAAAAATGAATATGACAGGTTGAAGAGGTGTTAGGGATCCATACAAAGACAGCTTGCATACCAAAGGAAATCCAAACAAGAGGAAACATACCACAATTGCATTTGAGAGATCCTGATGAGCATCATCAAGTTTAACTGCCATCTTTGCTACTCTATGAGACAAAACTTTCTGCCTATAGGTCCAATTTGCATTCCTCCAAATGCTCCTAGGTATTTCGACCAAACCAAATCCCAGAAGAAAAGCACCCGTAACAAGACCAAAAGTATTTGAGCATGCCATGGCCAGACCAATCATCGAACCTCCCCTAAAAAACAAATTAAAAGACCAAAATATATCAAGGAAATTAAATAGAAAAAAGGCAACCCAGGAAACATTGCCTAAAAGAAACAAGTGATAGTTCACAAACACTTCGAAGTAGACATTTTATCATTGACAATTGAAAAACAACAATTTCTTCTTAAAAATCACCAACAGCCATATGCAGTTTTAGGATATGCTTTTCTTGAAATTTTAACGCTAGCAGTAGCTACTCTTGGTGCCATGGACACCAAAAGGGATAAGGGAATCTATCAGCATGGCCCATGGTAAGCCCACAATCAATGATAGTGTATGCATTCTGATATCCTCTTTCTCTTCAAATTTCAGGAAATTATTTGTTCAATAAATTAGCACTAGCAATAGCATCTTCAGGTGACAGCATTCAATATTAGATAAGATAATTCTATTAGATCCATGAATGACCAACATAGGTCAATGGGACTCAACATAAACAAGCTGTTACAAAGCACTGTAGTTAAGAAGAAAATGTTAATAAACTAAACTAAAGACTAGAATGAACTTCACTAAAATTAAACTATTGTTTAACATCTAATCACATAGTTGAGAAGCGGACCCATAAATGGGTAACCCTAACATGTTGTCACGTAATGATGAAGAGTTAAGAGAACCAGCCATCCAGGGAAAGGAAAGATATAGAGAACAGCTCAAGAGTGTCCAAGCGCCAATTCTAATCATTAGTTGAATGCCAAGTAGAAGTACAACAGAAGCAGACCAATTATATCTACCTGTTTCAAAATGTTAGGAGGTGAAGTCACTATCCAGATCTCTAATGTTCTTCAGCAGAGAGGTGCATGATGGTGCAGCTTACAGTGATCCATCCCCACGCGCTAAGGTAACTGGCGAGACGGGTTGTCTCCAGACGGGTAACCCCAGACAGGTTACCTCCAAACGGGTTGTCTCCAGATGGGTAACCCCAAATGGGTTACCTCCAGACGGGTTGTCTCAGGTAACCCCAGACGGGTTACCTCCAAACGGGTAACCCCAGACAGGTTACCTCCAGACGGGTTGTCTCCAAACGCGTAACCCCAGACGGGTTACCTCCAGACTGGTTGTCTCCTGACGGGTTGCATCCAAATGGGTTGCCTCCTAACGGGTTGCCTCCAAACGGGTAACCTGCAGACGGGTAACCCCAGACGGGTTGTCTCCAAACGAGTAACCCCATACAAGTTACCTCCAGACGGGTTGTCTCCAAACGGGTAACCCCAAACAGGTTACCTCCATACGGGTTGCCTCCATACGGGTTGCCTCCAAACGGGTAACTACGGGAAGGAAACGAACAGTTTTTGGACTCTTCCTTTGAGAGAGGAAAGGAACGGTTTTTCGGAGTCTTCCTTTGTTTTTCTATAAAAGGGGAACGACCCCTTGCATGTATGAGGAGTGTGAATGTAAAAGTTTGCTGAAATCAATAAAATAACAAAGCTGCCATTGCCCCATGGTTTTACCTGCACACTGCAGGGTTTCCACGTAAAATCTTTGTGTTACTAAAATTTCTGTGTTATTGTGTTTTCTGCTTGCACGTAATTTAATATTTAACTAACATCTGCCAACACAAGATCTAATGATGCTCCCAGGAGAATGGCCAAGGCTAAGGGTGCCTAGTTGGATAATCCTGGGAGGGCATAATGTCCAACTTCCTGAAACTCCAAGCCATGTCCAAGGAAATAGTAGAAGAGGACAAGAAATTGGTAAGCTTTGTCTGTTGACAGAATCCATCACAGTTTCATAGAAGAGCCAACACTATTAGAGTTTCATAGAAGAGCCAACACTATTAGAGTCTCATAGAAAAAGACAACATACGATCTAATGATGCTCCCAGGAGCACAGCAAGGACTAAGGGGGCCTGGTTGGATGATTCTGAGAGGGCATAAAGTTTCACTTCCTGAAACTCTCCTAGCACCCATGGCCAAGGAACTAGTAGAAGAGGGCAAGAAGTTGGGAAGTTACGTCTGTTCGCAGGAACTTTTAGAGTTTCCCAGGTGTTAAATTCAAATATTCCTCACTTCTATGTGCAATATTTTTAACCGTGAATTTTATAACTATGAACAAACAGATACAAAAAAACAAATATCAATCTTCAATCTGCACCCATTATTGATACTGAGTAATAAGTAAAGAAGTTTCCAAAACTCAGCAACTCCCAAATGCCTAATTTCATAAATTTCTAGCAACTGTTAAGATTCTCTATATAGGTTAGATAAAATAATTTTATTGACATCCACAGATGACCAAAGTAAGCCAATGAGGCTCACCAGAAATGAACCATTATAATGGACTGTCCTCACCAAAAAAGTACTACAAGAAAGTAACTGAGAACAAAAAATAAAGGGAACGTAATTTTTGACATCCACGAGGCCATCAGCCATATGGTACAAAGGTTTTTTATCTAATATATATTAAGCCACCTCAACTCCGATACTCTGGTCATCAAAGTTTGGTGTACAACCTTACCCCATCTGGATTCAAACTTTGGACCTCCTATTTAGGATACCATAGTCCTCATCGTGAAGCCCACTCAAATTGTAGTGAATAAACTAGATTAGACTACATTTAAACAACTGTACAGCAACAAATCACAGCCTCAAGAGACAGATCTATGAAAGGCAAACCCCAACATGTAAGGAATGATGAAGTAACCAACAGTAAAGCAAAGAGAGAGAGAGAGAACGAAAAGCTCAAGCAGATAAAGTTCCAATGCAAAACGTAACATGGGGTCTCAGCTTTGCCTCACTTGTCCAGGAGTTGCAGACAGATGCAACTTACCAGCCTCTCATCTTCTTCTACTGGTTCTTCAGCCATGGTTAGGAGAGCTTGCAGACATCACTCTTTGTCCTCCCAAAATTATGCAACACACCCCTTTTACTCCTGACCACTCCTGGGAGCATCAGTAGATCCCATGTTGGCTCTTTTGGGATAGCTGATAAAGATGTCAACTCTGCTTCTACTTCACAATCTACCATAAATTGCACTCCACTTGAGTTCTTCTCAGTTTCTCTGCAAATCTAACATTTGATTATTACATGTTTAGCATTTTAACCCACATATGGGTCCACCTCTCAAGGCTGTGACCTAATGTTCTGTTCACTCTGGTGTGGTTTACTCACTCCAGTCCAATTTATTTTACTTTATTCTGTTGTATTACAGAACCTTTTAACAATTATTTTCAACGAGTCCCACTGGCCTACTTTGGTCATCCATGGTCATTAATAGAATTATCTTTAGCTTTATGTAGGACTTGTCACTTGAATTAGTAAGAAAATAAACTAATAAAGTGCTATCCCCACTTCTGCTTACTAGAAAAAACAATATTTATACTTCATATTTCATATGACTATTGAAACAATAATAGGCTTGCTGAATTATCATGTTCATAAAAGACAATTATTAATGCAAACAACAATATAGGGCGAAAACATTAAATGGCATTAGCTCAATCAGTTATATTCCTCAACTTTCAAGGAGGAGACCCAGGTTCAAATCTTGCCAAGTGATACATGCATAATTGCCAAACTGTTGTAATACCATTATGTGATCATGATATAATACAGGTGAGGCATGTTTCAATCCCAATTTTGCCTATGGTGTTTGGGGCACATGGTGAGGAATGAGGAGTTTCATACTATAAACCAAAAGGTTCTTATCTCATGGGTGAACCTTTAAATTTTATCAAATGACATTAGTTCAACCAGGATAGAAGTTTATGTCAAACGAAGCATTACAAGTTGTGCAAGAGGGGGTAAAAAGAAAGAAAGAAAGGAGGCAAGCCATGTTAATGTCCACTCACAACCACAGTAACTAAATAGTGCCAGAACGTGATAGGATAAAAGTGAACATGAGATGGAGATTTTAAAATTTTAAATAAACACACACATACTGAGAGAGAAGGGAGTAGTCCCCATAATAAATTGAGAATCCATAAAGACCCAATCAATAGACCAGATCCATAGTCATGAAGCAGTGCAGCAGTGTTATCATGTGTCTGATATTGTGGTGTTATTAAAACTCTAAAATTTGTGCACAATCTTCATTCATTTTGTTCCTTTTTCGTTTTTAGTACAACCAAGATGGAACAACCACAAAAAGAAGTGCTAGGACAGACCATATCATCTTCAAAAAGAATTTACATCTGCTCTATTTCTTCACTATCAACAAGTGTAGTGCAATATGCAAAGAAACCGAAGTATCAAGAATCCTGAACCAAATGAATGACTTACCGTATGGCTCAAAAAGGAGACAAGCCTTTAGGATTTTCAAAAACATTTGAACATCCATCAAGAACAGCCCAAATACTCAGAGAGAAAGATTGTCTATGTTATAATCCTTTACTTTGATGCGAACGCAAATACAATAAAGTTTCATTGATGTAAAAATTGTGCACATACATTCAAGGAGGAGGTATTGTAGACAGCAGTTCTAAGAAGAAATGAATATTCAGAACTGTTTGACAAAATGCCTACATAATGTTTTAGAATTTTTGATATAAAATAATGTTTTGCAATATGTTTTGATGTATGTAAGTCAGCTGTCACAAATAGGTACAGACTGATTAATAATAATGAATGCAATAACAATATTGTGTAAATCAGCCGTCACAGACTGATTAGTTACGCTAAACGACTGAATTAGTTAAGTACAGACTGATTGTAACGCCCGACTGATTAATTATAGACTGATTAGCTCTGAGCAGTTTTAGTTAAGGCTGTAACAAGTAGACGGTTGGGGACGTTGGAGCCTGGTTGGTTACAATAACCACCAAGGCCATCTTATAAATACCCCCCTACTCATTTTGTAATCATCCATGAATCCATACATCAATGAGAAGTGTTCTACTGTTGTGCAAACCTGTGTGAAGAGCATTGCCTTGTGTTGCAGGTATCCAGGTTATGAAGACTATGAAGTAGGTGGGAAGCAGGCTTGTACTGTCAATGTTGTATGTGTTGTGCAAAGTTGCAGGGAGGAGCGTTCAGTGACAAGTTCGAGGTTTACAGGATAAGTACGCGTTTGCAAAGCAAGTGTCGTCAAGGACCCGTCTAGGCCTACCCGTCTGGACCTGCAATCACCCGTCTAGGCCTATCCGTATAGACCTGCAGTCACCCGTCTAGGCCTATCCGTCTAGGCCAACCCATCTAGACTTGCACTATCTGTCTGGTGCCCAACCTGTCTAGACCTGTAGCTACCCGTCTAGACTTGCACTACCCGTCTGGAGTACAACCCTGCAACCTGTCTAGACTCTTCTGTCGATAACTCACCCATCAGGTACAATCCGTCTGGACTAACTCATCTACAATCAACAATCATTGGCTATCCGTCCTAGTGAATAGACAGTATCATGATTAGCGGCCAAGTTTATCATTCCTTCCCCTCCTAAACCCTGTCATTCCCTCGTCCCGAGAAGGTACTCACCCCTGTATACAGGTATCTGTTATGACTGCATGTAACCAACTTCGTAACTACCCAAAAACCATTTACAATTTTGCGTAGCATCCTGTCTAGACTCTTCTGTCGATAACTCACCCATCAGGTACAATCCGTCTGGACTAACTCATCTACAATCAACAATCATTGGCTATCCGTCCTAGTGAATAGACAGTATCATGATTAGCGGCCAAGTTTATCATTCCTTCCCCTCCTAAACCCTGTCATTCCCTCGTCCCGAGAAGGTACTCACCCCTGTATACAGGTATCTGTTATGACTGCATGTAACCAACTTCGTAACTACCCAAAAACCATTTACAATTTTGCCTAGCATCCCCCTCCCACCCCCCTACATCAATGTTCAATCAAAGTACAAAAAACAAAATCTTAGAAAAATTCAAACTTTAAACGTGCAAGACTTTGTAAAAATGGCTGCACAATGTATGTTATGCTCCTAAACGTGTTCAGGAATGAAGTGGCACTAAACTTCTTTATGCTTTGTGCGCTCATGAAAATTTGAATTGTGAACAAGCATCAAAGCTCCTTGATTGTTGCAGTTCAGGATCATTGGTTGTTTCTATGAAATACCCATTCTTGACAAGATGCAACACAACCATATCCCCTTGTAGACAGCTCCTCTTGCAATACAATATTCTACCTTGGTAGAAAATAGAGAATTGAGCAACAACATGTTGCTTCTTACTTCCCCAAGATATCAAACCAGATCCCAAAAAGAATACATATCCAAATGTGGATCTCCTATCATCAATGGATCCTACATAGTCCGCATTTGTGAATCTTGTCAAGAAGAATTGATCACTCTTCTTGTACTCCAAGTCATACTCGGTCATACCATATGGATATACCTAAGTACCCACCTTGCTGCTTTCCAATTACACACCCTTGGTTCTTGCATGGATCATGAAAGATAGCTAGCAACATAGTTGATATTTGGTCTGGTATTAGGTCAGATAAATTAGACTATGTCAACTAACAATAGAGAGGTACATTTACCTGTGGGATGGACCTTTTCAAGATAGTTGCAACCATGTCTCCATAAAGTTAGACATGGGCTTGCAACCTGTCATCTAAAACTACTCAAGCAACATCTTGGCATACTCCATCTCTGACATGAAAATGTAGTTCTTTGTCTGCCACACCTCCAAGCCAAGACAATAATGCATAAGCCCAAGATTAGTCATGTTGAACGACTTCAAATCATTTTTGGTCCTTTCAATCAACTTTTCTAAACTTCCAATGATGACAAAGTCATCGACATACACAATTATAATCACAACCTTCCCTCCTTGTCGCTTGACGTATAGGTTCAGATCATAAGGACTACAACAAAATCCATGTCACACAAGATGCTCATCAATCTTGACATACCAAGATTTGGGAGCCTACTCTAGTCCACATAGAGATTTGATGAGCCTATATACCCTCCTCTCGTATCCAAGTATGATAAATCCCTCTGGCTACATAATGTATACTTTTTCAATGAGGTCACCATCAAGGGAAGCACTCTTCACAACCATCTAATTTAGCTTCAATCCAAATTGAGCTGCCATTGCAAATACCATCCAAACGGTCTTGATCTTTGTTGTCGAAGCAAAAAGGTCTCATCATAGTCAACACCTTCCTTCTATGCATAGCCCTTCACAACAAGCCTTGCTTTGTACTTGTCAATAATGCCATCAACTTTATGTTTAATCTTGAAAACCCACTTACTACCAATGGCTTTCTTTCCAAGTGGAAGATCAACAAGTTGCCATGTCTTGTTCTTCATCAAAGCTTTTTATTCAACATACATGGTATTCTTCTACTATTCTGACACAAGAGCTTCCTAAACCGTTGATGTTTCAAAGTTTTGCACAATTGTGCTCATATGGGCTAGGTTAACCTCATTGCAAACTTTGTTGCAAGTTCTTGAGCCTATAGTTGATGTGCATGTGACACAATCTAACTTCGCATCACAAACTACCAAGATACTATTACGAATATTATGTTAAGATGATGTAATCATTAACTAGTTTTGTAGGTTACAAGTAGTTGCAAATTCAGTTGTAACTTTGTTCTTGCTTTCACTTGTAGATACACATCTTATCAATGCAAGGTTTATCTCAGCCAATCTGTGTTCATAACATTTGGTATCAAAGCTTCAACATTCCAAAGGTAAGACTAGCATTCCAAAATGGAGACACCTTTTGAAGTTTGTGAATCTGCATTGGGACTTGCAAATAGGAGTTGAAGTCTTCTTGGCCAAACCAAGACACAATTCGACAATAATTGAGTTTGTGCACAGAAATGAAATGAAATGAAATATTATTAATGTCTGCGATGGGCCAAAATAAGACCCAAGGGACTGTAAGAAGGACAATAATGACTGCCAGCTAGAAGGCTAAAAAGCCCAACAAAGAAAAGAACTAAAATAAATACAAGACGAAACCCGACAATCGGGCCAAAAAGAAAAGGAAGAGCAGAGGGGCAGAGGGCTGCAGTCCAAAAGAGAGGAGTGCATGCCAAGAAGAACAGAGAGAGACGAAGGGGGAGGGAGCATCCCAAGAGGGGCAAGCTCCAAGAACGCCCCATAAACTAATCTCTCCTAACAGTCGAGGCCGAAGTACTCGAGGTAAAGAAGTCCATGATATGTCTCTGACCAACGCCAGTTCGGAACCCTAACAAATTGTGGGTGCGTTGTCTAGTGACCCTGCTTCCGTCCAAACTGGATAATGTGGGGCGTTTTCGTCCGAAGTCACCTGGTTCGTCGAAGCTAGTGAAGTATGTTATGATGAGCCGATGTTGAGGAGGGTGAAATCCATCATGAGGAGAACGTTTATGTCGTCGAAGTTGAGTTATCACCCTAAGAAAGAGTGCGAGACACCACTGGTCGAGATATCTAAAGAAGGTAGAAACAGATTGAGAGTTGTCCCTGAAAAGGCAATGGAATCTACCCCGGATCTCATAATAAATGAGACAACAAAAAATAAAGTGATGAAGGGTTTCAACTTCACCCAAGGGGCAAAACAAGCAAATCCACTCCTTTGTCGGAAGAGGGTGATCTGACTCAATCCAAAGTTGGTGAGAACACACCCTGAGTTGCCCAATAGTGATCCGAATACTATGCATTGTGTGCTGTTGAAGGTATTATGGAGGAACTATTTTGCCCTCCTATATATGTAAGAAATGCTCATGGTAGAAAGACAACTTCGGGGAAAGAGAGGCAACAAGAGAGATCCAAATGCATCTAGTGTACTGGAGACTAACATCCTTCCGAAACTCGTAGAGCATCGTGGAACATCCTCTCTTTACTAAGCCGAGAGGGGGGGAGAACACCCAAAGAATAAGGGGGGAGCTTGCCTATCTGTATCTGAATGTTGGCCAGGAGGGCAAAAGCTTGAAAATACCAGCTCCTCCGGCCTCCTCGAGAACTCGGAGAGAGTTCCATTGAGGAGCAAAGGGCAAGGTAAGGGTACCGCCTGGAACCCTCAGGGGTATCCCCGAAAGTACAGTCCTTTGAAGATAACCGATAATCAAGAAGATAATCTCAAGCTGGAGAGGAGAAGCCCCAAACTCTGCCAGAATAATAGAGCGGAGGACTATGCCCTTGCAATAATGAATCGTTGAAGAAAGAGTGTCTAGACTTGTTCAACCCATGACCACTCAGTCGGGCCAATACTAGGACCCCAAAGTAATAGTTGGCTTGACCAAGGCATCAAAAATCCTCGTCTTCACAGGTATATCCTGAAAATGTGCTTTGAAGCAATTCCTCTCTAGCAAAGACAGGGTTGCATATCCCTTACACACCTGGGCCTGGGCAACAGGTTTCATACCAAAAGTGGGACCGGTGAAAAGAACCCCCACATACACATAAGAGGTGGTGATCTCGACCTCCCGACCTTGGAAAGAGAAGGGGAGATGAGATAGAGCATCATTGGTAGTATTGAATACCATAACCTTGGTCTTAGAAAGATTCACCATCAACTGTCTCAAGTCAAAAAAAAAGCGGCAAGCTTGTCCAAATGGCGTTGAAGCCCCTCAAGGAAAGAGGCCAAAAGAACAACATCATCAACAAAGAGGAGAATAGAAATCAACACATAGTGAAGAAGGCAACCATTCTCTGCATGAGCGTTCTCCTTAATAAAAGTCTCAAACTCATCGATGAAAGATCCCAAAAAGTGTCGGGGAAAGGGGGCACCCCTGTTTCACTCCTATGGTGCTAAGAATATTGTCTTAAAACCCTTGAGGGGAGCAAAACTGACCTTTCACAGTCTCATATAACCGTGTAACCGTTGTCAAAAGTTGCCCAGAGATGCCAAATGATCGAAGTCTCTCAAGAAGTAAATGTCGAGTCACCATGTCGAAGGATTTCCTAAAGTCAACAAAGCAACAATATACCTTCGAGGACCTGGAACACGCCTCCTCAATAATAGCTCTGAGGACTAGAATGTGATATGTGGTTTGGTGATCTTGCCAAAAACCAGCTTGGCCAAGAGCCCTAAAACCCTCCTCCAACCTTCGGGAGAGAAGCACATCCAATGCTATGGCATAAAGCTTGGCAAAGATATGCCCAATCATGATAGTCTTGTAATTATTGGGTTCATGGGGATCACCTACCTTATGAATGGGGTGAATGATATGCTGAGTCCAAGAATCAGGAAACCTAGAACAGACAGAGAGATTAAAGAGATCAGTGAGGGGCCCAACAAGAGGGTCAATACCATGCTTCATAAATTCTGCCTGTAACCCATCCAAATATATTGCTTTGCTCGTACAAAGTTTCCTGATATCCTGCCTGGCAAGACCAATAGAAAAGAGGTGGCACGAAGGGGGGGAGGGAACAGTAATAGGAGGCTGATTAGGGATGGTATAGAGGGAAGAGGCGTGAATGGTCCAAGAGGAAAGATCGATCCCATGAGTAATCTGATCACAGGGGAGCATAAGGCAACAGAAGGATTTAGAAGCATCCTGTAGTCTTTGTGGAAAATGGCATAGAGCTGTGAAAGATTTCGAATTGCATATTTCAACCTTCGGTTGGCAAACTTACATTCCTCATCATACAAATGTTCATGGGGCAATAAACAGGGGGACGAAGACAGGGAAGAGGACAAATAGAGTGGGGTACGAGTCCAAAACAGCCTTCCAAATAGAACGATTGGAAACATCAAGAAAAGAAGACATCCTTGGGAGAACCTGACACCCTAGGGAGAACCTGACACCAGAGGAAGATCCTACTGACACAATTGCAGAAAAGAAAGTTTTGTATTCTTCTTTTTCATTTGTTTGTCTCTACAGGTTTGAAGTTGAGAAACAAAAGATTGTCCAGCCAAAAACAAGTTGGAGTTGTCCAAATGGATGAGACAAGAAGACATGATATTGTCACTTGCTGCATATAAATGCCAATATTGATGAGGGAGATTTGAGCTATTTGAAAAAGAAGTCGTCTTCTAGATAATTGTCTTCATTGAAGGTATCGTCTTAAATAAAGATTTGACACCCTCAATTCAAAGTTTGTCTTGTTCAAAGTACGTATTGTCTCAAGAAAATATTGTTGTCATCGTGAAGCAACAATCTTTTCTTGGGATGATAACAAGAGGTCGTCTAAAGGTAGTGTCAAGCGAAGTAAAGGCAAAATTTGTATGTGCCACAAGTTGTCTCAGAGTTGAGAAGATTGTCGTCGTCTTGAAGTGGAGCAAGGTTGTCATTGATCGAGTATCCACATAGCATTTTCGTCTTGAAGTGCAATTTGTATGTTGTCATCGCAAAGTCAAAAATAGAGTAACGCCTTCAAAAAGTGATTGCACCATCAAGCTGATTATTGTCGGCAATGAAGTTTACATAAAGAAAACAATTGTGGGCCATCATGAAAAAATCAAGGGTCATCTAATCAAATAAAATTTATCATCTAGTGTGTTGTCATCTAGTGTGTTGTCATCTAAAGTTGTCATATAAATGTGTTGCCATCTGAAGTTGTCGTCTATATGCATTGTCATCAAGTTGTCGTCTATTGTCATCAAGTTGCCATCTAGTGTGTTGCCATCTGAAGTTGTCGTCTAGATGCATTGTCGTCTGAAGTTGTCGTCTAGATGCATTGTCATCTGAAGTTGTCTAAATGCATTGTTGTTTGAAGTTGTCGTCTAGATGCATTCTCATCCGAAGTTGTCTAAATGCATTGTCATATAAAGTTGTCATCTAGATGCATTGTTGTCTAAAGTTGTCATCTATATGCATTGTCGTTTCAAGTTGTCGTCTATAAGCATTGTCATCTAAAGTTGTCATCTAAATGCATTGTCATATAAAATTGTCATCTAGATGTGTTGTTGTCTAAAGTTGTCATCTAAACTCATCTAGATGGATTGTCGTCTAAAGTTGTTGTCTCAATGCATTGTCTTCCAAAGTTGTCATCAATAAATTTATAAAAAAAAAAAAACTGGTTCATGCATTAGAATAATGGTTGTGCATGAATTTATTGGGAAAATAAATTTTAAAAGAATAAATAAACAACAGTCAAGAGGAAGTAGAACTTTTGCAAATGGCATTAACTCAACTGGTTAGATTCCTCAACTTTCAAGGAGGAGATCAAGATTCAAATATTACCAAGCGATACATGCATAACTGCAATCTGTTATAATACCACGATGTGGCCATGACGTAATATAGGTGGGGCCCATTTCCTCAAATTTTGAGACTCTTGTGAATTTGCTTTAACAAAAGGAAGCAATTCGAGAGACGAATACTGAATATGAACGTGCTTTAGTCGCACATCAAAAACAAAAGAAGCCAATATAGTCAAAGAAAGGTGGCAGACCGCCCAACAAGCACCATCAACAACAAAAAGGAAAATGACACAATCAACAACAACATCAAGGAAAAGGGAACTATTCACATTACAATGTCACATGTTTCCTTTGTGGGAAACCAAGTCATGTACTTCAGGAATGTAAGCACAACCTCTTCTCGCAAGGCTCTTCAAATAAGAACCAGAGTGTTGTGAAACAACTTCAATAATTACAGCAATAGCAATAACAATCCACTAACGTTAAATTAACAATACAGAATGATATCAATAAATCAGATCCAATTTCCAGCAAATCCAAATTCAAATCAATGCAAATCCCTTAGCCACTTAGAGAGGGCAAAGTCTCACATGCGCAGTAGACGTGATTAAGAATCGAATATGAAATATGATCTCAACTACCACCTAACTTTTCCTATTTATAGACTTAATCATTCATTACCCTAACCTAATGCTCAAGGGCCGACTATCTAAACCTAGGGCCCGAGCTAAATAAAAATAAAGATAAGCAATGTGGTTATATGAGAGTTGTTACACAGAGGAATCCATCAGGAGGCAAGCAAAAGGGTCCTCATTGGCAGAGGAATGCACCTCAATGCCAACACAGCAATGTTGCAACAGACACCAATTCTGATGAAGAAGGACAAGACCATGTTTGTTCCATCCAAACCCTTGTTGTTTCAAAACCTAGCCTAGTTTGGTATGTCGATTCGGGAGCTACCAAACATATGATAGGACAGAAGAAATGGTTCATGAGCCTTGTCCATTCATCTTATCATTGGCAAGTTACTCTTGGCAACAACTCAACATACACCATAAATAGTATCAATGACGTTTGTTTGCATCTTGGTTCGCATATTTGTCACCCAACTCAAGTTCTTTATGTGCTTTGCCTCACAAAGAAATTTCTCTAAATTAGTTGCTTGATCACAAATTGAGAGTTGAATTTCTCAAAACAAGTGTAAAGAAACTCTATCTCGTTCGAGAACAATCCATATAGGTTCAACAATCATAACCTTGCAACTGGCATAGGCAATATGTTTCAGCTTGCAATTGTCTTTTGAGACAAACAAGCTTTGGCAGCGAAGGCGATTTGGACATCTCAGTTTTGGCATAGGCGATTTGGACATCTCAGTTTTGGACATAGGCGATTTGGACATCTCAGTTTTAACCGTCTGAAATCACTCATCAATCATGCCATGATAAAAGGACTTCCATCAATGACAAAGCCGCATGACATTTGTATGTGTTGCTAGGCAAGAAAGAAACATAGAGCCCCATTTAGCTTGCAATTGTATTTTGATACAAACAAGCTTTGGCAGCGAAGGCGGATGAAGCTATCGCATTTTGGCATAGGCGATTTGGACATCTCAATTTGACCGTCTGAAATCACTCATCAATCATGCCATGGTAAAGGGACTTTCATCAATGACAAAGCCGCATGACATTTGTATGCGTTGCTAGGCAAGAAAGCAACATAGAGCCCCATTTAGCTCAAACAGTTGAAGAGGAGTTAGTTGACTCAACCTAGTGCATACCAATAAGTGTGGATCTATGGATCTGAGTCTCAATGGTTGTTGATATTTTGAATTGTTTGTTGATTATTATACGTGACAAGTGAGAGTGTACTGCCTAAAGACAAAGGATGAAGCCTTCCATTATTTCCAAAAGTTCAAAGCTCGTGTGGAAAAAAATATTGATCGTCATAATGAGTTTTTTGCTTTCCAAAAGCAACATGGCATTAAACGATAGTTGACAACTTCCTACACACCTCAACAAAATGGAGTTGCAGAGAGGCGTAATTGTACTATTTGAGAGATGGTGCAATACGTGTTGAGCATTGACAAATTAGAGTCAACATTTTCGGAAGCTATTCGTAGTGCAATTTATTTGTTAAATCGTGCACCTACACTTCTAGTGAATGGTGTCACACCTTAAGAGGCATGAATGGGTATCAAACCTACCGTGTCACATATCGGTGTGTTTGGATGCAAAAGCAAATGATGTTAGATGAGAAATCCTAGCGATTTATTTTCATTGGCTACAATAGTGAGTCGAAGGAATATCGACTCATGGATACTCACATCAAGAGGTTGTATATCAGCCAAGATGATGTCATGCTTGATGAGAACAAGTGCACCTCTTCTTCTAAGCCACATGCTATTCATAAAGCACTTGTTTTGTTGTTTAATGACAATGATGATGCCTCCAAGAGAGAAGACGTTGATTTAGACAATGATGATGGAGACTACAGTTTATTTGTTAAACCGCGCAGACGTTGATTTAGACAATGATGATGGAGACTACAGTTTATTTGTTAAACCGCGCACCTACACTTCCATTGAATGGTGTCACACCTGAGAAGGCATGAACAGGTATCAAACCTACCATGTCACATATCCGTGTGTTTGGATGCATTGCATTCACGCACATTCAAATGCAAAAGCAAATGATGTTGGATGAGAAATCCAAGTGATTTATTTTCATTGGCTACAATGGTGAGTTGAAGGAATATCGACTCTTGGATACTCACATCAAGAGGTTGTATATCAACCAAGATGTCATGCTTGATGAGAAGTACGAGTGCACCTCTTCTTCTAAGCCACATGCTATTCATAAAGCACTTGTTTTGTTGTTTGATGATGATCATGATGCCTCCGAGAGAGAAGATGTTGATTTAGACAATGATGATGGAGACTGCAATTTATTTGTTGAACTGCGCACCTACACTTCCATTGAATGGTATCACACCTAAGAAGGCATAAACAGGTATCAAACCTACCGCGTCACATATCTGTGTTTAAATGCACCGCATTTGTGCACATTCCAAAGCAAAAGCAAATGATGTTAGATGAGAAATCCAAGCGATTTATTTTCATTGGCTATAATAGTGCGTCAAAGTAACATTGACTCATGTATACTCACATCAAGAAGTTGTATATCAGCCAAGATGTCATGCTTGATGAGAAGAATGAGTGCACCTCTCCTTCTAAGCGACATGCTATTCATAAAGCACTTTTTTGTTGTTTGATGGTGATGATGAAGACGATCCTGTTAGAGTTGATGATTTAGGACCGTCCACTTTGAGTACCATTGGCAGGCCCAAGTGATATCTCGTCCTTGTTTGTGATGGAAACTTAGATGATCCTAGACACAACTAGTACAAGGCCAAGAACACAAGTTCAAAATGAGGTGAACCTAGCCCTTATAAGCACGAGGTGAACCTAGCCCTTATGAGCACGATAGTGCAAAACTATGAATCTTCAACAATTCACAAAGCTCTTGCATTGAAAGAGTGGAAGAATGCCATGAACATCGAATATCAGGCACCATTGAATAACAAGACGGAGCCACTTGTTGATCTTCCACCTAGTAAGAAACCCATTGGTTGTAAGTAGGTATTCAAGACCAAATAAAAATTTGATGAGAGCATCAACAAATACAAGGCAAGGCTTGTTAATAATAGCTATGCACAAAAGAGCGAATCGATTATGATAAGACTTTTGCACCAACAACAAAGATCAAGACCATTCAAATTGTTTTTGCAATATCTACGCAATTTGGTTGGAAGTTGCATCAAATGGATGTGAAGAGTATATTTCTCAATGGTGACTTTAGTGAGGAACTTTACATGATGCATTCAGAGGGATTCGTCATACTTGGTTAGGAGAGGAAGGTATATAAGCTCATCAAATCTCTCTATGGGTTGAAGCAGACTCCCAAAGCTTGGTATGTAAAGATCAATGAGCATTTTCTACAACATAGATTTCATCGTAGTCCTTATGATCCGAACCTTTACTTCAAACGACAAGGAAGAGAGGTCATGATCATAATTGTATATGTCGATGACATGGTCATTACTAGGATTTTAATGAAGTTGATTGAACATACCAAGAGAGCGTTGAAAGGGTCATTCAACATGATTGATCTCAAGCTTATGCATTATTGCCTTGCCTTGGAGGTGTGGCAAACCACGAACCTTGTGTTCATGTCACAAATGAAGTATGTGAGGACATTGCTCAAAAAGTTTTGGATGACAAATTGCAAGCCCATGACCACTCCAATGAAGACAAGGTTGTAACTATCCCAAAAAAATCCATCCTCACAGGTGAATGGAACTCTCTATCATCAATTGATTGAGAGTCACATTTATCTAACTTACACAAGACCATATATCAATTATGTTGTCAACTATCTTTCACAGTTCATGAAAGAACAAAAGATTTGTCATTGGAAAGCAACAAGGTGGCTACTTGGATATATTCATGGTACAACTGAGTATAATCTGGAGTCTTCTTGTCAAGATTCATAGATGTGGACCATGCAAGATCCATTGATGATAGAAGATCCAGATTTGGATATGTATTCTTTTTGGGATCTAGTCGAATCTCTTGTGGAAGTAAGGAGCATGTTGTTGCTCGATTTTCCACCAATATTGAATATCGCACTATAAGAATTGTCTACGAGGCGATATGGTTACATCACATCTTGTTAGGAATGGACATTCAACAAAAGCAACCAACGATCCTAAGATATGACAACAAGGAGTTCTAAAACTTGTTCACAATCCAATTTTCCATGAGTCCATGAAACATTGATGTTCAATGTCACTTCATTAGCAAACATGTTCAAGAACATAGCATACAACTTCAATTTTGTCCAGTTGAAGAGCAATGTGAAAACATTTTAACAAAGTTTTTTGCACATGTTAAGTTTGAATATTTAGAAATTTTCTTGTATGTACATTGATTAAACTATGATGTAATAAGGGGGTGAGGAGGGGTGTAATCAATAATTAGTTTTGGAGGTTATGAGTAGTTGCAAATTCAATTGCCACTTTGTTCTTGCTTCCATTTGTATATACACATCTATCATATCAATGCAAATTTTCTCTCAACCAATTTGCATTCATAACTGATACCATTTGGGCCTACGTGTGGTAATCAAAGAAGATGGTTAAGATGGTCCTAGTTCTTCAACTTTGTCATTTGCAAGATCATCTCCATCATCCAACTCTTCAACCTCTCTCTCAAAGGCTTCATCATCGAACAAAAGAATAGGTCCTTCATCTTAAACATGTGGCTTAGAAATGAAATAAAATATTATTAATGTCCGCGATGGGCCAAAATAAGACCCAAGGGACTATAAGAAATACAATAATGACTGCCAGCTAGCAGGCTAAAAAGCCCAACAAAGAAAAGAACTAAGAAAAATACAAGATCAAACCCGACAAACAGGCCAAAGAGAAAGGGAAAAGAAAAGAAAAGGGAGAGCATTGGGGGGGAAGGGTTGCAGTCCAACCGAGAGAAGTGCATGCCAAGAAGAACGGAGAAAGAGAAGGAGGGGGGAGGGAGCAGCCCAGAAGGGGCAAGCTCCGAGAATAGTTAAACTTATTCTTCTCGTCAAACACATCTCAATTGATATACAACTTCTTGGTGTCAGGCTCCATGAGCTCAACTCGTCATATATCCAATGAAGATGCATCTCTTGTATTTCTCATCCAACTTTTGCTTCTGCTTCAAAACATGAATGAATGTTGTGCATCCAAACGCTTGAATATGAGTCACTATGAACTTAATACCTGTCCATGATTCCTTTTTTGTGTTACACCATTCAATGCAACTATGGGTGTATGATTCAACAAATAAATCGTCGTACAAACAACTTCTACCCAAAATGTTGGCTCCAACTTCGCATAGCTCAACATGCTTCACTACATCTCCCAAATAGTACGATTATGCCTCTATGCAACACCGTTTTGTTGAGGTGTATAGGCAATTGTCAACCGACATTGAATGCTATTATGCTTCAACAAAGCAGAAAATTCATTACTTATGTACTCCCCCTTGTTTTGAGCACAATACTTGGATATGACAACCACTAAACTTCTCCACACAAGCTTTGACCTCTTGAAAAAATGAAAGGCTTCATCCTTTGTCTTTACACAATACACCCACATTCATCATGTATGATCATCAACAAACAATTGAAATACCCACAAGCACCAAGGCTCAAATCCATGAGTCTACACAGATCAGTGTGCACCAAGTCAAGTGGACTAATCGCTCAACTGCTAGAGCTAAATGGGCCTTGGCATTGCTTTCTTGCCAAGCATATATCACCAATCTATAAAGCAAGGGAAGATCTTTCATCATAGCATGATTGTGTAGTGCTTTCAAGTAGCCAAATCTTATATGTCCAAATTGTCAATGCCTAAGGGTGGCAACATCATCGTCCTTTGCTATCAAAGCTTAATTATCTTGCAATACAACCGCAAGTCGAAACATCTTGTTTGTGCCTATAGCATGGGCAACAACTATTAAACCTATGGATTTGTCTCAAATGAAACAGTTTCTTGTCTCGTGCTCTATCAAAGTCAACCTTTAAGTTGTGATCAAGTAACTAATTCACAGACAATAAGTTCTTCATGGGGCCAAGCACATAAAGAGCTTCAACCAAACAATAGGTATGTTTTATGGATGAGGCTTGAAAAGAGCTTTCCAACGAGTATAAATACACCTATACTTAAAAAAAATATTGCGTTGCCATCAAGAAAAATAATATATACTTCAAATTCTCCTTAATCTAGCATCGAAAAGCTTTATAAATCAAATAAACTTTAATGTCAAACACACTTTAATGTTTGTGAATTGTTTTATTTATAGCTCAAACTCTCCCAACTATAATGTGCAAATGGAACAAATATTATTCCTTTCCATTCAGAGAAACGTCACACAACTTAGATTTTGCCATTTTTATTTCGAATCTTTCAAATTCATCAAATGAACAATGAATGGCAACTTCATGTGAATGTTAATAACAACAAAAAATCAATCTCATTGGTCAATCTTTGAGATCCTATAGTTATTCTTCTCGTTCACTTTAGGATTTATGATAGAAACTCCAATCCTATACGTTGGTAATTGAAATACAACGGCTGATGTTGTTCTTGTTTCAAAGTTTGTCAAACCTTGGTGGTAAAAATGTCTTACGACTTCGTTGCAACAATGCTTACAGTCTTGGGACTTGATGCAATGAACGTTTACAACAAAAACGTCTTCCTTGAAGTACCTTTTTGAACACCCTCCAAGTGCCCTCCTACATTCAAAAACAATTTATTAAGACAATCCCAAGATTGAACACCTTCATGTGAATGTCAATAACAACAAAAAATCAATCTCATTAGTCAATCTTTGAGACCCAATAGTTTTTATTCTCATTCACTTTAGGGTTTATGATAGAAACACCAATCCTATACGTTGGTAATTGAAATACAACGGCTGATGTTGTTCTTGTTTCAAATTTTGTCAAATATTGGTGGCAAAAATATCTTACGGCTTTGTTGCAACAATGCTTACAGTCTCGGGACTTGATGCAATGAATGTTTACAACAAAAACATCTTCCTTGAAGTACCTTTTGAACACCCTCCAAGTGCCCTCCTACATTAAAAAAAGATTGATTAAGACAATCTCACATCTCCTCTCCACAGATCATATGGGAAATCAAATGGTGTTCCCACTCTCTCAAATCTCACATGCTACCACAACCATCTCCTTGGATAAAACCCATACTCAACAGGGACTTTTACTAACGGCCCTCAACCATGACAACAAAATAATGTTGATGTCTCAGTGACTATTGTAGATGGCTTTCGATTGGGTCTAATGCACATAGTACTCCTAGTTAGATGGTGATAGCTCTTGGACTGTGTCAATAGATGGTAGTTCCAGTCTAAATGGTGCCCATTCTATGGCATTCTTGTTAACATGCATGACGAAATTCACTTTTCAACGCCTCACACTTGAACAAGATAGCCTTACACTTCCTCTATCACTCATGAAGGATGATGCTCTTATTCCTCTCATTAAATAGCAATAAGAACATCAACCAAACAATCCCTTTTCTCCAATCAATCATGCTTGCTCTTCACTTAGATGGCAAGTTTTTGTTAAAAAACAGCTAGACAAACCAAATTAAGCCTAAAGTCGTGGACAACCCTTGGCAACACTCAGGGCGTTAACTATGCTTGTGGCTCTTCTTGACATCTCACACTTATCAAACGGCCCTATTCTTCAGATAGATGACAATGACACTGCCTCCTTCACATTAGTAGCATGCATGCAAGCACCTCACATTCAAACATCCTTGCGTTTTAAACAATTAGTGACAAATTTCACAAGATGGCCTTCTCAAAACATGTCACACTAGATTCTCTTTACTCCACAAGATAGCTTCGTGCCTTCACGGACAACAATTTTAGACGACCTTTAACTCCAAACAGCCCTTTTTGGCACTAAACAGTCCCTCAAAGAGACCCTTACGTTGCATGCATCAACACCCTTGTTCATACTTTAGACGGCCTATGACAACCACGTTAGACAGAATTTCAAGACTTCAAACGGCCCACACACATGGTGACATTCATTAGACAAACAAACGTTCACTAGGATGGTCGATGATGTCGTTGTTGGTGACTAGAAAATTGTCTCTTCTTTTTCTCCACCAAACGGACCTCACACTCCCACGCCAACAAACTCTTTCTTTATGGTCTTCTTGCCCACTCTTGTTGGTAACAACTCCTCAACAAGACAACGCTCACAGCAACTTCAAACAACAATTATGTTCCAAACAACTCACTTTCTATGGCTTCGAATAATATTGGAATGTCTTTTCTTGATCTCAAACAAAACTCAAGCCTGCAGGGAGAAAAAACAACAAACAAGGACTTTGAACATCCTCTACTACAACATGATCATAAAATTGACAATGAAACAAGAACTCCTCACACACACAATCGCCAAGTTGCTTCCTAGTTTGGCCAAAACGTCTTCATGAACAGGTCATCGTCACCTTCAACTCCTGTTCTACAACTACAACAATATCACCCCTAGACCAATGTCGCTATGATACCAAATGATGTGAACACAGATTGGCTGTGATAAAGTTTCAATGATGTAATAACTATGTATCTAAATTCAAAGAGGTACCTATTATGACTAGATGTAGCCAACTTCGTAAGTACTTGATACCATTTGCAATTTTCCATAACATACTTGGCATAAAACACATTGATAAGCACAATAACAAAATGTTGTTGGATATGTACAAAATCTGGATCAAACCAGATTTTTTCAACCACCCAGATTGATCCAATAGAATCCAAAGCTTCTCTAAGTAATGGAAATTTCCAATATTACTTTGAACTGTGGCCCTAAGCTATTATGAATGTTTCGTGTATTTGTGTTTATTTCTGTATATTTTACATAATAATGTGCATATATTAAAAGGGTAAAGGGTAAAGTCACTTTTAATGTTTGCGAGGCCATAAGGCCATATGAGACGAATATTGTTTACCCAATATATAGTTATCCCCAACCATTCTCCACTTATCGCAGCATGGCATACAACCCTACGCCCCACAGGACTTGAACCTTGGACCTCTACCCAGAGTTCCAAAGTCTCCAGTGTTGGGCTACATAGGCTGCACTAAAGAACAGAACAATCATGGTTTGAACACAGAACATATAGCTAAATGCCATACCATTACATTACTGAACTTGATCATGGTTTTAAGTATAGCTTTAAAATACATGTTTTTAATTTCAAGATTGAATTCCAGTTTTCCAGATTTCAAAATATGTGTTTGTAATTTCAAAATATAAGAAAGAATTCAAATTTTCAAACCTTGTCACTATGTTCTTTAACAGAGATTAAACTACTTCTCTGCTTGTTGTCCAAAACATAGAGGAAGGTTTAGCAATGAAGAAGATGATGTAAGTTTGCATAAGTTACTATCCTCCCAAATTTTGTGCGTGTTGTGCTGTTCATCAGAATTGCATGCCTACAATACCAATAAGGATGCCCAAGGATTAATTTTGGACAATCAACTGGAGTGACGTCACATTGAGTTGTATGCTTGAAGGGTTTAGAGGCATACATGACTGCAAATTTCCTTGAGCTGACATACCTAACCCAAGGCGAACCGCGACATGTATTAAGAGGCTGTAAAACAGAAAATAACTTCTGAGACATTATGTTTTTCATGATGCCATTATCAATGTTAGGAAATCAAGCAATCCTTTACACCTCACAAATCTGAAAGAAGAGCCCTTTTTCCAAATATGGTGAGAAGTCTCCAATCATCAAGATAAGTTGCAGATCTAAGTACATAAATTGGATTGTTAGCTCTAATTCCTACATCTGGGGGCTTACTATTGCTGCTCTGTGAGAAGTTTTAAGACTTGTTCTTTGCCTGGGTCTGCATTTTCAATAGAATGGGCATATTTCTTAAGGTAATTGCAATACCTTTTCCCTTGACATGATATGATGATGGCTGGGCTAAACCCCCTTGATTGTCCATTAAAGTTGCAAGGCATAACAACTTAAGGAAAAATAGCTATATTGCTAGAACTAGAATCTTTCTTCACAAACATGGTTGCCAATTCGATTTCAACCGATATGAGTAGCTTCTTGTTCCTTCCAAAGAATCTACTTTAAACATAGCTATTTCTTTCCAAAGGTTGGGAAGTAAACCAAAAAAGAGAAGTTTATCTTAAATACCTCTTCTTGATCCAAAATTTCCAACTTTTTGAATACATAAGATTGCACTGAACATGGACTTTAAAAATCACTGCTGCAACTTTCATAAGGGCCAAAACAATTGTCTCAGGAAGAAAACACATTTCATAGCAAAAAGCATAACAACCAATCCAAACTTAATATTTTTAAAGTCTTCAGCTTATATTGATGTTCAAATTTGCACAATATTAATATACTCAAGAATGTCATGGTTCACAAAAGATGATCAATTTAATGATCAACTAGATATATCAAAAGAATAATTTAAAAAGATAAATCTCTGCTTCCATGTCCCTCTCAGTTCTCTACTTACTATGCTAGACATATAAGAAGCAGAATTTAAAAATATGAACGCCTGCTTTTCATATTCCTCTCAGTCTGCTTACTACACAAATCCCTGCTTTTAATTCCTGTAATGACCATACAACTGCTATTATTATATTTAGTAATGCCTACTAATCTGATTTCACAAGCATATCACTCACCATTCTCTGTGCATAAGAATAAGAATCACAACTCCAAACAAGCCAATAGAGCCCACACTTAAGTAGAAGACTAGATTTGCCTGAATACTTGTTTTTAATCTCTCTGTGACTGTGAAATCTGCAGCATCTTCATAACCCTGAATAGTTGGAACGATAGCCCTACACAGAAAGATGTATAAAGAGATCACGTAAGACAACCATAGCATGAGATATATCTCAGAATATTTAAAACCATTAAAGACATCCTAGAGGATATAATCACATATTAAAGCTTAGCCTAGCAATGTCCTATATAAGAGCAAAGATTATGGGTTTGAACCAAGCAGTACGTAACTAATACAATCCTAACCACTTACTAAAATAAACAATATGAATCAACTGACACGTGGCAATCAGTATTCATGGGCCATTCAATGCACTCTTAAGGAATTTGCAAACATGTCAATGCATATGTGCTCGACTCAATTAAAAAAATGGGGTTTAAACTTGCATACGAGAAATTTTGTAGCAGCATTTTTAAAGATTGCCAGTAAAATCTTAGCTTTCCATATGGTGGTAAATAAATTTGTCTTCACTAAATTTAAAATTATAACATAACATTTTTAACTTATTGGAGGAATGGTTTTGTGAATTTATTTGTCCTACTAGGAAAAATGGGCATTCTTATTGTCCCAATTTATGGGTAATCTAATAAATTAGATAAGCAGCACCCCAAACCCTGCAGGAGGCATAATTTTCTGATAACATACAAACAATAAACCAGACTACTCATGGAGATGACCACTCTAACAAACAATATGATAGCTGTTAAAGGAAAAAGCTAATTCTTAACCTAAGAAGGAATTGTCGAAAATTGTTCAAAATGCCTGCGACTTGGCATTCTAATTGGTTTAAAGATTACAAGGGTCAAAGGTAACTTATGATAGGATATGAAAAAGCCTATCACTCAAACCTCTTTATTTAATAATTCCAAAAAACACATAAAAAGGAACAGGCATAATATGCCCTATAAGAACTCGAGTCTTGTAATTGTGGAATATTCCAACAAACAGTAAGAAAGATAGTAAAGAGAAAGCGAGGAACACAATGCTTATGAGGCTGATATGTATAAATTAACTTTATTTGAGAATCAAAAAATAGAAAGATAGTCAAGAAAAGAAAATGGAATAAGCACTCCTCGAAGGCATGAAAGATTAATTAATGTGAAAAGAGGTATTTGATGATGTGTTCCAAACCATAAGTTTATTTCTTAAAGAAAAAAAAATTACTTGTCGAATGTAAGTGGGTTGGAACTACACAACACAAAATGATGATAAATACTCCATCAGGAAAATACTTGTAAGAATGCTTTGGTCCAACAAGGAAGAGTCTCCAAGCATCATCATCATTATTATTGTACGAATTTAATGCTACTGACAGTAGATTTATGAGAAATGAGGCTGTCAATAATTTGGACTGGAATCTCATCTTCCTGGAGATGTATTAACACAATTTTTAGGCACTGTAATTAAATTTGGATGCGCTGCAAAATTCCATTCCAATAATGCTAAAAGAGTCAAGAATTGCATACAATATGCGATAATTAATGGCAGTTCAATATCCAGCTTATCCAAACATTATATCCTAAAAGAGGCCTTTTCTTCAACATCAATCCTCTTTTCTTTTAAAATTAAAGTCTCCTTGCTAAATTTTGATGGGACAAAAACAGAAGCAGGACAAATTTCGATGATGACTAAATGGGGATCCCAAATTTCAGGAAGTATCACAAGGGATGGTCGGGACAAGTCGTGGAAGACCACCAAAGTTCTGATATAATTCTATTTCTATCTTTTACGAGTGATGAAACATCTCATATGCACCCATATGCCAATGCCACAACCTTCTATCAGAGAACTATCTGTCTATAAAACAATCATCCAAATGCAACACTCCATTGTATTCAAGTATTCCTTCTCCAAAGTCTGAATCGGCCTTGCTGCTTGATTCTTCTCCTTCAAAAACCTGCCTTCCATAGGAAAGCATCCTCCAGCCTCTATATCTACAGCTATGTGTCCGTGCAGGGACAGGGAGACATGATGGGGACATTCCCTCGTCATCTCGCAAGAGAGAGGATGACTGGAGGGCGTCCCAATTGCTTCCCCCTTCCGTGTCCATGCATGGGAATGCATCAGAGATTGGTGTGTAACTATTCATTCCCCAGTGCTTGCCACAAACCCCATAGGCAAAAGATATTAAAGTTCACCCATGAGATTGGAACCTCAGTCTTCACTCTTGTTGCTTGCCCCAAATCCCTTGGGCAATGTTAAGGTTCACCAATAAGATTCAAACCTCTGTTTATGGTCTGAAACTTCTCACTCCCAACCATTTGCCTTAAACCCCATAGGCACATCACAACTAACAATTTCTGTAATAAAAAAAATTTCATTAAACACCATATACCTGGTTTTTCTCGACTTAATTTTACCTTTCTTTGTAATTTTAATGTAAAGGTTATTTGATCATCTCAAATCTGAAAGTATCATTGTCAACCTCCATAAAATCCCTGGACAGCTAAAACCACAAATAAACATCTTCCAACATTCAATTATAGGTGGCTTTATATTGGTACATTACACAAATTTTCGTTCAAACTACTTCAGTCATTTCACAAAATATTGTTGTGTAAGAAAATCAGAAGTTCACCTAGAATTCAGAATCTAGCATTCTTCAATTATAGTCTTTTATTGAATCACACTGTTTGAGATTTTCCAATTCACTACTATCTGGGTATCAGTGTGTGAGCACTTTCTAATTCATCTCCCAAGCTCACTTGTTCCTCTTGTCTAAAGTATATCCTCCTTCCACATGAGGTGTTATTTCAGTTATGATACAGACAAGAAGCTCCTAATCCCATCCAGTGACTGCACATTTCTCTTAAACAGCAAGTAAACCCTCTTTTGCAATGTCCAGCTGTCCTAATTGTATAAGGCCTATCCAGATCAATTTCAGAAATTCAAATTTTCACGACATCAATTTCTCATGATTGTTCCTTTTAACACAACTGAGATGACATTCAAACTTCTCTTTATCTTCAATTGTCCACTATTTTGTTTTCAATGAATTTACACAGGTTTTTCTGAGTGGTCCTGGTCCCCTCATACTGAGTGGGGTTTGAACCTTAGACCTCTCAAAGAGAGGCCAAAGCCCTTACCACTGCAGTAACCTTACAGCTTTTCAAATGTCCACTAATTGTGTTCTCCTTGCTGTTGAATTTCGGTCCTGAAATTCAATGTTGCCACTCATTTACAGACATAGAACAAAATCTAAAATCGTGTTGCTGTCAGGTTCACTTAATGGGAAAATTTAGTGAATTACCAAACTCATTATTGAGGAGGCCTTAATGAAGTCTATCTTAGATTGTTATTTATCTTTTGTTAACTCAACTAATAGTATGAAGCTTAACAAAGATTACAAGAGTCGAGAGAATTAAGTAGACTAAAAGCATGATGAGCATATATGGAAGAGGGCTACATCCTAAAGCTTTAGGTGGCTCTTCTTTCATGGATATTAACTGTTAAGTTAATGTTCAAAAAAAATGGGTCCACATCTAGGAAATTCTGGAATTTGTGGTTTTCCAGAGTCGGCTTTTGTTTGTTTACTGTATTTTGATCCGCTATCTTCGATAATGATACTAACAGCAAGCAAAGTGTTCATAAGTAGAGATATCTACGGGTTTATCAGTACCGTTTAAACATATTGAGCTGTTCAGTTTGATTTTTTAAATTAGTGTTTTTTACTTGCCTAAATATCTTTGGTTCTTCTAAAAGGCAAGAAATTGCCAGCCTTTTAAAAAAGGAGCAATAATTTACTAACTTTGTACTTTAGACCACAATTGAAGGCCAACTAAAACCATTTGTACCTGCAAGCTCCTTCTTGCTCCTGTTATACATCCATATAAGAGTTTCAATAGTCTTCAAAGGAATTATTTGGTTACTGTAAGCCTTTTTAAACTAACCTTATAGAACTGATAGAAATGTGATTAGAGGATGTAGTAGAGATGCAGGCAACAGATTACCAGCATTGTTAATTCAAAATTCCTAATACGGTAACTGAGATAGTAACAGATCAGGGGAATGTCATAAGCATAGCTAACCAGGATGAAATATTGACATCGCTTGAGAAATAAAGATTGAATTGGATAATGATGAAATCCCACTCGTTGGACGCGAAAATATTGTCAAAGGGTGAGAAATGAAATGAAAGAAATTATATTAATATCCATGGATGACCAAAGCAGGTCTATCAAACTAAGGAGAGGACATCAATGCAAATACCAAACATTTCATACAGACATCGGAAAAATACAAAAAATACAGTAAATTATATATAAAGTAATTTATAAAATTTATAAAATATTTATTTTTTTAAATTTCAATAGCCATAATTTTGGATGGGGGCCAGTATTATAACAAAAGTTATAAGGTTAGAGATTATTAAAAACCATGGATGTGCAGAAGATATAAATGCAATTATGCCCTGAAGCATCTTCAGGCAGCTTCCACAATATATGCTCATGGACATGACAATAGCACTTATTAAAGTTGCAAAAACAAAAATCTAAAATCCTTTTATGAGAAAGTGCCAGAAAGCATGCAAAGTATGAGAACTGTACTGTATACAGTAGCCGTATTAATTGGGCACCTTTTTCAGTAGTATTATTCTCAAAATCATAAGCGATGTTAAAAGACCAGGTGGCCATACTTTTAAGATCAAAGATGAAAATTTGAAGATGGATTCAAATTAGAACGTGATATATGAGACCAAAGATGGAGAAATGTGACCTGTCATTATAGACAACAAATGACTTAGCCAAGATTTTTACAAAAGGATTAATAACAAGTATGACATTCACCATCATAGTTTGTTGTTAGGAAGAATGAAATTCACCATCCTCGTTGAACCAAGAAATTTTGACAAAAAGGAATCCTTAGTGGTGCACAACCATCCATTCTCAATATTGGAAATCTAATGATTGGGTTTAGTGGTACACATACATGATTAAACCAAAATCATTAAAATAAAGAAGAATAAGTCTACAGAACTTCAGTACGATTTGCAGAAATTTATCAAGCCAACTTATTTTCTATTTGTTATGCAATCAATCTAGTGTCTGTAACCCTTCATCCCATGCATAAAAAATAAAATAAAATACCAGGAGATGCATTGTGGAGATCCAGAAAACATGTAAGGCAGAGTAAAGATCATCTGTTAGGAGTTTACATAATAGTTTCCAGAGAACAGCCACTATGAATGGAAAGCAATATCCAGACAGTGGAAGTTTCAAGAAATACAATAGATCCTACAATATAAGATCCTAAAACTCCTAAAACCAATCTAAATCCTTTTGAATACTCTTACAATTGCATTGCTTCTGCCCTGGCTTTAACTTGGAAAGTGAAGCAATAGACTTTAGCTTCTTCAAGTGTTCCAAAGCACCCTTACAATTTTAGCACAGTGCCCCAAGCGTTCTATTTCTGACTGTAACAACTTCATGGTTTTTGGTTTGTTTTAAAAATAAACATAAAAATCCTCATGAATCTAAAAAAGTCAATAGGATGTGAAATCAATTTAAAAATTAAAAAATTATTTGCCAATTCAAAACATTAAAACATTGAAAACAAAGAGATGTTACCATGTAAGGAGAAAGGTGCTCCAGTAGGTCCATGTCCAAAAAAAGGCAATTCCTCCTTTGTCTTGGCCAAAGATGGTCTGCAAAAACATAATGCACAAGGTTTTATAAATTTGGAACAATTTCAGAAAACATTCAAATACTGTAAATAAGATCTGAACATCAATCAATACTTGTAAACAGATGAGGCACTGAACTCATTGACTGTTTTAAAATGTAATATACTCACAGCAACACCATAAAGAAGGATTTTACAAGGGCTGAGATTAATCTTGTTAAGTAGTCAGCCCCATTTTGCATTAGTAAATTTGCCATATAAGAACTAGGTATTAATCTGGAACGAAATTCCATCATTGATTAAGAGTAATTCCAGAATCAACCTATTATATATATAGAAAAAACACATAAAATATTTCTAGTGTGGTATATCAGAGAATGAAAAATCATAGAGTTCTCACAAGTTTTTCAGGTTGGCAAGAAAACAACAGGTTTTTCTTGGTGCTGAGAAAGAAAGCGAAAAACTCTTAAGTTCTCAGCAAAAACGTGGCTGAAATTTGGCACCAATGGCCAGAATGCAGAAAACAGAGATAAAAGGAGGAAACGCCCACTTGTTTTTTTTCCTTATGCTGCTCATGACTGAAACTTTTCAGAGGCCTTGTGGAGATTGTAGGATGAATTTGGAGGACAATTTAAGGGATTTACCAACTCTTTTCATATTTTTCATTTCTTAGCACAAGATTTCAAAGTTAAGTTTTCTGTTTTTTAATGCATTTTTTAGAATTCTATTTTAGGTTTGTTTTTTTTTCAACACTAATTTATACTTATTATATCAAATGGCATTAGCTCAACTGGTTAAATTCTTTGACTCTCAAGGAAGAAATCCAGCTTCAAATCTTACCAAGTGATACATGCATGATAGCCAAGCTGTTATAATACCACAATGTGGTCGTGATGTAATACAAGAGGGGCCCATTTCAATCCCATATAAGCAATTAAAAAAATATTTATACTTTCTATTGTGGGACGCATTTGTGGCAAAAAGTAAACTAATTTTTATATAAAACTGACCTAACTTGCTGCATTTTCCGCTATTACTTTTCCCTGACTAGTAACATATAACATTCATACTTATTGCCATAGCAAAGAATTCTGAATCGTTAAACCAAATAATTCGCCTATTTTTCCATACTTCCTATTTTCACAAGAAAATTCTTACAAATATTAATCACAATTTCATTTAAAACTTATCAAATGGCATTAGCATTAGCTCAACCATTCAAGGAGAGACCCTATGGATGGGGCCCTTTCAATCCCAAAAGAAGAAGAAAAAAAATCATCTAAAACTTACCTAATTCAGTATATTTGCCAGGATTCAGAAATGTTCACGTTTCTACAAACACTAAAAAGCAATATTCATACTTACTATTCAGGGACCATTTTTTTTAGCAAACATTAACCAGAATTTTATATAAAACTCACGAATTTTGTTACATTTTCCATTATTACTTATCCGTGACTAACAACATATATAATATTGCCGTATCAAAAAGATCAGAATAGTTAAACCAGAGTTTTACAGAGAAATCCCTTAGCTGTTCAATCCTTCCTATTTTCACAAACATTATCACAATTTCGCTTAAAACTTACCTAGTCAGGGTATTTGCCAGAATTCAGAAATGTTCACGGTAAATTATATTTTCCACAAAAACTAACATACAATATTTATACCTCTTATTCTGGGACAAATTTTTGGCAAACATTAGCCAATTTTTGATATAAAACTCACCTAATTTGCTATTTTTTTCAATAGTACTTTTCCCCTGACTAGTAACATATAATAAATATACTTGTTACCCTAACAAGAAATTCAGAAACGTTACCCAAAAATTGACAGAGAAGTCTCCTAATTTTGTATATTTTTGAAAATTACCTTTTGCCTTATATACTGTCGTACAATATCTATGCGTCTTATGAAAAATTCAGAAACATTAAACACGTCTTAACATAAACATACAATATTTATACTTCTTTTGTAAAATTCGGAATATTTAATCATAATAAAACATAATCATACAATGTTTATAACTCTTTTGCAAAATTCGGGAACACTAACCACATTTCAATCTAAAATTCACGTTAATTTCCATATTTTCCACAATTACTTTTCCCTGAACACTAACATATAGAAATCCAAGAAACGTAAACCAGAATTTGACACAAAAGCCACCAAATTTACCATATTTTTAAAAATTACTTCTCCCTAAATAAGCATCTACACATTTAAAGAACTTCCTTTCTTATTTCATAAAAATGGTAAGATTCGCCTGCTATTGTAATTCACTTGAAAAAAAATCAAGTGAAGCGATCGATTACGTTGCAAGGGCAGAAATACATAGGGCACAAATGGTCAATTCATTTGAAACCATTTGAAACCGATTAGAAGTTCACAACAATCATCCAAACCCTAAATCAAAATTCAAAACACGAGAAATAAAAAAGAAATTAACAAAGATAAAGATACAAAAAAAAAAACTCACGGTCCAGATATCTGCGGGCACGAGTATGATGATGGACAACGAACAGAACCACGCATAACCCACGGTAAACAGCACGTAGCGGGGAATATCGGGGCCAGCGAAATACTTGAGCGTGGCTGCCACCATTCCCAAGGTCAAGGGCAACGATAACAGATAGAACACCCACATTTTCGTTGCCCTCCCAAATTCCTTTCCCCTGTTCAAATTCAAGGCATCGAATTCAAATTCGCCCCGATTCGAGGCGTTCGATGCCTTTAACCGTCTAAAAATCCACGCAAACCGACGAGAAATGCAGCGATCGCCTCGAAATTTTGGTCAATCAAAGCAAAGATCAAGCACGCGAGGGTTTGCAGGTGCGAATATGATCTTCTTGTTGTTGTTTTGCCAAACCAAAAGGACAATAGATGTTGGGTGCCCGGTCAAAAAGCCTTCGCATTCAAAACACTTTTCAGACTCGTGTCGCTGGTTTAAGTAATTTTAAATATTTGCTAGAAACATCATGAATATTATTATTATTAATTGTTGTTGCGTACCATTTTTTGGCGGTAACCAATGATCTGATTAGCAGAATTTTTGTTGGGAGCCGGGGTTGAGTAGGAGCAGGGTTACGACATCGTGCCACCCTCTTCCCTAAGTTTATGTTTTATTAAATATTAACGTGTTAGCCTGCCCACTCCTCCCTATGTTTAGGTTTTATTAAATATTACCGTGTTAGCGTGTGGTGGCCCCCTCTCACGGCACGCATGGAGGTACGTGTTTTTCATATGCCCCCATTTTCTGTATATCAAAATAATTGGTTTGAATGGGATTAAGAGGAAAACAAAGTAATAAACGAACATTCATTTGAAAAATGTAAATTGTGGGCATTTTCAACGGGACACGGTAAGTCTGTGATGATTGATTCAACTTCGATGCTATGATCGCGATCACTAAAATCATTCGCGTGATATGTTTTCCTTGATCAGCGAATACTCCAAATTCTTCCCTTCTCGGTCTGACAGCCGTTAATTCCGGTGGTGTTACTTGGAAGATCTTTGGAGATTTTGAACTTACAAGCTATCTTTGGTTTATTAAGATATGTATTCATTAATCATTACTATTATTAAATCTATAATCTTCTCCATATTAAATATTAGAGCGATAAAATTGTAACACGTTAAAAAGTTAATTAGATTTTTTTAAACCATATTCACTAAGTTTAAATTTGGATTTTTTTTATTTTGGTGTTTCACATTTAATTTATTTATTTTTTAATATTTGAGTAATGTGATAAACTCTTATAATCATCTATGCATAGGGCTAAGCAATTCTCTCCCAACCATGATCCTTTGCAAGGTCGAATTCCCTCCCAACCATGATCCTTTGTAAGGTCGAATTCCCTCCCAACCATGATCCTTTGTAAGGTCGAAAGCTAAATTTATTAATAGGGGAATAACACAGCCCTACAGACACTGTTGTGGTTTGAACGTTGGACGTTTGGAAAAAGAGTCAAACCTCGAACCATTGCCCTGTCCCTGTCCCCCACGACAAAACAAACTTTTTCTTACTTGATATTAGTTTGGTAACTATTCATGTGTTCTTGGATGAGATGGATCTCCTTTCTTAGAGGAATATAAAGAATTGAGCTAATGTCATTTGATACTGATTAGATTTATTTTTTAAACTACATGATAATTTTGAATTTATAAATAAATATTTTATAATTATTAAATATGAGGAAATAGATTATGTGAAGCTAACAATTTTTTTTTTTTTACCCATGAGAGTTGGTCACAACCTTACTATTTTTTAGTAATTGAAATTCATAGAGTGATCACAATTTTTTTTTGTTACATAGGAGAGTTGGTCACAACCATATTATTCAAACCAAAGGGGTTGCTTTCACCAAACCTATTCCACCTTGTTATTATTGACCTGGCGTGAAGGGGACCATCAGTCACATTCGTACCATCATCGTCGATTAGCCATGCACTCAGAGGATTACTAACCTTTACAAAGAGGCTGCCCCCGAGGTTTGAACCTAAATGTCTTCTTGGTAAGTGTCTGGCCAAACAAGCACTTAGCAATCCACCTAGCCATTGGGAGAAGTTAACAAAAATGTTGACTGCTTGAATCAAATAATGATTAATATTTACTTTAATAATTTTTATTGGTAATATTTGTTTTATTTTATAACATGTTTTCATATAAACTATTTATTATAATTCTTGTAGTTGCACTTATGCTAAACTATTTTGGTAAAGCAGACTATGATAGCACAAATTTTTAAAAATATTACTCTATTAAGATGTAATTCATACACAATAGATGTGAAGTTTTGGTATTGTTAAGGTTGTTGCAAAAAATATCAAGAAAGATGTTAAATTTTGGAATATTTGTTTTCATATATAAAATTGAAAAAGATCCATAAAAAACAAATCATGATTTTAGGCATTTTATGAAAAATTTAAGTATCTAGTTATAACAACTCAATTGAGATGAAAATTAAATTTGTTTGTACACTCTTGGGCTCTAAAGGAGAGATAAGAATAATTGTAACTTTCAACTAGCACACAACAAAAGAGGCCATAACCTAATAGCAAAAAAATTATATCATTGGCTAGATGAAGGAACTTGTGCTAAAATTAATGCCTTAATAAGGATTATCATTGATCAATAAGAGTTAAAATAGTGAAAAGTGAATCCAAAAAATATCATATTTTAAATATGAGCAGGTGTTCAATTGTTTTTGGTTTTTTCATATATTACAATTGTTATCGGATATTCTAGTATTTTTCAGTAGATTTTGAGTTTTAGTTTCTTTCCCATGACCGATTTACAACTAAATCTTTATAATCATGTCTAGTAGTAGAGGTCAGTGAGAAACTCGTAGAGTGATCCTTGTATCTTAAATATAATGCAATTTTTGGTAAATCTAATGGGTCTTGGCCAGGGTTTCAACCTTAAGAAAATGGATTGATAGATGTTGGAAGTCTCCAATAATGATTCTATATTTTCTTCACAAAAGTTTCTTCTTAGCCATTTTTTGTTCCAGGGAGGAAAGAGATAGAATCCTAAAAAGGGATCCTTGGTTTACAAAAAGAGCAGGACTTTTCTTTACCCGTTGGTATGAAGGCTTTGCGCCTGAAAATATAAATCTATCCCTAGTACCAATCTGGGTTAGGATGTATGGATTGCCCATTGAATTTTGGGAAATATAAACCTTTAAGGCAATAGGCAATATTTTGGGAGAATTCCTTGAGATTTCAGAAACTATAAGAGATGGATTCTCAATTATTTATGCTCGGATATTGGTCATAATTGATATAAGTAAACCTTTACCATAATTAATCATTCTTAAGTATGGTGGTAAGTTTTAGATCCAAACCATAGATTATGAAAATATATCTTTTAGATGTAGAAGATGTCATGAGGTGGGGCATATTGAAAGAGCATGCCCTAAAAAGCATCCAACAATATGTAGAAAATCGCAAGAGAAACTTACAAATGAATACATATGAGGATGATTTTCAACTGCCAAAAGACAAATATAGACAAATGAAAGTAAACAAATAGTGGAGATCAATACGGAAGGATATTGGAAGCAATATTAATTCTTTTGAGGCTTTAGCCTATGAAGACAAAGCAAATCACAACTTAGAGGACATAGTATAACAAGTTCAAAATTTAACAAGGAATTATCAATTTTGTATGATTTTTCTTTAAGGACAAACATTCTTGATGGACCTAAGGAATGTGTCTAATTAGATTTTGAAGACTCTCTTGAATTACCATGCACCATTTAGAAGACGAAAATTGGTGAAGAAAATGCAATGTTAGATGTTAATAAATCTACCATTAATAAGGAAATACCAAAAAATGGACAAGACAAGTCAAAAGCTTTCGTATTAGATCCGAGAGAAGATAAGTCTAATTAAAAAGAAAGTTATGAAAGAATATTGAGGAATAGAATAATAAGACCTACTCTTGATACAGGTAAGGCAAAAAGAAGAAATCCCTCAAATTATCAAGTGAGATCCAAGGAAGCAAAAGCAAATATAGAGAAAGGAACACAAACTAAGTTGGTTGAACTTCTCTTTACCAAATAGCAAAATAATATTTGTAATTCACAGGTGAGGCTAGTAGCCCTTAATGATACATAATTACCATCTCATGGAATATAAGAGGTGTCATTGCCCCCTCAAAGTAGAGGTGTATTAGGGACCTCAGTTTAAGTAGTAAGCCTGATATTTTTTGTATCCAGGAAACTAAAATGACAAAGGAAGAAGTTTTCAAAACTATGAAAGCAATATGAGCAAGATGTGAATAGGATGTTGTGGATTCCGAAGGAGCAACAAGGGGAATTATAACATGTTGGAATCCTATTAGAACCTCCTATGTAACCATTCATAAAACTAGGCATTAGATAGCCTCTTTAGTCAATGTTTATGGACCTACAACTCAATTAGGCAAATTAGAAGTATGGAGTGGGATTGAAGCCTTTATGAAGTAAAGACCAAGAAACCTGATTCATCATCATAGGAGATTTCAATTCCATAACCAAGCTAGATGAAAAAAATTGAGGGAATTAGGCAATTAACACAAAGTATGAGAGATTTCTCAGCTTTTATTCAAAATAATAATCTTTAGGAGGTTGAGTTTGAAGAAGACATCTATACATGGACCAACAAAAAGAGAGACTATAACCTAATAGCAAAAAAATTAAACAGATGCATACCCTCATATCATTGGCTAGATGAAGAGACATATGCTAAAATTAATACCTTGACAAGGATTGGTTTAGATCACTGGCCAATAAAAGTTAAAATGGTGGTAAGTGAATTAAAAAAATCATATTTTAAATATGAGTAGATGTGGGAATACCATCCTCAATTTGTTGATATGATAGCACAAACGTAGAATTCTTCAGGAAACAATGGGTTGTATGCACTTCCTAAAAAAATTATATCAATGACAACTAGATCAAAAGAATCAAACAATAACACTTTTGGAAATACTTTTGAGAAGAAAGAATAACTAAAAGATAAACTTTCAAAATTTCAAAAAGGTGATCATAATAATCCAAGCTCGAAGAAAAGGGAGTTTCTTAGTGAATATCATAATATATTGAGTAAGGAAGATAAATTCTGGAGATTAAAATCGAGATAAACTTGGTTAAAAGGAGATAAAAATATAATTTTTTTTCATAGGATGGCAATAGTACATAGATCAACATCTAGATTTAGTAGAACTAAATTAGTAGAAGGGGTTTAGATTGAAGACCAAAGTGAAATCAGAGAGGAGGCAAAATTTTTTTACCAAAATATTATAAGATCAGAGGAGTTTGAGTTCTTAATGATAAACTACTACAAGAAGTACCTTTATTTATAACAAATGAAAATAGAAGGAAACAAATGGATCCTATTACTTTGGAAGAAGTTCATTTAGATTTTTTCTCTTTTGATAAGGATAAATCCACAAGTCCGTATGGGTTCTCTACAACATTCTATCAACATAATTGGGATATAGGAAGGATTATTTATTGGTGGCAATGGAACTATATGGATTAAAACATTACATTCCTCAATAGATCTTACCTTAATTCCAAAAAAGAAGGATGCATAATTGTTTGATTCATTTAGGCCCATAATCCTATGTAATATGGCATATAAGATTATCTCAAAAGTGATGGCGAATCAATTAAGACCTTTGTTAGATAAAATTATTTCAAAAGAGCAAGGAGGATTTGTGAAAGGGGGACAAATTATGGACAAGATCATAGTAGCTCATGAAGTTATGCATTCAACAACTTCAAGAAAAGAGAGAGCAATGACCTTAAAACTTGATATGAGTAAAGCCTATGATAGGGTTAATTAGGGTTTTATTTTTATAGTATTAGAAAAGTTTGAATTTGGTAAGAAATGGGGTAGATGGATTAAAGCTTGTGTCTCAGTAGTTTCATTTTTAGTGTTGGTCAATGGATTAGTAATTGAATCATTTAAAGCAAAGAGAGGTCTTAAATAGGGAGATCCTCTATCACCATATTTATTCATTGTTATGGTAGAGATTTTGGGTAGGAACTTGAATAAGGGTAATAAATATGGGTTGATAAGTGGTCAAGAGGCTAGTAATAACATTAAAAACATCACACATCAACAGTTTGCAGATGATATAACATTTTTTGGAAGGGTAAGGATAAACGAGGCCAAAGCTTTGAATAACTTATTAAAGGAATACAAAATAATGTTAGGGCAAAAATTTAATAGGACAAAATCCAAAATTTACTTCCTAAACACCCCAACTAGAATCAAAATAGGGATATGTAGGTTATTTCAAATGGAGGAGGCAAATTTACTAGCAACTTATCTAGGGATGCCCTTATTTCAAGGGAGAATGATGATAGAATTATGGAATCCAATTATAAGTAAAGTTCAAAATAAACTATCAACATGGAAATGTAGATGGTTATTGTTAGAAGGAAGAGTGCAACTAATTAAATCAGTCTTACAGGTCATCCCAACTTATTATATGTCCTTTTATACTATGCCAAAATCGAGAGAAAATAGTTTAATCTGCAATCCTTTTTGTGGTCAAGTTTACATGATAAAAGGAAATTTCCTTTGGTGAAATGGAGCAAGGTGTGTGATGATAAAACTAGGGGAGGTCTCGGTTTAAGAGTTCTTATGGATGCAAAATTAGCTCTTAAGGGAAAAGTAATTTGGAGATTGTACAAAGAGAGTCAAAGACAATGGGCAAGAATTCTTCTAAGTAAGTATGTTGAGCCTAATGACCCAAGCTTAATATTTATTGCACTCTCACTTCCAAATGGTTATACTCTATGTAATGGTTTAAAAAAAATTATTGATCTAGTGATTAAAGGTCTAATATGGGTGGTGGAAATTGGAGAAAATATTTCTATTTGGATGGATGCTTGGTGTGATAAAAAAACCCTCAATATAGATCCAATTTTGAAACCATGGATGAGATTACTTAAAGATAAATATGGTGATAAGGTTTCAAACATTATGTAAAAGGATTAGGAAGGAAGATACAAATGGAAATAATATCTTGTTTCAAGAATACAAGACATTAATGCTAGGAGGCAGTTGCACAAAAAGATAACAACAATGATTATTCTGAGGGGAACCAAGAAATAAGCTAATTTGGGAGTTGAATAGCTCAGGAGAATACACAACAAGAAGTGGATATAATGTAAAGCATCAAAAAAATAGAAATATCACAAGAATATGAAGAGATATTTAGGATAGCTCGAGCATTTCTAAAGTCAAAATATTTGTTTGGCTAGTAGGTCATAAAAAAAGTTTATCCTCGGATAACCTTGTGAAAAGGGATTTTCATGGTCCCTCATAATGTGTTCTTTGTAAAAGAGATGAGGAGAGTGTAGACCATCTCTTGGGACACTACTTAATAGTATGGAATCTATGGCAATGGATTCTTAATATGTTTGGTAAATGCAAGGTGATTAATGGAAGAATCGAAGAATGGTTAAAGCAATGGTAAAGTACTTTTAAAGGTGAGGTTATATAGACAATCAAGGATATATCAAAAGATACAATACTTTGGATTGTATGGATAGAAAGGAATAGAAGAATATTTAAATAAAAGGAAATTAGGTTAGAGGTAATGAAAAGGAATTTTTTTTTAACCATAGAGGATTCTAAAAAAACCCTATCAACTCACCCAATCCCTAATCTAGAAGCAGAGAGTATTGATAGATGAAGTCAAGTCATTGAATGGAATTATGATGTTGGATACAAGAGAAACAAAAAGAAGGCAAAAAATGTAAAGTGGAAACCACTAGATGTGGAGTTGGTCAAATTGAATTTTGATGGAGCATTTAAAGGAAATTCAAATCCAATAAGAGAAGGAATAATTAGAAATAATAGAGGAGATATTTTGTCTCGTTATGCTTTCAATAGTGGATTTAAGACAAATAATGAAGTTGAAGCTTAGGTAACTTTGGAAGGGTTAAAAATACTTAAACAAATGAAATGGAACAAAGTATGGATGGAAGGTGATTCACTCATAGAAATATATGCAATCTTGATGAAAGCAAAGGCTCCATGGAACATACAAGAGATAATTATGGAAATTCAAGACCTTGTTGTAGAGTTTGAAGAAATCAGGTTTACAAATATGTTAAGGGAAGGAAACAAATGTGCAGATAGGCTAACCAATAGAGGGGTTTTAATTGAGGATCGTGAAGTTAAATTCTCTTTTCTATGGTTAGAGGAAGTTGTAAGTTTAGCTGAAAATGACAAGAAAATGTTGACCACCTAAATCAAAAAATGATTAAGATTTAATTTAATGTTTTTCATTGGTAATATTTGCTTTATTTTATAACATTGATGTGTTTTCATATAAACTATTTATTACAATTTTTATGGTTGCACTTATGCTTCAGGAAGGAAACTAGCAATCCAGATCTAGTAAAGTGGACTATGATAGTACGATGTTTTGGAAATATTACTCTACTAAGATGCAATGCATAGATAGTAGAGGTGGAGTTTTGGTATTGTGAAGGTTGTTGTAGGAAAATGTCAAGAAGGATACTAAATTTTGAAATATTTGTATTCACACAAAAAACTGAAGAAGATCTAGAAAATAATAATAAAGAATTCAGACGTTTTATGAAACACATAGGTATATAGTTATAGCATCTCAATTGAGATGAGAATTAAATTTGTTTGTAAACTCACAAGCTCTAAAGGAGAGAGTTGTGACTTGTCAAGCATGGAGGACTCGAGTATAACCCCTTGTTCTTCAATAAAAAAAGGAGTAGATGTAGGAAGACCATCCTAAATTTGTTGATATAATAGCACAAATGTGAAATTCTTTAAGAAACGGTGGGTTGTATACTCTTCCAAAACAAATTAAATCAATGACATCTAGATTAAAAGAATGAGACAATAACATAATTGGAAATATTTTTTAGAAGAAATAACTAAAAGATAAAATTTTAAAATTCCAAAAAGGTGATCATAATAGTCCAAGCTTGGAGGAAAGGGAATTGTGTAGTGAACATCATAATATTTTGAGTAAGGAAGATAAATTTTGGAGATTAAAATAAAGACAAACTTGGTTAAAAGAAGGAGATAAAATTAGTTTCCAAAATTAGTAGAATTAAATTAGTAGAAGGGGGTTGGATTGAAGACTAGAGTGAAATGAGAAAGGAGGCAAATTTTTTTTACAAAAATATTATAGGATCAGAGGATTTGAAGTTCTTAATGATAAACTACTACAAGAAGTTCCTTCAATTATAATAGATGAAGATAATAGGAAACTGATGGAGCTTATTACTCTGGAAGAAGTTCATTTTGCTCTTTTCTCTTTTGATAAGGATACATCCTCAGGTTCGGATGGGTTCTCTACAATATTCTATGAACTTAATTGGGATAGTGAAGGATGGCAATGAAATAGTCTAGGATAAAACAATACATACCTTATAAAATAAGTGCAACATATCTTACCCTAGTTCCAAAAAAGAAGGATGTAGAATTGTTTGATTTATTTAGACCCATAAGCCTATGTAATATGATATATAAGATTGTCTCCAAAGTGATTGTGAGTTGATTAATACCTTTTTTAGACAAAATTATTTTATAAGAGCAAGGAGGATTTATGAAAGGGACACAAATTCTAGATGTGATTAAAGTAGCTCGTGAAGTTATGCATTTAGTAGCTTCAATAAAAGAGAGAGCAATGGTCTTAAAACCTTAAATGAGTAAAGCCTATGATAGGGTTAAATAGGATTTTATCTTTGCAGTTTTAGAAAAGTTTGGATTTGGGAAGAAATGGGTCAAATGGATTAAAGCTTATGTCTCTATAGTTTCATATTCGGTGTTGGTCAATGGGTTAGTAACAAAATATTTTAAAGCCAAGAGAGATCTTAGACAAGGAGATCCTATATCACCATATCAGTTCATAATTATGGCAGAGGTATTGGATAGGGACTTGAAGAAGGCTAACAAATATGAGTTAATAAGTGGACTTAAGGCTAGTAATAATATTGACAAAATCACCTGTCAACAATTTCTAGTTTTAAACTTAATATGTTTAAACTTAGATAAACTTAGATAAAATACCTTTATTGCACCAAAAAATTTCTGACTTTTTTGTCTCATTTTGTAGCTTGCCTTCTTGTCTTTTTGTTATTTGAACTTGATGTTCAAACTTCTCAAATTTGCAGCTATCCTTGTACTTATCTTGTTGCCAAGACCTGCTCTTGTCTTCTTTTACTTTAATAATATTGCACTCCATTAGCTTACAAAAAAAATAGCAATCACTATATAACTTCTTCTCCTTATTACTCCTATTTCAAGCAATATTTTAACTCTATCTTTTGTTGTTTGTATTTTGCAGGTTCTGATATGAAAATATTACCTCCTTTCTTGGTTTGAAGACCTTTAACTTAAATTCTTTATGCTATCTTTAATAACTCTAATATTATGTTTTAAAAAACTTTATAATAGACTAATGTGAATGTTCGAATAATGAAATTTTATAGCACCAATATTGCATACCTATTTACCTTTTTTTTTAGCTAGTCTTCTATGTGATTTGGTTCAACTTTTTGTTGCCCTGAATTTGTGAACTTTGTAGCTCTTATTTCTACTCAATTGCTACGTCAACCTTATGAATTTTGTAGCTTCAATTCCTTATGCTTTGCTACCCTAAACTTGTTAATATTGCAACTCTGATTGTTGCCTTATTTTGTTATCAAGTCTTCCTTTAATTAGTTGTTCAAGGGCACTCTAAAATCTGCCCAAATATTCTCCAAATCATAGCTTTATGTCACCACCAATTTGTTGTCTTGTGACTCTTCAATTTATGCTGTAAAAACCAGCATTCTTCTCCTTTGCAAGTCAACTTTCAAACCTTTTATGACTATCCTCAAAACTCTCAAATCTGGTGGCCTCTTCTAGCTTCTTTCTCCTCCAATATTCTTGTCGAATTTTAACTTCAAACTTGGACTATTTTCTGGCCTCCTTCTCAAGAATTTGAATGTAGAATTTGAATGTCTTGAGGTCTTCTAGACCTTTCCAAAATTTGGCAAACTTCTTGCCAAATCCTTTTTTCTTTTGGGCTTGTTGTTGGATGGTGATAATTGTCCCAAATTATTCTTTATTAGGAGCTTCTCCTTTCTTTATTCTACTTTCTCTTTCCAAGTTTGTTTGAGACCTCTTCTCTTGGTTTAAATTCTATAGCTTCTCAAATCCTCAATAGGACTTTTTCTAGTCCTTCTCTGTCTTCAATATTCAATCTTCTATCTTCAATGGAACCTCTTTCTTGGGTATCCTCCTTCTAGAGATGATTTCTACTTTCTTTAATTTGCAATCTTCAATCTTCTATGGGAACCTCCTTCGGTATCCTTGATCTCCAATCTTCTATGGGGCTCTTTTGACCTCTTTCTCTCTTCTCAATCTTCAATATGGAATCTTCAATCTTCAACGAGGACTTCTTCTCGAGTCTTTTCTTTTTTTAGTATGGAGTCTTCAATATTTAAGCTTCAATGGGGACCTTCTTCTTGGGTCTCTTCAATATTCTACCTCCAATATCCAATAGGGCCTTCTTTATTGGACCTCCTTAATCTTCAATGTCTACTTTTTTTATAACAAATAATTGATCCCTGCATGAGGAAAGCACATAGAATTTTAGGAAATCGAAGATTAAATTCTTCTCTATTTATTGTAGGAAGCTTCTCAACTTTTGAGAACTAATTTTTTGCAACAAAAACTTTGTCAGTAGCAAGTAAATCCATGCAAATCTCTAGATATCTATAAGTCAATAAGCATCACTAGTTATCCTTTAATCTAGTAGAAAAAGAGATATTTGTTGAGTCCTAATCTTCATGAGTTTTCCTGCAACTCTATGGAAAGACTCTACCCAAATAGTAATTCTAAAAATTTTGGAAATGAAATCTCTTTATCTCCTCTCAATCTCTCTTGTGTCTCTCTCTATCTCCTATCAATCTACCTTGTGCTTTGATACCACTATTAGCTTTTGATGCTATATATTTAAGGAAATGCAACCACATGAACTAACATGAGCATGCAATATTAAATATATGATAATGATAATATACTAAGCATAAAAAATCATAATAAAATTTTGCAAAAACTCAAAACATTGTTGTTAATGAAATCTCATAAAAATAGGGTGTTCATACAAATTGTGAAGATATTAAATGCTTCGTGCTTCATACAAGTTCTACATTGTGTCTAACTTGTATTCTACTTTCCTATATATTCTTTGTTATCCTCTATGCTCCTCTTACGCTTATGTATCAAAGAACTATATATAATGAGATATGTCTCTTGGTATTTCACCTACCTATGACTCTTCATCTTTCTATTCTATGACTCATGTACACATGGACTACATGCACATTTACATCATCAAGTACTTTGCACATTCTAACAACACTTGTGCATTTATTACATTGTATAAATTAAATACTAATCAAACTCCTAATCTAGAGATGTAACCAAGGTAGTACATTGGTATGTACCAAAAAATATAATATATTCTAATATCGACAACTATATGAAATACCCACAAAAATTTTTCTTCTAGAATTTCTAAAAACATCACCTGCTCATAGAGAGATATTGTCAAAACTCTTAAGTGAACAAGAAGACCATTAAGACATATCTCCAAATGATATCACCAATATAGTTGCTTTTGTTGGAGTAAACAATGCTATCCTAGCATTTCATAAGGTAGATACCCCTCTCGAAACAATATCAGGAGACTCATCTCTTTACATCATAACTCAAATAGGTGATAAACATATTAAAAGAGTCCTAGTGGATAACGGGTCAGCCTTAAATGTTTGCAGTACCAAATTTTTACAAAATTTTGATTTAAGCGTAAATGATTTACAAAAAATTGACCTCATAATTAGAGCCTTTGACAACGAAGAAAGAGAGGTAACAAGAATTATCACCCTACCTATCAAAGTAGGGCAACGTGTTCTAAACATCCTTTTTATGTTATATTATTTGATGTGACATATAACATGCTCCTTGTAAGGCTTTGGATACATGCCATGAAGGCAGTACCTTCTACCTTACATCAATATCTCAAATACAAATACCAAGATAGGATTATCCACATTCCTAGGGATCCAAAACCTTTTTCCTTATGCAACTTTATCGATACATAAGAGATTAATCTCTACTCTTTGGTGCAATAAGCATTACCAACTAAACAACCAAAAGTTGACAATGGAAAGGAAATATTGGAAGAACCCCTTATTAACCTAAGGGACACTCCTCAATCATCCTCTCTCAACAATAAAGTCAATTTTATCCACCAAAAATCAGATCCCTTTGTAGTAAGCATATTCCTATCTCCTCATGACATAGGCATGCCAAGTAGGAAAGGACTCAAAGTCCAAATAGGAACTTGTACTTTCATTCATGGGGGAACCACCTTTGATGAAAATATTTAAGGGCACAACTTCATGCCAAGTGAATGAACATACATCACATTTTATATCACCCTCATTCTCTATGGCTAAGCAAATGCTGACCAACATGGGATACCGAGGTCAAGGCCCTAGGTCATTATGAATAAGGTATCAAAGAGCTCCTAGAAGTAGAAACTTATTCAAGATGATGTGGGATTGGATTCATCCCTAAGAAGAATGAACCCTCACCTTTGTTAGAAGAGGAAAACGAGGATAACTATCCTAAATCTCTACATGGATCTCAATGGGGTGATGAGGATGAAGAAGAACTATGGTCACTCCTCAACCAAGCACCCCATAAAACCATATGATTTGGTAACATCAACATGTTAGAAGTGGTTTATCTAGAATCAATAGCAATAGAAGAAAAATTTGAGGATTCTATGGACAACTATCCTATAGAAGAATCCCTTAAGCAGATATTTAATTTAAGCTTTTCCCAACTCCTCGAGTTAGAATAAACATCTCTAGATCCACAAGTGTAGACACCAAAACAACACCAATCCGATTATGTGACTACAAACACTGATCACATTAACACACACAGCCCCTAGGGTAGCCCCCAGAGGTTAAACAGTGGTTCTAACCACTCACACAAGCAATTTTGCAAGTCAAAAACCAATTTGGCACCTTTTAGACACTTTATTGCTTATTCGTCCCACCCAGGGACGAGTGCAAATTTTACTCGTCCTACCCAAGGACGAGTGCTGATTGATACTCGTCTCACCCAGGGACGATTATAAGCGCTCGCTTCGGGGTGGGACGATTGTCAGGTTTGACCAGCAAAAAGTCAAATCTTGGCATATAAACAACTCAGAACTGCCACTTAGCTCTTCCTTCATCAGTGAAAGGGGAGCTCGAATTCTTTGACAACTCATATCTGCCAATTGACTTTCCCTTCACCCATGGGAATGAGAGTAAGCTTTTGTAAGACAACTCATAATTTGCCACTTAGTTATCCCTTCATTGCATGGGAGTGCAAGTGAGCTTTTCTAAAACACACAAAGACATGCACAGAGGCAGTTAAGAAGCCCTTGATCAAGAAGAAGTCTTCTCTTCACAAACAAAAGCATTCATGCAAAGAAACACTTTTGCATGTTAATTCAAAGAGACCCCTTGGGTCTATAAAATGGTGAGTTTCCTCACCCAAAAGGAGATACCGAGCAGGAGCATTCTGAGCAACGAAGTGCTGTTAATTCACTTACTTGCGATTTGCGCCCCTCTTTACCAAAATTCAAAATAACACCGCCCCCCCGGGCCCCTGCCCAAACCCCATCTTTTACCACAATATTCTATCAATTTACAAAAACCACACCAGGTTGCCCCCCCCCCCGGGGGGGGGGGAGAAAAAAACCGGGGGGGGGGTGGCCCCGCGCCCCCCCCCCCTTCTTCATTTATAGTATTTTAGCTAGTTTCATGTTTATGCATTTATCAAGTTTTTAGTGCATTTAGATTCATTTCAGCTATAGTTAGATTTATCTTTTATTTTTCATACACAGGTGCTACTGATTCTTTGTTTGTTTCTTTGAACACAGATTTCAGGTCTATTGAAGGAGCAGCGAGGAATCGACCTTTGTCAACGCAAGCGGCGACAACGTTTTGGTTCGCCCATCTTACATGTGGGCACGCGGAAGAAGGAATTCTGAAACAAGTTGTAGAGAACAATATCTAACGCTCCTATCCCCTAAAAAGGAAGGAGACGTATTGTAACACGAATTGAAAAGAATATCAATAAAGAAAGGCTATATTTTATATTGCTTTTATATCTTGTGTTCATTCATTTGTGTTCTTTCCTTTTAATACGATTTTGTTTAGTCTTTCCTTTTTGTTTCGGAATCTCGTGTTTTCAATGGCGATCACGGTGGGACGACTGTCCTCTATTTTTTTTAGGTTAATTTACTGATCTAAAATTGCTTGTTTTTACAGGTACCTATTTTTTTTAACCTCGGACTGTTATTCGTCTCTGCACGTGACGATTACATAATTGGTACTCGTCTCACCCCGGGACGAATAAACTATTCGTTCCACCCTGGGACGATTACGGTCTGTTATTCGCTCCACCCAGGGACGATTATAATTTTGTGCAATTTTCAGAGCAAATCAGAGACATCCTGTTAGGCAGAGAAGAGGTAGGGGTTTTTACAGCTTCTGTCAAATTTCTATTTTTTTGTTTTCTGGTTTTCAGTTTGTATGGCTTAGGGAAAGATTTCTTTTCGTTTGCCTGTTTCAATTTTGCACAATTAAAACGAACCCCACACATCACGAGGCATTTTAAACCAAGGCGTTGGTCGTAAAACCCCAACCCTTGAACAAGACCAAAGGTGGATTCCATTATCACTTTGGCTTGATATATTGCATCCATTACCTCGATCGTGACTGTTGCTAGACGTAAATCCTGACGAAAGTTGACCGAGTGTAGCTTGGGGTGATTCCCAACATGCGAGGATAAGTCTTCTATGGTAGGTGTCATAAACAGAGCGATTCCCCTTCCGTACCGCCTATGTTCCACGTATCATCTGCTCTCACGTACCTATAGTCTCCCTCACGTAAGGGCGGGTATATAGAGAGGTTGGTATATCGGTCCGACAATGGTATATTGAAGGGGCGACCATATTGGGAGTCATAAGAGCCTTCATACTTGCATTTAAACGTTTCACAAAAATCTTCAAAAACAAAACAAACAACAAAAACACACTAAACCAGATTTAGGGCACACTATTAATCTTTAAAAGAGATAATCATTGCTTGTGAGTGTGTATGCTATTTTCTATTTAGACCAAAAACATCATAAAAAGAAAATCACAAAAAGAACTTTTGCATTTTTTAGAGAGACATTGTCATGGTGTTCACTCGCAACCAAGCCCAATCACGGGCGGATGCTACGAAGAATGTCCGAGGAGGCACGAGTCGCCTCCATTATAGTCCTCAGGATTTGGTCATACCACCTTGGCGACCTAACACACAAGGTAGTCCCCTCCACACCTTAACGGAAAGGGACTATAGGGGCACCTCTTCTAGGGGCACTCCTGTTCAGCATAGCACCCAGCACGCATCCTCCCATGAGGGGTACATCCGTAGGAGAGCTCCCTTAGATGCTCGCTATGAGTGGTCACCACGCAATGAAGCACTAGGTCAACATAGGGTTCGACGGGAGGAACCACATGATTACACTATCCCTCCTTCACCCCCTCTAGTTGTCAGGACTACAAGGACAAATCCAGAGCACAAGGCTCCTCAGGCGGGGCGAGCCAACTCTTCCCGTTCCTCTTTCACTTACAAAAGAGAGCACGAGGAAAACCCTTACCTTCCTCAAGAAAAATATACATCGCAGGAGCAACACGCCTCCGCAATTGCTAGCTTTCAGGATTACCTATTGAGGCCAAAGCCTCAGGGGAATGCCGCTACCCCCAACAGAGGGAGGCGACCTATAGAGATCTCGGATCACCATGACCGAGATAGATATCTAGGAGAGGCATCTAGGCCTTCTAGACATGAGACGACAAGACCAACTATCTTAGAATCTGCCAAGCATATTGCACGTCGGATGCAACTCACGATACTTGAGCTGGAACAACAACAGTTAGAGCAACAATATCTTTTAAATCAAGAGTGCCTTCAGCGCCAGGAGGATGAGTTGTTACAACACACTATGCAGGCGAAGACTCCAACCCCTCGCATGCATAAGACAAAACATTATGAGAAACACAACTGGGTGCAAGACAGGTCTCTACGACCTTATCAAACGTTGCCCTCGACGCCTCCTAGACTTGAGCGGGAGGCCAATCCTAAGACCAATGACGGGTGCCTTCTTCAGGCGCCCACCCAGGTTCATGGACCACCCCCAAAAATTCTTCAAGAAGCCTCTGAGGAACCTGAGCTAGAAAAAGAGTGGACCAAAATGAAATACCAAAGCATGGGGGGTGCTATTCAGTCATCCCTCTCAAGGCATCAAGTTTCCCACAACTTGCAACGGGAACAAATCAAACAGGAGGAGCTCAAATCCCTCGATACAAGCAATGCACTGCCCAAGCACTTAGAGTCAGTAGAGACCAAGATTTTGGGGCCACAAAAGCCCAACTCACGTGAAACTCCTCTCAAAGAGGATCAACCCCTGGTTGTAGAGCTACCTGATGATGAGGTCTTCCATATCTTAGAATCACCAGATTCTGATAAGCCTGACTCTCTTGCCAAAGACGAGTCAGCATATGCAATAGTGCTATGGGACCCGTTCGAGTCTGACATCACTAATTCACAGGTGGTCCCCATGGATGAGCATCACAAAATTCTCCTAACATTACTCCCTTTGGAGGCTCCCATCGAGCCCGTGCCATTGCCAAAAAATCAGGTCCCCCCGCAAAGCGCGGAACAACCCCATGAGGACCATGTCAATCTGCTCGAACAAGAAGAGCCTAACATGTCGCAGACAATTTTGGGGGCCAACGAGGGCCTTTGGATCATCGATAATGATTACAAAGATGAAACTAAGATGGAATATCTCAATCATGCACGATGGCACAATCACCCTGTAACCCATGACGAACTAATGGCCCAACTAGGCATAAGACTAGGGCATGAGTGGCGCATAGACCCGACCCACTGGCATCACATGTTGATCCCACTCCTTTGGGAAGATCGCGAGCACCTTCCACCCAGAGATATCATAGCACCATCAGTGTCGAAGGCAGACCTTGCCCTCCTATCCGTGCATAAGGCCGATCCATTCGTGCCAATTCCTACAGAGCCAGATCCGGTGCACAAAGATCATCACGTTGGGGGTACCTCTATTCCCTGAAGAGCCAGTGGGTTACACCAAATGCTCCAAAGGTGTCCATAAACCCTTTGGTCAAACCAAACGCTCCAAAGGTGTCCATAAACCCTTTGGTCAAACCAAAAGCTCCAAGGATTATCGCAATCTCTTGGTCATCCCAAAAGCTCCAAGGATTATCGCAATCTCTTGGTCACCCCAAAAGCTCCAAGGATTATCGCAATCTCTTGGTCACCCCAAAAGCTCCAAGGATTATCGCAATCTCTTGGTCACCCCAAAAGCTCCAAGGATTATCGCAATCTCTTGGTCACCCCAAAAGCTCCAAGGATTATCGCAATCGCTTGGTCATCCCAAAAAGCTCCAAGGATTATCGCAATCGCTTGGTCACCCCAAAAGCTCCAAGGATTATCGCAATCGCTTGGTCATCCCAAAAAGCTCCAAGGATTATCGCAATCTCTTGGTCATCCCAAAAGCTCCAAGGATTATCGCAATCTCTTGGTCATCCCAAAAAGCTCCAAGGATTATCGCAATCTCTTGGTCATCCCCAAAAGCTCCAAGGATTATCGCAATCGCTTGGTCATCCCAAAAAGCTCCAAGGATTATCGCAATCGCTTGGTCATCTCACCCAAAAAGCTCCAAGGATTATCACAATCACAAAAACAATTGATTTCAATCACATGGTCATCCCAAAAAGCAACAAAATCACAAAACATGCATTTTCCATACATTCTCAAAAAAAAACAAAAATCAAAATCACAAAAACAATGATTTCAATCACATGCATCCAAAAAACCAAAATCACAAAAAGATCCAACATTCTCAAAACAAAACAAAAATCAAAATCACAAAAACAATTGCATTTCAATACATGCATCAAAAAAAAACAAAATCACAAAAACAGACAACATTCTCATAAAAAAACAAAAATCAAAATCACAAAAACAATTGCATTTCAATTCCATGCATTCTCATAAAAAAAACAAAATCAAAAATCACAAAAACAATTGCATTTCAATTCCATGCATTCTAAAAAAAAAACAAAATCACAAAAACAATGCATCAATTCCAAAAAAAACAAAAATCAAAATCACAAAAACAATTGCATTTCAATTACATGCATTCTAAAAAAAAACAAAATCACAAAAACAATTGCATTTTCCATACATTCTCAAAAAAAAAAAAAAACAAATCACCAAAACATTTCCATGCATTCTCATAAAAATCAAAATACAAAAATATAGGTTGCATTAAGCATTGCATCCATACATTGCATACTTCGATAGGTCATACAAGTCAAAAGCACCATAGGCTGTCATTACTTGGCAATTCCATCATTTCCACATCAAATCCATTTTCATAAACGCATACATCCAACATATCACCCTTTTATTTTAGCATAGTCGATTGTCTCCTAATGTATATAGGGTTTTCGTCATTCAGCTGTCTTTAAATTTCTAGCCAAAACCGTACATAGTTAAACAAATTTTACACGGGAAAGTTTTACTTGGATCACACCTTGTTACGTAGCATCCCAACACAAATTAACACACATAAAATAATTCCTAAGTTGTGTGAACGAAAGATGAAACCTGCACCGTAATCCCGGTTACCATAAGCGAAACGGCTATCTTGCTTATCCCCCTGTGCGAATGACCCTAGGAATGCTGAGAGTTGGCAAAAGGACAAGCATCCTCCCTACCCAATTCCCCATGAATCCCAAGTTCTCAAAAGTTGCAAAAACATCAAACATTTGCAAAACGTCAAAACACTAAAATTTGACATCCTACAGTGCACACATCAAAAGGCACAAACAATAGTGATTCTCGTCACTCCATATTCCAATCCCTTGCTCAAAAAAAAAAAAAAAAAAAAACATCAATAAAACAAAATAAACAGTGATCTTATCACTATAAAGAGCAAGTATCCCAATACAATTGAAGAAAAGCAGGGAGTCGAACTTGAATCCCTGGAATTCTCAGCATTTCGACAGGTCATGAGGCAAGCTTCAATCATCGGTTTGGTTGATAGCCTATCGACCACCGATAGTAAACCTCCCGCATGACGATATATCTGTCACATTAACTTGTGTATAGATCAATGTTTGCATGTGGATGAGCTAGCTTATGGTATCCTAGATAGCATCGCAGATTAATCTAACCAAACACAATCAAGGAGTTAGTGGAGCTAATTAGGTGATCCTCGATACGAGGTTCGGTTGAAAGCCCATCTGGCACTGGCGGTATCCTGATGAATACCACATAAACGAACTCAATTGCACACACAGGGATGTGAAATAACTTGGTTAAATTCAAGTCGAATTTATACCTTGTTCAAAAGTCTTGCGAGATAAATGTACAGTCTTGGCTAGTTAGTTAAAATATCTGAATCTAAGAAAAGCTTAACTACATTTTAAAAACAACTGTCACATTTTATTTCGTACATCACCATCAAAATATATGCAAAATACAAAAACAAAGTTTTCACATGCAAAGTCATTTCACAAAGTCATCCCATTAGTATAGCAAGTCAGTCAAATCTTGTACAGTCTATGGTGCATCGACACATCATCAACACCTCATTTCATTCATTCCCTATCCATACATCATACAAATTAAAAACATCACATTCATAATCGCCTCTGCATACATCAAACACATACATAAAAACACGCAAAACAACCAAAAAAAACAACCAAAAAAAAAAAACAAACACCAACAAAACAACCAAAATATAAAAATGACAAATGCCAACAAAAACACTAAAAATTGCCGGACAAAAGTGCTCTTGCACTTAACCTCTTCGCATTAGAAAATTGATGTCGGGGTCTACCTTGTCGTTATCCTACTCCCCAAGAAGGCTACCATAGCCGGACCGCTCCACGGGAAGACGGATTTTCGCCCATGTTACCCCCAAATGGCATCCCAAAATGGGTTCACACCCACCAAAAATAGGTCAGAATGTTTGGAAACTGCTTTCGCATTAAACGGAAAACATCTGAAGGCACCCTCACTTAAGTCATCTTGGGTCAAGCGACTCGTCGCTTTTCTCATGTCAGTCATTCCTTCATCGATTCATCGCTTGAGGGGGTAGTCACACTTAAGTCACCAATCAACAACAACACACCCAATCACGGCAATAGCATGCATTCAAAGAATCATTGACAAAGACAATCACGCTCCTGCTTGGGGCAGCAAACAAGCAATTATCACAAAATTGATCAAACACTTGGCATTCCCGAAGCATGAACACAAGGTTCCCCCGTGGATAAAAGGTTGCGCCCTTTGCCTATTCATGACTGATCAATGTCCAAGCTCAAGTCACACCTCACCAAAACAGGTTAATACTTGAAATCAAATTCCTTAGCTCGTCAGAAGCAAGGATTCAAGAATGCATGCCCTTTCCATACTTGGGGCATCAAGAGTTGGTTAGGTTACTGAGAAACCCTAATCATTAGTGCTTTGGTTATCTATTTTTGCTCGGCGCTGCGCCTTGCACAACGCTTCCCAAAAAGGGGCATCTGTAGACACCAAAACAGCACCAATCCGATTATGTGACTACAAGCACTGATCGCACCAACACACACAGCCCCTAGGGCAGCCCTCAGAGGTTAAACAGTGGTTCTAACCACTCACACAACAATTTTGCAAGTCAAAAACCAATTTGGCACCTTTTAGACACTTTATTGCTCATTCGTCCCACCCAGGGACGAGTGCAAATTTTACTCGTCCTACCCAGGAACGAGTGCTGACTGATACTCGTCTCACCCAGGGACGATTATAAGCGCTCGCTTCGGGGTGGGACGATTGTCAGGTTTGACCGGCAAAAAGTCAAATCTTGGCATATAAACAACTCAGAACTGCCACTTAGCTCTTCCTGCATGACATAGGAGTGCGAGTGAGTTCTTTTGACAACTCATATCTGCCAATTGACTTTCCCTTCACTGCATGGGAATGAGAGTAAGCTTTTTAAGACAACTCAGATTTGCCACTTAGTTATCCCTTCATTGCATGGGAGTGCAAGTGAGCTTTTCTAAAACACACAAAGACATGCACAGAGGCTGTTAAGAAGCCCTTGATCAAGAAGAAGTCTTCTCTTCACAAACAAAAGCATTCATGCAAAGAAACACTTTTGCATGTTAATTCAAAGAGACCCCTTGGGTCTATAAAATGGTGAGTTTCCTCACCCAAAGGAGATACCGAGCAGGAGCATTCTGAGCAACGAAGTGCTGTTAATTCACTTACTTGCGATTTGCGCCCAAACCCCAATCTTTTGACCACAATATTCTATCAATTTGACGACAACACATCACATCAGGTTTCGGACCCATCTCAAGCGGATTGGTGTCGAAGCAAGGTTTTATCCGCGGGTGGTTTGCCTTCGGGCACCTCCCCGCTTTACTTCATTTATAGTATTTTAGCTAGTTTCATGTTTATGCATTTATCAAGTTTTTAGTGCATTTAGATTCATTTCAGCTATAGTTAGATTTATCTTTTATTTTTCATACACAGGTGCTACTGATTCTTTGTTTGTTTCTTTGAACACAGATTTCAGGTCTATTGAAGGAGCAGCGAGGAATCGACCTTTATCAACGCAAGCGGCGACAACGTTTTGGTTCGCCCATCTTACATGTGGGCACGCGGAAGAAGGAAATTTTGAAACAAGTTGTAGAGAACAATATCTAACGCTCCTATCCCCTAAAAAGGAAGGAGACGTATTGTAACACGAATTGAAAAGAATATCAATAAAAAAGGGGCTACATTTCATATTGTTCTTATATCTTGTGTTCATTCATTTGTGTTCCTTCCTTTTAATACAATTTTGTTTAGTCTTTCCTTTTTGTTTCCGGAATCTCGTGTTTTCAACAAGAAATTTAAGAGTTAGGAATACTAACTTCCCCTCTCCATTTTGAGGATGAATCACAAGCCTTAATCAAAGAAACGATAGGTATCAATATCGAAATATATCATGATATTCGTCTTATCAAACTTGGAAAGGTCTTAACTTAAGAAGAATGAATGGGGTACACAAATCTATTAAAGGAATTCCATGACATATTTTCTTGGAAATATAATAATATGCCAGGAATTGATCCTTCATTAGTAGTTCACCATTTGGTAGTGCACCCCAATGCCAATCCCATTAAATAAAAATTAAGAAAAATATATCCATATGTCACTTTTTTGATAAAATACGAATTGCAAAAACTTCTAGACATTGGATTCATAAAAGCCATAGATTATTCAAACCGGATCTCCAACATTGTTCATGTCACTAAGAAGGAAGGATCCATATATATTTGCATAGATTTTAGGAATATAAAAAACACTTGCCTAAAAGATTATTTCCCTTTACCAAACACAGACATGATAGTGGATTCACTGTAGGATCCGAGATACTATATTTAATGGATGGTTTCTCAGGGTATAATCAGATAAAAATTGCACCAGAAGATCAATCCAAAATGACCTTCACTACCCCTTGGGGAACCTTTTGCTACTAGATCATACCATTTGGCCTTAAACAGGTAGGAGCAACATATCAAATGGCCATAGGAATTCAAGTATCCAAATTCATCCTCAATCAAATCATCAATCGCAATAGAAATTCAAGTATCCAAATTCATCCTAAATAAATTAATAAACCAATATGGAATACCTTCCACCTTAGTTGCTGATAATGGCACCCCCTTCAAAAATAAGAAAGTTTCCAAACTATGTGCCAAATACAAAATTCCACAAAAATAGGTGACACCATATAGCCGAATCATACAATAAAACACTAATCAAAATCCTCAAGAAACTAGTAAATAAAAATGATCGAGATTGGCATCTACAAATTTATCCTGCCCTATAGGCATACTGCATCGGTGTGTGTACTCCTACAGAGGTAATGCCATTCACCTTGATATATGGTACAGAAGCAGTTTTCACTTTTGAACTAGAAATACCTTCTCTAAGTGTCTTATTGCAAGATTCTTTGGTAGGAGACAAATATCATCTAAGTCACTTATAACAACTAGAGATCTTAGAAGAAAGACACATAATTGCTTTAGAACACCTTAGAAGATATCATAATAGACTTCGATAAGATCCTTCGAAATAGGTGATCTAGTCATCAAGGAAAATCAAAAGAACATGAACACTGACATTGAACTCAAAGGAAAATTTGAGCCCAATTGGTTAGGACCTTTCATCATCACAACAAAATTTGGATTCAGAGCTTACCATCTAGCCACATTGGATGACCAAGAATATAAGAAACCAATCAACATCATGCATCTTAAAATATACTATGCATAAAATATTGAGTCATTTGCTTGCTCATATGATTGAATGCATGATAAACCTCACCAAAAAAATAATACATTACACCCCTTGCATGATTACCTAGTTTTCTTGATCATACCATATAGTCAGGAGGATTTATTATGATACAAAAAGCTAATCCCTATTACAAAATCCATTTGCATTGCATTCACATAGGTAGACCTCATGTTGAGTGAATCCTCCTAGTCCCTCTAATCTCACTTTCAAATCTTATTATATATCCCACTTCACTAATACCATCATACTTATTCTCTTCTTATCCCTCTCTTGGGTTTGTTCGCTATCCTAATGACCCGACATCCCCCATTTCTTCTATTCCAACCTTAGGACACATAACAACAAACAATAATCAAATTACATTTTACTCTTCTACTTTCTTATCTCTGGCTCATCATACTTCTTCACTTCTTCTTCGTCTCTTGGATTAAGTAATGTATGACGTGATTGTTTGTGGTCCCAATGACTCATATTCATCCCTTTCTTCTATTCCATACACATTCACATCACTAATATCAACATTATTTTGTAACAATATTATCAACAATACATATCTATAATATCTTTCAACAAATAACCTTTTACATAAACACTCATGATTATTTAATAGGCTCCTCTAGGGCACTACTTATTCCCCTATAAAGCATCACAATCTTACAAACCTTTGTAAGTATATCATGTAGCATACGAGAAGTCTAGCCCTTCAAATTAGTCTATAAAATAAGTTATGATATCTATTCATCACTTTCATCAAGTGCAACTCATTTGACAAACCACCCATGGATGGGAAATCACATTCAACCAATATCTCATAAATTCATAATCATTTGTGAATTTTACTAGTCACTGGTTGAATGGGGTTTTCTTCCCTGGTTAGCTTGTCATCTAACTTTGCAAAATTCACACGAGCCAAGAAGCCGTATTTATCTATTCTCTTGTAGCTTTACAATTATTTACGTATCTTATAAGGTAACAAATGAATAGGATCCTCTTTCCTATTAGGTTTATCATTTAAGTACACAATCAAATACAAATCAAATCTTCATGCACTATATTTTCAATAAATACAAATTATCGGAGAGTTCCCTTGATCCAATATCTCATAGGTTTGCAATTTCTTGTGAATCTCATCAAGCAATGGATCAATGGTGTCTTTACTTTCATCTTGATCTATTGCATTAGCATGCTATCACATTCAAATCATAATATTATTGATTGCCTTTGATAAACCATGTGGATTAAGAAGGCTTCATTGATCCAATATCTTGTAGATCTACAATCATTTGTAAATCTTACCAAGCACTAGATAAGTATTATCCTCTTAGTTGGGCAACATTCTGTTTTCAAATTTTAAACTTTTTTGTTGATGTAATTATCGCCTGATAGCTCTCTGGTTGGCAGCTTGATCTTTGGTTGAAGTGTTTCGTTACCTTTTCGATGACTGCTCTACTTTGTTAAAAGGTTTGGATACCCTTTCAAAACTCCTTCGTCCATATAATAAAAAAATATTATCCTCTTAGCTGCTTAGTTCATTTCATGAGTATTCTTTCAAAGAAAAAATTAAAGTCTCACAAACTATTATCTAAATAGATCAATCAGACTATGAGGCTCCCTTGATCCAATGTCTTGTGAGCCCATATTTATTTGTGAGATTCACCAGACACTGGATTGATGTTGTCTTCATAGCCGCCTAGTCTTCTACAACAATAGACCATCTACAAATCTTCACTAGTTGCTTGTTTAATAAATCACTGGATTAACAAAACTTTGTTTCTCAACTAACTTATTATGCAAGTGTGCAATAACGACAAATCTAAAAAATATTAATGATTACGTAAGCACTTATTAAGATGACTAGATATTTTCTATTTGTTCATACAAACATCAGTTAATAGATAGAGAACTTCCTCCATATTGATATGCTACAACAAACTATCATTTCTTCTTCCTTTTAGAAATCATTATATCTAACAAAACGAAAACATCCTATCTGATTTGTAGACCCTTAGAGAAGATTGGGATTTTATGATCAACACTTTACATATCCATAATCATTTATGACTACATTAAGTAGTCGATTATCAAATTCTTGTACTTTCTAATGATATCTAAGCCAACACATATGTTCCCCTTTCACCTGCAACAAAATATGTTGGACATTTTGAGCTCATTTAGTTGTCATTGATGTCAAGGTGAGAAGTTGTCATTGATGCCAAAGTGAACACATGAAGCTATCATTAATACCATGGAGTACACCATTACTATCACCAGGAACAATGCAAAGAGTTGAAGAAAAAGTTGTCAAAATATTATTTTATAAGGGTTTGTGTTAAAACCATGGTGAAAATTAAGGTTTTTATTAAAACCATGGTGGCAGAATAATCTTCATCAAGTCAGTGGAGTACAAATTAAAGGTTTAAATTTTATCCCAAGGAAGGCTTTAATTTTTATTAAAGTCAAAGGTTTATAAATATAATTTATAAAATTTAAATTATTTTAGAATTTATAAATAGTTTTATAAATTATAAAGTGTTTTAAAAGCGTCGACGTCATCTTAGTGGAGCGCCGACGTCTATGGCAAAAGGGGAAATCATGTATAAATACCATGCCAAAGGACATTAGAACTTACCCTTCTTCGATTATTTTATGCGACCAAAGAGAAAAATAATTCGTGCAATCGTTGAGGAAGAAGACAAACTCGTGTTGTCTTTTAGCGCCAGGGAAAATAAGAAAAGGGAGGATAAGGCCTCACTCCCATAGGACATGGTGGTCCATTGGTAGTGCACATTTCATAAGAGCATTGGGAGTGGAAGTATCCATGATCGATTCATGTGGAGTTGGTGTGTTTGTCTTGAGCGCCAAGGGGAAATTTTTTGGCATGCGCTCATTTTGAGTGCCAGACTTAGGAGAAAGAGCATGAAGTGCTCCTAAGCTCTCAAATATGCATCTAGCACACATGGTGGTCAAGCCCATGGCTAGAGCGCTCACAGAGGCAGAGATTGTGGGTTCGAATCCCACTAGTGGCAAAGGTATTTTTAATTAAAATTTTATTTGCCTAATGTTTTCTATAAAGTGTTATTTGGAGTTATAAGGGTTTATGAAAGATTGTTTGATTGATAATTGATTTATGTTATTTGGAGTTATAAGGGTTTATGAAAGATTATTTTATTGATAATTGATTTATGTTATTTGGAGTTATAAGGGTTTATGAAATATTGTTTTATTGATAATTGATTTATGTTATTGAGTGGATTTGATTTTTACCAAAGTTCTTTTTGCCATTAAAATTTAATTTAAAGAGGTTTTGAGTTAATTTTGGTGGATGTTAAATTTATTTTTAATTGGGAGATTATAAGGTGTTATTTGGATAAATATTTTATGTATGTTGATGGTTGTTTTGAAAGGTGGAGTGATAAGGTGTAATTGAGTTTTTACATTAAATTGTGAGAAAGATTTATCTTCTAACCTCTTTGAGCTTGGCATAGAAGTGTTTGTGGTTGTGGCAGATTTATGAGATCCCTTCATCATCAAGGAAAAGGTATGAGCACATTCTTCCATAGTTGAGTTGATTGATTGGTTTTCTGGAAAATAAGTTTGGAGTGAAAAGGACTTGATTAGGGTTTCCTATTGAGTGTGTTGAGTTAATGCTTCAAGGTTTTCTGGAATAAAGAATTGTTGTTAAAACCTTGTTTGATAAGCATTGTTGTTGAAGCCATTGGTTGTGTGAAGAACTTGAACTAGGGTTTGAGTATCATTGTTATGTGAGAGTTGTTTTATAAGCATTGTTGTTGAAGTGAGTTATTGAGTAAAGAACTTGAACTAGGGTTTGAAAAGAACATGAGTATCATTGTTATGTGAGATTTATTGTTGAGCATTGTTGGAAATATTTTGAGTTGGTGTTTATATGCTTGGACTAGGGTTTGTGAGAAAGGGTTATTTCATTGAGTGATTGGTTGAGTAGAGTTGGTTGAGCCTAGTCAAGTGGATGTGTGAAGTGATTGTTCAAGTTCCATAAAACAAACTATTCTATATTCTGAATTGAGTTGAGAAAGTGATTGAGCATTGAGTTGAATTTGAAGCATATTGAGTCTCTAACAATTCTCCTTATGTTTCTAAGAGAGTGATTGAAAGTAATTGAGCATTGTGATTAGTATAGAACATATTGAGTCTCTAACAATTCTCTTTATGTTTCTATGAGATTGGACAAGTTCTGTGTGGACTTGTTGAGCAGATTTGAGGTAAGTCTTTGAGGAGACTTGTGGACTGATTTTGTGTGAGCTTTTGTGAAAGCTTACAATATAGATTTGGATAAGTTCTTGAGAGGACTTATTGAGCAGATTTGAGCAAGTTCTAGAGAGGACTTGTAGAGCAGATTTGAGCAAGTTCTAGAGAGGACTTGTAGAACAGAGATGAGAAGGTGAAAGTTCTAGAGAGGACTTGTAGAGCAGATTTGAGCAAGTTCTAGAGAGGACTTGTGGATAGATTAGTGTGAGCTTTTGTGGAAGCTTACAAGGTAGATTTGAGACAAGTCTTTGAGAAGACTTGAGAGCAGAGTTGATTGATTTGTTCAAACCTTGAGTTAAGGTTTAGGGTAGATCCAGAAGAGTTGATTCAAGCCTTGAGTTAAGGCTTGAGGATAGAGATCAAGGATAGATTTGTGCTAGATCGAAGGACTATGTTTAGTGCAGATTTGAGAGTAGATTTTGGTGTAGATTTGAGGATAAGTTTATGCCAGACCAGAGATAGAGATTGAGTAGATTTGTGCTAGATCGAAGGACTATGTTTAGTGTAGATTTGAGATAGATCTTTGGAGGTGATAGAGTAGAGAGGATAGTAGTCTCTAGTGGATAGAGATCCATTAGCCAGGGTAGTGAGGATAGGTCTTCTGAGTGGGGATAAGAGTCTTCAGTGGAGAGAGATCCACAAGCCAATGTAGTGGAGGTAGTAGTCTTCTAGAGGATCACCAACTAGAGCAGAGGAGAAGGAGTTCTCCTATGGATAGAGATCCATGAACTTGATTTAGGGGATTGGTGTCTCCATTGGATAGAGGTCCATAAACATTGTAATAGGGAAAGGATTCCCAAGAGATTGATTGAGAAAATTTTAGTGAAATATTTTCTTCGTGGAGTAGCCCACATTGGGTGAACCACGTAAATTGTGGTGTCTCTATTATGTGTGATGATTTATACATTGCTTTGATTACTACTATTGATATTGCTATCTATACATTGCATAATATTGATTGGGAAAGAAAAAGTAAAAAGTGGTCTTATACTATTCACCCCCCTCTCAGTATAAGCTTGTGTTCTTCAATTGGTATCAGAGCGGGTTCCTTCAGAAGAGTTTAACAGCTTGAAGGAAAATCTAACAAGAACACAATGGATTCTAAGAATGTGTCCTCAGATAATTCAGCACCAGTATTTGATGGAAGTGACTATATATATTGGAGTATGAGAATGAAGATCTACCTGATGGCACTTGGCAATGAAATTTGGGAAGCAGTTGAATTTGGATACGATCCCTTAATTAATCCTCCTACAGATAAGGAAGGTAAGCTCCTACAACATTACAATTCAAAAGCAATGAATGCACTTTTGAGAGGTTTGCATAGAATAGAGTCTATGAAAGTTATGCATTGTCAAACTGCAAAAGAAATGTGGGATAAATTGCAAAATATATATGAAGGAGATAAAAGTGTCAAGAAAGCAAAGATGTGAAATCTCAAAGGACAATTTGAAGAATTAAGAATGAAGGATGAGGAAAATATTAGTACTTATCTACTTCGAATTGATGAGGTTGTTAATGATATGCAAGGACTTGGAATGAAGATTGATGAATCAGATGTTTGTGATAAAGTCTTAAGAACTCTTCCAAAAAGATTCAGTGAAAAGGTTTCTGCTATAGAAGTGTCAATAGATGGTGATACTTTGACAAGAGATATGTTGCTTGGTATGCTCACAACATTTGAGATAAGAACAAAATATCCTATTCCCAGAAGGAAGCAACATTCAAAGCAATCAAGAAGACAAAGGGTAAGAAGTCAGAATCAAGCAATGAGTCATCCAATGATGAAGAAGCTAATTATGGTAGAAGAGATAAGGATTCTAGAAGATCCAGAGATATAAGATCTATTAAATGTTTCAATTGTGGAAAGTATGGATATTTTGCAACAGATTGTCAAGAAGCTAAGAATAACAATGGTGAAGAAAAATAGGATCACAGGAACAGGGAATCAGAAAGATACAGGCACCAGAAGAAAAGCAAGGATGGACAAAGTAGACAAGGAAAGAAGTTCTTTCAAAGACAAAAGAGGAGCTACTATGCGGATAAGGCAAGTAAGTACTCAAGTGATAGTGATGCTAGTTTTTCAGACAATGATAGAGATGAAGTCCTATTTATGATTGAAGAAAAAGAACAAGTTAAGAAAAGGACTCCAATAATTCTCAAGTGTTTTAGATGTGGTAACTTTGGACATCTTGAAGATAATTGTACAAGGGATGGTTATAGTTTCAGTGATGATGAATATGAAGATACACTTGAAGGACCAGAAGAGAATATTCTAATGGCACTAGAAGAAGGAGAAGATGATCCTATAGAAGATAAGCCAATAGAAAATAAATATGTGGACAAAGGTAAACAAATAGAGGAATATTCAGAAAAGGATGGATATGATCTCAAGGGAGAACTTATTTATGCTCTTGAAATAGTAAAGAAGGTAAGAAAGCAAAACTCTAAACTTGAAATTCAGTTTCAAGAATGTGATGAAGAGAGAAGATTGCTTATAGAGGATTTAGAAAAATCAAAGGCTAAGGCAAAAAGGTTCAAGGATAAGTTAGAAGCAAAGATCTTAGAATGTGAAAAGTTAGCACAAGAAGTGGCACTACTAAGAGAATATTTAGAAGACTCCAAAGTCAAGATAAAAGGGTTCAAAAATAGCTCAAATAACTTGGATAAGTTCATCAAGATACAAAAGACTACATCAAGCAAAATAGGTCTTGGATTTGAACAAGTTCAAAAGAAATGGGAAGGAGAGTCAACCTCAAGTTTTGGAGGAGAAGAAACTTCAGATGAAGATACTTCAGAAGAAGATAGTGTAAAAGAGAGTGAGACATCTGAGGATGAGTTGGACAATAGAGAGTTCAACAAGGACAGGAACAATGCACAAAGAAGATACAGATGGAACAACAATCAGAATAGGTCAAGAGAGACTAAGAGACCAATGAGGTCAAGACAAGGAAACTTCAATGGAAGATGTTTTTCATGTCACAGGTTTGGGCACATGGCTTCACAGTGTAGGACACATGAAAGATAGGAATATGGGAACAAACAACTTTTCCATGGGTATTGCTACTCATGTAATCAGTTTGGTCACAAGGCAATGAATTGCAGGGTTCATGACAGAAGAGGATATGGCTTCACTAGGAGAAATCCTAAGACATTTGCACCTCCAAGGAATAATAACATTAAGTGTTATAAGTGCAATAATGATGGTCACACAACAAAGTGGTGTAGAGCAGACATTCCAGAATCAAGCAGGAATAGGAACAGGAACATGGATATGAACAGGAACAAGAATAGGAACATGGATAGGAATGTAGACATGGATAGGAACATGGAAAGAAATAGTCAGAGGAATCAGAAGGATCAGATAAGAAGGAAAGAGGATAAAGGTAAAGAATAGTGCTTTTTGGGAGTAGAAATACTCCCACCCCAGAATTAACCACCTCAAGAGGAGGTGGGGGAGGGGCTAAGCTAAGAGGCTCATTCTTAGCCCCGAGCCCCAAAGGTGACCCTTTGCCATTGATGTCAAAGGGGGAGATATTTGAGTAAGGGGGAGAGATTTGGTATTTGAGAGAGCATTGAGCCAAGGGGAGCAATGTCCCAGGGGGAGCAGAACAAAGGAAAGGTCAAGTTTTTAGTAAAAATAATTTGGGTTGCCATCAATGACAAAGGGGGAGATTGTTGGACATTTTGAGCTCATTTAGTTGTCATTGATGTCAAGGTGAGAAGTTGTCATTGATGCCAAAGTGAACACATGAAGCTATCATTAATACCATGGAGTACACCATTATTATCACCAGGAGCAATGCAAAGAGTTGAAGAAAAGTTATCAAAATATTATTTTATAAGGGTTTTTATTAAAACCATGGTGGCAGAATAATCTTCATCAAATCAATGGAGTACAAGTTACAGGTTTAAATTTTATCCCAAGGAAGGCTTTAATTTTTATTAAAGTCAAAGGTTTATAAATATAATTTATAAAATTTAAATTCTTTTAGAATTTAAATAATTTATAAATTATAAAAGGTTTTAAAAAGCACCGACGTCATCTTAGTGGAGCACCGACGTCTATGGAAAAAGGGGAAATCATGTATAAATACCATGCCAAAGGACATTAGAACTTACCCTTCTTCGATTAATATTTTATGCGACCAAAGAGAAAAATAATTCGTGCAAATCGTTGAGGAAGAAGACAAACTCGTGTTGTCTTTTAGCGCCAAGGAAAAATATGAAAAGGGAGGAGAAGGCCTCACTCCCATAGGACAGGGTGGTCCATTGGCAGCGCACATTTCGTAAGAGCGTTGGGAGTGGAAGTGACCACGATCGATTCACGTGGAGGTTAGTTGGTGTGTTTGTCTTGAGCACCAAGGGGAAAGCTTTTTGGCACGCGCTCATTTTGAGCGCCAACTTAGGAGAAAGAGCACGAAGTGCTCCTAAGATCTCAAACATGCATCTAGCGCACATGGTGGTCAAGCCCATGGCTAGAGCGCTCATAGAGGCAGAGATTGTGGGTTCGAATCCCACTAGTGGCAAAGGTATTTTTAATTAAAATTTTATTTGCCTAATGTTTTCTATAAAGTGTTATTTGGAGTTATAAGGGTTTATGAAAGATTGTTTGATTGATAATTGATTTATGTTATTTGGAGTTATAAGGGTTTATGAAAGATTGTTTTATTGATAATTGATTTATGTTATTTGGAGTTATAAGGGTTTATGAAATTATTTTATTATAATTTTTATTATTGGAGTGGATTTGATTTTTGCCAAAGTTCTTTTTGCTATTAAAATTGATTAAAGAGGTTTTGAGTTAATTTTGGTGGATGTTAAATTTATTTTAATTGGGAGATTATAAGGTGTTATTTGGATAAATATTTTATGTATGTTGATGGTTGTTTTGAAAGGTGGAGTGATAAGGTGTAATTGAGTTTTTACATTAAATTGTGAGAAATATTTATCTTCTAACCTCTTTGAGCTTGGCATAGAAGTGTTTGTGGTTGTGGCAGATTTATGAGATCCCTTCATCATCAAGGAAAAGGTATGAGCACATTCTTCCATAGTTGAGTTGATTGATTGGTTTTCTGGAAAATAAGTTTGGAGTGAAAAGGACTTGATTAGGGTTTCCTATTGAGTGTGTTGAGTTAATGCTTCAAGGTTTTCTGGAATAAAGAATTGTTGTTAAAACCTTGTTTTATAAGCATTGTTGTTGAAGCCATTGGTTGAGTGAAGAACTTGAACTAGGGTTTGAGTATCATTGTTATGTGAGAGTTGTTTTATAAGCATTGTTGTTGAAGTGAGTTATTGAGTGAAGAACTTGAACTAGGGTTTGAAAAGATCATGAGTATCATTGTTATGTGAGATTTATTGTTGAGCATTGTTGGAAATATTTTGAGTTGGTGTTTATATGCTTGGACTAGGGTTTGTGAGAAAGGGTTATTTCATTGAGTGATTGGTTGAGTAGAGTTGGTTGAGCCTAGTCAAGTGGATGTGTGAAGTGATTGTTCAAGTTCCATAAAACAAACTATTCTATATTCTGAATTGAGTTGAGAAAGTGATTGAGCATTGAGTTGAATTTGAAGCATATTGAGTCTCTAACAATTCTCCTTATGTTTCTAAGAGAGTGATTGAAAGTAATTGAGCATTGTGATTAGTATAGAACATATTGAGTCTCTAACAATTCTCTTTATGTTTCTATGAGATTGGACAAGTTTTGTGTGGACTTGTTGAGCAGATTTGAGGTAAGTCTTTGAGGAGACTTGTGGACTGATTTTGTGTGAGATTTTGTGAAAGCTTACAATACAGATTTGGATAAGTTCTTGAGAGGACTTATTGAGCAGATTTGAACAAGTTCTAGAGAGGACTTGTAGAGAATTGAGCAAGTTCTAGAGAGGACTTGTAGAGCAGATTTGAGCAAGTTCTAGAGAGGACTTGTAGAGCATATTTGAGCAAGTTCTAGAGAGGACTTGTGGATAGATTAGTGTGAGATTTTGTGGAAGCTTACAAGGTAGATTTGAGATAAGTCTTTGAGAAGACTTGAGAGCAGAGTTGATTGATTTGTTCAAACCTTGAGTTAAGGTTTAGGGTAGATCCAACAGAGTTGAGTCAAGCCTTGAGTTAAGGCTTGAGGACAGAGATCAAGGACAGATTTGTGCTAGACCGAAGGACTATGTTTAGTGCAGATTTGAGAGCAGATTTTGGTGCAGATTTGAGGATAAGTTTGTGCCAGACTAGAGATAGAGATTGAGCAGATTTGTGCTAGATCGAAGGACTATGTTTAGTGTAGATTTGAGATAGAGCTTTGGAGGTGATAGAGTAGAGAGGACAGTAGTCTCTAGTGGATAGAGATCCATTAGCCAGGGTAGTGAGGATAGGTCTTCTGAGTGGGGACAAGAGTCTTCAGTGGAGAGAGATCCACAAGCCAGTGTAGTGGAGGCAGTAGTCTTCTAGAGGATCACCAACCAGAGCAGAGGAGAAGGAGTTCTCCTATGGATAGAGATCCATGAACTTGATTTAGGGGATTGGTGTCTCCTTTGGATAGAGGTCCATAAACATTGTAATAGGGAAAGGATTCCCAAGAGATTGATTGAGAAAATTTTAGTGAAATATTTTCTCCGTGGAGTAGCCCACATTGGGTGAACCACGTAAATTGTGGTGTCTCTATTGTGTGTGGTGATTTGTGCATTGCTTTGATTACTGCTATTGATATTGCTATCTATACATTGCATAATATTGATTGGGAAAGAAAAAGTAAAAAGTGGTCTTATACTGTTCACCCCCTCTCTCAGTATAAGCTTGTGTTCTTCAAGATCCTTCAGACTAAAGGCCATGTTATCATATGGACCTCCTAGAAAAGGGATTTATTTTTCCTATGTTCTGTGCATATACATTTCTTTGTACACACACTGAGCAAAGGAGGAGGGCTTCTTATTCTCTTGGATTGTCCATATGATTGTGTTGCCCTTAGTCTAAAATATTTTGTTTGTTTTACAAAATTTCAAATAGTTCAATACATAAAATATGCTCCAACTACCAGCTCTATGCCTCACTTATTAGTAAATCTTTACATATGCATTAGATAATAAACTTGTGTCCCATGAGTTCTATCTTATGCATTCAAAAGTTTAAGGAGCAAACATTCTTAAACAAACTTATTTTACACAAATCAAAACTTTACCTCTTAAGTAAACTTGTCTATCATATCCTCACAAGTTGCATACTTACAATTACATTATAAATACGCCAATTTAGGATATATGTGTAGACACCCAAAAGTCACACATGATCACCCGTAGACACTTGTAGGCTTGCATAGACACTTGTAGGCCATCATAGGCCATCGTAGGCAATCGTAGTCATCCGTAGGTGCAAAACCTACAAAACTACACAAAACACACCCAAAACACCTCCTATTCACGAAAGGGCCACCTACAAGCCCCTTTAGGCCACCTAAGCCCTTTTCTACACCTAATTAGGGCCCCCATGGGACCATTCCCTCCAAAAACCCTAATTATGCTAATTACAATTCTAATTTGAAAGTCACTTTTCACTTAAGTGCACTTTATCACCTAAATAGGTTTAATTAGGGTTAAAATCCAAATTAGCCCTAATTCTACCCTCACACATGTGTGCACCCACTTAGTTAGGATATTTACCAAGATACCTAACCTAACCTCCATCTAACCTAGGGATTAGCTAATCAAGGTTAACCCTAATCCTAGCTCACACATGTGTGCACCTAGGATATTTCCTTCAGGGCACATGAAGGAATGACTAAGCACTCCACTTCATAACCCTAACTTCACCATGGTAGGACTTGACCCTAGAGTCTAGGATACCTAACTCCCCCTAACCTTGGCCCACTCTATAAATAGAGGGTCATTTCCTTCATTATTCTCTCTCTCACTCTTTTGGCTAACATACCAAAACTCTGCTGAAATTGCCTTAGAATACCTTCTACTATTTTTACATCCGAAAAACATCAACAAACAACACCTGGATCATATCCGGATAGAAAGTTGCAGCAACCGGCTAACAACAACAAGGTTCACACCCCATCATGTGAACCCAAGCTCAAGTTTGCACCCCACCATGCGAACTAGACCTACAACAACTCTACAACTCCAAATTAGGTAGGTATACTTTGCTTATGGTTTTTACAACATTCTCTCTAGTTTTTATCAAGTTTTATCATATTTTCATGTCATTTTGTTTGTATAAACATGGGGTCTGATCCATGATAGGTCCCCAAATGCATTAACACAATTTTGTAGGTTTATACAGGTCCATACAACACTCCCAAGCATCCAACCGATGGCACACATACAAAGAAGCCCACCTGCATTGAGGGCATCAAAAAGCATCAACAAGTTCATCTATATTTACATTGAAAGAGAAAGGAAAATCTATCTCAAGAGAGACTATGTTGTAACATTCTTTTGAAATCAATAATAAAGGACACTTTGCATGTTTCCATTAGTTTTGGAATTGATGTTCTACTTTTCGTATGTTACATTCTAGCACGCCCAGTGGGACCCCCACAAAATTATTTTAGAGTAGCCTTCTTGCTAACTAACTCAATATACGACTTCATTTTGATGTTTTAGGTACTGTAAACATAGGATAGAGCCTATCAGAGCCTTGAAACACACCTCAAGCTTTTAGATCAAAATTTTTAGGCTTCTAAACCCAGTTCACACACCGCTATGTGAACCACCAGATAGGTTCACACCCCGCCATGCGAACCCTACCAAACAACTCCAGAAAAACCTAAAATTGTAGGGGTCTACAAAATAGAGGAAGCCCATCTGACACCACAAGAGTCAGGTATTCTTCTCAGAACCACAATTTTTCATCACTCTTTTGCAAAGAAATTTCTCTTTCAAAAGCATCAAGTCATTTTGCAAATTTCCTTCCCAAAGCACATCAGTTAGGGTTTTCATTCCTTTCAAAATCATTTAGGTTAGATCTTTTCAAATCTCTTTCATGTCTTTAGATTAAAATTTCACTCTCTTTCCAAGTTATTAGAGTACATTTTCATTTCTTTCCAAATTTCAAATCACTTTCAAATTTTCTTTTAAAGCACTAGATAGGATTTTTAAATCTCTTTCAAACTTGCATTTAGATCAGATTTTTCAATTTCTTTTCAAATCATTTAGAATAGGATTTCAAATCTCTTTCCAAATCGCATTTAGATCAGATTTTTCAATCTCTTTTCAAAATCATTTAGATTAGGATTTTAAATCTCTTTCATGTCACTTAGATCAGATTTTTCAATTTCTTTTCAAATCATTTAGAATAGGATTTCAAATCTCTTTCCAAATCACATTTAGATCATATTTTTCAATCTCTTTTCAAAATCATTTAGAATAGACTTTTACATCTCTTTCAAAATCACATTTAGATTAGGGTTTCAAATTTCTTTGCGTCACTTAGATTAGAAATTTCCTATTTCTTTCACAAATCCTCTGAGTAACTCATATTTTCTTTTCATGCCATTAGATTAGGGTTTCAAATTTCTTTACATCATTTAGATTAGAAATTTCCCATTTCTTTCACAAATCCTTCGGGTAACTTGCATTTTCTTTTTATGTCATTAAATTAGGATTTCAATTCCTTTTTGATGCACATAGATAAATTTCAAATTCCTTTTTCATGCACCTCATATTTGTTTGCTTTCATGCTTCATAGAGTAGATTTATTTTTTCAAAAAGGCATCTAGGTTTAGTTTCATTTCAAAAAGCATATAGATTTAGTTTCATTTCAAAAAGGCATCTAGGTTTAGTTTCCCTTTTGAAAAGGTATTTAGCTAGTTGTTTTTGCTTTCACATCATTGGTAGCAAACACACTACCACACACTCACATTTCATACACAATGGTAAGATTGGACTTCATCACCAATCCCCACTCGAGATTGGTGATGTTGGAATTCATCTCCTTCCACCAGCTCACCCCCTAGACACCATAGTAGCCCCTAGGAGTGGTTTTTCGGACTTCATCACTGAAAGATCCCCTACTCTTGAGACTAGTTTTCTAGATTTCATCATCGAAAGGGACCTTTGGAGTGGGATAGGATTAGATACATTTGTTCATAAGGCTCATATAATTCATGAATAGGTAACTATCATTCTTGACTAAGCTCACCCGAGAGTGAAGCGACCACTCAACTAGGCCAGTAGTAGGTCTTAGACAGTGCCACCTCTTCTCGTGAGAGGATTTTGGACTCATTAGCGCATTTTGAGTTCCTCCCCATTTGGATATCATTTTACTGCACCTTTCCATTTAGGTCACCATTCACCTGTTGAGACATTGTTCTATTCTATGCACCCTTGGGTGTTGTAGGAGGTTCCATGTCGATGACACTCCTATTATTTCTAGAGTTTCACCCCACTTCCCATGGTATTTTCTAGAGCATATATCATCATCAAAACACACAAAACAAACAAACATTTATTTTTCTTTGTTTAGCACTGATTCTAGTTGTGCCTTGTATTGCATGCTCACAAAACTAGTTTCAACACATTCACTTGTTAGTAGCCCACCTATTGGCTATCTACAACTTGTCACTTTCAGTTTTCTATCAAATTCACTATTTGGGCCCAGTTCGCATAGCACTATGCGAACCAGATTTTTGTAGTATAGGTTCGCATAATGACATGCAAACTCCATTCTAGTACACAAAAACACACCAAATTTCATAGATTTATCTAAAATCTTGCACAGAGCACACCCACAGGTTCAGATTTGTATTTTTGGATAGTTTTGAGCACTAAATCATAGTACACAACACCATACCTATTGTTACTCATAGTCGAGCATGTGAGCAAGTGCATCTTGAGGAGGAGGCTTCTCGCACCACCTCTAGTCAGTCTATTCCTCCCCCTCCCTTCACAAGGGAAGCATCCACATTCACACCTGATCTACTTACTAGTTCTGCACCATCTCGCATACACACCATATCCCATGGTGAGACCTCTATCTCTAGTAATATGCTCACCACATCTTCTAGTGAAGATCATCCTCTTCTTCCTCACTCACCCCCACCTAATCCACCTTCCACCTTTTGTGACCATGTCATCTATACCGCTCTGGGAGACCCATCTCCCTTATTCACTATTGATGAGGAAACTCCACCCACCTCACCTACTTTTGCTCATCCTTTCCTCTAGGATCCATCTCATTCCCTTCTTGAGGATGACCCTTCTTTACTTAATCATCCTCACCCCAAGGCTACATCATCTACCCCAACCATAGGGATGATTTCAGATCCCTCATCCTCCACCCTGAGCACTCAGGTGCCTTTATCACAATCACCCTCACAACAATCATTATTACAACAACAACATGCTCCACCCACATCATCACACCAATACGCTTCTCAAGCGCCACAACAACCACCTTCCCAATAGTCATATTTTCCATATTTCAATACCACATCACAAACACCATCTCAATCACAACAATCCATTCCTCAACAACATCAACAAATCCCATCTTCACAAATCTTTGTGGACACATTCACCATACCCTCTTCTCAGGCTTCTACCTTTGATACCTACACTCCTTCCTCATCACTTCCTCCACCTACTTTCCCTCTTCTAGGATGTATGGTATGCCATCTTCCACTCCACTTCCACCTTCATCTACTTCCACCTTTCACCTTCCTCCACCTCATCCATTTTAGGCTCCCCCTTCCATCCCCCTCTCTTCTTACAATCCACTCTACCCATCTTATCTTGCCAATCCCCCATGCTATTCTGCCCAACCTGAGTTCTCCATTCATCGCTCATCTAGTCCAACACAGTTACCATCCTTTGGCACATCATCTCGCCAACCACCTTCATCCTCTATCCAAACACCACTTCCTCCACCACACTCTGTCACACCTACATTCTTCATGATACCTCCTTCTTGGTCATCCTCTCCAACCGTGCAACCTTCACAATAGATTCCTATACAATAGGTACAGACTCCACAACCACAATATTACCATTCACAGTAGATGTCTACCCCACAATAGATTCTCCCATCAACCCTCACATCTTACGCTATTCAACAACCAAATCCATAGGAACAACTTTAGTATATTCCTATTTCACAATGGGAGGAACAACAACTCTAGTACCCTCCCCATTCTTAGTCTTCTACTACCTCGATGTAGTTCATTCCACCTCCATCACCCAAACTCCAACTCTTGCGAGAACAAGTTAAGATGTTGGATCTTTGCACAACTAGTTATGGGCCCCAGAAACCCACATATAATGAGTTGTGCAATGAACCCGTTCATCCATCAATTCCCATTCCTCCTTACCCATACCATTTTGAGATTCCAAAATTTGACAAATACAAAGGTAAAGAGGACCCTCATGAACACGTCAGTAACTATCACTTTGCATGTTATCAGCTCCATAGCAATGATCCCCTCATGTTGTGTACCTTTGCTCTCTCACTTGGGGGACAAGCTCTTGATTGGTACAACATGCTCCCATGCCATAGCCTATTCACATTCAAACAATTGACTAATTCATTTCTAGAACACTTCTCCATTAACATAAAAAAGAAAATAAACTTTTCTGATGTCTATGCCTTATGATAGGCTGATGATGAACCTATCATGAACTTCATCTCTCGATGGAGATCGGTCATCCATGACCTAGCTCATAGCCTCCCATCCTTTGAGCTCATCACATTATTTACCAAAAGCTATCATAAACATATCTCTACACCTCTGCAACTTCATCAAAGTCGCACATTTGATGAAGCCATTGCCCAAGCAAAGGTCATTGAGGACATCAAAATCCAATCCGATAAAATCAAGCTATGACAAAAGCCATCCTACAATTCCAATTTTTGCTTCAATTAAAATGCATTGAATCAACCCTTCTCTAAACCACCACAAACCAATCAAGTGGCAGTAGCTTCTCTAGCCTCATTGTCCATCTCATGACCTCCTCCCCCACAACAACAAATATTTTAGACTAATGTACCCCCTCCATCTAACCCACAACAACCTCACAGTCTTCACCCTCAACCTCCTAGGCAAAATTTGACTCCACTGTTTGAGCCCTTGCCAGCTCTATTCTAGAGGTTGTATGACATTGGTCATATTACCTTACCTAACATTAGATCCATCAACCCAAATCAACCCAAACCTCATGGGTATAATGAATAAGCCTTATGTGCATACCATCGACAACGAGGCCATGATGTAGAGACTTATCACTCATTTCATGGCCTAGTACAAGATCTCATCGAGTGAGGTACCATTCAAGTTTTGAACCCCCTCGCACCACAAAACCAAAACCTAGGTATCTATCAGAACCCACTACCATAACACATGGGGGACAAATCCCCAAGGAGCCCAATCTAATTCATAAGCCCAATCTAGGCAAGTTAATAGTGTCCACCATGATCCTCCCTCACGTGGAGTGGTTGGCATGATTAACCTCACCACTCGTACCTAACATTATCCACCACACTAGGATGCACCCATCGCTTCACCCCCTACACCATTCACTTCTCCTCACTCACCTGCTACATCGATTGTTTCACCACCCCTACCACACAATATCATCACTATTCATGGTAGCCTAACTCATCAATTGCACAATACCCTAGCTAGAATATCCATTTTTTATTTGTTATAGCAATCTCAACCTCATCATGAGGTGTTGAATGACATTCTTTACTCAATCAACCTTGAAACCCATGACACAAATGCATTTGTGAATTTTTTTGGGAACATCCCTTGTTGCATGCAACCCTCTATCAGCTTCCATGACCATGAGATTACCAAACTTGTGGGTGAGGGAGTTGATCCTCCCCTCCATATTCAAGAAACTATCAATGACATCACCTACAAGTGTGTCCTCATTGATACCGGTTCTTCCATCAATATCATCTCTACTATTGCCCTTCATCATTTACACATTCCACCTACTCACTTCACTACACCATCACTCGACCTTCACACTTTTGATGGTTCCATGCACCCCACAGTAGGTTCCATTATCCTCCCTATCCACGTAGGCATAAGGACCATATCCATATTATTCCATGTCATTCAAGGTAAAATGTAATACAATATTTTGCTTGGACATCCATGGATCCATGACATGCAATGCGTTCCATCAACCTTACATCATTACCTCAAATATGTGTATGATGGACTCGTCCATTGTGTTCCCATTGATGGTGACCTATTCAAATTTTACAACATCATAGACCTCCCACTAGGACCTTCATCATCCTCTACACAGATCCCTCCTCTTCCTTCACATCATCAAGTAGAGACTGCTACATCCTCTCCCTCACCTACCTCATCCTCACATCACTCACCTGGGACACACACACACATTCCCCTACATCTACTTCTAACATACCTCCATCCTCTTCCATGGATCCCCATATTGCATCCATACCTTTTTCACCACCTTCCTCGTGGCCTCCTCCTCCTTCTCAACCATCTTCTTCCATGGATCCACCTCCCATGTTTGTGCCTTTTTTGCCACCATCTTTGTGGCCTCCTGCTTCATCTCATCCATCCTCATCTGGAGATCCTCCTCTCCTCCCTACTCCCAAACACCCCCACTTCCCTTCCATCCTTGACCTCGATCTTTCACCTCTTCTCACAGCTCGACACCTATGCCTGCTCGCCCCACCTCATAGTTTCCACATGCGGGTCATCCCATCCCTTCCACTGCAGTTGAATATCACAATTGGGAATAATGTGCCTCTCACCTAGATGCCCAATTATTCCATTCCTCTACTACTACTATTCGTGATTCCCAACTTTCATCCTCTTCTTTTGACTCAGACTCACCACCTCGTTCACCACCTCATACATCACCCCAAGTTTCCATTTTCATGACCAACTCTGGTCTAGGTGAATATAATGTTCATGACGCTCACGTGCATCCTCCTACGATCCAATCTACCCATGATTTTGGTCACCCTTCAGCCTTAGTGCTAACCATTGGTACTGTCATACCACTTGGTCCACCGAACAATCATACCAACTTTATCTATGCAGGTCTAGACTCATCGCTCCTAGCAGTTGTGCCCCCACCACCGCAATCTAGTTTTTGTGGTACCTTAGACCACATGTCCAACCCACACTTCACCTTACACTACCTTTGATGTTTCCATTGGCGTGGATTTGGGCTAGGACATTATGAACAAGGCTTACGAATGCCTATCAACCCTCACATTCAATTACCCATAGATAAATCTAGGCTAGGCTATCACCCTACAACCATCCATACGCTCGAAGATGAGCTTCAAGATCTCTCCCTACATCCTCCAATGATTCCTACACACTCATTAGAAGAGGAGTCCAACACTGACATCCTCGATGAGTGTCCATCCCCCATTCAACCATCAATATTCCATGCACCTTCTTCCAAGAAATACCACTTTCTAACACTACCACCGCCTACTACATTGATGAGTTGGTTGATAGATTTGCTACCCTTTCCCTCACCTCTCCTCACTTAGAGCACACTCCTTCACCTTCCCCTCCATTACCTATACATTTATTCATACCATTGCCTCATCGACGATAGTTCTATCACTCTCCGACTCAACCTCGTTCTCCACCCATGATTCTACGTCCTCCATTGAATCTACCACATCATTCACATACTCCTGAGTCTTCATCCTTAGACTCATCATCTCTCACTATCTCCATCACCTCCATTAACATGGTCGACATTGATTTATTCTCCCCACTTCGATACACATCTCCTCCAGATCACAACAATGCACCCAATCCAAACTTCATCGACTTCACCCATATTTCCCCTACACCTTCATCGTAGGACTTCTTGCTATCACAATCCATACTACGCACTACAAATACTCCTTCGTCATCCACTCCACCTCACATTTCATGGGTCAATCATACGGATGTATACATGGATGATAAATTCAATTTACTTGAGGCTATCGATGACCTCCATCTCATTCCCATCCCTACTCAACTTCAAGATGGTTCCCACATGCTTGTGGAGGATACTATCGACATTGACATTGGTGATGACCCCACCAACCCCCACATCGTTAAACTCATCACTAACCTCTCCTTAGAGGAACACACCTCATTTACCTCTTTCCTCAAAGAGTACATCAATATTTTTGCTTGGTCCTACATGGACATGCCTAGGCTCGACCCATCCTTAGTCGTCCACAACCTCACACTTGATGGGGACGCCAAGCCCATCAAGCAAAAATTGTGATGCATGCATCCCATAGTCACTTTAATGGTAAAATTTGAGCTCCAAAAGCTCCTCGATGTGGGGTTCATACAACCAATTGATTACCCAAAATGGGTATCCAACATGGTCCCGATACCAAAACCCTTCGAAGAAGTTCACGTATGCACTGATTTCAAGGATTTGAACAAAGCTTATCCCAAGGACAACTTCCCCCTCCCCAACATTGACTCACTAGTCGATTCCATCATAGGCCATGAAATGATATCCCTCATGGATGGATTTTTCGGTTACAATCAGATCAAGATCAATCCTATCAATCAACACAAGACATCTTTCACAACCCCTTGAGGGACCTTCTATTACAAGGTCATGCCCTTTGGCCTTAAGAATGTTGGGGCAACTTATCAGCATGCCATGACTTACATATTCCATGACTACATGCACAAGATTATGGAAGACTACATTGATGACCTCATAGCCAAATCGAAATAACGCTCATAGCATCTTGCAGATCTTCGTAAGATCTTTGATTGCCTTCTCGAACATAACATGTGACTAAACCCAAAGAAGTGTGTCTTTGGTGTCACTTTCTATAAGATATTGGGGTTCATTATATCTCAATGAGGCATTGAAGTCGACTCCAACAAAGTCAAAGCCATCATAAAGATGCCTCCTCCCATAAATATCAAGCAACTACATAGTCTACAGGGCAAAATCCAAGCCATTCATCACTTTATTGCCTGGAACATGATTGTTGTGAGTATGTTAAATGATGCATCAAGTGTTAGCAACATGCCAACCTCACTCACTTACCTTCGCAAGCATTACAACCCATCCAATCCATGTGGTCCTTCTCACAATGGGATCTCGATCTTATTGGAAAAATATCTCCTACTTCATATAGCAACCATAAATTTATCATCATTGCTACTAAGTATTTCACAATGTGGGTCAAATCTATCCCACTTGTTTAGACCATGGGAGCTAAAATCACGATATTCATCACTGACCATATGATCTGTCGCTTTGGAATTCCCTCACAAATCATCTCCAACAATGGTACACCATTCAAAAAAAAATTGTCCACACCCTATGTGCTAATTTTAACATTCACTATAGCTTCTCTACCCCCTACTACCCTTAGGGTAACGACTAGGCAAAAAATACTAACAAAAACATATGTGCTATCCTTTAAAAAATTGTCATAGAATCTCATCGTGATTGGTATAATTAAATGCCATTGGATTTGTGCTACCGAATGAGTACTTGCATTGGGATAACAACCTTTTCTTTAGTCTATGGAACTGAAGCCATTATACCCCTAGAACTTGAAATACCTTCTTTACGCATCTCCATGCAAGATTTCATTGATGATGACACTACTCACCAATCCAGGCTCGACCAACTAACACTCTTAGAATAGAGTCACATCCATGCTATAGAGCACACACCTATTTATCAAGACCGTCTTCATCATGCCTACAATAGTAAGGTACACCAACATGAATTCTAGATCGATTACTTGGTTCTCAAAGAGAACCAATAGATCACTAGTCAATCCCACCAACAATGAGACAAATTCACCCCCAATTGGTTGGATCCTTATATTGTCACACATAAATTTGGTTCTAGGGCCTATCGAATGGCCAACCTCAAAGGCCTCGTAGAGCTTGAACCCATTAACATTATCCATCTACACATATTCAATGCCTAGTGGGCTTAGGTACGTATCACTAATCATTGCAAATACTATCATCATCATGATTGTACATATCACCCCCACTAACACATGCATGATCCACACTACACCAAACACACACTTTGCACTTTCTATTACACAATAGAAACATCTTTTATTTATATGTCATTTTTATGTTATTTGTATATCTTGTCTTGCAGGTTCATTATCACTAGTTGTGCCACCTTTGCTAGGACATCTTGAATCAGATATACACCATAGGCCTATCCTCAGTCCATCATGCAGGAATTTTTGATGCTTCCTCTAACACAAATCACCTTGATCGATAATGCAGAACCTCCTAGACCTATTCATATTCGCCAATTATCCTTCTCATCACACTTAGACCATGATGCATCACCCCAACCTCATTCACTTGACCGTAGAGATTCCTACTTTTCTCCTCATTCTAGTGATAGTTAGATTTCCCTATCCTCCTTTGTAAATATGAGGGAACGCTCCCACTCCCCATACCCTCATGCAAGGGGACCATCCCCTCCCACTTTAGTCTATGAAAGAGATCCCTACCTACCGGCCTCTTCAACTCCATGACCTTCACTTGGCTAAATTTTGCCTAATAAGGGGAATTCACCTACTTTCTCACAGTCCTCAGGGTTACCTCCATCCCTACCAAATGGGATGTCACCTTATGACCACTCCCTTTACTAGCATATTTCCTAGGCCATCCCTTCATGCATGCACCCATATCAACCATGTTGCTCCTTACAGCCATCATAGGCCCCACCTATTCTTTGGATACCTCCATCCCCCTTCTATGGTATTCATCTTCAGCCTCCACCACCACCACCTCACCAATATCAATCTCCTCCTCCTTCTCCTCATCCATTTCTATATTTGTACTCGTATCCCAACCCCACCATTCCACTGAGCTCTTGTTCTCCTCATACCTTACTTTCATCTCTCCCTCCTATCGATATCTAGAACATCCTCTCCTACCTTGACAACCTCAAATTATATTTGAGATATTATTGATGTCATTCATCCATGCATCATTCTGGTATAGCCCATACCCCCTCATTATCTCTCACACTCATCCCTCATCTTCGTACACAAAATCCTCCAAGAACCATGGTCCACAGTCCACCCACCCACAATGATCCCACCTTCCTTGTGCTCATCATCACCCGAGCCTTACATCTACCCCATGCCTATCCTTTTGGAGCCTCTCTCCCACACTTTCCACCAACTACTGCATGTAGGGCTCCTTGTTTTACCTAAAATCCATCCCATTGACCCACTTCACCCCAAATCGAGGGGCTACAATGAGAACCAATTCTGCATCTACCATCACCAACCAGGGCATGATATCAATAAATGCTACATATTTTAACACCTCATCAATGACATGGTGGATAAAAAACCTCCTCCATGATTTGAGCATATCACCTCCTCTACTAGATTTCCAAGCACTTCACCTCCTCTCATACCTCACCCCACACCATCGTGTACGTCATTCACATCCATACCTCACTATTTTTAGCAACTATCCAACTACACCAACTATCAAAATCCTAGTCGTATCATCACTCCACCTAGTCATCCATGATTTGAGCATCACCACTTCCCACATACTTAGTTTAGTACACTATTCCTTTTGCCCCCCTCCTCTCTTCTTCTTTATTCTTATTATTTTACATTATTGTATGGTCACACTTTGAGTGGCTACATACCTATGCTATATTTTCCTTCTCTTCCTCTCATCCTTATCATTATTTTGCATTGTTGTATGGTCACGCTTCAAGTGGATACATACCTATGCTAGATTTTCCTTCTTTTCCTCTCCCCCTTCTCGTCATATTGCATCGATGTATGGTCATGCTTCGAGCAGCTACATACCTATACTAAGAATTTTCTTCTTCCCTCTTCTTATTATTCTACACTGTTGTATGGTCACACTTCAAGCGACTACATACCTGTGTTGAATTTCCCCTCTTCTTCTTCTCTTCCTCTATCCCTCTCCATCTCCTTTCTTCCATTTTACTTTCTCCATCATATTTTTCTTTTGCCTATCACTCCTCCTAAATATCAACTATCATACACCTTCGTCTTCTTACATTCATCCCTTCTACTTTTTGCACCTCCCCACAGGATGGGGAAACCGCATCTAATGTTCATTCTTCTCATCATATTTTCATATATCCATTTATTTCTAGATGTTTCCCAATATCATCTCATTGAGTTTCACACATTCTTCTTGTACATATTTTCATGCATGCTATATCCTTTATTCTGCTTCCATTGCATATACACATCACTCTCCTTTTGCATACATATCCATGCTTGTACATTATCCTTATAGAAATGTGCTCATGAGGGATTAACACACACACTTGTTAGCATCACCACTTGGATGCCCACTCCTCTTTTCAAGATTACATATTGTGTAGCATTTTGCATGATTTTGACTAATCACCAATTGAGCCAATCAAACATCACCTCTAGTTGACGAGTTCTTATGCTCCCCACAACTTTCCTTGGTTGGTTCGATTTCTTTTAGGGACCATTCACACATGTCATAATTTAAGAAAATTTTGAGACTAGGAATGACAACACCTTTCATAGACATTACCATCTAGAAAATGATTTCCCCTACTCATCCTATCATTTTCATGATCAAAATACGACCTAGGGATAAACAAAGGGACAAGCATAAAAAAAAATAGAAAATGGGCAGAAAACAAAAGCCAACACCCACAAAAAGAAGAAGAAGAAAAGAGCACCACAAAAATATTGAATCAAAAGAAAGTGGGGCAAAAAAAAAAAGGAAAAGCCTCCAAGAGCACTACCATTATGCTTGATCTCCTTTGGTTCTTCAGTTTAACATAACATCATGGGATGATTTCCATCGCCAGCTATAGGCTCTAAGCACCTGCCATCTAGTGGAATAGTCTTACAAGTGGTGACACATCTATCACATTAGAGATTATTTTTGTACAGATCACTACATGCTTATGGATGGGTTAGCTATTTTGGCTAGGTTAGAAATGGGTTAGTCCTACCTCCCTCAAAATGGATAAATGAACATCACTCATCGCACACACTGGTCCATGATAGACTTTGATCCAATCAGGTTGGTTATGGGTTGTGGTTGAACCTTGCTCAATTTCTCATGAGGCTTGATTAGTACAACTACGATAGTCAACTTTACCGCATAATTCCTATGCCATCCTACATCCCTGAGATAATGGAATGGATAACATTGCTACTAGTTCTACCATGATACTGTTGAGCAAGGTGCAGCGACAGTATTGTCATTATTGTCAACACACTCAGATGGACAGGTTGATGCAGTGGAAAGTTGTTCGGAGGTTGTTCGGAGTATGTACAGTGATGTTCAATGCTTATGAGGATGTTTTTGATGTTCGGGTGAAGTTGTTACAAGTTGTTCGTGCAAATTTGCAAAAGTTGAAAAAATCGTCAAGAAGTTGTCAAAAAATTGCAAAAGTCATCACGGGCGCAGTTGGACAGGATGGATCAGTTTGGAACATGCCAGCATGTCAGGAAATAGTCCAGAATAGCGTTGGAGGTGTCAGCACAGTGTTTGGATTGATCGGTGACGTTTTCGGTATCTTGGCGGATGATTTGGCAAGTGGTTGTACAGGCCAAAAAAGGGCAGTTTTGTCAGAAGCACTGCGAGCAAACCGAGAAGAATTTGATAGCAAAATTCGAACTGGAGGTGGTCATTATCTTCAAGAACATGTGTTCCAAATTTCCACCAAAATGGAGAAACGAGGCGAATGTTACAAGCGTTGCAAGACTGTCACAAAAATGCTCTTTTTGGAAAAAGTGTGTCAACAGTAGTTTTCGTGGAGGTGGTACAGGTGAACCGTAAGGAGTTATGTAGTGATATTTGGACTGGATGTAGTCAGCATTGCAGATATTCTACGTTTCAAATTTCAGAGAAAACAGAGTTACGAGGTGAGAGTTATGATTGTTGCAAAAATGGTATAGGTCACTTTTATGTCAATTTGTTCCACTTGTGCAAAATCCTTCAGTTGGCCGTTTTGACCTTGCAGAGTCGCCAGAGTTTTGGTTTCAGTGTTGTTACACCTTCAAGGCATCAAATAGAGCATCTTTCATTTTTGGTTTGAGGTGTCACGTGGCTCCGAAGTAAGAGAACGAGTAAGGTGTCAATTCTTTGCATGTGACGTGTTTGACGAAATGCCTTCTCAAAATAAAAAAAGGAAGTTATATTGTTTTAAGAAGCTTCATTAAAGAAAATATTTTTAAAATTGAAAAGGGAAAAAGAATGCAAGTGTGTGCTTTTTAAGTGACAAGGGATTTTATTGAAAAGTGGGGACTTTATTTTGTGAAGAGAGAAGTGTGTGTGGAGAAAAATAAAGAGTGAAAATCCGTGATTTTTGGAGAGTGGTGAAAAATGTCACTTCAGTATTTTGGGCATAACTTTCTCATATGATATCCATTTTGGCTGAAATTTTGAGAGGAGTTCACAGACAAAGTGTTGCACAATACCCAGAAAGCGTTTAGCAATTGGCAGAACGAGCTAAGAGAAAAATCATTTTTTTTGTGAGAAGAGAAGATTCAAATTCTGAGTAATGCAGAGAGAGGGATGTTATACTGGGTGAAATAGAAAGTTTTAGATTTTGAGCTTACAGACCATAGAGGGTTCTGGTTTTAGTGAAGACATTCATATATGTCATTTTATTATCAATATCAAAATCAAGTGGGTGCTTGGTAGAGGGGTTGGTGCTCCTTTCTGTTGGTGCAGATAAATCAGGGGTTGGTGCTCCTTCCAGTGGGTGCTAGTAAATTGATTGTAAAGTTGGTGCTTTGCAAAGGCTAGATTTGGATGGGAGTCCAAACAGTCATTTTTGAGGATGTAGCCAAATCGGTGAACCTCGATACATCTTGTGTTGTGTGATGTTCTCTTGTTATACTTGCTTTATTTGGTTTTATGTTTTCATTGTTTTGGCTTTGAGTGTTGAAGATTTAAGTTTTAAAGAGCTACACTGATTCACCCCCCTCTCAGTGTCATTGTGAGACTAACAATTGGTATTAGAGTGAGGTTCCTGAATAGGCTTAACCGGCTAGGGTGATCTTGGAAGTGACACAATGGCAGGTGGTGAAGGCTTCTCATCAAACAAAGCACCATTGTTTGATGGAACTAATTACGCATTTTGGAGACTCAGGATGTAGACATATCTTTGTGCTTTGGGATACGACATTTGGGATTCAGTAGATAGTGGATACACAATACCCACCACTTCTCCAACCGATGCTGCTGGTAAGAAACTATTTGAGAATGACTCAAAAGCAAAGAATGCTATCATGTGTGGATTAGTGGACAATGAACTAGTAAAGATTATGGGTTGTAAAATGGCAAAGGAAATATGGGACAAACTGAAGAGCATTCATGAAGGAGACGTTAAGATCAAGGAGGCCAAGTTACAAACACATCGAGCTCAGTTCGAAGTATTAAAGATGAATGACGATGAGAATATAGAGGCATATATGTTGAGAGTTAATGAAGTCATTAATGCGATTAGAGGACTCGACGAGGAAATCAAAGATTCTATCATCATGAAAAAGGTATTAAGATCCCTTCCCCAAAGATTTGATTCTAAAGTTTCAGCTATAGAAGAAGCTAAAGATCTAAATTCTTTTAGTATGGATGAGATGCATGGTTCTTTGACTGCATATGAGATGAGAATAGGAAAATCTAAACCCACAGACAGAGAAGCTGCTTTTAAAGCCCATAAAAATATGAAAGCAAAACAAGAATCCGAGGAAGAAGAGACATCAGATGAAATGGAAGCAAACTTTGTTCGAAAACTAAAAAGGGGAAAAGGAAAATACAGAGGAAAGTTACCATTTAAATGTTTCAACTGTGGAGGCATTGGGCATTTTGCAGCTAAATGTCCACTTAATGAGAAGAACAGAAGTGATGAAGGATCGCACGAAGAAAGAAGTGACTGGAAGAAAAAAACAAATTTCAGAAAAGGCAACTTCAAGAAGAAAAGTTTCATCTCCAAGAATGTCAGTTCATCAGAAGATAGCTCCAGTGAGGATTCTGAAAAGGAAACAGGTGAAGCTCTTTTCATGGCACTCAAAGAAGAAAAACCAGAAAAAGAACAAGAATGTGATGAAGAAGAAATTGATGCAGAAGTGAATTTGGAAGAGGAACTAATTGCAGCTCTAGATGAATTGAAGATAGAAAGAAAAAAGAATAAGAAAATTTCAAGAAAGCTTGAGGATGCAAATGAAATCATAACAAATTTGAAAGTACAGATAGAAGAATCCAAGAAAATCTTCGAAGATCTCGAAGTGCAAATAACCATGAAAATAGATTATTGCAGCAAGCTAGAAGAAGAGATTGTTGGTTTAAGAATGCAACTAGAAGAGATGAATCAGAAAATTAGTTGTTATCACAAACGTGAAGAAAGTTCTATGAAGCCGGATAAGATCATAAATAACCAAAAGACTACAGGCATCAAATTTGGTTTGGGTTTTGATGAAGGAGAATCGTCAAATGGATCAAAGGCCATAAATGAAGAATCCACAAAGAATGAAGAGAAGAAACAGGTTGATCAAGCAAAAATGAATCATGCAAAGGAAAGCAATAATGCAAGGCACGAAAGGAGAATTGACAATGATGGCTTCACCAATGTCACACATCAAAGAAGAAGAAGATTTATGGCTCCTACGACAACATGGCAAAGACCACCACCCAGGTTCAATCATCTCTTTTCTGGTTACTATTTTAAATGCAATGGTTATGGACATAAGATCTCAGATTGCAAGTATAATGTAGGACCAAGGAATTTTACCAATAGAAATGCTTTTTCACCTTTGATGGATTATGCAGTAGAATGTTATAACTGTCATAATTTTGGGCATATTGCAAGAAATTGTCGAAGTACATTTGCATCAAATCAATTTCAGGGAAGAAAATTTCAGCCAAATGGAATAAGACAAAATAGAAAATTTCTCGAAAAACATGCACAAGCTACTGAAAAAGAAAAGCCAAAACAAGAGCCCAAAATTGTAATCAAACCTGAGTGGAAAGAAAAAGAGTGACCTAAGGAAGAAAAGGAATCCTTGATCATACAGATGACATTTAAAGCGTAGAATAAATCCGCACCATGGATACTTGATAGTGGATGCTCCAGTCATATGACAGGTGACAAACAAAAATTTGAGAAGTTGCAGCAATATGAAGGTGGTTCAGTAAAGTTTGGAAACAATGATGGAGCTAAGATAGTTGGTAGAGGTTCAGTTAAGATTAGTGATAGAAAAATTAGGTCAAAAGAAGTCTTGTTTGTGGTTGGTCTGAAGCATAACTTGTTGAGCGTAAGTCAGATTTGTGATAGAGGTCATGAAGTGATCTTTAAGAAGCAAGGTTGTGAAGTCAGAAAGGCAAACAATGGGAAGTTGATAGCAACTGGATCAAGGACATCTGGAAACCTGTACACTCTCTCAGAGACTTCAGAAGGAGCTTGCTTGATTGGACAGGAAGAAGAGAATTGGTTGTGGCACAAGAGGCTCGGTCATATCAGTTTTGACAATCTAGTAAAAATCAGCTCAAAGAAAGCAGTGAGAGATATTCCCACCATTGGCAAACCATCAAATAGCATTTGTGCTTCATGTCAAAAGGGGAAGCAAACTAGAGTCTCATTTAAAACAAAAGAGTACTACACAAGCAAACCTTTGGAACTAGTACATACTGATTTATGTGGACCCATGAGAACGCAAAGCATAAACGATGACAAATATTTCATGTTGTGTATAGATGACTATTCCAAGATGACATGGGTACTATTTTTGAAGCATAAATCAGAAGCTTTTGAGATGTTCAAGGTTTTCAAAAACCAAGTTGAGAATCAAACAGGAAAAAGGATTAAATGTTTAAGGTCAGACAGAGGAGGAGAGTTCATTTCAGAGGATTTCATAGAGTATTGTGAAAAATATGGCATTAGGAGATAGTTTTCAGTAGCCAGGACACCTCAGCAGAATGGTGTGGTAGAAAGAAAGAACAGGACAGTGCAAGAAATGGCATGGACTATGTTGACTGAGAGCAAAGTAGCAGATAGATTTTGGAAAGAGGCAGTCCATACTATGGTATACATCCAAAATAGGTGCATGTTGAGGACGCATGAAAGCAAAACTCCTTATGAGTTGTGGTTCGGTAAAAAGGCAACAACAAGATACTTTAAAGTTTTTGGCAGCAAGTGTTACATCAAAAGAACTGAAGAAAACCTTGGTAAGTTTGAAGATAGAGTGGATGAAGGTATTTTTCTTGGCTATTCATCAAAAAGCAAAGCTTACAAATGCTACAACAAGAGGCTAAGGAAAATTGTGGATAGTGTCGATGTTAAAGTTGATGAAGGAAGGGAACGAGTAATTAGCTATGAAGAGAACTACCCAATTTATGAAGAGGTCATTGAAGGAGATGAGGAAAAGGAAATGAAAAAGAAACCAAAAATTGACTCAGAGGATTCAAACAGTGATTCAGAAGTGGAAGAAAACAAGAAATTCAAAACAGGCAGCTGGCAGAAAGATCATCCTAGAGAGCAAATAATTGGAGACCCCACAGTTGGTGTTCAGACAAGAAGAAGATTAGTAAGTAACTACTCTTTATTATCCAACATTGAGCCCAAAAATGTTGTTGACGCAAGCAAAGATGAAAGTTGGGTAAAGGCAATAAATGAAGAATTAGATCAGATCGAGAAAAACAAGACTTGGGAGTTAGTACCAAGACCCGCAAATAAAAATGTAATCGATACTAAATGGGTCTTTCGAAACAAATTGAATGAATACGGACAAGTAGTCAGGAACAAAGCAAGATTGGTATGCAAAGGCTATGCACAAGTTGAAGGTATTGACTTTGAGGAAACCTTTGCACCTGTGGCCAGACTAGAGGCAATTAGAATGTTTTTGGCTTTAGCAGTTTACAAGAATTTCAAAGTTTATCAAATGGATGTGAAATCAACATTTTTGAATGGGAAACTTGAAGAAGAGGTTTATATTGAGCAGCCAGATGGTTTCCAGCTTGGTGATGATCCCAACTTGGTTTGCAAGTTGAAGAAAGCATTATATGGCTTAAAACAGGCACCCCGAGCATGGTATGCAAGGCTAGACAATTATCTTACTCAACAAGGGTTCAAGAAAGGTATGGTGGATAGTAATTTGTATGTCAAAATAGAAAATGGTCATCATATTGTTCTTGTTGTATACGTAGATGATATCATATTTGGCAACAACAAAGATGAGTTGTGTAAAGATTTAGCAAATAAGATGCAGAAAGAATTTGAAATGTCAATGATTGGTGAACTTTCGTATTTCCTCGGATTGCAAGTTAATCAAAAGGAGAAGGGCATATTTATTTCTCAAATTAAATATGTGAAAGAGATGCTAAAAAAGTTCACAATGGAGGATTGTAAGCCAGTTAGCACTCCCATGATGAGAGGTTGCAAGTTGAGCAAGGATGACAAATCTCCACATGTTGATCAAACTATGTATAGATCTATGATTGGGAGCTTACTATACTTGACAGCTACCAGACCAGATATTTTGCAGGTAGTATGCATGGTAGCACGATTTCAGGCTAGTCCCAAGGAGACTCATGTGACAACAATGAAGAGGATTCTTCGGTACCTCAAGGGTACTATGGAGTATGGGTTATGGTATCCGAAAGGTAAGGACTTCACCCTTATTGCGTATTCAGATGCATATTGGGTAGGATGTGTAGATGACAGGAAGAGTACTAGTGGAGGTGCATTCTATCTTGGAGACAGGTTGGTCGCGTGGCACAGTAAGAAACAGGAGTCAGTCTCCTTATCCACATCAGAGGCAGAATACATTGCAACGACAATGTGTTGTACGTAGGTGTTATGGATGAAACAAACTCTAAAGGATCTTGGCATTAATTTTAGTGAGCCAATTTTAGTTAAGTGTGATAACACCAATGCCATTAACATCTCAAAGAATCTGGTTATGCATTCTCGCACAAAACATATTGCTATCCGGTATCATTTTTTGAAGGAGAAAGTTGCGAAAGGTGAGGTTAAGTTGGATTTTGTTCCAAAAACAGAGCAAGTAGCGGATATATTCACCAAACCATTGCCCAAGGAAGTCTTTGAGTACCTTTGCAAGAAATTGGGAGTGGTCACACTTCCCAAGAATTGACTAGCTATTGGGGCCACATTCTCAGGGGGAGCATTTGTGTATTTGTTTATATTTTTGCTCATGTTTGTGATTTTTGCTAAGTGTAATAATTTTTACTTGAGAATGTTGTGCATGGACTCAGGGGGAGTTTGCAGCAGCCCTTTGGTCTTGTTGTCAAAGGGGGAGAAGAGTTACAGGAAATTGTGCGTGTGTTGCCAACAATTCCAAAGGGGGAGATTGTTGAGCAAGGTGCAGCGACAATATTGTCATTGTTGTCAACACACTCAGATGGACAGGTTGATGCAGTGGATAGTTGTTCGGAGGTTATTCGGAGTATGTACAATGATATTCAATTCTTATGAGGATGTTTTTGATGTTCGGGTGAAGTTGTTAATAGGTTGTTCGTGCAAACTTGCAAAAGTTAAAAAAATTGTCAAGAAGTTGTAAAAAAATTACAAAAGTCATCACGGACGTAGTTGGATAGGATGGATCAGTTTAGAACATGCCAACATATTAGGAAACAATATAGAATAGTGTTGGAGGTGTCAGTACAGTGTTTGGATTGATCGATAACATTTTCGATATCTTGGCGGATGATTTGGCAAGTGGTTGTACAGGCCAAAAATGGGAAGTTTTGTCAGAAGCACTGCGAGAAAACCGAGAAGAATTTGATAGTGAAATTCAAACTGGAGGTGGTCGTTATCTTCAAGAACATGTGTTCCAAATTTCCACAAAAATGGAGAAACGAGGCGAATGTTACAAGCGTTGCAAGACTGTCACAAAAATGCTCTTTTTGGAAAAAGTGTGTCAGCAACAGTTTTTGTGGAGGTGGTATAGGTGAACCGTAAGGAGTTATGTAGTGATATTCGGACTGGATGTAGTCAGCATTGTAGAGATTCTATGTTTCAAATTTTAGAGAAAATAGAGTTATGAGGTGAGAGTTATGATTGTTGCAAAAACGGTACAGGTCACTTTTATGTCAATTTGTTCCACTTGTGCAAAATCCTTTAGTTGGCCATTTCGACCTTGCAGAGTCGCCAGAGTTTTGGTTTCAGTGTTGTTACACCTTCAAGGCATCAAATAGAGCATCTTTTATTTTTGGTTTGAGGTGTCATGTGGCTCCAAAGTAAGAGAATGAGTAAGGTGTCAATTCTTTGCATGTGACGTGTTTGATGAAATGCCTTCTCAAAATAAAAAAAGGAAGTTATATTGTTTTAAGAAGCTTCATTAAAGAAAATATTTTTAAAAATTGAAAAGGGAAAAATAATGCAAGTGTGTTCTTTTTAAGTGACAAGGGATTTTATTGAAAAGTGGGGACTTTATTTTGTGAAGAGAGAAGTGTGTGTGGAGAAATATAAAGAGTGAAAATCCGTGATTTTTGTAGAGTGGTGAAAAATGTCACTTCAGTATTTTGGGCATAAATTTCTCATATGATATCCATTTTGGCTGAAATTTTTAGAGGATTTCGTAGAAAAAGTGTTGCACAATACCTAGAAAGAGTTTAGAAATTGGTAGAACGAGCTAAGAGAAAAATTAGTTTTTTTTGTGAGAAGAGAAGATTCAAATTTTGAGTAATGCAGAGAGAGGGATGTTATACTGGGTGAAATAGAAAGTTTTATATTTTGAGCTTACAAACCATAGAGGGTTTTGGTTTCAATGAAGACATTCATATATGTCATTTTATTATCAATATAAAAATCAAGTGGGTGCTTGGTAGAGGGGTTGGTGCTCCTTTCTATTGGTGCAGATAAATTAGGGGTTGGTGCTCCTTTCTATTGGTGCAGATAAATCAGGGGTTGGTGCTCCTTCCAGTGGGTGCTGGTAAATTGATTGTAAAGTTGGTGCTTTGCAAAGGCTAGATTTGGATGGGAGTCCAAACAATCATTTTTGGGGATGTAGCCAAATCGATGAACCTCGATACATCTTGTGTTGTGTGATGTTCTCTTGTTATACTTGCTTTATTTGGTTTTATGTTTTCATTGTTTTGGCTTTGAGTGTTGAAGATTTAAGTTTTAAAGAGCTACACTGATTCACCTCCCCTCTTTGTGTCATTGTGAGACTAACAGATATAAGTGCTTCCTCTACGTATTTTATCATACACATACATGCATCCTTGTATCTATATTTTATTCATTCATCTACCACACATTATTTTCAATTACTTCTAATCTACGATGATATCTTTCTCATACATTTTACCACTTATCTACATGTTAGTTTATTTACCATATCTTACATTATATATACACATAATCCTACACTATGCATCCATTCACACAAAATCATAACACATGAAAATAGAGCCGCAACAACAGAAGCATGTATATATATATCTAATGATCAAAATGCACTCAAGCTACAAAATCATGTATACATGATCATACATCTATGGTTGACCTCTCTAGCCACCACCTCACTATACAACACTGCAAAACTACCTCATCCTTATTGTCTACTAGGAGTCTCACCACTCCCCTCCTATACCATCTGGTGCCACCCTCACTATAGTGCCCTCTATCGACATTTGTATATCCTATAGATATCCTCCAATGTAATCGTCATATCTCCTGTGGAAAGATGAAAGGTGTTCCTATCTAGATCTCATCTTTCACACAATGCCAATATATATGCGCTGTTGGTGTGAATACTCTCTACCTTCCACACACCCTTAATCCACACCCTAACCATCTACTTTCCATCCTCTATCCATTTACCACCCAGGATATTTCTCAACGTCAGCACACGATGCTACAACTCAATCTTCTTCAACTGATTTTATTCAAACACATCACACAAATTTATTCTTAAATTTCACATGTATATCAATTCATCCTCATTATTGCATATAATTATTCCCCACATAACATATTATGCATCCTATCTCATGCATCACACATTCCAAAAAAAAAATTGGTTCACACACCGCCTTGCAAACCTGGTTCGCACCCCACCATGCAAACCCTATAAGTAGGGCACTTTTGGACACCCATTAGTCCTTTCATGGCAAATTTTTCCTTAACATGCAAAAACAACACATTCATTGCATACAATACAAAGTACAACCCCACAAACACACATTTTGAGGCACACATTTACAAAACACACCACCACATCACAAAACAATAAACAAATAAGATTTTTGGATACCTATTTTAGCATTTCATAATAAAAGTTCAAACATATTCCAAAAATAGTACATCCTTCACGCCACATAACAAAGTCAACCTCATAAGCATACATCTCATGGCATGCATCCACATGACTTGCCAAAACACTACAAAACATTAAAAAAATGTATTTTTGGATACCCATTTTGGTCTTTCATGATGAAAGTTCAAACAGATTCTAAAAATAGTACATCGTTCATGCAACAAAAACAAAGTCAACTTTTATACATATGCCACATGCCACATAGTCAAACATTTCAATCCCATGGTCAAAACAGAAAACAATCAACATTTTTGGATATCCATTTGACCACTTTTACACTTTGTACACACATTTCAACCAAACACAACATGCACACATTCATTTACACTCCAACATACACTCACATACTTTTCATAAATTTACGCAATTCAAAAAATTTTATGTTTTGTGCACTTACTGGTGGTATATTATGTCGGCCACTCATACTTGCACGTCCTCCCACCATCTCAATGTCGACTCGAGAATTTGACAACACTCTGCTTCACAAACTCTTCCTCACTTCTCTCATCTCAAATTTTTACAACATAAATGAACCTTGCACGTGTGAAAAAGTTTCTTATACTTCAAAATACCCAGGTTCGCACCTTCCCATGCAAACCTGGTTTGCACCCCACCATGCGAACCAACCCTCAACACATCATCTTCACCTTTTCTTCACTTTTGCAGATTCCTCTTCCCATTCCAGTCTTGTTTGTCCTATTTTTCAACATTTTATCGCCATTGTCCTCTATCAATCGACTCATCACCACATTTCATCTGTTTCATTATCGATTCCTTGCTTGAGGGGGTATTCATACACAAATATGCTTTGCACACGATCAAACAATCAAACATCCAAATCACGGATATCACATCTGTCTACAATTTTTTTCTGAAGATTATCTCAACATAAATTCAATCCCAATAATACATTTGCTAAATCATGAGAGCCACACACAAAAATAGACATGTCTTGATGCTATTCATGATAGTGGTCCTCATCACACTTTGAATATGGTACCTAATATGTTAGGACACATATTGATTTCATTATGTATATCGACCCTGACCACATATTGAATGTTACACTTGATCTGTCCTTGCCAATCAACTCAAATTATATGACAAATGTCATCATGCGCTCATCAATTAATTAAAAGTAAAAATTTGGATAGGTATTTATTCTATTCATAATTGGATCATCTTGCGTTGATCACAAGAATAAAGCAGTCTCAAGTTTCCCTCACAAGTAACCAGTACAATATTTCAAAATGTTGTACTAAATTGGCAAATCATCTATTTTACCATCATGTTTCATTCACGATCATCCATATTCATTCATCTACACATCTTCATCATTCCAACTACCTCATCACCTTCTTCTATCATGTTTTTGTAATAAACCGTGTCTTACACATCATAATACAAAAGGGGTAAATGTAGACACCCAAAAGTCGTACATGATCACTCGTAGACACTTGTAGGTTTGCATAGATACTTGTAGGCTTGCATACGTCATCGTATGCCATCATAGGCATGTGTAGGCCATTATAGGCCATCGTAGGTCATTGTAGGCTATCATAGGCTAGGCTATCATAGGCTATCGTAGGCAATCATAGTCATCCGTAGGTGCAAAACTACAAAACTACACAAAACACACCCAAAACACCTCCTATTCATGAAAGGGCTACCTAAAAGCCCCTTTAGGCCACCTAAGCCCTTTTCTACACCTAATTAGGGCCCCCATGGGACCGTTCCCTTCAAAAACCCTAATTATGCTAATTACAATTCTAATTTGAAAGTCACTTTTCACTTAAGTGCACTTTATCACCTAAATAGGTTTAATTAGGGTTAAAGCAAAATTAGCCCTAATCCTACCCTCACACATGTGTGCATCCACTTAGGATATTTTTCAAGATACCTAACCTAACCTACATCTAACCTAGGGATTAGCTAATCAAGGTTAACCCTAATTCTAGATCACACATGTGTGCACCTAGGATATTTCCTTCAAAACACATGAGGGTATGACTCAACACTCCACCTCATAACCCTAACTTCACCATGGTAGAACTTGACCCTAGAGTCTAGGATACCTAACTCCCCCCTAACCTTGGCTCACTCTATAAATAGAGGGCCATTTCCTTCATTATTCTCTCTCTCACTCTTTTGGCTAACATACCAAAACTCTATTGAAATTGTCTTAGAATACCTTCTACTATTTTTACACCCAACAAACATCAACAAACATCAACAAACATCACCTGGATCATATCCAGATAGAAAATTGCAACAACCGACTAACAACAACCATGTTTACACCCCACTATGTGAACTCGAGCTCAGGTTCGCACCCCACCATGCAAACCAGATCTACAACAACTCTACAACTCCAAATCAGGTAGGTATACTTTGCTTATGGTTTTTACAACATTCTCTCCAATTTTTATCAAGTTTTATCGCATTTTCATGTCATTTTTTTCTGTATAAACACTGGTTCTAATCCATCACAGGTCCCCAAACACATTAACACAAATTTACAAGTTTATACAGGTCTATACAACACTCTCAAGCATCTAACCAGTGGCACACATACAAATAATCCCACCTGCATTGAGGGCATAAAAAAGCATCAACAAGTTCTTCTGTATTTACATTGAAAGAGAAAGGAAAATCTATCTCAAGAGAGACTATGTTGTAACATTATTTTGAAATAAATAATAAAGGACACTTTGCATGTTTCCATTAGTTTTGGAATTGATGTTCTACTTTCTAATGTTACAATATGATCTTCAAGATAAACCATACTAGAAAATTACACAATACAATCTCATTCAAATCCTCTAACACATCAGAGGTGGCAATGAGTATTAAGTCCACTTCCTCACGTACATGTAAATATTTGCATATGTTTTAGGTATTGTACTTATATACTATTTTTACCCTCTCTCATGTGTTAAGAAATCTACAATATCATTCATCACGTTTACAAATCAAAAGGGCAACTTGCTCTGATAATAGGAATATAATTATCTTTACAAAAACATCTACTTTCAAATAAAGGGGGTAACTTGCCTTGACAAAAACAAAACATATCTTCATATCCTAGTTTAGAAAGCAACTATTATATATCACTACGATAAAGTCCCTAATGAGAAACACTTATTAGGGTAAAGCATAGAAATCACTCATTTTAGAGTCATACTGCAAACATTTCATTACATATCTCTTTCAAAGAATTTTAGAATATTACAAAATATTGCAGAATCATACTACAAATATTTCATTACATATCTCTTTCAAATAATTTTAGAACATTGTAAAACATTGCAAAATCATACAACAACATTACATTACATATATCTTTCAAGGCATATTCAAAAACATTACAAAGCATTACAAAAGTATAAAATCATTCGAGTATGCACCTCAAAGCGTGCATCAAAACATTACAAAATATTGCAGAATCATACTACAAACATTTCATTACATATCTCTTTCAAATCATTTCAGAACATTATAAAACATTGCAGAATCATACTGCAAATATTTCATTACATATCTCTTTCTAAGCATTTCAAAACATTGCAAAACATTTCAAAATCATACTACAAATATTTCATTACGTATCTTTTTCAAAGCATCTTCAAAACATTACAAAGTATTATAAAAGCATAAAATCCTTTGGGTGCACCCATCAAAGCATGCATCAAAACATTACAAAGCATTACAAAAGCATAAAATCCTTTGGGTACACCCCTCAAAGAGCGCATAAAAACATTGCAAAGCATTACAAAAGCATAAAATCCTTCAGGTACGCCCCTTAAAGTGTGCATCAAAAAATTACAAAGCATTACAAAAGCATAAAATCCTTCGGGTACTTCCCTCAAAGTGTGCATCAAAACATTACAAAGCTTTACAAAAGCATAAAATCCTTCAGGTTCACTTAAGCATATACAATTGCTTAGGTGTGTAGAAAAATCCTTTGGGTTCACTTAAGCATATACAATTGCTTAGGTGTGCAGAAAAATCCTTCGAGTTCACTTAAGTATATACAATTGCTTAGGTGTGCAAAAAAATCCTTTGGGAGCATATACAATTCCTTAAGTGTGTAGAAAATACTTCAAATTCACTTAAGCATATACAATTGCTTAGGTGTGCAAAACTGTTAGGGTAAAATAGGTAGTATATTGCCTTATACTACATAGATTATTACATGTACTTTTTACTGCATACCATGAGATATTTACTGTTCTAAATATCTACTGGTTAACCTAGAGTAAATACCTAAATATCCTAAGTCAGATATTTAGGTTAGTTGTTTAGTTAGAACTCTCTACTTAGGTTAATAGTTAGCTACACATTTCTCCTAACGTGTATTGTTAGCATATTATATGCTAACGCAATTGTTATGTAATATATATAACTAGCTTATTTTTTCTAAGCTAAGTTAGTTGATATTAATCAAAGCTTATTTCCTTTGCATTATTCAGAAAGTTCTGCTAACTACATTGGCATCAGAGCCAGAGGGAGTAGGAGAGAGGAAGAGTGAGCATCGGGATACCTTCGTTCCACTGGAGAAGGCGAAGGCACACCTTCGTTCAGCTGGAGAAGGCGAAGACAACTGATGTCTTTAATTATTTTTTTCTCCTATAGTTTGATGCATTGTTTTGATTAAATTGCCCGGAGGCAAAGGAGGTGGATATTCCCAATTTTTTTGGGCCACCTCTATCTTGGGAGGACTATCCTTGCAGAGGCTAGAGCCCATAGCACCGAGCACGGATCCTGAGGTAGGGGATATTAATTCCCCCAACCATGATCGCGAACATCGAAGGGCTCCAATACCCCCATCAATGATCCCAACAGCGGGTCTGCTGACAACCCACAGGAGTGCCTCGAGGGCAGGAGCGCCCTCATGCTTCTCACGGTACGGGGACAGTCTTTGATGGTGATCGATCGACTTTCTCAAGAGGACAGGCGCGCCATAGGATGATCGACCGTCAAAGATATTCTTTGATGACGACAATTGGCCCATCACCATGAGAGGGCAGGAGCGCCCTCCATGGCAAGAAACTGGATGGCATAGAAATTGAGGCGACACATGGATGGCTCAATTTTTGAGACCCTATTGACTAGACCTATTGACGTGGCACAACCACCTAGACATTGAGTTGGTAGTTGACTAGGATCTGACAGGACACGTGGCAGGGTGGCATGGTGCATCGAGGGTAGGACACATGGTAGGGTAAAGGTTCTCTCCATAGGATGGAAAAATAGTGGTTTTTGACTGCCCGAAGGCAATCGCTAGAAAGGGGGAGTATTAGGTTTCTTAAACCCTACATCCTACACCCATAGGATAAATGTGGGATAAAAGTCCCCATTTTACAAAAAAACATTCACAGAGCCCGCATTGAAACATAAGGCGGGCCCTCCTTCTCCCTTCCTATCTGCACCCTGGAGCGCAGTGGCAAGAGTTCTTTGTTGTGGCATGTGTGATCGGGGGATCGAACCCCATGCGCACCGCTTTGAAGAGATTTGTTAATTTTTTTTGACACTCCATTCGAAAGGATTATTCAAATACGAGGTAATACCTCCTTGGTTTCAAAGTCGTTGTGCAGCCTACTGGTTTGTTCGGTCATTCGAGCCCGCGAGGTCCTGTGTTCAAATCCAGGCGCAAATTTTTTTTCGAATGCGAAAAGACTCTCCAACAAAAAAAGGTGCAAATTTTATTATTCTAAGGTTTATTCAATATTTAATATATATATATATATATATATATATATAATTTTTTTAATATAATTTAGTGTGTTTGGATAAATTAAATCATTTTTTTTTCAAAAATAATTAGATGATTTTATTTCCCCAAATACCTTTATTATATAAAGTTTTAATCATTAAAATATTTTTTTTAGTATTCAAACCTAGAAATTTGCCATCTCAAAATCAAGCAAAACCATTTCTTTAGTTTTCTTCACAAATTGAAGATAAAGAGAGAAAGAGATTAAGACTTTGGTTGCATCACATAGAGGTTTTTCTTCCAACCTTTTTGCAATAAATTACTCAAAATTCCAATAATTTTCTCCTATTTTTTTTTGGAGATAAAGAGACATAGGAACTTTATATTCTATTGCAAAACCAAAACACTTCAAAATTGGGCAAGGACAAAGGTCATTTTTTTGCAACAAAACCAAATATTTGCTTTTGTTTTCTCCTTCAAAAAGGAGATATAAGACATAAAATTGCAAATTTTTGTTGTAAAATTGAAAATAATTTTTGAACCTATTCTTTGCTCCTCATGCTTGAGTGTTGAAGACAAAAACCAAAGTCGTGTGTCGACTAGTCTGGAAGCCTTTCAAACACAGGTCGTGTGTCGACTTGTCTTGAAAGGAGTGCTTGAATTTTCAATTTTGTAAAATTTAAGGGGGGATAGAAGTCATATTTTGTGATTCTATTTTTTAGGGGGATATTTCAGAGTAAGAAAGGTGCATTCTCGATTGTACTCGACACCTTTTCTTAAAAAACAAATGGACTATACTAGGTGCATTTTTAGTTGCATATGACACCTAGAGTGATAATAATTTGGGTTGCTCTCTTGTTTTGATTATTGCACTAACAATCATGCTTTTTGTGCACAATTAAACAATCAGATATAACATCGAAGAAGCATTTTACAAAACCTAAACTTCACTCAAAATCATGCTACACCTTGCACAGGTTAAAACAAAGTCAATTTTTTTTTGCTCCCCATCAAAGGTCAAAACCCAAACACCTTGATTAACTCTCTTTGTTTGGCTTAGTTTCCTCAAAATTTCCATCCTTCTTGAAGGGTTTTAAAGCAGGTGCCATAAATATCCTAGAAAACACAATAATAAGTCTTTCAAAACCTACCCATTTAATTTGCTCTATTTTGTTTGGCTTAATTTCCTCAAACTTTTCATCCCTTTTTAAGGGTGTTAAGGTAGGTGCCATTAAATATCTTAAAGAACAAATTAAAAATATTCCATATACTCTTTTGAGGGTATACTGTAAGATAAAGTCATCTTAGGCATATCAATTTGAAACCTTCACCATGGCCATGATCAACAAGTATCTCAATGAGAGCCAACTACTCAAAGGTTCAAATTATTCTGCCTAGAAAACTAATATGAAAGCTATTTTAACTATAGAGGAGATGTGGGGAATAGTAGATGGCACTGATTCTAAATCCACATCAGTAGGAGCAGATTAGATAGCTTATGATAAAAAGGATAAAAGACTTTCCTTATTGATCTTGCTAGCTATTACTGATGACATACAACCTCATATAAGTGAAGCTAAAAATGGTAAGGAGGCATGGAATGCCTTAGCTACCATTTTTTAAGGAAAGAATCAATCAACAATTCTTAACCTTCAAACATAGCTTCATACTCTTCATATGAAATCTAGAGAGACAGTAGAGCTATTCCTCTACAGAGTCGCAAATATAAAAACAAAACTGCAAGACTTAGGAGAAAGTGGAAGACAATGTCCTGACATCAATAATTTTAAGGTCTCTTCCAGACTCCTATAGAATGTTGATCACTTCACTACAAGTCTCTGGAAGGACAATGAATTTTGTAGAGTTGGTAAATTTGCTTCAAACTGAAGAAGCTGATCAACTCCAAAGAGATGAGGCATCCAACAATGCACTTTTCTCAAACAAGCAAAATGAAAAGAAAAAGTGGAATCAACAGAAAGGATCTTCTTCTAACAAAGACAAGGGTAAAGGCAAAGAGATTCAGAAGAAGAAGTAGTATTGTAAAATTACTGATAAGGACACTCATGAAACCAAAAGGTGTTGGTTTAAGAATAAACCGCCCAATGAACAAGGACAAAAGAAGGGCAAAGGTAAACTAAAGAACAAGAAAAAATATCAACAAGGATATGTTGTTGTAGCTAAAGATTCTAGTTTGGACTCTGAATGAGCACACAAAGTGCTCATGACACATACAGATTCCCCTCAAAAGGATACTGTTTGGTACATAGATTCAGGCGCTAGTAAACATATGACTGGGTATAAGTCTTGGTTTGAAATATTTGAGGCTCGAGAAGGTAGACCGGTAACCATTGCTAATGATCAGACATATCGAGTTCAAGGATAAAGAAATGTTTATGTCTCCCTTCCAAATGGAGAATGTAATATTCAAAAAGTTCTTTATGTACCAGGATTGAAAAATAATCTCTTGTTAGTTCTACAAATCCTGGAAAATAACATGAATGCCAATTTCAAAGTGGAAAAAGAAAAGAAACGTTGCTTTATCACTTAGAAAGGAAAACATATAGCAACAGGTTCATACAAACATGGTTTGTTTGTCTTAGATGCAATTACCTCCATACATACTGCAATGACAGTAACCACAAAAGAGGCCACTTCTCTATGGCATAAAATATTTGGGCATCTAAGTTCAGGGTATATACTAGAACTTAGTAAATATCAAATGGTGAAAGGAATGCCTAGTCTTTCATCTACTTTGCCAGTGTGCTCAGATTGCTTGTTAGGAAAGCAACATAGAGTACCTTTTGAACCTAGCTCTTTTTGAGTACCTTTGGAGTTAGTTCACACAGATTTGTGTGGTCCTATGTGTACTCGTTGTGGAGAAAAAAGGCATTTTTCAATTTTTTGTAGACGATACCTCACAAAAAATGTGGGTCTTCTTCTTACAGTTGAAGTCTGAAGAATTTGACTATTTTTAGCGGTTCAAGAATCTTGTTGAGAAAGAATTAGGATGTTTCATAAAGACACTCCATTCAGATCGAGGGGGGAATACACATCAAAAGAATTTTCCTCATTTTTACAGAAACATGGGATAAAAAGATAGTTAACAACAACCTATTATCCTCAGTCAAATGGAGTTGCTGAGAGAAGAAATCATTCCATTATGGAAATGGTTCGATGTATGCTTAAGGGAGCCAATCTTGAGCACATTTACTGGGTTGAATCTATAACAACTACAATATATCTTCTAAATAGGGCACCCACATGGGCTCTTGAAGGTATGACTCCTCAGGTTGCATGGAGTGGAAGGAAACCCTCCATATCTCATCTACAAGTATTTGGGTGTAAGGCTTTTATCCATATACCTAAGGAGAAAAGAAAGAAGTTAGATGAGAAGAACCTACAATGTGTTTTTCTTGGATATGATGAATTCTCAAAATACTATCGATTGATAGATCCATTCACCAAGAAAACACATGTTAGTAGAGATGTAGTGTTTGATAAAGCTTTCACACCTAACACTACATCAGTATACCTGGATGATGAGGAGCAACAACCACTTCCTCATCCATAATAGAAAAAGCCTCCTAAATGGTATACAAGTACTATGAGAGATTCCAAACTCACTTCACCACCAGATATCACTCTCAATCATCCAAAGACACGAAGCATGTCTTGATAGAGAACGATAGAAGCATCTACTTTAGTTGATGATATTTGTGTAGATTTTCAAGAGCTTTCTATTGATAGAGATTTAGAAAGTGGAAATGATATGGAAATTTATGAGGAAATGGTTTACATGTCTTCATATGATGAAAATGAACCTTCTAAAGTTGATGAAGCACTTAGTCAGCCTCAGTGGAATGCAGCTATGGATGCTGAACATAAATCCCTCATTAAAAACAAAACATGAAAGGTGGTCGATATGCCTAAAGGAAAGAAGCCCATAGACTAAAAATGGGTTTACAAATTCAAATATAAGGTAGATGGTACCATAGAAAAGCATAAGGCCCATATTGTGGCAAAGGGCTATGCTCAAAAGGAAGGCCTTTATTATGAGGAAACCTTTGCACCCACTGCAAGGATGACCACCATTCAATTTATTTGTGCTATGGCAACACATTTCAGATGGAAATTACATCAGATGGATGTAAAAAGTGCCTTTCTAAATGGTGACTTAAAATAAGAGGTATACATGACTCAACCTCCAGGATTTTCTAAGGAAGGCCATGAGCAACAGGTTTACAAATTGGTCAAATCATTATACGGGCTAAAACAAGCCCCAAGAGCATGGTACATCAAAATGGATAGTCACCTACTACAACACGGATTTAAGAGAAGTCCATTAGAAGCAAATATCTATATCAAGAACACAGGTTTTGAAATAGTGATTCTTGTACTGTATGTGGATCATCTAATCATCGTTGGAAATTTAGATAAATTGATTGATGTCGTGAAAGATGACTTGAAAGAGTCATTTGATATGATAGATCTTGGACTTCTTCGCTAATGTCTTGGCATTGAGATAGAACAGAAGAAGAATCATCTTAGGGTGACTCAAAAAAAGTATGCTAATATTTTAGTAGAAAAATATCGTATGACTGATTGTAAGCCCAAAGCAACATCGATGGAATCAAGGCTTCAGTTATCACGGTATGATGACTCACCACAGGTAGATGGCATGCTATATCGACAAATTATTGGAAGCCTCATCTATCTGACCAATACTAGACCAAAAATTACTTATGATGTAAACTATCTTTCTCGATTCATGCAGGAACAAAAGGTCTCACACTGGAAAGTAGCTAAAAGGGTTCTTCACTACATTTAGGGTAGTGTAGATTATGGTCTAGAGTATAATAAGAATAACTCATTCTTCTTACAGAGTTACACTGATTCTGACTATGTTGGATCCCTAGATGATAGAAAATCAACATCAAGATATATATTTCATCTTGGATCTGGTACTTTCTCATGGCATAGTAAAAAGCAACAGGTGGTTGCTTTATCTTCAACTGAGGCAGAATATCACGCTGCACGTGGAGCTGTGTGTGAAGCAACATGGTTAAGTCACATCTTGGCTACCATGGGCCTACCAAATAAAATTCCTATTCACATATTTTACGACAACTCAGGTGTTTTGAACTTGGTCAAGAATCCAGTCCATCATGAACGTAAAAAGCGTATTGACATAGATTGTCATTTCATTCATGATGAAGTTCCTAAACACAGGATCAAGCTCCAATACATTCCCACCGACGAACAGGTTGTTGACATCTTCACAAAGGCACTTGGATGTGTCAAATTTGAGATGTTCTGAAGTAGACTTTGTATATCAAAGTAATATAATAAAGGGGGGATGTTAGGGTAAAATAGGTAGTATATTGCATTATACTACATAGATTATTACATTTACTTTTTACTGCATACCATGAGATATTTACTTGTTCTAAATATCTACTTGGTTAACCTAGAGTAAATACCTAAATATCCTAAGTCATATATTTAGGTTAGTTGTTTAGTTAGAACTCTCTACTTAGGTTAATAGTTAGCTACACGTTTCTCCTAACGTGTATTGTTAGCGTATTATATGCTAAAGCAGTTGTTATGTAATCTATATAACTAGCTTAATTTTTCTAAGCTAAGTTAGTTGATATTAATCAAAGCTTATTTCCTTTGTATTATTTAGAGAGTTCTGCTAACTACAAAAACATCCTTCGAGTTCACTTAAGCATATACAATTGCTTATGTGTGCAAAAAAAAACCTTTGGGTTCACTTAAGAATATACAATTGCTTAAGTGTGCAGAAAAATCCTTTAGATTCACTTAAGCATATACAATAGCTTAGGTGTGCAAAAACATTCTTAAGGTTCACTTAAGCATATACAATTTCTTAAGTGTGCAAAAAAAAATACTTTGGGTTCACTTATACATATACAATTACTTAGGTGTGTAAAGAAAAATCCTCTAGGTTCACTTAAGAATATACAATTGCTTAGGTATGTAGAAACCTTCAGGTTTACTTAAAGCATATACAATTGCTTAGGTGTGCATAAAATCCTCCTTAAGGCTCACTTAAGCATATACAATTGCTTAGGTATGTAAAAACCTTCAGGTTCACTTAAAGCATATACAATTGCTTAGGTGTGTAAAAACCTTCAGGTTCACTTAAAGCATATACAATTGCTTAGGTGTGCATAAAATTCTTCGAGGTCACTTAAGAATATACAATTGCTTAGAAGTGTAAAAAAACCCTTCAAGTTCACTTAAGCATATACAATTGCTTAGGTATACAATTACTTAAGTGTGCAAAAACTAACTACTAACAACTAACTTTGCTAACCACAAATACATGCATCTTGTACATATTATAGGTACCTCATTATGTCTTAAATGCTTTCATGTATGTGACTTCATAAGGCCACTATTTAAGCATAACGAGATCATGTTTCCTCCTACAAAAACACGCAAAGAGATATTCGGGATCAAAGGATAAATCTTCATGTATCAATCACATGAGAATATGCATTTATCAGGTTTAGAGACCATCACTCATAGAATATATATGAATGATTGTCTATCATTAGATATTAATTAATCTCTCAAAAGAGTAACCTCTCTCCCTTAGCATTTAGTCACCATTAGACTCGCAAGGTCATCGCTAAGCAATCAATCAATTTCTAAGGACTGTCACCAATAGTTAATACAATCAACACATCAATGCATCATACAATCAATACATTCTATACATAAATATCTAAATCATAAAATCATATCATCACAAAGAATTTTTGGAAACCAATATGTCATTACTATATATATGCCTCGAATCATACATGTTGGAGAAGGCGTATCACAAATAATCAAAATGATACACTCAATACATATGAAATAAGGATGTACTACATCTCAAAATTGGTACACTCACTCCTAAAAACACCTAACTATTAGAGCTAGGCTCTCCTCCTCTAGATCCTAGTGGAGGCAGTGTCAAACAAAAGCCAATAGACTGCTATGACAAGTCACTCATAAATTGTGCCCTCGATCATGACCATGAAGACAATGATGCTCATTGTTCTACAAGAACCTTTATGTGGTACAACTATCAATAATAGGTAGTCCTACCCTGCTCCTTATCGGTATGCAGCTCTGTGTGCCATACCCTCTCCAACACACTAGCCAACTCTACCCTGGAACCTTGCAACTCCCACTCTAGTGGTCCCATAATCATGTCCACTATCCTGACATACAAACCCCATTCAATATTGACTCGAGCCTCATCTCTCTCCCCTTGTAACTGTTAGCTTTTGAGGATATATGCAATGGAAGATATTTAACACAAGTCCTAATAAGATGCAATAAATATGAAAGAAAGTGAGTCTGCAATATGATTGAAATATACTATAAATAGAAATGATGAAATTACAATGTAGTATGGAGGAAATGGTCACTCCATTACTATGAGCTAAAGAGCTACATTGTGCTCCATACAGGAGCTCTACTATCTACTACACTGCACTAGATAAGAACTTGACTTGATATTGACTTGATCTATGAGGCCCTTTATATAGGAAGATAGATTCCTTGGCCAACACTCTACCTAGATGTACAAGGGGACACCTTGCACATTACAACTTGCACATTGCCACTTGTGCATTTATTACATTGCTTGAAGTAACTAGCTAACTTCCCCTAAAGTAATCTCCTACTCTAACTATGTACCTAAGGTGGTACATTTACATGACCCAAATGATGTAATATACTCTAACTCTAACACCCCTCTGTATTACATTATTTGGGTATTGAAGATTTCAATCTTCAATATGGATCTTCTTCTTTGTCTTGGAGCTTGTATTCTTCTTCTTCTCTATTTTTTGTAACCTGTTCAAGCAAGTAGTTAGTGTCTTCATAACCTGTTGTTCTTGTTGAAAGAGCTTTGACTTCATAATCATCTATAGATTCTTCCAGTTCTTCGATTTCCTCTATCCTTTGAGCTAGGTGTCCTTTTTGATTCACTTTTTGATACTCCAATTGGGGATAATTGGTTGGACGTTGAGCTTGCTATTGATTTTGATATTGTCATGGTTGAAATCTGCTCCCATTGTTCATCTGATTTCCTTGATTCTTATTTTTAGGATTGAATCTGCAATAGTTTGTGCTATGACCTTTTCTCTTGCATATTTGACAATACCTGTTATACCATGGTCTTCATCCTTTTGATGATGAAGCAATATTTCCCTGTGGATTGTCTTTTGATGCCAATGTAGTGTTAGTCATTTCATCTTTAATTGTATTCTCTACCTCATATTCTTGAAGAATATTGATTAGGTCATCAAAAGAAGTATCTTTACTTAGGACTTGTAAAGATGTAACCAAATGTTTGTAGCTATCTGGAAGTGCTCTCATGGTTACTTGAGTAAGAAGTTCATCTTTAATTTCTTCTCCTAAGGTTAATAATTTCCCTTTAATATCTGCTACTTTCCTTAGGAATAGTTCTATGCTCTCGCCACTATTCATTTTTAGAGAATGTAGTTGAGTTTGAAGATGAAGGATAGTGGCTTTATTTTTTCCTTCAAATATATTTTCTAAGCTTTTCCATGCTTCTGTAGATGTCTTTGCTAAACTGATATAAGGTTGTATTTCATCAGTGATAGCAAAGGTTATTATCATTAGGGCTTTTGCATCATTGTCATCAAACTTCTGAATTTTAGTATCACCTATGTTTGGTCTTTTTGTTGTTCCTTGAGTTATCTCCCAAAGTTTTTCATATACTAAGATTGCTTTAACCTTATTTTTCTAGGAGAAATAATTTGGTCCCTTAAGTAATTGGGATTCCGCAAGAAAGAATTTTTTTGATGCCATGATGATCCTTGTGGTCTTCTTTTAATTTCTCTAGTATTGATTTGATGATGCCTTGGTGAAATTCTAGGTTTTGTAGAATGCCTTATGTCTCCCTAGTAATGTTGAATGATAGATAAAGTGCTTTTGAGAATAGTAGTTCAATTTAGAGTTGATTTTGTAAAGTTTTATGAATAGCAAATATCAACTTCTTTTACACCTTATTTCTCCTATTGAACTTAAGCACTTTCTAATTTGATGAGGTTCTATTTGTTGGAATTCTTTTGTCCCTTTAATGTGAGTTTGAGACAAGTATAGTAATTAGTTTCCAACTCTTGATTTTCCTTGTAGAACCTTCTTTTATAGCCTTTGATAATTTGATATTTAATGTTTCTAAATTCCAACTACCTATTTTGGTGTAGTATTCCTTATAACTCCCTAATATGGAATTTTAGAAAACAATGATATTTGCAATGTTAGATAATTAATCTATCCAGGTAGAAATCCTTATTTCTCCTATGCTTTAGATTGCAAATATTAGGCTATTTAATATATATATTCCTTTTTAATATTGCTTTCAAATATGGTTGATTTTTCTTAATGTTTCAACCTTATATTATACCTTATATCTCCCTATTAATGAAAGCAAATTGGAATAAGATATAGTCTTACCTTTGTGATGCCCCAAACCTCTACATATCCGACGCTGATTCTTAGACGTAGATGACAACACTCTTTAGTGCTCTTTTGACCATTATCTCCAATGTATGGGCGTAGGCTTTAACTTGGACGATGGCTGGTTTCTTTGATGGCACTGCTTGGACTATGGATGCTTCTTGTCTGACCACTTTGACTAGGAGCATTTAATGCTCTCTCTTCCTACTACTGTTATGACATCGATGCTACTATGTAATTCTACCATGAGCTCAACTTCTAATGCTACTACGAACTCGACCTTCAATGCTCGACTTTGCTTTTACTTCGTTCTAATTTCATTCTGATGCTTTCTCCAAGATGGGTGCTTCTAAATAGAATGGAATCTTCCTCCTTTTGGACAAGTGGTGAATGGGAGTTACAAATTGAAATTATTTCAATGCTCATGCAAAGATAACGTACGTAACCTCCTCAATATTCCTTGTAACTCCTCTTGATTAGGTGCTTAAATTTTCTTGAGCATTAAGAGTTGGGATGGCACCTTAGAATGTTTGTGCCAAGTGGCACTCAAGGTCTTTGCATGTAGACCTTTACTATAATGCTCCAGAAAGAGTGTTATAACTCCTCTTGCCCTTTCGTATGCTTATTTCTTGGCTTGCTTCATTTCTTGGACAACAAGCAACCTCTTTCTTTTGTAGGCATTTTGATGAGGACATCGGATGGTGTTGGCTGTGATGCTCCTTGGTTCTATGGAGCTCCGAATGGTGTTTTTGGTGCTTCTTTTGGTGGACGTTCTTCTCCAAGTTTGAGACCTCGGATGTAGCACCTTTTTCCCTTATTCTCTATGCTATCAATGTGCTGATTTTTGTGCTCCTTTGTAGAGTAGATAGCTCTTTGTAATAGCTTCTTGTAATGTTGTTCGTTCCACGTTGATCAAAGTAGATTTTGATGCCTTTTTACGTAGATGAGCACCCTTTAATATGGACCTTTATGCTATCCTTTTTGTCCACGTAGATGTAGATTGATAATGGCCTTGTGTGGGCTTTGATATTGCAGGTGAATGCTTGCGTCTGGATGCTTTGACATGGAGCAATGGTGTCTTTTGACACCTTAAATATTGAGCAATATGTGCTCCTCGATGGCTTTATTTTCTTGCTTGAAACCTACCCTTATACCTGCTCGGATGATGGTCGTTGTATTATATGACCTTTTTCCTTCTTGAATGGACAAGAATGGTGCTTTGTATTAGATAGATTTTGCACCAATATGATGGGCCGAATGCTCCTTTCTGAAATGCTCCTTTTCCTTTAGTAATTATTTTTTCTTGGATAATTTAGTAAGAGTAAAACCAAGCTAATAATATGCACCCTTTTAAGTAGAAAATTCTGCACTTATTCTTTTAATGAAACCCTAAGTGCACTTTAAATCTGAGACTCTCCAAGTCTCGATTTTTAGCTCCTTTGCAGATTTTAATGGTGGCTTTCTTTTGGCCACAAAATGCTGCAGATTTTGTGCATCAAATGGTGTTTCTAGACACCTTGATAATATGTTGATTTTGTGCCCTTTGATCTTTAACAATCAAAACACACAATAATCCTTTGAGAGTAACTAGTTAATGATCAACTAGTTTAGTGCAATGAATCTCTATAATTTCTACCTTAATGCACTTTAATAATCTCACCTTATTCCTCCCAATAATAAGCTCTCAAAGTAATTCTAAATGCACTTAATAATTTCTGCAACTTTTAAGAGTAATCTGTAATTTACCCTTAATGAATATTCTGCAACTTTTCACTACAATCAATATTGTAGGATATAGTCTTCTTGCTTTCTAGATAGAAAATAGGTAGATGATAATTTTATTTCTCTCAAAAATATCCAACTCCTATTTAATGTGCAAATAATACTTAAAATGGAATTTTCCTTTTTGCACTTGAAGACTATAATGCAATCTATCTTTCTGCAACTTTTAATCCAGATATGGTGCTTAATAGAATTTGATAATGAACCCTAATTTGAAGTTCAACTAATTGCACCCTAGTTGCTTACCTTTTTTATGGCTTCTGAAGTAGATGATGATATTGGTGTTTTTAATTCACCAAGTTGCTACCTTGTAGTAGATGGATGAATTTATAGCTTTCTTGTTGGTTGTCTTGAACAACTTCTTGCTTCACCAAACTATAGCCTTGAACTTTCTATCTTGAGCCTTGGATTTGGTGGCTTGATCCTTCCAATGTTCTTCTTTCTATTGTAGATTCAAAGAACTCCTTTCTCTGAACTATGCCTCCTTGTTGTGAGAGGTAATCTCCAAATCTCCTGGATTTGGTAGGCTTCTTCTATCTGAATCTTCCTTCAAGCTTCTTGTCGAATTCTAACTTCAAACAAGATCTTCTTCTTCTCAAGATTTTGAATATCTTGAGGTCTTCACTAGATTCTTCTTCTAGATTTGGCACTCCTTACCAAATTCTTCTTCTCTTGGGCTTGTTGTTGGATGGTGACAATTATCCCAAGTCCTTCACTATCAAGAGCTTTCTCCTTGGTAGTGGATTTCTCCAATGAGTTCTCCTAGGAACTCTTTTAATGATGCTTCTATGAGCTCTACAACAAGGCTCTCCAAGCCTTATTCTTTTCTTCCTTCAGACCTCTCCAAGGTCTTCTATCTTGCAGCTTCTCTGGTCTTCCAACTGAGACCTTTTCTTCAACCTTCTACTTTTGGAAGTGTTGGTGATGAGATCTTCTTCTAGGATCTCTAATTCTGCTACTTCTAGATTTGAACAGGACTCTCCTAGTCCTTCTCTTTCTTCCAAGAATGGAAGTTCTTCAATGAGATATACTTTTGATCTCTTCAGATTCTTCTTGAAGGAAGTATTTAATCAGTAAAGGAGATCACCAATCTCCTATTTCTTGGACTCTTCTCAGGAGTCTTCTCTAGGAACTCCTTTATGGAGTTTTCTTTTGAATCAAGAATTTATCTTCTGAATCAAGAAATCTTCAAGAACTCTTCTTTAGAGTATTCTTCTGAATCAAGAATCTATCTTCTAAATCAAGAATTTCTTCTAGAATTTTCTTTAGAGATCTCTTCTTTAGAGTCTTATTCTAAATCAAAAATTCTTCTCTAAAATTTTCTTCAGAATTAAGTCTTCTATGGCCTTCTTTAGAATCAAGGCTTCTATGGCCTATTATTCTTCTAGGCTTCTCTAGCCTATTCTTCTTCTAGGCTTCTTTGGCCTATTCTTCTTCTAGGCTTCTTTGGCCTATTCTTCTTCTACACTCTACAGGTATTAATATTGAATGGAGATCACCAATATCCTATCTCCTTCTATGACTCAACTTCTAGAGTCTCTTCTTCCTTGAGTCTACTATAAGGCTACTGTGGCCTTTTCTTTACTTCTACAATTTGCAGGATTGTAGCTCTTGTAATGAGACCTTTCTCGAGGTCTTTGAAATATTCAGTCTTCTCCTTGTTGCTACAAGTGCTGGAATGATTCTAAGAAGATATTCTTCCTAACTCTCTTGTAGGAAGCTTCCCAACCTTTTGTTGAATCTCCTTTTCTTGCAACAAGCTATTAGAAACTGGAACGGAAGAACTTATAAATCTGGAGATAATCTTCACTAGTTGATTTGTCAATCTAGTGGTATGAATGTCGAGTCCTAGTCTTCATGAGTTTTTTGCAACTCTGTGGAAAGACTCTAGCCAAATATAATCTTAGAATTTTTGCAACTAAGATTTATTTTAGTCCTCACTTTTCTAATCCTGTTGACTACTATGGCTATTTCTATCAATTGATTCCTAATGGTAGCTTTTGCATGCAACGGTGCACAATGGTAAATCTAGTTTGCAAATATGCATGCCAATAGTAGCAATGGTGACTCTCCCTATTCCTCTTGACCTACTAGACTTCTCTTATGATGGATGTAGGCCCTCCTATCTCGATTCACCATGGCTCTGATACCACTATTAGCTTTTGAGGATATATGCAATGGAAGAGATTTAACATAGGTCCTAATAAGATGTAGTAAATATGAAAGAAAGTGAGTCTACAATATGACTAAAATATACTATAAATAGAAATGATAAAATTACAATGCAGTATGGAGGAAATGGTCACTCCATTACAATGAGCTAAAGAGCTACATTATGCTCCATACAGGAGCTCTACTATCTACTACACTACACTAGATAAGAACTTGACTTGATATTGACTTGATCTATGAGGCCCTTTATATAGGAAGATAGATTCCTTGGCCAACACTCTACCTAGTTGTACAAGGGGACACCTTGCACATTACAACTTGCACATTGCCACTTGTGCATTTATTACATTGCTTGAAGTAACTAGCTAAATTCCCCCTAAAGTAATCTCCTACTCTAACTATGTACCTAAGGTGGTACATTTACATGACCCAAATGATGTAATATACTCTAACTCTAATAGTAACTACTCAAAATCTAACAGTAACTACTCAAACTCTAACCATAGGCCAAAAGTGATCACCTAATCTATGTCTTGCTCTTAAACAACTCAATCTAGATCCGTTTGGAGATGAGAAATAGTATCCTCGCTTATAGCTCTCACCTGAGCTATCTCCTCCTTGAGCCTAGTCACCTCCTTCACTTTCATAACCTTAGAGGTTTATAATTGTCTTCTCACATCCTCTAGAGTCTGATGAAGAGTGTTTAACTCTGTTGTCATACTCTTAGCTATACTCCTATTGGGACCTACCTCCTTCAAAGTGCTAGGAGCCACTCCACTAGATGGAGTAACTAAAAGTGGAATCATGAATAATGAGGGTACATATAGAGGGTCACTAGTTGATGCACCTCCATGTCCATCTCCTTTGATCATCTAGCTACCACCCTATCCTTCCAATCTCATCCAAGTAATTGCTTAACCCCCATTAGAGCAATGACTATATCCTAAAAAGCCTATGTTTGGTTCCTTAGTGGTGGGCCAACTATCAGTTGATGAGGCCTAAATCATCCATACCATGCAATATACTTTGTTGTCACCCCCACATCATCCCTCATAGGAGTCAAGACTATGGGATCATCCATATCTACCTCTATAAATGTATAAGGATCCATAGGATCCCACCATGTCTCACATCAAACTCCTCGTATCCATACCTCTCCTATGGTTGGTACACCCTATACCTCCCTATGCTAGCATAATACATGATCATACCGATACAACTCATATGCCCAATTACCATCATCCAACCATTGTGTTTACCTCACCTTAGTAAGCTCCTTATTATTATTTGCCCATATATAGCGATCCTTCCACGGTCACCAAACAATATGTATGAACCTCAAGTCATCAATAAAATATTGTGATTGATCTAATAAGCTATGAGAATATCATATACACCTTGCCCACCTATAGACTATTGGTTTATCAAGATTGTGGTTTCTCATCGCTACCACAAATCGCCTAACTACTATGTGGTCCCATATCCAAACTTGGACCACAGTACAACATACCAAACTCTTACCTTGCCTATATACCACCCTATACAAAGTATGGTATAACCTCACCAAAATTATTGGAGTCCAAGCATAGACAATCTGATCATCCTTCAATTTGATGATAATATCTCCCCATCCCCATTGCATAAAACACTTGCTAGTATCACCCATCAAAAACCCTGATACTATAAACACCAACAACATAATCAATCGATCAATATGCCCTCCTATATAGGCATTATTGATCCTCAACCCTGATTTCATATCAAAAAATTTGCCATCATCTGAAAAGGTCAAATTTCCAACATCAATATCTATCTCTAAGTGGATGGGATCACCTTGAATAGGAACTCAAAGGATGCACCATACATCCTCCAATGTCACAGTCATTTCCCCTATCAATAATTTGAAAGTATTCAATAATGGGTACCATATCTCTGCTAAAGCTATCAATAAAGCCTGATAAAACTCTAACTTGAGCATGTACGCCACATAGTACAACCCCATCACTGCCAACACTCCCACTTCCCTTGCATAGATCTTGCTCTCTAATATGATCCTCATACTATTTGAGTGGTGCTCCCGACTCACCAAAACCTGCATCCTCTATCAAAACCACATACAAAGCATAGTTAGACAACCTCATACTCAATTTTTTTGCCAATGTCAAATTTACCACTGGTACCAAAAATACCAATGCCAAATTCACCACTGGTACTAAATTCACCACTAGTGCCAAATTCATCACTGGTATCAAATTCGCCACTAGTGCCAAATTCGCCTTTGGTGCAAAATTTTCCACACATGTCAAACAATCTCATAAATTGATCTAAAAATAAAAATTTTGGGTCAATATTAAGGACATACCCGTTGGTCTCACTCTAATGCACACACTGTCCCTCGAACGATGTCTGCATGATGTGCCCACCTTTGGTTATCTTCCATCTTCAAACATGCACCTTCCTCTCTCTCTCTCCAATTTTAGCAAAAGAGTAAGGTAAAAATAAATGTAATTTTACCTCTTTTTCCTCTTTTAACCCACCCATTCCCAACCACCTTGGAAACACATACCATTTCACAAATTCATCCCAAATCATCAATTTGGCACCTCATTCTCAAGGGGGAAACATAGAACAAAATAATTTTTCACACGGGATAACTTTTTCCAACATCAACAAAGAATACATCATCAAAAATGAGGTATACATTTAGTAATGACACAAAACAATCAAAATAGATGCAATCATAATCATTTTTTCAGATCAACATTACAACACAATAATATATCATAGTGTCAAAATTGAGTTTTACTAAAATTTTGACATAATCTCACATGCATCACATCAAAATTGGGGTAAAATATAGACACCCAATTTGGACACACTAGTAAAGCAAAAAACACCAAACAAGTCACACACAAAAAAAAATATCAATATGGTTCAAACTCAGTAATTTGGGCAACTTTTTCAACCTTTCCCAAATTTGCCACCCTAACCAAATTTACCACTGGTAAATTTGGCAAGCTTCACAAAACCAAATCTTGTCGACAAGATTCGATCCCTGACCAAAATTTCCACTCAAGACTAAAATCACCAATATTGAATTTTCTCATAATTAGTAAATTTGGCTAACGGTCAAAATATCTTAGAGCAAGCCATGAGCTGAAGAACACAAGCTTATAATGAGAGGAGGGGGGTGAATAGTATAAGACCTATTTTTACTTTCTCTATTTAACTTCAACTTCGCAAAGCAATGAACAAATAACAATATCAAAGCAATGCATAAAGCAACACACAATGAGACACCAATTTTAACGTGGTTCACCCAACATGGGCTACATCCACAAAAATTTTCTCTAAAAAGCTTTCTCAAAGTTCTTTGGGAATCCTTCCCAATTACAATGTTTATGAGCCTCAGCCCAAAGGAGAAACCTTCCCCTACTCAAGTATTTATGAGCCTCTACCCAAAGGAGAATCCTTACCCTCACGAATTTATGAGCCTCCTACCCAAAGGAGAATCCTTCCCCTCCTCACGAATTTATGAGCCTCCTGCCCAAAGGAGAATCCTTCCCCTCAGCACGAATTTATGAGCCTCCTGCCCAAAGAAGAATCCTTCCCCTCAACATGAATTTATGAGCCTCCTACCCAAAGGAGAATCCTTCCCCTCAGCTCTGGAAATGATACTTCAGAAGATCACCTGCCTCTTATTCCGCTAGCATGTGGAACTCATTTCTACAGAAGACCTCCTATCCTCAATTCTCAGCCTTAAGAGACATTTGTCCTCATTGATCACCTCCAAAACAACTCATCAACCTATACTAAACACAGTCAGTCGGTCCAACACAAGTCTTCCTCACTCTGTCAGATCTGTCCCAAGATCAACTCATAAAGCTTGAACAAATCAATCTCTGCTACACACAAGCCTTCTCAAAGACTTATCAAAACTGTCCTTAGGTTCTTCTCAAATAACCACTTCAACTCTGTCCTCAGGTCCTCTGCTAGGACCTGTCCAAATCAGCTCACAAGTCCTCCGTAGAACTTGTCCAAATCAGCTCACAAGTCCTCACTAGAACCTGTCCAAATCAGCTCACAAGTCCTCACTAGAACCTCGTCCAAATCAGCTCACAAGTCCTCACTAGAACCTGTCCAAATCAGCTCACAAGTCTTCACTAGAACCTGTCCAAATCAGCTCATAAGTTTATCAAGAAAAACTTGCTTAGCATGAACCCACAAAGAGAATTGTTAGAGATCCAATGTGATTCATCAACCTCATAGAAGCATAAAGAGAATTGTTAGAGACTCAATATGTTCTATACTTAACTCCCAATCTCAATCTCAAATCTCATAGAAACATAAAGAGAATTGTTAGAGACTCAATATGTTCTATACTTAACTCCCAATCTCAATCTCAACTCAATCTCAATCTCAAAAGAATAATATAGATGTAATATGCTTTTCTCAAGAACATGAAACACAACCCAACAATTGCCAACCATGCAATATCTCATATAACAATGATACTCATGTTCTTTCCACAACCAATATCTTTTCTCAACCAATTAGGGCTTTAACAACAATGCTTATAGACAAGGTTTAACCAACGTCATTCAACTCAACATTAACCTTGAAGCATTCAACCAATCACTACATGAAAAGAAAACTAGTAGACATCCTTTTCCCTCCAAAGGTATTTGAACAAAAAAACCACCAACATAAATCACCAATGCAAAAAATAACTTGCTCAAATCAATCTCAATGGAGTAAGCCCAAATCATGTATCAAGTAAAGCATTAACTTGATCAAAACAACCTCTATGGAAGCAACTCAACCATCAATCTCAAAACAGCCAACTAAGGGTTTCACCAACTCAATGCAAGTAGCAAGACTTACTAACATAAACCTGTTAGTCAAAAAGTGACTAACTACAAAAAAAATCTGATGCTCCTTTTTGCATATTTTCCAAGAGGACCGAAGTGGCCCATATGCTAAATATCAAAGAAAATGCAAAACACCGCAAGGAGGAAAAAGTGTCGCGATATCGTGACATGTTGCATTTTCGCCTTTCAAAGCAAAAAAAAAAAGCAAAAGGGAAAAAGTGTCGCGATATCGCGACATGTTGCTTTGTTGCGACCAAAAGGGAAAAAGTGTCACGATATCACGACATGTTGCTTTGTCACGGCCAAATGGGGAAAAAGTGTCACGATATCGTGACATGTTGTATTTTCATGACAAAAGAGAAAAAGTGTCGCGATATCACGACATGTTGCTTTGTCGCGGCCAAAAGAGAAAAAGTGTTGCGATATCGCGAAGTGTTGCGATATCGCGACATGTTGCTTTGTCGCGGCCAAAAGATAAAAAGTGTTGCGATATCGCGACATGTTGCTTTGTCGCGGCCAAAAGAGAAAAAGTGTCACGATATCGCGACATGTCTCAGTTTTGTGGTTCATAGTGAGGAGAAAGAGCAAAGGGCAAAAAGTGTCGCGATATCGCAACATGTTGCATTTTCGCGGCTAAAGAGCAAGAGAAAGAGCCAAGAGGGAAAAGTGTCGTGATATCGCGACATGTTGCTTTTTCGCGGTCCAAAGAAAAGAGAAAGAGCCAAAAGGAAAAAGTGTCGCGATATCACGACATGTCTCATTTTTGTGGCTGGAAGCAGCAGAAGAGCAAAGCAAGAAAGAATGTCACGATTTTGCAACATGTCTCATTTTCGCAGTTGGAAGCGACAGAAGAGCAAAGCAAGAAAGAATGTCACGATTTCGTGACATGTCTCATTTTCATGGCTGGAAGCGGCAGAAGAGCCAAGCAAGGAAAAAATGTCACGATTTCATGACATGTCTCATTTTCGCGGCTGGAAGCGACAGAAGAGCAAAGCAAGAAAGAATGTCACGATTTCGTGACATGTCTCATTTTCACGACGGGAGGCAGCAAAGGAGCAAAGGAAGAGACAAATGTCACGATTTCGTGACATGTCCCATTTTCATGGCTGGAAGCGACAGAAGAGCCAAGCAAGGAAAGAATGTCGTGATTTCACAACATGTCTCATTTTCACGGCTGGAAGCAGTAGAAGACCAAAGCAAGGAAAGAATGTCGTGATTTCACGACACACCAACTGTAAAGGAATAAAGTATATTTTTGGCAACTGGAGACGAGCACTGACATCAGGTGCCAATTTTTGAAGAATGGTCTATTGATTATAACCTGGCAGGTCCGCTGGATGATTGCCAATCTATCCAATTTACGGGAAATCCATTGTGTATTGTTAGAAACTGCAGATGATTGCTTGTAAAATAAGTAAGATGTACTTAGGAAGATACTCTTTTAGGGTATATATAGGGGTGAGCGACTCCAAAAAAAGGGGTCGACTCTTGGAAATTTACAAGACTGTGTGTATGTACTTCGAATACAAGCAATAAAATCACATCTCCCATTGGCTTCTGGTTCATATCGTGCAAGTGTATGTATTAATGTTCTTTATTTTTGCTCACAATATTGAATTGTAGATTGAGTATGTTCGTGTATCTAAAATTTTGCAATACATAAATCATATTGCTGGAATGAGAATCTAATATATACGCATGCTAAACGAAATATCAGAAATCATATCTGGAATTATATAATTTTTGCTTTGGAATGTGTTTTTAAATGCTTTGGATAGAAGTAAGTAAATATGTCTTTGATGTTGTCTAACCTACACCATATAAAAGTTCTAGCTTAGGCTATATTTCCCTTATCTCTTGTTTCCCATTTTCTCTAAAAAAATTCAAAGGAACCAGCCTTCTCTAGAGACTAGACAGATGATCTCAAGCAAGATCTGTCTATTCAATGTTGGAAAAGTCTAAGGCGCATCACTATTAACTGAAGGCAAATTTTGTTCCAATAGTTTTTGGCATGCCTGGTGGGACCAGCAATCCCACAGTATTGTATAAGTTTTGGTGTTTTACCTTAAGAGCCTTTTGTTTAAAAATCTAAAGAAAAATCACCTGGCGACTCTGTTGCATTTAGACCATAAAAGAAAGACCTTGTCTAGAAAGCCTTCTGGTTATATAGCCATATGATAACCAGATCTCGAGCTAGAAACTCTGAAGAACCTATCGAGTTTTTTGAACTACATATCGAGAGCCTAAAAGCACACCTTGTGCTAGCCACAAGATCAAATTCACCCGACACCATTAGCATCTCTTTAACGCCCGCTACAGGAGTGTCTGCTAGCAATCCTATAGCGGTTGTAACTCCTTTAGCAATCATGGCAGTCGCCCCTGCCCCAGTGCATCTTGTATGGAATCAAAATGGCCCTTTGAACTTGGGAATGCACCACCAAATTCCACAAGCTGCGCTAAAAGCCTTATCGACCTTTGACGAAACAAGCAAAATAGCAGATGAGCACTGTTTGGATGTATCAACGCTAGCATCTATTTACAACATCACTGAGGAAGATGTAATGGTCAGATTTTTGATCATATCTTTGAAAGGAAAGATGCTCTATTGGTACAGAGCGCTTCCCGTTGGATCCATTACTTCTTGGGCAGTACTGGCCAACCGTCTGGTCGATGAATTCAATATACATGTGGATCCTTTCACATTGCTGAATCAATTCACTATCATTGAGAGGCATCCACAAGAAGAAATCCAAGATTTCAACATCAGGTTTACCAGAACTCGTGATAGAGTACCGCAAGGCCTAAAGCCCATGAAAGAACAAGCTATATGCTATTATCTAAGGGCTTTTGATTCAGAGCTCAGTATGATAATAAGGCAATCTTGTGTAACCACTTTTCCTGGGATCTATGTAGAGGCAACAAAGAGCGAAGCTGATCTCATCACTACAAAAAGATATCCATCAAAAACTCTATTGCCAATTTTACCAGAGTTTTCCCAAGTGTCAATCTCTAAACTTCCTGTACTCCCATCAATGCAGGCCCTCCCAGCTGTAGCTACACCTCCTGCATTCTGTGCATTACCAGCCACACCCCTTGCATCAGCTTCCCCCAGTGATCAATACATGACCATAATTAATACAATGAAGGCATTGTCAAATGAAATGGCGTCTATGAAAAAGAGAGAGGCTGAAAGGAGTTTTCCGCCAAGAAGGTTCCCTCAGGTAACAGGAGATGCAGCACAATCAAGCAATAGGGGACATGTAAGACCGAGCACGGTATATACAAATGAGAAAGTGGAGGCCGATGAGCCTCCCACTGATTCTAACTCTTGGTGTACTACATGTAACGATCCACATGGGGAAAGTTCATGTATAATACACCAACATTATGTAAAAATTATAGCAATTGAAAAGAGTAAAGAAAAAATGAAAATCCGTGTAAATATAATTAGAGAGGAGGACCACAACTTCATGATGCCTACAGTAGAACAAGTTTTAGTTTTGACAAGATTAGGTAAGAAACCACTGCAAGCATACCCTAAAGAGCTTCAGCCATTGGATGTTTCCCCTACCCCCAAGGAAGTTCCCAAAGAAAATCCTAAAGGAAGTCTCCCTTAGGAAAGAGAATATCAGTTTCCAACCAAAATTCAAGGGCAAGAAACACACAAATATTTTTTTCCTCAGGGGGAAAATGAAACCCAAGAACAGGCTAGGGAAAGGTTGAGTTTCCCCTCGCTGACAAAAAGGCAAAGAACTGAAGCTACCCAGGGATACAAAAATAAATGTGAAACTTTTGCCAAAGAAAGAGAAAGGATAGTTGATTCACCTATATTCAGTATAGTGGAGGAAATGAAAAGACTCCTTCTAAGGCAAGTATGTATGATGCTTTTCAAATCCCATGTCAAATCAATCTCCTACAGGAATCCCTAAGGACAATGAAAAATGGATGTGGGACTGCATCATCTTCGAAAATGGTTCTAACGAACTTGAAATCTACCACTGGTAAGAACAGGCCCCCCCTTTTATTTATCCCTTCAAATGAAAGGATGGGTTGTCCACAACTGCATGATAGATTCAGGCGCTGCTACCACTGTGATACCCAAAGCAGTATGTGATATTATGGGAATGGAGTACACTAGGAGCAGCACAGGCGTCCTATAGTTAGATGGTACTCCAATAAAAATTTTAGGAGTGATAAAGGATATTCCCATACGGCTACATAATTTGCCTCAGATGACAGTCATACAAGAGGTAGTAGTCATAGACTTGGAGCCCTATTTTGGTATGTGTCTATCCAGAGAGTTCACAACAAAGATAGGAGGATACTTATCCTTAGATTATTCTCATTTGGAGATACCTTTCAAAGGTAGAAGGGTCAAGATTTTTAATGAGAAACCATTGACGTTTCATGTAGAAAGGATTGGTGAAACTGATCGTGTAAATATGATGACTGAAGAAACAATAGAAGAAGACCTGATGGAAGAAACATTAGAAGAGCTCCAAGATGAGGACGAGTTTTCTCTATAGAACTTTAATGCCATGATAGAAATAGAAATAGGAAACTATTCTATTGAGAAACCAAAAAGAAAATTGGTACCCTCCCTAGAAGAGGATGGTTTTGTGAATCATTTGTGGAAGATTTTCTTTGATGGGGCTAGGTGCAAGAATGGAGTTGGTGTCGGAATAGTTTTGATTTCTCCCACTGGAGAGGAAAAGGTTTTCTCTTATAGGTTGACTTGGAGTTGCTCTAAAAACGTAGCAGAATATGAGGCCCTGTGCTTAGGGTTAAGAAAGGCTAAGAAATTGAGAATCAAATAGTTACTCATCTATGGAGATTCAGAACTTATTGTGAATCAAGTCACCAAAAAAGGTATAAGTAAACAAGATTATTTGAAGGCTTAGAGGAACAAAGTGTGGGATCTCTTAGAGGCCTTTGAGGCCCTAAATATAAAGTTTATCCCTAGAGAACAGAATACCCACACAAATTTGTTAGCTTCAGTGGGAGCTAATTTTTGTCCTGTAAGTAATGTTATTCAGAAGTCTAAAACTGTTAGACTTATATACAGGCCTTCAATACCTGATAAAAATATTTTTTGGCAAGTTTTTGAAAATGATGAACAGGTACTGGATTTCTTAATCCTTAAAATGAATTGCTCAGCCATCCAGGATCTGCAGGATGAAGAGGAAGGGAACCAGATCAGAGAAGTGCGTAAAAAGGGAGCTAAGCATTTTAGGCAAAAGCAAAAAAGGAATTATATGTGCAATATAATATAAGCATATTCAAACAATATTTGTAAATATTACCGTTTTTTCGGCCTTAACACAAAAAAAAAGATTTTCAGTCGCAGCCAATCAAAAGTCGACATTTTTTTTGAATAGAGATACTAAGGTATAAAGGGAGTTTTGGCGAGGTAATGTTCACGTTTGATCTAAGTGCATTTTCCTGTGTTCTTTGTATTTCTATGAAAGATTATTTTTACAACTGCCTTGTTGACTCCGATACCCAATGGATAAAGGCCTGGTTCAAAATTTTTGCAAGCAAAAAATCCCCCGAAAGGTGCCAAGAATGTTAGTCAAAAAGTGACTAACTACAAAAAAACATCTAATGCTCCTTTTTGCATATTTTCCAAGAGGACCGAAGTGGCCCATATGCTAAATATCAAAGAAAATGCAAAACACCGCAAGGAGGAAAAAGTGTCACGATATCGTGACATGTTGCATTTTCATAGTTCAAAGCAAAAAGAAAAGCAAAAGGGAAAAAGTGTCGCGATATCGCGACATGTTGCTTTGTCGCGACCAAAAGGGAAAAAGTGTTGCGATATCGCGACATGTTGCTTTGTCACGACCAAATGGGGAAAAAGTGTCGCGATATCGCAACATGTTGTATTTTCGCGACAAAAGAGAAAAAGTGTCGTGATATCGCGACATGTTGCTTTTTCGCTGCTGTTGGGTCGACTTTTATACACACCCTGTGAAGAATGAGCATGAAAACCCGATAACACTTATAAGGGATAAATCCCACTCACTTTAGGATCTTGCTGGATATCCAAGGTGTGAGTTACAGAGTTGGGTCAAATGTCTATTCACTCTTTTCCACTTCTGGAATAGTTTCAAGTGGACTGTCTGTTACCTTACAACGGGTTCTGGACTTTGGTTCAGTAATGTTTTTGGAATTGGTTATCTTTGTGGACACTCAGATTTACAATCAGTTCTTTGATCTAGCTCTTTATGTGTTAGCAGATTTAAATAAAAGACAAATTTAAAAGAAAATAAAAATGGATCATTCAATCGGTGGAACAGAGAGAGTAGGGTAGGGCAGAAAGAAAATTTATCTAACTTAGCTGCAAAACCAAAACTACCAATTTTAGTTATACCGGTTAGCTTCACAATAGAACAAATCAAAGAGGAAAGTGTCCAGACTTTCTAAGATCACCTTCCACTAAGAGCATAAGACAGAGACAAGAACAGATCAATCACAAACAAAAGGAAAGTCAGTTGAAATTGGTATCTCTCACCAGCAACTTAGCTCGCACAGTGAGGACAGAGCAATTAGAACAGGCCCGAACCTTAAAAATGTAACTTTCCCTAGCATACAATAAAAAGAATGAAGCCTAGTAGCATACCCAATCTTTGATAACACAGATCTACAACATAAATTAAATAAACCTTAATGAAACAAAAACAAAAGAAGATGAACTTATCGCAGTCTGAAAGAGATTAGGCTCCTGGCCATGCTATCACAGAAAAACGAAACTACACCAACTCCAGGTCCAGAACAAAGCATTCAAACAAGATTTGCAGGAAATTGCTCCAATAGCTTTTATTTCTAAGTTTTCGCCTCCGGAATTTACATTCAGAAGAAGTATTTATAGACTCAGGACAGACCCTGATCTTTTTAGAAATATCTTCTTCTCAAACCCTAAATCTTATCCTCTAAACCCTACTACCTAGGTTTTACAATATAAGGCCCTTTAAAAATAGAGTTTTGATAAACCCTAACCACTCTGCAAATCTTAGTGCAGTTACTTGCCATAAATGGAGAAGGCATGATCTGATATTATTCTCATCCATCTGAAACTGCAAGTAAATATCTTCATTTTCTGGTCGACTGGTGCATCTGCCGGGAACGTCTCATTAATTCCTCAGAGAAATTCGGATGAGTCACTGGTTTCTCTGACATTTTATCTTCGCAAAGCCGCCTCTGAGTTGAAATTCTCTGCACGCCATTACTTTCACCATAAATTCTCCTGTTAAATGCGTCCATCGGCAAATTTTGGTAATTGTGTGTAGATATTTTCATTTTTCGGTTAATTTCTGACATATTCCATTAAATGAGGCAGCTGCTTAGTCACCGTAAAGTCTCTTTGCGGCCAGATCTGTAAAATCTGGATGGACCAAAAATTCTCGGCATCCCCCATTTCTATTTGATGGCCTTCGCTTGATCCGTGCTTATTTTGTCCTTTTTGCCATTACTTCTGCTAGTATGCAACTGCCAGCTCGCTTTCTACAAAAGACAAACAAGGATTAGTATTTTAATATTATTAAATTAAAACCCTAATGTTCATTATATGTCGGCTTTATTTATTTTGACACGTGTCATGAAATCATGATGCCTTCCTCAAGCTGCTTTTCATTTTGCCTCTTCTGTCGCGAAACCGCGACATGTCACGAAATCGTGACATTCATGACCTGCACTTCTCTTCAAAAAACATCATGATTTCGTGCATGTCACATTTCGTCATGTTCCTTGCCTTCCTTCACAAATCGTCGCGATATCACGACGTTCTCCACTTGCCTTCTCTCCATCGTGATTTCGTGACGTTCTCACTTCGCCTTTCTTCACAAACGTCACGATTTTGCATTCTCTCTTGCCTTTCTTCTCGTGATCATGTCACGATTTCATATATTTTTTCAATTCAATTTCAACTTTTCTCTTCTCAAAATGCATCGCGATTATCGCAATCGTTTTCAAAAATGGAAAATGTCACGATATCGCGACGTTTCCAAAAATGGAAAATGTCACGAAATCGCGACGTTTTCCCAAGTTACTTCCACTTAGCAAATTTTCCAGAAATAGTAGGTTGACTCTAATGAATTTATCCATCTGTATTCTGCATTTTTACATATTTAGTGAAAGATTTTCTTTACTCAAAAATGATTCTAACATTTGAAAAATGAATTCTAAAATAAATCAAAGCCAGATGCAAGCCTACTTGGATACTTTGATATAAGCAAAACTTTGAAAAGGAGGCAAGCAGAATTTGGAATTAAAACCAGGAAAACATCAAGAGGGTCCCTACGGCAAAATGAAAGCTAAATATTTTCAAAGGATGGAATTTCATTTTTTTAGTGGGGGTGTGTTGCTTCTCAACAAATGGCGATATCTACGGGGAAAATAGTAGCACTATTTTAGAATCCAGGACTCTAGTTTCAAAACAATATAGACCATGTACCATGCTTTGCCACAAATATTCTTCAAAATAATTTAACTACTACCCGATAGTTGTTAAAATTTCCCAAGGACATACTAGGTTGAATCACTTAAGGAAGATTTCTGATGTGCAATTATAAGCGTAAAAAAAAAACTTTCTTCAAGAATGACTGGGCCTTCGAATGCTGTACTCTAGATTGTGAAAGGGGAAACCGAGTAGGGCTCTGTTTACTAGTTTAGCCTTTTACAACCTCGACAAAGTTACTCTTTAGATTTTCACGACCCTGATCCACAACTGTGAGGTGGTATCTACAACTTGGTAAAAGAAAACATCTTCTGGAGCCTTGGCTATCTCTTTCATTACATAACTTCTTTTTCTTTTTTTTTTGTGGGAAATAAAAGAGTGCCAGTTTTATGTTGCCTTGCTCAACTTTCACCTTCTCTCTCTCTTTTGAAATATACCGAAATCTGGAAAGCCCTGCTAAAAACAATTTTTTTTTTTATTCTTCATCGATCTGGAAACTGCTTCAGCCTAGGTACTGATAGCCTCTATGGACACTTAAATAATTTCACGAATCAGAGTCCCCTCTTACGACCAACTTTTCTTGGATTCCCCGGGAGTTTCTCCAACCAAACAAGATAGTAGTTTCTTTATAATTAAAATAATTGTGGCAAGCAAGACACAAAATCCAATTATCTTTCTACTGTTGTTCTGAATAACAAAATAGTTCCACTGTTCAGTTTAAGCAGACTATCTCTTAATTAGAATAAAACAAAATGAACACAGGATTTTGAACTCAGAATAAAAACAATTTTTTAAAGGCTGATTCTTTCTTTTCTGCCCAAGCAAAACTTAAAAAAAACAAAGCTTTAAAAGCTAAAAGAAATTTGTACAGACCCCAAAGGATAAAACACAGAACTTTAAAATCAAACAAAATAAAATAAAATAAAACTACTTTGTACAGACCCCAAAGGATAAAACACAGAACTTTAAAATCAAACAAAATAAAATAAAAACAAACTACTTCAAAGCTTATTTACAATATATACACATGTTACAACGTCTTTGTGATTTATTCAAACGATGTATTGGATGGAACAACTGAGAAATAATGCTTTAGGTATTGACCATTAACAGGAAGGTTCAAAAAATTACCCTCGAGGTCCTGTAGATGAAATGCATTATTACCTAGGATCTCGGCAATCTGGTATGGCCCTATCCATAGAGGTTGCAGCTCTGTGTGTTTACCTTTCTTTTCATGGGCTTTGTCCCATAGAAGCACCAGGTCTGCACGATTGAAGGCCTTCGAATTGGCCCTCTCGTCAAGCCAGCGCTTGACTGTCTCTTGGTGTCGACTAAAATGCTCCACGGCTTGAAGTCGTCCACCCTGCAAATCAAACAAGTCCAACACACGAGCTTTCGTATCTACATGATCAAAGTAATGTAAAGCAAATTTTAATCCTGGTACTAATGCTTCATATTCTACCAAATTATTCGTGCAGGGAAACTGCAAGCGATATGACATAAAACCAGTTTGATTTTTTGGTCCTTTAAGAATAGCCCTTGTACCAGAACCTTGCTTAGATTTAGTTCCATCAATATGAAGCATTCCAACTTCATTATCGTGATCTTGGTGAGCTTTAACCGGTTTCTCCCTTTGAGTAGTTGTCAAATTATAAACCCCGATATAACAACCCTCAACAAGATTAGCAGTCTCATTCTTGGCATTATACTCTGTGATCATGAGTTTATACCTTGGTTCTCTGTTGATTCTTAATTGATTTGCAAAACCATTCCAGGGTAACCACATATGCGAAAAATCAGTAGCCAAGTACCCATTCAAGGATTTTGACCAATCCCTGCTCAGAAGCATTTCGTATCCTACAGGAATATCCACCACCTGAATGTCAATTCTGTGTTGCGCTCTCGGCTCAGATGCTAGCTGGATGTGTATATTCTGAAGTTCACCTACCACTTTAACCTCAGACTTATCCAATTGGATGACTCTCATCTCGGAGTTCATGGGGGTCAAACCCAACTACTGACAGATGCCTAGAGGCATGACATTGGTCGAAGCACCAGAATCTATCGGACAGTTGTGTAATTTTTTCCCAAATATACAGACAGTCAAGTAGAAAAGGCGGAACTTCGGTCTTCTCTTTATACATGGCCACATTTGCATTTGCCATCTTCTTTCCCTTTTCCAAAGGTTTGGTAGTAGGTTCAGAATATGTTTTGATCAGAGTTATCCCTTTGTTCAAAAATTTGGGCCAACTCATGGAGAGTGATATTAGCTTTGATATTCTTCATGTCCTCCACTATATTATATCCCTTATTGAGTGGAGGGACAAATGCATCTCGGTCCTCTCGGATTTCCTCCCTTGGGTGGGGATGGGTTATTGCTTGAAGATGGATCCTGGAGGAACACTGTGGGAGTTGTCCGGAGGGGTAGATGTAGTGTTGGGCTCCGGATTTCTATTTTTGAGGTTGTAGTTGTCCCTCCTGTACTGTTGAAAGGCTTGCACTTCATCCATGGGTAGCTCCACAACATTCTCTGATTCTTCTGGGAAAGTGAAAGAATCTAACACCATAGCTGCACTATGTTTGGATGAACTTGGAGCATCCGTAGTTCTTTGATGTTCAGGAGAAACCAACTCACCAGATAGAGCTTCAAAGGCATTACAGAACTCCAAGCAATCCAATTCCCCGTGCTGAGAAGTGGCATGTATCCTGCACCAGTTAGGCAAAGCCAAGTCACAAATATTTACATCATGCCCTTTACCTTTATAATCCTTATTGGGTTCGTATGGGGGCCGAGTGAATCTATTTTGTTGATAAGGAAATCTGTTTGGGTTTTTGCCGATGGAAACTTGCCTTTTGAAAGTCAAAAAGTCATTTGCCAACTTTTGGACCACCCTTGAAACTTCCTCAACTCTTGTGTTATCAGATTCTTTATCCGGATTCTGTACATTTTCAGCAGGTGTTACAGCCAATGGATTTCCTGATGGTGGAGTTTGATGTACTGGCAACATCATCTGATGTGGTATGGGATTGAAGATAGGGGTACCTTGTGTGACCAAAGGAATTTGATGAGCATTCAGAGGTTGAGGTCCCAGTTGTCTTTCCAGAACTAGAGCTTCTTTATAAGCCTCTGTTAGATTGGTAATAGAGGCATCTCTTTTCAAGAAAACAGAAGTCATTGGATCTAGAGAATTCCTAAAAATTTCTAATGCCAGGTCTGCATTTGGCACATAATAACCAGTCAGTCTACCATAAGCCTTCTGAAATCTGACATTGTAAGATCTGACAGATTCATTTATTTCTCTTTTAATACCAAAAAATTGCTGATATAATACACTGGGATCTATTACTTCACCAAACTGCGATACAAAAACCTTTTCCAAGTCATTCCAACTGGTAATAGAATCGTTAGTGAGATTTAGAAACCAGTCGTAAGCTCCCTCCTGGAGAGTGAACGGGAACAATCTGCAAGCCACATCTTCATGTTGTACATTTAACAATTTTAGAGCATTCTTGAATGCTACTAGGTGTTCTTCCGCTGTCCTAGTTCCATCATGCTTGTATCTGGGAAGATATCTCTCAGGATTTCTGGGCAGGTCATGGGCTGCACCCGAGATATTTAAGGCAGTGGAACCCAACCAGTTTGCCATTACTACTTGATTGACGATGATACTTTCAGTTGTAGTTGGAGTAACTACAAGTGGTGACAAAACTATTCCAGACAAGGACTTGGCCCTTTTGAGGCTGCTTCTTCTTGGAGTTTCTAACTCAGGCACAAGGAGCTCTCCAGCTCTGGAATGGGACCTTGTTACTCTATAAGTGGAATCCAACTTTTCACAAGCAACTTACAACCTTACAATCCTTAACAAACTACTAAACTTCAGGCCCTCCTTCTAGCGCCAATTTTAAATGTTGGTTCGACTTTTATACACACCCTGTGAAGAATGAGCATGAAATCTCGATAACACTTATAAGGGATAAATCCCACTCACTTTAGGATCTTGCTAGATATCCAAGGTGTGAGTTACAGAGTTGGGTCAAATGTCTATTCACTCTTTTTCGCTTCTGGAATAGTTTCAAGTGGACTGTCTGTTACCTTACAACGGGTTCTGGACTTTAGTTCAGTAATGTTTTTGGAATTGGTTATCTTTGTGGACACTCAGATTTACAATCAATTCTTTGATCTAGCTCTTTATGTTTTAGCAGATTTAAATAAAAGACAAATTTAAAAGAAAATAAAAATGGATCATTCAATCGGTGGAACAGAGAGAGTAGGGTAGGGCAGAAAGAGAAATTTATCTAACTTAGCCGCAAAACCAAAACTACCAATTTTAGTTATACCGGTTAGCTTCACAATAGAACAAATCAAAGAGGAAAGTGTCCAGCTTTCTAAGATCACCTTCCACTAAGAGCATAAGACAGAGACAACAACAGATCTGAAAGAAAATCACAAACAGAAGGAAAGTCAGTTGAAATTGGTATCTCTCACCAGCAGCTTAGCTCGCACAGTGAGGACAGAGCAATTAGAATAGGCCTGAACCTTAAATCTATAACTTTCCCTAGCATACAATAAAAAGAATGAAGCCTAGTAGCATACCCAATCTTTGATAACACAGATCTACAACATAAATTAAATAAACCTTAATGAAACGAAAACAAAAGAAGATGAACTTATCGCAGTCTGAAAGAGATTAGGCTCCTGGCCATGCTATCACAGAAAAATGAAACTACACCAACTCCAGGTCTAGAACAAAGCATTCAAACAAGATTTGCAAGAAATTGCTCCAATAGCTTTTATTTCTAAGTTTTCGCCTCTAGAATTTACATTCAGAAGAAGTATTTATAGACTCAGGACAAACCCTGATCTTTTTAGAAATATCTTCTTCTCAAACCCTAAATCTTATCCTCTAAACCCTACTACCCAGGTTTTACAATATAAGGCCCTTTAAAAATAGAGTTTTGATAAACCCTAACCACTCTGCAAATCTTAGTGCAGTTACTTGCCATAAATGGAGAAGGCATGATCTGATATTATTCTCATCCATCTGAAACTGCAAGTAAATATCTTCATTTTCTGGCCGGTTGGTGCATCTGCTAGGAACGTCTCATTAATTCCTCAAAGAAATTCGGATGAGTCACTGGTTTCTCTGACATTTTATCTTCGCAGAGCCGCCTCTGAGTTGAAATTCTCTGCACGCCATTACTTTCACCATAAATTCTCCTGTTAAATGCGTCCATCGGCAAATTTCGGTAACTGTGTGTAGATATTTTCATTTTTCGGTCAATTTCTGACATATTCCATTAAATGAGGCAGCTGCTTAGTCACCGTAAAGTCTCTTTGCGGCCAGATCTGTAAAATCTGGATGGACCAAAAATTCTCGGCATCCCCCATTTCTATTTGATGGCCTTCGCTTGATCCACGCTTATTTTGTCTTTTTCGCCATTACTTCTGCCAGTATGCAACTGCCAGCTCGCTTTCTGCAAAAGACAAACAAGGATTAGTATTTTAATATTATTAAATTAAAACCCTAATGTTCATTATATGTCGGCTTTATTTATTTTGACACGTGTCGTGAAATCGCGATGCTTTCCTCAAGCTGCTTTTCATTTTGGCCTCTTTGTCGTGAAACCGCGACATGTCACGATTTCGTGACATTCTTGAGGCCTGCCTTCTCTTCACAAAATGCGTCGTAATTTTGTGAAATTCCTGAGACTTGGCCTTCCCTTCATAAAATGCATCACAATTTTGTGACGTCGCGATATCGCGACATTCCTGAGACTTGCCTTCTCTTCACAAAATGCATCGCAATTTCGCAACGTTCCTGAGACTTGCCTTCTCTTCACAAAAAGTGTCATGATTTCGCGATGTTGCGATTTCACGACGTTCCTGAGACTTGCCTTCTCTTCACAAAAAGCGTCATGATTTCGTGACATCACGATTTTGCAACGTTCCTGAGACTTGGCCTTCCCTTCACAAAATGCGTCATGATTTTGCGACGTCATGATTTCACGATGCTTCTACGCCTTAGGCCTTCTTGCACTTGTCTTCCTTCTTGCCCCTTTTGCCGTGAAACCGCGACATGTCACGATTTCGTGACATGTCACGAAATCGTGACATGCTCCTTGCTACGGCTCTTCTAGTCCAAATATGTCGCGATATCGCGACATTTCCCAAAATGGAAAATGTCGCGATATCGTGACGTTTCCAAAAATGGAAAATGTCGCGATATCGCGACGTTTCCAAAAATGGAAAATGTCGCGAAATCGCGACGTTTTCCCAAGTTACTTCCACTTAGCAAATTTTTCAAAAATAGTAGGTTGGCTCTAATGAATTTATCTATCTGCATTCTGCATTTTACATATTTAGTGAAAGATTTTCTTTACTCAGAAATGATTCTAACATTTGAAAAATGAATTCTAAAATAAATCAAAGCCAGATGCAAGCCTACTTGGATATTTTGATGTAAGCAAAACTTTGAAAAGGAGGCAAGCAGAATATGGAATTAAAACCAGGAAAACATCAAGAGGGTCCCTACGACAAAATGAAAGCTAAACATTTTCAAAGGATGGAATTTCATTTTTTTAGTGGGGGTGTGTTGCTTCTCAACGGCCAAAAGAGAAAAAGTGTCACAATATCGCGACATGTTGCTTTGTCGGGGCCAAAAGAGAAAAAGTGTCGCGATATCATGACATGTTGCTTTGTCGCGGCCAAAAGAGAAAAGTGTTGCGATATCACGACATGTCTGAGTTTCGCGGTTCATAGTGAGGAGAAAGAGCAAAGGGCAAAAAGTCATTTTCATGGCTAAAGAGCAAGAGAAAGAGCCAAGAGGGAAAAGTGTCGCGATATCGCGACATGTTGCTTTTTCATGGTCCAAAGCAAAGAGAAAGAGCCAAAAGGAAAAAGTGTCGCGATATCGCGACATGTCTCATTTTTGCGGCTGGAAGCGGCAGAAGAGCAAAGCAAGAAAGAATGTTGTGATTTCGTGACATGTCTCATTTTCGTGGCTAGAAGAGCAAAGCAAGAAAGAATGTTGCAATTTCATGACATGTCTCATTTTTGCGGCTGGAAGCGGCAGAAGAGCCAAGCAAGGAAAAAATGTCATGATTTCGCAACATGTCTCATTTTCACGGCTGGAAGCGACAGAAGAGCAAAGCAAGAAAGAATGTCACGATTTTGTGACATGTCTCATTTTTGCGACGACAAGTAGCAAAGGAGCAAAGGAAGAGATGAATGTCACGATTTCACGACATGTCCCATTTTTGTGGCTGGAAGCGGTAGAAGAGCCAAGCAAGGAAAGAATGTCATGATTTTGTGACGTCTCATTTTTATGGCTGGAAGCAGTAGAAGACCAAAGCAAGGAAAGAATGTCACGATTTCACGACACGCCAGCTGTAAAGGAATAAAGTATATTTTTGGCAACTGGAGACGAGCACTGACATCAAGTGCCGATTTTTTAAGAATGGTCTGTTGATTATAACCTGGCAAGTCTACTTGGATGATTGCCAATCTATCCAATCTACGGGAAATCCGTTGTGTATTATTAGAAACTGCAGATGATTGCTTGTAAAATAAGTAATATGTACTTAGGAAGATACTCTTTTAGGGTATATATAGGGGTGAACAACTCTAGAAAAAGGGGCCGGCTCTTGGACGTTTACAAGACTGTGTGTACGTACTTCGAATACAAGCAATAAAATCACATCTCCCATTGGCTTCTGGTTCATATCGTGCAAGTGTATGTATTAATGTTCTTTATTTCTGCTCACAATATTGAATTGTAGATTGAGTCTATTCTTGTATCTGAACTTTCGTAATACATAAATCATATTTCTGGAATGAGAATCTAATATATACGCATGCTAAATGAAACATTAGAAATCATATCTGGAATTATATAATTTTTGCTTTGGAATGTGTTTTTAAATGCTTTGGATAGAAGAAAGTAAATCTGTCTTTGATGTTGTCTAACCTGCACCATATAAAAGTTCTAGCTTAGGATATATTTCCCTTATCTCTTATTTCCCCTTTTCTCTAAAAAAATTCAAAGGAACCAGCCTTCTATGGAGACTAGATAGATGATCTCAAGCAAGATCTATCTATTCAATGTTGGCAAAGTCTAAGGCGCATCACTATTAACCGAAGGCAGATTTTGTTGCAACAAAACCCTAGTGCAAAAATGCTTCCTCTTCCTCAACCAGAATTATGCATTCACCCAAAAAACTCATCAATGATTTTAATGCATAAACAATCTTCAATATCCAAAAAATGGGATTTACACCAACAAGAATACCTAGTAGACAACATTTTCACTCCAAACTCAATTTCAAAAAATACACCATCAACAATATACATGGAAGAAGTTGCTCATACCTTTGTTTGAAGAAGAAGAGAATAGTTCTTCAACCTGTTACCAACACCACCCTCAACTTTGCCACCAAGTTAGGGTTAGATCATAAAAGTAACCACAAAAATATTTATTCCATAAAACACCTTATGACTCCAATCCTTAGAAGTCAACTACCAAAAAATATAAAGCATACAAACAATATATCCTTTTACACCTTATTTCTCCAAATTAATTAAACCATGCTCAAGGAATAATAGCTTCTAAGCAAATTTCACTCAACAATCAAGCAAAAAATCTCAACCACACACTATCAACCTTATATCTCCAAAGAAGCATTTAACCTTAAAAATAATTTTAAATAAATTTGCCCAACCACTTCTTCTTTAAAAAAATGCAGATTTTATTTAAAAAACCTTACCAAAAAAAATGCTTCCGAAAATTGTGGGTCAACAGTGCCTTCGAAAAAATTGGAGCACAAAAACTCTTCTCACACTCCACGGCGGGAGTCGAACGCTTGACCTCCCTTCAAGCGCCTTTGTAGAAAGTTGTTGCCACTAGGCCAACGACACTAGCTTGAAGGCTAGCAAGAGTCTCCTTCTCCTTAACCCTTTGGCGGTGAATAAACGTGGCAAAAAAATGATAGCCATAGCTTTTACTTCCCAACTTTTGCGCAATTCCAATTTCTTTCACACCATTGCTTTGGACTATAGGTTATGGCTTATATAGCCAAACTTCCATGCTATGCACGACGTCGACGGGAGGATAATTCAAACTTTTCGAATTAATATTATTTTTGCGCCTTCGAAATAACTTTAGGGTTTATGAAACCCTTTTGATTATTTAAAAAATAATCAAAGGTCTTTTAGACCTTAGACCTTAGGTGGAGAACCCATTAAATTATTAAAATAATTTAATCACTAAATCAAATAAATAAATAATTAAAAAACCTTAAAAAGGTTTTATTAATTAAGTTATTTAATTAATAAGTGTCTCCAGCCTTTGCATTAAGCTAAGAGTGGTTTTGAGAAAAACCCTTAATGCATCCACCTAGTTTTATTAAAAACCCTTAAACCTGCCATGGTTTTGATAAAAACCTTTTCATCTACCACATGGAGTCTCTCTGGAATCTTCTAGAAAAGATTCTTTGGAATCTTCAACCTTTGAAGCCAATAAATCCTCTTGACATTAATGCCAGTTCCTTTTGACATCAATGACAACTCATAGACAAGAAGCTAGGATCTCAAACCCAAAATTGCCAACATGAGCACGCAGATTCCATCCTTCCACTCCTTGCTCTAACCTCACACACTCCAAAAATGGACTAGACCTACAAAATTTAAATTAGTTCTAACTAATTTTCTCCTTAATACTTCATTCAAATCCTATTTAAATAGCCCTTGGGGTAAGGCATAAAAAGGATTCTAAGAGCTAATTAGACTCTGCTAAGATTCTTCTAGCATCTCTTCTTCTTTAACATTATTCATTTACAAGAATTTTCAAGCATTTTTCATCATTTGCAAGCATTTTTGGAGAATAGTCAAGCAAGGAAAGGAGAATTTGGTGGCAAGGAGATATTATTGGTGTAATGGAGAGTCCATTTCTAGGTGATATCACTCCTAGTATAGCTCTCTTATCCATTACTTTGATGTATATTTGCTTTTAGTTCTCTTAGCAATAGCCTTGCTAACTTGAATACTTCATTTACTTGCAACTTTCATTCATTTTCATGCTCTCATTCTTCTTGTGTAAGGATTATATTTATTTGTAGGATTTTACATCTTCATCAAATTCTCAAATCTTTTAATACATGCATTCATCTTCTTAGTTTGTTATAGACTTCATTTTATAGCAATTTTCATCCTTTCATCATATTTACACTCACTTCTCATTGCTCTTGCAAACTTTGTTAGAATTAGGATATAGCTAAGTTACCTTGCTATATTCCTAAATCTTTCATACTTACTTCATCCCCTCTTTCATCTCTTTAACTATTCAAAATAGTCATTGAGAGACCTTCCCCTATCTTTCACACTTGCATCCACTTTGATCGCAAATTTGCAAATATTTGTGGTATTTTCTCTTGTATTCTTGCATCATAACCCTAACACATCCTTTTGGCATTACAATCCCATAGTTGCATCACAAAAATAGTTAAAAAACCACTCAAAATGATCCTCGTAATCACCTTGACCCATTTTATACCAAAATCGCTAACCACTACAGTAACTAGCAATTTTGGCTCTTTGGAATTTACAGACCAAAAATGCCACTCAAACCAAATTTGCTAATGGTAAATTTGGTAAGCCAACTGGAATTTTTGGAATAGCTCTATTTCCATCCCAAGAGGTAAATATACTCAAGGTTTACAAAAATAGGGAATTTGATCAACTACCTAGACAAGAAATCCACCTTCTCCAACTCTCAAACAAATTTCCCAAAATAAAAAACCTATTTTTTTGTTATTTTATGTAGGTACCAATTTCGCTAGCTAGGACCAAATTTTATAGCTAGGATCAAATTTTCTAGTGGTAAATTTGGTAGCAGTGGCATCTGGTTAAACATCTATAGAGGTAATTCTACTACTTGGCGTCACTTTGGACTCTATTTTCAACAATTTTGCATGTTCTGTTCTCTATCTATCAATGTATTTACAACAAAAATCACATTTCAATTTGGAAAGACAAAGAACCCTAATCTAGCTTAAATTTCTTTACAAAACACACTTCCATTGGATAAAATCAAGGAATCTTAGGTCAAAAGATTAATTCTCTTTTCATTTTCATGAGTACATAGGCAAAGAATCAAAATCATATAGTTGCATTATAGGTTAACTTATCTTTTGCATCATCTCTTTATTGATAAATGTAGCTCGAACATGAACTTGCATTGGCTTCAGTATGAACATGCTAGTAGTGGTTCAAGACATTTAAAATTTTATTTTGTAATTCACTTAAGTGATTCTAATTTGAAATTCACTTAAGTGATTCTATTTTGTAATTCACTTAAGTGATTTTCTATTTTTAACCATACATGTCAAGATGAGATGAGATCTAATCGTAGGGTTAGAGATATTAGGGTTACCTTTTCAAGGATAAAAGGAGAAGGTCAAGAGTGTTTTACACACAGAAAGAAAAGAAGGTGAACAAATTGTTGAAGAACTGTAAGGCTATTGTGTAGAGGTGAAGAGTGATTTGCTGGCCAAAAAGGTAGCAGGAGAGCATGTTGTCTTGCTATAGCTATAACCTCCTCCATTATATAAAATATGTAGGTTTTGTAGTATATTTTCCACTATTCATTCTATTTATTTTTCCAACCATTTGTGTGACTGTTGTATGTTTAAAATAAATTCATCTCATATATGATTTTATTTAGAAATATAGGGCAACAATTATCTAGGGTTAGGAAAATTTACATGGTAGGTTTTGTGATTGATATCCTCAAGGGTTTACAATAGTAGATCACTATTGGATATTAAAAAAATAATAGTTAGAGGGTTTTATATTTTTTGCTTGAAGGACTAAGCTTATTTGTAGGATATATATTTTTTAATCATTCATATCAAATCTAAAAAATTGTGTAGTAGATCTTAGAGATGGTAGCATTTAGTCTCAAATTTGAGGATATATTGGAAGGTGCCTCCAATTTCTTGCCCTAGAAAGTTAGGGTAATATTATTATTGGAAGAGAATGATCTATGAGATATTATCAAGGATGATGTGACTCTTCCTACAGATCTACAAAAATTGGTAACTCATAGAAAGAAGGAAATGAATGCCAAGTGAATGATCTTGGATGCAGTGAAGGATCACCTGATTCCTCACATGTCTAAGAAGACTAAGGCAAAGAAGATGTTCGATGACCTAGTTAGCCTCTACTAGAGAGAGAACATAAATAGGAAGATGATATTGAGGAAAAAAATCAAATCTATGGATATGATCGGATCTAACATTGTTACCAGTTACTTGATGAAGATCATGCAAATTCATGATAAAATAGCAGTAGTTGGGGAGAAGGTTGAAGACACAAAGTTGGTGAATGTGGCACTTAATGGTTTCTCAACTTCATGGGAATCATTTTTCAAAGGCATATTTGCTCGTGAGCACCTTCCTACCTTTGAGAAAATATGGGATGATTTCATCTAGGTGGAGACTCAGATGGAGTCAAAGATCAGCAATAAAGGTGATGATGATAACCTAGATCTCTTTGGGTAAACCAAGAAGGGTAGAGGTAAAGTATCTAGAGAGGGTAAGGTGAAAAGTGAAGAGTCAACATCATAGTCATGGAAGAAGAACTTGAGTAAGATTAGGTGCTTCATTTATCATAAGTATGACCATTATGCATCACAATTGTAGACATGGAAAATTAAACCATTAAGATGAGTCCTTTTTCTTAAAAATACTTAGTTTTTCCTCTCAAAAAAATTAGGGTTATATCCAAGATAAATTTTCCTCTATCAAATAATCATTTTTCTTCCTAAATATTATACCATTTGATAGGGCTTGAAAATATATTTCCAACGGTATATTATATGTCCAATTTTGACACCGTTTGACCCCTCAAAGTGCAAAAAAACTATGTATAAGTCTAGTTGTCACAAAATTTACGGGTAAATTGTGAATTTAACTTTATAAAATTTATATAATTTGCCCAAAGAAAATTTTAATGAAGTGCATAATTCTCATGGATTAACTGGCCCTAATTTGGGCAAGTAATTCACTTATATTGGTAATTTACTAATCTAATTAAAGAAACTCAACTTCTTCTTGGATTGGTTTTTCCACGTCTAGGAGAGTGATAAAAATATGCGTTCCACCTCCCATAGATCTGGATTGGTGAAGTCAGGAGTGGAATGAATAGATAAATTAGAAAATCATAGGGCAAGAGCATTTTGAAGGGAGAGGAATTTCTAAAGTGATAATTTTATTGTAGGTTGAGAATCAACAACAAGATTTGCCACAGGTGGAAGGATTGGGGCAAATCTATTGGTGATTGAAGAATACTCACGAAATATCTATTTTGCTGCTTGGATCCATCAAAAATTTAATCAATGACATCCCTAATATAAGCAAGTATTTCTTTTGCAATCATATTAGCAATCATTGTTTCATTTTTTCTTTCGTACGTGCATTTCATATTCAATCCATTTTCCATTTAAAAAAAAAGAAAAAAATATAATGTCATATTTGAGATGAATTTTACCTAAAAAAATCATCTTAATTTTTCTTAAATATTATACCATTGGATAAGGCTTAGAAATATCTTTCCAACGATATATAATTTGCCCTATTTTGATATTGTTTGGACCTCTAAAATGCTAAAAAACTATAAACGAGTCTAATTATTATGAATTCACGTGGATCTAATGAATTTATAGAAAATATAAACATGGGGAAAAATATTTAGCTTTAATTCAGGTATTACTTTGTTTTATATCAAGTAGGATATAGTTAAAACCATTATTCTTTATTGGCTTTATCAATCATTGCATTATTTATCATTCGGATATAGATTTTGATTTATTTATAATCACCAATCATTATCGTCCTTTTACATGTGATTTTTCAGGAAAGAACCAAGAAGATCCATTCACTTTTATGATTAGAGGAAAGCCTAAGGCCATTTTTATGGAATATTTGGCTTCTAATTATTAGCATCAAGTGCTTTTCTATTAAGTTGTAGGTTTATAGGTCCAAATTGGCAAATTTGATAGGTCAATTATAGATCCACTCAAATCAACCATTCGGATCAGATAAATTCTAGCTCATTACATATTATATTTATATTTATAGTAATTTTAGATCAATTTGATTTCGTAATCACAATCAGAATACACAACAAAAAAAAAAGAAAAAGAAAAAAAAAGACCTTGTATTGCATTTTAGATTACTTATTTATTTGTGTGTTGTCTTTAAGAAAACAAAATTGCATGTAGATTAAATCTACCTGCATTTTTCCAAAACCTTAGGTGTATGCTAAACCAAAAGAACTCATTAAACTCTCACCTTACCTAGGTGTGGAAACCGCCACAAAGTATTTCCTAGTGAACCCACCAACAATTCATCGACAAACACCAAAGAGAACATGATACAAGTGCTTTTTGTCTATGGTGTAGATCCCAAATTTCCCCATCCCCCTTCCAAGTGTGAATACATTAGATTGAAGGAAAGGGGTGCAAAAATTTTGAGTCTACATTCTTTGGTGAACCCGACGTGAAACACCACCATTTTTTTATTTTTCTGTTTTTCTTTGATTTTTGAAAAAAAACTAAAAACCAAAAAGACCAGTTAAATTTGTTTGCTTATATATATATATATATATATATATATATATATATATATATATATATATATAGTTGGAGGGAAGAAAATATTTTGTGTGGCCTTTTCTCTAAGTGACTCTTGTTCTTTCTTTCCAAAAACATGATCCCATACAAACTTGTTTATGTTGTTTCCTCAACTAACAATGCTAGGGGAATCCACAAAATACATGGGTTGATCATGGTCAACCCTCTCAACAATTTCACCCATATTCAACATCACCTTTATCACAACCTCTTCATCTTTCATCCCCTTTCACTCAAGTAATTCCTCCACAACTTTCTATTCCATATCCTTCACCATTATTATAACCACAATCATTTCAACATTCTTATTTCAATATGACACATCAATTTCAAAAAGGAAACACTTCTCCTTATAATTATACCATGCACTCACATCATACTTCGTGATCTGCCTATCATCATTCTACTTACAATCAAGAAAAAATAGATAATCAACCATAACATCCTGCTATTGCAAATACCTTGAGAAAAATGTTCAAAGCCTCTCAAAAACCTTAACCACATAAGTTTATAAAACTCAAACAAACAATAACTATGATCCTCAAACATTTTCTAGATACAAATATGATTGAGTTACCACCCATAAGGCAACCTGATACCACAACAAATTGGTATAAGCCTGAGTTACATTATGAATATCATAGGGTGAATGGACAGATTATACAAACATGTAAGAAGTTGAGATATGTAGTTCGATATTTGATTGATATAGGTATTATTGTTATGAAGGATTTATAACTCACTATTAGTTACAATTCTTCAACAAATGATCAACTTCCCACATGATAAACACCTACAACTAATTAAGACATAGGAATTTTTCAAGATTTCCTATCCAATCATCAACAATAGGAAACCAATAAAATATCACATCCTAATGTGTCCCATCACAATGATATCATTAATATTGTAACAAAAATTACAAGCGAGCAACCTCAAGCTCAACCAACTCAATTTGATAAACAAGAGATAAGTTCTTCATTTGACCAACCTTCAAAACTCCCTTTGGCTTTGGAGAATGACCCAAAATGGAATATGAGCATAGAAATCCCACCTTTAGCATGGAAATATCAACCTAAAATCTACTTTGATAGCCAACAATAATCGACTAATCCTCAAGTTGAGATATCCCTTTTAGAAGTATTACAGAGTTCTCATGCTCATAGGAAAACTTTGTTCAAGATACTTAGCCAATAGTTTGTTCCTTGTGATATTTTCTCTAAGGACACAATTAATGTTGCAAGCTCTTTTTAAATTTTCAATCACTGCATTTCCATCATTGTATTCACTCATGCCATTTTATATCTCTTGACCTTGAAAAATTTTCATTGCTTATATCTCCCCAAGGTGAGGGATATAGTTCTTGTTTCACTTCATTGGCCTTAATTCATGCACTTTAATGTACACCTCTATTGAGTAGTACTTGCTTTGGCAATATCATTCCCATCATCTTAGTGTCCCATAGTGGATAGATTCATGGTCATGAGTGAGGGACAACCTCCATTCGACCATTTACAAGCATACATCCCAATGGGTATATATCTTCTATTTTTGGCCATTAGCAAGTGCTACACTTATAACGGGTTCAACACATCTTATAATTTTTCTTTGGCCTTTTGGAGTTTTTGTTTTCATTCACCTATGCATTTCATTTAGGTTTGCATCTGGAACAACTATCATCTCCATGTTTCATTACGTAAACCATCAATCATCTCTCATATAGCTACATTTTTGCACTTCCTAAAGTTAGTTTAATCCAATTGCATATGTCAAATAGTCACATCCAATTATTATGTTGTTTAAATATCAGACAAAGGCTATCAAATTCATAGTCAATCTTGGTCATTTTTTTGAAGTGATTAAGAGTTTACCTTGAACCACTCATAGGATTCATATATAAAAAAAATCTTGATTCTCGATATTGATTAAAAATATCTCTTGAACCAAAACCACTATTTCTCATTAAGAAAATTTTGAGTTTTAGGAATCGATTATGCCATTTTTGAAACAAAACACATTTACATATTTTAAATATTATTTTGCTCAAGGAAAGATGATGCTACATAGTAGTCCTTACCCCTTAAGAGAAAGGTTTCCCTTGCTATCCTATTATGCACATGGTCTAGAATGCTGAAAATTGACAAAAGGACAAACTTCCCCCTACCTAAAGCAATAAAATCCCTTGATATTTCACTAACAGAAGCAAGTATCCCTTGAAAAAAAACAAAAAAAAAATAAAGAGAAGAAAAAAAGAAAGAAAAAAAAGAAAGAAAAGAAGTGGTTTTTACCATAAAGCAAATAAATCCCCTTGTTAAAAAATGAGCAAAAATTCCCAATCAAAGAAATCAAAAGAAAATAAGGGGGTAATGAGCTTGAATCCCTGGAATCCTCAGTTATTCAAAATTCATGGGGTGATCTCCATTACAACAATGGGTTGAATAAAACCCGCCTGGAAATCGGGTAGTCTTACACGTGGTGACATGTCTGTTACATTAGTGACCTTCTTTTGTACAAACCAATGGCCGCTTATGGATGAGCTAGATTTTTGTGGCTTGTGTTACAGAGTAGTTAAGTCCAACCACAAACAAAATCACGGTAAATGAATCCATTTTTGTACACACAATGGTTCTTAAGTTGGTTTGCATCATTACCTTACTCAAAATTGGTAAATGAACTTCATAAGCACACACATTTGATCCTTGAGAGATTTGCATCATAATTAATATCAAGATGGAAAAGAATGCAGGAATCACATACGTCGGTTCTTGATAAACTTGACTTCCTCTAAGAAATAACCAAGATTTCCCTTGATTTTTTATTAGTTGAAGTCACTATATCTTCATGTATTTGTATGAATGTTAGCATAAGCAATTGACCTAAAAGTAATTAGTCTTGCATATCATATCTACCATCTTAGTACAATGTATTTAGTTTCATCATATTGCATGATTGCTTACCATATACAAAAATTTGCATCGATCATACATAAATGCTTGGTCATGTAGTTGCATAAAGACTTCGTGATGATGGCATGAGATAACCCTAGTAAGGTTTTTCTTACATTTACTTCACACTAGAAATCTTATGCCTAGTGCAAGTCCTCTATCTTTTTTTTTTCATGCTCACTCATTCATACTATGTCTTCCTTTCCTTAAGTTTTAATCAAAATTAATATTAAGGTCACACATTACTTATCACCAATCATATCACTTTCAATCAACAATTTTAAACTAATTTTGGATCATAACCCTTCGATGTCAACATAACAACAAAACCTCACATAGGATCTACTTCATGACCAACGTAAGGGGTAGCCTCCATTTACGATCATATACAAGCACACATCCTCGAGGTCTATTGCTGACTGATCAAAATTGTTAGGGTATATTTTCCAACAAACATTTTAAAAAAATTTACATCACACTATATCACACTTCACTCTCCTACAATGGTATCTTGATTAAGCATGATAAAAAGTACATTAAAAATCAAACATGACCATAAGCATTATTATGTAAAATCATAAAAAATAATAAAAACATTTTGCATTTGCATAACACATAAAAAATAGCAGTATGGTATTACTCTCGAGAAAAAGTACATATGCAATCATCATATATTTAGACCATTCAAAACATGCATCAAAATCAACATGCATTACCATTTAGATCATTTACAACATACATCAAGAAGCAAAAATTTGTACACAAAGCAATTTACCATTTATCTGGATCCTCTCACCTACTCCATAATTATATCTTCTGTCAATTATTGTAAGTTTTATTAGGAATATGGCATTCCTTATGAAACTCAAGGGGGCATCCTGATTAGGAAAATCATTAAATTATTTTTCTAGTGTCAATTCCATATGAACCATTCATTCTAAACCATCTACCCTCTTTTTTGTCCACATCACCCATTGCAACCTTTGCTCAAGTGTCTACACCTTTCTTTGATGTATTTATTTCTCATAAATATGTCAAAGAGGGGGTAAAATGTAGACATGGAAAATTGACCCATCAAGATGAGTTATTTTTCTTATAAATCCTTAGTTTTCCCTCTAAAAAGAAATTGAGGTTATCTTAAAGATATATTTTCCCCCTATAAAATCATAACTACTCTTCTTAAATATTATATCATTGGATAGGTCTCAAAAAGAGCTTTCCAACGGTATATTATATGTCCAATTTCGACACCGTTTGGCCTCTCAAAGTGCAAAAACACTATGTATAAGTCTAGTTGTCACAAAATTCGTGGGTAAGAATTTAACTTTATAAAATTTATTTAATTGGTGAAGGTAGGAGCGGAATGAATGGATAAATTAGAAAATTATAGGGCAAGGACATTTTGAAGGGAGAGGAATTTTTGAAGTCACAATTTTATTGCAGGTTGAGCATCAACAACAAGCTTTACTGCAGGTGGAAGGATTAGGGCAAATCTTTTGGTGATTGAAGAATACTCATGAAATATCTATTTTTTTGCTTGGATCCATCAAAAAGTTAATCAATGAAATCCCTACTGTAAGAAAGTATTTATTTTGCAATCATATTAGCAATCATTGTTTCATTTTTTCTTTCGTACGTGCATTTCATATTCAATCCATTTTCCATTTAAAAAAATAAAAAAATGTAACATCATCTTCAAGCTAAATTTTTTTCTTGACTAAATTATCTTTGTTTTTCCTAAATATTATACCGTTGGATAGGGATCAAAAATATATTTCCAATGGTATATAATTTACCCCATTCTGATGCCGTTTGGACCTCTAAAATGCTAAAAAACTATACATAGGTCTAGTTATCACGAATTCACGTGGATCTAATGAATTTACAAAAACATAAACATGGGGGCAAATATTTGGCTTTAAATCAGGTATTCATTTGTTTTAGATCAAGTAGGATATAGTTAAAACCATTTTGTTTTATTGGCTTTATTAATTGTTGCATTATTTATCATTTGGATATAGATTTTGATTTATTTATAATCACCAATCATTATCGTCCTTTTACATGTGATTTGTTAGGAAAGAACCAAGAAGATCCATTCACTTTGATGATTAGAGGAAATCCTAAGGCCATTTTTATGGAATATTTAGCTTCTAATTATTAGCATCAAGTGATTTTTTGTTAACTTGCAGGTTTACAGGTCCGAATTGGTGAATTTGACAGGTCGATTATAGATCCACTCAAATCAACCATCCGGATCAGATAAATTCTAGCTCATTACATATTATATTTTTGTTTATAGTAATTTTAGATCAAATTTCATTTCGCAATCACAATCAAAATACACAAAGAAAATTAATATATATATATATATATATATATATATTAAATATATATATTAAATCTACATTTCACAATCATATAAGACCTTGAATTGCATTTTAGATTACTTATTTGTCTGTTCTCTTTAAGAAAATAAATTTGCATGTAGATTAAATCTAGCTATATTTTGCTAAAACATTAGGTGTATGCTAAACCAAAATAACTCATCAAAATCTTACCTTACCTAGGCATGGAAACTACCACAAAGTATTTCTTGGTGAACCCACTAATAATTCATTGAAAAACACCAAAGAGAGCATGACACAAGTGCTTCTTGTCTAAGGTGTAGATCCTAAATTTTCCCATTCCACTTATAGGTGTGGATCCATTAGCCTAAAGGAAAGGGGTGCAAAAATTTTGAGTCTACAATAGTGTCTAGATAAGAAGGGTAAAGGGAAGCAAAAACAGATGCAGGTAGCAGCCTTTGCAGAAACTCAGATGAGTGAGTTTGCTACCAAATTTGAGAAGTATTTCTCGTTGATCTCTTGCCTTTATCTAGTAAAATTTTGAGGGATGCTTGATATTTGGATAGTGGGGCATCTTGATACATGACATAAACCCAATAGCGTTTTACTAGTCTACAAGAGCAGGACTTAGGGATTTAGGTTGAGCTTGGTGATGATACCAAATATATAGTTGAAGGAATTGGTACCATTCATTTTTGACTCTAATCAAGGAACTCTTTAGAATTTGATGATGTTTTGTTTATTTTAGGTCTTAAGAAGAACTTGCTTTCAATTTCGGTTACAGAGGATAAGGGTTATGCAGTGGCGTTCAAGAACCAACATGTCCTTATAAGAACAAAAGAATCTAGCCCAAAAATAGTACAAGTGATAGGGGTTAGAGAAGGTAATCTATATAGGTTTTAGGATGAACCTATTTGAACCCTAGTTCATTGCAGTAATAACTTGTGTGAGTTGTGTCCCATGATAATAAGGCACCTGCATCATAGAGAGTTACCTATTCTAAGGGAGATAGTCACAGGTCTTCTAGAGTTTAGTATTGAGTAATAGAGAGTATGTATAGGGTGAACGCTTAACAAGCACACCAACGTTGTTTTCCTAAATAGTGAGCATACGTCTAAGGAGATACTAGATCTAGTACATTTGGATGTTTATGGACCGATGTTAGTAGCATCAATTTCAGGTAGCATGTACTGTATTTCCTTTATTGATGATTTCTCTCGTAAGACATGGATCTACTTCTTAAAGACCAAGGATGAAGTCTTTAGAAGGTTTTAGGAGTTCAAATATCTAGTTGAGAAACAAAAAGAGAAGAAGATCAAGGTATTGAGATCAGACAATGGGGATGAATATACCTCCAAGGAGTTTGATGGTTTTTGCAAGCATGTAGGAATCAAGGGGGAGTTGACTGTTATATACAACCCATAATAAAATGGGGTTGCAGAGTGAAAGAATCAATCCATCATAAGGGTTTCTAGGACCATGATTCATGACCAAGGCTTGCAAATATTTCTTTGGGTAGAAGCATGCAACACAACATTATACATCGAAAACAGGTGTCCTCACAAGATCTTGGTGTTAGTCTCACAATGACACTAAGAGGGGGGGTGAATCAGTGTAGCTCTTTAAAACTTAAATCTTCAACTCTTAAAGCCGAAACAATGAGAACTTAAAACCAAATAAAGCAAATATAACAAGAGAGCATCACACAACACAAGATGTACCGAGGTTCACCGATTTGGCTACTCCTCAAAAATTGACTGTTTGGACTCCCATCCAAATCCAGCCTTTGCAAAGCAACAACTTTACAATCAATTTACCAACACCCACTGGAAGGAGCACCAACCCCTGATTTATCTGCACCAACAGAAAGGAGCACCAACCCCTGATTTATCTGCACTAATAGAAAGGAGCACCAACCCCTAATTTACCAGCACCAACTGGAAGGAGCACCAACCCCTAATTTATCTACACCAACAGAAAGGAGCACCAACCCCTGATTTACTAGCACCAACTGGAAGGAGCACCAACCCCTGATTTATCTGCACCAATAGAAAGGAGCACCAACCCTTGATTTATCTGCACCAATAGAAAGGAGCACCAACCCCTGATTTACCAACACCAACTAGAAGGAGCACCAACCCTTGATTTATCTGCACCAATAGAAAGGAGCACCAACCCCTAATTTATCTACACAAATAGAAAGGAGCACCAACCCCTGATTTACCAAAACCAACTGGAAGGAGCACCAACCCCTGATGCCAAGCACCAACTTGGACTTCAATTCTGAAACTAGAAGATTGACATATAAATGCCTTCACTTTTACAAGACCCTGACTGGTCTATTGCTTACTCAACATCGCCCACAATTCACACAACACACACCCTTCTCGCTCGCCTCTCGCTCGCCTCTCGCTCTCCTCTCGCTCTCTTCACGAGATAAAATCCCCACATAAATTCTCCAAGCAACACTCCTTTTATAACCATCCTTTCTCTTTGTAACTCCAGTTGTAACTCCTCCTTTCATTTCTCATACGCCACTTGTCAATTGTAACGCCTTCTTTATGTAACTCCTTTTGTATATATAGAGTAGGCATTTCGTCAAACACGTTACATGCAACGAATTGACACCATATTCTCCTACCATGACTGGTTCATCTTCTCGGTCATGACTGTTCATTTTCTCCTTTGTGCATGCATGCGTTTTGGTTTCCGAAAAAGCTTTTCTTTTCTATTTTAATGACTGTTCATTTTCTCCTTCCTTGACTGTTCATTTTCTCCACATGGGCATGCGTCCGTTTCTTTCCACGTGTAACGACCATCTTAAATGATTTAAAATCATTAAATATTCCTTATGGGTCCACGTCACTATGCAGTCTTCAGTTTTACCATCCTGGTCTTCAATCGTGAAAATGCGACATGTCGCGATATCGCGACACTTTTGTTTCACTGCCGGCCTTTTTCGAGTCACAAAAATGTGACATGTCACGATATCATGACACTTTTGTTACTCTGCCTGCCTTCTTGAGTCGCGAAAATGCGACATGTCGCGATATCGTGACACTTTTGTTACTCTGCCTGCCTGCCCTTCTTGAGTCGCGAAAATGCGACATGTCACGATATCGCGACACTTTTGTTTCTCTGCCTGCCTGCCCTTCTTGAGTCGTGAAAATGTGACATGTCACGATATCACGACACTTTTCTTTCTCTGCCTGCCTGCCCTTTTGAGTCGCAAAAATGCGACATGTCGCGATATCGTGACACTTTTTCTTTCTCTTTCTCTCTGCCCTTTTGAGTCATGAAAATACAACATGTCGCGATATCGCGACACTTTTTCTCCTTGCTCTTTCTCTTAGCTTTGGCCCGTGAAAATACAACATGTCACGATATCATGACACTTTTTCTCCTTGCTCTTTCTCTTAGCTTTAGCCCATGAAAATACATGTCGCGATATCACGACACTTTTTCTCCTTGCATTTTCTCTTCTCTTCTAGCCGTGAAAATGCAACATGTCGCGATATCGCGACACTTTTTCTCCTTGCATTTTCTCTTCTCTTTTGGCCGTGAAAATGCAACATGTCGCGATATCGCGACACTTTTTCTCCTTGCATTTTCTCTTCTCTTTTGGCCGCGAAAATGCAACATGTCGCGATATCGCGACACTTTTTCCTCTTTGCTTTTTCGCTTCTCTTTTGCATATGGGCCACTTCGGTCTTCTTGGACAACCTGTAACAACTTCACCCAAACATCAAAAACATCCTCATAAGCATTTAACATCACTGTACATACTCTGAGTAACCTCTGAACTCCTGTCCACTGCATCAACCGATCTATCTGACTGTGTTGAAAACAATGACAATATTGTCGCTGCACCTTGCTCAACAATCTCCCCCTTTGGAATTGTTGGCAACACACGTGCAATTTCCTGTAACTCTTGAGCAATTTCCTGTAACTCTTCTCCCCCTTTGACAACAATACCAAAAGGGCTGTCTGTAAACTCCCCCTGAGTCCATGCACAACATTCTCAGACAAAAATTATTACACTTAGCAAAAAATCACAAACATGAGCAAAAAGATAAACAAATACACAAATGCTCCCCTGAGAATGTGGTCCCGATAGCTAGTCAATTCTTGGGAAGCGTGACCACTCCCAATTTATTGCGAAGGTACTCAAAGACTTCCTTGGGCAATGGTTTTGTGAAGATATCCACTACTTGCTCTATTGTTGGAACAAAATCCAACTTAACCTCACCTTCCGCAACTTTCTCCTGTGTACAACACGTTGTCGCTGCAATATATTCTGCCTCTGCTATGGATAAGGAGACTGACTCTTGTTTCTTACTGTGCCACGTGACCAACCTATCTCCAAGATAGAATGCACCTCCACTGGTACTCTTTCTGTCATCTACACATCCTTGCTCAACTTGCAACCTGTCGTCATGGGAGTGCTAACTGGCTTACAATCCTCCATTGTGAACTTTTTTAGCATCTCTTTCACTAAACCAAATTATCAGAACTGTTATTTTTTGTAACTTTGAACAATGGCAGTAAGAACCATCAAAAGTACAACACTGACATATAGCAATACTACCAATGGTGACAACTCTCAATTTAATCACCACCCTTCACGGTACCGCCACAAACAACTACATGAACTGAACCACACTTTGACAACTATACGACAACTCCTCGACTACTTTCCTTTCATCCTCAGATAACCACACAAATACATAGGAGCATTAAAATAAAACTTTAAGATTGCTCCCCCTGAGGATGTGCTACCTGGAGTTGCTTAGTGCAATAGAGGAGTAGCCTCCTTCAGTCCAAGGAGACATGATTTCCTCTCTTCTTTCTTTCTCCAAGCTTCCTTGAACTTGGGCTTGAGTTTTTCAACTGCATCCCTATTTTGAACCTTTTCGTGAACTTGAACATTTCTCTTGGGTGGTTGTCTCTTGTGCATCCTTGATGGATGATTATTTTCCTTTCTTTTATGCACATGATTTATTCCCTGTCTATGTTGCATTCTTTGTGTCTGATGAAATCTACTGTCTTGCCTTAGATTAGATACAAAAGTTCTTGGACAAAACCTTGCTATGTGCCCATGACCATTACATTTAAAACATTGCACATGGTGTTCAACGAGATGTATTTCTACCAAAGATAACTCTTTGATCTATTATTCAATCCACAATAAATTGCCTTGTGACCATAATGGTTGCATTTAAAACAATAGCCATTAAAAGCATTATTATGAATAAAGTGAGAGTGATAGAACCTCTTTTGTTGTGGTTGCTTTCCTGTAGATCTCCTTTGATATTTTCTTCCTTTTGAAGATTCAGCTTCAAACTTTTCTTGCTTTGATCCTTCAACAGTGGACTTCTTCTTCTCTGCATATTTGGAAGATGAAGGTTGTTCAGCTTCATATCCAAGACCAAGCTTACACATGGGGCTTCTTTGTTGCCTTATCATTTCATCTAGCAACTCTGTGCTCTTCTCAAATTTGAGATTTGTATTGGCCTCTTCTAGTTGTTTCTTCAAAGAAACAATCTCTTCTTCTTGTTTGCAACAAACAATCTCTTTCTTATTGATCTGTGACCTGAGAGTTTCTTCAATCCTTTTGGACTCTTCTTCTTGCAGCTTTAGATCATTAATAACTTTGTTAGATTCCTCTTCACGTTTGCTACATACATCGACTTTATCATCCAGGTGTGACTTCAAGGCTTCTTCTATTTTCTTGGCTTTATGAATTTGTAAGAAGAGATCTTCAATCTTATCCCCATATTCTTCCAACTTCTTGGACAGTATTTTGTTCTTTTTCCTTTCTATATTCAACTCTTCAAGTGCAGCGATTAACTCACCTTCTAGATCTACTTCAACCTCAAGGTTTTCATCACATACTTGTTCTTTTTCTATTTTTTCTTCTTTGAGTGCCATAAAAAGAGCTTCACCTGTTTCCTTTTTAGAATCCTCACTTGCAGCTGTCTTCTGATGAACTGACATTCTTGGAGATGAAACTTTTCTTCTTGAAGTTGCCTTTTCTAAAATTTGGTTTTTTCTTCCAGTCACTTCTTTCTTGGTGCGATCCTTCATCACTTTTGTTCTTCTCATTAAGTGGACATTTAGTTGCAAGATGCCCAATGCCTCCACAATTGAAACATTTAAACGGTAACTTTCCTCTGTATTTTCCTTTTCCCATTTTTAGTTTTCGAACAAAGTTTGCTTCCATTTCATCTGATGTCTCTTCTTCCTCGGATTCTTGTTTTGCTTTCATATTTTTATGGGCTTTAAAAGCAGCTTCTCTGTTTGTGGGTTTAGATTTTCCTATTCTCATCTCATATGCAGTCAAAGAACCATGCATCTCATCCATACTAAAAGAATTTAGATCTTTAGCTTCTTCTATAGCTAAAACTTTAGAATCAAATCTTTGGGGAAGAGATCTTAATACCTTTTTCATGATGATAGAATCTTCGATTTCCTCGCCGAGTCCTCTAATCGCATTAATTACTTCATTAACTCTCAAGATATATGCCTCTATGTTCTCATCGTCATTCATCTTTAATACTTCGAACTGAGCTCGATGTGTTTGTAACTTGGCCTCCTTGATCTTATCGTCTCCTTCATGAATGCTCCTCAGTTTGTCCCATATTTCTTTTTCCATTTTACAACTCATAATTTTTACTAGTTCACTGTCCACTAATCCGCACATGATAGCATTCTTTGCTTTTGAGTTATTCTCAAACAATTTCTTACCGACAACATCGGTTGGAGAAGTGGTGGGTATTGTGTATCCACTATCTACTGAATCCCAAATGTCGTATCCCAAAGCACAAAGATATGTCTGCATCCTGAGTCTCCAAAATGTGTAATTAGTTCCATCCAACAATGGTGCTTTGTTTGATGAGAAGCCTTCACCACCTGCCATTGTGTTACTTCCAAGATCACCCTAGCCGGTTAAGCTTGTTCAAGAACTTGGCTTTGATACCAATTGTTAGTCTCACAATGACACTGAGAGGGGGGGTGAATCAGTGTAGCTCTTTAAAACTTAAATCTTCAACTCTTAAAGCCAAAACAATGAGAACTTAAAACCAAATAAAGCAAATATAACAAGAGAGCATCACACAACACAAGATGTACCGAGGTTCACCAATTTGGCTACTCCTCAAAAATTGACTGTTTGGACTCCCATCCAAATCCAACCTTTGCAAAGCAACAACTTTACAATCAATTTACCAGCACCCACTGGAAGGAGCACCAACCCCTGATTTATCTGCACCAACAGAAAGGAGCACCAACCCCTGATTTATCTACACAAGAAAGGAGCACCAACCCCGATTTACTAGCACCAAGAAAGGAGCACCAACCCATGATTTATCTGCACCAACATAAAGGAGCACCAACCCCTGATTTACTAGCACCAACTGGAAGGAGCACCAACCCCGATTTACCTACACCAACGAAAGGAGCACCAACCCCGATTTATCCACACCAATAGAAAGGAGCACCAACCCCTGATTTACCAACACCAACTGGAAGGAGCACCAACCCTGATTTATCTGCACCAATAGAAAGGAGCACCAACCCCTGATTTATATGCACAAAAGAAAGGAGCACCAACCCCTGATTTACCAGAACCAACTGGAAGGAGCACCAACCCCTGATGCCAAGCACCAACTTGGACTTCAATTCTGAAACTAGAAGATTGACATATAAATGCCTTCACTTTTACAAGACCATGACTGGTCTATTGCTTACTCAACATCTCCCACAATTCACACAACACACACCCTTCTCGCTCGCCTCTCGCATGCCTCTCGCTCTCCTCTCGCTCTCTTCACGAGATAAAATCCCCACATAAATTCTCCAAGCAACACTCCTTTTATAACCATCCTTTCTCTTTGTAACTCCAGTTGTAACTCCTTTCATTTCTCATACGCCACTTGTCAATTGTAACGCCTTCTTTATGTAACTCCTTTTGTATATATAGAGTAGGCATTTCGTCAAACACGTTACATGCAAAGAATTGACACCATATTCTCCTACCATGACTGTTTGTCTTCTCGGTCATGACTGTTCATTTTCTCCTTTGTGCATGCATGCGTTTTGGTTTCTGAAAAAGCTTTTCATTTCTATTTTAATGACTATTCATTTTCTCCTTCCATGACTGTTCATTTTCTCCACATGGGCATGCGTCCATTTCTTTCCACGTGTAACGACCATCTTAAATGATTTAAAATCATTAAATATTCCTTATGGGTCCACGTCACTATGCAGTCTTCAGTTTTACCATCCTGGTCTTCAGTCGTGAAAATGCGACATGTCGCGATATCGCGACACTTTTGTTTCACTGCCTGCCTAGCCTTTTCGAGTCGTGAAAATGTGACATGTCGTGATATCGTGACACTTTTGTTACTCTACCTGCCTAGCCTTTTCGAGTCGCGAAAATGCGACATGTCGCGATATCGCGACACTTTTGTTACTCTGCCTGCCTGCCCTTCTTGAGTCACGAAAATGTGACATGTCGCGATATCGCGACACTTTTGTTACTCTACCTGCCTGCCCTTCTTGAGTCATGAAAATGCGACATGTCGCGATATCGCGACACTTTTTCTTTCTCTGCCTGCCTGCCCTTCTTGAGTCACGAAAATGCGACATGTCACGATATCGCGACACTTTTTCTTTCTCTGCCTGCCTGCCCTTTTTGAGTCACAAAAATGTGACATGTCGCGATATCGCGACACTTTTTCTCCTTGCTCTTTCTCTTTGCTTTGGCCCGCGAAAATACAACATGTCGCGATATCGCGACACTTTTTCTCCTTGCTCTTTCTCTTAGCTTTGGCCCATGAAAATACAACATGTCGCGATATCGCGACACTTTTTCTCCTTGCATTTTCTCTTCTCTTTGGCCACGAAAATGCAACATGTCGCGATATCGTGACACTTTTTCTCCTTGCATTTTCTCTTCTCTTTTGGCCGTGAAAATGCAACATGTCACGATATCGCGACACTTTTTCTCCTTGCATTTTCTCTTCTCTTTTGGCCACGAAAATGCAACATGTCACGATATCGCGACACTTTTTCTCCTTGCATTTTCTCTTCTCTTTTGGCCACGAAAATGCAACATGTCACGATATCGCGACACTTTTTACTCTTTGCTTTTTCGCTTCTCTTTTGCATATGGGCCACTTCGGTCTTCTTGGAAAACCTGTAACAACTTCACCCAAACATCAAAAACATCCTCATAAGCATTTAACATCACTGTACATACTTTGAGTAACCTCTGAACTCCTGTCCACTGCATCAACCGATCTATCTGACTGTGTTGACAACAATGACAATACTATCACTGCACCTTGCTCAAAACTTAGAGGACAAGACACCAAAAGAGGTATTCACTGGTGTGAAACCAAAGGTGAGTCATTTTTGCATCTTTGGATTTCCAGTTTATACCCATGTTCTGGTAGAGAAGAGGATCAATTTGGAGCCCTCCAGTAGGAAGGGTTTATTTATAGGTTATAGTGGGACTTGAAAAGCTTACAAGGTTTATATTCCAAAGAAGAGGAAGACAGTAGTGAGCAGGTATGTAAAATTTGAGGAGGATGTTGCAGGATACCATGGTGGAGGAGTACACCTCCATCATGAATAATGATGTTTGGGACATATTTCCAAGATCATAGGGGAAGTTAGTTGTGAGCTTTAGGTGGCTCTAAAAAATTAAGCATGCTATAAATGATAACATTGAGAAGTTCAAGGTAGGGTTTGTAGCGAGAGGGTTCTCCTAAAAAGAGGGAGTGGACTATGAGGAGAATTTTTCTCTAGTTTCTAGATACACTTTCATTAGTGCATTTATATCTTTAGATTCATCTATGGGATGGTGGATTCATCAAATAGATGTGAAGACAACCTTCCTTAATGGGATCATTGAGGAAGAAGTGTACATAGAGTAGCCTCAAGTGTTTGAGGTAAATGGGAAGGAATCCCATGTTTATAGGCTAAATAAAGACTCATATGAACTCAAACAGACATCGAGAGCATGATATTCTAGGATAGATGGATACTTGCAGAGTGTGGGCTTCACCAAAAGTGATGTAGGTCCTAATCTATATTACATATTTGTTGGGATTGATCTACTCATTTTGGTGCTATATGTAGATGACTTATTTCTTACAGGTGTAGAGAAGCTCATTATAGGGTGTAAAGTTTGAGATGGACATTGGCATGATGCATTACTTCCTTGGGTAAGGTAAGTATGTAGTTGATAATAGAAAGAGGTTTTGGATGGAGGACTGCAAACCTATGGCTACACCCATGATCACTAATCTAAAGGTGATAATTTTATATTCAAAATTGGCTGACCCTATATTGTACACAAAAATGATAGGATCCTTGATGTATTTGGTCAACATTAGACCAAATATATGTTTTACAATGAACACCATGAGTCAGTTCATGGTGGAGCCAAGGCAAGAGAATTGGGTAGCAACAAAACATGTGCTCAGATACTTGAGGGGCACTATGGAGTATGGTATGAGATATCTTGAAGATGGTGAAATGAGGTTGCAGGGATATACATAATCATATGGGGTAGGTAGTATAGCAAATAGGAAGAGCACCCCAGGGTGCTACTTTAACTTGGGATCATGCATGATATCCTGGTTTAGTAGAAAACAAACTTCTATGGCACTTAGCTCAATAGAGGCTAAATACATAGTAGCTAGTATTGCTAGTTCTGAGGCCATATGGCTTCATAAGTTGCTTATAGTATTGATTGATTAGGAGTTGAATCCCATGGTGATATACAATGATAATTAAAGTTATATCAAACTCTTTGAGAATTCAATATTTCATGACAAGTCCAAACACAGACATCAAATATCACTTCATACTACACATGATTCAGAAGGGAGACGTAAAGCTCTAGTTTAGTCTTGTAGATCAATAGGTAGTTGATATTATGACCAAGCCCTTAGTGAAAGGGAAGTTTGAAGAATTCAGAGATAAACTTGGATTGGTGTAGAATTCCTTCCTCGCTAAGAGGAAGTGTTGAGAAATGTAGCTCATACAGGAACTTCTTACACATGATTCAGTATGAATGTGCTAGAAGTGGTTTGAGACATTTCGAATTCTATTTTGTAATTCACTTAAGTGATTCTATTTTGAAATTCACTTAAGTGATTCTATTTTGAAATTCATTTAAGTGATTTTCTATTTTTAAATTCACTTAAGTGATTCTATTTTGTAATTCACTTAAGTGATTTTCTATTTTGAAATTCATAAGTGATTTTCTATTTTTAACCATACATCTCAATATGAGATGAGATCTACTATTAGGGTTACCTTTTCAAGAATAAAAGGAGAAGGTCAAGAGTGTTTTACACACATAAATAAAATAAGGTGAACACATTGCTAAAGGAGAACTGCAAGGCTATTGTGTAGAGGCAAAGAGTGATTTACTAGCTATAAAGGCAACAAGAGAGTAGGTTGTCATGTTGCAACTATAACCTCCTCCATTATATAAAATATGCAGGTTTTGTAGTATATTTTTTACTATTCGTTGTTTATTTTTTTAGCCATCTGTGTGATTATTTTATGCTTAAAATAAATTCATCTCAGATCTAATTTTATTTAGAAATATAGGGCATCATTTATCTAGGGTTAGAAAAATTTACACTCTTGTTTGCCATGAAACATCAAACTCTCCTTAGTTAGCCTATCATCAAAATGAAAAGCATACAGGTTAGCTCTTTTTTTCTTGCATTTGCATGATATAAGCTTAGCATGAATTTAGATGATCTTAAACTTAAAGTCTTAAATAACCGTTTAGGGGTCAAAAAAGAGTCAAGATATAGCGATCCAAAATTTAGTTGTTTTGTTGAATAAACAAACATAAACAAGATATACAAGCATTTACATTTATATTTACATCATAAAATACTGCATTAAGTAGAGTTCTAATCGTGTAAAGGATATTCATATCCTTGGGATATCCTTTGGAAAGAGATCCTCAAGTGAGGAAGTAGAAATTCTAGCGAATCTCCCCTGCGCACGCTTGATGTGGTTAGATTGAAACTTTTCCCTTACATACAAGAATTAAATATGATTTTATTCTTTTAGTATTAGAAAAGTTTGGATTTGGGAAATATTGTCTGATGGATTAAAACTTGTGTCTCTACATTTTCATATTTATTGTTGGTCAATGGGTTAGAATATTTTAAAGCCAAGAGAGGTCTTAGACAACAAGATTCTCTATCACCATATTTGTTCATTATTATGGTAGAGGTATTGGGTAGGAACTTGAGGAAGGCTAACAAATATGAGCTAATAAGTGGACTTAAGGCTAGTAATAACATTTACAACATCACCCATCAATAATTTTTAGATGAGACAATCCTTTTTTGGAGTCCAAGGTATAATAGGCTAGATCTTGGAAAACATTATTAAAAGAATATGAAAGAGAATCAGGGTAAAAATTTAATAGAACAAAATATAAAATATACTTCCTAAATACCCAGCTAGAATCAAATTAGGAATATGCAGACTATTTCAAACGGAGGAGGTGATTTTTCCAGCAACTTATCTAGGGATTTATTTATTTGAGGGGATAATGAGGATAGAATTATGGAATCCTATCATAAGTAAAGTTTTAAAAAAACTTTCGACATGGAAAGGTAGATGGTTATCATTAGCAAGAAGAGTGCAACTAATTAAATCAATCTTACAAGCCATTCCAACATATTATATGTCCTTGTATACTATGCCAAAATTGATAGAAAAACATTTAATCTATATTATGCGGTCATTTTTGTGGTCAAGATTACATGATAAAAGAAAATATCATTTGGTGGAATGGATCAAGGTGTTTTATGGTAAAACTAGGGGAGGTCTCGACTTAAGAGTTCTTACGGATGCAAACCTAGCTCTTAGGGGAAAAGTAATTTGGATATCATACAAAGAGAGTCAAAGATAATGGGAAAGAATTATTCTAAGTAAATATGTTAAGCCCAATGACCCAGGCTTAATATTTATTGCACTATCACTACCAAATAATTCTACTCTATGGAATGGTTTATAAAAATTAACTGATTTAGTGATTAAAGGTCTAATGTGGTGGTAGGAATTGGAGAAAAAAAATATATTTGGATGGATAATTGGTGTGATAAAAAACCACTCAATATAGATCCAATTTTGAAAATATGGATGATATTACTTCAATATAAATATGGTGATAGGTTTATAAACATTATGTACAAGGATCAAGAAGGAATATATATATATAGAAAGATGATTTTTACAAGTATACAAGACATTGATGCTAGGAGGTAGTTAAGCAAAAAGATAATTACAATGACTATTTTGAGTGGAGCCAAGGATAAGCTAGTTTGGGAGTTGAATAACTTAGAAGAATACACAAAAAGAAGTGGATATAATGTAAAGCACCAAAAATACAAGAATATCACAAGAATATGGAGATATATTTGGGATAGCCCGAGAATTCTTAAAGTTAAAATGTTTGTTTGGTTAGTAGGTCATATAAGAATTTTATCCTGGGATAACCTTATGAAAAGGGTTTTCATGGTCCCTCACAATGTGTTATTTGTAAAAAGTAGAAGAGTATAGACCATCTCTTTAGACATTGCTCAATAGTCTGGAAACTTTGGTAATGGATTCTTTATATGCTTGGTAAATGCATGGTGATGAATGTTAGAAATTAAGAATGGTTAAAGCAATGTCAAAGCAATTTTAAAAGTGAGGTTGTACATACAACCTAGGATATATAAAAAGATACAATACTTTGGACTATATGGCTAGAAAGGAATAAAATAAAATTTAAAGGAAAGGAAAGCAATTTAGAGGTAATGAAAAGGAAAATTTACTTAGCCATAGAGGAGTCTAAACTAACCCTATCAACCCAATCCCTAATCTAGAAGTAGAGAGCCTCGATAAGTGGAGTAAAGTCATCAAATAGAATTATGATGTTGGGTAAAGGAGAAATAAAATGAAAGCAAAGAATATAAATTGGAAACCACCAGATGTGGAGTTGGTCAAATTTAATATTGATGAAACATCTAAAGGAAATATAGGACCAATACGAGGAGGAATAATTAGAAATAATGGAGGAGAGATTTTATCTCATTATGCTTTCAATAATTTATTTAATACAAATAATGCAGTTAAATCTTGGAAAACTTTGGAAGGGTTAAAATATGCAAACAAATAAATTGGAATAGAGTATGTATGGAAGGTGATTCACTCAGTAATAAATGCAATTTTGAGAAAAGTAAAGGCTCTATGGAATATACAAGAGATAATTATGGAAATACAAGACCTTGCTATAGGGTTTGAAGAAATTAGGTTTACACATACGTTAAGGAGAGAAAACAAATGTGCAAATAGACTAGCCAATAAAAAGGTTTTAATTGAGGATCATGAAGTTAATTTCTTTTTTCCCTAGTTAGAGGAAGTAGTAAGTTTATCTGAAGTTGATGAAAATATGTTGACTACCTAAATAAAAAATGATAATGATTTACTTTATGTTTTCCATTGGTAATATTTAATTTATTCTATAACATTAATGTGTTTTCATATAAACTATTTATTGCAAATATTGTGGTCGTACTTATGCTTTAGGAAGGAAACTATCAATCCAGATATGGTAAAGTGAACTATGATATTACGATATTTCATAAATATTACTCTACTAAAATGAAATACATAGACAATAGAGGTGGATTTTTGGTAATGTGAAGGTTGCTAGAGGCAAATGTCAAGAAGAAAGAAGCTGAATTCTAGAATATTTGTATTCATACAAAAAATTGAGATCTAGAAAATGAAAATCAAGAATTTAAACATTTTATGAAAATGATGTAGGTATCTAACTATAACAACTCAATTAATATGAGAATTAAATTTGTTTGTAAAATATCAAACTCTAAAGGAGAGAGTTGTGATTTTTCAAGGTTGGGGGACCTAAGTACAATCCTTTGTTATCAAGCCAAAAAAATATAGGATTGGTTTAAAATAGAATTGTTAGCTTTTGAAGCTAAATACTTGAGATAAAGTAACCATAAGATCTAAAATAAAGTTGCAATATAAAATATTTGATAAAGGCAATCTATTAATCATATAAAACTCATAAACAACTTAAAAAATAACTCAAATATATGCTATTAGAAAATTCTCACAAAAATATGATCTTTATTGAATAAAGACCTCAAATACATCATACTTCTTCACTCTCCATTACAACTGTATATGACAATCTATCTATCACTCTATATCTCTTTCACACCCACCTACACCCACACACACATATATAATGGAATGTGACTCTTCATATGGAGGAATCTTGGCCTTCACTCTTCCTATGACTCTTCATATTCCTATTCTATGACACACGTGCACATGGACAACTATGCATATTTACATTTCCAAAATACTTTGCACACTTGTGCATTTATTACATTGCATAAAGTAAATACTCTCACTCTAATATAAGACACTTTTCTAATCTAAATATGTACCCAAGGTGGTACATTATCAAGTACCAAATAATGTAATATATTCCAACACCTCCCTGTATTACAATATTTGGTTATTGAAGACTTTAGTCTTCAACATGATCTTCATCTCTTAATTCACTTTGTACTAGATACCTTATTGATCTAGCTTTTTCTCTTCTAGCTTTTCTTCATCATTAATGTCCATCTGTAAGCTTTTAGATGATGTTGCATTGTCATTTGATTCTCGCAAGAACACTATTTATTTACATTTATCTTTCATATCATCAATCTTATTTTGTACAACATCTTATGAGCATCCATTTGTGGCATCATGATAGGACCCTGAATTAGATGAACTTAAAGCATAAATATTAAATGAAGAATAAAACATTCTTTCTAAAAATGATTCATCCACTTTTGCTTTCTTCCTAAGGGATTCAATCAACTACTTCCTTTTCAAATTCTTCTCTTTGTGATATTTAAGTGTAAGCAATGCTATGTATATTATACTAGCAATATTTAAGGAATCATAATACTATCCTTGTCATTGTCAATTGCTTCAACCATTTTAGCATGCAAATAGTATTCCAATGTTTCAAAATTTTCTTCTAATGCTTCCTTGTAGATGAAATTTGAAACTAAGTCTAACTTTCCTTTAGACTTTTCAATAAAAATTTTGATCCCAAGTTTTATGACCTTTAATATTCCTTTTGTAACTTCATTTTACATTTCATTATTCAATGATTTTTTTGTAGTAGACATCCTTTTTGCTACTAAGTGTTAAATATTGAAAATTGTTTTGATAGAATATTTTTTTTTTAAAACCGTTGAGGTTGACTACCTTATGACTCCCTAGTTTTGTTTATCAAATAATTACTTGAAGTAATCTCAAAATTTCTATTCCTTATTTCTCTTTTTCTTCAAATTTTAAACCTTCCAAATACTTAAGCCTTATATCTCCCAATTTTTGAATATATTGTATTTCTTGAAAACTTTTCAACTTCTAGATCTTGAGTTAAATTTGAGTATATGATCAAATTCTAACTTTTAATTCTTCAAATATTGTAGTATATGATTAATCAATATAATTCCTTGAGAATAATTTTGATAGAACCTTTGAAGTAGTCTATCTTATGAATCTCTAGTTTCAATATAATTCCTCCAATTCTATGTTTTGTAGAACTTCTTGTATCTCCCTAATGATTGAAAAATATAATATAAATTTTCAACTTCTATTCTTCAAAATAGCAATTTTAAAATCCTTTTATCAATCAATTATTTGAATGCAATTTCAAATCTTGCAAATCTTCAAATTTATGTATCTTATAATTTTTGAATTAGAGACTAAACTATCAATGAAAAATTTCCTTTGTCAAAAACTTCTATGTTGAATTCCTTTTATCTCCCATATTTTAAGAATATAATTTCCAATTATAATTTTCATAGGACTATGTTGATGTTGGATTCCTTATAAATCCAAATTTAATAATTTAGAAACTCTAAATATAATATTTGCAATTTTTGTATTCCTAATTTGATGTAGGATACCTTATTTCTCCAAACTTGTTTAATTGCAAATATTTCAAATAGTTTTGTAAACTCAAATGTGCAAATTACAAAACTTCAAAAATAAGGGCTTCAATCTTCAATATTTTGTAGAAGCTTTCAAATTGCAATATTCAGATTTCTAAGGTTTAAATAATACTTCAAAAAGTCTTATCTCTCCAATAAAATACTTTTAAACTTAACCTTAGATAATAATATCCTTTAATTTTTATAAATCCTACTTATCATAAAATTAATTTCAAAAATAATAAAATACCTTTAATATTTTAGGCACTTCCTCCTTGATGCTAAATCTATACTTTCTTTGAAAAATGGTTGCTCCACTTAGGTTGGCCAACTTCCTTCAACTTAGTTAAGGCACTTCAACTCTAACGTATTCCTTTCTACTATAATAAATGTCTATGCCAATGTATTTTTGTCTCATGCAATAAATGGCACTCCAAAAATGTTTGGTCTTCTTTTGTAACATTTGGATTTTGAAAGATAAGTGACAAGTGTCACCAAAATATCTTCTTGCTCTTTCCTAACATAGCCTGCAACTCTTCAACGACTTGTAACACTCCTTCCTTATGACAAGTGGCATCAACATTGTTATAACATTCTTTAACCTTGTGAATGTATTTTTAATGCTTCTTGACTCTTTGTCTTCCTTGACTGCATTATTTTCCTTCCCACGAAACTTGGTTGTACATGTAATGTACTCAATGGATTTTTGCAACATTTCAAGGGACATTATGCATACCTTCAATATGTTTCCTTTCTTGGTGGTTGCAAAAACTTTGACCTTTGGTCTTCCTCAATGCCTTTTCAATGTCCACAAGCTTGTCTTCTCCTGTTTACATTTTTGAACTTACAAGAAGTGCTTCAACTTCTCAATGGTGGATCTTCTCCACTCAGGTGCTCCTCTACAGGTGGCTCTTCTCCACTTAGATACTCTTATATAGGTGGTTCTTCCATGGTGGCTCTTCTCCACTTAGGTGATTCTCTATCAGTGGCTCTTATATGGTGGCTCTTCTCCTTTTGGTGGTGGCTCCTCTTCTATCCAGTGATTGTTCTTCTAGGCAATATTTTGGAACTTGCCCCCTATGATTTGATGTCACATCTACACTTTTATATGGTGCTCAACCTGTGCAACTCGATGGTGCTTTACTTGGTGGATTTACCACTCTTTTTGGTGGTTTCCTTCACCAACATATTTTGCAAGTTTGATGCTGCTTTTAGTGTCTTTAGACACCTTAAATCTGACCTTGTTTTTAGGACTATTTGGCCTCAATAAGACTTAGAATAAATCTGCACTTTTATTATGTAAAACAACATATACAATTTTCCATTTTACTCTTTTTTATCACTTTGTAACTCTAATACTTGTTCTATTTTGCAAATTTTAAAACTAATAATGGTGTCTCTTTTTGGATTTGAGATGCTTTACTCAAAATTTTTATTTCTAGCTTTTAACAACTCTAAAAATGATGCTTTCAAGAACTTATAATAATTACTTTCAATACTTGTAAAATAATACCTTTTTATAGCATCAAATATACACCTCTTTTATGGATTTCTTTGTGGCTTTTCTTCTTGATAGCTTGTTGTCCTAGATTTATGTAATTTTGTAGCTATACTCCCTTTTATTTTGCTACTCTAAAACCTTTAACTTGCAGCTCTAGTTGCTGATCAACAAATAACTTTCTTTTTGTAACTTTTCCTTCTTATTTTCCTTCAAATGTATGCTATCAACTTCTGAAATTTGCAGCTACAAATGCTGCCCTCTTGCTATCCAAATTTGCAGAAATAATCCTTGTTCAAATGCTACTAAATCCTTATGTGCTTTTCTATCCAAATATTTTCCAAATTTGTCCCTAAACTCTTTCAAAATGTAACTTACTTTTCTCTTTTCAATGCTACCCAAATTCATAGCTCAAATCTCTCAAATTACTGCTTACAAAATATGATTCTTTGATGTCCAAGAATATTCAAATTTTCTACCTTATTTTAATATCAAGCCTTATTTCAATTGGCTATCCAAAGATTTCTAAACTTTCTTCAAATTGCAGCTCTATGCTTTCTTCAATTTTCTATCCTGTGACCTTTCAATGTTTCCTTAAAAAATTAGCAAATTTCTTCTTCCAAAATCATAACTCAAAATATTGTGGTTATCCTCAAATTTCTCAAAAATGTGGCCTCTTCAATCTTGTTTGCTTATTCAAACTTCTTGTCGAATTCTAAATTCAAATTTAATCTGATTTGCTATCTTCTTCCTAAATAATATGAATGTCTTGAGGTCTTCAAAAACCTTCTCAAAATTTCACAAAATTCTTGCAAAATCCTTTTTCCTTTTGGGCTTGTTTTTGGATGGCGATAATTATCCCAAATTCCTCTTATCAGGAGATTCTCCTACTTGCAATATTTTTACATGAACTTTTCTTCATATATTCTCCAATGGCCACTACTTTAATTATGCAATGAGGCTTTTTCTAACCTTCTTCTTCTTCTCCAAAATATTCTTGAGGCCTTTTCTCTTGGGTCTTCTAGCTTTGCAACGAGGTTTTATCTAGTCTTATTATTCTTCAAAATATTCTTGAGACCTCTATACTTGGGTCTTATAATCTTACAGCTACTCAACCCTCTTAATCAAAAACATTAATGAAACCTTACCTTGGTTTCTTCAATCTTCCAACTATGGGAATTATGTAATGATATTTCTTTCTTAGATCTCCAAAATATGTTGCTTCTCAACTTTGCAATAGGAATTTTTTATAGTCCTCCTCTTATCTTCAATATTTAATCTTCAATCTTCCAAATCTGGGAATTCTTCAATGTGATCTCTTTATTGGGTCTCTTAAAACTTCAATCTATAGTCTCCAATATTCAATGAGGACCTTCTTGATTTCCCTCAATATTCAATTGGGACTTATTTCTTGGACCTCCTTAATATTCAATATCTACTTTTTTGCAACAAATAATTAATCCCTGCATGAGAAGAGCACATAGAATTTTAGGAAACCGAAGGTGAAATTCATCTCTATATATTGTAGGAAGCTTCTCAACTTTTGAGAACTAATATTTTGCAATAAAAAATTAGACAATAATAACTAAATATATTTAAAAGTTCCAAAATTCTAAAATCAATAATCTTCACTAGCTATTTCCAAAACTAGTGGAACCAAATCTATGCTGACTCCTAGTCTTCATGAGTTTTCCTTCAACCCTATGGAAAGACTCTAGCCAAAACTTAATATGGAATCTTCTTCTCTCTATCAAAATTTTCAATAGGAACTCCTTCAAGGGTCTCTTAATCTCTTCAATACCAAGGTCTATCTCCAAGACCTGTAAATTTCCTTCTATTCCAAATTTGCTCTTAGAATAGGTAAAGCTTCAACTTTCACTGGTTTTCCTTAACATAGTGAGAAATCCTATCTTCTCTAGTTTTATTTTCCATAAGTAATTTCTTCAACTTTATTGGTCTCTCCTTAACTAGTAGAAATATCATTTACGACTAAAACTTGTGCAAGATAAAAACTTACTATAGCTCTGATACCATCGTTAGCTTTTGAAGCTAAATACTCAAGATAAAGTAACCACATGATCTAAAATAAAGTTACAATATAAACTATATGATAATGATATTATATTAAGCATATAAAACTCATAAACAACTTCTAAAGTAACTCAAATATATGCTATTAGCAAATGCTCACAAAAATATGTTCTTTATTAATAAAGACCTCAAATACATCATACTTCTTCACTCTCTATTACAACTATATATGATAATCTATTCATCACTCTATGTATCACTCTATATCTCTTTCACACCATATACACATATATACTGGAATGTGTCTCTTCAAATGGAGGACTCTTGGCCTTCACTCTTCCTTTGACTCTTCATATTCCTATTCTATGACACATGTGCACATGGAAAACTATGCACATTTACATTGCCAAAATAATTTGCACACTTGTGCATTTATTACATTGCATAAAGTAAAATACTCTCACTCTAATATAGGACACTTTCCTAATCTAAAGATGTACCCAAGGTGGTACATTAACATGTACCAAATAATGTAATATATTCCAAGAAGAATTTATGTTGTTATGATAAAAAATATGAAATAAAATTAATTACTAAAAATATGGGTGAATTTTATTCTATCTTATATAAATAAAGATGTATACACTTATATTTTTATGTTATATTATTTTTAAATTGTGCAAGTAGATTACTTTATTTTTGCTTTATTACATAACAAAACACTTACCCCCAAGAGCTAGGTGTATTGGTAGTTGTATGGTTGGCCAAGAACTCACCAATAAGAGACCTAGGTTCAAACCTTAGAGGCATACTTGTTGCAAAGGTAGTAGTTTGATCTAAATTATTTGAGTGTGTGTCAGATCGATGATGATGATGGTACAAATCCTGAGCTAACTGATGGTCCCCCTCACATCGGGTCAACAACAATAAGGTGGTAAAGGCTTGTTTGGAGAAACCCCTATGGTTTGAACCCTACACTTGGTAGTTACTAAAAATAGTGTGGATGTAACCAACTCCCCTATGTATCCAAAAAAGAAAAAACAAAACACTTATTTTTTTATATTGGTAAAATAGGATTTTTGAAAGGGCTTAAACCTTTTTACAAGCCCATACTGGTCTATCTAGTCTTACATTCCATTTTTCTTCTTACAAAAATCTTTAATACATACTTGTTAGGGTAAAATAGGTAGTATATTGCATTATACTGCATAGATTATTACATTTACTTTTTACTACTTACCATGGAGATATTTACTGTTCTAAATATCTACTCGTAAACCTATATTAATATCTAAAATATCCTATGTTAGATATTTTATATTAGTTGTTAGCACACACTTCTCTTCCTAGGTTAGTTGTTAGCGCACTCTTCTCTTAACGCATCTGTTAGCGTTAATAGTGCTAAATAGGTTATACTTTCTATATTGTAACCTATATAAAGCTTAGACATTTCTAAGCCAAACTTAATGTTGAATAAATTATTATTTCATTCATTTCATTTTTATCATCTATTTGATTACATTGGTATCATTTCTAGGGTGGATAATACGAGCATTGCTTATTCCCATTGGTACCCGTCTAGGCGAGGCATTGCCTGACCGACAAGGACCCCACCTCAACAAGAAGAGAGACCCTGATGCGATCGGCCAGGCAAGATGTAGTCCACCGACGATCGCACGAGCATAGGTGGGAAGCTAACCTATCATGGATACCACCAATAGGGAATGCCACCCTCGAGGCTAGACCATTGGGAGTGCATCAAGGGTAGAAGCGCCCTCAAACTCTCGACACTACAATCGAGGCAGTAGAACCTTAGCATTACCTGACATTTGACACCTAGACACACCTCAACATGACCTGACATTCAACACCTGGACACACCACAATGTGACACGTGGTAAGAGGTGAAGCGAATCTCGGGCATAGATCTTGATATGCTAATGTGGACCCTAAATCTACATGGCAAGGCAGATCTAACATGGCAAGTGCAGAGGTAAGGTGGATCTGACTTGGCACTGCATAGTATGATTCTAATCGGGATACATGGCAGCGATCAACTCTACCATATCATCGATAAAAAGGATGGGTGTCAAGTCTTGATTTCCTGTGGGCAATCGAAAGGAAAGGGGGCTTGAGCTGTATTTCAACAACTTAAAATGCAGTAACATGCTGCGTGTGGGACTAAGAGTCCCTTATTTTTTTTTAATCGCCCAAAAGTAGGAAAGCCTTCAAGAGAAAGGCCTTACCCTTTGTTTCCATTGGGAGATCTAGCCTAATTGGATCGCTCGAGCCTGCCAAGGACTAACACCCACGGGGATCGAGGATCGACTCCCAACGGGTGCAAGAGACGAGCAATTTTTTTAAATGTTTTTTTATAAAAACCAAAATCCGATCTGGTTCAAATACGAGGTGGCTCTGTTCTGTTCCCAAGCCACCCCAGTAGTGCAGTGGAACAATTGATTGTTAGTGCACGAGAGGTATTCAGTATGACCCCCACGTGCTCCATTTTTTTCCACACAGGTGCAATTATTTCAATTTTTTTTGGCTACAATTCTCAAATTTTTTTAATTTTATGCTTCAAATTATTAATTTTTAGAGTTTTTTGTTATAATTTTACACTATTTTTTTAATAAGACTTATCATTTTTTATCTAAGTGATTATTCTTGTTTAATAAAGGTGTTTTATTATTCAAGATAGTCTCTTCATATTTAATTTTTTTTGCATTGAAATTGAAAGACTTTTAAAAGCCAAATTTTTTTTGCAACAATAATAATTCTATTTCTTATGTTTTCTCCACACTTGGGGATAAAGAGACAAAGAAACAACCAATTTTGTTGCAAACTATAAACTTTTCAAATTTATTTTTTTGAAAGAAACCAAACTTCAAACAATTCATGAAGATCAAATCTTGGGTAAGGAAAGCTCTTCATCGACAAAGAATCATAAGGAAGAGGAACGAATTGCGAAGGCAAACTACACGATCTCATTTTTGTCGTATGCTTCATGAATATCGTAGATCCATTCCTCACTCAATTATCTATACTGATCCATGGAAGGGGTTGGACAAAAGCTATGGTCCCATGAGGATTCGTGAACCTTTTGATCCTAATGCACCACCTATTTTTGAGTATTGAAGACAAAAACCAAGTCGTGTGTCGACTGGTCTGGAAGCCTTTCAAAAGCGGGTCGTGTGTCGACTTATCTTGAAAGGAGTGCTTGATTCCTAATTTTGTAAAAATTAAGGGGGGATAAAGGACACATTTGTGTTTCTTTTTTTTGCAAAATTGTAGAACAAAGGGGGGATATTTTAGAATAATAAGGTGCATTCTCGATTGTACTCGACACCTTTTCTCAAAAATTGACTATACTAGGTGCATTTTCGGTTGCATCCGACACCTAGAGTGATAAAAATTTGGGTTGCTCTTTTTTATTATTGCACTAAACCATCATTTTTTTTGCAATTACAAATCATAAACATCAAAGAGCATTTCAAAAACCTAAACTTCACTAAATCGTGCTACACCTTGCACAGGTTAAACAAGTCAATTATTTGTACTCCCCATCAAAGGTCATAATTCAAATCACCTTGATTTACTCTCTTTGTTTGGCTTAAATTCCTCAAACTTTTCATCCTTCTTGAAGGGTGTTTAGGCAGGAGCCATTAAATATCCTAAAGAGTAAAATCAGAAGTCTTTCAAAACCTCCCCTTTAATTTGCTCTATTTTTTTGGCTTAAATTCCTCAAACTTCTCATCCTTCTTGAAGGGTGTTAAGGCAGGGGCCATTAAATATCTTAAAGAGTAAATTAAGATCTTCCATATACTCTTTTGGGAGTATACTACAAGATAAAGTCATCTTAGTCATTTATTTGAAACCTTCACCATGGCACTGATAAACAAATATCTCAATGAAAGCCAATTGCTTAAAGGTTCAAATTATTCTACCTAGAAAACTAAGATGAAAGCTATTTTAACTATAGAGGAGATGTGGGGTATAGTGGATGGCACTTATTCTAGACCCACATCACCAGGAGTAGATCAGACAACATATGATAAAAAGGATAAAAGACTTTCCTTGTTGATCTTGCTAGCTATTACTGATGACATACAACCTCATATAAGTGAAGCTAAAAATGGTAAGGAGGCATGGGATGCCTTAGCAACCATATTTGAAGGAAATAATCAATCAACAATTCTTAACCTTCAAACACAACTTCATACTCTTCATATGAAATCTGGAGAGACAGTAGAGCTATTCCTCTATAGAGTGGCAGATATAAAAACAAAACTGCAAGCCTTAGGAGAAAAAGTGGAAGACAAAGTCCTGACCTCAATCATTTTGAGGGCTCTTCCAGACTCCTACAGAATGTTGATCACTTCACTTCAAGTCTCTGGAAGGACAGTGACTTTTGTAGAGTTGGTAAACATGCTTCAAACTGAGGAAGCAAATCAACTCCAAAGAGATGATGCATCAAACAATGCACTCTTCTCACACAAACAAAGTGGAAAGAAAAATTGGAATCAATAGAAGGGATCTTCTTCTAACAAAGACAAGGGCAAAGGCAAAGAGACTCAGAAGAAGAAGCAATATTGTAAAATTTGTGATAAGGACACTCATGAAACCAAGAGATGTTGGTTTAAGAACAAACCGCCCAATGAACAAGGACAAAAGAAGGGCAAAGGCAAACCAAAGAACAAGAACAAGCAACAACAAGGACATATTGCTGCCGCTGAAGATTCTAGTTTAGACTCTGAACGAGCACACAAAGTGCTCATGACTCATACTGATTCCCCTCACAAGGATACAGTGTGGTACATAGATTCAGGTGCTAGCAAGCATATGACTGGCGATAAGTCATGGTTTGAGACATTTGAGGCACGAGAGGGCAGACCAGTAACCATTGCTGATGATAAGACCTATCGAGTCCAGGGAGAAGGAAGTATTTTTGTTTCCCTTCCAGATGGAAAATGTTAGATTCAAAATGTTCTTTATGTACCAGGATTGGCAAATAATCTCTTGTCAGTTCCACAAATTCTGGACAAAAACATGAATGTCAACTTCAAAATTGAGCAAGGAAAGAAACATTGTTTCATCACCCAAAGAGGCAAACACATAGCAACGGGTTCTTACAAACATGGTTTGTTCACTTTAGATGCAATTACCTCACCACATGTTGCAATGGCAGTAACAACAAAAGAGGCCACATCTCTATGGCATAAGAGATTTGGGCATCTAAGTTCAGGGTATTTACTTGAACTCAGTAAATATCAAATGGTGAAAGGACTTCCTAACCTTTCATCTACTTTGCCAGTGTGCTCAGATTGCTTGGCAGGAAAGCAACATAGAGTACCTTTTGAACCTAGCTCTTTCAGAGCTAAGGCACCTTTGGAGTTAGTACACACAAATTTGTGTGGTCCTATGTCTACTAGTTGTGGAGGAAAATGGTATTTTCAATTGTTTGTGGATGATCACTCACGAAAAATGTGGGTCTTCTTCTTGCAGTTGAAGTTTGAAGCATTTGACTATTTTCAGCAATTCAAGAAACTTGTTGAGAAAGAATCAGGATGTTTCATAAAGACCCTCCATTCAGATCGAGGGGGGAATACACATCAAAATAATTTTCCTCATTTTTGCAAAAACATGGGATAAAAAGACAGTTAACAACAACCTATTCTCCTCAGTCAAATGGAGTTGTTGAGAGAAGAAATCGTTCCATTATGGAAATGGTACGATGTATGCTTAAAGGAGAAAATCTTGAGCACAATTACTAGGCTGAAGCTATGACAACTATAGTATATCTTTTGAATAGGGCTCCCACATGGGCTCTTGAAGGTATGACTCCTCAGGAAGCATGGAGTGGAAGGAAACCCTCCATATCTCATCTACGTATATTTGGGTGTAAGGATTTTATGCATATACCTAAGGAGAAAAGAAAGAAGTTAGATGAGAAAACCCTACAGTGCATTTTTCTTGGATATGATGAATTTTCAAAAGGCTATCGGTTGATAGATCCATTCACCAAGAAAATTCACATTAGTAGAGATGTGGTGTTTGATGAAGCTTTCACACCTAACACCACATCAGTATACCTGGAAGATGAGGAGCAACAACCACAGACTCCTCAACAACAAAAAAAGCCTCCAAAATGGTATACTAGTACTATGAGAGATTCCAAACTCACTTCACCACCAGATCTCACTCTCAATCATCCAAAGACACGAAGCATGTCTCGATAGAGAAAGGCAAAAGCATCTACTTCAGTTGATGATCTTTGTGAATATTTTCAAGAGCTTTATGTTAATAAAGAGTTAGAAAGTGGAGAAGATATGGAAGTTGATGAGGAGAGGGTTTATATGTCATCATATGATGAAAATGAACCTTCTAAAGTTGATGAAGCACTTAGTCAGCCTCAGTGGAAGGCAACTATGGATGTTGAACATAAATCCCTCATTAAAAACAAAACATGGAAGCTGGTCGATTTGCCTAAAGGAAAGAAGCCCATAGGCTGCAAATGGGTTTACAAAGTCAAGTATAAGGTAGATGGTACCATAGACAAGCATAAGGCCCATATTGTGGCGAAGGGCTATGCTCAAAAGGAAGGCCTTGATTATGAGGAAACCTTTGCACCCACAACAAGGATGACCACCATTCGAGTTCTTTGTGCTATGGCAGCACAGTTTGGATGGAAATTACATCAGATGGATGTAAAAAGTGCCTTTCTAAATGGTGACCTAAAAGAAGAGGTATACATGACTCAACCTCAAGGATTTACTGAGGAAGGCCATGAGCAACAGGTTTGCAAATTGGTCAAATCATTATACGGGCTGAAACAAGCCCCAAGAGCATGGTACATCAAAATGGATAGTCACCTACTGCAGCATGGATTCAAGAGAAGTCCATCTGATGCAAATATCTATATTAAGAACACAGGTTCTGAAATAGTGATTCTTGTATTATATGTAGATGATCTGATCATTACTGGCAATTCAGAGATAATGATTAACACCGTGAAGGATGAATTGAAAGAGTCATTTGATATGATAGATCTGGGACTTCTCCACTACTATCTTGGCCTTGAGATAGAACAGAAGAAGAATCATCTTAGGGTGACTCAGAAAAAGTATGCCAAGACTTTAGTAGAAAAATATCGTATGACTGATTGTAAGCCCAAAGCAACACCGATGGAATCAGGGCTTCAGTTATCACGGTATGATGACTCACCATAGGTAGATGGCACGCTATATCGACAGATGATTGGAAGCCTCATCTATCTGACCAATACTAGACCAGACATTACTTTTGCTGTAAACTATCTTTCTCGGTTCATGCAAGAACCAAAGACTTCTCACTAGAAAGCAACAAAACGTGTTCTCCACTACATTCAAGGTAGTGTAGAATATGGTCTAGAGTATAAGAAGAATAACTCATTCTTCTTATAGAGTTACACTGACTCTGACTATGCTGGATCTATAGATGACAGAAAGTCAACATCAGGATATGTATTTCATCTTGGATCTGGTCCTGTCTCATGGCATAGTAAAAAGCAACAAGTGGTTGCTTTATCCTCAACAGAGGCAGAGTATCGCGCTGCACGTGGAGCTATGTGTGAAGCGATATGGTTAAGTCACATCTTGGCAACTATGGGTCTACCAAAGAAACTTCCTATTCATATGTTTTGTGACAACCAGGGTGTTTTGAACTTAGTCAAGAATCCAGTTCACCATGAACGTACAAAGCATATTGACACAGATTGTCATTTCATTCGAGATGAGGTTCCTAAACACAAAATCAAGCTCCAACACATTCCCACTGACGAACAGGTTGCAGATATCTTCACAAAGGCACTTGGACGTGTCAAATTTGAACTGTTCCGAAGTAAACTTTGTATTTCAAAGTAATGTAATAAAGGGGGGATGTTAGGGTAAAATAGGTAGTATATTGCATTATACTACATAGATTATTACATTTACTTTTTACTACTTACCATGGAGATATTTATTGTTCTAAATATCTACTGGTAAACCTAGATTAATATCTAAAATATCCTAGGTTAGATATTTTAGATTAGTTGTTAGCACACACTTCTCTTCCTAGGTTAGTTGTTAGCGCACTCTTCTCTTAACGCATCTGTTAGCGTTAATAGTGCTAAATAGGTTATTGTTGACAATTTTATCACATTGCACAACGGGGTAGAAAAATTGTATTTTTGTAAAGTATTTCTTTTAATTTCATGAATTTGTTCCCTTGATTTTTTTAGAAACAAAATTTTCAAGAAGAAATTCTAGCAAGGCGTAAAAAAGAGCTTCACACCCGAAGTATTTCCAGCAACTACTTCAGGCAAAAGTTTTGCGAAGCAAAATTCAAGCGGCATTTCAAAAGAACAGCTTGGTCCGAATTGGCTAAGGCAAGAAAGAACTACTTCGGGCCCGAAGTCCCTCAAACAGTTACTTCGGGCGAAAGTTTTGCGAAGCGGTGTTGCCGAAGCAAAATGCAAAGGAAGAAGAATGAAAAATACTTCGGGCCCGAAGCACTTCAAAAGACTACTTCGGGTGAAAGTTTTGCGAAGCGGGATTTGAAGGAGCGCAACATTGAAAATACTTCGTCGAAAAGCCGCCGAAGCACCCACTTCGGGCCCCCATGCCAGTGAACCATTTCTACTTCATCGAAAGTCATTGCGAAGCATCTGCTTCGGCCATATTTCATGCGAAGTACTTTCACCCGAAGCGGTAGTGGCCATAAAGAATGCAACATCTTTCGAAGGCAGGAATGCACTTCGACCGAAATACCCCCGAACCGCAGTTTTGAAGAAGGTTCACGGTGAAGCATTTTTAAGCTCACCAACGAAGTATCTACTTCGGGCGAAGGGCCTCGCCAAAGCAGTTTTGACACATCTCTCCAATGAAGCAGTGAGAAGTGAAGAGCCCATCTTGCAAAGGAAATCTACTTCGGTGCTCGCCACCCCAAAGTTGTTTTGCGAAGCTCCTCCATGCGAAGTGCAAATCAAGGAGGATCTACTTCGGCTCGAATCCATTGCGAAGCGAAGTGCGAATGAAAATTTAGCGAAGCACTTCAAAAGGCACGCGCTCCAAGCCAGGTATTTTCTCGAGGCGATCAAGTGCCTCATAAATGCATTTTTTCATGCCCGGTAAGCCCGCTGTTCATTTTTAGCAATTGGAAATGAAGTATCAGTCCATGATGAAGAGCCCGACGAGCATGGCGGCCACTCGAGTATTGCACCTAGAAGCCAAGGACGCTCAGACGGCTCATTAATGCAAGTTTCCATGGTTGACCCGGTCGTAGTTTCCAATTTTGGCAACAGATTTGAGAGCTCAGTCACGAGGGCCACGAGGAGCCGACTTCTCAGGTTTCGAGGATGTACTCCTCCATTTTGTGCAATTATGGCTCAGAGGGTCGGGTCCTCTATAAAAACCCAGGCATTGTAATGTAAAGAGGGGGGAACTTTCTGCTAGAAAGCTGTTGTAACTTGTATTCCTGTGATTAATACTAAAGAGCTTTGGACTCTATTTCTCTCTTGTATGCTGCCTTCTGCATTTATTTCTTTCATCTTTCTTCATTTGCATACTGTAATTCTAAACTCTGGATTTAGGTGTGTGATTGGGGACTGAACCCTAAAATTTTCCCGAAGGATACATAGGAGAGGAAGACGCCGTGTTGGCCTTCTTTTATGCTGCCTATGAATAGTGTTTTTGCTATATTCACTTTTCTTAATCATCGTTACTCTGAACCCTGAATTTCGGCGAAAGGGAAAGGAGAATCCTGGAACTCGTCCAGAGGATACATAGGAGGGCTAATACTATGTTCATTTCATTTATTCTTGGTTTTCTTTGTTGTTGTTCCAAGTTATTGGCTAGTAATCATGCTTCTGGTTCTTTCCCACCACTAAACTACTAAAATTTCTTCCCTTACTCTTTTATTTCTTTTTTGCACCCTTACTTTGTTTATCTCTTTCTTGCACCCTTATCTCAAACATCGAAGTAGTGTAGTATAGGAGCCGGCCTTCTCTAGAGATTGGCACGAGGAGCATCTCTTCTCTTCGGCCTTTCAATGTTGGTCCAGGTCTAGGGCGCATTCATTTACCCAAATCCTTTCCTGGGCAGATTTGATGACCAATAGTTTCTGGCATGCCCGGTGGGACCCGATCAGTCTCACCTTATAAGTGGTAGTGAGAACCGATGCTCTCATTACCGAAAGACTCTTAGCATCTGGCGACTCTGTCTTACCCGAGAATATTTAAGTCGTAAAGACCGGTACCGAAGTCTGTGCCTTCATGCAAACAAGATGGAGAGTTAGGAATAGAGGAGAGGAAACTGAGTTCTTTGAGCTTGATATTGAAGCCTTTGGGGAATGATCTAGGTTGGTCACCCCCGAGTCTCTGTTACATGGAACATCCTCGCAAGAGGCAGCTATGGATGAACAAGGTCTAACTTCTGATAGCACAACGACCAGCTTTCCTCCTAATCCTCCCAATTCACCGAAGCATCCTAGTGCCTCCATTCCTACCAGACGTCCTGTTAGCAACCAAGGAGGAGCTTCGAGGATTCCTGTCTCTCAAAGTCCAGTCATAAATATGGCACAACAACAACAACAACAACAAAAACAAATGCAGCAGCAACCACCGCCCAGATTATTTCCAGCATGGAATTCTTCAGGACCGCTAAATCTAGCGGGACAAGGGCAAGTGTCGCCTGCTGCTATAAAGAAGATCCCAACATTCGATGGAACTGGGAAGACTGCTCTGGAGCACATCCAGGATATAGTTTCTCTAGCGGCGATCCATGACATCATAGAAGAGCGGGTTATGGTAAAGCTTCTGGTTCTGTCTCTTAGAGGAAAACTCCTCTACTGGTATAGATATTTACCACCCGATACTATTACGGGATGGGACCAGTTAGCCGAGCAGTTGATGCGAAGCTTCAATGAGTCCGCCGATCCGACCTCTCTCCTGCAGCAGTTCACAATGATCCAGAGACATCCACAAGAGGAGATTGCAGACTTCAATGTTAGGTTCGCTCGAACCTGGCAAAGAATACCAGTTGGACTTTGACCAACCGACGAAGCCACAGCGTACTATTTCCTTTGGGATTTCAATCCTGATATCAATGTGATGGTAAGGTATTCGAATATCAATACCTTCCCAGAGTTATATGAGTTAGCCCAAAAGGCAAAAATGGATCTAATAGCTATGGGTAAGCTTCCCCAAAGGATGTCGATGCCCATACTTCCCAATTTCTATCAATCCCAGTATGCAAGCGTAGCCGCTTCATAGATCTCTGCAACCCCTGCACTCCTGATCTCATCTTGGAACCCGAATCCCATTGTATCCCAAATCACTGCTCCATAAATTCATTTTCCCACTTTTTTGACTCTGTAGCCCATGGTCACTTTGGCATTCCCTATACTGCCAACACCACTTCAACACCCTGCCCTACCTCCAATACCAACAATGGCTCCATTGCCATCGATTCCCAAAGTCGATGACATGCAAGCCAAAATACTACAAGAAGTTCAGTCCCTGAACTCCACAGTGCAGACCCTGTCTAATGACATGACCATTATGAAGAAGAAACAAGCGCAACAAGAGTTTCTACCAAGAAGATCTTATCCTACACCTGCGCTTACTAAAGATCAAGCGGCCCAACAAGGAAGAGCTTCGACAAGAAATGCTGCAATAGATGAAGCCCCGAGCACTTTCGATTATATACATTGGTGCTCAACGTGTAATGACCCTCACGAAGAGAATACCTGCATGCTGCACCAACACTATGTACAAACGCTGGTGAGTAGTAGTCATGGCGGTCAAGTCAATGTCATTAGACAGATGAATCACAACTTGGTGATTGGTGAAGAAGAACCAGTTGTAGTCCTTACTAGAGGAGGAAAGAAGTCGATAGAAGTGGATGCTACTCAAATGGCTCCCTTAAAGGTGCATGCTCACCATGAGAAGGGACAACAACCTCCTCCGGCCTCGAATGAAGCTTGACAGCCTACACCAATCAAAGAGAAGGTCCAACAGGCCCCTGCAAATCCATCGCAGGGGGAAACAAAGGAGCAAGCTAGAGAGAAGCTCAAGCTTCCTTCACTGACTAAGCGACAAAGGGTCAAAGCTACGAAATAGTATCACACCAGATATGAGCCAAGAAAGGAACCTGAGGTGCCTAGTTCCCTGGCATACAACATTGTAGATGAGCTGAAGAGGATTCCAGCCAAGATCAGTTTGTACGACGCACTGCAACTACCTGGACAAGTGGACCTGTTGCAAGAATCATTGAAGATAACCAAAGCAAGAAAGACAACATCGCTTGCCCTAGTGCAGACCCTTGTCCACATCCATTATAGGGAAGAATCGGCCACCACCATTCTACATGTCTCTACAGATGGAAGGGTATGTTGTACATAACTGTATGATTGACTCTGGGGCCGCGACGACAGTCATGCCAAAGGCAGTGTGCGAAGAGATAGGGATGGAATATATGCGAAGCAGTCATGGTGTACTCCAGTTGGATGGTACCCCCATGAAGACTATAGGAGTGATCAAGGACATTCCTATTCGGCTACACAAGATGCCTCAAATCATAGTTATACAAGAGGTGGTAGTCGTTGACCTCGAGCCCTACTTCAGTATGTGCTTGTCGAGAGAATTTACGGTGAAGCTAGGCGGATATCTATCTATGGACTACTCGCACTTGGAGATTCCATTCAAAGGAAAAAAGATTAAAATCTACAACGAGAAGCCTTCTACCTTCCTCGTAGAGAAGATGTCCGAAGGAGAGAGCAACGATCCTGTGCATGCGATAGTGGAAGGGATAGAGCAAGTGGACCTGGTCGAGGAGTCTCTCGCACAGTTAAGTTGTGAAGATGACTTTTCATTGGTAGACTTTAATGCCATGATAGAAACTGAGATGGGATGTTATGCCATCGCCAAGCCTGAGAAACACATCAAATCAAGAGATAAGGTCTTCGTCGAAGGATTATGGAAATTATTCTTCGATGGTGCCCGATGCAAAAATGGCGTCGGGGTAGGGATTCTTCTAGTATCACCTTCTGGAGAGCAGAAGGAATATTGTTACCGGTTGGTGTGGAGTTGCACCAACAATGCAACAGAATATGAAGCATTATGCCTAGGACTCAAGAAAGCAAAAAAGTTAGGCATAAAGCATCTCCAAATCTTTGGAGATTCCGAATTGGTATGCAATCAAGTCACAAACAAGTGCACTTCAAAGAAGCACTATCTCAAGTCATACCAAAATAGGGTATGGGACTTGCTCGACCAATTTGAATCTCTCAATCTGTAGTCTATTCCAAGAGAAAAGAACCGACATGCCGATGTTCTAGCATCCATCGCAGCCAAGTATTCTCCAGCAGAAGACATGGTGCATAAGCCCAAAGCTGTGAGGATGATTTATAGGCCCTCTATCCCAGACAAAGATCTGCATTGGCAGGTTTTTGATAGTGATGAGCAGATTGTGAATTTCATGATTCAAGAAGTAGCCACAGTTGAGAGCAGAAGCCCTGATGAAGAAGAATATGAAGGGCTAGTTCAATTGAAGAATAACCACGTTCCCAAAGGGTTAATTACTCTTGAAAGCCTCTTTGATCGGAATGATCGAGCAGTTTCTCACAGGATCAAAGTTAATGCAAAGCAATATCAAGATTTAGAGCTTGAACCTGGAAAAGCAATAAAAGTTGGAACAGATTGCACTTCGGAAGAGCTAGAGCAGATCCGATCTCTATGCAGAAAATATCCCGACACAGTGGCTTGGTCTTATCAAGACCTAAAGGGATATGATCGGCAACTAATCCAACATACAATTGAGTTGTAGGAAGGGATCAAACCCTTTCGACAGAAGCAAAGGCCTGTCAATCCAAAGATTGAAGTCTTGATGAAGGCCGAACTCCTAAAAATGCTCGAGGCGAAGATAATTTATCCCATCAAACATTCTTCTTGGGTAGCGAATCTAGTCCCAATCAGAAAGAAGAATGGAGATATACGATTGTGCATGGATTTTCGCAACCTGAACCAAGCTTCTCTCAGAGACCACTACCCTCTCTCGTAGATCGATCAGATCTTGCATTCGATGGTTGGGGCTCAACGCTTCTCCCTACTCGATGGTTTCTCCGGATACAATCAAATCTGGGTCAGGGACGAGGACCAGCATAAAACCGCATTCACTACCAAGTGGGGCACATTTGCTTACCAACGAATGCCCTTCGGCCTTTCGAATGCGGGAGCCACTTTTCAGAGGGCAATGGATTTAGCTTTTGGTGAGCTCTTGAATAAGGTTATCGTTATCTATCTAGATGACATGACCATCTTCTCCCGAAGAAGGGAGGATCACCCCTTACACTTGCAACAGATTTTCAAAAAATGTCGAGAATTTGGCATTTCAATCAATCCGAAGAAGTCCATATTCACAGTCAACGAAGGGAAGTTGTTGGGACATGCGATATCGAAGAAGGGTCTCATCGTAGATCCTGATAGAGCTGAAGCTCTAATGAAGCTCCCACTCCCAGTAGACAAGAAAGGACTTCAATCCTTCTTCGGCCAGATTAACTTCATGAGGAAGTTTGTCCCAGATTTTGCCCAGGTCATCAAGCCGATGTCCAAACTTTTGAAGAAAGGTGCAGAATTCATCTGGACGAAGGAGAGAAAAGAAGCATTCGAAGAAATAAAAGCCCGAATTGCTCAAGCACCGGTCCTGACCAACCCTGACTACAATCGGGATTTCATCCTATATGCTATAGGAGAACCTGAGAGCTATGTTGCGGTCCTGACACAAAAGGGGGAAGATGGCGAAGAGCGCCCCATCGCGTTTTTAAGCCAAGTGATAAATCCTCATGAAGAAAAATATAATTTCATAGAAAGGCAAGTGCATGCAGTAATGAAGTCTCTTAGGAAATTCAAGCAATTCATCTCCCAAAGTCGGGTTATAGTCTTTGTCATTCACCCTGATGTGCACAATTTCATCATCCAAGGAGAATTGGGTAGTAAAAGAGCCGGTTGGGTCAGCAAGATACAAGAGTTCGACATCGAGATCAAACCCACAAAACTGGTTCACGGTCGCGCATTGTGTCAAGAACTGGCGAAGAGCGTAGCGGCCGAAGCTACAGAATCTCAGTGGGATGACTCACCAGTAGAAGAATGCTTCGCAAACCAGGAAGAGGACGAGAAAGATTGGGTTAGTGAGATAGTCGAATACTTCAACACTGGTAGATGTCCTTCGCATCTAAATGCTTCATAGTGAAGGCATTTCAGGATGCGGTCCACCCGATATACTTTACGCCCCGAAGGCCTATTTTTTAGAAACATTGATGGCGTCCTTCTCAGGTGCATAAAAGATGATGATAAAAGGAGAGTCCTGGGAGAATTTCATTCAGGATTATCTGGAGGCCACTTCGTAGGGAGAACAATGGTGCTGAAGATCATCAAGGCGGGTTACTATTGGCCCACACTCTTCGCTGATGCCTTCGCGGTTTGTCGCAAATGCGAGCAGTGTCAGAAGTTCATCGGCCAAAGCAAAAATGCTTCGATGCCTCTCCAACCGATACAAGTAGAAATGCCCTTTCAACAATGGGGGTTGGATTTCATAGGGGTCATATCGTCGAACTCCTCCGCTGGGCATAAGTTCATCTTGACCGCAACTGATTACTTCACCAGATGGGCCGAAGCAGTTCCCACGAAGCATGCTGATCAGGAGACTGTCATAGCCTTCCTTGAAGGATTGATCACCCGGTTTGGCATTCTCGAAGCAGTCATAATAGACAATGGTCCTGGCTTTGCAGGCACCAAAATCAATGAATTCCTCTACAGATATGGGATATATCATAAAGTATCCTCCAATTACTATCCACAGGGCAACGGCTTGGTGGAATCAACCAACAAGACTCTGTTGAGGGTGCTAAGAAAGCTCATAGAGATGAACAAAAGGACTTGGCATCTCCTTCTAGATCGTGCCTTGTGGGCCGATCGAATTTTTGTCAAGAAGTCAATCAAGACTTCACCTTATGCCCTGGTCTACGACAAGGAGGCCATCTTACCTACCCATATAGAGATCCCTGCATTGCAGTTGTTAGAAGAAGAAGGAGTCAACCCTTTGGAGAACAGACTGGCTCAGCTACTACAGCTGGAGGAAGATCACGAGAAGGCTTACCAGAGCTTCGCTAAGCATGCTCAGGTCACCCGAGATTGGTTCAAGAAAAAATCATCCGATCGCACATTCAAAGTGGGAGATCTAGTATGGAAGTGGGACTCCTGGAAGGCCAAGCCTGGAAATCACGACAAGCTGGATGCTTTCTGGGATGGACCATTCGAAATCATGAAGGTGAATTCGGCCAACTCTTTCATCCTCAAAGATGCAGATGGCCAGGTATTACCAATTTCTGTTAATGGTCTTCATCTGAAGACTTTTCATCGCTGAGGTGAAACACTAAAAAAAAATGTGTGTATGTACTTTTGTATATAATTTTCATTTGTGTATATACATCCTGTTTCGAGATTGCAAAAGCCAAGTATTACACTCCAAAATCTCCTTCGGGGACTTTTGATGCGAAGTAGCAGTTGCAAGGAGGTTCGCAGCGAAGCACTTTACCCTCAAAAGGGCCGAACCAAAATTCAAACAAAGGCACGAAAAGAGCTTCGCACCCGAAGCATTTTAAGAGGCGACTTCAGGCAGAAGTTTTGCGAAGTAGATTTTAAAAGAGCCCTTGTGAAGCAGTTTCCAAGAAGGCAAGCTTCGGTAGGCGGTCTTCGCGAAGCAAAGCGTGACGCGACGAAGGAGAAGTACTTCGGGCCCGAAGCATCAAAAAATAGCCCGCACCAAAGGTTCACCGCGAAGCATTTTCAATGACGATTTCAACTTCATCGAAGTGGAAGCATTTAAAACGTGTCTCGAAGAACGTGCAGACAGCAACCGTGAAAAGAGTTCGAAGCGGATGAATTTAAGGCAAAGGTGGTGGAGCACATCCCGAGGTGATTCGGTTAAGAGAAAAGCTCACGCCCAGGTACGAGGTGGCAGCAGGTTGCATCTCCAATGCAAGGCATAATCATCAAAGCATGTGGCCCCGCGTACTACGCCGCTGCAGAGCCAATCAAAGAGCACGACAACTTCCTCCGTCCGAAGTGTAAATTTAATTTTGGTAGGTGCCATAAATTCAGGTGGTTGCCTTTTAAGGCTATAAAACGTGAGGCCTTAGCAAAGAGAAGGTTATTCATCCATCAGTTCATCCAAGACTAAGAGCCTTCGGTTACTCTGCAAGTCTTACGCCCTTTGCGTCGAAATTCTTGGTGCCAAAGTCCCCTGCACTGTAAACCCTGCTTCTGCTGTAAGACGTCCAACATGGGGAAGAAAAACTCCAAGGAGAAAGGAAAGGAACCGAAAGTAGCAGGCCCCAAAAAAACAAAGAAGGGCAAGGAAGAGAAAAAGCATACCCCAAAGAAGATCAATCTCACCCCTCGCCCTGAAAAGCAGCCGATAGAAGAAGGAGAAGACTCTGAGGAGGAACAACTTGAAGAACCACCAATTGATGGGTGGGAAAAAATTAGAGACACAGAGCTCTCTAAGGGTGTGTCCGACCTCCGACGCACTATTGAGTTTATGGTGAGTAGACTCACCCCAGAGAATAAGAGAGCTGCTGCATATTACTCTCAAATTTACTGGTATTTGACCCCGCCTGCTCACCACTGTCCTGAACTAATCTATGCTATCATGCAAAATTACCAGCCTGCATCTAGGCAAGTGTTGGACGCTTCAGGTCATAAATTGTTTTCCATTCTAAAGGAAGATGTACAAGTAGCCTTCGCGCCACAACAAGGTCCGCCCAAGGGCTATTCCGTTCGCAACGTCATTCTGAGCGAACAGATGGAGAGGTTCACCTCCAACAACTTCATATTGAAATTTTTGCGCGAGAACCTCAAAAGCGGGCTCCCTTCAAGCAAGTTGCCCCAAATGCCCTTACCCTTGGCGGCCTTCAAGAACACCGATATTTTTTCTATCATTGCATGGGTGGCAGGCCTATCTACAGATGCTTCGGTGCAACCCTGGCAGGTGTCTTTAGCAGAATGTATTTCAAGAGGGGAATTCTATGCCCCTGATGCTTCAAGACCAAACACAAACCCAGTTTTCTTTGATTGGGTAGAATGGGTGGCCCGAACCTTGCATACGCGGCTCACCAGTATGAAGAATTCGGCAACGGGCCAGTACTTCGCACCCTGTTCTTTCCTTGTCTGGTTGTTTTTCTACCAAGTACATAAGCGATTCCCCCATATCGCCATTTCTCCAAGCGACGAGGATGGAAATCCTCTGCCGATGTACCAGTGGACTCCCCTCCTATTGAGGACAGAGTCCTATTATTCTTTTAATCAATAGTTTTTGGGACCCGCCATGCATTTGTTGAAGGGCTCTTGCCCTTGGGTGCCCCTCAGTTTGAGAGATAGAGTGGTGCAGGAGAAGAGGGGAGACGTGTTTCAACTGATGCAGGGGCTCGTAATTCGTATGTTCGGCTTCATTGGGAAGCCCTTCCTGCTACCAGTCTACCCCTCCGAGTATCAGTTCATGTTGGAGGTCGCTCGGTAGAGCGACGCAACAAACTCCATGTATGACCACGGTCAAAAATGGGCACATACCTGTGACTTCCCCTTCAGGATGGGGGTAATTGAAGTATTTGCCTTAAAACAGAACGTTTTCCTGGAGGAAAAGCTTGCCAATTTTGGCCTACTCCAGATTCCTCAGCAATGGCTCTATGATCCCTTGGGAGTGATGAGGGATCACTTAAAATTCAAGAATTTCCACATCTGCCCCCACCCTGAAATTGTGGAACAAAGAAATAATCCCAATGGGAAGGATCTGGAGTGGCATTTGGAGAGGATGAGAACATTGCCTCCCTGGCATGAATTTTACCCCATGGAGGTCGAGTTTGACCCTGACCAGCACCCCCTCCCAACTCCAAGCTCCACGTTTTGGAGAAAGGCAAAGGATGATTTAAAGGAAGAATTGAAGAATTGGAGCGAGGAAAAATTAAGGGAGTGGTGGATAATGAGAGTCCATCGCCAAAAGATGAATTCCTATGGACTCTTGACGATGGATAAAGACTTCGCAATTCTTTATGAAGCCAATGTTGAAACTTGGAAGTCCATATCCTTCGCTGACTTTGTTCCTCCAGCTACCCCAGGATCGGGTGAAAGCCCAAGAGGAGCTGGAGATGCCTCAGAACAAGAAGAAGAGGAAGAAGCCGAAGCTACACCAGAGGCACTACCACAGGGACCGTCAAAAATCCATGACACAAGTGCCGAAGAGTCGGAGCAACCACTGGAGAGAAAGAAAAGAAAGAGGCAGCAAATTCAAGTGCCTCCGAGCCACCCAAAGTGACCCCGCACAAAGCTCCCAAGTGCTCCTGCTGGACAACCTGCATCAGGCCCGATCGAAGCAAATGTTGAAGATGCGGGGCCACCAAGTGCCGAGACGGTCCCAGACATAGACGTCATTGATGTGGAGGAACTCCTCCAACAAGAGGGAGACCCCAAAGTAGAAGTTGTGGAAGTCGGGAGTGCCAAAGCCCAAAAGGAGCAGGAGCCTATCACATAAGAAGTCACCACGGCCGCTCTGCCAGAAGGGCACGTAGGTACGCACTCTCCACCCTTTGCCTTGGTCTCTCACATGTCCACTGTGGTCCCGACCAAATATTCCCAATAGTCCCTCCCTCCCTCACAAAGTCAATCACCTCCTCAAGCGTTGCCTCTTACCACCGATCCCGTTAGCCCCACTCCACTCGAGTCATCAGGCCGGGACAAGTCTGTTGCTACCACTTCGCCTTCCCATGCCACCAATCCTTTGGACCTTAGCCAGGGCGAAGGCAGTGCCCCAATGTCGGACCCTGCTCTTCATTCCCCTGCCTCACATGGCATTGTTGCACTCGCTGGGACTCCTAGTACACCTATCGCCGAACCTTCTGGTGAGGCATCCCCCATTCATTCTTTATATTTGTTTACCCCTTCGACTGGAGATCCAACCTTATTTGAATCCGAATTGTCCATGATGAAGGAACGCCCTCTAGCTGAGAAGCTACTCCTAGCTCGGCAAAATACAAAAAAAATGTTGAAGGAGGCGAGGAAGAAGAGAGGGCGCTCTCTGGCCCAGGTTGAAAAATGCGCTGTCTTCGATTTGAAGGCTGGGAAGTTGCATAAAGTAAAAAAGATCCCCAAGGTCCAGAAGCCCCTGGATGAAATGACTCCAGTGGACTATGATTATCAAGACAAATCCAAGGACCTGGAGCATTTGAATGTTGATAATGAATCTGAATCCATGCACGTCAGGATCGAAACCTTCCGAGCGCATGCCAACATCGCTAATCAGCGCAGATTTGAAGCAAAAAATGCCAACATCAAGTTGGAGGAAGAGCTGGCTAGAATCCGCTCCAAGCTGGAGGATTCAGAGGAGCAATGCAAGCTGATGAAAAAGGAAACACACGCCCTAAAACAAAAAATACTACAACTATAGTGTACCGCTGAGAACCAAGCACAGAGATAGGTCGAGAATGATCTGAAGGCCAAGGAAGTTGAAAGCAAGATCTTGCAGTTGCAGCAGCAGTTGCACCAAAAAGCAAACCTGGAGTTGTTTGATAGAGGTAGGATCAAAGAAATCCGCTCACACCTGTTAAAAAATTTTAGATCTCGGGCCTCCAGTGCCCTATCCATTTTAACCTACATCATCGAAGCACAGCGTGCCACTGTCGAAGGAGGACCAACCATAGATGAGGTCACTCAGAAAGCTAGAGGCCGACTCAAATTGGCCTTTGATGTCCAAAACACCAAATATCAGGACTTGCAGATCGTTGCAATGAGTCGGACGGCTAGGGATTGGTCCATGGCCCAAGCCATAGTTCGTGCCTTCTTTTCCAAGGTGAGGAAGGCACAAAAGGCAAAGGACCTCCTGGACATGTTTGAGAATGAACAACGCACATCGCTAGGCTACTTCTAGGATCTCTCTTCCTTAGGTTTCCCGAGCTTCACGGATGATGATGGGAATCTTCTGACCAAGGAAGAGCTTAAGCCAACATGGCTTCATTTTGAAGGTGATGTCTCGAAGGTAGATGAATGGGCAGAGCCGATAACAGAGAGACAGATCACAGATTTCATTCTGAAATACTGCAAGATTGCAGCCAACCTGAACGATCTGTACTCCAGAGTCAAACATGCTGATATCGGGCAGATTGATCACTTTCATGTTTTGGTTAAGGCATTGCAAGACCAAGAGCCTTTCTCGAAGGGTGCTTGGGCTCATGTCCGTCGAACCATGAAAAATATCCACGATCGCCTTGCCCCATCGCCGCCGCAAGAAGCCGCGCCAGAGGAAGCAGAAGAAGAAGAAGAAGAAGAACAAGAACAAGCCGGGGGGCAGCCCACAGAAGAAGAAGAAAAGGGAGAAGGGTCTGGAGGTAACTCTGGCCCAACGGATCAAGGCTAAGGGTTCTCCCACCGAGACGAGCTCGTTGCCCCGCGAGCCGCCAAGAATGTTGACAATTTTGTCACATTGCACAATGGGGTAGAAAAATTGAATTTTTGTAAAGTATTTCTTTTAATTTCATGAATTTGTTCCCTTGCTTTTTTTAGAAACAACATTTTCAAGAAGAAATTCTAGCAAGGCGTAAAAAAAAGCTTCGCACCCGAAGTATTTCTAGCAGCTACTTCGGGAAAAAGTTTTGCGAAGCAAAATTCAAGCGACATTTCAAAAGAACAGCTCAGTCCAAATTGGCTAAGGCAAGAAAGAACTACTTATGTAGCACCCTAAAATTGACACAGTTAAACCTTAGTAGAAAGATAAAAATTCAAATATTAACCTCTAACCACCCGTTACCCGCTTTCCTCATTTTTCATGCCATTTTTAGGATTTGTTTTGACTGTTGGATGATATCGTCTAAGATCAGACGAAATAGTCCCAGATCTAACAAATTCATCTGGAATAGAATGTCCAGATGATTTTGTCCTAAAACTAAATTTTCATACTTAGCTTCTGTTCCAACAGCCTCTCTAACCTGGGCAGAAAGCATGTCTGCGCAGTTAGAGTCTCCCCCGTTGGAGATCTCCCAAATTGGGATGATCTCCAACCTCCTAACCTCTCCCTAATCCTATATAAACTAAGATTTTCTCAGTTTATCCCCATGAATCTTTGCCTGAAACCCTGATTGACTCCCCTGAACCCCCCTGAGCTTCCACGCACCTCAGAGCATCCTTATGCCATTATTTGTATTTTGTATTTCATGTTTTATTGCAGGAACTTTACTGTTTTTCAGTCGAAGCTAGCTCGGATCATCGCAAACGATTCCAGGCAATTTCGGATGATCCTGTCGAGAAGTGCAGATGATCTCGTACGATTGGAGGTGATCCCAACTGTAGTCCAGATTGGGGGCAATCAGAGTCCAAAGTTTGCATCTTTTATTTGTTTTCTGCATTTCTTTGTACATTATATTAGTCATTATATTTAAGCATCTTGGAGTTCACCTCATTTAGTATAACCGCATGATAAAGTTAAAATCAATCATTAAATCTACTGCATTTCCTCTTTATTTGCTATTTGCATTTATTATTTAGGCCTGTTTGCTGTTATTTCTATCATTCTCCTTTGATTTTGCAGTGGCATCTTTGGTATTTTGTATCTATTCTTGTGATTGTAGGTTTCTGACGAATTCGTCTGAACGAATTCATCAGATTAACGATGATCTCGTCTGATCTCAGATGATTACGTATGAGTTGAGACGATTTGGACTGCTACAAAACTCAAAATCTTCATCAAAAATCCAGAATCAGGTATGTACTGTTTTAGTTAGCATATTCTCTATGTTTAGCATTCATTCCTATTTTTTGTATTCATCTAAATCAGCATTGGCATATAGAATAGTTTAGATTCATCTTGGACAAACCTAGGAATGGAATGGTTAAAGCACAAAATGAACACATCAAACTTACTATCAACCTAGGTGTGGAAACTGCCACTCAAAATTTTCTTGGTGAACCCACCATCCGTCAAAAATTCACCCTTATACCCCTCCCTCGAGAGGCGGGACCTTCAAAGGGCCTCTCAGTCCGAGGTATTGTCCCATCCTTCTTGCATCCCCATTTCGGGCATGGATCCTATAGCCTAAAGGTAAGGATGCAAAAAATTTGGAGCGATACATTTTGGTGAACCCGATGTGAAAACTAAAAACCTTTTGAAAACAATCCAAAAAAAAAAAAAAAAAACATAAATGCATTTAGAATCAAAGATTGCATATCATATTTAGATGGTAGATTATAATAAAAGATGAGCTATCACCATTAATGTTGAGAATCAATTAGCAGCTATAGAGATTACTTCTTTGCTTAGAGTACCTCAAACATATAGGGTTCAACCTTTGTGGGATGAACTTGATAGGAGATTGGGTATCATTGGATCTAGGGCAACAAAACTTAGGCAAATTAAGAGGTTTGTCCTAGATAGAATCCTGGATCCTGATCAAGTGACCTTATATCATGAACTTCAGAGAGCTTGCCATAGGTGGTTAGCAGATAAAAGAGCACTTGTGTCTTCAGAGTTGTACACCTTTGAGGAATACCTCGACAATGCAGTTGTAGTTCATAAATTTATATCTCGTATAGAGGATCAAGAGGTCGTTCTTACAGATAGAAAGAGATGGAATAGAGTTCCTAGAGCTGTGTTATATCGAGAGTATTGCCATGAACTTTATTTCTACCAGTCAGAGTATGAAACAGATAATATCACCATAGCACACTTTATCAAATTCCTAAAAAACCATTTCCAATTTGAAGAGGAGCATTTCATGACTCCTGATGAACTTGATCCTATCAATGACATCTATAAACTATTTATAGAAAACTAAGCTATTCTTTTATTATTGTTATTTCTTGCATTCAGTGTGCTATTTGTTGTCTTTATAAACATAAAACATAAAAAAAAAACAAAAAAAAAAAAAAAAAAATAAATAAATAAATAAATAAATAAATAAATAAAATAAAAACAAAACAAAATCATAATAAAAATCAAAAAAATTTCTTTTAAGCATTATAGTAGGTATATAGTTAAAATATATACCTCCCAAATTTGTTGCAAATATATTAATATATATTTGGTAAAATCTAAATTTAGACATAATGACTAGACTCAGGAATGGAAAACAGACTGAAGTAGAAGAAGATTGGTTAAGAAAACCAAGAAATAACCTAGATGTCCTTCCTGAAGACCCAATTTAGGAAGAAGGAACCTTTGACCAACAAGAAGAAGAATTTTTTGTAGGAAATGAACAAAAAGAAAATGATAGAGAGGAAGGATCCTCATCCCCTAAAATATCTCCGGAAGGAGTCATTACTTTTGAAAACATGGAACATTTCTGGAGGTTCCTCAATACTAATATGGGCACTCTTAATAGAGCAGTCCATATGGACAAATATCAAATTAGTGACACTCAAGCAACCCTAGAAGACATATATCACACACGCACTAATCCCTTGTCCTTCATTGATCAAGAAAGTGATCAAGCTAGACCATCCAATTTGGATATGGCCGCTATAATCTAGAACATGCAACAAAAATAGGATACCCAACCACCTAGAGTGCCTGTTACCAATCCTAGGGTTATTCCCACACAAAAGAAACCTTCATTCATTGATCTATTTTTCCAAGCTATTGATCAATATACATCAAATCAACAAAAGCCTAAAACAAAACCAAATACCAATTTCCAACAATCTGGGATACAACATAATGCTACAACAAATCTTCTTCATAATACTCTTCCTACCAACCATTTGCATAACAACAATATAGCATCTAATCCTTATGTCACGCCAATCATACGCTCACAAATCCCATACTCATGTACCACCGAACCAATATGGTGGGCAAACTGGTAATCTGGAAGCCATGGTGAAACAATTAGTCTCCCGCATGGACTAGATAGATCCCTACCGTCCCTCGTACAATTATCGAGAGATGTGTAGTCAGCCTCTAGATCCTATAGTTGTAGCACAACCATATCCCAAACACTTTCCTATGCCTGTCCTACCTATATACAAAGGAACTGAAGATCCCATAGAGCATCTTCGTATGTTTAGGATAGCATGTCATGATATATCACATGATGACTTGTTATTACTAAAGATGTTCCCAAAAATTTTAGGAGGGATGGCATTGGAATGGTATTATCAACTACCCACTCATTCTTTGAGAAATTTTGAAGAGACCGTCGAGTCTTTTGTGCATCAATTTAGTGCCTATATTGAAAGACATGTAACTATTAAAGATTTGTACAACCTAAAACAAGACAAATATGAGTGTTTTGCTGACTTCTTAGCTCAATGGAGGCAGTTGATAGGAAAATTACACTTTGTGTTACCTTATCGGGAAATGTTGGATATCTTTATCAATAATTTACAAGAACAACTATCCTATGAGTTATCAACTGCTACCTTGACCACCTTCGATCAAGCTATAGATTTAGCCCGAAGAGTGGAAGATGCTCTCATTAGGAGAGGTCAGCTTAAAAAGAAAGATGATGAGAAAACATCCAAAAATCAATATAAAAATAAACAAGTTGTGGGTGATGGAGTCACTGATAGCAGAAACGTTGCTACTGTTAATGTTGCAAAAACAACAGAGAAATTTATACTAAAACCTCCTGATAAACCACCCCGAGAGTTTACTAGGTTAAATCAACCCTTATCAACCATTCTCCCGCAACTATTAGCACGAGGTTTAATTTAGTTACCAAATATCTGGGAACTTGATCCAACTATACCCGGATACAGAGCTGATTTACATTGTGATTTCCATAGAGGGCCTGGACACGCTACCAATTCTTGTAAAATATTAAAACATAAAATACAAGACCTAATTGATAACAATGAGATGGAGGTGCAAGCCTTTCAACCTAAACAAAATCCTTCTAATAATGCTCAAAAGAACATCCCTCAAAATCAGAATCAGAATGCCAATCAGTCACTAGACATATTTCAACATCCTTTACCAAAGCATGGTAAAGAGGTGGCTAATCAAATTGAGCATCATAATATTCCCCCTCCTACCCGATATGTAGGAACGATTAGTGGACATTCACATACTCATGATGTGGAAGTATTTGACACAACTTTATCCATGGTTACAACCAGACATCTATATAATACTCAGACACCCGAGCTTAGTGATGTAGAATATGATACTGAAAGTGACATGGAAATCACCTCAAATCAATTGAATAGCTCTAAAGATGAATCAGATCCTATTCAACCTATCACAAGTTCTATGGTTCCGGAAGAACCATTTCCTAGAAGAGTCACTACTAGACCATCTTCTCACCAATTACTTTCTAATGAACAAGCCATAAATGCTAGACCAAGACCTATTCATCATCCTCAAAATAATATTGTAGGTACCATCAAAGCTGTTACTCGACAACAGGCTCAAAACTCTCAACATGATCAAACTTAGAATGATGGATCAGCTCCATTTGTTTTGAAAAATCCCAATAAAGGGAATCATGTGCCTAATGTTCAACCTAAGCCTCCTTATAATATTAATGAACAATTATCTAATACTATAGCTAGAATTTCCATTTTGGACTATTTAAGATCTTCTCGTACCCATAGGGATGAATTAATGCTCACATTAAGCCAAATGATGGTACCACAAAATATTCAACCTGAAGCCATGTCCAATACTATCATAACTCGAGAAGTCGATTGTATTGAATTTCGGGATAGAGATATACCACAACATAGTTTACATAAGGATAACCCCTTATATATTACTGCCCTAATTGGGGATGTAGTTGTTAAACGAGTCTTGATTGATAATGGTTCATCTTTAAACATATGCACTTTTGACTTCTACCAAATATTTGGCTTTAGAAGTGACGAAATGAAAAGAACTGATATGATTATAAAAGCCTTCAATGATGAAACACAAGAAACGTGTGGAGTTATTACTATCCCCTTGCAAGTTGGTCCAAGAACCTTAGACATGACCATGTTTATTATACATTGCCCTACATCATACAATATACTTTTGGGTCGCCCTTGGATCAATGCAATGCGAGCTGTTCCCTCAACTTTACATCAGTGTGTTAAATTTGAATTTAAAAATCAGTTGGTTACCATTCATGGTGATCCTAGACCCTTTGATATGTGTGCTTTGGCAGAACCGGTTGGAGTTCAATTTTACCCTGCTCTGTCATCCACACATCCTAATTCTCATTAATCGACCAAACATGTGAAACACACACCCATAACATCATCTACGTTTTCCCCATCAACTACACCTCTACATATAGCTCAACCATCTTCCGAACAAACCACATTAGGATCTCAAAAAGATCATAAAACTACAACCAATGCTTCTTGTTTTACTCCTATAACTTCCATACCTATAGACTCATCCATCGATATCTCTACAACATCTACATCCACTACAGGCATACTTTCCACATCCGATGATGTAGGAAATGTTCCTTCTACCTCTTATGCTCTTACTGATGAGCTCTTGCCCGATTTATCTAAAATTATTATATCAGAAAAAACAAACACTGCTATGTAAGATGCCCTTATTTTAAATAAACTCCCACCCTCTCCTCATACCTTGGGCCTCCCATAGCCTATGGGAAGTATTTACCAAGTCGGGAGTTATGCTTTTATTTATAAGGGATATGACTGGGGAAGAATACCTAGAAATATCAAGACACATTATGATGGATATGCTAGATGCTATTTTGCTAATGAGTATATTAAAGCTAAGCCAATAATGCTTAAATTGGGATATAAAGGGAAAGGTTTGGGACCTTTCCAAAATGGTATGAAAGAACCTTTTGAGGTAGAACCGTGGCCTGCTAGATGTGGTGTGGGCCTATTTCCTAGTAAAGGTTAGCCCTTCCCATTCGAGGATGATGACCACCTCATATGTTACCAAGATTATATGGATAAACGAGATGTATTGCATTTTAAGCCTCTTACATGTAATATGTTATCCATAGCTTACCCTGAGATGATTGTCGACTCTGACGATGAGTTGGAAGGGGATGTATTTCATGATGTCTCCATTGAGAAATTGTTACATAACGGGTTTTATTTCGATGGCTCTATACCTAGTATAGCCCAGCTTGAGGCCACGACTCCTCAAGATGAATTATCCAAGCTAACCTTGGAAGAATTACAAGAATTGGGTGTTTCACCCGCCCCACCTAATTTTGAGAGAGATCTACACATGGAAGTAGAAAACATCATAAAAATTAATATTGGAACTGTTGGCATTTTTGCCACATTATTTTGATTGTTGATTATTCATGCATAAGATGTTGAAGTTCTCACTCCTTTACAGGTTTTGATGCAAAAAAAAGCTAAGTCCGAAGACTGTCGCGATATCGCGACAAAAAGCAGCATGGAAGGCACAGTTTGAAAACCGTCGCGATATCGTGACATGTCGCGTTATCGCGGGTCTGTTGAGGAGAGAGAAGTCAAACGCAAAGTTGTCGCGATTTCGCGACGTGTCGCGTTATCGCGGTCAAAATGGTCAACGGAGGCAGCGCAGTAAAATTGTCGCGAAATCGTGACATGTCGCGTTTTCGTGACTTACAATGGCCATGGAGTAGAGTAAGAGAAAAGGTCACGAAATCGTGACATAACTAAGCAAAGGGTGATGACAATGAATCTCGTAGCGATTTCACGATAGAATAATGAACAAGACACAAAATGTGAAAGACGTCACGAAATCGCGACGTGTTGCGTGGTCGCGGCAAGGTTGAAACAAAAATCATAAGGCATGAAAAGCGTCGCGATTTCGTGACATTTGTGGAGATGAAGTCCAGCAACAATGAAACGTCGCGATTTCGTGACATATTGGGGCGGAAGGACCAAGTGCAGAGAATCGTCGCGATTTCGTGACATGTCGCATTTTCGCGAGGAGGAAGCAAGGAGGCAGCCAGATTGTACGGAATGTCACGATTTCGTGACATGACGAATTTTCGCGGTCGAAAAGCAGTGAAGTCCAAGGAGATAGAACTTGTCGCGATTTCGTGACATGCTGGAGATTAAAGAACCACTTGAGGCAAGAGTGTCATGTTTTCGCAGGTTGAGAGCTGGACCGTACAAGGCAAGAGAAAACCGTCGCGAAATCGCAACATGTTGCAGTTTCACGGGTATACAGAAGAGAAGGGCACAGAAGGTAGAAGAAGTCACGATTTCGCGACATGGTGAAGTTTTCGTGACATGGTGAAGAGTGTTGCATTTTCGCGACGTATAAGTAAGACAAAGCCAAAAGAGAGAAAAGTGTAGCGAAATCGTGCCTTGTCGCGTTTTCGCGGTTCGAAGCAGCGAAGAGACAAAATTGGGAAAGAACGTCGCGATTTCGTGACAGGTCATAGTTTCACGGAAACAGAGCGGAGAAAGAGCAGAATAGTACGGAACGTCGTGATTTCGTGACGCGTCGCATTTTCGCGAGCTAAGGTGGCGAAGGAGACAAAGGAGCCGAATACGTCGTGATTTTGTGACATGGTTGGTTTTCGCGGTCCCAAAGTGATAAAGTGTACGGAGCAGAAATATGTCGCGAAATCGTGACATGTCGCGTTTTCGTGACCCGTTACAGTTTCGCGCCAGAAAGCAGTTCAAACGGCCCGATGAAGCATTGCGATTTTCAAGAATTAAAAGCACTCCAGAATTAAATGTTTTGCTGCTTTCCAATGCAAGCAAGGTAGAAGAACGTGTCCAAGCCACCAGAATTGAAGACGCTCATTATTCAAAGCTTCTGTTCATGATTTTCTAACGGTTCAAGCATGTTTCGAGAACGACCATTTAATGAAGACGACCGGTTCCTTATTTCAGTTAATTTTTGGTTTCTCCGAGGCTGGTTTAAGGGGATCATTTCCTTGTTTCGTTGCATATTTTGTAAATCTCGAGGAAGTCCATTGCAAGTTTTAAATGTTGTAAAGAAGCAAGACTTCTATATAAATCAATGTAGTTCTCCGAAAGAAGGATTGGGAGTTTGAGAGACAAGTTGCATGAAAGCTTTCAAGTTCTTTGCATGAATGAAAGATATTTGGCCTCTGATTTTGCAAACGTCTTTCTATGTGATTTCCTTCTATTTCATGTATTTCTCAGTTATGCTCGTCTTTCTAATCTGTTGTTAGATTTCAATTATGTATCTGAGTTTGAATATTGCAAATGAGGAAGTGAGTTCTGGAATGCAATCCTGAAGGTTGTCTACGCAAGGTCGTAAGTGGATTATGTTGTATTCTATTATTATATGTTGTTTATGCGCTTGAGGTTAAATTCTTGCTGAGTTTCTTTCCCTGATCATATAAGTTCGGCCTGTGGCTATATTTCCCATCTCTTTCCATGTATTTCTCATTTCTTTCTGCACATTTATAATTCCTTTCCAGTAACTCTAGTCTTCATCAAGCTTAGATATAGTAAGGGAACCAACCCTCTCTGGAGATTGGTCTGGGAGACATTTCTTTCTCCTAGCCTTTCAATGTTGGCCGGGTCTAGGGCGCATAGACATAGAAAATCCTTTCCTATGGCAGATTCGTGACCAACAATTTTTGGCACGCCCGGTGGGACAGACTGTTTCTGTCTCAGAAAGATCCCATAGTATTGAGGGTTTAATGTTCGCCTTCATGCCGTATAGTTAGAACATTTGGTGACTCTACAGTACCCAAAAATCTTTGAACGTGGATGCAGTGAAAGTTGTACTTCATGATCACGAGATCAAAGTCCAAAAAAGTTGAAGATCTTGTTGAGTTTTTTGAACTTGACAGCACAAAAAGAGGTGAACACTCTAGGTTGGTTTCCCCATCGCTTGCATCATCTGCCATATCCACACAAATCCCTAGTATTGTTACTAGTTTTCCATCTTCTCAGTTACATACACTAGTCCCAATGGCCCAGTATCCTCCACCCCGATAGTTTTCAGCATGGAACAGCTCAGGAGCCTTGAATTTGTAGGCTCAAAATCTAGTTCCCCAGGCTGCTTTGAAAGCCTTGCCAACCTATGATGGTACGGGAAAGACTGCATACGAACATATTCATGATGTAGCTTCTCTGGCAGCCATTCACGATATAACAGATGAAGATGTGATGGTGAAGTTATTAGTGTTATCCTTGAGAGGAAAATTGTTGTACTGGTATCGATCTCTGCAACCAGGCACCATTGCATCATGGGATCAGCTAGGAGAATTGTTAGTTAAGAATTTTCATGAACAGGCTGACCCATTTTCATTGTTGCATCAGTTTAATGCAATCCAGAGGCACCCGCAGGAGGCAATAGCAGATTTCAATGTTCGTTTCACCGTAGTCGGCAGTGAGTGCCCGAAGGACTTCGCCCTACCCCTGAGCAAGCTACGTTCTACTACCTTCGAGCGTTCAATACGGACATTGGCTTGGCGATCAGGCAGTCCAATGTGATGACCTTCCCGAAACTGTTCGAGCAAGCACAAAAGGTGGAGGCAGACTTGATTGCAATCGGTAGGCTTCCCCCAAAGGTAGCAATGCCCATTTTACCTGATATTCCACAACAATTATATCCTAGTTCTTTTTCGCAATCTATGTCTTCTATGTACCCTGTTCCATCATGGAGTTCCAGTGCACCTCAAATTGCACCTATCCCAGTTCCTCAGCTCTCTACTTCAACAAATCCCTAGTTTCCTGCACCCAACATTCTGCCATTCCCTGCTTCCACTTCATTCCCAGCATTACCGGCACCACCAACACCTTTGCCCTTACCAGCACCTCCTACGCTTGTGAATCCTGATCCTTATACGACACTCTTGCAAGAGGTAAAATCTGCCAATTCTGCAATAAGAGCAATGGGTAATAAGATCACGCTTATTGAAAGGAAGCAAGCTGAGCGAGATTTCCAGCCTAGGAGATTTCAACCCCCATCGATTACTAGAGAACAAGCTGCTTCAACAAGCAAAGCACCCGAGAAAAACCTGACTGTTTTGGCAAATGAAGATGTAGTCCCTACGAAAAGAACATATTGGTGTTCGACATGCAATGATCCACATGGAGAAGACACTTGCATGGTTCATTTGAATTATGTGCAGACATTGGCTGCTAGTTCTTCGGGAGGGCAAGTCAATATGATCTCTGAGGCAGGCCATAGCTTAATGGTTCCATCGAAAGAGCAAGTTTCGGTTCTCACAAGGACTGGAAAGAAGCCTGTTACAGTAGATCCTGCTGAGCTAGAGCCATTAAAAGTGCCAGCTGATTTGAAGAAACCAGTGAAGACTCCTATGCAAGCATCAAAGCTAGATGCGCCTATTTTACCGAAAGATCCTGTTCCACACAGAGTACAAGAAAAGGCCGCAACTGCACAGGCAAGATCAGAAGCAGAGGAGCAAGCTAGAGAAAAGTTGAAGTACCCTTCATTGACGAAGAGGCTGAGAGTAGAAGCCACTCAGCAGTATCAGAATAGATATGATCACCCCATTGAAAAGAAGGAATCTGTCGTGGTTGCATACAACATTGTCGAAGAACTGAAGAAGACCCCAGCTAAGGTTAGTCTTTATGATGCATTGCAATTGCCTGGGCAGGTAGATTTATTGCAAGAATCTTTAAAATCTGTGAAGGATAGTGAGAAGGGTCCTACCCAGACAATTTATGCTCAAGCTTTAACCACTTCTATCACTGGTAAAAATAGACCACCCCCGTTTTATCTATCACTGCAAATAGAGGGTTGGATCGTGCATAACTGCATGATTGACTCTGGAGCCGCTACAACTGTCATGCCAAAGGCAGTTTGCGAAGTTATGGGTATGGAATATACATGAAGTAGCCCTGGAGTCTTGTAGTTAGATGGTACTCCTATGAAAATGGTGGGTGTAATCAAGGATGTCCCGATTGTTTTACACACTATGCCTCAGATTACAGTCATTCAAGAGATAGTTGTGGTCGATCTAGAACCGTATTTCAGTATGTGCTTATCCAGAGAGTTTACTGCAAAGTTGGGAGGTTACCTTGCATTGGATTATTCCCACTTGGAGATCCCTTTCAAAGGAAAGAGACTCCGGATTCATAATGAAAAACCTTCCTCTTTTCATATTGAAAGGTTGGATGAAGCAGGAAAGACCATGCAGTCTGTCAACATGCTAACCGAAGAGTTAGAGGGTTCTGATTTGATGAATGAGGTTTTAGATGAGCTTCAGTTGGAAGACGGGTTTTCCATGCTTGATTTCAATGCTATGCTGGAGACCGAAATCGGTTGTTATTCTATCACAAAGCCCGAGGATGGCACAAGGCAGGTACCCCTTAACCAAGATGATCAGAGCTCTGTCACGGATCAACTATGGAAGTTATATTTTGATGGGGCAAGATGCAAAAATGGTGCAGGAGCAGGTATTGTTTTGATTTCTCCCTCTGGTTTACAAAGAACATATTCATACCGTCTCACTTGGAATTGTACTAACAATGTTGCCGAGTACAAAGCATTATGCCTAGGCTTGAAAAAGGCAAGAAAGTTGGGAATCGAACAGTTGCAGATTTTTGGTGATTCCGAGCTGATTGTAAACCAAGTAACAAACAGGTGTATTTCCAAGCAAGATTATCTCAAAGCATACCGCAACCAAGTTTGGGACCTGTTTGAGTCTTTCACAGCTCTGAATATTCAAGCCATTTCTCGAGAGCTGAATAAGCATGCAGATCTTCTAGCATCTCTTGGAGCAAATTTTTCTCCCATTGAGCAGGTAGTGAAGAAACCAAAGACAGTAAGGATGGTGTATAGGCCTAGTGTCCCAGATAAAGATACCTTTTGGCAAGTCTTCGAGAGTGATGAGCAAATTGTTAACTTTTTGATTCAAGAAGCTGCCACCATCAAAGGAAGAACCTTGGAGCACGAAGAAACCGAAGGTCTAATTCAGTTGCGGAATAATCATATTTCGAAAGGTCTTATCACTCTAGAAAGTTTGTTTGATCAGCATGATCGGTCCAAGAAACATCGGATTGAGATCGACAAGAAAGAGTATATGGAGCTGCAATTAGAACCCAATAAGGTCATTAAGATTGGGACTGATTCTACTCCTGATGAACTGCAAGAAATCGGGCAACTGTGTCAAGAATTTTTTGATATTGTGGCCTGGAGTTATGAGGATCTGAAGGGATATGATAAATAGATTGTTCAGCATACTATTGAGTTGGAAGAAGGAGTCAGACCCTTCAGGCAAAAGCAACGACCAGTGAATCCAAATATTGAGACTCTCATGAGAGCCGAACTTGTGAAAATTCTGCAGGCCAAGATTATATACCCGGTTAAGCACTCGACTTGGGTTGCTAATCTGGTTTCGGTTCGAAAGAAAAATGGAGACATACGATTGTGTGTAGATTTTCGAAATCTGAACCGTGCATCTCTGAAAGATCACTATCCCTTGCCTCGCATTGATCAGATATTGCATGTTGTTGTTGGGGCTCAACGTTTTTCACTGTTGGACGGTTTCTCTGGATATAACCAGATTTGGGTTAGGGATGAGGACCAGTACAAGACAACATTTACAACTAAGTGGGGCACTTTTGCTTATCAGCGAATGCCTTTCGGATTATCAAATGTTGGGGCCACATTCCAGAGAGCCATGGACATTGCATTTGAGGAGCTTTTGAACAAGATTATTGTTATTTATCTTGATGATATGACTGTCTTTTCACATAAACGGGAAGATCACTGTTCTCATCTGAGGCAAATCTTTGGAAAATGTAGAGAGTTTGGTATTTCTATTAATCCAAAGAAGTCGGTTTTTGCAGTGAAGGAAGGTAAACTCTTGGGGCATGTCATTTCAGAAGATGGTTTGGCAATTGATCCATCTCGAGTCGAAGCATTGAAGAAACTATCGCTCCTTGCCAATAAGAAAGAGTTGCAGTCTTTCTTTGGGCAGATTAATTTTATCAGGAAGTTCATTTCTGATTTTGCCCAGGTTGTCAAGCCCATGACTGAGTTGTTGAAGAAGGATGCAGAATTTAAATGGACAACTCAGAGGAAGGAGGCATTCCAGGAAATTAAGGACAGAATAGTGCAGGCTCCTGTATTGATTAATCCAGATTATTCAAAAGATTTCATTCTGTATGCAGTGGGGGAAGATGAAAGCTATGCCATAGTACTCACATAGAAAGGAGACGATGGGAATGAAAGGCCCATTGCTTTCCTTAGTCAGGTTATCTTACCTCATGAGGCAAGATATAATTTCATTGAAAAATAGGTGTATGCTGTCATGAAGTCTCTTAAAAAATTCAAGCACTTCATATCTCAGAGTAGGACAGTCGTTTATGTTATACATCCCGATGTGAGGAATTTCATCATTCAGGGTGAGATGGGTGATAAACGCGCTGGTTGGGTCACCAAAATTCAAGAATTTGATGTTGAGATTCATCCGACCAAGCTAGTGCGGGGTAAGGCCTTATGCCAGCATTTAGCAAAGACTGCAGCATCTGGAATAGTTGATTATCAAGCAGATGATCTTGCTAGAGATAACAATCTGATGAACCTCTTAGTTCAAGAACAAGATTGGGCAGATGACCTTATTAACTATTTCACAACTGGTAAATGCCCTTCACAGTTAAATGCCTCACAACGGAGAAGGTTTCGTCTGCAAGCTCTCAGGTATGTGTTGCTGCCCGAAGGATTGTTTTTCAAGAACATTGATGGCGTTCTTTTAAGGTGTGTCAAGGAATCAGAGAAGGCAAGGCTCCTGGAGGAGTTTCATTCTGGCATATCAGGAGGACACTATGCAGGTAGACCAATGGCTTTAAAAATTATTCGGGCTGGTTACTATTGGCCAACCTTGTTCACAGATGCTTTCAAGATTGCCCAAGCATGTGACAAATGTCAGAGGTATACAGGAAGGGTTAGAAATGCATCATTGCCCTTGCATCCAATTCAGGTTGAAGCACCTTTTCAGCAGTGGGGATTGGACTTTATCGGGATTATTGATCCGAATTCTTCAGCTGGACACAAGTATATCTTGACCGCTACAGATTATTTTACGAGATGGTCTGAAGCTATTCCAACCAGGGTTGCAAATCAAGCGGTGGTGATTTCTTTCATTGAAGGGCTGATCACACGTTTTGGCATTCCTGATGCTATTATTACAGATAATGGAACTCCATTTATTGGAGCTGAGCTAGCTGAATTTGCAAATAAGTATGGTGTTTTTTTGAAGACATCCTCTAACTATTACCCTCAGGGAAATGGCTTGGCGGAGTCCACAAACAAGAATTTGCTACGGATTTTAAAGAGATCTTTGGGGGATAACAAGAGATCATGGCACCTTCTGTTGAATCAAGCTTTATGGGCAGATAGGATTTCAATCAAGAAGTCTATCAAGACTTCACCATATGCCCTAGTATATGGAAAAGAGGCAAGGTTGCCTGTTCATCTAGAATTGCCAGTATTGCAGCAGTTGCAGGGATTTCAGGATGATGAAGCAGATGTAGATTCCATGGATATGCGGTTGGCTCAGTTGTTACAGTTGGAAGAGCAACGTTCTTTGGCCTATGAGGAGTTTGCTAAGCATACACAGGTTATTTCAAAGTGGTTCCATAAAAATTCTGCTGATCGTCCGCTTAAGGTGGGTGATTTGGTCCTGAAATGGAATGAAAGGAAAGCCAAGCCAGGAATGCATAAGAAGTTTGATGCTCTGTGGGAGGGTCCGTTCCGCATTGTCAGTGCTGGTGCAACAAATTCGTTTCATCTGGAAGATTTGGATGGCAGCCCACTTCCTATTTCGGTGAACGACTTTCATCTGAAAGCCTACACTCCATGAAGTGCGAGTCCAGTATTACCTTGTACAGTTATTTTGCTTTAAATAAAAAAAACAAAAAAAAGAAAAAGAGAAAAAAAAGAGTATTGTTTTCCTCTGTCAACTTCGGCTCTTTTTGCATGCGAGCCCGTAGGTACGTATTTCTTTCTTTTTTCTTCTTCCTTCCCAATAGTTAGTGGCTTCCTCTTTATTTCTTCCTTTCCCCTCTTCATTCCCTTCTTCTCCTACTCCTTTTTCTTCTGCAAGTAATCAAGCCACTACTGTTGTTTCTTTTTCCCTTCCTGATATTCCCATTTCTTCTTTTCCTTTTCTTCTAATTTCATTGTTGTTTTAGCATTTATCAGTTCTATCTACCACTTCACTCCTTCCATTCCCACCTTCCATTCCATTCACTTCCATTTCCATTTCATAGCAGCTGGTAGCACAGAAGCACTCTGTTACTGTATCTACCGCATCACTCCCTCCACTCCACCATTCCATCATTTACTATTTCCATTCCATAGTCCTCACTCCACTTATTTCATTCATTTCCATTTTGCAACCCCTGGTGCTTTCCTGGAGATTCTTTTACAGCACCTGGTAAGCTAAGCCAAATACAGATTTACTTGAGTTTTCAGTGAGTCAGCAAGAGTTGTTGCAGTAGTCCGCTGAGATGTACCCCATCAGCCAGCTTGTTGTTCTCAGTTTTTTTGACTCTGTTGCCCAATGGATTCATGCCTGGGATTCATGCATACAGCAGAACTGTATACCCCATGAGCCACCAAGAATGTTGGCATTTTTGCCACATTATTTTGATTGTTGATTATTCATGCATAAGATGTTGAAGTTCTCACTCCTTTATAGGTTTTGATGCAAAAAAAAGCTAAGTCCGAAGACTGTCGCGATATCGTGACAAAAAGTAGCATGGAAGGCACAATTTCAAAACCGTCGTGATATCGTGACATGTCGCGTTATCGCGGGTCTATTGAGGAGAGAGAAGTCAAACGCAAAGTTGTCACGATTTCGCGACGTGTCGCGTTATCACGGTCAAAATGGTCAACGGAGGCAACATAGTAAATTGTCGCGAAATCGTGACATGTCGCGTTTTCATGACTTACAATGGCCATGGAGCAGAGTAAGAGAAAAGGTCATGAAATCATGACATAACTAAGCAAAGGGTGATGACAATGAATCTCGTAGCGATTTCATGACAGAATAATGAACAAGACACAAAATGCGAAAGATGTCGCGAAATCGTGACGTGTTGCATGGTCGCGGCAAGGTTGAACAAAAATCATAAGGCATGAAAAGCGTCACGATTTCATGACATTTGTGGAGATGAAGTCCAGCAACAAGGAAACGTCATGATTTCGTGACATATTGGGGCGGAAGGACCAAGTGCAGAGAATCGTCGCGATTTCGTGACATGTCACGTTTTCACGAGGAGGAAGCAAGGAGGCAGCCAGATTGTACGAAATGTCATGATTTCGTGACATGACAAATTTTCATGATCGAAAAGCAGTGAAGTCCAAGGAGATAGAACTTGTCGTGATTTCATGACATGCTGGAGATTAAAGAACCACTTGAGGCAAGAGTGTCATGTTTTCACAGGTTGAGAGCTAGACCGTACAAGGCAAGAGAAAACCGTCGTGAAATCGCAACATGTTGCAGTTTCGCGGGTATAGAAGAGAAGGGCACAGAAGGTAGATGAAGTCACGATTTCGCGACATGGTGAAGTTTTCGTGACATGGTGAAGAGTGTTGCATTTTCGCGACGTATAAGTAAGACAAAGCCAAAAGAGAGAAAAGTGTAGCGAAATCGTGCCTTGTCGCGTTTTCGCGGTTCGAAGCAGCGAAGAGACAAAATTGGGAAAGAACGTCGCGATTTCGTGACAGGTCATAGTTTCACGAAAATAGAGCGGAGAAAGAGCAGAATAGTACGAAACGTCACGATTTCGTGACGCGTCACGTTTTCGCGAGCTAAGGTGGCGAAGGAGACAAAGGAGCCGAATACGTCATGATTTTGCGACATGGTTGGTTTTCGCGGTCCCAAAGTGATAAAGTGTACGGAGCAGAAATACGTCACGAAATCGTGACATGTCATGTTTTCGCGACCCGTTACAGTTTCACGCCAGAAAGCAGTTCAAACGGCCCGATGAAGCATTGCGATTTTCAAGAATTAAAAGCACTCCAGAATTAAATGTTTTGTTGCTTTCCAATGCAAGCAAGGTAGAAGAACGTGTCCAAGCCACCAGAATTGAAGACGCTCATTATTCAAAGCTTCTGTTCATGATTTTCTAACGGTTCAAGCATGTTTCGAGAACGACCATTTAATGAAGACGACCGGTTCCTTATTTCAGTTAATTTCTGGTTTCTCCGAGGCTGGTTTAAGGGGATCATTTCCTTATTTCCGTTGCATATTTTGTAAATCTCGAGGAAGTCCGTTGCAAGTTTTAAATGCTGTAAAGAAGCAAGACTTCTATATAAATCAATGTAGATCTCAGAAAGAAGGATTGGGGAGTTTGAGAGACAAAGTTGCATGAAAGCTTTCAAGTTCTTTGCATGAATGAAAGATATTTGGCCTCTGATTTTGCAAACGTCTTTCTGTGTGATTTCCTTCTATTTCATGTATTTCTCAGTTATGCTCGTCTTTCTAATCTGCTGTTAGATTTCAATTCTGTATCTGAGTTTGAATATTGCAAATGAGGAAGTGAGTTCTGGAATGCAATCCTGAAGGTTGTCTGCGCAAGGTCGTAAGTGGATTATGTTGTATTCTATTATTATATGTTGTTTATGCGCTTGAGGTTAAATTCTTGCTGAGTTTCTTTCCCCGATCATATAAGTTCGGCCTGTGGCCATATTTCCCATCTCTTTCCGTGTATTTCCCATTTCTTTCTGCACATTTATAATTCCTTTCCAGTAACTCTAGTCTTCATCAAGCTTAGATATAGTAAGGGAACCAGCCCTCTCTGGAGATTGGTCTGGGAGACATTTCTTTCTCCCAGCCTTTCAATGTTGGCCGGGTCTAGGGCGCATAGACATAGAAAATCCTTTCTCGTGGCAGATTCGTGACCAAAAGGAACCAAAGATAACCATCACATAATCAACATTGGATCAGAATTGAGTCAAGAAAAACAAGATAAATACATTGCATTCCTTAAGGAATATGAAGATGTATTTGCTTGGACATATGAAGATATGCCAGGATTAGACCCTTCTATAGTTATGCATCACCTAGTAGTCCATTCGGATGCTAAACCTGTTAAATATAAACTTAGAAAAATTCATCCTAAAGTGGCCTTACTAGTCAAAGGAGAATTAGAAAAACTCTTGAAGGTTATTTTTATACAAGCCATTGATTATGCTGAATGGATCTCGAATGTAGTTCCAATAACTAAGAAAGAAGCCACTAAAGTTAGGGTTTGCACAGACTTCAGAGATATTAATGCTGCCTGCCCTAAAGATGATTTTCCTCTTCCCAACATGGATCAAATCATTGATTTTATCGTTGGGAGTGGAATGATATCCCTAATGGATGGATTCTTTGGTTATAATCAGATCAGGATAGCTCTTGAAGATCAGGCTAAAATAACCTTTATTACCCCTTGGGGAACCTTTTGTTGGAAAGTGATGCCATTCGGTTTAAAGAATGCAGGTGCAACCTATCAACGAGCCATGACTTATATCTTTCACGATATGATGCATGATATTCTACATGATTATGTAGATGATATTATAGCTCATTCCATCAAAGAAGATGATCATTTAGATGACTTGAGAAAAGTATTTGATTGGTTAAGGGAATATCTTATCCGATTGAATCCAGCCAAATGTATATTCAAAGTTAAGTCTGGTAAATTATTAGGGGTTATAGTTTCTTTATGTGGCATTGAAATTGATCCTCTCAAGATCATGGCTATCACTGATATGCCCGCACCCACAAATATATCTGAATTACGAAGTCTACAAGGTAAGCTTCAAGCTATTCATCGCTTCATCGATAAGTTGGCAGACAAAACCGGACCTTTTCTTAAGCTTCTTAAGAAAGATGTCTCTTTTCATTGGGACGATGAATGTCAGGAAGCATTTGAACTCCTCAAACAATATCTCCTTAAACCACCGATGCTTTCACCACCTAGATCTGATCGTCCATTTATCTTGTACATTTTTGCTTCCAGATTTTGCCTTAGGAGCTATGTTAGCTCAACTTGACGATGAGAAGAAAGAACGTGCTAATTATTACATTAGCAGAACCTTAATCAGTTATGAAACTCGCTATACCGTATTAGAGAAGTTATGTCTAGCAGTCGTATTTTCTACATAGAAACTACGACATTATATGCTTAGCCAAAAAACGTATGTTATTGCTAAATTCGACCCTTTGCGATATCTCATGAGTCAACCGTACTTATCTGGTCACACAGCAAAGTGGGTTCTTGCGCTAAGCGAGTTTGAACTCACATTTATAGGACATAAGTATGTTAAGGGTCAAATCATAGCAGATCAATTAGCTGCTGCACCCTTAGAGTCTACCCATCCCCTCATCATTGAGTTTCCTAATGAATGCCTTAAACTAGAGGCAGACCATCCAGAGCAATGGTCCCTATACTTTGATGGAGCCCGATGCATGAGTGGGGCTGGTGCAGGTATTATTTTAATATCTTCATAGAAACATCTTATACCTCTATCCTTCAAACTAACATTTGCTTGCACTAATAACACTGCTGAATATGAAGCTCTTATCCTTGGATTATGAGCTGCTTTGGCCCTAAAAATTAAAAATCTATTAGTTTTTGGTGATTCTCAACTTGTCATAAATCAAATCAATGATGTTTATCAGACCAGAGATGATAAATTATGCCCATACAAAGCATATGTCTTACAATTATTATCTTTATTTGATCAAGTTACCTTGGAAGCTATTCCTTGAACTAGCAACCGTGTGGCTGACGCTATGGCTGCAACTGCATCTCTTTTGCCCTTGGAGTTAGATGACGAATATGCTACCATCATTATTCGTCGACTCTAGGAACCCGCTTCAAGCAAATCATGCTTAGAACCTTTGGATGTGTTTCTAATCAACGAAACTACTCCCTGAACATTGGTACACTGATATATTTAATTTTCTTCAAAATGGGACCTTTCCTGAAGGTTGTAATAGCAACCAGCATGCAGTTATTACGTAGAAAAGCAAGTCGCTTCGTGATTATTGGTAATACCTTGTATATGAGATCTTTTGAAGGCATCCTATTGAGATGTTTGAATCTAGAAGAATCTAGATCAACTTTGAGTGAAGCCCACAATGGATCTTGTGGGGGGCATTTTAGTGGTAGCACCATTGCTAAGAAACTCCTTAGGATAGGATATTTTTGGCCTACCATGGAGAATGATGCACATGATTATGTGCACCATTGCGACAAGTGCCAGAAACACGTTGACCTTGTCCATGCACCTGCACAAGAGCTACAGGCTATTTCATCTCCTTGGCCCTTTTCAAAATGGGGCTTAGACATCATTGGAAAAATCAACCCTGTGTCATCTGATGGACACAAATTCATCATAACCGCCATCGAGTATTTCATGAAGTGGGTTGAAGCTATGCCATTAGCTTCTTGTACTGGAACCCAAGTTTCCAAGTTTATTTTTAATCAAATTATTTGTAGGTTCGAAATCCCTGCAAATCTCATTTTAGATAATGGAACTTGTTTTAAAAATAAAGATGTTAAGAAATTATGTCAAAAATATAAAATTCAACATCGTTGGTCCACTCCCTACTATCCTCAGGGTAATGGCCAAGCAGAAGCATCTAATAAAACATTAATCAAAATCCTCAAAATATTGGTCAAAAAATCTGGCCACGATTGGCATATTCAATTATATCCTGCTTTGTGGGCTTATCGAACTAGCGTTCGTACTCCCACAGGAACTTCCCCCTTTGTTTTGGTCTATGGCGCTGAAGCAGTTTTTCCCTTTGAATTAGAAGTTCCTTCTTTGGCTCTACTACTTCAAGATACTGAAGTAGGAGATGAATATCGTGCTGGCAGACTTAGTCGACTGGAACTCCTAGATGAAAAGTGCATCAATGCTTTGGAACATCTTCGTGCCTACCAAAACAAGCTTAAACGAGCATACCTCAAGAAAGTTCATCATCGATCCTTTGAGATCGGCGACCTTGTCTTAAAAGAAAATAAAAAAAATACTAATGCAACTAAATACCTTAAAGGTAAATTTGAGCCCAACTGGCTTGGACCATATGTCATCATTGCTAAATTTGGATCGGGAGCATATCGATTAGCTACATTAGATGGTAAAGATATTAAAGAACCTATGAACATTATGCATCTTAAATGCTATTATGCATAAAAATCTGGTCATTTCATCATTGTATATATTGTTATTTTGCATATTGTTTCATTTTAGTCATTCATATAAAAATTTCAAAAACAATCACATTGCATATCTTCTCAATTCATCAATTAAAATCAAAACATAAAAAAAATCAAAAACATCAAAATCATCAAAATCTTCAAAAACATATTTTATTTTCATACCTGTCAATTCTTGAAGTATTGTAGTTATATTTTTAGTTATTTTGGATAAATTAGCATTTATTTGGAATCCCGCACTTTCACATTCACATGAATAAATATCTTGATTTTATTTTGTATGATTATTAATCTCTTTTATATCAAAGTCCACAGTTGAATTAAATAAAGTTTTGAGCATAGAGAACTGATCTTGTTATTTACTTGAACCAAATATATCTCTGCACATTAAAATGATTTTATTGCAAATTCAATATGATGCTATATAGTAGAAGTGGTTTCTTGAGTGAAAAGTTTCCCCTGCTATCCTATCATGCACATGGTCTAGAATATTTGAGAATTGACAAAAGGACAAGCTCACCCCCCGCCAGAATAAAAATCCCTTGCTCTACAGCCAATCCGAGCAAGTATCCCTAGTATAGGAAGAAAAAGAAAATTCAAAGAAAATGAGAAAAAGAAAAATATCATTTTGTACCATCACAACAATATTCCAAGCAAAAATACAAAAAGAGAATAGAAGAGAAAAAGCAAAAGCAAAAGCAATAAAATCCCTTTCCCTACCCCTTGAAAAGAAAATAAGGGTGAATGAGCTTGAATCCCTAGAATTCTCAATTATTCAAAAACTGTGAGGTAAGCCCCATAACAGGTGGTTTGTGCCCAACCCGCTTGGCCTTGGGTAATCCCTAGCATGGTGATATGTCTGTCACATTAGCGACCTTCTTTTGTATAGACCTATGTCAGCTTATGGATTAGCTAGCTCTTGATAACCTAACTTACATAGTAGTCTAGTACGGTTACATGCATATAAATCATGGTCAACGAACATTCATTTGGTTAATTCAAATTACTTGTATCAAATTATCTTGCTCAAAATTGGTGAACAAACAATACAATTGCACACACATTTGTATTTGAGAGATTCTCTATCATTAGGATAAATCAAGATTGACAATGAACTCACATATGCACATGAGGGTTCCTTATAAATCTACATTTGTCTTTGAGATAATTCAAAATATTTCTGCAACTCTTTTGGAATAAATTTTATTCTTATTTTAGAACATCCGTTTAGTATAAAAACAATTACATACATTGTTTTCAAAAATCCAAAATCCTTTTAAACAACATATTACAAAATCTAGTAAATAAAGTCAAGTTATATATTATTATTTTCTGTTTATCTCAAAATCAAAAAATCAATCATGCAATAAAACTAAAATATCAATTTCTTCTTTGGATTTCGCGATGATGGTATAAGTCTATATCTATAATTCTATGCCTAGCGCAAACCATTGCTTTAATTTTATTTTCTCATTCATTTTAATTTATAAACACATATGGCTTACATCATTATGTTACACAATTGTGCTTTCAAAAGAACACAAATTATTCTATTTCATGTCATTATGTCAACATTCAATTTTGCAACCATGGTATAATTTCTAAGGAATTGTTCAAAATTTTATCACACTTAGGCATTTATGCCTAGCAAAATCATATTTCTTTTAATATCTCACGCATAATATTTTTATGAAAATATGAAAACAAATCATCACCATCACAACACAAAGTCTTAATACAGTCTCTTAAGCATTCTTTTACTTTTAATAATATTTCTATACTAGGATTAGCTTGACGACCGAGCGAGTGACGACTCCATGAAATTGTCTATAACAGCGACAATGTCCTTTGAAATTATTGTTAGAAGTCCCTTTTATTTTTCATCAAATCACACCAAAACAACCAATTGTTTACATCAGATTATTTTATTTAAATTTTACAACATAACATAAAATTATAATATTTCTAAAAAGACATAATTACATGAATCATCAATAATCAATTGCAAAATTCAACATTAAAGCATCATCAAACATATGGACAAGTCATATCACAAAAAAGATCATATATATATATATATATCAAAATATCTATACATCATATCAAAACTGGACTGGTATGCCACAATCAATAGCCTGGCATACTCAATCCTCTCAAACAATATAATAAAATACAATCTCTGTGCCGTGAGCATCTAGTCTCGAGAAGCCCTCAAGCTCTTAGCCTCGTCTCCTCTCTTGCCCTGAGGTGGAGGAGGAGGCCCCATCGGATTTTGCCCTATGTCATGGGTCCTCGACATCGATCGTGATGATGTCCTTGATGACCCCATCCTAATCGACCCCGCAATGTCGACTGGCAGCTGTAACTGCTGGATCTCTGGAACCATCTGGTAGTATGCTCCCTGATAGAATGCAATATGATCCATAGACCGCGTCAACTCCTGCATGCTCGCTCTTCTACCCCGAAATCTAAGCCATGTAGCCTCATCTTGCAGTGTCTGCACCTAAGCTTGGATGCGGGCAACCTTAGCTCGAAGATCCACTATCTCGCTGCTCTCCCCTACCTCGACACCCTTGCCCTTATTCAAAACCAACTTTTTTTTTTAATTTTTTCTTTTTCACGTTTTTACCTCAAACGTTCGATTTGGGTGAAAACATGGAGGGAGAACGATAGTCAAAAATCGTACGATTCGACCAAGAATCATCAGCTAAAAAATTAAGTACATTTTTTGCTTTCTCATAAAATGGGAAGAACTCGTCTTTAATGCATTTTCTTCAAAAAATTCACTAAAGAGGGGGAAAAATGTAGCAACCTAAAATTAGCACAGTTAAACCTTAGTAAAAAGATAAAAATTCAAATTTTAACCCCGAACTGCTCATTACCCGCTTTCCTCATTTTTTGAGCCATTTTTAGGATTTATTTTGACCGTTGGATGATATCGTCTAAGATCAGACGAAATCGTCCCAGATCTGACGAATTCGTCTAGAACAGAATGTCAAGACGATTTTATCCCAAAATCGAATTTTCATACTTAGATTCTATTCCAACAGCCTCTCTAACCTGGGCAAAAAGCGTGTCTGCGAAGTTAGAGTCTCCCCCATTGGAGATCTCCCAAATTGGGATGATCTCCAACCTCCTAACCTCTTCCTAATTCTATATAAACTAAGATTTTCTCAGTTTATCCCCCTGACTCTCTGCCTGAAACCCTGATTGACTCCCTTGAACCCCCCTGAGCTTCCACGCACCTCAGAGCATCCTTACGCCATTATTTGCATTTTGTATTTCATGTTTTATTGCAAGAACTTTACTATTTTTCAGTCGAAGCTAGCTCGAATCATCGCAAGCGATTCCAGGCGATTTCGGATGATCCTGTTGAGAAGCACAGACGATCTCGTACGATTGGAGGTGATCCCGACTGTAGTCTAGATTGGGGGTAATCATAGTCCAGAGTTTGCAAATTTTATTTGTTTTCTGTATTTCTTTGTACATTATCTTAGTCATTATATTTATGCATCTTGGAGTTCACCTCATTTAGTATAACCGCATGATAAAGTTAAAATCAATCATTAAATCTATTGCATTTCTCTTATTTGCTATTTGCATTTATTATTTAGGCCTGTTTACTGTTATTTCTATCATTATCCTTTGCTTTTATAGTGGCATCTTTGGTATTTTGTATCTATTCTTGTGATTGCAGGTTTTTGACGAATCATATTGACGACGATCTCGTCTGATCTCAGAAGATTATGTACGAGTTGAGACAATCTAGACTACTACAAAACTCAGAATCTTCATCAGACATCCGAAATCAGGTATGTACTATTCTAGTTAGCATATTCTTTGTGTTTAGCATTCATTCCTATTTTTTGTATTCATCTAAATCACCATTGGCATATAGAATAGTTTAGATTCATCTTAGCCAAACCTAGGAATGGAATGATTAAAGCGCAAAATGAACACATCAAACTTAATATCAACCTAGGTGTAGAAACTGCCATTCAAAATTTTCCTGGTGAACCCACCATCCTTCGAAAATTCACCCTTATACTCCTCCCCCGAGAGGCGGGACCTTCAAAGGACCTCTCAGTCCGAGGTATTGTCCCATCCTTCTTGCATACCCCTTTCGGGCATTGATCCTATAGCCTAAAGGTAAGGATGCAAAAAATTTGGAGCGATACATTTTGGTGAACCCGACGTGAAAACTAAAAACCTTTTGAAAACAATAAAAAAAAAAAACATAAATGCATTTAGAATCAAAGATTGCATATCATATTTATATGGTAGATTATAATAAAAGACGAGCCATCACCATTAATGTTGAGAATCAATTAGCATCTATAGAGATTACTTCTGTGCTTAGAGTACCTCAAACAAATAGGGTTCAACCTTTGTGGGACAAACTTGATAGGAGATTGGGTATCATTGGATCTAGGGCAACATAATTTAGGCAAATTAAGAGGTTTGTCCTAGATAGAATCCTTGATCCTAATCAAGTGACCTTATATCATGAACTTCAAAGAGCTTGCCATAAGTGGTTAGCAGAAAAAAGAGCACTTGTGTCTTTAGAATTGTACACCTTTGAGGAATACCTCGACAATGCAGTTGTAGTTCATAAATTTCTATCTCGTATAAAGGATCAAGAGGTCGTTCTTACGGATAGACAAAGATGGAATAGAGTTCCTAGAGCCGTGTTATTTCGAGAGTATTGCCATGAACTTTATTTCTACTAGTCAGGGTATGAAACAAATAATATCACCATAGCACACTTTATCAAATTCCTGAAAAACCATTTCCAATTTGAAGAGGAGCATTTCATGACTCCTAATGAACTTGATCCTATAAATGACATCTATAAACTATTTATAGAAAACTAAGCTATTCTTTTATTATTGTTATTTCCTACATTCAGTGTGTTGTTTGTTGTCTTTATAAACATAAAACATAATATATATATATATATATATATATATATAAATAAAATAAAAACAAAACAAAATCATAACAAAAATCAAAACATTTTCTTTTAAGAATTATAGTAGATATATAGTTAAAATATATACCTCCCAAATTTGTTGCAAATATATTAATATATATTTGCTAAAATCTAAAGTTAGACATAATGACTAGACTCAGGAATGGAAAACAGACTGAAGTAGAAGAAGATTGGTTAAGAAAACTAGGAAATAACCCATATGTCCTTCCTGATACCCAATTCAGGAAGAAGGAACATTTGACCAACAAGAAGAAGAATTTGCTGTAGGAAATGAACAAAAAGAAAATGATAGAGAGGAAGGATCCTCATCCCCTAAAATATCTTCAGAAGGAGCTGTTACTTTTGAAAACATAGAACATTTTTGGAGGTTCCTCAATACTAATATGGGCACTCTTAATAGAGTAGTCCATATGGAAAAAGATCAAATTAGTGACACTCAAGCAACCCTAGAAGACATATATCACATATGCACTAATCCCTTGTTCTTCGTTGACCAAGAAAGTGATCAAGTTGGACCATCCAATTTGGATATGGCCGCTATAATCCAAAACATGCAACAACAACAGGATACCCAACCACCTAGAGTGCCTGTTACCAAGCCTAGGGTTATTCCCACACAAAATAAAACTTCATTCACTGCTCTATTTCGCCAAGCTATTGATCAATATACCTCAAATCAACAAAAGCCTAAAACAAAACCAAATACCAATTTCCAACAATCGGGGATACAACATAATGCTACAACAAATCTTCTTCATAATACTCTTCCTACCTGATGAGGCCCAAGAATGCCTCATTATTGCACAATGTTTGACTCATTATTGCACAATGTTTGACTACCATATGATAAGTTAATTGCCAAATAGTTGACTAGAATATACTATTTGTTAAGTGTTTGCATGATTTTATGTTAGGAATACTATATCTCTGTTTTTGACTATTTTCAGCATTTTATGACTGATTTTGCGTGATTAAGTAGCAAGTAATAACATGCATTTCAATTAACCAAATGTGGTATGCTGATATCCATTAACTTCTCAATGGTTTTTGAATGTTTTCCTGCCCTTCAACTTGTTTCAAATCCACATTTAAGCCAAAAGTTTAGGACTTGTCATAAATCTGAAAATCTGAGAAAAACAGCCATATAAAAATCAGCAAGTTGTCACTTTATAGGAACACCTTGAAGTTGTCAAGCAAAGCATGAGGATATGGATGGAATGAGTTCAGAAGGACTACAGAAGACATCTGACCTATTTAGAAGCATTCCCACATGATCTAAATAGGCAGCAATAGGGTATAACAAGAGCAGGGACAATTGTGCAGCACTGTTGCACTATTTCAGCATGGTTACTTGGTGAATGAAGTGTATAAATTCAGTAGCAACTTGATGTACTCCTTCATGTTGATACTTGAATAATTTTTCCATGTTCTAATTTGTTTGAATTTGCAAGAAATGCCAATATTTTACAACTGTGCAGCAGAACTAGAAAATGCAGTAATTTACCATGTAAATTCCAGCAAGCTACAAATGAATGGCAAGGCATGGAATTCACATATGGAGAGGAATGAAGGCTATTGCAATCTGATACTGAGGGCTAATAAACTTGAGAAATGCAGCCAAAACCATTTGGAGTCAACACAGTTGGTCATTCTAAAGATCTTCGAAATGAACACAGTGTCTTCGAAATGAACAGATATCTTCGAAATGAGAAAACACAGTGTCTTCAGAATGAACAGATATCTTCGAAATGAGAAAACATAGTGTCTTCAAAATGAGTGGATCTTCAGAATGAGAATTGCATTATCTTCAGAATGAGCGGATCTTCAGAATGAGAATTGCAGTATCTTCGAATGAGCGATCTTAGAATGAGAATTGCATTATCTTCGAAATGAGCCACTTATCTTCGAAATGAAAACAGAATGTGCTTTTTGACTTATTGACTAAATTTTGGTGGTGGAAAAAGGGAAAGAAGTTTGAAAAGGTTAAGGGAAAATATCTCCCATATGATTTTGCCATCCTTGCCATCCAAAGCCACCATTTATGGAAAAGATCAATTTTGATCCTCTTCTAGGATTAACACAGAAATAACTACAGCATAATAGGAAGTTGTTTGCAAGATAGAAATGGAATATTATGAAGTGGAGAAATATGTGTGAGATATTTCTAGACTCCTCCCACGTACTCCCACCACTGAAGATGCTTTCTAAGGGCCAATGACTACTGCTGCAACACAAACTGTCCAGATTTGCATTTATTTCAGATCCAAAATTATTGGCAAATGACTGTAAAATAGCACATAGGCTGATTTGAGCATGGGATATATTGTAAATATTTATATAAATAACACAGCTCCCTCCTTGGTTGAGCCAGTTAGGAATTAGAATAGAGGAGAGTTTTCAGTAGCAACAATTAGGACTGTATAGTGATTTTCTGTAACAGTTTTCAGCATGTTTTGTCATCAATAAAAGTGCAGTATTTTATCATTTTATGTGCTGAGTGTTAATTAGTTAAGGAGTGCTTTTCACCTCCTTCTAGATCAGGAAGTATGGGCCCACTTTCAGATCTAGAAGGAGGGATTTTATGGCAGGTTTTAATCTATAATTTTGCTGCAGCAGAATTAATAGATTGCTTGCCAGATTTCATTTTCTTGTTTTTATTTTGTATTGTGTGATTTATGTTTCCTATTATGTTTGTGTACAACATTTGTGTGTATGTCAGCTGAAAAATTATATTAAGCATTTTCCTTTATGTTTTCCCTGCTTTCTATTTTAGCAACTTTCCATTTTTAGCATATTTCATTTTGCTGTCAATTCCTATAGCAGAAGCTTGACGACCTTTTGTAGCAGGGCATTGACAGGTGTTTTAGAATAAGTTTCAATTCTGCAAAAGTAGATTAGATTTCAATTCTGCAAAAGTAGATTAGATTTCAATTATGCAAAAGTAGATTAGATTTCAATTTAGCAATTTCAATTCTGTTATTTCAATTCTGCAAAAGTAGATTAGATTTATTATTTCAATTCATGCAATTGTAGTTAGATTTTAAATTCTTGCAATTTAGATTTAGTTTTCAATTCTTGTAATTTATTTTAGTTTCCATTCTTCAGACTAGGTTTAGTGTGACACCAAAAGGCTAAACCAAATCTGCTTCACCAATAAATGCTTGAAATCTGAATGCCTGAATTGTACTTTGCCCTAGCCTTCTATCGTAGACAGCCTTGGACACCACCCCGAATTGATAAATCATTGAGATTAAATGATGAGATTCAACGACACTCATCATTTTGGCACCGTTGTCGGGGAACATGGTGTTGTTAGAGGGTAAAAGCAGTCAAATAATTATTATTGTGCTAAGTTATGAAGTTCAGAGTTAAATCTGAATGTAATAGTTGGTATAAATAATAATTATTGATAGTTGCATTTCAGTCCATTTAGAAAACAAGCAACCACCACCTTCAGCCCAACCTGGACAGGCAACCCCTGTCTATGTAAGTTGAATCTATTAAAAAAAAAATCACAAAAACTTTTGCACAATAAAAATAGGAGTTTACAACTTAATGATGATCCTAGAGTTTTCCATTATTACTTAAATATTGTTAGGATTTTACCGTGCTAAACCGCAACCTAGCAATTCTTAGCCTACACAGACAATAGTTGATCTCATTAGAGGTGATCCTACCTGACAAGTAGTTGATCTGCTAAAGTTGTACACTTCTTGTCTTATTGTGCAAACCAAAAATATTTTTTTAGCCCAACCTATGATCAGTCTGAATAATACAGGATAGGCAACCCCTGTCTATGTAGCTGAATCTAGTATAAAAAAAAAAACCTGCAGGAAATGTTATTGACTGTAGCAACATCCAACTGTGCTCAAACAAGAACTTACCTGAGCTTGAAGAGATAAAAATCAATGGAGATACACAGAAAACCTTTAGTCCAAACACACAGAAATTAGCCTTGGATAAAGGAGAAAAACTAGAAAAAGCGCACATAGAAAATTTACTTCCATTAAACTCTTAGTAAGAAATTACAAAGGGGTAAATTTTGTCCTCCTAGGAATGAAACAAATTGAAGTGCAGCCAAGAAAATTCTTGAACATTATTAGTTGGCTGACTTATAAACAAAAAGCAAAATTGTTGCTATTTTGAAACAATATTTCAATCCCTTTACATAGAATTACAAGGGTATATCAAGATTTTATCTTGATGTAAGCACTTAACATCTTTTGGGAATTGGTATTTAATTGTTTCAAGAATAGATTGACAAGATTTTGCAGACTAGGAGGCATGGACAACACTTGATTGAAGAAGTTTTCAGATATGGAGCAATGCTTCTTTCTCCCATTGGTAATTCATGGAGGATGTTAGTGGTGAATGGACATTGCCTTCGGGTATACCATGCACCATTAACTAAGGAGGAGTTCTTGAAGGAGATTCCATTGGATGTACACATAATGGAAGAGAATTTCTCTTCAATATCAGATTCAGAGTGATGATAAAAAGTTTGAAAAAAGAAGAAAAAATATATATACAAGAAAAGCAAAAAGAAAAATAGTCTTGTTTGTGAACTTCCTTCTTGGGTACAAGCAAGACAAGAAAAATTGAAAAAAAAAAAAAAAAAGAGAGAAAGAAAGAAAAAAATTGCAGCAAAGGCATGTCCCACAAAATGGGGATACATGAGGACAAGCATCAATTTCAGCAAGAAAGAGGAACAATGGAGCCAATACTTCATTTCCAGCAATAAGGAGGCAATGATGATGTAAGAAGATTCTTACTGCTCATCTAGTAAGGAAGGTTGCATCAATGTTGCAGGTTTCAACAGAAAGAGATGGTGTTTTCATACAACAATTGACATGTTTTTGCAGAATAAGGATTGGTCTTATCCAAATAAGAGTGAGAGATGTTCTCTCCGATTGAAGCACTTGAAAAAAAAAAAGAGGACAGAAGTTGGTTGAAAACCAGAAATGGCAGCCTCTTTTGATGAAAAAATGAAAAAAAAGAGATGGAAAAAAATGATGAAAAAAATATAAAAAATGAATAATTCAGTAGTGAAAACCTTCTTGGAGGCGCTATTGAGTTGGCTTGCATGAAAACCAATTTTTTCGGCATGCATTGCCTTGTTGATCTACCCATCATTGTTCCACCATTGTACAAATCTCACACTCGCACATGTGTTATGTTTGTTTATGTTTTCAGATAACCTGCTAACAATCATCAAAAGCAGCTTGTAAGGTGCATGACCAATTTTCAGGACAGTAAGGTATGTGTTTCTTGCATATAATTCATAGTAAACATTTAGCATTTAGTGTATGATAGTCGGTATTTGGCATAAACTATTCATACAATAGTGACAAGTTGAAAAAGGAACATGTTCAAGATGTCAAGAAACACCCCCTTATGCCATTAATTGCATGGAAATTCCAAAACTATGCAAAAACCTGATTTTGGGACAGACATGGCAGCAATTCTATTTCAATTTGTAGGGCAAATTTTAGAAGGAGAACTGCAAGTTTATATCTCACAATTGTCCGATAAATTGAAGGAGGATAATCAACAAAATGCACCTGAAGGTTCTATTTTAGTACTACTAGAATAAAATAGCAACATACAAAACAAAGAATAACATCTAAACAAAAGGATGAAGAAGGGATTTTTGATGTTATGGAAGGCTTATACACTCTAGAGATGGACCCACAATAGAATCTGTAGCTAACTTTTGCATAGGAGGTCATTTTTGCATTTTTTTGAAGATCTTCGAAATGAGAAATGCAGTCTCTTTGATTCAAAATGAGCAGGATATCTTCGGAATGAGCAGAAACTATACCAAAATTGCTGGAAATGCTACAGAATAGCAAAAAGAGTAGGGTACATCAAATATTGAGGTTTATAAGGCTCTACCACAAGTAAGTACATCCCTCAAGCATTTCAAATCAAATATTTTATCAATTTTGTTCAAAAGGTGCAAACAACAAAAATAAGCATTCAAGCTGAAATGTTGTTAAGAACAGAAAATTCCATCAGTAGTAGTGCATCTGCCAAATACGGTTCCACAATAAGACTATTGCAAGATGAATCATATGATATCAAGCCTTTAAGAGGTACCTTGCAACACTAAAACTTGTAGAAAAATAGAAAAAAAGTCATACATGTGCTTAATTGCAAAATACTTGATATAGTGCAGCAAGGAGGAATTTCTCAATTAGCAGGTAGCAAAGGATGTTGTTCACAAGAATAAAACCTGCATATTACTATGGCCTACTAAGATGCATGAGGGCATGCATCAGTTCAAGTTGGGGGGATGATGAGGCCCAAGAATGCCTCATTATTGCACAATGTTTGACTCATTATTGCACAATGTTTGACTACCATATGATAAGTTAATTGCCAAATAGTTGACTAGAATATACTATTTGTTAAGTGTTTGCATGATTTTATGTTAGGAATACTATATCTCTGTTTTTGACTATTTTCAGCATTTTATGACTGATTTTGCGTGATTAAGTAGCAAGTAATAACATGCATTTCAATTAACCAAATGTGGTATGCTGATATCCATTAACTTCTCAATGGTTTTTGAATGTTTTCCTGCCCTTCAACTTGTTTCAAATCCACATTTAAGCCAAAAGTTTAGGACTGTCATAAATCTGAAAATCTGAGAAAAATAGCCATATAAAAATCAGCAAGCTGTCACTTTATAGGAACACCTTGAAGTTGTCAAGCAAAGCATGAGGATATGGATGGAATGAGTTCAGAAGGACTACAGAAGACATCTGACCTATTTAGAAGCATTCCCACATGATCTAAATAGGCAGCAACAAGGTATAACAAGAGCGAGGGACAATTGTGCAACGACTTGTAGCACTATTTCAGCATGGTTACTTGGTGAATGAAGTGTATAAATTCAGTAGCAACTTGATGTACTCCTTCATGTTGATACTTGAATAATTTTTCCATGTTCTAATTTGTTTGAATTTGCAAAAAATGCCAATATTTTACAACTCGTAGCAAGAACTGGAAAATGCAGTAATTTACCATGTAAATTCCAGCAAGCTACAAATGAATGGCAAGGCATGGAATTCACATATGAGAGAGGAATGAAGGCTATTGGAATCTGATCCCTAGGAGCTAACCCACCTGAGAGATGCAGCCAAAACCATTTGGAGTCAACACATTTGGTCATTCTAAAGATCTTCGAAATGAACACAGTGTCTTCGAAATGAACAGATATCTTCGAAATGAGAAAACACAGTGTCTTCGGAATGAACAGATATCTTCGAAATGAGAAAACACAGTATCTTCGAATGAGGGATCTTTAATGAGATCTTAGAATGAGAATTGCATTATCTTCAAAATGAGTGGATCTTTGGAATGAGAATTGCATTATCTTCAGAATGAGAATTGCATTATCTTCAGAATGAGCCACTTATCTTCGAAATGAAAATAGAATGTGCTTTTTGACTTATTGACTGAATTTTGGCAGTGGAAAAAGGGAAAGAAGGTTGAGAAGGTTAAGGGAAAATATCTCCCATATGATTTTGCCGTCCTTGCCATCCAAAGCCACCATTTATGGAAAAGATCAACTTTGATCCTCTTCTAGGATTAACACAGAAATAACTGTAGCATAATAGGAAGTTGTTTGCAAGATAGAAATGGAATATTATGAAGTGGAGAAATATGTGTGAGATATTTTTGGACTCCTCCCATGTACTCCCACCACTGAAGATGCTTTCTAAGGGCCAATGACTACTGCTGCAACACAAACTGTCCAGATTTGCATTTATTTCAGATCCAGAATTATTGGCAAATGACTGTAAAATAGCACATAGGCTGATTTGAGCATGGGATATATTGTAAATATTTATATAAATAACACAGCTCCCTCCTTGGTTGAGCCAGTTAGGAATTAGAATAGAGGAGAGTTTTCAGTAGCAGGAATTAGGACTGTATAGTGATTTTCTGTAATAGTTTTCAGCATGTTTTGTCATCAATAAAAGTGCAGTATTTTATCATTTTATGTGTTGAGTGTTAATTAGTTAAGGAGTGTTTTTCACCTCCTTCTAGATCAGGAAGTATGGGCCCACTTTCAGATCTAGAAGGAGGGATTTTATGGCAGGTTTTAATCTATAATTTTGCTACAGCAGAATTAATAGATTGCTTGCCAGATTTCATTTTCTTGTTTTTATTTTGTATTGTGTGATTTATGTTTCCTATTATGTTTGTGTACAGCATTTGTGTGTATGTCAGCTGACAAATTATATTAAGCATTTTCCTTTATGTTTTCCCTGCTTTCTATTTTAGCAACTTTCCATTTTTTAGCATATTTCATTTTGCTGTCAATTCCTGTAGCAGAAGCTTGACGACCTTTTGTGGCAGGGCATTGACAGGTGTTTTAGAATAAGTTTCAATTTTGCAAAAGTAGATTAGATTTCAATTCTACAAAAGTAGATTAGATTTCAATTCTACAAAAGTAGATTAGATTTCAATTTAGCAATTTCAATTCTGCAAAAGTAGATTAGATTTCAATTCAATTTCAATTCATGCAATTGTAGTTAATTGTTCAATTCTTGCAATTTAGATTTAGTTTTCAATTCCTGTAATTTATTTTAGTTTCCATTCTTCAGACTAGGTTTAGTGTGACACCAAAAGGCTAAACCAAATCTGCTTCACCAATAAATGCTTGAAATCTGAATGCCTGAATTGTACTTTGCCCTAGCCTTCTATCATAGACAGCCTTGGACACCACCCCGGATTGATAAATCATTGAGATTAAATGATGAGATTCAATGACACTCATCATTTTGGCATCGTTGTCGGGGAACATGGTGTTGTTAGAGGGTAAAAGCAGTCAAATAATTATTATTGTGCTAAGTTATGAAGTTCAGAGTTAAATCTGAATGTAATAGCTGGTATAAATAATAATTATTGATAGTTGCATTTCAATCCATTTAGAAAACAAGCAACCACCACCTTCAGCACAACCTTGGACAGGCAACCCCTGTCTATGTAAGTTGAATCTATTAAAAAAAAAATCACAAAAACTTTTGCACAATAAAAATAGGAGTTTACAACTTAATGATGATCCTAGAGTTTTCCATTATTACTTAAATATTGTTAGGATTTTACCGCGCTAAACCGCAACCTAGCAATTCTTAGCCTACACAAACAATAGTTGATCTCATTAGAGGTGATCCTACCTGACAAGTAGTTGATCTGCTAAAGTTATACACTTCTTGTCTTATTGTGCAAACCAAAAATATTTTTTTAGCCCAACCTATGATCAGTCTGAATAATACAGGATAGGCAACCCCTGTCTATGTAGCTGAATCTGGTATAAAAAAAAACCTATAGGAAATGTTATTGACTGCAGCAACATCCAACTGTGCTCAAACAAGAACTTACCTGAGCTTGAAGAGATAAAAATCAATGGAGATACACAGAAAACCTTTAGTCCAAACACACAGAAATTAGCCTTGGATAAAGGAGAAAAACTAGAAAAATTGCACATAGAAAATTTACTTCCATTACCCTTACAAAAGGGGTAAATTTTGTCCTCCTAGGAATGAAACAAATTGAAGTGCAGCCAAGAAAATTCTTGAACATTATTAGTCTGGCTGAATTATAAACAAAAAGCAAAATTGTTGCTATTTTGAAACAATATTTCAATCCCTTTACATAGAATTACAAGGGTATATCAAGATTTTATCTTGATGTAAGCACTTAACATCTTTTGGGAATTGGTATTTAATTGTTTCAAGAATAGATTGACAAGATTTTGCAGACTAGGAGGCATGGACAACACTTGATTGAAGAAGTTTTCAGATATGGAGCAATGCTTCTTTCTCCCATTGGTAATTCATGGAGGATGTTAGTGGTGAATGGACATTGCCTTCGGGTATACCATGCACCATTAACTAAGGAGGAGTTCTTGAAGGAGATTCCATTGGATGTACACATAATGGAAGAGAATTTCTCTTCAATATCAGATTTAGAGTGATGATAAAAAGTTTGAAAAAAAGAAAAAAAATACAAGAAAAGCAAAAAGAAGAATAGTCTTGTTTGTGAACTTCCTTCTTGGGTACAAGCAAGACAAGAAAATTTGAAAAAAAAAAAAAAAAAAGAGAAAGAAAGAAAAAAATTGCAGCAAAGGCATGTCCCACAAAATGGGGATACATGAGGACAAGCATCAATTTCAGCAAGAAAGAGGAACAATGGAGCCAATACTTCATTTCCAGCAATAAGGAGGCAATGATGATGTAAGAAGATTCTTACTGCTCATCTAGTAAGGAAGGTTGCATCAATGTTGCAGGTTTCAACAGAAAGAGATGGTGTTTTCATACAACAATTGACATGTTTTTGCAGAATAAGGATTGGTCTTATCCAAATAAGAGTGAGAGATGTTCTCTCTGATTGAAGCACTTGAAAAAAAAAAAAGGATAGAAGTTGGTTGAAAACCAGAAATGGCAGCCTCTTCTGATGAAAAAAATGAAAAAAAAGGAGATGAAAAAAAAATGAAAAAATGATGAAAAAAATATAAAAAAATGAATAATTCAGTAGTGAAAACCTTCTTGGAGGCGCTACTGAGTTGGCTTGCATGAAAACCGATTTTTCGGCATGCATTGCCTTGTTGATCTACCCATCATTGTTCCACCATTGTACAAATCTCACACTGCACATGTGTTATGTTTGTTTATGTTTTCAGATAACCTGCTAACAATCATCAAAAGCAGCTTGTAAGGTGCATGACCAATTTTTAGGACAGTAAGGTATGTGTTTCTTGCATATAATTCATAGTAAACATTTAGCATTTAGTGTATGATAGTCGGTATTTGGCATAAACTATTCATACAATAGTGACAAGTTGAAAAAGGAACATGTTCAAGATGTCAAGAAACACCCCCTTATGCCATTAATTGCATGGAAATTCCAAAACTATGCAAAAACCTGATTTTGGGACAGACATGGCAGCAATTCTATTTCAATTTGTAGGGCAAATTTTAGAAGGAGAACTGCAAGTTTATATCTCACAATTGTCTGATAAATTGAAGGAGGATAATCAACAAAATGCACCTGAAGGTTCTATTTTAGTACTACTAGAATAAAATAGCAACATACAAAACAAAGAATAACATCTAAACAAAAGGATGAAGAAGGGATTTTTGATGTTATGGAAGGCTTATACACTCTAGAGATGGACCCACAATAGAATCTGTAGCTAACTTTTGCATAGGAGGTCATTTCTGCATTTTTTGAAGATCTTCGAAATGAGAAATGCAGTATCTTCAGAATGAACAGGATATCTTTGAAATGAGCAAAAACTGTACCAAAATTGTTGAAAATGCTATAGAATAGCAAAAAGAGTAGGGTACATCAAATATTGAGGTTTATAAGGCTCTACCACAAGTAAGTACATCCCTCAAGCATTTCAAATCAAATATTTTATCAATTTTGTTCAAAAGGTGCAAACAACAAAAATAAGCATTCGAAGCTGAAATGTTGTTAAGAACAGAAAATTCCATCAATAGTAGTGCATCTGCCAAATACGGTTCCACAATAAGACTATTGCAAGATGAATCATATGATATCAAGCCTTTAAGAGGTACCTTGCAACACTAAAACTTGTAGAAAAATAGAAAAAAAGTCATACATGTGCTTAATTGCAAAATACTTGATATAGTGCAGCAAGGAGGAATTTCTCGGTTAGCAGGTAGCAAAGGATGTTGTTCACAAGAATAAAACCTGCATATTACTATGGCCTACTAAGATGCATGAGGGCATGCATCAGTTCAAGTTGGGGGGGATGATGAGGCCCAAGAATGCCTCATTATTGCACAATGTTTGACTCATTATTGCACAATGTTTGACTACCATATGATAAGTTAATTGCCAAATAGTTGACTAGAATATACTATTTGTTAAGTGTTTGCATGATTTTATGTTAGGAATACTATATCTCTGTTTTTGACTATTTTCAGCATTTTATGACTGATTTTGCGTGATTAAGTAGCAAGTAATAACATGCATTTCAATTAACCAAATGTGGTATGCTGATATCCATTAACTTCTCAATGGTTTTTGAATGTTTTCCTGCCCTTCAACTTGTTTCAAATCCACATTTAAGCCAAAAGTTTAGGACTGTCATAAATCTAAAAATCTGAGAAAAACAACCATATAAAAATCAGCAAGCTGTCACTTTATAGGAACACCTTGAAGTTGTCAAGCAAAGCATGAGGATATGGATGGAATGAGTTTAGAAGGACTACAGAAGACATCTGACCTATTTAGAAGCATTCCCACATGATCTAAATAGGCAGCAACAGGGTATAACAGAGCAGGGACAATTGTGCAAAGCATTGTTGCACTATTTCAGCATGGTTACTTGGTGAATGAAGTGTATAAATTCAGTAGCAACTTGATGTACTCCTTCATGTTGATACTTGAATAATTTTTCCATGTTCTAATTTGTTTGAATTTGCAAGAAATGCCAATATTTTACAACTGTGCAGCAGAACTGGAAAATGCAGTAATTTACCATGTAAATTCCAACAAGCTACAAATAAATAGCAAGGCATGGAATTCACATATGGAAAGAGATGAAGACCATTGGAATATGATCCTAGGAGATAACCCACCTGAGAGATGCAGCAGAAATCACTTGAGAGTCAACACATTTGTTCATTCTAAAGTATCTTCAAATGAACACAGTGTCTTCGAAATGAACAGATATCTTCGAAATGAGAAAACACAGTGTCTTCGGAATGAGCAGATATCTTCGGAATGAGAAAACATAGTGTCTTCGAAATGAGCGGATCTTCAGAATGAGAATTGCATTATCTTCGAAATGAGTGGATCTTTGGAATGAGAATTGCATTATCTTCAGAATGAGAATTGCATTATCTTCGAAATGAAGCCACTTATCTTCGAAATGAAAATAGAATGTGCTTTTTGACTTTTTGACTGAATTTTGAAGGTGGAAAAAGGGAAATAAGGTTGAGAAGGTTAAGGGAAAATATCTCCCATATGATTTTGCCGTCCTTGCCATCCAAAGCCACCATTTATGGAAAAGATCAATTTTGATCCTCTTCTAGGATAAACATAGAAATAACTGCAACATAATAGGAAGTTGTTTGCAAGATAGAAATGGAATATTATGAAGTGGAGAATTATGTGTGAGATATTTCTAGACTCCTCCCACGTACTCCCACCACTGAAGATGCTTTCTAAGGGCCAATGACTACTACTGCAACACAAACTATCCAGATTTGCATTTATTTCAGATCCAAAATTATTGGCAAATGACTGTAAAATAGCACATAGGCTGATTTGAGCATGGGATATATTGTAAATATTTATATAAATAACACAGCTCCCTCCTTGGTTGAGCCAGTTAGGAATTAGAATAGAGGAGAGTTTTCAATAGCAACAATTAGGACTGTACAGTGATTTTTTGTAATAGTTTTCAGCATGTTTTGTCATCAATAAAAGTGCAGTATTTTATCATTTTATGTTCTGAGTGTTAATTAGTTAAGGAGTGCTTTTCACCTCCTTCTAGATCAGGAAGTATGGGCCCACTTTCAGATCTAGAAGGAGGGATTTTATGGCAGGTTTTAATCTGTAATTTTGCTACGACAGAATTAATAGATTGCTTGCCGATTTCATTTTCTTGTTTTTATTTTGTATTGTGTGATTTATGTTTCCTATTATGTTTGTGTACAGCATTTGTGTGTATGTCAGCTGACAAATTATATTAAGCATTTTCCTTTATGTTTTCCCTGCTTTCTATTTTAGCAACTTTCCATTTTCAGCATATTTCATTTTGCTGTCAATTCCTATAGCAGAAGCTTGACGACCTTTTGTGGCAGGGCATTGACAGGTGTTTTAGAATAAGTTTCAATTTTGCAAAAGTAGATTAGATTTCAATTCTACAAAAGTAGATTAGATTTCAATTCTGCAAAAGTAGATTAGATTTCAATTTAGCAATTTCAATTCTATTATTTCAATTCTGCAAAAGTAGATTAGATTTCAATTTAGCAATTTCAATTCATGCAATTGTAGTTAGATTGTTAAATTCTTGCAATTTAGATTTAGTTTTCAATTCCTGTAATTTATTTTAGTTTCCATTCTTCAGACTAGGTTTAGTGTGACACCAAAAGGCTAAACCAAATCTGCTTCACCAATAAATGCTTGAAATTTGAATGCCCGAATTGTACTATGCCTTAGCCTTCTATCGTAGACAGCCTTGGACACCACCCCGGATTGATAAATCATTGAGATTAAATGATGAGACTCAATGACACTCATCACTACCAACCATTTGCATAATAGCAACATAACATCTAATCCTTATGTCACGCCAGCATACGCTCACAAATCCCATACTCATGTACCACCAAACCAATATGGTGGGCAAACTGGTAATTTGGAAGCCATGGTGAAACAATTAGTCTCCCGCATGGACCAGATAGATCCCTACCATCCCTCATACAATTATCGAGAGATGTGTAGTCAGCCTCTAGATCTTATAGTTGTAGCGCAACCATATCCCAAACACTTTTCTATGACTACCCTACCTATATATAAAGGAACTGAATATCCCATAGAGCATATTCGTATGTTTAGGATAGCATGTCATGATATATCACATGATGATTTGTTATTACTAAAGATGTTCCCAAAAAGTTTAGGAGGGATGGCATTGGAATGGTATTATCAACTACCCACTCATTCTTTGAGAAATTTTGAAGAGACCGTCGAGTCTTTTGTGCATCAATTTAGTGCCTATATTGAAAGGCATGTAACTATTAAATATTTGTACAACCTAAAACAAGACAAAGATGAGTGTTTTGCTAACTTCTTAGCTCGATGGAGGTAGTTGATAGGAAAATTACACTTTGTGTTACCTTATCGGGAAATGTTGGATATCTTTATCAATAATTTACAAGAACAGTTATCCTATGAGTTATCAACTACTACCTTGACCACCTTCGATCAAGCTATAGATTTAGCCTGAAGATTGGAATATGCTCTTATTAGGAGAGGTCAGATTAAAAAGAAAGATGATGAGAAAACATCCACAAATCAATATAAAAATAAACAAGTTGTGGGTGATGGAGTCACTGATAGCAGAAACGTTGCTACTATTAATGTTACAAAAACAATAGAGAAATTTATACTAAAACCTCCTGATAAACCATCCCGAGAGTTTGCTAGGTTAAATCAACCCTTATAAACCATTCTCCTGCAACTATTAGCATGAGGTTTGATTCAGTTACCAAATATTCGAGAACCTGATCCAACTATACCCAGATACAGAGCTGATTTACATTGTGATTTCCATAGAGGGCCTGGACACGCTACCAATTCTTGTAAAATATAAAAACATAAAATACAAGACTTGATTGATAACAATGAGATGGAGGTGCAAGCCTTTAAAACTAAACAAAATCCTTCTAATAATGCTCAAAAGAATGTCCCTCAAAATCAGAATTAGAATGCCAATCAGTCACTGGACATATTTCAACATCCTTTACCAAAGCATGGTAAAGAGGTGGCTAATCAAATTAAGCATCATAATGTTCCCCCTCCTACATGATATGTAGGAACTATTAGTGGACATTCATCTACTCATGATGTGGAAGTATTTGACACAAATTTATCCATGGTTACGACCAGACCTCTATATAATACTCAGACACCTGATCTTAGTGATGTAGAATATGAGACTAAAAGTGACATGGAAATCACCTCAAATCAATCGAATAGCTCTAAATATGAATCAGATCCTATTCAACCTATCACAAGTTTTATGGTTCCATAAGAACCATTTCCTAGAAGAGTCACTACTAGACCATCTTCTCACAAATTACTTTCTAATGAACAAGCCATAAATGCTAGACCAAGACCTATTCATCATCCTCAAAATAATATTGTAGGTACCATCGGAGCTGTTACTCGACAACAGGCTCAAAACTCTCAACAGGATCAAATTCTCAATGATGGATCAGCTCCATTTGTTTTGAAAAATCCCAATAAAGGGAATCATGCGCCTAATGTTCAACCTAAGCCTCCTTATAATATTAATAAACAATTATCTAATACAACAGCTAGAATTTACCTTTTGGACCTTTTAAGATCTTCTCCTACCCATAGGGATGAATTAATGCTCACATTAAGCCAAATGATGGTACCACAAAATATTCAACCTGAAGCCATGTCCAATACTATCATAACTCGAGAAGTCGATTGTATTGACTTCCGGGATAGAGATATACCACAACATAGTTTACATAAGGATAACCCCTTATATATTACTGCCCTAATTAGGGATGTAGCCGTGAAACAAGTCTTGATTGATAATGGTTCATCTTTAAACATATGCACTTTTGACTTCTACCAAAGATTTGGCTTTAGAAGTGACGAAATGAAAAGAACTGATATGATCATAAAAGCCTTCAATGACGAAACACAAGAAACGTGTGGAGTTATTACTATCCCCTTGCAAGTTGGTCCAAGCACCTTGGACATGACCGTGTTTATTGTACATTGCCCTGCATCGTCGCCCTTGGATCAACGCAATGCGATTTGTTCCCTCAACTTTACATCAGTGTGTTAAATTTGAATTTAAAAATTAGTTGGTTATCATTCATGGTGATCCTCAACCCTTTGATATGTATGCTTTGGCAGAATTGGTTGGAGTTCAATTTTACCCTGCTCTGTCATCCATACATCCTAATTCTCATCAACCAACCAAACGTGTGAAACACACACTCATAACATCATCTATTTTTTCCCCATCAACTACACCTCTAAATATAGCTCAACCATCTTTCGAACAAACCATATTAGGATCTCAAAAAGATCATAAAACTACAACCAATGCTTCTTGTTTTACTCCTATAACTTCCATACCTATAGACTCATCCATCGATATCTCTACAACATCTACATCCACTACAGGCATACTTTCCACATTTGATGATGTAGGAAATGTTCCTTCTACCTTGTATGCTCTTACTGATGAGCTCTTGTCCGATTTATCTAAAATTCTTATATCAGAAAAAACAAACACTGCTATGCAAGATGCCATTATTTTAAATAAACTCCCACCCTCTCCTCGTACCTTGGGCCTCCCATAGCCTATGGGAAGCATTTACCAAGTTGGGAGTTGTACTTTTATTTATAAGGGATATGACTGGGGAAGAATACCTAGAAACATCAAGACACATTGTGATGGATATGCTAGATGCTATTTTGCTAATGAGTATATTAAAGCTAAGCCCATAATGCTTAAATTGGGATATAAAGGGAAAGGTTTGGGACCTTTCCAGAATGGTATGAAAGAACCTTTTGAGGTAGAACCGTGGCATGCCTAATGTGGTGTGGGCCTATTTCCTAGTAAAGGTCAGCCCTTCCCATTCGAGGATGATGACCACCTCATATGTTACCAAGATTATTTGGATAAATGTGATGTCTTGCATTTTAAGCCTCTTACATGTAATATGTTATCCATAGCTTACCCTGAGATGATTGTCGACTCTGACGATGAGTTGGAGGGGGATATCTTTCATGATGTCTCCATTGAGGAATTGTTACATAACGGGTTTTATTTCGATGGTTCTATACCTAGTATAGCCCAGCTTGAGGCCACGACTCCTAAAGACGAATTATCTAAGCTAACCTTGGAAGAATTACAAGAATTAGGCGTTTCACCCGCCCCACCTAATTTTGAGAGAGATCTACACATGGAAGTAGAAAACATCATAAAAATTAATATTGGAACCAAAGATAACCCTCACATAATCAACATTGGATCAAAATTGAGTCAAGAAAAACAAGATAAATACATTGCATTCCTTAAACAATATGAAGACGTCTTTGCTTGGAAATATGAAGATATGCCAGGATTAGACCCTTCTGTAGTTATGCATCACCTAGTAGTCCATCCGGATGCTAAACTTGTTAAACAAAAACTTAGAAAAATGCATCCTAAAGTGGCCTTACTAGTCAAAGGAGAATTAGAAAAACTCTTAAATGTTATTTTTATACAAGCCATTGATTATGCTGAATGGATCTCGAATGTAGTTCCAGTAACTAAGAAAGAAGCCACTAAAGTTAGGGTTTGCATAGAATTCAGAGATATTAATGCTACATGCCCTAAAGATGGTTTTCCTCTTCCCAACATGGATCAGATCATTGATTTTACTGCTAGGAGTGGAATTATATCCCTAATGGATGGATTCTTTGGTTATAATCAGATCAGGATAGCTCCTGAAGATCAGGCTAAAACAACCTTTATTACCCCTTGGGGAACCTTTTGTTGGAAAGTGATGCCATTCGGTTTAAAGAATGCAGGTGCAACTTATCAACGAGCTATGACTTATATCTTTCATGATATGATGCATGATATTCTACATGATTATGTAGACGATATTATAGCTCGTTCCATCAAAGAAGATGATCATTTAGATGACTTGAGAAAAGTATTTGATCGGTTAAGGGAGTATCTTATCCGATTGAATCCAACTAAATGTATATTCGGAGTTAAGTTTGGTAAATTATTAGGGGTTATAGTTTCTTTACGTGGCATTGAAATTGACCCTCTCAAGATCGCGGCTATCACTGATATGCCCGCACCCATAAATATATTAGAATTATGAAGTCTACAAGGTAAGCTTCAAGCTATTCTCCGCTTTATTGATAAGTTGGCAGACAAAACTGGACATTTACTTAAGCTTCTTAAGAAAGATGTCTCTTTTCATTGGGACGATGAATGTTAGGAAGCATTTGAACTCCTCAAACAATATATCCTTAAACCACCGATGCTTTCACCACCTAGATCTGATCGTCCATTTATTTTGTACATTTTTGCTTTTGATTTTGCCTTAGGAGCTATGTTAGCTCAACTTGACAATGAGAAGAAAGAACATGCTAATTATTACATTAGCAAAACCTTAATCAGTTATGAAACTCACTATACTGTATTAGAGAAGTTATGTCTAGCAGTCGTATTTTCTACACAGACCCTTTACGATATCTTATGTTATTGCTAAATTTGACCCTTTACGATATCTCATGAGTCGATCACACTTATCTGGTCGCACAACAAAATGGGTTCTTGCGTTTAGCGAGTTTGAACTCAGGTTTATAGGACAAAAGTCTGTTAAGGGTCAAATCATAGCAGATCAATTAGCTGCTGCACCCTTAGAGTCTACCCATCCCCTCATCATTGAGTTTCCTGATGAATGCCTTAAAATAGAGGCAGACCATCCAGAGCAATGGTCACTATACTTTTATGGAGCCCGATGTATGAGTGGGGCTGGTGCCGATATTATTTTAATATCTTTGCAGAAACATCTTATACCTCTATCCTTTAAACTAATATTTGCTTGTACTAATAACACTAATGAATATGAAGCTCTTATCCTTAGATTACGAGCTGCTTTAGCGCTACAAATTAAAAATCTATTAGTTTTTGGTGACTCTCAACTTGTCATAAATCAAATCAATGATGTTTATCAAACTCGAGATGATAAATTGCATCCATACAAAGCACATGTCTTACAATTATTATCTTTGTTTGATCAAGTTACCTTGGAAGCTATTCCTCGAACTAACAACCGTGCGACTGCTGCTATGGCTGCAACTGCATCTCTTTTGCCCTTGGAGTTAGATGACAAATATGCTACCATCATTATTCGTCGACTCCAGGAACCCGCTTCTAGCAAATCATGCTTAGAACCTTTGGATGTGTTTCTAATCAACGAAACTACTCCTGAACATTGGTACACTGATCTATTTAATTTTCTTCAAAATGGGACCTTTCCCAAAGGTTGTAATAGCAACTAGCGCAGGTTATTACGTAGACGAGCAAGTCGCTTTGTGATTATTTGTAATACCTTGTATAAGAGATCTTTTGAAGGCATCCTATTGAGATGTTTGAATCTAGCAGAATCTAGATCAGCTTTGAGTGAAGCCCATAATGGATCTTGTGGGGGGCATTTTAGTGGTAGCGCCATTGCTAAGAAGCTCCTTAGGATAGGATATTTTTGGCCTACCATGGAGAATGATGCACATGATTATGTGTGCCATTGTGACAAGTGCCAAAAACTTGCTGACCTTGTCTATGCGCCTACACAAGAGCTACAGGCTATTACATCTCCTTGGCCCTTTTCAAAATGGGGCTTAGACATCATTGGAAAAATCAACCCTTTGTCATCTGATGGACACAAATTTATCATAATCGCCACTGAGTATTTCACAAAGTGGGTTGAAGCTATGCCATTAGCTTCTTGTACTGGAACCCAAGTTTATTTTTAATCAAATTATTTGTAGGTTCGAAATCCCTGCAAATCTCATTTTTGATAATGGAACTTGTTTTAAAAATAAATATGTTAAGAAATTATGTCAAAAGTATAAAATTCAACATTGTTGGTCCACTCCCTATTATCCTCAGGGTAATGGCCAAGAAGAAGCATCTAATAAAACATTAATCAAAATCCTTAAAATAATGGTTGACAAAACTTGCTGCGATTGGCATATTAAATTATATCCTACTTTGTGGGCTTATCGAACTAGCGTTCATACTCCCACAGGCACTTCCCCCTTTGTTTTGGTCTATGGCGCTGAAGTAGTTTTTCCCTTTGAATTAAAAGTTCCTTCTTTGGCTCTGCTACTTCAAGATACTAAAGTAGGAGATGGATATCGTGCTGGCAGACTTATTCAGCTGGAACTCCTAGATGAAAAGTGCATCAATGCTTTGGAACATCTTCGTGCCTACCAAAACAAGCTTAAACAAGCATACCTCAAGAAAGTTCATCAACGATCCTTTGAGATCGACGACCTTGTCTTAAAAGAAAATTAGAAAAATACTAATGCAACTAAAGACCTTAAAGGTAAATTTGAGCCCAATTGGCTTGGACCATATGTCATCACTGCTAAATTTGGATTAGGAGCATATCGATTAGCTACCTTAGATGGTAAAGATCTTAAATAACCTATGAACATTATGCATCTTAAACGCTATTATGCATAAAAATCTGGTCATTTCATCATTGTATATATTGTTATTTTGCATATTGTTTCATTTTAGTCATTCATAAAAAATTCAAAAATAATCACATTGCATATCTTCTCAATTCATCAATTAAAATCAAAACATAAAAAAAAATCAAAAACATCAAAATCTTCAAAAACATATTTTATTTTCATACCTGTCAATTCTTGAAGTATTGCAGTTATATTTTTAGTTATTTTGGATAAATTAGCATTTATTTGGAATCTCACACTTTCACATTCACATGAATAAATATCTTGATTTTATTTTGTATGATTATTAATATTTCTTATATCAAAGTCCACAGTTGAATTAAATAAAGTTTTGAGCATAGAGAACTGATCTTGTTGTTTACTTGAACCAAATATATCTCTACACATTAAAATGATTTCATTGCAAATTCAATATGATGCTACATAGTAGAAGTGGTTTCTTGAGCGAAAAGTTTCCCCTGCTATCCTATCATGCACATGGTCTAGAATCTTTGATAATTGACAAAAGGACAAGCTCACCCCTGCCCAGAATAAAAATCCCTTGCTCTATAGCCAATCCGAGCAAGTATCCCTAGTATAGGAAGAAAAAGAAAAGTCAAAGAAAATGAGAAAAAGAAAAATATCATTTTGTACCATCGCAACAATATTCCAAGAAAAAATACAAAAAGAGAATAGAAGAGAAAAAGCAAAAGCAAAAGAAAAAGCAATAAAATCCCTTTCCCTACCCCTTGAAAATAAAAGAAGGGTGAATGAGCTTGAATCCCTGGAATTCTCAATTATTCAAAAACTATGAGGTAAGCCCCATAACAGGTGGTTTGTGCCCAACTCGCTTGGCCTTGGGTAATCCCTAGCATGGTGATATGTTTGTCACATTAGAGACCTTATTTTGTATAGACCTATGTCAGCTTATGGATTAGCTAGCTCTTGCTAACCTAACTTACATAGTAGTCTGGTACGGTTACATGCATATAAATCATGGTCAACAAACATTCATTTGGTTAATTCAAATTTCTTGTATCAAATTATCTTGCTCAAAATTGGTGAACAAACAATACAATTGCACACACATTTGTATTTGAGAGATTCTCTATCATTATGATAAATCAATATCGGCAATGAACTCACATATGCACATGAAGGTTCCTTATAAATCTACATTTGTCTTTGAGATAATTCAAAATATTTCTGCAACTCTTTTGGAATAAATTTTATTCTTATTTCAGAACATCTGTTTACTATAAAAACAATTACATACATTGTTTTCAAAAATCCAAAATCCTTTTGAACAACATATTACAAAATCTAGTAAATAAAGTCAAGTTATATATTATTATTTTCTGTTTATCTCAAAATCAAAAATCAAATCATGCAATAAAACTAAAATATCAATTTCTTCTTTGGATTTCGCGATGATGGTATAAGTCTTTATCTATAATTCTATGCCTAGCGCAAACCATTGCTTTAATTTTATTTTCCCATTCATTTTAATTTATAAACACATATGGCTTACATCATTATGTTACACAATTGTGCTTTCAAAAGAATGCAAATTATTCTATTTCATGTCATTATGTCAACATTCAATTTTGCAACCATGGTATAATTTCTAAGGAATTGTTCAAAATTTTATCACACTTAGGAATTTATGCCTAGCAAAATCATATTTCTTTTAATATCTCACGCATAATATTTTTATGAAAATCTAAAAAAAAATCATCACCATCACAACACAAAGTATTAAGACAGTATCTTAAGCATTCTTTTACTTTTAGCAATATTTCTATACTGGGATTAGCTTGACGACCGAGCGAGCAGCGACTCCATGAAATGGTCTATAACAACGACAATGTCCTTTGAAATTATTGTTAGAAGTCCCTTTTATTTTTCATCAAATCACACCAAAACAACCAATTGTTTACATCAAATTATTTCATTTAAATTTTACAACATAACATAAAATTATAATATTTCTAAAAAGACATAATTACATGAATCATCAATAATCAATTGCAAAATTCAACATTAAAGCATCATCAAACATATGGACAAGTCATATCACAAAAAATATCATATATATATATATATATCAAAATATCCATACATCATATCAAAACTAGATTGGTATGCCGTAATCAATAGCCTGGCATACTCAATCCTCTCAAACAATATAATAAAATACAATCTCTGTGCCGTGAGCGTCTAGTCTCGAGAAGCCCTTGAGCTCTCAGCCTCGTCTCTTCTCTCGCCCTGATGTGGAGGAGGAGGACCCATCAGAGTCTGCCCTATGTCATGGGTCCTTAACATCGATCATGATGATGTACTCAATGACCTCATCCTAATTGACCCCGCAATGTCGGCTGGCAGCTGTAACCGCTGGCTCTCTAGAACCATATGGTAGTATGCTCCCTAGTAGAATGCAGTCTGAGCCATAGACCGTGCCAACTCCTACATGCTCATTCCTCCACCCCGAGCTCTGAGCCATGTAGCCTCATCCTGTAGTGTCTTCACCTGAGCCCAAAGGTGGGCAACCTTAGCCCGAAGAGCCGTTGTCTCGCTGCTTTCCCCTACCTCGAAACCCTTGCCCTTATTCAAAACCAACTTTTTTTTTTTAAATTTTTGCTTTTTTGCATTTTTACCTCAAACGTTCGATTTGGATAAAAACACGGAGGGGGAACCATAGTCAGCAGTCGTACGATTCGACCAAGAATCATCGGCTAAAAAATTGAGTACATTTTTGCTTTCTTGTAAAATGGGAAGAACTCGTATTTAACGCATTTTCTTCAAAAAATTCGCTAAAGAGGGGGCAAAATGTAGCACCCTAAAATTGGCATAGTTAAACCTTAGTAAAAAGATAAAAATTCAAATTTTAACCCCGAACCGCTCGTTAACCGCCTGTTACCCGCTTTCCTCATTTTATGTGCCATTTTTAGGATTTGTTTTGGCCGTTGGATAATATCGTCTAAGATCAGGCGAAATCATCCCAGATCTGACGAATTCGTCTAGAACAGAACGTCCAGACGATTTCATCCCAAAACCAAATTTTCATACTTAGCTTCTGTTCCAACAGCCTCTCTAACCTAGGCAGAAAGCGTGTCTATATAGTTAGAGTCTCCCCCGTTGGAGATTTCCCAAATTGGGATGATCTCCAACCTCCTAACCTCTTCCTAATCCTATATAAACTGATATTTTCTTAGTTTATCCCCATGACTCTCTACTTGAAACCCTGATTGACTCCCCTGAACCCCCCTGAGCTTCCACGCACCTTAGAGCATCCTTACACCATTATTTGCATTTTGTATTTCATGTTTTATTACAGGAACTTTACTATTTTTCAGTCGAAGCTAGCTCGGATCATCACAAGCGATTCCAGGCGATTTCGGACGATCCTGTCGAGAAGCACAGATGATATCGTGCGATTGGAGGCGATCCCAACTATAGTCCAGAGTTTGCATCTTTTATTTATTTTTTGCATTTCTTTGTACATTATCTTAGTCATTATATTTATGCATCTTGGAGTTCACCTCATTTAGTATAACCGCATGATAAAGTTAAAATAAATCATTAAATCTACTACATTTCTCTTATTTACTATTTGCATTTATTATTTAGGACTGTTTGCTATTATTTCTATCATTATCCTTTGCTTTTGTAGTGGCATATTTGGTATTTTGTATCTATTCTTGTGATTGCAGGTTTTTGATGAATTCGTCTGGCGAATTCGTCAGATTGACGATGATCTCGTCTGATCTCAGATGATTACATACGAGTTGAGACGATCTGGACTGCTACAAAACTTAGAATCTTCATCAGACATTCGAAATCAGGTATGTACTATTCTAGTTAGCATATTCTCTATGTTTAGCATTCATTCCTATTTTCTGTATTCATCTAAATCAGCATTGGCATATAGAATAGTTTAGATTCATCTTGGCAAAACCCAGGAATGGAATGATTAAAAAACAAAATGAACACATCAAACTTACTATCAACCTAGGTGTAGAAACTACCATTCAAAAGTTTCTTGATGAACCCACCATCCATCGAAAATTCACCCTTATACTCCTCCCTCGAGAGGTGGGACCTTCAAAGGGGCTCTTAGTCCAAGGTATTGTCCCATCCTTCTCGCATCCCCCTTCTGGGCACGGATCCTATAGCCTAAAGGTAAGGATATGAAAAATTTGGAGCGATACAACTTTGGGCCTGAAGTCCCTCAAACGGTTACTTCGGGCGAAAGTTTTGCGAAGCGATGTTGCCAAATCAAAATGCAAAGGAAGAAGAATGAAAAATACTTCGGGCCCGAAGCACTTCAAAAGACTACTTCGGGCAAAAATTTTGTGAAGCGGGATTTGAAGGAGCGCAACATTGAAAATACTTTGCCGAAAAGCCACCGAAGCACCCACTTTGGGCCCCCGCACCAGCGAACCATTTTTGCTTCGCCGAAAGTCATTGTGAAGCATCTACTTCGGCCATATTTCATGCAAAGTACTTTCACCCAAAGCGGTAGCGGCCATAAAGAATGCAACATCTTTCAAAGGCTAGAATGCACTTCGGACGAAATACCCCTGAACTATAGTTTTGAAGAAGATTCGTAGTGAAGCATTTTTAAGCTCACCAGTGAAGTATCTACTTTAGGAGAAGGGCCTCGTCGAAGCAGTTTTGACACATCTCTCTAGCAAAGCAGTGAGAAGTGAAGAGCCCATCTTGCAAAGGAAATCTACTTTCGCGCTTGCCACCATCGAAGCTATTTTGTGAAGCTCCTCCATGCGAAGTGCAAATCAAGGAGGATCTACTTCGACTCGAAACCATTGCAAAGCGAAGTGCAAATGAAAATTAAGCTAAGCGCTTCAAAAGGCACGCACTCCAAGCCGAGTATTTTCTCGAGGCGATCAAGTGCCTCATAAATGTATTTTTTTGTGCACGGTAAGCCCGCTACGCATTTTTTGCAATTGGAAACGAAATATCAATCTCTGAATAAGAACCTAGCAAGCATGGCAGCCACTCGAGTATTACACCCAAAAGCCAAGGATGCTTAGACGGCTCATTAATGCAAGTTTCCATGACTGACCCGATCGTAGTTTCTAGTTTTGGCAATAGATTTGAGAGCTCAGTCACGAGGGTCGTGAGGAGCCGACTTCTCAGGTTTCGAGTATGTACTCCTCTATTTTGTGTAATTATGGCTTAGAGGGTCAGGTACTCTATAAAAACCCAGGCATTTTAATGTAAAGGGGTGGGAACTTTCTGCTAGAAAGCTACTGTAACTTATATTCCTGTGATTAATACTAAAGAGCTTTGGACTCTATTTCTCTCTTGTATGCTGCCTTCTGCATTTATTTCTTTCATCTTTCTTCATTTGCATACTGTAATTCTAAACTCTAGATTTAGGTGTGTGATTGGGGACAGAACCCTAAAATTTTATCGAAGGATACATAGGAGAGGAAGACGTCGTGTTGGTCTTCTTTTATGCTGCCTATGAATAGTGTTTCTGCTATATTCACTTTTCTTAATCATCGTTACTCTGAAAACTAAATATCGGAAAAAGGGAAAGGAGAATCCTGGAACTCATCTAGAGGATACATAGGAGGGCTAATACTGTATTCATTTCATTTATTCTTAGTTTTCTTTGCTGCTGTTCCAAGTTATTGGCTAGTAATCGTGCTTCTGGTTATTTCCCACCACTAAACTACTAAAATTTCTTCCCTTACTCTTTTATTTCTTTTCTACACCCTTACTCTGTTTATCTCTTTCCTGCACCCTTATCTCAAACATCGAAGTAGTGTAGTATAGAAGCTAGCCTTCTCTGGATATTGGCACAGGGAGCATCTCTTCTCTTCAACCTTTCAATGTTGGTCCAGGTCTAGGGCGCATTCATTTACCCAAATCCTTTCCTGGGCATATTTGATGACCAACAATTATAATTTCTATATTGTAACCTATATAAAGCTTAGACATTTCTAAGCAAAACTTAATGTTGAATAAATTATTATTTCATTCATTTCATTTTTGTCTTCTATTTGATTACAATACTTAAATCCTCATATACATTCTAAAAACAACCCACAACTAATATTCCTTTTATTTAAGCTACATCAAAACTACCAAAAATTTAATACATTCCATTGCTTTAGATATTCAGTTTATTCTAGCAAATAAACATTACAATATACTTTGGCACAACAACAAAATTTGACAATAAACCCATCTAAAACTAGATCATATGAGCTTAATATGATTTAATTGACCAGTCTTGTTTTTCTCCATAGACCCAAATCTTCAAAAATGGAACCCTCAGTAGACAAATCATTCATAAATATTACAACTACAAGTTGACCAATCCTATATATCCCAAAATAATGGACCTTGCAACGTGCAATCCCACAAATGTCCCAAAAATAATTTACTATGGATATTTTGAAGATTTGAACTTTAATTGAATTGACTCTCTAAATGTCCTCCCTCCTTTGTCACTAAATTAAGTACATCTAGATGTATCCCATTTTATGATATTCATATTTTATCTTCCTCTCTAAGATCTTACCAATTATGTAGCCAATTAGCCACCCCATTTCCTTCTCTATACACATGTACAACTTGAAATTCTTCTAATAAATTTAAGTATCTTAGTGTATCTATTACTATAAATTTGCTACCTTCCAACTTTCCACTAACATTTTATTGAGACATTTAACAATATTCAGTGTCTCCCTCAATTATTAACCTCTTATCCCCTAGAAAAACTACCAATTTTACTCCTAACAACACTGCTCTAGCTTTAGTCTGATGACTAGTCATAATGCCTGAGTACTCACTCATAGCTTTGATCACTATTCCTTGGCTATCCCCTAGCATTGCTTCTCCTCTAGCATTCCATGGAATTATTTTAGAAGTCCCATAAAAAATTAGTTTCAACCATTTTTATTTTGGAGGCTACCAATTGGTAATGCTCCTCGAGCCTCCTCGAGGATTGTCATTCACCCAACTATACTTAGGTTCCAATTTTCACTTACTTTAGACTCCTCCAATGACACAAGACTCTTATTCACTTTCAATTCTTTAATATTCTCCACTATTGATGATATGATGTGTTATCAATTCCTGGCTATAGATCTCTTCTCCCATTTATAAATCCTTCTATTTCTCTCCAACCAAAATCCCCAAGCACAATGAAAGGGAATCATATTCTGAATTTGATTCAATCTTGTGCTTTTAAAAGGCTTATCCCACTATTCTATCCATCCTGCCATGTTATTAGGCAACACCCACTCCATCCCCATCTTATTTATTATATCATACAATATTTTGAGGGAGTAATTACATTATAGTAATATGTGACTCACTTATTCCTCATGAGCTTCACATATGTAACATATATTAGGGAATTGAAAATCCCTCTTATGAAGGTTATCTATTGTTAAAATCTTGTTTTGGACTACCATCCAAAGAAAATTTGTTATCTTTGGAATTGCTTTCCTACCCCATATTTGATCCTATTCAAATCCCTCATAAGGAACTGCATGTTAAATATCATAGACTGATTTACTAGAGAATGGTCCTTTCTAAGTAGCTCCCCATACTATTGTATCCTCAACCAAATTAGGGATTACATAATATTCTCTTTGTTTAGTTATATTTTGGAACATGTCCTCATATTTATTATGGATTTTTAGCTCCTTCCATCTTAAGTTGCCTCCTATATCCAAATAATCACTTACCATATTCCCATAATTCTATTCCAGCTCTATTATGATACCTGCTAACTCCTCATCCTTCACTAATGGCTACTTCTCTAGACATGGATCTTTCTAGAAGTGGATTGACCTACCATTGCCTACCTTTCATTGGGTGCCTTTCCATACCATCTCTCTACCATTTACTATATGGTTCCATAACGAAGATCTTTGATAGGGATCTAAAGTGGTCAACCATATACTATCATCTTGGTTGTCAAGGTATTTGTCTCTTATAATTCTTGCCCATAAGGCATGATCCTCCTTAACTAGACTCCATCACATCTTTGTTTCCAGTGCCTTATTCATATACCTTAATATTCTAAGTCCAAGTCCTCTGCTTGATTTATCTTTTCATACTCTCCCAAGATACAAGTAGAATTCTACTCTTCTCTATTCCTCACCATAGAAATTTCTTTGAATACTTTGTACTATATTAGCTGCTTTGAGTGTGTTAGCTTTTGATGATATATATTAAAGGAAATGCAACCACAAGATGTAAAATGAGTAAGCAATGATAACTATATGATAATGGCACTATAATATGTAGGAAAATTATAAGAGAAACTTTTGCAATAACTCAAAAATATGCCATTAATGAAAGCTCACAAAAATAGTACAATGTAATATAATGGAGGACATGAACACTCCATAAATACATGAAGGATCTACATTGTACTCACTATTACTACTAATGCAACTAGTCACTATTCTATCTTCTGTAACTCTCTCTCTTTCTCTTCTACCTCAAAGGAATATATATATATAGGGGGAGATAAGTCCCTTAGCTTTTCATCTACCTAACCTATGACTCATGTACATGTGGACTACATGCACATTTACATCATTGCACATTCTGACACTTGTGCATTTATTACATTGCATGAAGTAACTACTCAAACCTTACTCTAAGGTAATCTCCTACTCTAGTTATGTACCCAAGGTAGTACATTAGCATGTATCAAATAATGTAGTATACTCCAACACCCCCAGTATTACATTATTTGGGTATTGAAGACTTTAGTCTTCAATATGATCTTTGCTTTGGTTATGGAATTTGAGGTTTCTTTAGCTTACTATGATATAGATTCAACTTGAAAGTATTTTCTTTCATCTTCATCTTCTCTTTTTTGTCACGCTTCCTTTTCCTTATTCTTCTTCTTTATTTCTATAATTTTGTTAATGATATATCTTCTTCTTGTTGAGTTAGTATATCATCACAATAGTATATCATCACAATAGTATTGACTAGGATTATTATTTACTTATTGTTTTGAAAGAATTAAAAAAATCAATTATAGATATATCAAGTTTTCTTCCAAAGTAAATATAATTATATTTTGAGTATTCCACCAAGCTCTGAAAAGTACTTCATGAAGATAACCAATTAATGTCATAAAATTTCCTTCCTTTTCTTCTTTAATAAACATTGAGAATCTTTCCTTTTTACTAGTGGACAAGTATTTGTACCCATCAAAGGTATCTATTAAATTTTGAGAATAAAATTCCAACTCATGAAATAGTTCCTCATTATTGAATGCATTCCTTACTATTTCATCCATGATTCTTCTAAGTAATTCTTTGAAGTGGGACTCCTTATAGCTCCCTAGTGTTTTTGAGAATATTAATGTTCAATCTATGGTTTTGATAAGACTTTACTTTTCCCAAATCTCTAGTTAGAATACATTTTAATTCTCAAGTATTTAGGACAATTTTGATGGAAATTTTGTATTTCAAAAACTTTTTAAGTTGTCTTCCTTATGACTCCCTAGTTTAGAGTATGTGAACTAATCTTGATAAAACCTTATCAAATCTTAGGTTTTGTAGAATCCCTTATATCTCCCAAGTATTTAGAGTATGCTATGGTCTTGATAAAGTGCTTGATTTAAATTTCCTTTTGAGTTGACTCTCTAATGTTTTTTTCAACTCCTATTTTTCCTTATTTCTCCTTATTGATATTTGCACTTTTAATTTGATGAAGTTCTCTATTTTTCAAGACTCTATAGTTGGATTCCTTTTGTCCCTTTAATTTGTATATGAGACAAGTATAAGCAATAATTTCCAACTCTTTAAGCAATTCAATGTTTTGCTTCCTTTATCCTTAATTTTCAATGGTTTAATTTTCTAAATTCCAATGATCTAAAGTTTGATGTAGTACTCCTTATATCTCCCTAATTTGGAAATTTAGAAAATGATAATATTTGCAAAAGAATAATGTTTTAATTTTTCCAAGGTAGAAAACCTTATATCTCCTATTTTAATTATTTGTAAATATTATGATATTTGTATTTCAACTAATGCACTTTTGAAATATCACTTAAGGATATAAACTCCTTGTTTTGATTTGCTTTCTAATTCACTAAGGTTGGTATTTGCTTATATCTCCAATGCAATAATAAATAAACTCAACCTTATATAATGCACCTTATAACTCCTTGCACTTAAAGAAAGCAAATATTAAATCATGTAAAACTATACCTTCCTTGTAATGTTGTATGTTGCGAGATGATTGGCTTCTATTTTGACTCCTCTATCCAAGATTTGGGTGTTGTATTTTTTGGTCTTCAACATATGATAGTGAGCATTGAATGCTCTATGTTCAATGGGTGCCTTATGATAGTCTTCTCCTCCTTCAATGCACTTTGACCTCTCTATGCTAGATATTTGTAATCTTTAGACTGGGCTATTAATATACTTCTCTTCCTTTGAAATGCATGACACTTGGCAACTTATGTTGCACTAGAATGTAGGACTTTGTACTAGGTGTCATTGGGAGGTTAAATTATTTAGAGGCATTAATATAGGTGGTGCAGACCTCATAATATACTTTGAGCATTGCACTACTAATTGTATATCCTTATTGGCTTTGAATGGAGCGTTACTCCAACATCGACACTCTTTCTCCTTTGTGCAAGCGTTACTTCAATGAGGATACATAGGTGCTCTACTTCCCTTTGATTGTTCTCCTTATCTCCTTCAATGATCTCTAACCTTCATTGCTTTGTATCCACACTCTTCTTCAGGTATGGGTTATTAATACTTGACTACCTTCTCTACCTTGCATGCCACATGGCATTTAGCATAGCCCTTGGATGTTGTTCTTCTTTGTTAGGTGGCGTAGGTATTTCTTACTCCCACATATGCATTACTTCAACCTTCAAATGATTCTCTTCTCTGTTAGGTGTGCAAGTGTTACCTTGAATATTGCTCTATCTTTGCAGGTGTTACTTTGGATGCATGTAGGTTTATGAGTGCTATATTCCCTACTTGCTCATTCAATGCTCATTTGAGACGTTACTTAGAACTATTGATGCTCTTATTTTGTACCAAGTGGTGACTTCTTCTCATGCATGTAACCTATGCTCAATGTTCCCTTCTTTTTCTATAATGCACTTGCCAACTCTTTGCAAGTTGTTTGTTTTCCTTTTGCAATTGATGTGTGCATCTTGATCTTCAATGTATGGTGGTGGCTCCTCTCCTTCAATGGATGCTCCTCTTCAGCGATGGTGGCTCCTCCTATAGTAGTGATTTAACCTCCTTTCCTTTGTGGATATTCTACTCGATATCCAAGCCTATTTTTCTTGGGTAATGCCTTGTTGTTTGTATTATTTTCTTTACTATTTGCACCTTTAACCTTGTTGTACTCACTTTATAGTCTATAACCTTTCTCTTGTTGCAAGATTCAGTCTAATGTGGGTATTGTGTTCTTGGAGTTTAGATGCCCTATTTGGTGTCTTTAGACACCTTGAATATGATAGCCTTGAGCCCTTTTTCCTTTACTCTGTGGATTCTTCTTTTAGACTTGATAAATCTAACACCAATGGCTATAATTTTTGTGCCTCTTTAATATCTTAAGACACTTCAATTATTGTCTTTCTTTTTGCTACTTTAGAAAGACTAATATGGTGCTTTATAAGTTGGAAATAAATCTGTTATAGACTAAGGTAAAGTACCTTTATAGCACCAAAATTTTGAGACCTATTTAATCTCCTTTTGTAACTAGCCTTCTAGTCTATATCAACTGGATTTTGCTCTTTCTCTTGGTGGTTTCTCTTCATTGAGACTTGTTGCTCTTTGTAGCTTTTGGAGACACAAGATTGTACCTTTCAAATGCTTCCCCCATATACTTTTAACTGTCACCTTTGCTTTCAAGTAGATAGTAGGAAGTAGATATTTTATTTCCTTTGTAATATATCTAACTTCTCTTTCTTTTGTGTAGGTTTTAATCCCTTATAAAAACTATCTTCTGCACTTCCTTGAAGACATAGAACTTTGAAACTTACTCCTTGCAACTTTAAAACTCTAATTTGGTGCTTATGAAACTTAATAATGAACCAATTAATGAATGTTCAAATAATGAACCTTTTGCACCAAAGTTGCTTACCTTTATGACCTCTGTTTGATGATGGATTTCTTGGTGATTTTGATCACCTAATTGCTGCCCTGTGTTAGATGAAATCGCAGCTCTTTCTTTGCTATTCAAAACAACTTTTTAACTCACCAATTTGTAGCTTTAAAACTCCTCTAACTTGCTACCTGAAAATGTAGTTTGGTGGCTTTAACTCTCCTTCAAGATGCACCCTAAAACTCTAAAAATTAGCAGCTATTAATGCTGCCCAAATTGCTGCTTTCTTGCTGTCCTAAAATTAGAAATTTTCATAAATTTCTCCTCTAAAATGTTGTCCTTGAATCTCCAAATTTGGTAGGAAACTCCTCCAAATTGTAGCTGAGATTTTCCTTCAAGAAACCTTCAAATTTCTACTATAAAATTAGCAATATCCTTTCTCCGAAATAGCCTTCAATGGCAATCTCCAAATCTCTTAGATTTGGTGGCTTCTTCTAACTCCTTTCTCCTTCAACCTCCTTGTTGAAATCTGGCTTCAATCTTGGCCTATTTTCTAGCCTTCTTCTCAAGAATTTGAATGTCTTGAGGTCTTCACTATTCTCCTCCAAAATTTGGCAAACTCCTTACCAAATCCTTCTCCTTTTGGGCTTGTTGTTGGATGGAGATAATTATCCCAAATCCTTCTTTCTTAGGTGCTTCTCTTTGCTAGAACTCTTCTCCCTTGAGTTCTCCTCAAATCTTCTTCAATGGACTTCTTCAAGTCTTCTCCTTATTTCTCCTTTCAATCCTTCCTTGAGACCTCTTCTCTTGGGCCTCTAATTTTTGCAACTTCTAAAATTTGTAATAGGACCTTTTCTAGTCCTTCTCAATCTCCAATCTTCCAAATATAGAATTTCTTCAATGGGACCTCTTGTGGGTCTCTTTATCTTCTTGAGCTATTTTCTTCTTCTCTCACTCTACAATCTGCAATCCTCAATCTTCAATGGAGATCTCCAATCTCCAATCTTCTTTGGGACTCTTTTCCTTGAGTCTCTTCTTCCTTCAATGGGGTCTTCTTTCTTGGACCTCCTTCTTGATCTATAGTCTTCAATGTGGCTTCTTTGGCCTCCTCATTTCTCTCAATCTTCAATATATAATCTACAAGTCTGAAACTCTTGCAATGGGATCTTTTTCCTTAGGCCTCCAAATATTCAATCTCCAACTTGTTGCTTCAGGTACTGGATTGATTCTAAAGAAGATATTCTTCCTAGCTCTCTTGTAGGAAGCTTCCCAAATTTATTTGAATCTCATTTTTTTACAACAAAGTATTAGAGAAATTGTAATGGAAAAACTCTAAATCTTGAGATAATGAATCTTCACTAGTTGATTTATCAATCTAGTGGAATCAATATTGAGTCCTAGTCTTCATGAGTTTTTTGCAACTTTGTGGAAAGACTCTAGCCAAATATAATTTTCAAAAATTTTGAAAATGAGATTTCCTATCTCCTCTCAATCTCTCTTGTGGCTCTCTCTATTTCCTATTGATCTACCATGTGATCTGATACCACTATTAGCTTTTGATGATATATATTAAAGGAAATGCAACCACAAGATGTAAAATAAGCAAGCAATGATAACTATATGATAATGACACTATAATATGTAGGAAAATTATAAGAGAAAATTTTGCAATAACTCAAAAATATGCCATTAATGAAAGCTCACAAAAATAGTACAATGTAATATAATGGAGGACATGAACACTCCATAAATACATGAAGGATCTACATTGTACTCACTATTACTACTAATGCAACTAGTCACTATTCTATATTCTGTCACTCTCTCTCTCTCTCTTCTACCTCAAAGATATATATAGGGAGATAAGTCCCTTGTCATTTCATCTACCTAACCTATGACTCATGTACATGTGGACTACATGCATATTTACATCATTGCACATTCTAACACTTGTGCATTTATTACATTGCATGAAGTAACTACTCAAACCTTACTCTAAGGTAAAATTCTACTCTAGTTATGTACCCAAGGTGGTACATTAGCATGTACCAAATAATGTAATATACTCCAATAGAGTGGGCTCTGAAATACTGATAATATATATACAAGGATTTCTTGAAGAGTACTCTTAAGAAGTTGTAACTTACCTATCTGACTCAACAAATTTTCCTTCCAACTAGCTAATTTACTTTGGACATTATCAATTAGCACATTTCATAAATGATACTTGCATGCCCTAGTGAACATTAGCATTCTTTAGTAAATAGAAGGGAGAGTTGAAACACTACACCCAAGCTCCATTGCTATTATTCTTTGTCAATTCTTTGTAGTATTTATAAAAACACCTTACTCTTGTCCATGTTTATCATTTGTTGGGATGATTTTTCATAGAGATTTAGTATCCTCCTAAATTACTTTGCCTCATCTATAGACGGTCTCTCTAACAAAATTGTGGCATCCAAAAATTATTGCTAAGTAATACCTTCCATGGATATTAATTATTTCAACCCACTTAATGTGCTTGCATGATTTGTTGCTCCAATACACCTTCCCAACACTTTTGTCATTATTATGAAGAGATAAGAGGACAAAGGGTCTCCTTGCCTTAACCCCCTACTGCTTCCAAAGAATTATGCATTATAATTGAGAATTTAGGTCCTCCATTGTAGTTGTTCACCCATCTTATCCAACGTCTACTGAAGACTAAATTCTCTAGGAATCTATCTAGAAAATGCTATAAGACTCTATCATAGGCTTTGTTCATACTAAGCTTTAACACCATTCCCTCCATTTTAATAATTTTAACTAAATGCATGGTCTCATAGAGTGTGACTAGTCCATTCAAAATATGCCTACCCTTCACAAAGCCCCCTTAGTGCTTAGTAATGATCTCTAAGAGACCAAACTTTAATCTTAATACAATCAATTTTGATATTATCTTATAAGTGGCATTACACAAACTAGTTGATCTAAAGTCTTTAAACCCCTTCAACCTAAAATTATTAAGAATGAGCACTAGGAAAGTAATTTTATATTCTTTTAACACTTTTTTTTGGTAGATAAGATACTATAGCATTAATACCGGGTTTTACAGGTTAACCCAAAACCTTTTACAAAAATCAGCCCAGGGCTATTGATGAACATATCCTTACTAAGGATCTGTTGAGTGGTGTTTTCACCCAATTATGAAAGCACACTTCGGTAAGATCCGAGTCTTAAAATCCTCTGCTTGCAAAGAAATTACAACAGATAATTTCTCCAAGGTTCCTGTTATGTTAACTCTTTGTATATCAGTGATGCTGCTTTAATTTGAATGCTGGGAATACCTTAGGGTTACAAATGGATATTAACAAGGGGCACTATGGTTTATTTTAGTTTGAATTTGCAATGGACTCAAAGAGAATAAATCTAAGAAATAAATATATTTTAATCCTGAGCTTTGATGGATTTTCAGTTATTTATTAAAATACAGAAAAACTAAAATAAGGGTTTGAAAAGAAATGCAAATGAAAATGAAGCTAAACTATGTCTAGAGTGCGACCATCCCAATTGATAAAACCGAAGACAATGAGGTTTCTGCATGCAACCTAACCTATTGAACCTGCAAATTCGCACAATCCAGGTAAGCTAGGTGCGGGTTTATGGGGTTTTACTGTAATTTTAGACTTAGACGTTCGCATGAAGCAACCAAGAACACTTGCATTAAACTTCACCTAAAAGCCTAGAAATCTGAAAGGGAAAGATAAAACATTAAATCATGCATGCAAAAGTGACTCCTTCTTTCTCATCAATAAGATGCCAACTCTCTGTATTTCTGTATTAAATGATATGTCAGTTACATTTACAGAATGTTCCAGGATTAAATATTCCAGAACAAATGAAGGAAATTGCTCCAAGTGTAGGTCCAGAATGGCATGCAGCCCCTGTCTCTGCAACTTTGCTAGCAACAATTTCCAACCCCCTGTTCAATATGCGCTTCTGATTTTATACTGTCTGGCATGGCTCTTCGGTTCACCTGCGTCACTTTGTTTCACCTCCCAAAATGCGTCTTTTCAAATTCTTGCCTTTTCGATGCTTTTACTTCATGCTCGATGTCGAAACGTTTGAAATCTTTCATTGCATGTAACGCTTCTACAACTCTGACACCTGTATGCCACGTGTCTCACGCTTTCTATGCCTTCTATAACGGTCCCATGGAAATCACAACATTTTCATGCATGCAGCTTGTTCCTCTGTTAACACAGCAAAAATGAAACAGGTCGCGATATCGCGACGTTTCTCGGCCAACAGCCTCCTTGCCTTCTTGCTCAGCGAAAACGTGACATGTCGCAAAATCGTGACATGTCACGAAATCACGACATGTCATGAAATCGTGACGCTTTCCTGTTCCGTACACTCTCGGCCACAACCTGTCGCGAAATCGCTACGCCTTTCGTTTCTTTCCTCTTGGCAGCTTTCTATCACAGAATCATGACACTTTTCTATTCCGTACCCTTTGCCCATTTTTCATCGCAATTTCGCGATGCTTTTCACTTTCGGACTGCTTTGCTACAACTTGTCGCAATTTCACGATGCTTCTCCATTCTATGCCCTTTGTGCTTCGGACCCTTTCGCTCGATTTTGTCATGATTTCACGATGCTTTTCACACTTCATGCCTTTTACCTGCAACCTGTCACGATTTCGTGACATTTTTCACTCGACGTTGCTTTGGCTACAACCTATCGTGATTTCACGACGTTTTTTCATCCGTACTGCTTTAGCTGCCACCTTTCGCGATTTCGCGACGCTTCTCCACTCGGTGCTACTTTGGCTGCAACCTGTCATGATTTCGCGATGTTTTTTTCATCCGTACTGCTTTAGCTGCAACCTGTTGCGATTTCGCGATGTTTTTCACTCGACGCTGCTTTGACTAGTTTGACCCGCGATTTTGTGACATGTCACGATTTCGCTATGCCTTTCTGCTTCTCCTTTCTCTCTCCTCTTTCGGCCGCGACGGAGCTACATGTCGTGATTTCATGACACTTTTTCATTTTGCCTTTCTCTCTCCTCTTTTGGTTGTGACGGAGCAACATGTCATGATTTCGTGACACTTTTCTATTTTTCGACAGCGATGGCGCGACAGGTCGTGATTTCGTGACATGTCGCGATTTCACGACACTTTCTACACTTGTGCATTTTTGCCCCTTTTTCTTGAATTTTAGCATCTGGGTCACTGAGATTCCTTTTGAAAGCATGCAAAAAGGATGGGTCCCCAATTTTGGGGTGTGTTGTGGATCAGCCACAACAAATGGTGACTCTGCTGTCAAATGCTCTTGAGCATTTTAGTGAGAACCCAACCTAAAACATATACAAACTCGAAAACATGTGTTAGCACATAAGCAATATAACAAATTCCCAAAGATCAAAAGTACATGAATCATCAGAATCATCAAGTATTAGCTCAGTGTGTGCATATATGAGATTATGAATGATTTGTGTAACCTAATGAATATGCTAGGAGATCTTGCTTTTATAAAATGCATAGTCTTTCTTCTAGTATCATGTACAAACATTCAAGATTGCCAAACCCTCTTAGGATCCACTAATTAATTGCCTTATTATATCCCAAAGTTGGTTATGAGTCCCTACTATCTTGAACCCATGTGCAAGTGAATGTGAAATCGGAGCTTTGGGGAATCAGACTCCCAACCAACCGAGATGAGAGTTTAACCCTATCCTTACTATTCTGATTTAGAATTCATTACCTCACTTTGAGCAAAATAATTTAACCAATTATGGAAGAAATGGTCATGCTAGTCTAGCCCTTTGGACAATCAGTGGTCTTGTTTTTTAGACAAGACATGTTTCCATGCATGGGCATACTTAACCCCACAATCCAAAACTTATCTTCATTTCTTTGGACCTTGGGGATGACTATCCATCCTTTGCAGAGGACAAGTAGTACGATCCTTCCAATCCAATATAAATATGAGATGGGAAAAATTTATTTTTTACTTCTTGGACCTTAGGGATGACTACCCATCCTTGCCAGGGACATGTAGTACGATCCTTCCAATCCAAACTTTAGATGTAAATGGAAATTATTAATTTTATTGCTTAGAAATTGGGGATGACTACCCATCCTTTGCGGAGGACAAGTAGTACAATCCTTCCAATCCAAGATTTATTATGAAATGAGACATAAGAGCTTTGAGGAATCGGATTCTCAACCTAAGCGAGATGAGAATTTATGCCCTATCCTTACTACTCCATGTAGGTCAAATCAAAGCTTTGGGGAATTGGATCCTCAACCTAAGTTCGATGAGGATTTAACCCTATCCTTACTACTCTAATTTTAGGCTTTAAGCTCTATGGAAGTGGTCAAAACCACTGTTTTAAGGATCATGTTGCATAATAGGATAGACATGAAAAACTTCTTTTGCCCAACCTTTTCTTCCAAGTTAGGTTTTGATCATTTTGCTCAAGATCCTTTTTAATGTATGAGACGTGCTTGGTTCTAGATATCTCAAGACTCAGTTTCCAACCTTAGGATTTTTTTACATTTATGTTATAACACAACCCTAAGAGGGATTGACATACTTTAATGATTTGTACCTAAGATGCATATGCAACTAAGATGGAATGTATATGTAAAGTGAGATGTAACATGAATGCATTATCTCTTGAATTGCAAATGAAATACTTGTTATGCAAAACTGACTACTTCATGCATCACAAAATCAAACGATATAACTTAAAATGTTTGTGTGACTTGTGGAGCTTTTACAAGACAATTCCAATATTTCATATTATCCCAATCTTAAGCATAAGTTGACATCTCAAATTTATTATTATTATTATTATTATTTTTTTATTTTTTATCAAAATAAACAAAACATGTCAATTGAAATCAAATCCACAACCAAAATCCTAGCTAGACTAACAATCCTAAACAATGAAAACAAAATCTGAAAATCCCCACCAAAACCGAAAGAATAACAACAAACTCTTACAACCTAGGGGCTAAAATAATGCTTTAAAATCTGCCCATTAACCGATAACATAAAATCCTTCCCCTCTAAAGTTTTTAGCCTGAATGTATTTTTCTCGAGAATTTCTAAAATCTGATATGGGCCTAACCAAAGCCAATCAAACTTTTGATGATTCCCTTTTTCCTCATGTCTTTTGTCCCATAGTAATACCAAATCTGAAATTCTGAAGGATTTAATTATGGCCCTTCTATCAAACCATCTCTTGATAACTTCGTGGTGTTTATTCATGCGATTCATGGCTTCTTCTCTCTTTTCATCAAGGTGCAACAAATGACTTAACCTGGCTTCAACTTGATCATCTGTCCCCAAGTACTCTTGTATGAAATGCAAGGTCTGCAACTTCAAATTTGCAAGAAATATTGGGTCTTGCCCATAGACCAAATGATAGGGAGTATTCCCTATGGATTCTTTCACTCTGGTCCTATCTGCCCAAAGGGCAAACTTTAATTGGTTGTGCCAATCCCGAGGGTTATTTTCTAGCAACTTCTTAATGGTATTCAACAAATTTTTATTTGAAGATTCGGCCAACCCATTTCCTTGAGGATAATAATTGGATGCAAATTTTAAGCTCACTTTGTTGTCATATGCCCAATCTACAAATTGCGTAGAAATGAAAGCTTTACCATTGTCACTGACAATAGAATCAGGCATTCCGAATCTTGTTATAATTTGGTCCTCAAGGAATTTTATTACGTCTGTGGTGGCATGTTTAATAGAAATCGCTTCTGTCCACCTTGTACAGTAGTTTGTAGCTGTCAATATAGATTTATGAGAATCAGAAGAATTTGGGTTAATAACCCCAATAAAATCTAGTCCCCACTGTGCAAATGGTCTCATTTCAACTACAGGTTGTAACGGCATGGCTGCATTTATTTCTCTATTGGCGACCACTTGATGGATATGACAAGATCGTACATGGGCATGTGCATCTTTGAAAATGTGTGGCCAGTAGTATCCTGCTCTCAGGATTTGATGCGCTGTAGCATTTGCCGCACCATGACCAGTTCCATGTTTCCCATGAAATTCCTGCAACACCCTGGCAACTTCTTTGTTCAGGCACCTCAGGTAGATCCCTTCATGATTCTTCCTGTAAAGAACACCAGATTTCATTAGATAATTGACCGACTTAAGCCTTAAAGCTCTTCTCTGGGTTGAATTCAGATTAGAAGGACACTTACCAGTCAATAAAAATTGCACAATATCAACATACCAGTCATCCTTAGCAATGTATTTTGTGTTCGAGTATTGGCATGTTATTTGCCGATTATTTTCTGCGATCGCCTTCGCCAGTCCCTGTCCTCGAACTAGTTTCATAGGTTGGATTTCGAGATAAAATTCTTGGATGGTGGAAATCCATTTCCCTCTTTTCTCACCTAGTTCATTTTGTAAAAACATGGTCTTAACAGTAGAGTCAGGCACGATGGCAATAACTCTGCTGTGCACGATGTAATGCCTAAATTTCTTCACCGTTTTAAAAAGTGCGTACATTTACTTATCAAGGATCGAATACCTTAATTGAGCGTCTTTCAGGGGGGCACTTAAAAATGCTATGGGTTTTTTTGCACTATCCTCGCCTTTTTGGGTTAAGACACTCGCAAAAGAGTGTTCTGATGCAAAAGCATAAATATAGAAAGGCTTAGAATAGTCTGGACTTATGAGGACTGGGGCCCTAGAAATGGCATCTTTGATGTTCTGAAAGGCCACTCTACTTTCCTCGTTCCATTTTACATCCACATACTTCTTGAGCATCTTGTTCAGAGGTTTGGCTATCTCAACAAAGCTAGAGATAAACTTCCTCACAAAATTAACTTGCCCAAAGAAAGATCTCAATTCTTTTTTACTACTCGGGAGAGGTAAGTTTTGGATAGCTTCGTATCCTTTTTGGGTCGATGGATATTCCCTCTTTTGAAATGATGTGACCAAGCAATTTTCCTTCTGTAACTCTGAAAATTCACTTTTTGGGATTTAAGGAAATTCCATGTTCTCTGCATCTTTGAAGCACTTTCTTTAAATCTTTGACATGGTCCTCTCTTTTCTTCGAGAAAACTAGGATATCATCCACATACAAGATGATACATTTGCCTATGAGCCCTTTGAATGCATAATCCATGGCGCATTGAAAAGTTGCACCAGCATTTAACAGTCCGAACGAAATTCTCTTATATGCAAATGTCCCCCACTTGGTGGTGAAGGCTGTTTTCATCCAGTCATTTGGATGTATAAGAATTTGGTTGTATCTAGAATACCCATCAAGAAAGGACATCATTTCAGGCCCATTTACCGTTTGTATAATTTCATCGATTGATGGCAATGGATAATTATCTTTTTGAGAAGCTTTATTAAGATTTTGAAAATCTATGCACAGCCTAATCTCTCCACTCTTTTTTCTTATTGGAACAAGGTTAGCAACCCAGGTTGAGTGCCTAACAGGAAAAATGATTTTCACTTCCAATAATATTTTGACCTCCCTTTCGATTAAAGGCTCCAATAGCGGGTTAACAACTCGTTGTCTTTGCCTAAAAGGCTTGGAATCTGGCTTCAAAGGGATGGTATGTGTGATAATGTCTTGGTTGTATGTCTTCAACTCATTGTAATTCCAAGCAATGCAATCTATGTAATGCTTCAATGCCTGCATTATGTTGCTCCTTTCTTCATCTGTACATGCCTTTGCAATGTACACCTCCTTTGGATTATCTGCACTCCCTAGATTAATTGAATCACATGCATCTTTAGGAAGTGGGACTCTTTTTCCTCTTTTGGTCTTGTATCCCACATCGAACATTTTCTCCAATGAAACCACATATTTAGGTATTTTGTTAGATTGACACACGGTTTCACTCTCGCTTTCTATTTCATCTTGCCACCTTTGTTCCTCATCAATCACCTGATTTTCAAAAATACCCGAGTTCATGACAAATTTGAAGATATGTCTATCATTTTCAAAAACCTAGAAATTCTTTACATTATCGGGTATTGATGGAGAAGGAACCAATTCAATGGAGAATTTTTTACACCTTTTTATATCAACTGGGTTTAACATGCCCGTGCCGACTGCAAGAGAGTCTGCTATTCGATTTCCTTTTCTAGAAATAAGGGCTATATTGAATGCATCAAACTCCTCAATGAGGTCCATAACCCTAGTTCTATAAAGGCTTAGTCTCCTATCATAGCATGTATACTGTCCTTTGATCTGCTTGACTACCAGCTCAGAATCTCCCAAAACCTTCAAGCATTTAACTTGCTTGCTCAATGCTAGACGTAAACCAAAGATCAATGCTTCATATTCTGCCACATTGTTCGTGCAAGGAAATTGCAGTCTATAAGTAGCCAATAATGGTTTACCTCCCAGGCCAGTGAGCTCGACTCCAGCTCCTGCTCCCTGTCTAGAATTTGATCCATTGAACCTGAGCAACCATGTGCAATCATTTTACTCAGAAGAGCCGCCATGACATGTTTCCTCTTTAGGTTCTTCAGTAGCTTCCTCAACATCAAGTGCATAAACCCCCAGTTCTGGCTCAGAAAACTGAACTTCATTCGACTTGTTAAATTTTGTTATGATTTCTTTGAGCCTCGGTTCATTTTCCACTATGATTTGGTTTGCAATTCCTTTCCATGGTAGCCACATATGTGAGCAGTCTATTGAAAAATAGCCATTCAGAGTTTTCATCCAATCCCTCGCAAGTAGCATTCCATATCTACTTGGGATATTAACAACTAGAATGTCGACAACTTGCTGGACCCTGGGTTTAGAATTTAATTGAATTTTGACATCATATAGGGTCCCTACCACATTTACCTCTGATCGGTCCAATTGCAGGACCTTGCATTTGGACAAAATAGGTTGCAGACCCAACATTTGACATATCTCCAAAGGCATGAGGTTGCTCGTGGCACCCGTGTCCAGCAAACAGTTATGCAAATTCTTACCCGCAATTCTCAGAGTTAGTAAGAATGGCGGGACATCCCTTCTCTCCTTTCACAAAATCAGATGGGACTCAACTCCTTTTCCCTTCCACATTGGATCAGGTGAGTTCAAAGCTTTTATCAACACCTCCTTTTGGCCAGGCAATCTAGCCGCGTCCAAGAACGAAAGGCTAGATTTGGACTTCTTCAGATCCTCCACTATGTCATAATTTGGTTTTTCAAATTTGACTATCTTCTGCACACCATTAGACATTTCTCTTCTGAGTGGAGGAGGAGGATTATTATCTGCCTTAGTATCTGGAGGAAGAATAGAGTTGTTTGGAGGTGTTGATGAGGTCTTAGGGGCTTTAGATTTACTTCTCAATTGGTATCCATGATTCCCCTTTCTAAAATCTCAAAAATCTTGCACCTCCTGTTCCAAAATTTCATCTTCTTCTTCCTCACTCTCACCTTCTTGATGGTATACAGTTTCCATCACCATAATGTTATCATCATGATGTTGCGGTGGACCCTCATTTGATACCAGTTCCAAATCATCAACTTGTGCCTGAAGACAATGAGTGTATCTAGCAATTTTAGGGCAATTCCTCTCATTGTGTTCTTTTGTGTTGTGCAACCTACACCCTCTTTCCCATGCCAAATCTAAAAGATTCAAAAGGGAATTGGATTGACTAGGTCCTGCAGACGTATCTAGTTGATTGGCAATGGGAGCGGGTACTCCCCCATTGTTTGGCTTGGTGTTCCAGTGTCTCCCTCGATTGTTAAAATTTTGATTTGAGTGAGGGGCATGGGACTCATACTTCTACTATTGAACCCTGTCATTGCTCAGTTTATGAACTAATTTCTTGAGCTCTTCGACCTCTGAATAAATCTCCTTCGGTGGAATCACATTGTTGTTAACCCCCATTGGATTTGCATAATTGGTGGGGTCTTGACTTAACATTTGGGTCGGGTTCTAAGGAATTTGATTCCCGTATGGATTAACACTTTGAATCGGGGTTGGATTTGGAAAAGGAACTATGGCCTGAGGATTAACTTGGCTGGTTCCTTGCGTAGTCGATTGACTATTTTGTAAAAATGCGAGAATAGGTGGAATGGATGTGATTGGTTGGATTGGAATGGGTGCATACGCAGGTGCTGGTGGATACGGTTGCTGGTATGGGAAGGTGTTCATGCTTGGCATTTATGGTGCCATGATCTGATTTGCTAAGGGAGCTTGACCATATGGAGCGTATTGTCCCATCATAGGCATCTAGGGAAATCCATAGCCTTGTGGTGTCATTTGCTGCTCGATGGTCATGGCTTCATTATAGGCTAGATCCAGTGTGGTGACTTGAGGATTTTGTCTTGCAAACATGGCTGTCATGGGGTCCAATGCCCCAAAATATATCTGCAAAGCCACTGCAGGATCGATGGCAAAATGTCGAACTGCTCTATTATAGCACTTTTGGAATCTCTGATTAAACATTCTGATCGGTTCCCCCTGGCCCCTTTTGCATGTAATAAACTGATTGTAAATGGTTGCAGGATCCAAGGGTGACCTAAATTGATTAACAAAGGCATTTTCCATTTGCGTCCAAGAAGTGATTGAACCAGTTGGTAAGCATATATACCATTCATATGCTATTGGATCTAAGCTCATGGGGAAAAGTCTACAAGCCACATCTTCATATTGAACTTGCAGCCTAATTAAAACATACCTATAGGCTTGGATATGTTCTTCTGCTATTCTTGGGCCATCTAGTTTGTATTTAGGCAAAAATATTTCAATGTTCTTGGGGATTTCATGGATATCCCCAGCAATGTTCAAAGGAGTATTGTTAGCTCCATATCGAGGAGCTGCTGGAGCTTGAGCCATTTGAATCAAAATCGATGAAGAAAAACCTACAATAGCAGTAAAAATATTACTGACAATAGGAACACTAGTGGCAACTGATATTACTAGCATAGGTCCACTTGATGTTCTTGGAGAAAATAGGTCTTTTGTGACTGGTGAGCTTACGACTTGCTTGGTTTTATTCTTGGGAGTACCAGTAAGGTCATGAAAAATGGTTTCTCCGGTTTTTTGGGACCTGGTCGCAATACGACACGGTGGGTCCAGCCTGCCTGATGAAACCCTCGGTTATTTCAAAGAAAACCTGCAACCAAAAGAAAAACAAAAGCTATAGTTTAGCTGTCTACGAGATTTAAGAACTGATTTCAAAATTAAATCAAAAAGATATTAATCATGTATGAAAATCAAAATAAAGTAAACCAATTTGAACCCTCATTCTAGCGCCAATATGTTGAGTGGTGTTTTCACCCAATTATGAAAGCACACTCTCCGGTAAGATTCGAGTCCTAAAATCCTTTGCTTGCAAAGAAATTACAACAGATAATTTCTCCAAGGTTCCTGTTATGTTAACTCTTTGTATATCAGTGATGCTGCTTTAATTTGAATGCTGGGAATACCTTAGGGTTACAAATGGATATTAACAAGGGGCACTATGGTTTATTTCAATTTGAATTTGCAATGGACTCAAAGAGAATAAATCTAAGAAATAAATATATTTTAATCCTGAGCTTTGATGGATTTTCAGTTATTTATTAAAATACAGAAAAACTAAAATAAGGGTTTGAAAAGAAATGCAAATGAAAATGAAGCTAAACTATGTCCAGAGTGCGACCATCCCAATTGACAAAATCGAAGACAATGAGGTTTCTACATGCAACCTAACCTATTGAACCTGCAAATTCGCACAATCCAGGTAAGCTAGGTGCGGGTTTTTGGGGTTTTACTGTAATTTCAGACTTAGACGTTCGCATGAAGCAACCAAGAACACTTGCATTAAACTTCACCTAAAAGCCTAGAAATCTGAAAGGGAAAGATAAAACATTAAATCATGCATGCAAAAGTGACTCCTTTCTCATCAATAAGATGCCAACTCTCTGTATTTCTGTATTAAATGATATGTCAGTTACATTTATAGAATGTTCCAGGATTAAATATTCCAGAACAAATGAAGGAAATTGTTCCAAGTGTAGGTCCAGAATGGCATGCAGCCCTTGTCTCTGCAACTCTGCTAGCAGTAATTTCCAACCCCTTGTTCAATCTGCACTTCCGATTTTATACTGTCTGGCACGGCTCTTCGGTTCACCTGCGTCGCTTCGTTTCACCTCCCAGAATGCGTCTTTTCAAATTCTTACCTTTTCGATGCTTTTACTTCATGCTCGATGCCGAAACGTTTGAAATATTTTGTTGCATGTAACGCTTCTGCAACTCTGACACCTGTAAGCCACATGTCTCATGCTTTCTGCGCCTTCTGTAATGGTCGCATGGAAATCGCAACATTTTCATGCATGTAGCTTGTTCCTCTATTAACACAACGAAAATTAAATAGGTTACGATATCGTGACGTTTCTTGACCAATAGCCTCCTTGCCTTCTTGCTCAACGAAAACGTGACATGTCACGAAATCATGACACTTTCCTGTTTCGTACACTCTCGGCCACAACCTGTCGCAAAATCACTACGCCTTTCGTTTCTTTCCTCTTGGCAGCTTTCTGTCGTGAAATCGTGACACTTTTTTGTTCCGTACCCTTTGCCCGTTTTCTGTCGTGATTTCGCGACACTTTTCACTTTTGGACTGCTTTGCTGCAACTTGTCGCGATTTCGTGACTCTTCTCCATTCTATGCCCTTTCGCTCATTTCTATCGCGATTTCATGACGCTTTTGTGCTTCAGACCCTTTCACTCGATTTTGTCACGATTTTGCGATGCTTTTCACACTTCATGCCTTTTACCTACAACCTGTCACGATTTCGTGACATTTTTCACTCGGCATTGCTTTGGCTGCAACCTATCGCAATTTCGTGATGTTTTTTCATCCGTACTGCTTTAGCTGCCACCTGTCGCGATTTCGTGACGCTTCTCCACTCGACGCTGCTTTGGCTGCAACCTGTCATGATCTCACGATGTTTTTTTCATACGTACTACTTTAGCTGCAACCTGTCGTGATTTCGTGACGTTTTTCACTCGGTGCTTCTTTGACTGGTTTGACCCGTAATTTTGCGACATGTCACGATTTTGCTATGCCTTTCTGCTTCTCCTTTCTCTCTCCTCTTTCGGCCGCGACGGAGCTACATGTCGTGATTTCGTGACACTTTTTCATTTTGCCTTTCTCTCTCCTCTTTCGATCGCGACGGAGCAACATGTCATGATTTTGCAACACTTTTCTATTTTTCAACAGCGATGGCACGACAGGTCGCGATTTCGCGACATGTCGTGATTTCGCGATATGTCGTGATTTCGCGACACTTTCTACACTTGTGCATTTTTGCCCCTTTTTCTTGAATTTTAGCATCTGGGTCACTGAGATTCCTTTTGAAAGCATGCAAAAAGGATGGGTCCCCAATTTTGGGGTGTGTTGTGGATCAGCCACAACAGGATCCTATATATGTAAAATCTACATGCCGCCAAATCCATTACATCCGGTAAGACACATAGCCTGTTATAAAAAAGAAACTTCCCATACAAAATTTTGGGTATACTCCGAGAAAACACACATGCATCATAATTATAAAAAATAAACAGACACGGATCCCTTCCTTGAGACAACAGAGAAACAAAAAGCTGCAGAAACACAGTAGAGTACTGAAAAAAACTCCCACAAGCTTTGTATTGACAATTACTCTTAATAATTATTTGGTAATTGCTTTCTTTCATATATGACATGCTTTGGTACCACATACTATCTTGGCAAATCAGCCTTGGAGAAGTGAACCTGTTGGCTAGATTTATGGTGGTGGCTATCTGGTGGTCCATGTGGCTTTGGTTTGAAGTCTTATATTGTCGTTTCTTTCCTTCCCTATTATTATCAACCAACCTCAAATTACTAAGATGAATAGGAGCCATGTTATCTGACATGTGACTATCCCCATTAGTCTTTATGGTATTTCCAAGCAGCATCCACAAAGACTGACAGCTCAGATAATTTTTATTGTGAGTCCAATTCAAAAAAGAGATGGGAATACTCCTAGCCTTCGAACTTACAGTGCATTCCATGTTGGTAAATTTGACTATCATTCTTGGCATTTTTGTTGATTAAGTTCCTCTACTTCACTCAAGACATTGTGTTCCCATTTGAAAAGTTTGTCACCATTGACACCCAAATTGGCTAGCTTATCAGCAATTTTGTTAGCTTCTCGAAAGACATGTTGGGCTTTTCTGTCCTGTCTTCCTTAGAAAGGGATCCTAGCCTCTTCAACAATTGTTTTAATCCTCCAAGGAAGTGTTTTCCAATTATTGAGGATATTTATAACATGCATAGAGTATCCTTATACGATCAAATTGCCTTCCAAGTCTTGAGTCATTTGAAGGCCTCTCCACATAGCTCTAGCTTCAACTTCATTGTTCGTCCTTGTTCCTAAATATTCAAAAAATGCAAGCATCATATTCCCATTATGATCTTGCACAATGCCACCAACACCTGCTCTTCTAGGATTTTCCTTAGCTACTCCATCAAAATTAAGCCTAGACCAACCCGTAGGAGGTGGAGACCACTCAACATTGGCTCTAGGGTTGACTACCCTAGGCACAGACTCATCTAACAAGGTTAAGCTTAAATATTGAGCAATCATGGTCTCCTACAGATGAGGTTTACAACTATCAAAAGGGATAAGGTTCACATTCTCGTTGGTAAAGGATAGGATCCTGGCAATGATAGTTTTATGATCATGGATAGACTCATTATAGAATCTATGGTTCCTTTCTAACCACACCTGCCAAATATAGTGATTGAGACAAATGGTGCGACTCTCTTTCTGCTACTATGACATCCTTTCTCACTATGTTCCAAAAGGCTTGGAAGAAACCCCCTTGAAATCCATTAGACCTTGGAGCTTTATATTTTCCCAATGAGAAGACCACTTCCCTGACCTCCTCCTCACTCACATCTTTGATAAGTTCTGCATTTACGTCTCTAGATAGAATCTTTGGGATATGTTCAATTAATTCCTCCATAGCTTCCTGATCATACTTATTATTATTTATTAGCAACAATCTGAAGAATTCCACTACATGTTGTCTTTGATCTTTATCTCTTATTACTTCTCCATCCTTGTTTTGGATTTCAAATATCCTTGTTGCACTTTTATATCTTATGGTATAGACATGAAATAATTTCGTGTTCCTATCTCCTATTAACTATTGGCAATTTTGGGTTTGAGATCCTAGCTTCTTGTCTATGAGTTGTCATTGATGTCAAAAAGAAATGGCATTAATGTTAAGAGGATGTGTTGGCTTCAAAGGTGGAAGATTCCAAGAGAATCTTTTTAAGAGAATCCGGAGAGATTCCATTGGCAAGGGTTTTTCAATAAAACCAAACCGGTTTTTATTAAAACCAAGTTGGATAGGGTTTTTATTAAAACCAAGTTAAATGGTTTTTATTAAAACCAATGGAGGTTCTCTTTATTATTTATTTAATTATTATTTAAAACCCTTCAAGGTTTTAATTAATTAATTATTTAATTAATTAAGGGAGAAATTATTTTTAATTTATTAAAAATACTTAAAGGTTTTTAAACTTTTTTTTTATTCTTAATTTATTAAAATTATTTAAGGGTTTTTAAAACCTTTTTGAAAAGACTTTTGATTAATTTCGAAATGGTCTTTATTTCCGCCAACGTCAAGGTGTCTTCGAAGAGACTATTTATTCTCCAAATCCTAAGGTTGGAAGGCTAATTAATTCAAAATTCCTCGAATGCAATTTGTGGTGTTTGTGCTCTGTATTCGTTGCGATCGAAGGAAGACTTAGAAGCACGTGCGGTTGAAAAGTCTTCGGGAGTTTTTTCGAGGGTGAAGTGGAGGGAAGTTCACTTGTGAACTTCGTAGCCCGCGTGGGCTAGTGGCAGCGAAGGTTGCTGTTGGGCACTGCATTGGCGGAGGTCGTTGTTTCGAGTCTCGCGGGGGTGCTTTGCTAGAGTAACACACATTTTTATTAAAACGTATTTATGCCATGAAATTCAGAGTTTCTTGGACAACGATTTATAAGGTGTGATTAAATTTTATGAGTTTTGTCTTTTGTTATTAGCATTGAATAAAAGCTTAGGAGAAATAAGGGCATATTTCTTTGGATGTATTTTTAAGATTATTCTTTGCTATGCTAAAATTAAAAATGGAGGTATAAGGTGTGAGTCAGTGATTATTGATTTATTGGCATGTTATGGTGGTTGTGTTTAAAGAAGTGGAGCTAAAAGGTGTAATAAAGGAAGTTTATATTATTGCTCATTTATTTTTATTCTAACCCTAACTTGGTTGGAAGTTTGAGAGTTGTGTGTGGTGACAGCTTGAAGGTTCAATTATCTTCTACTCCAATAAGGTATGGGCACATTCTTCTTATGAGTATGATTGGTGTATGTTTCTTGAAATAAGGTTGGAGTGAAAAGGTATTCTACTAGGTATCCTTTGGCTAGGTGTAAATCCTATTTTCTGGTTTGTTGAAGACTACTTATGCATTGTTATCCTTAAGGAGAGTTTTTGGTGAATGCATAATTTTTGGTTTGAGATAGTGGAAGCTTTATGCACTAGGGTTTATATTTGTGAGTCTAGCTACTTGCATTGAGTTGTTGGAACCCTTGGTTGGCTGTTTTGAGTTTGATGGTTGAGTTGCTTCCATAGAGGTTGTTTGATCAAGTTATTGCTTTACTTGATTCATGATATTGGGCTTACTCCATTGAGTTGATTTGAGCAAGTTATTCTTTGCATTTGGTGATATTGTGTTGGTGGTTGTTTTGTTCAAATATCTTTGGAGGGAAAAGGATTTCTACTTGTTTCATTTTCTTGTGATGATTGGTTGAATACTTCAAGGTTGATGTTGAGTTGCATGGTGTTGGTTGACTAAACCTTGTTTGATGAGCATTGTTGTTGAAACCCTAATTGATGGTGAAAAGAACATGAGTATCATTGTTATGTGATTCTTTGCATAGTTGGCAATTGTTGGGGTTTCATGTTCTTGAAAGAAAACATTCTATCCTATCCATTTCAGATATTAAGTTGAGTTTTTAGATTTGAGATTGAGTTTGAGCTGAGTTGATTTGAGTTGAGTTTTGAGATTGGGATTTGAGTATAGAACATATTGAGTCTCTAACAATTCTCTTTATGCTTCTATGAGTTTGACAAATCACATTGGGTCTCTAACAATTCACTTTATGATTTCCTACTAAGAAAGTTTTTCTTGGTGAGCTTGCTGAGTTTTTTGGACAGGTTCCAATGGGGACTTGTGAGTAGTTTTTGGACAGGTTTCGATGGGGACTTGTGAGTAGATTTGGACAGGTCTTAGCAGAGGACTTGTGAGCTGAGTTTGATAGTTCTATCAGAGAACTTAAGGATAGAGGTGCATTGGTTCTATGAGAAGAACCTGAGGACATATTTTGCAAGTCTTTGAGAAGGCTTGTATGCAGAGGATTGATTTGTTCAAGAGTTGGACAGATCTGACAGACAGAGGAAGACTTGTACTAGACCGACTGACCGTGTTTGGTACAGGTTGTTGAGCTACTGTGGACATGATCATAGAAGGCAGAGGTCTCTTAGGATAAGCATTGAGGATAGGAGGTCTTCGATGGAAAGGAGTTCCACGTGCTGGCAAGAGGTAGAGGCAGTTGATCTTCCGAGGGATCATTTTCAGAGCAAAGGGGAAGGTATATCCTTTGAGCAGAGGCTCATAAATTATGATTGGAGGAAGGTATCTCCTTTGAGAAGAGGCTCATAAATTCTGATTGGGGGAAGGTATCTCCTTTGGGCTGAGGCTCATAAACATTGTAATTGAGAAGGATTCTCAAAGAAATTTGAGATAACTTTTAGAGAAAAGTTTTGTGGACGTAGCCCAGCCATTCTGGGTGAACCACGTTAAAATTGGTGTCACTTTGTGGATGATATTGTGCATTTATTTGATATTGCTTTACTATTTTGAAGTATAATGGAAAAAGTATAAAGAGGTCTTATACTGTTCACCCCCCATCTCAGTATAAGCTTGTGTTCTTCATTAACCATTGGTTCCTTGACTTGTCTCCAATATGTCTCTTCCCTTGTCATTATTGTATGCAATTTTACCTAGATAAATTTCTACCTATTGAAAAGAACCTAGTCCATCTCATTTTTGCTTATTTCCTCTTCAATTTGACTCAATTATTGCTTTAACCTCTCCTTTTGTAAGAAGATATTATAAAAGGCCTTCTTGTTCCACTTTATTACTTCCCTCTTCACATGTTTCAATTTTATAGCAACCATATACATCTTGGATCCTTGGATCAGATGCATCCACCATATTTCCATTTCCTCATAAATGCTTGGGTGTTGCAACCACATGAATTCAAATTTGAAGGGGTTATTTTTATTTCTATCCTCTAGACTACATCAAAATACAAGAGGGTTATGATCTAACCCTATTCTTGGAAAATATGTCAATGTATGCTCACAATTTTTCTCAAACCATTCCAAGGATAGCAAAACCCTGTCTAATCTCACCTGGATCAAGTCCTCCCCTAACCTCTTGTTAGTCCATATGAATTAATTGCCACTCAAGTCAACATTATAAAAACTTGATGTTGATATGAACTTCCTAAGGTACTCAATACTCAATTAATTGATGAAATTCCCCTTTATTCTTACCTGGTCTTAATGGAGTGTTGAAGTTTCCTGCCACTATCTATATTAACCCTATGACCTGCTATCCCATCTATTCTAGCTCTTTCTAAAAATCCTTTCTCAATCTGCTTATATTTGGAACATAGAAATTTATAACAAGAAAAGTCAAATTTGAATACTTGACCAAGAATAGAAATGACAATTGATTTATACTCTGGGAAATGACTTCTCCCTCATAGAGGTTATAATTCTAGATAGTAAATAATCCTCCTAAAGCTTCTCTAGCTCAATATTAATAGCTCTTACCATTTTTCTATATTCCACTTTGAATACTATCCCTCCTTGCACAAGATAATTTAGTTTATTGCATTAATACTATCTTTGGTTGGTGGTTCTTCAACATGGATCTCACCAATATATGTTTGGTAGGGATATTAATTCTCCTAACATTCCATGATATAACTTTCATATTTAACTTCTAGTAGTAGGCTTCTACCCACTCAAGACTATGGTAATTTTCTTCCCATATTTCAAATCCTTCTTTGTTTCCTTTATGTATTTTGTTAGGATCCCATCCTAACCCTTAATGTAATAACTTCCATGATGTAATAATTCCTAAGGAATGTGGGTAGTACCCATGATTAATATTTTGTAATGTTCTAAGTTTTAGCTTATGTAGTACCTATGACAAATGACACCCTTTTTATGTAACACATGGTAGATAGGTTATGTAAGGTGGCCTTGTGCATGTAATTCGAGTGACATTGTGCATGTTATTCGAGTGGCACTATGCATGTAATTCGGGTGGTATTATGCATGTAATCCAGGTGGCATTTTGCATGTAAGCCAACCATGGAAGGGAACTCTTTAAATACCCGAGAAGGCACCAATGTATTCATATTTTTGCAAGTTAATGAAGTTTTGAAGGAGGTTTCCACCTCAAAGAGGCCTGCAATTCTATCTTATTGTGAGATTGTTCCTTTATGCAAATTTTTTTTATAATGTGTATTTTGTTCTGAATATTAATATGATGTTTATGTGAGTTTATTTCCAAGCAATTGTGTGAGAATGTGTTTATTTGAGTTTATTTTATAGTAGGATATTAACAAGTGGTATCAGAGTGCTTTCTAGGGCCAACTTGTGCTACAACAGTAACGATTCTTTCCTGTTAGGTATAATCCCCTGCTATTTTCATGTAAATGTTTTTTTACTATTATAAAAAAAAACAAAGACCAGTAAAAAAAAAAGTCTTTTTAGTTGAGTAGGTAGAAACCCTATGTCGAGGGTTTTAAAATATTGTGAAGGATCTATCATTATTGGCTAAGATAGATAGCCCATACAACATCTAGTGAAGTGAGGACGATCATGATCTAATACCCAAGCCTCAGACAAAACTCACTCATGGACTTAAGCTCCCATGCATCTTCAGGTGTACTAGGAGACCATTCTAGGGTTAACAAAATTTTATCCAGTAGGAAGCTTGTCGGCCTTGTATCATCCATAGTCCATGGGACACAACATCCCGGATGATTACCCTCTCATACTGTCAAAGAGGCAGATAGTGTGCTCAAGGGTGTGTGGAATCCTCCTTGGGTAGTGGCCTGAAATATTGGTCCGAGCACTATTGTTCATCACTGTGGTATAAAAAAGGGCCTATGGGTGTTACATACTCCTTTACCTAGCATACCCTGGTTCTGTTAAAACTTCAACCTGCAACAAAATCACAAACCAAAACTCCCTGTTTGTAAACCTGCATTCCAAATTCCCAAAAGTGAGCATATGAGAAAGGAATCCTCTACCAAAAAAATAGCATAAATTGCATGAATTCAGGATAGAATATGAGGGTGATAGTTAAGTTGATAGTTTGGAGAATAACAATCAGATTTACAAGTGGCAGTAATAGTCAGGTCAGCACAATCAGGTCAAAAATTACAGTTTTTAGTGTTAGAACAGAATTGTCATAATAGTAACCTACTTAATATAGAGAATATTTAGACTAGTGAGGTAAGTAGTGTCAGAGAGACTATCAGGGCTGAGCAAAACATTGAGCGAGTGACCAGAGACCAATTATAGATAGTGCTCCAGTACCCAACTTTTGCACTGTAGCTCAAATTCCAAAACTGTAAACACCGTTAGACTCGGCAAAACAAGAGAAAAAAATTTTGTGGTGCCAAAAAGTAGTGTTGTGGGATATAGCTCATTGTGACCACCTCTTTGAGCTGATCATTTTTATATATAGCACCTAAGCATTTTTTTGGACACTTACTAAAAATAGTAAGTCCTGAAACCCAATTCTATTTTTAGTAACTGGTCACAAAAGGTTCCAAAATGGCCCAGGGTACCCATGGACATCAAAAAGAGCTAGAACAAATGGACTCCTTAACAAAAGCCATTGAGAATTTGAACTTGGCAATTTTCTCCATAAGGGAAGAGGTCCAAGGTCTTCGTCTAGATCATGAGGCCACTAGCACTCACTTAGAAGAAACACTAATAGAAGTGGGTAGCAAGTTACATAAGGGACCACTCAAAATAGAACACCAGGATGAAAACTCTACAAGGAATGACCATGACCCATCATTTAAAATGCCAAAATTGGACTTCCCTCAATTTAATGGGAAGGATGTTGATGGGTGGTTATGTAGGCTTGATCAATTCTTTAGACTTCATAATGTTCCCATATATCATCGAGTTCAAATGGCTTCCTTAAATTTGGAATCTGAGGCTCTACACTGGTTTCAGTGGTTACGTAATTCCAACCCAAATCTCTCTTGGGAGGACTTTGAGTCCCAACTATTGACCCGATTTGGACCTAGTGAGTATGAGGACTTCACAGGGGACTTGACCAAACTACAAAAAACATCCTCAGTTTGTGACTACCAAACTCAATTTGAAAAATTGGCCAATAAGATAAGAGGATTGACGAAAGGGTTCTTCATGAGTTGTTTTATTAGTGGGTTAAAAGGGGATCTCCAAGCTGAAGTAAATATGTTGAAACCACAGTCCATTATGGAAGATATCAGTTTGTCCCATCTAGCCGAATCTAAACTCTCAAACCAAAGGCGCCCATCGCGGTTTCCTCAAAACCAACCTTCATTTCCCTCTCAAAACCAAAATTTAGTGGATAGTAAAACTACTACATCCAAGAGACTGACTATAGAGGAGATGGATGCACGTCCTACCCAAGGATTATGTTATAATTGTGATGAAAAGTTTTTTAAAGGACATAAGTGTGCAAAAAAAAGACTATTCTTGATAGATGTTGAGGAACCTGCTAACACTGACCAGAGTGATGAGGATGAGGACCCTCCTGAAACACCTTCTCCATAAGAAGATACACAGGGGTCTGAGGCAGAGATTTTAGTCCATGCTCTTGCAGGCATTACCACTCCATAAACCATAAAAGTTATAGAATTTTTCAAGGGCCAACGTCTTACCATCCTTATTGATTCAGGAAACACACACAACTTCATTGATCCTCGAGTTGCTAAGAGGGAAAATTGCTATATCCACACTTGTAATTCATTCGAGGTCATGGTAGCCAATGGGGGAACATTACCTTGTAAAGGAAAATGCCGCAATGTCAAGATCAGGATAGGGGAATATGAACTCAAGCAGGACATGTTTGCCCTCCAGTTGGGAGGATGCGATATGGTTTTGGGATCTCAATGGTTGATTACATTGGGCACTATCAGTTGGAACTTTGCAGAACTCTGGATGCAATTCTCCCAAAATGGGCAAACATACTTACTCAAGGGCTCCCCTGCAGGAACACCTCACCTCATTAGTTCCAATCATATGGAGAAAGTGCTAAAGAAATCAAAATGTGGGGTCATTGCACAACTCTTCTCCATCCAACCAACCACTTCACTAATGGCTGAAATTCCATTAGACCTACAACTAGTTCTACATAAACATGATGTTGTCTTTGTAGAACCAACTACACTACCACCACGTCGCTCTCACGACCATGCTATCCCATTGCTCCTGGGTAGTGCACCACCAAATATCAGGCCATATAGGTACCCTCATGCCATGAAATCAGAATTGGAAAAACTGGTACAGGAATTACTCAAGGCTGGTGTCATCCAGCCTAGTACTAGCCCCTACTCCTTGCTTGTCTTGCTTGTTCCCAAGAAATATGGCTCATGGTGCCTATGTATTGACTATCGAGAACTCAACAACACTACGATCAAGGATAAATTTCCTATTCCAGTGGTTGATGAATTACTTGATGAACTACATGGAACCATGTATTTCACCAAGCTTGATCTCCGCTTTGGGTACCATCAAATTCAGCTCAAGGATGAGGACATCCCAAAAATTGCCTTTCGTACTCATGAAGGTCATTATGAATTCTTGGTAATACCATTTGGTCTCACAAATTCTCCTTATACATTCCAAAGTCTTATGAACAACATATTTCGACCCTTTCTATAGAAGTTCATCCTTATGTTCTTCGATGACATATTGATTTACAATCGCACGTGGGAAGAGCACCTCAATCATGTGGATCAAACTTTACAGTTGTTGGTAACCCATCACCTTTTTTCCAAAAGGTCCAAGTGTTCCTTTGGTCTGATTGAAGTAGAGTATCTGGGACACATTGTCTCACAAGATGGCATCAAGGTTGACCCTAAGAAGATTCAAGCAGTTCAAGAGTGGCCGAAACCTTGCACCCTTAAGGGACTTCGAGGATTTTTAGGGCTTACGGGCTATTATCATAAATTTGTCTGCAATTATGGGAAGATAGCTGTCCCCCTCACCTCCATGTTGAAAAAATATTCCTTCACTTGGACAGGGCCTGCTGACCAAGCCTTCATTGAACTGCCTTCATTGAACTCAAGCATGCTATGACCACCACTCCTGTTTTAGCCATGCCAAATTTATCTAAACCATTTGTCATTGAAAGTGATGCTTCTGGTCGTGGTATTGGGGCAGTATTGATGCAATAAGGATGACATGTGGCTTTTACTAGCAAGGCACTCTCTAATCATAATTTGGGGAAATCCACATATGCTAAGGAAATGTTAGCCATATTACATGCAGTCACACATTGGTGACCTTACCTCATTGGGTGTCACTTCTCCATCAAAATCGACCATCAAAGTCTCAAATATTTTTTTGAACAAAGAGTTGCCATGCCTGACCAACAAAAGTGGGTGTCTAAACTCATGGGCTATGATTATGATATCACCTACAAAAAGAGAAAGGAGAATATTGTGGCTGATGCTCTTTCTTGCCAAATGGAGACCGTAAGTATTTTGTGTGCCATCTCAGTACCACTTCCCTAATGGATTGATTCCTTACGTCAAGAAGCACGTCAGGATGCAGATTTGCAACCTTTGATAGCCTCACTAATGGATGATCCATATTATGCACCAGGGTATAGTTGGAATGGCCATGATCTGCGCTACCATAAATGCCTAGTTATACCTCATAAGTCCCCACTTCGAGAGCTTCTCATGAAGGAATTGCATGCCACTCCCTCTGCAGGCCATTCAAGGTTCCTTAAAACATATGAGCGACCCAAGCACACCTTCTTTTGGCAAGGTATGAAATGTGACATCTGCTCTTTTTTTGCTGCCTGTGATACATGTCAAAGGATGAAAGGTGAAATAGTGTGCTCTTCGGGCACTATTCAGCCATTGCTTATCCCAGATTAGGTTTGGAATGATATTTCCATGGACTTTATAGAAGGGCTCCGTAAATTTGGAGGCATGTCAGTTATTTTTGTGGTAGTGGACCGCCTTTCAAAGTATGCTCACTTTTGTGCCCTTGCCCATCCTTATACAACATCCATTGTTGCACAAATTTTTCTTGACTCCATATTTCACCTTCATGGCATGCCCACCTCCATTGTATCTGATCATGATCCCACCTTCACTAGTCATTTTTGGCAAGAGTTGTTTAAGTTGCAGGGGACTCAGATCAAAATGAGTTTAGCCTACCATCCACAAACAGATGGTCAAATAGAAGTTGTTAATAAATGCTTGGAAATCTACCTTCGCTGCTTTGTATCAGATCATCCCACTCAATGGACAAAATGGCTATCCTTGGCCGAATGGTGGTACAACACTTCCTATCATACCACAACCAAACTCACACCATTTGAAGCAGTCTACGGGCACCTTCCACCTACGCCTTCCTCTTACATTCCTGGCAGCTCCAAGGTCCAGGCCGTCGATAACACTCTGAGTCAACACACCGAGGTCCTTTGCCAACTTAAGAAAAATTTGAACATGGCCCAGAATCGAATGTGCCAACAAGATGATCAACATCGTTATGTGTAGTTTTGATGTAGGTGATATGGTATTTCTTCGCTTGCAGCCATACAAACAATCATCCCTACATCTTTGTAGGTGTCAGAAGCTTGTTGTAAAATACTATGGTCCTTACCAGGTTCTACAAAGGATTGGCCCCACAACTTACAAATTGGTGCTCCCACCTACTTCCAAGCTTCATCCTATTTTTCATGTTTCCGCTCTCAAGAAAGTTGTGGGCACACAGGTATAGGTTCAATCCACACTTCCTGAATTGGATGAAGAAGGCTCCATCTTACTTGAACCTGAGCAGTTGTTGGATCGTCGGACTCGCACTCTTCGCAACCATACAATTATAGAGATCCTGGTTTAGTGGCATGGGCTTCAACCTGAAGATGCTACATGGGAGTCTCTCCACCAACTCCAGCAACAGTTTCCTCATTTCAGCTTTAAGGACAAAGCTTCTTCAAGGGGAAGGACATGTTAGGATCCCATACTAACCCTTAATGTAATAACTTCCATGATGTAATAATTCCTAAATAACGTGGGTAGTACCCATGATTAATATTTTGTAATGTTCTAAGTTTTAGCTTATGTAGTGCCTATGACAAATGACACCCTTTTTATGTAACACATGGTAGATAGGTTATGTAAGGTGGCCTTGTGCATGTAATTCGAGTGGCATTGTGCATGTAATTCAAGTGGCACTATGCATGTAATTCGGGTGGAATTATGCATGTAATCCAAGTGGTATTTTGCATGTAAGCCAACCATGGAAGGGAACTCTTTAAATACCCGAGAAGGTGCCAATGTATTCTTATTTTTGCAAGTTAATGAAGTGTTGAAGGAGGTTGCCCCATCGAAGAGGCCTGGGATTCTATCTTATTATGAGATTGTTCCTTTATGCAAATTTCTATTATAATGTGTATTTTGTTCTGAATATTAATATGATGTTTATGCGAGTTTATTTCCAAGCAATTGTGTGAGAGTGTGTTTATTTTATAGTAAGATCCTAACACATTTTTCCTTCAAATATGTCCTTCCCACCTTCTTCTCTCCTTTACTCCTACATCTTGGTGCTTCTTAGAACTCCTAAACATACTTAGGTTCAATACTTCCCTTGAAGATCCTACATTCACTTATTTTTGATTAACTTTACACGACACAACTTCTAGATTCGAAAGTCCATGGGCCTCCATCTCCCTTGGCATTTCTTTCTCTATTTCTTCCTTTTTATCCATATTCTTGTCCTTCTTGTTAGTCCCCTCATCTTGTGGTATCAGAGAGTTTGACCTTTGTGGAGCATCCTAGATTTCTATGGTATTAGGTTCCTCTATTAGAATCACTATTTTACTTCCTTCCATCTCCATTTCCTTTTGTGAGTTTTTCTTAGCTTCACATATTTTTTTTCCTTATTCTATTTTGGCTTCCTCTTCTCCTCAATTTCCTACTTATGAGACTCTTTACCCTTCTTCTCGTAGATCTATTTATTTTTCTTCCATATTTATTAGACCATTTTATCTTTCTTCATTATTGCCAGGGCTTTCTTTGTTATTCCTTCTCTATTTGTTAGGGCAATTCATTGCTAGATGATCTCTTTTGGCACATATTCTATAGCAAAGGGGCCATTCTCATAAATTATGCTTTGATCCCACACTCTCCATCTTGACACCGGATTGATATCCTCTAACAATTTCTATCTTGATTCAACCATAACTCAAATCTATTTTGAGAAAACACCTAAAGGAGTTTTCTATGCTTTGAAAGACTTCCTCTTCCCAAAATTCTAAAGGCAAAGTTTAAACATAATATCCTATTGGTCTTGTTGTGACCACTTCACAACGCCCGGACCTAATTGATTTTTTTTTGAAATTTTGGAGTTTGTATTTGTTGTTTATTAGAGTAGTTTGTTGTAATTTTGTTATAATTACTTTGTGTGTAAATTGTTTTGTGTTAGTTTGCGGATTGTTAAAATGTTTTATTTTCCTTTTAAGTTTGTCTTAATATAGGTTATGGTTAAAGTATATTTTATTTTAAAATGTTTTGAAAGGGGATAATGATGTTTATTTTAAATATATATATTTTTGATGAATTTACATGGTGGAATCGGTAGCCCCCACGAATCTGGGCAGGCTGTCCAACTTTTATGGCCACCACAGTATTCTGTGCTGTCTGCCCTAGAAGCCGCCACACAGATCTTCGCACAGTATGCCCCTATAACCACCATGCCATAATCATTTTAAACCTTTTACGCCGCTGAAAGCACCAAGAAAGGGACAAGTGTTCAGTCCGACGAGGCCCGAGATTTGAACCTTGGACCTCCGCTTATTTTAAATATTTCAAATCAAAGTTTTGATTAAATTAATTTAAAATATTTAAAATTGATTAAGTTTGTAAGTTTTTGAAAAATTTAATAAAATCTTTGTTTATGTTTATAGGTAATGGGCACATTTTTTGAGGTGGTCAAGATGGTCAAAATTTTGAAAGCAGTTAAGAGGTGCGTTTGTTGTGACCAAAATGTGTATTTCTTAGTGGTAACCTCATCTAAAATCAAAAGAAAATCATACTCACTTCGACAGCGTTCAAGAGGACAATTTAATGTTTATTGTTGAATGGTGGTTTGAAACGGACAACGTAGTATTGGAGCATTAATTTAAATGATACCAAAGGTATTTTGAGTGACGATTAATTTGGAGTGTTCCCCTACATTGGTTTTATGAGTTTATAAACAAAAGAAATTTTGTTTAAACTTGTTATCAGTTTATAGGAATAAAGGTGCGCGCGCTGTAAGTGATGATTCTATCCAAGGATGTCTCTTTATGGTATAAAGGGATGTGAACATGTTTTCCATAGCTGAGATGATGACAAACCTCCTGAATACATGGTAGAAAATTGGTTCAGATAGCACACACATTCAATTAATTTCATATGGCCATGTGGATCTGAACTGCAGCCTAGGAAATAGCAATGCATAGAGCAAGGTTTGGATCATTTTATTTTCCAATAGGAATCACGTTAGATCCAAACTGCAGCCCAGAAAATAGCAGTGCACAGAGTAAATTTTTGATATACGAAACTGAGGAGAAGTGATAGGTCATCAGTTGTTGTGTAACACAGTGACTGCAGAAGGGAAGTTACAAAATTTATTACCAGATCATGTAATTTATGCAGTTTGAAAGAAATTTTAACATAGAGCTAGAGAAGGAGCAATAACTATGGTAATATCCAATTTGATAGTGGTATTGAGAAATTGATCATTACACTTTACATGTTTTTTATAGGTCAAATGAGAGCGGTGGTTCTGGATGCAGTCAGCAATTTTATTTGATGTGAATCTTGTATTTAAAATCATTTTTGTTTCTTCACCTAATTACCATCATGTCAGAATCCAGGTTTATTGAAGAACAAATAATCCATAGAATAATCACTCGAGTTTGACAGAGGTTAGGAATAACTTGCAATGGATAAAAAATATTAGTGCATGGAACAAGATGGATAAAAACAACAGTTATGAAAGATATGGACATTGACAAAGACTAAGAAAACATGATTTAAACATGGTGAAGCACGCGACATTGGACATATGAAAGAATTGTGAATTTTCAATGCGCTTTTTCATATAGTTGAATTCTTTGTGCGCTACTATTTCATAACGTGTATTAAAGGTATAGACTATATAAATCAAAGTTTATTATGTTATTTTAAAAATCTATTTTAAAAATCGTTATGAAAATGGATCGAACGAAGAAAGTAACCAATTTATAATTTTATAATTGACGTTTGAGAGTGAGAGAAAAGGTTTGGACAGATTAAAGAGAAAATACACATTAAAGAAAGGAAGAAAAGAAAGATCTAAGGTGGGTTATATAGAAGGTTGTGTGCTTTATTGTAAGTTTCAAGAAATATATCAAATTTATTTTTATTAAAAGCATGCATGCAGATGATGCTTTTAAATTGTGAAGTAATTTGATAAGTTTTTATTTATTTAAATTTTGCAGAAGATTGCATTGGTTTATAACAAGACTATGTCAATACTAGTCTGTTTAAACCGAGTTTAAATTTCATAAAATTTCTATTTCATTTTTCTCTGTAACTTGTAGTTCGAATGTTTATTTTATTCTCTTTATCTTAATATTTTCATTTTTTTTTTTTAAATTTTAATGTTTGGAATTATAAACCCTAATCCAATATTATAAATTTTTACACTTTATGATTAGGGTACATGTTTATTCATTATACAAATATTACGCAAATTTATATTTCGATGAATAAACATTAAATTTAATGGAAATATTTCATATACCCTAATTTCAATATTATAAAGTTCTAAACTATTGACCAAGGTCGATACTGAATTAGTTCTAAACTTTAATTTCAACATTAAAGTTAGACACCTTACCAAAGTAGGCACCTTATTGAGTTAGGCGCCTTACTAAAGTAGGCACCTTACCGAGTTAGGCACCTTACCAAGGTCGATGCCCGAATTATGCGTGTTGACCAAATGGCTGGAGAAGGATCCTGTTGACCACCGTTCCACGTCATCTATGGGAAACCATGGATGGACGGGTTGTCCCAGCCAGAGTGGGTGGACACGCAACTACTCACGAAGTCGAACCGTAATGAAGCAAAATTTATCCGAATACCAGGAAATGACGTAGAGTTGCTTATCGTGCACCGGTTGTAGTAACTGAACTATCCTAGTTTAGGCTGAACCGAGACGCCGATTGTAATAGAACTACCATAGGAAGTTCTGTGTGTGTAGTATATAAACACACGGACTTCCCTATAGTAAGAGAGACATATTTGATAGAGCATTGTTATATGTAATATTTTATTGCATCATTAATAAAGTGTGAATGTTCATCAAAGCAGCGTTTCATTTGTGAGATTTATCGGGCAAGATCTGCCTGGAGCTCGAGCCCACTCCAAGCCAATATTCCTCCCCTCTTAGTTATTTACGTAATTTCATTATGCATGGTAGTATGTTTATGTCTTAGGCTTAAGCTTAGTTATCTTAGAGGTGTGTTTATTTATAAGAAGCATTTTCATTTCGTATCAGTTGGTGTGTTTATTTTATCTGCATTATTATTTATGAGTGAGTTTTATTGAGGTGGATGATCTTATTGATGTTATACAAACACCCCCCAATGGTAGTTGAATGGATCATATCTAAAGTGGTAGTGTGACTAGTCTCAACCGTGACCCTTCGCAAGCTTACGAGTTCCCTGGATTGACAATTTAAATGAGAAGTGTTGTGACAAATATAGGACAAATTCACCAGTGTTTGGCACCCAATATTTTGGTACCATTGTCGGGGAAGCATCACTAGTAGACTAATTACATTACCCCTTAAGACCTTCGACCTGACCTTGTATGAGTCCACCAAGAAAAAGAGGACCAGACGGTCATTTTATAAAATAGAGTCCACCAGATCGATCAGAGTCAGCAGAAGACCTAGAGTTTGAATTAGATTCTCTCGACTCATCACCAACAGTCCACTGGAGTCAGAGTCCTCACTTCATGCAAAGTGCCTCCTCATCTCACCGACCTGGGGAAGAACAAACTATTGTAAACCCATTGTTTAAGAGGACACCCTCAGAGGAAGCCCTATTGTGGAAAGTCGTAGAGGATCAGACTATAACGCCAACTGACTTCAAGGCCCTGACCTAGAGAGTTTTGAACGATCGAGAGACTATAGACATTGTATTAGAGACCACATTTCCTAAAAAAATGGTAGAAGAAGAAGTCTCATCTGGGTTCAGTTTCCTAATAGAGGAAGGGGTAGGAGACACCAAAATGAAAAACATTTCCCCTGCCCATCTCCCTACCTTCAGGGGATACCCAACCGAAGACCCTGACCTATTTTTATTCAAATTTGATGTATTGTGTAGGTCTATCGATTATAAATCGGATGCCCAGAAGCTGAAACTCTTCCCATCGACATTAGATGACTCAGCCCTATGATGGTTCATCGGGCTGGGGAACAAGAAGATCGCCACATGGGATGGGATGAAGAAGCTCTTTCTAGAGCAATATCAGGACTTCAGTAGAGCACGAGATTCCAGAGAGGAAGTCCTCAACATGATGTAGAAAGAGGATGAATCCCTGGAGGAATACTGGGAAAGGTTTAATTTTAACCTGCAATGATCCCCTCATGCAAAGTTAGGGGATAAGTCCCTCAAAAGTATTTTCTTGAGGGGACTGAACAACGAGTCACTGGAAGCACTGAATATGATCTCTGGAGGAGACGTTTACCAACATGCTATGGAAGATATCCGAAAATTGTGCCAGAATTACTCACAGAGGAGAGGTAAGCCAACCGCTAGAATAATGAAAGTGATTGCATCAATCACAAAAATAGAGATAGGCAACATGTTGGAGGATTTAAAGAGTGAAATGCTATCCTCTCTAGCTCTGCAGCTAGATACGCTATTGTTGGAGAAGAAGAAATAGGAGAATGATGCAACATTAACCTATTTCTACCCCAAATGTAGAGGGAAGCATGCCAGGAATGCCTACCTAGAGAACAAGGTCAGAGTATGTGATTTTCTAGAAGAATCATAAAACTTGACTGTGCCCACAACTGCCCAATGCCAAAGAAGATGTTGACGTAACCGAAGCCTACTTCATGGGCAATCAAAGGAATTGGAAGCAAACTCCTATGGGGAATATGCCCATGAGGATGCCACCTTATGGAGGAGGACCATATATGCCATAGGGGCAGCCGCCACCACCCAACATGGGATGGTGGGGACCACCACCCTGGATGAACATGCCTCCAGGTGCGGCATTTCCAAATCAGCAAACATGGATGCCATATCAGCAGCCATGGAGGAGCCACATCCCATGGAATACACCTCCATAGAACATGGCGTAGGGACCACCTCAGCAAGGCTTACCGACCTTACCTGCGGCAAGACCTACGTAGTTACCAGCACAACCGATGGTGAACCCGAACAACAAGGTAAACCAATCGGTATACCAGGTGGAAGGAGAGATGTATCCAATGTACCATATTAGTTGTAATCCAATACAACTTAGATCAGGAAAGCAACTAGGAGTAGAAATGCCTTCTCTGGTAGAAGTGGAGGAGGAAGTAGGAGACTCCCCTATGATAGAAGAGGTAGGGGAAGAAAAAGTTGTTGAGAAGACAGGGGCCCCATTCCCTAAATGGCTGCAAGAGTAGAAGAAGTCGACACAACCCGAATTTGATATCCTATCAAGCCTAAAAAATCTCACCGTAACTATCCCACTTTTCCAAGCTATCCGAGATGTGCCCATATACACTAAGGTGATAAAAGAAATATGCCTAAGGAAACTGGGATGTAAGGCAACACAAACCATCAACGTCATGGGAAAGTTAGCCGACTTGATGATGGGGAATGCATATCATCCCAAATATGCAGACCCAGGAAGCCCGGTATTGATGATAAAAATAGGAGGGCACTCATTGGCGAATACATTGGTCGACTTGGGGGCAGCCATCAATGTAATGCCGCAAGACACCATGCAAAAGCTGGAGCTCACTGACCTGAAGCCTACCAAAATGGTGTTACAATTGGTCGATCGATCAATGGTGGCACCAGAAGGAATGCTCGAAGATGTCATAGTAACAATCGATGCATGGGAGTATCCGATAGATTTTTTGGTGCTGCAATCCAAAATCGGATTGGGTGGTTACCCACTCATCCTGGGGAGACCATGGTTAGCTATGGATGATGCCTACATCAGCTACCATGATGGACTGATGACCATTTTAGATGGCCAGAATGTCAAGAGATTAACAATCTCTCCCTCGACCCAATCGATGGATGCACTAGGAGAACCTAAAATGGAAAATTAGGAGGACAATCCACTATCTATGCTCCAGCTAGTAATGGCATTAATAGAAGTGGAGGATGAAGTCGAAGAAGATGGCATCATCTCAAGATTCTTCCATGGAGAATCCTCCCTCCCAATTCTTGAGTCACCATTGGTGGGTGCTCAGGACCACCACACCAAGAAAATCGACGTCGGGCCTGGTAGAACATTGAACGTCAGTAGTGAGCTGACCACTGCATAGTTGGTGGAATTGAAAGAGCTCCTAACCGAACATCAATAGGCATTCACGTGGGATTATGCGGATATGAAAGGAATCAGTCTAGAGGTGTGCACTCACCGTATCTATCTGGAAGAACAATCAACCCCCATCAGATAACCATAGAGAAGGATGAACCCGACCATGAAGGAAATTGTCAAGGCCGAGCTACAGAAGCTCCTGATGATGGGATTCATCTACCCGATCTCCGATAGTGAATGGGTATCACCACTCATGGTGGTCCCTAAGAAGAATGGGAAATGGAGGATCTATGTTGACTACAGATCGCTGAATAAGGTGACTAAAAAGGACCATTTTCCACTTCCTTTCATTGACCAAGTGCTAGACACGTTGTCCGGGAGGAAATACTTTTCCTTCCTGGACGGATTCAATGGGTACAATCAAATCCAGATCGTAGAAGAAGACCAAGATAAGACAATGTTCACCTGCCCATGGGGAACATTTGCATATAGGGTGCTACCTTTCGGGCTATGCAATGCACCAACCACCTTCCAGAGGGCAGTGCTTAGCATATTTTTGGATATGATAGGTGAAGCGATCGAAGTATATATGGATGATTTCACCATTTACGAGGAAACATTTGAAGAGGCGATGAAAAATTTGGAATGTGTACTCTAGAGGTGCGAGGAAAACAATCTATCCCTCAACAATGAGAAATGTTTTATGATGATGCGGGAAGGCATAGTGTTAGGGCATCATCTCTCGATAGAAGGGATTAAAGTGGATCACAAGAAGATAGAAGTCATCAAAGACTTACCCAACCCAAAAACATAGAGGGAGGTAAGGAGTTTCCTTGGCTCTATCAGGTACTATAGGTGATTTATCATCGATTTTAGCAAAATTGCCAAACCGCTACACACCCTTCTGATGAAGGACGTAGAATTTATCTGGACAGATGACTGTGAGCAGGCATTTCAGACGCTGAAGGAGAAGCTGATCTCTACCCTAGTGTTGTGGGGCCCAAATTGGTCTGTCCCATTCCACATATATTGTGATGCATCCAATAATGCAATTGGAGCGGTCCTCGGGCAGTAGGATGGCGAAGAGTTCTACGCCATCTATTACATCAGCAAGAACCTAGCAGGGGCTGAGCTTAATTACATGGTAACGGAGAAGGAGTTTCTCGTAGTGGTACACATCATCAATAAATTCTACCACTACATTACTAGGTACAAAGTATTCATCCACACAGACCATGCAACCATCAGGTATCTGATGAGCAAACCAGCGATCAATGGCAGGATCATCAGGTGGCTTTTGTTGCTACAAGAATTTGACCTTACCATAGTCGACAAGCCCAAGAAAGACAACGTAGTCATGGACTTCCTATCCAGACTAATTCTAGTAGATCACACAATAGTAGAGGACCAGTTCCTAGATGAACATCTATTTGTCATCAATGAACAGACACCATGGTATGCAGACATTGCCAATTATCTGGCCATCGGGAGAACCTCCCCTACCCTCTCGTACCAGGAGAAGCAAGGGGTAATCAAAAAGAGTGCATCATACCAATGGATTGATGGCCTCCTATTCAAAATAGGGCTTGATCAGATCGTAAGAAGGTGCGTGGTCGAGCATGAATTCATAGAGATACTCAAGGCCTGCCATAATGAGCCTTGTGGTGGCCACTTCTCAGGGAGAAGGACTGCATATAAGGTATTGCAGACCAGGTATTTTTGGCCCACGCTATTCAAATATGTAGCCACATACGCCAAAAAATGTGATGAATGCCAGAGGATGGGCAGGTCGACCCACAGGGATGAAATACCCCTACAACCTCACATGCACATCGAGCCCTTTGACAAATGGGGCATGGATTTTATGGGACCCATCAACCCACCTTCGATCGAGAAGAGGTACATTCTAGTCTGTATAGACTATGTCACTAAATGGGTCGAAGTCCAGGTGCTAAGAGACTCCAAGGAGTGGATGGTCACCGAATTTTTGTTCTCCCATATTTTTACGAGATTTGGAGTGCCTAGGGAAATTACAATAGACCAGGGACCCCAATTCACGTCCAGATTAATTGAGGAGCTGATGGAACAGTACAGGGTTCGGCATAACAGGACTACCCCATACCATCCATAGGTGAATGGACAGGTGGAGGTCACTAACAGGGAAATAGAAAACATCCTGACGAAGACCGTGCAACAGCATAGGAAGGATTGGGCTGCAAGATTACCGAAGGTAGTATGGGCATATAATACGATGTGGAAGTCGACCACTAGTTTTACCCCTTTTCGATTGGTCTATGGGAAAGATGCAATGATGCCCATCGAATTCGAAGTTAAGACACTCAGAACGATGGTCGAATTGGATCTAAACCTGGATGATGCATAGAAGGAATGAATTCGATAGCTAAATTAGCTGGACAAATTTTGCATGGATGCCCTACAGAGAACAAAAATTGTGTAGAGGCAAAGGAAGCAGTGGCATGACCACCACATTAAAAAGAAATAGTTCAAAGAAGGAGACTGGGTACTATTGTACGACTCCAGGTTCCAAGAGCGGAAGGGGAAGCTGATGCAGAGATGGATGGGACCATACGAGGTGGTGGAAATAATCAAGAATGGTGTTGTACGGGTCAAGATGATTGATTGTAGCAACACTATCCTAATAGCCAATGGCCATCGGTTGCGGCCATACCATACTTTTAAGGGATTGCTGGTGGAAACCAGAATAGGCATGGGGGAGACCCCATCCAAGTAAAATCTCCCAAATTCTCAACAACATGGTGGACACAGGGATGTCCACCAAAGACAAGTTAGAGTAGTTTCCTATTTTTTAGCTTACGATGTGTTTTGCAGGGACAACACCCGCATGCAAGCTGCAGGCATCCTGAGAGCTAGGGCCTAACAGGCACGGACCCCATTTAACTACACTTTTTTTTTGTGTTTTATTTTTAGGGACATGGCCTGATTGTTCGAACAATAGGCATCTTGGAAAACAAGGCCTAGATCGGCTCAACATCCATGTACCTACGCACTAGGAGGATAGCAACGATTCAGGCATGGGGGGATGCCAAATTCCTCATCGAACATCCCCATGCCTGAACGAGGTGGATGCTGATGTAATATGAGGAGAATTCTAGGAGGCTTGATCAACCTCACATCAAAAGACACATCAACCATCGTTGACTTTTCAACAATAAAGAAGTGGTGCTATGCCTTACTCTAGGGGGGGGGCCCTTTCCCCCCCTCTCCCGGGGGGGGGGGCCCCCTCTCTGGCCCCCCTCCCCCGGGGGGGCGCCCCCCTTTCCTGGCCCCCCCGCCGGGCGGCGCGCCCCCCTTCTGCGGGGGCCGGGGGGGGGCGGGGGGGTCTCTCTGGGGGGGCGCGTCGCGCGCGGGGGCCCCGCGGCGGCGGGGCCCAAAATAGTTTAGGGGGCCATTGTCACGAGGACGTGACAATCCTTAAACATGGGGGAAACAGCGCCTTACCCCGGGCGGAGGGGAGCACCTTACTCTCTAGAGGAGCGGGCCCTTACTCTAGGCACCTTACCCACCCACCCAACTTCATTAAAAAAAAAATATATATATATATATATTTCAAAGTGGTCACCTTACCCCGTGCCTTAATGAGTTAGGTGCCTTATTGGTGCCTTACTAGTTAGGTGCCCTATTGGCACCTTACTAAGTTAGGCGTCTTACTGGCACCTTACTGAGTTAGGTGCCTTACTATGGTGCCTTACTCAAGTAGGCACCTCGATCAAGAAACACATGCGCAACATGGTAGTACGTGGAGTAGCCGAAGACGATGCCATCATCTCACATGATGGAAAGCACATGAAAATATTTTGAAATCATTGGTGGAGATTTTTGCTCGTCCCAAGGCCAACCATCAAGAAGATATGCATCCCAACTAAAACCAATAGGATTCATCGCATCTTCAATGAAGGACCTCGAAGTGAACCAAAAATGTAGTACCCAAGGTGACTCAATCAACACATGGGAAAAATCTTACCAAGTACCAAATCAGCACGCTCCACGTAGCTCAAAAATGACCAATCAGGTATGCGCATGATTTTTTAGATATATATGTAATTTTCATATAATATGCTCTCTGAAATGATGATGGTGCAAGAACAAAAAATCACCCCTCATGCCTAATACATCATGCCAAAAATTAATTTGGGTGGCATACCCTACTAAACCCAATATGGAAACAATTTCTAGAGTTAGGTGCCTCAGGTTATAAAAAGGTGCCTTACTGAGTACAGAACTCGAACTCACTAGGGAATTCACCATGGGAGGACCTACGAAGAATCATGTGATTAAGAAGCAGGAGCCTAGTGGCACTGAAGGAATTAGGGGGGAAGTCCACAACTGGTTCGAAGTGATAGGGTGGATGAACTACTATCGCTTGGTCAGCCAGGAACAAGATGTGGAGGCAGCCAAAGAATTTACCACCTCTCTGAATGGAGAAGTGGCCCAGCTATATGGACTGGTAATTCTAGTCACCCTAGAGCACATTGCTCAGGTCACTAGCCTCCCCCTCACTGGGGAATGTACATACAAGGATGGCATGGCGAAGAAATGCATCGAAGTGCTGCTCGGACAGGGGAATGTCCCCTGCGACCAAGGAGGGCTTCCCAAGCAGAAGATCCCGATGCACCTACGAAATATTTTTGAGCAGGTTGCGAGATACTTCACATGCACTAGGAAGTATTCGCACCTGAATGCGAACCACATGCAATTCATGAGCCATCTGGTGCACGAGAGAGAAATCAACATCTCGTTCTACCTAGTGAAGGCCCTACAAGATGAGGCATCATGGTACCAAAGAGGGGCAGTCTCTACCTTAGCCCATCATGGGCTAATTACAGCCCTGATACGCCACATAGAGGAGCACAGGGGAAGCTCATCGATGGTAGAAGCCAAACCCTCTAGTGCGTAGGAATAGGCGATAGCTAAAGCAGGGCATGAACCAGAATTAAGGGGAACAATCGAGGAGATTAGGGTTGAGCCATCCAATGCAGTAGAGCAGACAACCACAGAGGCAGGGCATGATGTCAAATTGGGGGGAATTTTCAAGGAGGAACACCCCCAATTCTCACCAAATATTATAGAGGAAGGGCAGAGTTCTCTGCCCAATTACATGGAGGAAGGGCAGAGTTCCCTACCCAATTTTATGGAGGAAAGGCCAAAACCTTCTAGATCCAAACCCTCAGCACGACGGACAGAGCGCATGCAAGGTCGAAGATGATTAAGGTGCTTGATCCTCATGAGTGAGGAAGATGCAGAGCTCAACTTCATGGCCCAAACCTTACAGAATTTGGCCTCACAAAGCCCACAAGAACCGTAGTCTCCAGTAGGCATGCAACTGTAGCCCGAGGATCGAATGGAAGAGGACCACGCTGAACAAAGCGAGAAATCCCTGATGTAGGCACTATTCGAGGAGTATAAAGAGATGACCATGAGGAAAATTTAGAGACAAGAGGCCACCATTTCTCAATTGTAGCAATTGATCCAACAACTCAAGGAGGAGAACCAACAGTTGCAGGCTAGGGTAATAGAGAGGCAAGACGCCTCTACCCAGACCGATTGGGCGATGGAAGTGCCCATGAACTCTCTAACCTCGCCAGAGAGAGTAGTCTCATCTAGGGCATTCAGGTTGGATGCCAAAAATGAGGAATTGGAAGTAGGGGAGGGGTCATGTGCCTAGACAAGAGGAGTTCCAGAGGAATAAGGGAATTCTGTTCTTCAAACAGAAACCCATGTTATTTTTATTGATGATGATGAGGAGCCTTCAGGGCAAGACCTTGAACCCGAGGCCAAGGAGGATTCTCCAAGGTGCCAGGCACCCAAAATTGAAGAGCCACCACCCGAAGGACTAGAGGAACAGGGGCAAGAAAGCCATAGGGGACCTCCGACTCGAAGGACAGCTCCCTGGATCGTCCAATAGGGAGGCAACCTCCATAGGAAAGGAAGACTTCCCCACATAGGCCACCATAATACCAGACAGGAGAAAAGGGAAGGCCCCTCAGATGACTCAGAAGAGGGCCAAAAGGAAGGCCAGGGTGACATTTTCGAACCAAACCCTCATTCGAACGAAGAATGGGAAGAAGGTGTGCAGGCCTTCGCTGAGCGGAAGGTGAAATTCGAAAAACTTCGTAAGGAGTTCGAGGAGGCAAAGGCAGCTAGGAAAGCTACCAAAAAGAAAGAAAGAGGGCCAGGCATTTGTGTGGACCTCACTGATGATGACCAATTTTGGGACATCTATGGTTCGTCGTCGGGTTGGCCCTCTAAAATGAAGAAGTGGTTGGCAAGATGGGGAGTATATGGACCAGAGGTAGAGGTAGCAACAATTATGGTAGAAAACGTTGGCCTCACCCCTAAGGAACTTTGGCTATACAAAGCTAGTGTGGTTAAGGGAAGAGGGATGACTTCGACATTCCCTTCGAAGAGTTGCACCCTCAACATGCTGACCTATGGTAGGAAGCAGAAGCAACCTTCCAAAAGGGGGCGATGACTATGGTAGCTGGGCCCAGTACAGGTGTTGGGCCAAGCAGGAGATAGAGCCAACGCAATAAGAGGCCGATACAGAATGAAGGTCAACCCAACACAACCAGACATCGACGTAGCCAGAGGGTAGTACAACCTAGGGATGCCCCGCAACAAGCCAGGGCCCCTCAGTAAAAATGGAAGCCTCAAGGAGGAGAGCAAGCCAAGGCCACCAACAAGAAAAGGAAATGAAAAGCAGTGGCCTACAGAGAGGAGGTGATTACCGGTTTTAGGTGCCATGAGGGCATGGCACATGTTAGGCATGGGGGGATGATGAGCACCAGAAATGCTCATATTTTTGTATATGTACTAACGGTTTTTGTGCAACATTATATCATGAGTTGTATATTTTTATGAAGTATTATGTATATATTTAATAAAATCATGTGTATTATCTAATCCATGCGTGAAGTGTGTTGTGTGTAGCTATTTCCTTGATTTTGTCATCTTTTGCTCAGTCGAGGTCCTACATGGACCTGGCACGGTTCTGCTCAATCAAATAAAGGTAAATCAAAGTATGCGCCTTATCGAGTTAGGTGCCTTACTAAAGTAGGCGCCTTACTAAGTTAGGCACCTTACTGAAGTAGGTGCCTTACTGAGTTAGGCACCTTACCGAAGTAGGCACCTTACTGAGTTAGGCACCAAACTGAAGTAGGTGCCTTATCGAGTTAGGTGCCTTACCAAGGTCGATGCCCAAATTATGCGTGTTGGAGAAGGATCCTATTGACCATCGTTCCACGTCATCTATGGGAAACCATGGATGAACGAGTTGTCCCAGCTAGAGTGGGTGGACATGCAACTACTCATGAAGCCGAACCGTAATGAAGTGGAATTTATCCGAATACCAGGAAATGACGTAGAGTTGCTTATCATGCGTCGGTTGCAGTAATTGAACTATCCCAGTTTAGGCTGAACCGAGACGTCGGTTGTAACAGAACTACTACAGGAAGTTATGTGTGTGTAGTATATAAACACATGAATTCCCTGTAGTAGAGAGAGACATATTTGATAGAGCATTGCTGTATGTAATATTTCATTGCATCATTAATAAAGTGTGAACGTTCATCAAAGCAGCGTTTCGTTTGTGAGATTTATCAGGAGAGATCTGCCTAGAGCTCGGGCCCACTCCAAGCCAGTATTCCTCCCCTCTTAGTTATTTATGTAATTTCATTATGCATGGTAGTATGTTTATGTCTTAGGCTTAAGCTTAGTTATCTTAGAGGTGTGTTTATTTATAAGAAGCATTTTCATTTCGTATCAGTTGGTGTGTTTATTTTATCTGCATTGTTATTTATGAGTGAGTTTTATTGAGGCGGACGATCTTATTGATGTTATACAAACACCCCCCAATGGTAGTTGAATGGATCATCTCTAAAGTGGTAGTGTGACTAGTCTCAACCGTGACCCTTCGCAAGCTTACGAGTTCCCTGGATTGACAATTTAAATGAGAAGTGTTGTGACAAATATAGGACAAATTCACCAATGTTTGGCACCCAATAGACTATACCTTTCTAGGAGTCTTCTCACTTGATCTGATATCCTCAAACTTGAAGTTCTAGGTTTTGCATCTTTAGCTTCCTCACCTTATTCCTTTGAATTTTCCTCTTCAGAGTGTCTTTGTAGTTCATGTTTTTTTATAGCACCAGGTTCTACCACAGGTTCTTCCACCTATTCCAATTTTACTTGAACTATTTTAGGTTCTTTGCTTGGTTGCATTTCCTATTTCAGAACCCATTTTGTTTCTCTAAAGATCATATTATGATTGTGAATAATATTTTGTGTTTCTGGGTTCCACAACCTATATCCTTTAACACCAATACTATAACCCATAAATATGCATTTTTTAGATTTATAGTCTAGCTTAGTCCTTTTATTTTTTGGAACATACATATAAGCATCACATCCAAAAACCCTTATATGATTGAGAGAGGGTTTATTACAGTCCACACTTCTTGTGGAGTCTTATCCCCCAAAGCTGAGGTAGGAGATCTATTGATGAGGTAACAAGTAGTTAACACAACTTTTACCCAAAATTTCCTTTCTAACCCTGCACCACTTAGCATGCTTCTGGCATTTTTCATCAATGTTATGTTCGTCCATTCTGTAACTCCATTATGTTGTGGAGTATATAGAGTTGTTTTCTATATTTCTATTCCACAGTCCTTGCAAAAGTTCTCAAATTCATTAAAGCAATACTCACCACCATTGTCACTTCTCAAAACCTTTATCTTTTTCTCTATTTGATTTTCTACAAGAATCTTAAACTCTTTAAAATATTGAAAACATTAGATTTATTCTGTAAAAAATATACCTAGGTCTTTCTTGAAAATTCATCTATAAATGTAATAGATAGATTTACCTAATTATGGTACTTTTACAAGTCCAAACAAATCACTGTGAAATAGATGCAAAATTCTTTTAGATCTTGTAGCACTACTAGGAAACTTGACTCGTATTTACTTTCCAAAAATACAGTTCTTACAAAAATTAAAATTTAATGGACAATAAAAAATTCCTTTAGCCATACATTTCATTTCTAATTTTTGAAGTCCTTTCTCACCAATATTCCCCATGCATTTATGCTACAACATTGTCTTTGCTATAGGAATACTCGAAGCCACTTCTACTGTATTATTCTCCTCTATAACTAAAGAGTTATTATAATCAATATTTATAGTGCTAGCTTAAAGTATGAATAGTGTTCCTATACTAACTCCCATTACCAACACCAAGACTCCATGAACCATATTGCAACTATCCTTATTGAATACCATAGTCACACCCATGTCATTCATCTTACTCATGGATATCATATTCCTTGCCAAACCCAAAATATGCAACACCAAGACTCCATGAACCATATTGCAACTATCCTTATTGAATACCATAGTCACACCATAGTCACACCATAGTGCTAGCTTCAAGTATCAATAAGAATTTTAATTTTATAAATAAATATTATTTACACCATGGAATGCAATGTAAAGGAAGGGTTTAAAAATTAAATCTTATAATTATAATTTATAAAATTTAAATTCTTTAGAATTTAAAATATTTATAAATTATAATTAATGTTGACGTCATCCAATTTAATAAAGCACCTTGTATAAATTATAAAGTGTTTATAAAGGCATCGACGTCGTTGAAAGAAGGGAGCGCCGACGTTGAAGGAAATAAATGTTTGTGTATATAAGGTGGCCTCCAAAGACATTATTGCTCATCCCTCGAACGATTGATATGCGCCAAGGTTAAAACTTCGTTTGCGATTTTGAAAGGTTCATTGAGGAAGAAGATGAAAAATATTTTCATCTTAAGCACCAAGGATAAGGTGAAGGGGTTGGAGTTTTCGAAGCACGTTGGACATGGTGGTCCAAGTGGCAGAGCGCAAATTGCAAAAGCATTGGAGGAAGCAAGTGCCCGCGTTCGAAACCCGTTGGTGGTAAGCGCCAAAAGGAAAATATTTTCATGCGTTTTCATTGGGCACAAAGGTTAAAGTGAAGGTAGAGCCTTTTGGCTCTTAAACGTGCTTGTAGTGCATGTGGTCATGGAGCCCATGGCTAGGTTGCTCGAGGAGGCAGAGGTTACGGGGTCGAAACCCGTCGGTGGCCAAGGTAAAACTTTTAATTAATTTTATTGCCTAAGGTTTCAATAAAGAGTGTTTGGAGGTATAAGGGTTGTTAGTGGAATTGTTTAGAAAGGGTGTTTGTTGGATAGTGGTGGTAGTTGAAAATTATCACTTGGAGTAATAAGGAAGTTTTGGTTTTAATTATTTTTGATAAAGTCTTAAATTACTATATTGGCATATTGAAGGATTAAGACTTTTGAGTGTTGTTTAATTTTAATAAAGGGTTTTTGTGTTAAAGAAGATTATTGTGAAGGTATTGAATATTATTTGAGTTGGAGTGATAAGGTGTAATTTTGATATCATTTTGCATTGTGTTTTGTTGAGGAAATTATTATCTTCTAACCCTTATTGAGATTGGCAAAGAAGTAATTGTGAGTATGGCAGATTTGTGAGATCAACTCCTTGTCAAGCAAAAAGGTATGGGCAAATTCTTTCTTGGTTGAGTTGATTGATTGCTTACTAGAAAATAAAGTTTGGAGTGAAAAGGATTTGATTAGGGTTTCCTTTTCGAAAGTGTTTGACTTAATGCTTCAAGGTTTTCTAGAATTAAGAGTTGTGATTAAAACCTTGTTTTATAAGCATTGTTGTTGAAGCCATTGGATTGTGTGAAGAACTTGAGTTAGGGTTTTGAAAAGAACATGAGTATCATTGTTATGTGAAGATTGAGTTATAAGCATTGTTGTTGAAGTGAGTTGTTGTGCAAAGAACTTGAACTAGGGTTTGAAAAGAACATGAGTATCATTGTTATGTGATATTTGTTGTTGAGAAATTGTTGGAAACATTTTGAGTTGATTGATATATGCTTGGACTAGGGTTTGTGAGAAAGGGGAGTTTCATTAAGTAATTGGTTGAGTTGAGTTGGTTGAGCCTAGTCAAGTGGTTGTATAAAGTGATTGTTCAAGTTCCATAAAACAAACTATTCTATATTCTGATTTGAGTTGTGAAAGTGATTGTGCATTGAGAGTAGAACATATTGAGTCTCTAACAATTATCTTTATGCTTCTATGAGATTGAGAAAATTGAGAAAGTGATTGTGCATTAAGAGTAGAACATATTGAGTCTCTAACAATTCTCTTTATGCTTCTATGATATTGGGACAAGTTCTATGTGAGCTTGTTGAGCAGATTTGGACAAGTTCTATGTGAGCTTGTTGAGCAGATTTGGACAAGTTCTATGTGAGCTTGTTGAGCAGATTTGGACAAGTTTTGTGACTTGTTGAGCAGATTTGAGCAAGTTCTAAGTGGACCTATTGAGCAGATTTGAGCAAGTTCTGAGTGGACCTATTGAGCATATTTGAGCAGGTTCTGAGTGGACCTATTGAGCAGATTTGAGTAGGTTCTGAGTGGACCTATTGAGCATATTTGAGAAGGACTTTGAATTTGAACTTTAATTTAGTATATTGAAAATTTGTGCTAGACCGACTAGACTATGTTTAGTGTAGATTTGAGTGAGCTTGTTGAGCAAACTTGTGCTAGACCGAATGGATTGTGTTTAGTGTAGATTTGAGAAGATTTGTGCTAGATCGACTAGACTATGTTTAGTGTAGATTTGAGTGAGCTTGTTGAGTAGACTTGTGCTAAACCGACTAGACTATGTTTAGTGTAGAGTTGAATAGATTTGTGCTAGATCGATTGGACTATGTTTAGTATAGATTTGAGATAGATATTTGGAGGTGATAGAGTAGAGAGGATAGTAGTCTCCAGTGGATAGAGATCCATCAGCTAGGGTAGTGAGGACAGGTCTTTTGAGTGGGGACAAGAGTCTTCAGTGGAGAGAGATCCACAAGCCAATGTAGTGGAGGTAGTAGTCTTCTAGAGGATCACCAACTAGAGTAGAGGAGAAGGAGTTCTCCTATGGATAGAGATCCACAAACTAGATTTAAGGGATCAACATCTCCTTTGGACAGAGGTCCATAAACATTGTAATTGGGAAGGATTCCCAAGAGATTGATTGAGAAAATTTTAGTGAAATATTTTCTTCGTGGAGTAGCCCACATTGGGTGAACCACATAAATTATGGTGTCTCTATTGTGTGTGGTGTTTTGTGCATTGATTTGATTACTACTATTGATACTGCTATCTATACACTACATAATATTGATTTGGAAAGAAAAGTAAAAAGTACTCTTATACTGTTCACCCCCCCTCTCAGTATAAGCTTGTGTTATTCAATTGGTATCAGAGTGGGTGCCTTCATAAGAGTTTAACAACTTGAAGGAAAAGCTAACAAGAACACAATGGATCCTAAGGATGTGTCCTCAACTAACTCAGCACCAATATTTGATGGAAATGACTACATGTATTGGAGTATGATGATGAGGATCTACCTAATGGCACTTGGCAATGAAGTTTGGGATGTAGTGGAATTTGGATATGATCCAACAGTCAATCCTCCTACAGATAAGGAAGGTAAGCTTCTACAACACTATAATTCAAAAGCAATGAATGCACTTGTGAGAGGTTTGCGTAGAACAGAGTCTATGAAAGTTATGCATTGTAGAACTGCAAAAGAAATGTGGGATAAATTGCAAGGTATATATGAGGGAGATAAAAGTGTCAAGAAAGCAAAGATACAAAATCTCAAAGGACAATTTGAAGCATTGAGAATGAATGAAGAGGAAAATATCAGTGCTTATCTAATTCGAATTGATGAGGTTGTTAATGATATGCAAGGACTTGGAATGAAGATTGATGAATCAGATGTTTGTGATAAAGTCTTAAGATCTCTTCCAAATAGATTCAGTGAATAGGTTTTTGCTATAGAAATATCATTGGATGGTGATACTTTGACAAGAGATAAGTTGCTTGGTATGCTAACAACTTTTGAGATAAGAACAAAATATCCTACTCCCTAGAAGGAAGCAACATTCAAAGCAATCAAGAAAACAAAGGGTAAGAAGTCAGAATCAAGCAATGAGTCATCCAGTGATGAAGAAGCTAATTATGGTAGAAGAGATAAAGGTTCCAGAAGACCCATAGATCTAAGATCTATTAAGTGTTTCAATTGTGGAAAGTTTGGACATTTTGCAATAGATTGTAAAGAACCAAAGAACAACAATGGTGAAGAAAAATAGGATCACGAGTACAGGGAATCAGAAAGATATAGGCACCAAAAGAAAAGCAAGGATGGACAAAGCAGACAAGGAAAGAAGTTCTTTCAAAGACAAAAGAGGAGCTACTATGCGGATAATGCAAGTAAGTACTCAAGTGATAGTGATGCTAGTATTTCAGATAATGATAGAGATGAAGTTCTGTTTATGATTAAAGAAAAAGAACCAGTTAAGAAAACTCTAGTTATTCTCAAGTGTTTTAGATGTGGTAACTTTGGACATCTTGAAGATGATTGTACAAGGGATGGTTATAGTTTTAGTGATGATGAGTATGAGAATGCACTTGAAGGACCAGATGAAAATCTTCTAATGGCATTATTAGAAGAAGATGAAAGTGATCCTATAGAAGACAAGCCTAAAGAGAGTAATGATGTGGACAAAGGTAAACAAATAGAGGATTATTCAAAAGAGAATGGTTATGATCTCAAGGGAGAACTCATCTATGCCCTTGACATGGTAAAGAAGGTAAGGAAGCAACACTCTAAACTTGAAATTCAGTTTCAAGAATGTGATGAAGAGAGAAGATTGCTCATAGAGGATTTAGAAAAATCAAAGGCTAAGGCAAAGAGGTTCAAAGATAAGTTAGAAGCAAAGATCTTAGAATGTGAGAAGTTAGCACAAGAAGTGGCACTACTAAAAGAAGATTTAGAGGACTCCAAGATCAAGATGAAGGGATTTAAAAATAGCTCAAAGAACTTGGATAAGTTCATCAAGATACAAAAGCCTACATCAAGTAAAATAGGTCTTGGTTTTGAACAGGTTCAAAAGAAATAGGAAGGAGAGTCAACTTCAAGTTCTGGAGAAGATACTTCAGAAGAAGATAGTGTAAAAGACATTGAGACATCAGAGGATGGGTTGGACAATAGTGAATTCAACAAAAATAGGAATAATGCACAAAGAAGATACAGATGGAACAACAATCAGAATAGGAGACCAATGAGGTCAAGACAAGGAAGCTTCAATGGAAGATGTTTTTCATGTCACAGGTTTGGGCACATGGCTTCACAATGCAGGACACATGAAAGATAGGAATATGGGAATGGACAACCTTTCCATGGGTATTGCTACTCATGTAATCAGTTTGGTCACAAGGCAATGAATTGCAGGGTTCATGACAGAAGAGGATATGGCTTCACTAGGAGAAATCCTAAGACATTTGCACCTCCAAGGAATAATAACATTAAGTGTTATAAGTGCAATAATGATGGTCATACAACAAAGTGGTGTAGAGCAGACATTCCAGAGATAAGTATGAATAGGAACTTGAACATAAACAGGAACAGGAACAGGAATATGGATATGAACAGGAAAAGAACAAGAACAGGAACAAGAATAGGAACAAGAACATGAATATGGACAGAATAGGAACAGGAACATGGATGTGAACAGGAATAGGAACAGGAACATGGATGTGAACAGGAACAAGAATAGGAATAGGAATGATGACATGGACAGGAACATAGACATGGATAGAAATAGTCAGAGGATTCAAAAAATTTAGAAAAGAAGAGAAGAGGATAAAGGTAAAGAACAGTGCTTTTTGGGAGTAGAAATACTCCCACCCTAGAATTAACCACCTTAATAGAAGGTGGGGGAGGGGCTAAGCTAAGAGGCTCATTCTTAGCCCCGAGCCCCAAAGGTGACCCTTTGCCATTGATGTCAAAGGGGGAGATATTTGTGTAATGGGGAGAGATTTGATATTTGAGAGAGCATTGAGCCAGGGGGAGCAGTGTCCCAGGGGAGCAGCACAGAAGAAGAAGTCAAGTTTTCGGTAAAAAGTTTTTGGGTTGCCATCAATGACAAAGGGGGAGATTGTTGGACATTTTGAGTCCTAAAAGTTAAAATTGTCATTGATGTCAAGAAATGAAGTCAACATTAATATCAAGGTTTTTCGTCAAGGAACAAAGTTGTCAAAGTTGTTATTTGATATCCAGGAAGAAGGCCAAAGGATTCAGTGCAAAGTTAAAAAGGAGATATAATATTTTTTATAAATTATTTAAATTCAATAAGAATTTAAATTTTATAAATAAATATTATTTACACCATGGAATGCAATGTAAAGGAAGGGTTTAAAAATTAAATCTTATAATTATAATTTATAAAATTTAAATTCTTTAGAATTTAAAATATTTATAAATTATAATTAATGTTGACGTCATCCAATTTAATAAAGCACCTTGTATAAATTATAAAGTGTTTATAAAGGCATCGACATCGTTGAAATAAGGGAGCACCGACATTGAAGGAAATAAATGTTTGTGTATATAAGGTGGCCTCCAAAGACATTATTGCTCATCCCTCGAACGATTGATATGCGCCAAGGTTAAAACTTCGTTTGCGATTTCGAAAGGTTCATTGAGGAAGAAGACGAAAAATATTTTCATCTTAAGCACCAAGGATAAGGTGAAGGGGTTGGAGTTTTCGAAGCACGTTGGACATGGTGGTCCAAGTGGCAGAGCGCAAATTGTGAAAGCGTTGGAGGAAGCAAGTGCCCGCGTTCGAAACCCATTGGTGGTAAGCGCCAAAAGGAAAATATTTTCATGCGTTTTCATTGGGCACAAAGGTTAAAGTGAAGGTAGAGCCTTTTGGCTCTTAAACATGCCTGTAGTGCACGTGGTCGTGGAGCCCATGGCTAGGTTGCTCATGGAGGCAGAGGTTACGGGGTCGAAACCCATCGGTGGCCAAGGTAAAACTTTTAATTAATTTTATTGCCTAAGGTTTCAATAAAGAGTGTTTGGAGGTATAAGGGTTGTTAGTGGAATTGTTTAGAAAGGGTGTTTGTTGGATAGTGGTGGTAGTTGAAAATTATCACTTGGAGTAATAAGGAAGTTTTGGTTTTAATTATTTTTTGATAAAGTCTTAAATTACTATATTGGCATATTGAAGGATTAAGACTTTTGAGTGTTGTTTAATTTTAATAAAGGGTTTTTTGTGTTAAAGAAGATTATTGTGAAGGTATTGAATATTATTTGAGTTGGAGTGATAAGGTGTAATTTTGATATCATTTTGCATTGTGTTTTGTTGAGGAAATTATTATCTTCTAACCCTTATTGAGATTGGCAAAGAAGTAATTGTGAGTGTGGCAGATTTGTGAGATCAACTCCTTGTCAAGCAAAAAGGTATGGGCAAATTCTTTCTTGGTTGAGTTGATTGATTGCTTACTAGAAAATAAATTTTGGAGTGAAAAGGATTTGATTAGGGTTTCCTTTTCGAAAGTGTTTGACTTAATGCTTCAAGGTTTTCTGGAATTAAGAGTTGTGATTAAAACCTTGTTTTATAAGCATTGTTGTTGAAGCCATTGGATTGTGTGAAGAACTTGAGTTAGGGTTTTGAAAAGAACATGAGTATCATTGTTATGTGAAGATTGAGTTATAAGCATTGTTGTTGAAGTGAGTTGTTGTGCAAAGAACTTGAACTAGGGTTTGAAAAGAACATGAGTATCATTGTTATGTGAAGATTGAGTTATAAGCATTGTTGTTGAAGTGAGTTGTTGTGCAAAGAACTTGAACTAGGGTTTGAAAAGAACATGAGTATCATTGTTATGTGAGATTTGTTGTTGAGCAATTGTTGGAAATATTTTGAGTTGATTGATATATGCTTGGACTAGGGTTTGTGAGAAAGGGGAGTTTCATTAAGTAATTGGTTGAGTTGAGTTGGTTGAGCCTAGTCAAGTGGTTGTATAAAGTGATTGTTCAAGTTCCATAAAATAAACTATTCTATATTCTGATTTGAGTTGTGAAAGTGATTGTGCATTGAGAGTAGAACATATTGAGTCTCTAACAATTCTCTTTATGCTTCTATGAGATTGAGAAAATTGAGAAAGTGATTGTGCATTAAGAGTAGAACATATTGAGTCTCTAACAATTCTCTTTATGCTTCTATGAGATTGGGACAAGTTCTGTGTGAGCTTGTTGAGCAGATTTGGACAAGTTTTGTGTGAGCTTGTTGAGAAGATTTGGACAAGTTCTATGTGAGCTTGTTGAGAAGATTTGGATAGGTTCTGAGTGGACCTATTGAGCATATTTGAGCAGGTTCTGAGTGGACCTATTGAGCAGATTTGAGCAGGTTCTAAGTGGACCTATTGAGCAGATTTGAGCAGGTTCTGAGTGGACCTATTGAGCAGATTTGAGTAGGTTCTAAGTGGACCTATTGAGCAGATTTATATATTTTAAGATTTGAGTGAGCTTTTGAGAGACTTGTAGACCATTTTAGTTAGAGTTGAGCAGATTTGTGCTAGACCGAATAGACTGTGTTTAGTGTAGATTTGAGTGAGCTTGTTGAGCAGACTTGTGCTAAACTCAATTATGTTTAGTGTAGAGTTGAACAGATTTGTGCTAGACCAATAGACTATGTTTAGTGTAGATTTGAGATAGAGCTTTGGAGGTGATAGAGTAGAGAGGATAGTAGTCTCTAGTGGATAGAGATCCATCAGCTAGGGTAGTGAGGATAGGTCTTCTGAGTGGGGACAAGAGTCTTCAGTGGAGAGAGATCCACAAGCCAACGTAGTGGAGGTAGTAGTCTTCTAGAGGATCACCAACTAGAGTAGAGGAGGAGTTCTCTTATGGATAGAGATCCACAAACCAGATTTAGGGGATCAACATCTCCTTTGGACAGAGGTCCATAAACATTGTAATTGGGAAGGATTCCCAAGAGATTGATTGAGAAAATTTTAGTGAAATATTTTCTCCGTGGAGTAGCCCACATTGGGTGAACCACGTAAATTGTGGTGTCTCTATTGTGTGTGGTGTTTTGTGCATTGCTTTGATTATTGCTATTGATACTGCTATCTATACACTGCATAATATTGATTTGGAAAGAAAAGTAAAAAGTACTCTTATACTGTTCACCCCCTCTCAGTATAAGCTTGTGTTCTTTCCTTCAACCTATCCTCATCTGTCACTAATGTTGGTTTTATTCTTAAGACCATAATCCACTGATGTCTATCAACCAACAGGTCCTCCATATTGAGTTTCTATAACTTAAAATTTCATCCATTAATATTTTCAATCTCTACCCATGTGCTTCCTATCATTTTCCTTCACCTAGATTCTTCAGTGTATGTCTCCTACTCAAGAATTAATTTATCACAAGGTTGAAAATATTACTCCTAGAGCAAAGCTAAAAATCCTAGCTATGATACCAAATAAAGAGCAAAAAGCCTCAATAAACTAAATATTGAAAAATAGTAAATACAAAATCAAAGGAAAAAGAAGAAGATAATAGATATACACATAACACCGTATTTCAGCTAAGAAACCTTTAGGAAAAAATCCAATATAGTAGTATCTCCTTATTGTATAAACTTAACTATCTCCTATACAATAATGTTAATCTCTCATCTCTCTTCAGACTCTGATGCAAGTACAATTAAATAACAACCCAAGAATATTTATTTTTAAAATACCATGGGCAAAAAACCATGTATTCAAATATTTAACCTTAAACCACCCATATGGGTCTAAAAATAGCTTAAGAAATCCTAACAAGGATACATGGAGAGTGTCTAGTACCTTTTAGAGTTAAACCCTCCAAAATAACATGGAAAATATTCAACATATTTCCAACAACTTTAATAGTAGGTTATCAACCCTACAAAAGGCCAATGTAAGATCTACCAAGGTGGAGTTCATTTCTTATTGTGGAATAAGGGCCATACCTATAATAAGGAGGGCATGTTCTACTTACAAAACCAATGTGTTATGTTAGGGGTTCAATTTATTTTAACATTGTATTTATATATGATTGCTTAAAATAAATAGGATTTAGAAAAAACATTGGACCAATATCTTCAACAACACCCAACTTATATTTTATAAGGTTTTCATTTAATTCAAAAACATTTAGCTAAGAGTTACCCAATATTAACAACACCAACTTATCATAATTGTCTAATATTTATATTATTATGATCTAAACATGATACAAAGGTTATTGAAAATTATTTTTGTTTGTTATGTTAGGGTATTAAGCACATGAAATTTCTTTCCTTGTTTTTACAAGTGGTGTTTTGTGAAATAAACATGTACAAAGTGGTTTGATATTTTGTGATAAGGAGTTACAAATTTTTTGCTAAGGTGACCTAAGAAGATGCAAGTTTACTATGCATAAATTGTTTTATTAAATGCATTGGTGTAAAGTGTGTTCTTAGAATACCATTTGTTCATGGTTTTCTCAAATGCATTAGTTGAGGGGTATTTATATTAGGGAAGTTAGGCTCACCTATAAATCAGCCATTTGTTTCCCAACTAGCTCATCCATAGGGAGGTCTTGAGCATGGTTGTTGGATTTATTGTTGATTATAGCTCTTGGAAATAGTGTTTGAAGGTCTAGATATTCTCTAGATATTATGTAGTTTATTGTTTAAGGGTTTTCAACTTAGGTGAGGCAAGCCTTTATACAGATCAACCATTCATTTTTCAATTGGCTCATCCATGGGGAGAGGACTTGAGCATGGATGTTGGACTACATGTTGGTTATGGCTATTGGAGAGGGTGTTCCTATATCCATATATTTCTTAGTTTTTTATTTTAAGTTTAGTGATTTTCTTGAGTTCCATATATGATGGCATGTTGAATCAATGGTATGAATTTCTAGTCAAAGATCTCTAGTCTTGGAAAGAAACAAACATTGTCTATTTTTAATATCTTATTGTTTCTTACCAGGATTGAGATTGTTGTTTTTACAAACACAATTCTTGACATATTGTCAATATTATGGTCATTGTTAGTTGTACTTGGGTGATTTGGCCATTTTTCATTATGTGTTTTAAGTTGTATACAATTTATTTATTTCTTAAGAGGGGCCTTATAGAACCCTGATTACCAAACAAATATATTGTAAGTTGTTTATATGAACACGGATGTTGAAAAACTTGTATATCAATAAAATATTATAATTATATAAATATTATAGAGTTAGTTATGACAACTAGTAACCAAATCATGTGTACAAAAGTATCTTCTTATAATTCATGTAACACCCTATGTAGTGATGTAATATTTCTAACATTCTCCTCTTATTATATCAAATTTCAATAACATAGATAGGAATTTAAAAACTAGATTAGGATAATATATTACATCTCATTTTATAGTGAGGATAGCCTCACTATATTATAAATTCAATCATGGAGCATACATCCATATACAAGTACATCAAACAAATTAGCTTAATCTATAATAAACAATTGGATTAGTCAAGTAAATGGATAGTGAAGCATGAATCTATTCTTGAAGTAAGTCACTGAGATCTACTTTAGTCATAAAATCCTAAATTTGGTTATCATGAACTTAGTGATATTCAAACTAGCAAGGCAACAACATCATCTTATCATACAACACAATTGTTGAAAACATATTCAAGTGTTGCATAAAACATCCACTTCATGAAGCATCATCTCTAGTGGATGATGTAATTGTCATAATTTAACATGTGACTAGTGTACATCCTAATCATGTGATCATAAAAAAAAATTATCATTTGGCATATTCACTTCAATAAATGTGTCAAGCTCAAAAAGAAATTTTGGAAAAATAGATATAAGCCTATATTTTGTAAAATAACTTAGGAAAATATATTTACATTTTGTAAGTGTCCCAGGTCCATCAAAGAACACCTTCAAAATTACCTCATTAATCAAGGTAGTAAAGAAGTAATATGAAAGTTGTAAGCTTACTATAGTGGTAAGGGATTTGGCCTCTCTTTAAGAGGTCAAAGATTAAAATCCCATTAAGTATGAGGAGACCAGGACCCCTCATAAAGACTTGTGTAAACTCATTGAAAAAATAAAGAAGTAATATGAACCTTCAATCACTAGGGCAATTTATTTTTTGAAAAATGTCTCATCTTATAGGAGCAATATCTTTACAAAGGGTTGTCTGCTTCAACTAATTATTGGACCACTTTATGTAGAATTTGAAGAGCTTTAAAATGAGCAATCATATGAAGGAATTCAAGAAATATTGAGGGAGATATGACCCTATGAAGTCAACCCTTTGAAACAAGGGTAGTGACAAATTTTCAAGTTGCAAAAAATAAAATTACAAATATCTATCATCTAGGGTTTGGATGATGGGAGGAGCAATAGAGAGTGAGGTGATGGATTTTTAAGCATTAATACTACCATAAAATATCATAGGTTATATCTCATAGGATTGAATATAAAATAGTCACAATATAATAAGGTCAAGATAATGATATGAGTAGAATAATATGAGCAAATTAATATGTATATCAAGGCTTATAATAAATCAAATAATATTCAATAATATGCTGAAATATGAATGTAAATAGCCTGAATCATACATGTACTATGCATGTAGAACAAATTACAATATTAATTGCTCAAAATGTATACAAGCTTTATTACTCTAATTTCTCTTACAATTGTATATTATTATAATGACCTTGATGCTTATGATGGAGAACTGTCTCCATAATATACCAATAGTGATATGACTCTTTGGATACTTGACTATTGCTCTCCATATGCTAGGTCTCATAACTCTTGTCTTATCTACTTACCACTTGCATACTTGAACACTTGACTGTATAACATATGCACGCCTATATATGACTCTTACACTTCTACTTGCACTCTCTAATATAAAACACTTGTGCACATATTTACATTACATATTTGCACTCTTACATATAAGACACTTGTACACATTTACTCAACCTACACTTGCACTCTAACTCACATGACACTTGTGCATTTACTACACATTACAACTTTACATGACACTTGTGTATTTCCTATACATTAATACTTACATAAAAGGGGAAATTTAACTCACACTCTAAATTATGAATCAACCCTAATCTATTATTTATAAATATACCATGAAGGTACCATGGGGGTGCATTAGCATGTACCAAATAATGTAATATACTCCAATATTCCCTTGTATTACATTATTTGGTTATTTAAGACTTTAGTCTTCAATCATGGTCTTTGTCTTTATCTTCAATCTTCAAAAGACTCTGGGACTTGTGTTTGCTTTTTTCTTTTTTTGTTTTCTTCTACTTCTTTACTCTATTATTTTCTATCTTGATATTATCATGTTGCCTTATTGATTGTATTCCTATAATTTCAATTCATGTATTCTAATGTTCTACAACATTAGTATCCATAGAATGAAATTTTTCATTTATCAAGAGTTTTACTATAAGAGTTTTGAATTCATTTTCTTCAGACGGTTCTTCCAATTGTTTATTTTCATGAATTTCTTGAGATAAATTTCCTTTTTGATTGACTTCTCTATATTGTAATTGTCGTTGTTGTTGATGACCATATTGACACTGAGAATGATATCGATATTTTTGATGTTGAGATTAAAATTGTTGATGTTGTTGAATATTGTATCGATATTAAGATTGATATTGTCTTTGCTGAACTGATGTATTTATTTGACTTCCATGATTCATATTCATCTGATTTTTTTGATATTGATTTATTTGATTGAATATACAAAAATATGTACTATGACCCCTTCTCTTACATATTTGACAATATCTTAAATTTTGATTGAATCTATTTCTTGAAGCAATATTACCTTGTGTATTATATTTTGATACCAAGACATTGTTAGTCATTTCATCTTTGATTGAATTTTTTATTTCATATTCTTGAATAATATTGACTAGATCATCAAACATAGTTTCTTTACTTAAGACTTGCAAAGATGTGACTATATGTTTATAGCTTTTTGGAAGTGCTCTTAATATCACTTGAACAAGAAATTTATCTTCTACTTTCTCTCCAGAGTTAATCACTATTGGAATATATCAAATTATTTGGTACATGATAATGTACCATCTTGGGTATATCATTAGATTAGGAGAGTGTCTTAGATTAAGGCTTGAGTATTTACTTTATGTAATATAATAAATGCATAAGTATTATTAGAATGTGCAATGATGTAAATGTGCATGGTGTCCACATGTACATGATTCCTTAGAATAGAAAGAGGAAAACTCATAGGAATATGGAAGGCCAAGAGTCATGTCTCATTATATATAGGCCTTTGGTAGATGAGTTGAGTGAGAGGATTAGATTAGAAAGTGAGAAGAGTGAGTAGTAGTAAGAGAGATAGTAGATACAATGTAGAACTTGTATGAAGCATGGAGTATTGAGATCTCCACATATTGTAACAAGTTCAAATTTTCATGAGATTTCATTAATGGCTATTTCATGAGTTATTTCAGAAGTTTCTCATGCTATTTACTTGTATATTATATTACCATTATCATATATATAACATTGCATGCTTATTTTACTACTTGTGGTTGCAATTCCTTTTAGTTTATAACATCAAAAACTAACAATAGTATTAGAGCACTTGGTTGATTGATAGGAAATAGAGAGAGCCACAAGAGAGATTGAGAGAAGATGAAAAATATCATTTTCAAAATTTTTGAAATTGCATTTGGCTAGAGTATTTCCATAGAGTTGAAAAAATCTTGTGAAGACGAGGACTCAACATTGATTCTACTATATTGATAAATCAACTAGTGAAGTTTGTTTTTCTCTAGATTCAAAGAAATTTCTATTATCATTTTATAATATTTTATTGTAGAGAAGAGGAGATTCAAAGAGACTTGAGAAGATTCCTACAAGATCTAGGAATGATATCTTATTTGGAATCAATCCAATACTTGAAGCAATAAGTTGAAGTTTGAATATTATGGAGGTCTTAAGAAAAATGTCTTATTGAATGGATATTTTTCCCAATTGCAAAATCCCCATCACAGTTAAGGTATTAATCCAAAAAACCTCTCTTGCAAAGAAGTTGAAAACAAAAGCAACTTCTCCAAGGTTCCATTATATAAGCATTGCACATGTGTATTTGAAAGTAAAATAATCAAGAATAACAAGTGCTAGAAACAACCAAGTGATTTGCAAGTAACTGTTAACAAGGGGCTTGCTGGTTTATTTCATTTGTGCTTTGTGATTTATTTCTTTAAATTGCAATGAATGTGCCTTTGTGCAAATTGATAAAATGAAGTGTTGCTTCTTTGATTATCTTTGCATTAATTTGTCTTACCCTAAATCCCTATTAGTGGGTTTGTTTTATCTTCAAATTAAAATGCAAAATGAGAAAGTGCATGGAATTGTCCACTTAATTTTAAAATCCATACCTTTAATGTGAGATTCATTTGCAATTGGTAGGTTCAATTTTATCTTCAAATTTAATGCTCTACTAATTGCAAAGTTAGAAATTCAGAAGTCAGCAAGTTAGCAAGTTAGTATGTTAGCAAGTTAGCATTCATTTGCTTTATCTACACTTAATGTGAGTTTGAAGGTTAGTGGACCCTCCCTTTTGTGCACAAATTTTATCTTAATCCTTAGGTGATGAAGCAAAAGTGCTGAACAACTTGCTAACATACTAAATTGCTAACTTGTTGACTTTTGACTTTATAACTTTGTAATTAGTAGAGCATTATTGGTTACATCTTCATAGCTTACAAGAACACATTAAGTAAAAGGAACCTTGGAGAAATTTCATTTCTTTGCAAGAGAGGGTTTTCTAATAAAAATCTTGATTGTGATGGGGATTTTGTAATTGGACAAAATTTCCACTCAACAAGTCCCATTGTAATATTTGTAGATTTACAAATAGAATATTGAGGAGACTCGAGAAAGAGATCTCCATAAAATATTGAAGAATTCACATTGAAGATCAAAGAGAAGACCCAAAGGATGTCCCATTGAAGACCTTCTAGATTTGGAATATTGTAGATAGAGAAATACTAGAAAATTTCCTATTACAAATTTTAAAAGCAGTTTAATTTGAAGATCCAAGAAAGAGATTTCATTGCAAAAATTCCATAGTTGAAAGATTTGAGAGTGTATCGCTCCAAATTTTTCGCATCCTTACCTTCAGGCTATAGGATCCGTGCCCGGAAGGGGGATGGGAAAAGGATGTCGCGGTACCTCGGACTGAGAGGACTTTGCGAAGGTCCCGCCTCTCAAGGGAGGTGTATTTTGATGATTTTTCGACGGATGGTGGGTTCACCGGGAAACATTTAATGGCAGTTTCCACGCCTAGGTTTGGAATGTGTTTTTATGTGTTCGTTTTTAACTTTAAGCATTCATATCCTAGGTTTGGCCAAATGAGTCTAAATTAATCTATATGAAAATGCAGATTTAATGAATACAGAGAACAAATTTAAGACAGAAAAACAAAGTAATTAAGGAAGAATAAGAAGAATACCTACCCGGATGTACGATGGAGATTTCGATGTTTGAAGCGATCGGGATCGTACGGAATTCGATAGAATCGTCGAAATCGAGACAAGATCGTACGAGATCTGACGAATTCGTCAGACAAATTCGTTAGAGACCTACAAACAGAAGAACAGATGCAAAATATAGAGAATACTACTGTTCTAGTTGAGGGAAACTGTGCAAAATAACAATGACAATACTGAACTGAAACTTAAAGAACGAAACATGTATGAATGATGCTAATTAAATCACAATTATGGATTAATTATGCCTTTGATCTAGATGGGTGAACTCCAAAATGCAATATAACATAAAATATCAAATAAACTAGCTAATTTGCGGAATAAAACAACAGAGAAAAGCTGAAGAAGTGCAAACTTATGGCACCGATTGCCTCAATGTGGACTACGATCGAGATCGTCTCGCATCGGTACGAAATCGTCTCTGATTCGACAGGATCGCCTCCGATCTGAACAGGTTCGTCGGCGACGATGTATGCTTGCTCCGGCTGAAAAACAAGATGATACCTGCAACAAAATTGATATAGGACTACTGCAAATGAAAACTTAGGATGATTTAACGTGCATGAAGCTAAGTTACAGAGAATTTCAGCCAGGGGTTGGGAAGGGAAGGTCCTAGGGACTAAATAGGCTTAGGGGAGTAGTTAGGAGGTTGGAGATCATCCCTATTTGGGAGATCTCCAATGGGGGAGGGTCTCTAACGGCGCAGACACGCTTACGCCCGGATTAGAGGCCCGTTGGAACAGAAGCTAATTTTGCAAAATTAGTTTTGCGACAAGATCGTCCGGACGTCCTAGCCCAGACGAAATCGTCAGATATGGGGCGATATCGTCTGATCGGCGACGATATCGTCAAACGGTCAAAACAACCTCTAAAAATGGCACGAAAAAGGGGAAACGGATTACCCGACGGTTAACGGGCGGTTTGGGAGGTTAAATTTGAATTTTAAATTATTTACTAAGGTGAATGTAATTATGACAATTTTACTGCGCCAATTTTAGGGTGCTACATTTTGCCCCCTCTTTAGCGAATTTTTTGAAGAAAATGCGTTAAAGATGAGTTCTTCTCGATCTACGAGAAAGCAAAAATTATTCCCATTTTTTAGGCGACGATTCTTGGTCGAATCGTACGACAACTTACTATGGTGCCCCCTCCGTGTTTTTACCCAAATCGAACGTTTGAGGTAAAAACGCGAAAAAGCAAAAAATTATTTTTGAATAAAATTAAGAAAAATAGGGTAAAACCCTAATTCATTTTTCTTGTTCATTTTCTGGTTTTTTAGAGCTACGAAGCAAAAATGGTGGAGACGACGCACAGATCGACAGAGGTCCGGCGCGGTCTACGGGTAAGAGTCTAGACTTAACTAGAATGCTTTAATTTAATTTTACATGCTTTGTAGGTAATTTTTAGATGAATTTTGAGCATCGCGGCCGTTTTTGGGCCGTCGACGTCGTCGGGACGAAATCGTCCCGATTTCGATGAAATCGTCTCAATTTCGAATTTCCCAAGGGCGAAATCGGCGAAAGGGGGACGATTTCGTCAAATTAGAGACGATTTCGGCTTGCGAAATCGGAGACGATTATGCTCAAATTTGGGACGATATCGTCCAATAGTGGGCGATATCATCAATTGCATAAAATTGAATTTTAACTTGCATTATTAATTACTTGAATTGTTTATTAATGATTGTTTGTTGTTTTGTTGTTTATGTTGTAGAGAGGTTTGCTAAAGAGCAGGGAATGGAAGTATGGAGGTTTGAGGGATGACTTGGCCGCTCTCACACAGGCAGAGCGAGATCAGCTGGCACAGGCCGGCTTGCAGCATGTGGCAGAGATGCCACAGGTGTCCACAGATATGGGGCTACTAACGGCCCTAGCAGAGAGATGGTATCCGGGTTCCTCATGTTTTTGGCTACCGATAGGGGAGATGACTCCCACTCTAGAGGATGTATGGAGGATTCTGAGAATCCCCATACAAGGACGATTGATCACTCCTACGGCCAATCAGGGCCACGCTATGGGACGACTGTGTGGTGACCCGAGCTTCACCCTGGAGAAGGGCGAGTTAATATCGAGGCACTGCGCCGGATGCATGGGGCATCTAGACTCACACGAGTGCTAGGCTGGAGTGGTTGGTGGACTTTTGCTTGTGCCACCGGAGCGGGTGCGGGGTGCCGTGGATCTTGGCGAGATGTGATCTACGATATGCGGGACCACGGGTACAGGTTCTCTTGGGGCGGCTATGTACTATGCCGATTGTATAGGATCCTGTATGGGGTCGTGTACAAGGGCGGTCGATGTCTGGTGATGACATCGCTCCTACAGGTTTGGTGCTTGGGAGCACATTGCAGTGCGGAGGCCGATAGGGCTTCCTCTGATAGGGGTAGACGGGGAGAGGCCCCGAGTCTTCTATTGGTGGCTCCGGAGAGGGTCACAGCGGCGGATCGACCTCCCTATGTCCCGGAGACTATTGGATGACTTAGTCCCGGACCAGATCACCTGGAGGCCATGGAGGGAGCATCCGGGGGTGGGCCGAGGATGGACGAGGAGTTGGCTCGCGTCCGGGCGAGTTTGCTGGCTGCGGATGGAGAGGGGAGAGGTGGAGCTCCACCGCTATGACCGAGTTTTGCGTCAGTTCGGTCTGCAGTGGGGGATCCCATATTTGAGGGATTATGAGTTTTCTTGGGCTATCCAGGATAACACCACAGTTAGCGGGGCTCCGGACATGCGGCGGTTTTGGAGCCGGGACGCGAGACGATGCCCCCATCCAACTAGTGGATGGGGACGATGCAAGGGTAGCCGATGGCTACGATGCCTAGTATGCAGGCATCCGCCCTCCTCGGATGACGAGGGCGTAGGGTCCGATACATGTGGTTGTGCATCGGATAGGGAGGCGGTGCCAGGCAGCGATGGAGGCGGCCCAGGGTCACGGTGGGAGAGAGCCGAGGAGGCCACAGGCAGAGGAGAGGCCGCGATAGAGGGAGAGGAGGGAGGCGAGACCCCCATCTCCATAGAGGGAGAGGCCACCATCGCTCGATAAGGGCAAGGGCGTTGACACAGGAGAGAGTAGCGAGATGGCTACTCTCTAGGCGGAGAGAGATCATCTCCAGGCACAGGTGCGGACTCTACGAGGATGAGGCTGCATGCCATCGAGGCGAGGTGGCACGGCTACGAGACGAGATTGCATGCCTCGGGGCACGGGGCGGAGGGCGAGCTGCGGAGAGTTGACACGGGCTATCGCCCAACTCACTTTCTATCAGACATTGTATTATCAGTTGGTGCCAGAGGCGGATAGACTACCCCTGCCAGCCAACATTGTAGATCCGATCAGGATCGGGTCATCGAGGACCACGTCCCGGTCGAGGACTAGGACTACTCAGACTGCGATGGGGCCACCTCGTCCACCTCAGGGCGGGGGAGGAGATGAGGCGGAGAGCTCGAGGGGCTCTCGAGGCTAGAGGGCTGCATAGCTTTGTACAGATTGACATTGTATTATTATTTTTTTGTTGATAGAGGATTGAGTATGCCGAGGTACAGATTGTGGCATACCAATCCAGTTTTGATGATGTATATATACTGTTGACATATATATGATATGTTATTGATCATATGACTTGTATTATGTGTATGCTTATGATGCTTTTATGTTTGATTGATTAATTTGATAATTGGATTGAGGATTCATGAAATTATGTCATTTTGAAAATTTATAACTTTGATGTCATGCTATAATATTTTAAATGAAATAATCTGATGTAACAAATTGATTGTTTGTAATGTGATGTGATAAAAAATAAAAAGAGACTTCTAACAATAATTTCAAAGGACATTGTCGCTATTATAGACCATTTCATGGAGTCGCTGCTCACTCGGTCGTCAAGCTAATCCCATTTATAGAAATATTGTTAAAAGTAAAAGAGTGCTTAAGAGGCTGTCTTAAGACTTTGGTGCAATAGTGCAAATGATGATGATGATGATGGTTTGTTTTCAGATTTTCATGAAAATAGTATGCATGAAATAATGTTAAAATGATTTTTGCTAGGCATAAATTCCTAAGTGTGATAAAATTTTGGATAATTCTTTAGGAATTATACCATCTTTGCAAAATTGAAGGTTGACATAATGACATGAAATAATGAAAATGGGTTTGCTTTTTAAAAGCATAATTTGTGTAAAATAATGATTTAAGTCATATGGTTTTCATGATTTTTAAATAAATGGGGAATAAAAATTGTTACGATGGTTTGCGCTAGGCATAGAATATGTAGGTATAGACTTATACCATCATCGCGAAAATCCAAAAAAGATAGTTTTATTGCATGGTTGATTTTTGATAAACAGAAAATATGAAAATGAGGACTTGCGCTAGGCATAAAATTCCAATTTTGGTTTTGGAACTATACCATCGTCGCGAAAGTCAACCAGATATATATGTTTTGAGTGTATATTTTGAAAGAAATTTTTGATTTTTCTATTATATAGTTGTCTTTATGGTAAACAATTGTACTTGATTTATTCCAAACAAGTTGCAAAAATAATATTTCAAAGTATTTTGAAGACAAAAGTTAGATTTATAAGGAATCCCATGTGCATATGTGAATTCATTTCCGATCTTGATTTATCATAATGATACACAAAATCTCTCAAATACAAATGTGTGTGCAATTGCTTTGTGCATTTACCGGTTTTGAGCAAGATAATATGATACAAGTGATTTGAAGAAACCAAATAAGTGTTCATTAACCATGATGTAGATGCATATAACCATACTAGACTACTATGTAGGTCGGATTATCAAGAGCTAGCTAATCCATAAGCAGACATAGGTCTGTACAAAAGAAGGTCGCTAATGTGACGGACATATCACCACGCTAGGAGTTACCCAAGGCCAAGCGGGTTGGGCACAAACCACTGTTATGGGGCTTACCTCACAGTTTTCGAATAATTGAGAATTCCGGGGATTCAAGCTCATCAACCCTTCTTTTCTTTTCAAAGGGTAGGGAAAGGGATTTTATTGCTTTCTTGCTTTTTGCTTTCTTTTGCTTTTCTTTTGAACTTTGCTTCTTTTTCTTTTTGTATTTTTTGCTTGATTTTTGAGATAGTGCTTGAAATATTGCTGTAATGATATAAAATAACATTTTTCTTTTCTCTTTTTTCTTGAACTTTTCTTTTCTTTTTCTTTGCTAGGGATACTTGCTCGGATTAGGTGTAGAGCAAGGGATTTTTATTCTGGGTAGGGGTGAGCTTGTCCTTTTGCCAATTCTCAAAGATTCTAGACCATGTGCATGATAGGATAGCGGGGAAACTTTTCGCTCAAGAAATCACATCTACTATGTAGCAAAACATGGAAATTACAAATATAATCATTTTATTGTGAAAAGATGTGCTTGGTTTAAGTAAATAACAAGATCAATTCTCTATGCTCAAACTTTATTTAATTGAATTTTGTGGACTTTGATATAAGAGAGATTAGTAATCATGCCGAGATAAAATCAAGATATTTATTTTTGTGAGTGTGCAAGTGAGGGATTCCAAATAAATGCTAATTTATCAAAAATAATTTGAAACATATAAGCGCAACATTTGTAAGAAAATATATATAAACACTTTTGAGAAGTTTTGAGAATGTTGACTCCCTCTTTCTTCTTTATATTGTTTTGGTTTCGAAAGAGTCAAGCATATTGCTGTTTTTATATTTTTATCATTATTTTGATTTTTGGTTTTATTTTTGTTTTTGAGCAAAAAATTTAACAAGTGCCATAAATAAATGCAACAAATAGTTTTGAAGATTTTTGATGATTATGAATGTTTTTGATGTTTTTGAATTTATAAATTTGAAAGAAATACAAGATAGTAATTTTGAAATATTTTAAACAAATATATACAAGGATGAAATGACCAAATTTATGCATAGTAACGTTTAAGATGCAAAATATTCATGGGTTCTTTAAGTTCTTTACCATCTAAGGTAGATAATTTGTATGCTCTGATTCAAATTTAGCGGTAATAATGTATGGTCCAAGCAGGTTGGGCTCAAATTTACCTTTAAGGTCCTTAGTTGCATTTGTATTTTTTTGATTTTCTTTTAAAACAAGGTCGCCGATCTCAAAGGATCGATGACGAACTTTCTTAGCATATGATCTTTTAAGCTTGTTTTGGTAAGCACGGAGATGCTCCAAAGCATTGATGCATTTTTCATCTAGGAGTTCCAGCTGGTCGAGTCTGCCAGCTCGATATTCATCTCCTACTTCGGTATCTTGAAGTAGCAGAGCCAAAGAAGGAACTTCCAATTCAAATGGAAAAACTGCTTCAGCACCATAAACCAAAACAAATGGTGAAGTTCCCGTGGGGGTTCGAACACTAGTTCGATAGGCCCACAAGGTGGGTATAATTGAATGTGCCGGTCCACGGCCGGTTTTATTGACCAATATTTTGAGAATTTTGATTAAGGTTTTGTTAGATGCTTACCTTGACCATTACCACGAGGATAATAGGGAGTGGACCGGCGATGTTGAATCTTATATTTTTGGCATAATTTTTTAACATCTTTATTTTTGAAACAAGTTCCATTGTCGAGAGATGAGATTTGCGAGAATTCCGAACCTACAAATGATTTGATTAAAAATAAATTTAGAGACTTGTGTGCCGGTGCGGGAAGCTAAAGGCATAGCTTCGACCCACTTCGTGAAATACTCAGTGGCGGTTATGATGAACTTGTGTCCATCAGATGACACCGGATTGATTTTGCCAATAATGTCTAAACCCCATTTAGAAAAGGGCCAAGGAGATGAAATAGCCTGCGGTTCTTGGGCAGGCGCATGGACAAGGTCAGCATGTTTCTGGCACTTGTCGCAATGGCGCACATACTCATGTGCATCCGTTTCCATGGTAGGCCAAAAGTATCCTATCCGAAGGAGCTTTTTAGCAATGACACTACCACTAAAGTGTCCTCCACAAGATCCATCGTGGGCTTCACTCAAGGCTGATTTAGACTCTTCTAAGTTTAAACATCTTAATAGGATACCTTCAAAAGATCTCCTATATAAAGTATTGCCAATTATTACAAAGCGACTTGCTCGTCGACGTAATAACCGACGTTGGTTTCTATTAGAATTGGCAGGGAAAGTCCCATTTTGGAGAAAATCAAATATGTCCGTATACCAAGGTTCAGGAGTAGTTTCATTGATTAGAAACACATCCAAAGGCTCTAAGCATGACTTATTTGAAGCGGGTTCCTAGAGTCGACGAATAATGATAGTGGCATATTCGTCATCTAACTCCAAGGGTAGGAGAGATGCAGCTGCGGCCATAGCATCAGCTGCACGGTTGCTAGTTCGAGGAATAGCTTCCAAGGTAACTTGATCAAATAAAGACATTAATTGTAAAACATAGGCCTTATATGGGCGCAGTTTATCATCTCTGGTTTGATAAACTTCATTAATTTGGTTTATAACCAGTTGGGAATCACCAAAAACTAAAAGATGTTTAATTTTTAGCGCTAGGGCAGCTCGTAATCCAAGGATTAGAGCTTCATACTCAGCAGTATTGTTGGTGCAAGCAAATGTCAATTTGAAGGACAGAGGAATAAGATGTTTTTGTGGGGATATTAAAATAATACCCGCATCTGACCCCACTCATGCATCGGGCTCCGTCAAAGTATAAGGACCATTGTTCAGTATGGTCGGCCTCTAATTGAAGGCATTCATCAGGAAATTCGATGATGAGGGGATGGGTAGACTCTAAGGGTGCAGCAACTAATTGATCTGCTATGATTTGACCCTTAACAGACTTCTGTCCTATGAATGTGAGATCAAACTCGCTTAGAGCAAGAACCCACTTGGCTGTGCGACCCGATAAATAAGGTCGACTCATGAGATACCTCAAGGGATCGTATTTAGCAATGACATAAGTTTTTTGACTAAGCATATAGTGTCGTAATTTTTGCGTAGCAAACACGATGGCTAGACATAGTTTTTCTAATGCTGTGTAGCGGGTTTCATAAGCGATGAAGGTTCGGCTAATGTAATAATTAGCACGTTCTCGCTTTTCATCATCAAGTTGAGCTAACATAGCTCCTAAGGCAAAATCTGAAGCTGAAATATATAGGAGAAATGGGCGATCGGGTTTAGGTGGTGAAAGCACGGGTGGATTAAGGAGGTATTGTTTGAGAAGTTCAAAAGCTTCTCTACATTCGGTGTCCCAATTAAAAGGGACATCCTTCTTAAGGAGTTTAAGAAAGGGACCAGTTTTGTTCGCGAGCTTATCAATGAAGCGACGGATAGCTTGAAGTTTACCTTGTAAACTTCGTAATTCGAATATATTAGTAGGTGCGGGCATATCAGTGATGGCCGCAATCTTGAGAGGGTCGATTTCAATACCACGTAAAGAAACTAAAACCCCTAATAGTTTACCGGACTTAACTCCGAATATACATTTTGTTGGATTTAATCGAATAAGATATTCTCGTAATCGATTAAAAACTTTTCTCAAATCATCTAAATGATTATCTTCAATAATAGAGCGAGCTATAATATCATCTACATAATCATGTAGGATATCATGCATCATATCATGAAAAATATAGGTCATAGCTCGTTGATAAGTTGCACCTGCGTTCTTTAAGCCAAATGGCATCACTTTCCAACAAAAGGTACCCCAGGGGGTAATAAAGGTTGTTTTAGCCTGATCTTCAGGAGCTATCCTGATCTGATTATAACCGGAGAATCCATCCATTAAGGACATCATCCCACTCCCGATAGTAAAGTCAATGATTTGATCCATGTTTGGAAGAGGAAAGTCATCTTTAGGGCATGCAGCGTTAATATCTCTAAAATCTGTGCAAACCCTAACTTTGGTAGCTTCTTTCTTGGTGATTGGAACTACATTTGAGATCCATTCCGCATAATCAATAGCTTGTATAAAGATAACATTCGGGAGTTTTTCTAACTCCCCTTTGACTAGCAGAGCCACTTTGGGATGCATTTTTCTAAGTTTTTGTTTAACGGGTTTAGCATCCGGATGGACCACTAGATGATGCATGACTACGGAAGGGTCTAGACCTGGCATATCTTCATATGTCCAAGCGAAGACATCTTCATACTCTTTAAGAAATGCAATGTATTGTTCTTGTTTTTCTTGACTTAATTCTGATCCAATATTGATTATGTGAGGATTGTCCTCAGTTCCAATATTAATTTTAATGACGTTTTCTACCTCCATGTGTAGATCTCTTTCAAAATTAGGTGGGGCGGGTGAAACGCCCAATTCTTGTAATTCTTGTAAGGTTAATTTAGATAATTCATCTTGAGGATTAGTGGCCTCAAGTTGGGCTATAGTTGGTATAGAACCATCAAAATAAAATCCATTGTGTAACATCTCTTCAACAGAGACATCATGGAAGATATCTCCTTCCAACTCTTCATCGGGGTCGGCAATCATTTCAGGGTAAGCTATGGATAGCATGTTGCATGAAAATGACTGATTTTTAAGAGGCAAATCAACATGCCTATCCAAATAATCTTGATAACATATGACGTGATCATCATCGTCAAAAGGAAAGGGTTGACCCTTACTAGGAAATAGGCCCACACCACAGCGGGCAGGCCACGGTTCTACCTCGAAAGGTTCTTTCATGCCATTTTGGAAAGGTCCCAAGCCTTTCCCTTTATATCCCATTTTAAGCATCATGGGTTTAGCTTTAATATAATCATTGGTAAAATAACACCGAGCATATCCTTCATGATGAGTTTTGATATTTCGAGGGATTCTTCCCCGAGTCATATCCTTTATAAATGAAGGCACAACTCCCGACTTGGTAAGTACTTCCCATAGGTTGTGGGAGGCCCAAAGTACGAGGAGATGGCGGCAATTTATTTAAAAGAATTGAATCTTGCATGAAAGCATTTGTTTTTTCTGATATTAAGGTTGTGGATAAATCCGGTAAAAGTTCATCAGAAAGGGCATAAGATGTAGAAGGCTTATTACCTATATCTTTAGATGTGGGAGGAATGATAGATGTGTCTATAGGTTTTGAATTTATAGGGATAGAACTTGAAGGATTGGTTGTAGATTTAAGATCTTTTTGAGGTTCTAAAATGATTTGTTTAGAGGGTTGTTGGTCTATATAGGAGGATGAAATTAATGGAGGGGAAATAGGTGAAGTTATGGGTGTGTGTTTCATAGTTTTAGATGAAAAATAAGAACTAGGATGTGTGGACGACGGAGCGAGGGCAAAATTGCACTCCAACGGGTTACGCCAAAGCACACATATCAAAAGGTCTAGGGTCACCATGGATAGTGACCAACTGATTTTTAAACTCAAATTTAACACATTGGTGTAAGGTTGATGGGACCGCTCGCATGGCGTTGATCCAAGGGCGACCCAAAAGTATATTGTACGACTTTGGGCAATGTACAATAAACACGGTTGTTTCTAGGGTTCTAGGACCAACTTGCAATGGGAGGGTAATAACTCCACACGTTTCTTGTGTTTCGTCATTAAAAGCTTTGATAATCATATCGGTTTTCTTCATTTCATCACTTCTAAAGCCAAATCGTTGGTAGAAGTCAAAAGTGCAAATGTTTAGAGATGAGCCATTATCAATCAAAACTCTTTTGACGACTACATCTCCAATTAGAGCAGTAATGTATAAGGGATTATCCTTATGTAAACTGTGTTGTGGGATATCTTTATCCCGGAAGTCAATACAATCAATCTCTCGAGTGATGATAGTATTGGCCATAGCTTCAGGTTGAATGTTTTGAGGTACCATCATTTGGCTCAATGTAAGCATCAACTCATCCCTATGGGTGGGAGAGGATCTTAATAAATCCAAAAGGGAAATTCTGGCCGTAGTATTGGACAATTGCTCATTAATATTGTAAGGGGGTTTAGGTTGAGCAGTAGGAGCATGATTCCCTTTATTGGGGTTTTTCAAAACGAATGGAGCCGATCCATCGTTACGGTTTGGTTCTTGTTGGGAATTTTGAGCTTGTTGTCGGGTGACGACTCCAATGGTACCTACAATGTTATAATGAAGACGTTGAACTGGTCTCGGTTGAGCATTGATGGCTTGTTCATTAGAAAGGAATATATCAGAAGAAGGTCGAGTAGTAACTCGTCTAGGAAATGGTTCTTATGGAACCATAGCATCTGTGATGGGTTGAATAGGATCTGATTCATTTTCAGAACTATTCGATTGGTTTGAAGTAATGTCTAGTTCACTTTCACTATCTGATTCTATATCACTAGAATCAGAAGTTTGAAAATTATGTAAGGGCCTGGTCGTAACCAGGGATAAGGTTGTGTCAAATATTTGAGGATCCTGAACAGGTAATTGTCCGCTAATGGTTCCTACATATCGGGTAGGAGGGGGAACATTATGATGTTCGATTTGATTGGCTACCTCTTTACCATGTCGTGGTAAAGGGTGTTGAAATATGTCTAGAGTTTGATTGGCATTTTGATTTTGATTTTGGGGAACGGTCTTTTGAGTATTATTAGGAGGGTTTTGTTTAGGTTGGAAGGCTTGCACTTCCATTTCATTATTGTCAATCAAATCCTGTATTTTATGTTTCAACCTTTTACAAGCGTTGGTAGAATGTCCAGGTCCTCTATGGAAATCACAGTGTAAGTCAGCTCTGTATCCGGGTATAGTTGGATCAGGTTCCCGGATAGCTGGTAATTGGATCAAACCTCTTTCGAGTAATTGAGGTAAAATAGTTGATAAGGGTTGGTTTAATCTAGTAAATTCTCGAGGAGGCTTGTAAGGAGGTTTCAATATAATTTTTTCTGTTGTCTTTGTTGCATTGATATTAGCAACATTTCTGCTATCAGTGACTCCGTCATCGATGACTTGTTTGTTTTTATATTGATTTTTGGATGTTTTCTCATCATCCTTTTTCCTAAGTTGGCCTCTCCTAATGAGGGCATCTTCTACTCTTCGAGCTAAATCTATAGCTTGATCGAAGGTAGTTAAGGTAGCAGTCGATAGCTCATAAGATATTTGTTCTTGTAAATTGTTGATGAAAATGTCCAACATTTCCCTATAAGGTAGCACAAAGTGCAGTTTTCCTGTCAATTGCCTCCATCTAGCTAAGAAATCGGCAAAACATTCATCTTTGTCTTGTTTTAAATTGTATAAATCTTTAATAGTTACATGCCTCTCGATGTAGGCACTAAATTGATGGACAAATGATTCCACTGTTTCTTCGAAGTTTCTCAAAGAATGAGTGGGCAATTGATAGTACCACTCTAATGCCATTCCACCTAAACTTTTTGGGAACATTTTTAATAATAGCAAGTCATCATGCGATATGTCATGACATGCTATCCTAAACATGCGAAGATGCTCTATGGGATCTTCGGTTCCTTTATATATAGGCAAGATAGGCATGGGAAAATGCTTAGGGTATGGTTGAGCTACAACTATGGGATCCAAAGGTTGACTACATATCTCTCGATAATTATACGAGGGACGGTAGGGATCTATCTGGTCCATACGCGAAGCTAACTGTTTCACCATGGCTTCCAGATTACTAGTTTGCCCCCCATATTGGTTCGGTAGGGCATTGACATGGGTTTTATGGGCATATGATGGCAGAACATGAAGATTAGATGCCATGTTACTATTGTGCAAATTATTGGTAGGAAAAGTATTATGAAGGAATTTTGAAGTTGTATTATGATGTATTTCAGATTGTTGAAAATTTGTATTTGGCTTCGTTTTAGGTTTTTGTTTACTTGAAGCATATTGCTCAATAGTTTGGCGGAATAAAGTAGTGAAGGAAGGTTTCTTTTGTGTGGGAATGATTTTAGGTTGAATAACAGGTTCCTTAGGAGGTTGGATAGCCTATTGTTTTGACATGTTTTGAATCATAGAGACCATATCCGTATTGGATGGTCCAGCCTTATCACTTTCTTGATCAATGAAAGATAAGGGATTAATGCGCACATCATACATATGTTCCAAAGCTGCATGAGTGTCACTAATTTGCCCTTTATCAATACGAATTGCCACATTAAGGTCATCAATGTTATCACTGAGAAATTTCTTGAAATGATCTATGTTGTCAAAAGCAATAGTTCCATTTGGAGCTACTCTAGGGGATGAGGATCCATCCTCTTTAACACTTCCTTCTTGTTCCTTATCTTCACCTAGGTCATCTTCTGGTTGAACTAGAGTTTTTCCTTCCGAAGTTGGATCTTCAGGAAGGACATTTGGGTTTCCAGTTGTATCTTGTAACCAATCTTCTTCTTCTCCTAAAGTTTCTTTACCATTCCTAAGTTTAGGCATGGTGCTAAATTTTGATTTCAGAAAATATATATATATATATATATATATATATATATATATATATATATATGCAACAAATTAAGAGGTATATATTTACTATATACCTACTACAATATTTGAAATGAAATGTTTAAGTTTTTGCTATGTTTTTTAGTTTTTCTTTGTTTTTGAAATAATATTGTAAAGACAATCAACACAATAAATGCAAGAAATAAGACTGAAAGTAATAATCTAGTTTTCTATAAATAATTTATAAATATCATTAATAGGCTCGAGTTGTTCGGGAGTCATGAAGTGTTCTTCTTCAAATTGAAAGTTTTCTTTTAAAAATTTGATGAAAAGAGCTATAGTGATATTATCTGTCTCGGATCTTTGGTTGATAAAAGTAAAGCTCATGGCAATACTCTCGATATAGCACGGCTCGCGGAACTCTATTCCATATTTCCCTATCTGTAAGAACAACCTCTTGGTCTTCTACACAACCTAGGAAGTGGTGCACAATGGCTGCGTTCTCGAGGTATTCCTTGAAGGTGAACAATTATGAAGATACTAGAGCTCTCCTATAAGCTAACCATCTATGGCGAGGCTCTCCGAAGTTCATGATAAAAAACTAGTTGATGAGGATCCGAGGATTCTATCTAGGACTAGCCTCTTGATTTGCTTAAGTTGTGTGGACCTAGATGAGATGAGACTAAGTCTTCTATCAAGTTCGTTCCACAGGAATTGATTTCTACTTGTTTCAGGCACATTAAGCATAGAATTGATTTCTACGGCTGCCAATTGGTTTTCTACATTTATAGTAACTGCTAATATTTTCTTAGGAGCTACCATCTAAACATGATTTTAAACTTTAAATGTTTTAAAATGCATCTATGTTTTAGTTGTTCTATTTTTTTTTCTTTGTTTTTGTTTTCAAAAGGTTATGATGCATTCACGTCGGGTTCACCAAAATGTATCGCTCCAAATTTTTCGCATCCTTACCTTCAGGCTATAGGATCCGTGCCCGGAAGGGGGATGGGAAAAGGATGTCGCGGTACCTCGGACTGAGAGGACTTTGCGAAGGTCCCGCCTCTCAAGGGAGGTGTATTTTGATGATTTTTCGACGGATGGTGGGTTCACCAGGAAACATTTAATGGCAGTTTCCACGCCTAGGTTTGGAATGTGTTTTTATGTGTTCGTTTTTAACCTTAAGCATTCATATCCTAGGTTTGGCCAAATGAGTCTAAATTAATCTATATGAAAATGCAGATTTAATGAATACAGAGAACAAATTTAAGACAGAAAAACAAAGTAATTAAGGAAGAATAAGAAGAATACCTGACCCGGATGTCTGATGGAGATTCTGATGTTTGAAGCAGTCAGGATCATCTGGAATTCGATAGAATCATCTGAAATCAGACAAGATCGTCTGAGATCTGACGAATTCGTCAGAGACCTACAAACAGAAGAACAGATGCAAAATACAGAGAATACTACTATTCTAGTTGAGGGAAACTATGCAAAATAACAATGACAATACTGAACTGAAACTTAAAGAACGAAACATGTATGAATGATGCTAATTAAATCACAATTATGGATTAATTATGCCTTTGATCTAGATGGGTGAACTCCAAAATGCAATATAACATAAAATATCAAATAAACTAGCTAATTTGCGAGAATAAAACAACGAGAGAAAAGGTGAAGAAATGCAAACTTATGGCACCGATTGCCTCAATGTGGACTGTAGTCGAGATCATCTCGCATCAGTACGAAATCGTCTTTGATTCGACAGGATCGCCTCCGATCTGAACAGGTTCATCGACGACGATGTATGCTTGCTCCGACTGAAAAACAAGATGATACCTACAACAAAATTGATATAGGACTACTGCAAATGAAAACTTAGGATGATTTAACGTGCATGAAGCTAAGTTACAGAGAATTTCAGCCAGGGGTTGGGAAGGGAAGGTCCTAGGGACTAAATAGGCTTAGGGGAGTAGTTAGGAGGTTGGAGATCATCCCTATTTGGGAGATCTCCAACGGGGAAGGGTCTCTAACGGCGTAGACATGCTTCTACCTGGATTAGAGGCCCGTTGGAACAGAAGCTAATTTTGCAAAATCAGTTTTGCGACAAGATCGTACGGACGTCCTAGCCTAGACGAAATCGTCAGATCTAGGGCGATATCGTACGATCGGCGACGATATCGTCAAACGGTCAAAACAACCTCTAAAAATGGCACGAAAAAGGGGGAAACGGATTACCCGACGGTTAACGGGCGGTTTGGGAGGTTAAATTTGAATTTTAAATTATTTACTAAGGTGAATGTAATTATGACAATTTTACTGCGCCAATTTTAGGGTGCTACAGAGAGACCAAGGAAAGGTATAATTGAAGTTTTGAAAAGAAGATTTAAGGAGCTATAGAATTGAAAGGAACAAGAGAAGAAGATCCCAAGCATACTTGAAATGATAAAGAAGGAGAAGGCTAGGAAAGGCTCATTGAAAACTTTTAAGAAGGCCATTGGAGGATATTTGAGGAGAACTAAAGGGAGACAATTGCTAGCAAGGATAATTTCTTGATAAAGAAGAATTTGGAACAATTATCACCATCTAAAAACAAGCCTAAAAGAAAGAAGGATTTGGCAAGAAGTTTTCCAAATTTTGGAGGAGATTATTGAAGACCTCAAGACATTTAGATTCTTGAGAAGAAGGCCAAAAAAAGGCCAATATTGAAGTCAAAATCTGATAAGGAGGTTGAAGGAGAAAGGAGATAGAAGAGGCCACCATATTTGATATTTTTAAGGAAAACAACCAAGGAGTTGAAGGCTGATTTGCAAAAAAGGAGTTTGATATTTTTTACATCAAAAAATTAAGAGGTAAAGATAGCTGCAAATTGGAGGAGTTTCCTACCAAATTTTAGAAGTTAAAGACAACATATTAGAGGAGAAATTGATTTCAATAAAAGATAAAAATTTTTAGAGTTAAGGACAACAAGAGGGGAGCAATTGGAAAACACTAATAGCTACAAATTTTAGGGTCCTAGCATAGCAAGTTGAAGGAGAAATAAGCAACATTGGAAGATGTAAAATAGGGGAGTTATAAAGTATTTCATAAGCTAATTTGGAAAACAAGAAGAGCTACAAAATAGACAAGTTCAGGGTAGCAAAGCATAAATAATTGAAGCTACAAATTTATTAAACTCAGAGCAACAAATAGATGAGTTAAATAACCAAGAAACTAAGCTACAAACAAAGACAAAAAAGGTATGCAACATTGGTGCAAAAGTTTCATTAATTGAAAATTCATATTTATCTTATTATCAAGTTCTTAAAAGCACCATATTTAAGGTTTAAAGTTGTAAAAGGGAAAGGTTTCAAGTTTATGTCTTCAAGGGTGTAGAAGAGAGATTTTAGAAGTAATTAAAACCTGCACAAAAGAAATAGGAGTTAGATATATTTCAAAGGAAAAGAAAATATCAACTTCCTACTATCTATTGAAAGTAAAGAAGACAATATTGCAAAGCAAAGATTGGATATACTAAGCTATCCAAAAGGTAAAGTATTGGCATAGTTAATAAGCTTGGAATCACCATAGAAAAGAGTACCAAGAATTGAGCCAACAAGGAGACATAGTATAAGATTTTCCAATGAGGAAAAGGTAATGTAAAAACCACCATTACCACAACTTTCAAATATGATAGGCGCCATCACCATGTTCAATAGGAGAAACCAACATCTCAAAAAGCAAAGGCAAATATTGATAACACAAGGGAAAATTATTTCATCAAGCTACGTATAGCAGCTAACAAACACTTCATTTAGCTATGTATACCAGCTCCATTAGCAAGCCAGTAGTTTGAAGAACTAAAGGAAAGCCCCAAAAACATCGAAATACCAACATACATAGACAACAAGATGTTCTTGTTGAAGTCAATATAGAATGTGGATAATACAAGTACAAGAACCAAGGTATTCCACCATTGAATGTCTAAGAACATAGCAAAAGAAGGATAGGTGTAGTGTCATACGTTATTGAGTATTGAAGGAGGAAAAGAACATTACAAAGAAGACCTCATAAAGAAGCCACACTGAAGAGTCACCATGCATATAGAGAGCATTACATTGCAAGTGAAAAAAATGAGTTACAAGTTATAGTGTTGTGTGGAAGAAGTATCATAAGGAATAGTGCCACCTTTAAGAATGCTACATAGCAAGAACAACGCCACTTGGAGATAAGCTAGCACTATACCAAACACAAGGGAGTTAATACCACTTGGAAGGAAAACAACATAGAGAAAGAATATTACAAGGAAGTGCAAGCACTTAGAAGGTGAAAGAATGTGAAGAGTCATTGTTGCCAAGTGTCAAAGTGTTAAAGAAAACTCCAAAGGAAGAACAAACACTTATCTTGCATGAGTGACAAGTTTCATGTAAATGTGCATGTAATCCAAATGTACATGAGTCTTAGTATAGAGTCAAAGTAGAGTAAGGACCAAGGAACTTATATTCCTATATAAAGGTCTTATAGTGAGTGAAATAAGAGAGGAGAGAATATAGAGAGTGCATAGTATAAATTGGTAGTGTGGTACAATGTAGTTCTTTAAAAATATTTTATGGAGTGTTCATATCCTCCATTATATTGCATTGTACTATTTTTGTGAGCTTTCATTAATGGCATATTTTGGAGTTAATGGAAAAGTTTCTCTTTTTTTCCTACATATTATAGTGCTATTATCATATAGATATCATAGCTTGCTTATCTTTTATCTTGTGGTTGCATTTTCTATATCAAATACTCATCAAAAGCTAACAAAAACTATAATATAAACTTCTAAAATAACTCAAAAATATGCCTTTAGTGAAATCTCACGAAAATACTACAATGTAGTATAATGGATGACATGAACACTCCATAAAATATTTTAAAGAGCTACATTGTACTCCTCTACCAATCTATACTATGCACTCTCTATATTCTCTACCACACTCACTATATCCTCTACTACCCTCATTTCACTCTCTATGAGGCCTATATATAGGAAGATATGTTCCTTGGCCCTTACTCTACCTATGAATCTTCATCTACCTTTCCTATGACTCATGTACAAGTGGACTCCTTGTACATTTACATCATTACACATTGACACTTGTGCATTTATTACATTGCTTGAAGTAACTACTTAACTTTACTCTAAAGTAAACTCCTAATCTAGTTATGTACCCAAGGTGGTACACTGACATGCACCCAATAATGTAATATACTCTAAAATCCCTCTATATTACATTTTTTGGGTATTGAGGATTTTATTCTTAAATATGGATCTTCATCTTTGTTTTGGAATTTAAGCTATTTTCCCTTGCTTCCTTCATTGTCCTATTTGTCTAAATTTGAATGAGTATCTTCATCTTCTCCTAGTTCTTATTCTTCTCTAGTTTATAAATGATCGAGTAATACATATTTTTGTTGTCCTCTCATCCTTTTAATATTGAATCTTCTATTTTCCTATCTGCTTTTATGATATATGGGTTCTTTGTTTTCTGCAATCTGTTCCTTAGACAATGCATTAGTATTATTTTGAAATACAACAATATCTTGTGAAGTCTCAATAGAGTCTAGAGTATACATATTTCTATGGATTGATCCAGTGGCTTCTATCTCATTTTACTTTATGATGATACATATATTGACTCCATTTAAGTATTTGAAATAAACCATCCTTTTATTGTCCACTAGCTTGGTTACTGAAATAAGATTACATGTTAATCTAGGAACATACATAACATTATGTAATAGAAAGTTTGGAAATGATTTACTAGGTGTTACACACCCATATCCATGTATATGATAGGTTTTTCCATCTATAATTTTTAACCTATAATCATTAGTGATTTCAAGACAATCAAACCATTGTAGATTTCTTGTCATGTGATGACTAGCACTAGAATCAATATACCAAATATTCTTTTCAATTTGACTTGTAGAACTGTTTGTGTTAGAACTAATTTTGCATCTTTGATGTGGTATATTGTATGTATCTTGATCTTGCATCCTTTTGTAGTGTGCCTTGTGATAATATGTCCCTCTTGCTATTTTATCCATTGTAGTATTTATTCAATACTTTTATCTTTTGGAATTTGTCATTCAACTCTTGTAGCATATGATCAATTTATAGAGTTCTTTAATCTCTTTAGTATTTTGAGAAATTTTTTGATAGAATATTTGAAGTATTCTACCTTATGACTCCCTAGTGTAGAGTATGTGAACTAATTAGATAAAACCTTTACAAATATAGGTTTTGTAGAATCCCTTATGTCTCCCAAGTGGTTAGAGTATGCTCTATTCTTGATAAAGTGCTTAGCAACTATTAGTTCACCTTTTGAGTTGATTTTCTAATGTTTTTAAGAAGATGGTAATATAATAATCAACTTATATTTCACCTTATTTATCCTATTGAATTATGCACTTTTTAATTTGATGGAGTTCTCTATGGTTGGATTCCTTTTGTCCTTTTAGTACGAGTATGAATAAATAAGTTCCAACTATTTTTAAGCAATTAATAATTTTGCTTCTCTATCCTTAAATTTTCAATAGTTCAATTTTATAAATTCCAATAAATTAAATTTTGATGTACCACTCCTTATATCTCCCTATTTTGGATCTTTATAAAATTATATTTGCAAAATAATATTAATTATCTAAGGTAGAAACCCTTATTTCTTCTACATACTTATTTGCAAATATTTGATATAATGCTCCTTGAGCTAATTTTATGGGTTATGAACTCTTTTATTTAATTACTTTCCTTTATAAAGTTATAAATACTCCAATGCAATATAAATTTAATCTTAGATATATAAGCTACCTTATACCTCTTATACTTTAATGAAAGCAAATATTTAGTGCAAATATACCTTTTAATTATGTGTGATGATTGGTGTTGGGTTTGGCATCTATGTGTAAACTATGAGCGCTGGAATTTCTATGTGTTCTACACGAGCATTATATGATCTTACTCCAAATGATGCTCTTCTAGGATGTATCTTGCTCCTATTAATGCACTTCGACTACTATGCTCAAGTCTCACTGGACATGTGCTTCCTCTTTGTCCATGCTCTTTACTCATGGTGGCTATAAATATGCTTCCCATTTCTTTAACCAAGTGCCAAGTGGCACTAGGTATTACCCAAGACTTTTGTCTTATCCTTAGGTGGTGCATCACTTATTATAGGTGTTGAAAAATATTATACTATGTGGTGTAGGTTTGAGTGTCTCTCTTGAGCATTAGCTATGGTTGGTGAGCATTGAAGATGCTCTTCTTGAGTGTTGAAGTGATAATGAGGGTGTTACTTTATTTGAGTGCCCTTTCTTCTTGAGCACTGAATAATGATTAAGAAATCAAACTTGAAATACCTCACAAACCTAGGCACTCTTCTTCTTGAAATCAAGTATTATGGAGGATTGCAAATGCTCTTACTTCCATTTTTCCAAGTGACACTTGATTCCTAGTAGTGTTAAGACAAATGGAAGCACCTTCTTTGCACGGAATAAAATAGCTCAACATTTGTTTTAACCTTGGAGCTTGTATTTGCTTCTTTGTTTACTTTAGCACCTATTCTCTCTAACTTATTTCATAGGTTAGCTTGGATTATTTGCAATGGCTCTTCTCCAATGTAGATGGATGACACTTTTATTTCTTAGGTAACTCATCTTGTCTTCTATTTACCTTACCAAATTTTATGTGTTGTATCCATAATTGCACCATTGATGTTTGTATTACCTTGTTATTCTACTTTTGCTATAGTTTTACATCATGATAGGTGTCATTTACTATGGTTATTTTTCCTTGTGACTCTAGAACTAAACTATGGTGTCCATTAACACCTTGACTAGGTAGGTATCAAGCCTTTTATATGGCTCTACTTCCTAGAACTTTAGCCTGTACTTTCCTTTGCTAATGGTGACCACTTGTAGACTATGATAATGAGCTACGTAATGTGTCCTTGAGACACTTGAACCTTTGTCTCCCTTTTGATGTAATAAAAAAGACAAGTGTGGTGCTTGTATGAGTTAAAAATAACTCTATAATAACTTAGGAAATTATCCCTTAGTTGCACCTGAATATGAGAATCTCCTAGCCTCCTTTGTAGCTTATTTTTTTGATTTAATATGGTGGCTTTCTTCTCCACTCCTTGGATGTATATCACCCTTTTAGGTGGCTTCTCTATGCAACAATAAGCTGTAGGTTTTCTAAAATATTTTGATACTTTGATAATATATTGATTTATGAACTTAGGTATTCCACCTTAACAACCAATGCACTTAATAATATTTTAAGAGTAACTAGTATAATGCACTAGTAATTTCTCCTTATTCCTCCTTGTAAATAACTCTTAAAAGTAATTTGAATCTTGCACTATAAGCTATGCAACTTTCACTTAAAAGTAACATCTTATTTACTATAACTAGATGTAGACACCTAAAAGTCGTATATGCTGACTCATAGATACCTTTAGAACTGCATAGATACTTGTAGGCCTGCATAGGAATTTGTAGGCCATCATAGGTATTCAAAGGTATTCATAGGCTATAGTAGGCTACCATAGGCCATCGTAGGTAACCATAGGCCATCGTAGGCCATCATAGGCCACTGTAGGTATTCATAGGTATTCATAGGCCATTGTAGGCCACCATAGGCCATTGTAGGCCATCATATGCCATCATAGGCCATCTTAGTTGTTTGTAGGCACAAAACCCTAAAAAACTATACAAAACTATCCAAAACACCCCCTATTAACAGGAGGGCTACCTACAAGCCCCTTAAGGCCATATAAGCCCTTTCCTATGCCTAATTAGTGCCCCCATGGGACCATTCCCTACTAAAAACCCTAATTAGGCTAATTAGGATTCTAATTTGCAAGTGAGTTTCACTTAAAGTGCACTTTATCATTAAATTGGGTTTAATTAGGGTTAAGAGTCAAATTAGCCCTAAACATGTCCTCACACATGTGTGCACCCTAAGTTAGTTAGGATATTTCCTAGGAAACCCTAACTCAACCCTCACCTAACCTAGGGATTAGCTAACTCTAGTTAACCCTAATCCTAGCTCACACATGTGTGAGGATAGGATATTTCCCTTAGGGCATGTAAGAGGATGACTAAGCTTGACACCTCACAAAACCTAACCTAACCATGCTATGACTTGAATCTAGGGTCTAACACACCTAACTACCCCCCCTGATCTTGGTTTTCCCTATAAATAGTGGATCCACTCCCTCATTTATATCTCTCTCTCTCTCTCTCACTTTTAGTTAGAATTCCTTCTAACCATTTTACATCTAGCAAACAACAACAAACCTCACCTACAACCTGTTCGAACAGAGAATTTGAAATAATAGTTAACAATAGCTCAGTTCGTATGTAGACCTATGAACATAGGATCCAATTCATATGCCACCATGCAAACTAGTCCTACAGTAGATTTATAGCATCATATCAGGTATATATCAATTTTAGGTACTTCTTACAACATTTCTCTCAATTTACATCATTTTTCCTTATGTTTGAGTCAATTTGTCTTCATAACTATGGGGCATGCCCACAAATAAATAAAATCTCTTTTGCAGACCAAAAAGGATAAAATCAAACATCATTATTGGTGGCACATGCACATAGAAGACCACCTTCATTGAGGGTACCAAAAGACACTAGCAGTTTTTCTCAAGTTCATGTGGAAAAAGGGATAAAAACCTCCTCAAGAGGAAGCTCATTTTGTAACCCTAATTTTAGATTAATAAAATAGCATTTAGCATAAATTGGTGATTTTTGTGTGTTATATTTTGGCACGCTCAATGGGACCCCCACGAAAGTTGTTTTAGAATAGTTATTTTGGGCTAATATGATTTAATTTATGGTTCTATTTTGTTGTATCAAACACTTTAAACTCAAAACAGGACCCAAAAAAACCCTAACATAAACCTCAAGTTTTTAGAATAGGAGTTTTAGATCTCCAGACCCAGTTCACACCTTGACCTAAGAACCAACAATCCAATTTGCGTGCCACCATGTGAACTCTGCTAAACTATTTTAGAACAACCTAAAATTGCAGAGGTTTACAGTAGAGACAACAAGCAATCCATCTGACACCACATGAGTTAGGAATTCCCCTTAAAATCTCATATTTTTACCATTTCTTTGCAATGGAATTTCCTTCCCAAATGAATCAAATCATTTTGTGAAATTTTCTTTCAAACACATTGATTAGGGTTTTCATTAGTTTCAAGATCAATTAGCTAAAATCATTTCAGATCTCTTTTTTGTCCTTTAGATTAAAGCTACTTTCCTTTTTTCAAGTTATTAAAGTATGTTTCCATTTATTTTATCTTTGGAAATCACTTTCAAGTTGTATTTTCATGCATTAGATAGATTTTTGCATTTAGACCAAACTTTTCCCTATCTATTTTCAAAAGGTATTTCAAAATTCTTTTCAAATTTGCATTTAGAATAGGGTTTTAAATTCTTTTCATGTTATTTACATTCTCTTTTCAAGAGGTATTTCAAATTTCTTTCCAAATTTACATTTAGGATAAGGTTTTTAATCTCTTTCATATAATTTTGCAATATCACATTCTTGGTAGCTCCAAGGTCCAAGCCATTGACAACACTCTGAGTCAACACACCGAGGTCCTTCGCCAACTTAAGCAGAATTTGAACATGGCCCAGAATAGGATGTTCCAACAAGCTGATCAACATCGTTCTAAGCGTAGTTTTGATGTAGGTGATACGGTCTTCCTTCGCTTGCAACCATACAAAAAATCATCCCTACAACTTTGCAGGTGCCAGAAGCTTGCTGCAAAATTTTATGGTCCTTACCAGGTTCTACAAAGGATTGGCCCCACAAATTACAAATTGGTGCCCCACCTACTTCCAAGCTTCATCCTATTTTTCATGTCTCTGCTCTCAAGAAAGTTGTGGGTACACAGGTACAGGTTCAATCCACACTTCCTAAATTGGATGAAGAAGTCTCCATATTACTTGAACCTGAGCAGTTGTTAGATTGTCAGACTTGCACTATTCACAACCGTACAATTACATAGATCCTGGTTCAGTGGCATGGGCTTCAACCTGAAGATGCTACATGGGAATCTCTCCACCAACTCCAGCATCAGTTTCCTCATTTCAGCTTTGAGGATAAAGCTTCTTCAAGGGGAAGGACATGTTAGGATCCCATCCTAACCCTTAATGTAATAACTTCTATGATGTAATAATTCCTAAATAACATGGGTAGTACCCATGATTAATATTTTGTAATGTTCTAAGTTTTATCTTATATAGTGCCTATGACAAATGGCACCCTTTTTATGTAACACATGGTAGATAGGTTATGTAAGGTGGCCTTGTGCATGTAATTCGAGTGGCATTGTGCATGTAATTCGAGTGGCACTATGCATGTAATTCGGGTGGCATTATGCATGTAATCCAGGTGGCATTTTGCATATAAGCCAACCATGGAAGGGAACTCTTTAAATACCCGAGAAGGCACCAATGTATTCATATTTTTGCAAATTAATGAAGTGTTGAAGGAGGTTGCCCCCTCGAAGAGGCCTACGATTCTATATTATTGTGAGATTGTTCCTTTATACAAATTTATGTTAGAATGTGTATTTTGTTCTGAATATTAATATGATGTTTATGTGAGTTTATGGCCAAGTAATTGTGTGAGAGTGTGTTTATTTGAGTTTATTTTATAGTAGGATCCTAACATTTTCACAATGCTCACTTCATCTAAACCAACCACGGATTTTATCAAAGCATTTTAGTGCATGGAATATAGCATAGCATTCCATACACTCCTTTGAATTATGCAACTTGAATTGCACACAATCCAAAATTGACTAAGTGGACCACAAAAATTTACACTTATCACGCTCTTGTATAAAATAACATAGTCTTTCACTGCTCATTCAAAATTTTATGATTTGAATTACCCTCAAGGCCAATTTGACTACTTTGACCATAGAAATTAACACTGTGTTGCGGTCTCACAAAATTTAAAATAGATATGAGCTCCACATATTTTAACATTGCTTTGAGTTGAGTGGAATTTAACATTGTATTGGGATCTAAGGAATTTTTCAACACTTAGCCAACTTTTTTATAAAATTTGCTATGTGGCCTTTTGGGCCTACACTAAGTTGTTGCTTTCTTGTTGTCCTTGAATCTCAAAAACTTTTTATATACTCCTCCAAATCATAGCTAATATTTTTATTTAAGAACCCTTTAGTTTTCCGTTGTAGAAACTAGCAAATATCCTTTCTCCAAATGAGTCTTCTATCCTTCAAAGGTTTTCTTCAAACCTGTCAGGTTTGGTAGTAATGACTGGATCCTTTCTCCTTCAATATCCTTATTGAATTCTAACTTTAATATAGGTCTTCCTCTCAAAAATTTGAAAGTCTTGATGTCTTCACCAATCTCCTTCAAAATTTGGAAAGCTTCTTGACAAATCCTTCTCCCTTGGGCTTGTTGTCAAATGGCGATAATCATCCCAAGTTATTCCTTTATCAAGAAATTCTCCTTGGTGGTAAATTTCCAATGATTTCTCCTAGGAACTCCTTCAATGGCCTTCTCTGAATATCCTTCACAAAGGCTCTCCAAGCCTTCTCCTTATTTCTCCTTGAGACCTCTTTTCTAGGGTCTTCTATCTTGTAGCTTCTCTGGTATTTTCAATGAGACCTTGTCTTCAATATTCAAACTATGGAATTTTGGTAACGAGATCTCTCTCTTGGATATCTAAAATCTACTACTTCAAAAATAGGACTTTTGATAGTCCTCTTTCTCTTCCAAAATTGGAAGTTCTTCAATGGGACCTCTCGTAGGTCTCTTTAACTTCTTAGGTTGATTTCTTCCACTCCTTCAAGGTGAAGTCTTCAATAGTTAATGGAGATCATCAATCTCCTATATTCATTGAGACTCTTCTTTGGAGTCTATTCAATTTTATACTTACAGTATTTAATGGAGATCACCAACCTCTAATATTCTCTTGGACTCTTCTCTGGAGTCTCTTCAATATACTATTTGTAGTATTTAATGGAGATCATCAACCTCCAATATTCTTCTAGACTCTTCTGATAAACACAAAATTTCCAAATTAAATTAAATCAACCCAGGTTACAATTTAAATAGTTTAGGAAATAAACTAAAAATAGGGAAGCGAGAAATAGGGAGAAAGTATAGGGAAAAGAAAGAGAATTAAAAATTGAATTCTCTCTCTCACCACCTGTCGTCATTGCCTGCCATCCACCTTGGTGTCGTCATCCACCTGCCGTCCACCGTGGTAACTTTAAATGCTAACATTCTCCCCCTTAAAGTTGAGAGGGCTGACAAGACAGTCTCTCAACTTTATATATTGAGCTTTAGCCATGCCTTTGGTGAAGATGTCCGCCATGTTGTCCAAAGTGCTGCAATGTTTAAGCTCAACTACCTGGTTCTCCACCATGTCTCGAATGAAGTGATACTTCATATCAAAGTGTTTTGATCTGCTATGGTGGATAGGATTATATGCCAATTGAATGGCACTCATGTTATCACAGTACAATCTGGTAGGACCACTTTGTCATTCTCCAATCTCTTCAAGGACTTTTCTCAACCATAGAGCTTGAGTACTAGCATATGTGATTGCTATATACTCAACCTCAGTAGATGACAATGCTACAACAATCTGCTTTTTGGAACTCCATGTAATTAGTCCTGATCCTAGACTAAAACAGTTCCCTGATGTAGATTTTCTATCATCTATATTGCTGCCCCAATCACTATCACTGAAGCCAACTAACTTTACAGAATTACATTTGTGGTAATGGATTCCAAAATCCAATGTACCCTTTACATATCTCAGAATTCTTTTAGTTGCTTGAAAATGCAGCTCGGATGGATCAGCCATAAACCTTGAAACAAGAGAAACAACATACTGAATATCAGGTCTTGTGTTGGTGAGAAACATCAAACTCCCAACCATGCTCCTGTAAGTGGTCATGTCAACCTTCGGTGCTCCATCATCTTTGCTCAATTGGATCCCATGACCCGTTGGAGTTGCAACCGATTTGCATTGCTCCATGGCAAATTTCTTGATCATATCTTGAGCATATTTGTGTTGACATATGAAGATCCCTCTATCTATTTGATGAACTTCCATGCCTAGGAAGTAATGCATTAAGCCTAGATCTTTCATCTCAAATTGTTTCATCATGGAGTGTTTGAACTCCATATTCATCTTATCATTACTACCCATAAATATGAGATCATCCACATATAAACAAACTATGAGAATATCTTTACCTTGCTTTAGGTAGTAGAGAGTAGGTTCACTTTTGCTCCGAGTGAATCCATACTCCTTGAAATAGCCATCAATGCGAGAGTACCATGCTCTTGGTGCTTGCTTGAGGCCATATAGGGCTTTTTTCAGTTTGTAAACAAGGTTCTCCTTACCTTGTTCTTTAAAGCCTTGAGGTTGTTGAACATAAACCTCCTCATCTAAGTACCCATTGAGAAAGGCACTTTTTACATCCATGTGCTGAATTTTCCACCCTTTGTGGGCAGCCAAGGAAAGTACTGATCTGATAGTTTCCTGTCTAGCAACAGGAGCAAAGGTCTCCTCATAATCAATGCCATATTTTTGAGTGAAGCCTTTTGCTACAAGTCTTGCCTTGTGTCTTTCAATGCTTCCATCAGCATTGAATTTGGTCTTGTAGACCCATTTACATCCAACACATTTTTTTCCCTTTGGAAGCTTCACTAGCTCCCAAGTATCATTCTTTTTTATAGAGGTGATTTCCTCTTCCATGGCTTGCTGCCATACATTATGAGTGCATGCTTTCTCATAGCTAGATGGCTCTAGCTGTGCACTAGTCATTAAAGCATAATTAACTACATCTCCTTTAGGATCATTGGAGTCATCATCTCCATACATATGCAGATTTTCAAGTTTTTGTAAAACTGCATTCATTTCACTAGCCTGACTTCTAGTGTATCTTTTCTGGAAATTCTTATCCAACATTTGAAAATATGGATGATGTTGTAGTGTTCTTTTACCTCTTGATGGAGAATCAATATCCATAGGTGAAGAACTTACTGATATTTGTGGAGAAGGACTTGGAGTAGTTGTTGATGTACTCGATGTAGTACTCATACTTGGGCTTGGAGGAGTTCCTTTGCTATTTTTAGGCTGCATTTGTTGCACTTGTTGTACTTGAGAAGAACTTGCATCATGGGATTCATCATCAACAAAAACTTTTTTATGACCCCATTCTCCCCCTTCATCAAAAATCACATCCCTGGAAAGTACAATTTTATGCGTTTTTGGATTGTAGAGCCTATATGCTTTGGTAGACTCACAATATCCTACAAAAATACATGCTTGACTCTTGGGGTCAAGTTTCTTTCTTTTTTCATCAGGAATGTGTGCGTATGCTAAAGAACCAAAAACCTTGAAATGTTTTACATTCGGCTTTTTGCCATACCACCCTTCGTAAGGAGTGATCCCATCCAAACTAGAAGTAGGACTCCTATTTAGAATGTAAACACTGGTTCTAACAACATCGACCCAATACATGTTACTGAGATGCTTAGTTTGAAGCATCGATCTGGCCATTTCTACTATGGTGTGGTTCTTTCTTTCTACCACACCATTTTGTTGTGGAGTATAGGCAGTGGTGAATTGCCTCTTTATCCCACATTCTTTACAATATTTTAGAAATACCTTTGAAGAGTACTCTCCTCCTCGATCTGTCCTTAGACATTTTACAATGAACTCACTTTGTTTCTCTACATTATTCTTGAAATCTATGAAGCAATCAAAAGCTTCATCTTTGGTTTTCAAGAAATAGATCCAACACATCCTAGAGAAATCATCTATAAAAGTGAGAAAATAGGAATTATTACCTATGCTTTTTGTCCGCATTGGACCACAAATGTCCGAATGCACCAATTGAAGTGGATGGTTGGCCCTCCATGCTTGTCCTTTTGGGAACTTGGATCTTGAGTGCTTTCCCAAAGCACATCCTTCATAGACCTCCTTGTGTTCAGCAATTTTGGGAAGTCCACATACCATAGCTTGAGAAGTTAACAATTTCAAGCTAGCAGAATTTAGGTGACCATATCTCAAGTGCCAAAGCACACTTGGATTTTCTATAGCAATACTTGCAAGTTGAGCTCCCCCTGGTTCCCCAAAATTAAGGGGAAATAACCTATTCTTGGTCATAGGTACTTGTGTAATGACTCTATTACAATTGTTTTTATCAAAAATTACACATTTGCCTTCATCAAAAACAAGTCTATAATTTTTCTCCATCATTTGTCCAACACTAAGCAAATTATGTTGGAGTTTGGGGGTGTAGTAGATGTCATTTACCCTTTTTGTGCCTTCTTTTGTTGGAACCTCCATGGCTCCAATGCCTTCAACTTGCAAAGCTTTATCATCTCCCAACTTGATTCGAGATTTATAGGTGGAATCCATTGTAGCAAAGAGCTCTTCTTTGCCACTCATATGGTTGGAACAACCAGTATCCAAAATCCAAGTGTCAGTCAGATTTTGATCTGATTTTCCATAAGAAAGAAATAGATTTGATGTTCCTTCTTCTTCACCATAGTTGCCATATTGACCGCTGCCTCCTTGAGAAGTCTTGGACCAACAGTCTCGAGCAAAATGACCGGGCTTGCCACAATTGAAACAAGCTTTCTTTTTGTCACCTCCTCTTCCTTGATTGCCATTTCGACCTTGATTTCCACCTCTGCCTTGATTGCTACCTCTATTTTGATTGCCACCTCTGCTTGGATTTCCTCCTCTTGGGCTGCTTCTGCCTCTTCCTCTTCTTTGTCCTCTGCCTTGGCCTCTTCCTTGTCCTCTTCCTGCACCCTCATTGGATGAGAAGGCTTTATCATCACCTCCATAGCTTGTTGAAGGAGATCCCTGTAATCTCTCTTCATGAGACATTAATGAACCGATTAATGCATCAAAAGTTAGAGTGGAAAGGTCTTTTGATTCTTCAATGATGATAGCAATGTGATTCCATTTTTGAAGAAGTGTTCTCAACACTTTCTTCACAACCGCTTCAGGTTTGACTTCTTCACCAAGAGTTTCCATCTTGTTGACAACTGCTTTGACTCTTACGCAGTAGTCTCCAACTTTCTCATCTTCATTCATTTTGAGATTCTCAAAATCTCATTTCAGGGTCTGAAGCCTTACTTGCTTCACCTGATCGCTTCCTTGGAAACCTTCTTTCAAGGCTTTCCATGCATCTTGGGTAGTTAAACAAGAGGTAATTCTGGAAAATATACTTTTCTCCAATGCTGCTTGGAGATGATAGAGAGCAGAGGAATTGCTCTTTTGTGCTTCTTTCTTTGTCTTCTTATCGGTTGCACTCAACGTAGTCCAATCTGTAGGTTCTGTGTAACCTTCTTCTACTATGTCCCATAGTCCCTTGCCTATGAGTAAGGTCCTCATCTTGATGGACCAATACTCATAATCGAACCCATTAAATTTTGGAATGGGTAGATTATTATTGGATGCCATAGCTATTGGAAATAAACTAGAAACACACTTTTATTTCTCAATTACAATCAAAGCACTCTGCTTTTCAAAGAAAAAAGTTACAGATTTAAATCAAATCTAACTTGATCTACTCTCTCATAGATATCCTGTTCTTCCTGAAGAGGTTCTCCTATCACTGGATTGACAAAGTTGTCAGCAACTGAATCTTCATCGTCACTAATAAGAATGATTTCTGGTGAATACGGTTCTAGCTCCAGTATTTCAACTGAGTCACTATCACTGAGATGAGTATTCTCTGGCTCCTATGGTGCAACTCCTACAGATTTTGACTCCTCAAATCTGCTACCAAAGGAATTGTCTTCTGAATCAACATCATATCCTGCATCTGGTGCTCTTTGATGGGCTATTACAACATTTTGTAGTTGACTGAATACAATATTCAATCCATACGTTCAAACTTTTTCATCAAAGGATTCGAGGTTTTCTCTTACTAAAAGAGAACAAAGGGCATGATAGCATCCAGTAGACCTTATCATGAATGATTACAAAAATATTTCCCTTAGATGCAAAAATATCCCCCTTAAAGCCTCTTAGGCTATTACAAAAATTTTCACCCTTCAAGCCTCTTAGGCTATTACAAAAATTTCCTCTTAGGCAATATTTTCCTTTTTTTTTTAAATTTACTAAAATTTTTAAAGAAAGTTTAATATATATTTTTATTTAATAATAAAAAAATTCGTTTTAGAAATCAAATTTAAAAAGATGATTTAAAAAAAAAAATAATTTAAATTATTAAATAAAATATTAAAAAATACTTAAAAAAATAATAATAAATAAATTTATTAAAAAAATATACCTCATCCGCAAATCGCCCACGAGGATTGAACCCGCGACCTCGCGGGTGGAGAGGGCCTTAGCACCCACCTCCGCACCACCTCGACTACCACCGTCGGTGGTGTTGAAAAGCACACCACATGCTTTATTGTCTCCTCCTCAGCGGGGAGACAAAAAAAAAGAAAGCCTTCTAAAAAAGGTTGGGGATCTTAATCCCACATTCACAAGGCCGAAGGGCCTTGTGTTGTTTATAAGCATGAAGGCACGGGTAGATTATCGATTACCTTTGGGTAATCACCCACATTCCTTTTGCTATAACCCTGGCCAATCCAGACGTGCCACATCTACCCCCTTTACTGTGTCAGTCCTCCGTCTATCATTTTCCACGTGTCCGCTCGCATCAATCCTTTGTATGTCATCTACCATGTGTCCACCCACATAATTCCTCCATATACCACATGTCTAGTTTCTCCATCTACCACGTGTCCAACGTTAGTCTGCCACATGTCCAGTGTCTCAGTCTATCAGGTGTCCAACATTAGTCCATTCAAGATAGCTCTACTATCTGCCATATGTCTGCCTCAGGAATCATGTCCACCTCATGTCTAGTGTCTTAGTCTGTCAGGTGTCTAGTGTCAGTCCAGTCAGGATAGCTATGCTTTCCACCACATGTTCACCTCAAGAATTGTCTACATGTCAGGTTCAGTTAGGACAACTCTGTTGTCTACCATGTGTCTACCTTGGGAATTGTGTCCACTTGTCAGGTCCAGTTCCATATATCCAGGTCCTCTATGGGTTGCTCCTTGACTCCTTAGGATGTGTGCCTACGAGGTCACCTCCACGTGTCCAGGTGGGCCGCTCCTCGACTCCTCAGGATGAATGCATGTTCTCATTGTTCCACGAGCCTCTTAGGGTGATCAATAACCCTAACCTAACCTTGCTCAGATACCAAAATGAGAAACGTAAAAGTTCCAAATTAAATTAAATCAACCCAGGTTACAACTTAAATAGTTTAGGAAATAAACTAAAAATAGGGAAGCAAGAAATAGGGAGAAAGTATAGGGAAAAGAAAGAGAATTAAAAATTGAATTCTCTCTCTCACCACCTACCGTCATTGCCTGTCATACACCTTGCTACCGTCATCCACCTTTCGTCCACTGTGATAATTTTAGATGCCAACATCTTCTTTGGAGTCTCTTTAATTTGCAATAAGGATCCTATGGCATTTTCTTCTTCTGCACTCTACAAGTCTGCAATCTCTAGAAATGGGACCTCTTCTTCAGGCCTCCAAATATTTGCTCTTTTATTTATTGCTTCTGGTGCTGGATTGATCTAAAGAAGATATTCTTCCTAGATATTTTGTAGGAAGCTTCCCAAATTTCTTTGAATCTCATTTTTCCTACAACAAAGTATTAGAACTATAATGAAGAAACTCTAAATCTAGAAATAATCAATCTTCACTAGTTGATTTATCAATCTAGTGGTATTAATGCTAAGTCCAAGTCTTGATGAGTTTTTCTACAACCCTGTGGAAAGAATCTAGCCAAATGCAATCTCAAAAATTTTAAAAATATATATTTTGGATTCCTTTCAATCTCACTTGTGGCTCTTCCTATTTCTTATCAATCTATCGTGTGCTATGATACCACTATTAGCTTTTTATGAGTATATGATATAGGAAATGCAACCACAAGATGCAAGATAAGCAAGCTATGATATCTATATGATAATACCACTATAATATGCAAGAAAATAAAGAGATAAACTTTTCCAATAACTCAAAAATATGCCATTAATGAAATCTTACAAAAATAGTACAATGCAGTATAATGGAGGACATGAACACTCCATAAACTATTTTTGAAGGAACTAAAGTATACTTCTCTACCAATCTATACTATGCACTCTCTATATTATCTCCCCTATTTCACTCATTATAAGGTATTTATATAGGAATATAATTTCCTTGGCCCTCACACTACCTTTGACTCTATCCTATGACTCATGTACATATGGACTACATGCACATTTACATCATTACATATTCTAACACTTATGCATTTATTACATGCTAAAGTAACTAAACTTTAGTCTAAAGTAAAATCCTACTCTAGTAATGTACCAAAGGTGGTACATTAATATGTACCCAATAATGTAATATATTATCTAAAAATTACTAAGGTATTAGGTATTTGTTCACATCGATCACACAAAAATAAAATATCTTATGAACAAACCTAGGGTTAGTGGTCAAATCATACAATGGTTATTACTAATATAGAGAGGAAAAATTATCCTACCATGTACAATTCTTGGTTATATCCTCTAGGAGTCAAGGCAACAATGGGGGTGTGTTATAAAATCTACACTTAGGAGCTTGGGGATCAAGGGGTTCATTATGAATGGTTTAAGGACTCGTTTCAAGTCCAAGGATGGAATGTTTGATGTGTATATTGAGAAAGCACCTATGTTTAGCTTTTCTAAGATCTAAGCTATGATAATTAAAGAACAATGCAAGGCCAAAAATGATGCAAGCAAGAAAAAATAACCCTAAAATGATTCTTAATTTTCAATGGGAACTAAAACCCTAACTTGCAATAGAGTAAGCCTTTTTCTTTCTAACAAGGATTCAAGAGAATGCACAAATAGATTTAGTCTATGATGTAAAATACTTTTTCTCTTCCAAATTCTTAGAAATAAAATCAAAATGTCTTTCCCTTTACTTATGATACATATATAGAATAAGAATGGATAGAAAGCACACAACAAAAAACCTAGGAAGTCTATTTAGGGAACTTACTTGATCCAGTAGTTGACACTAGATTTAATATTATGTCCAGATATATCCAACAACTTCATAACTTACAAAATAGCTTCACAAACCCTAGAATAATTGATCAAAATTTTGGGGCCTTCTTAGGCTGCTATGTGACTAATATTGGAGGTGCAATATTCAATCCCCCTTGGTCCTTTTAGCTAACCATTTGAAAACAAAAGCGATTATTGACATTTTTAGAAGTAAACAAGGCAAGATGCAACAAAATGAAATAGTGCAACAAATAGAGTGCAAATAGTGATATTATGAGCTAAATGAAACATGCAAAAGTAGGTTAAGGGTTTGGGAGTGAAAATTTACCCCCAAACCTAAAGGATTCAAAATCCTGGACCATAAGGGGCGACCATGAATTTGGCTTTATCAAATTATGCCTTGTATATATAGGGTGTGAATTTGCAATAGAAGTACCAAAATGATCTTGATGAGGCCCAAAAATGCCTCATTATTGCATAATGTTTGACTACCATATGATAAGTTAATTGCAAAATAGTTGACTAAAATATACTATTTGTTAAGTGTTTACATGATTTTATGTTAGGAATACTATATCTCTGTTTTTGACTATTTTTAGCATTTTGTGATTGATTTTGCTTGATTAAGTAGCAAGTAAAAACATGCATTTCAATTAACCAAATGTGGTATTCTGATATCCATTAACTTCTCAATGGTTTTTGAATGTTTTTCTGCCTTTCAACTTGTTTCAAATCCACATTGAAGCCAAAATTTTAGGACTGTCATAAATCTGAAAATCTAAAAAAAATAGCCATATAAAAATCAATAAGCTGTCACTTTATAGGAACACCTTGAAGTTGTCAAGAAAAGCATGATGATATGGATGGAGTGAGTTTATAAGGACTACAGAAGACATCTGACCTATTTAGAAGCATTCCCACATGGTCTAAATAGGCAGCAATAGTGTATAACAGAGCAGGGACAATTGTGCATCATTATTGCACTATTTCAGCATTGTTACTTGGCGAATGAAGTGTATAAATTCAGTAGCAACTTGATGTACTCCTTCATGTTGATATTTGAATAATTTTTCCATGTTCTAATTTGTTTGAATTTGCAAGAAATGCCAATATTTTACAACTGTGCAACAGAGTTGGAAAATGCAGTAATTTACCATATAAATTCCAGCAAGCTACCAATGAATGGCAAGGCATGGAATTCACACATGGAGAGGAATGAAGGCTATTGCAATATGATCCTGAGGGCTAATCCACCTAAGAAATGTAGCTAAAATCACTTGAAGAGCACATAGTTGGTCATTTCAAAGATCTTCAAAATGAGTAGACATCTTCGGAATGAGAAATACAGTCTCTTCGGAATGAGCGGACATCTTCGGAATGAGAAATACCGTCTCTTCGAAATGAGCCACTTATCTTCGAAATGAGAACAAAAAGTGCTTTTTGACTATTTTTTGATGGTGGAAAAATGGAAAGAAGGTTGAGAAGGTTAATGGAAAATATATCCCATATGATTTTGTCGTCCTTACCATCCAAAGCCACCATTCATGGAAAAGATCAATTTTGATCCTCTTCTAGGATAAACACATAAATAACTACAACATAATTGGAAGTTGTTTATAAGATATAAATGACATATTCTAAAGTGAAAAAATATGTGTGAGATATTTCTAGACTTCTCCCACATACTCCCACCACTGAAGATGCTTTCTAAGGGCCAATGACTACTACTGCAACACAAACTGTCCATATTTGCATTTATTTCAGATCCAAAATTATTGGCAAATCATTGTAAAGTAGCACATAGGCTAATTTGAGCATGGGATATGTTGTAAATATTTATATAAATAATACAACTCCCTCCTTGGTTGATCCAGTTAGGAATTAGAATAGAGGAGAGTTTTCAATAGCAGCAATTAGGACTGTACAACAATTTTCAGTAGGTTTTGTCATCAATAAAAGTGTAGTTATTTTATCATTTTATGTTCTGAGTGTTAATTAGTTAAGGAGTTCTTTTCACCTCCTTCTAGATCAGGAATTATGGGCCCACTTTTAGATCTAGAAGGAGGGATTTTATGGTAGGTTTTAATTTGTAATTTTGCTGCAGCAGAATTAATAGATTGCTTGCCAGATTTCATTTTCTTGTTTTTATTTTGTATTATGTGATTGATGTTTTCTATTATGTTTGTGTACAATATTTATGTGTGTGTCAGCTGAAAAATTAGATTAAACATTTATTTCTTGTTTCCTTTGCTTTCCATGTTCTATTATTTTTATGTTTAAGCAGCTTTCAATTTCCAACAGATTTCATTTTACTATCAATTCCTATAGCAGAAGCTTGATGACCTTTTGTGGTAGGGCATTGATAGGTGTTTTATTTCCAAGCATCACTTCCATTCTGCAAGAGTAAAATAGGTTTCAATTTTACAAGTGTAATTTAGGATTTCATTTCAGCAACATTTCAATTTAGCAATTTCAATTCTGTTATTTCAATTCTGCAAAAGTAGATTAGATTTCAATTCATGCAATTGTAGTTAACTTTAATTTTCTGAACTTAGAATTAGTTTTTATTTCTTGTAAGTTTTTGTTCTATAGATTAGGTTTAGTGTGACACCAAAAGGCTAAACCAAATATGTTTCACCCAATAATTGCTTGAAATATGAATGCTTGAATTATACTATGCCCTAACCTTCTATCGTAGATAGCCTTGGACACCACCCCAAATTGATAAATCATTGAGATTAAATGATGAGACTCAATGACACTCATCATTTTGGCATCGTTTTCAGGGATCATGGTGTTGTTAGAGGGTAAAAGTAGTCAAATAATTATTATTGTGCTAAGTTATGAAGTTTAGAGTAAAATCTGAATGTAATAGCTGGTATAAATAATAATTATTGATAGTTGCATTTCAGTCCATTTAGAAAACAAGCAACCACAAGGAGGTGATCTTCACACTTGGGGGTTAAATTGCCTATGTTTGAAATTCTTGATAAAAATTGAAAGAATTCATCATCCTCATTATCAAGAAACATAAGATCTCTTAAAAAATTTAGAAGAGCCATCTGCTAGTACTGCCCTTTTTATATCCATATCATCGGGGTAGTATAAACAAATTTGTACTAGGTGTTGGCAATATATCATGGTAGATATACAAGACTATCCCTTGAAAAAAATAACCATATTAGCTACATGTAGCATTTGTTCACAAGGACATATCATTGATGAATGCCATTTACTTCCACAACTCAGAGATACAAAATTTGTTGCCTAATATGAATTCTTCTCAAAGAGAGATCCCAAAAACAACAAATAGGGTAAGTAAATCAACCACCACCTTCAGCCCAACCTGTGGCCAATATGAATAATACAGGACAGGCAACCCCTATCTATGTAAGCTGAATCTATTAAAAAAAAAATCACAAAAACTTTTGCACAATCAAAATAGGAGTTTACAACTTAATGGTGATCCTAGAGTTTTCCATTATTACTTAAATATTGTTAGGATTTTACCGTGCTAAACCGCAACCTAGCAATTCTTAGCCTACATAGATAATAGTTGATCTCATTAGAGGTGATCCTACCTGACAAGTAGTTGATCTGCTAAAGTTGTACACTTCTTGTATTATTGTGCAAACCAAAAATATTTCTTTTTTAGCCCAACCTATGATCAGTCTGAATAATAAAGGATAGGCATCCCCTGTCTATGTAGCTAAATCTTGTAAAAAAAAAAAACTACAGAAAATGTTATTGATTGCAACAACATCCAACTGTGCTCAAATAAGAACTTAATTGAGCTTGAAGAAACATAAATCAATGGAGATACACAAAAAACCTTTAGTCCAAACACACAGAAATTAGCCTTGGATAAAGGAGAAAAACTAGAAAAATTGCACATAGAAAATTTACTTCCATTGAACTCCTTAGTAAGAAATTACAAAGGGGTAAATTCTGTCCTCCTAGGAATGAAACAAATTGAAGTGCAGCCAAGAAAATTCTTGAACATTATTAGTTGGTTGACTTATAAACAAAAATCCAAATTGTTGCTATTTTGAAACAATATTTCAATCCCTTTACATGGAATTACAAGGGTATATCAAGATTTTATCTTGATGTAAGCACTTAACATCTTTTGGGAATTGGTATTTAATTGTTTCAAGTACATATTGACAAGATTTTTCAGACTAGGAGGCATTGACAACACTTGATTGAAGAAGTTTTCAGATATGGAGCAGTGCTTCTTTCTCCCATTGGTAATTCATGGAGGATGTTAGTGGTGAATGGACATTGCCTTCGGGTATACCATGCACCATTAAATAAGGAGGAGTTCTTGAAGGATATTCCATTGGATGTACACATAATTGAAGAGAATTTCTCTTCAATATCATATTCAGAGTGATGATAAAAAGTTTGACAAAAAAAAAATACAAGAAAAGCAAAAAGAAGAATAGTCTTGTTTGTGAACTTCCTTCTTGGGTACAAGCAAGATAAGAAAAATTGAAAAAAAAAAAGAGAGAGAAAAAAATTTGCAGCAAAGGCATGTCCCACAAAATGGGGATACATGAGGACAAGCATCAATTTCAGCAAGGAAGAGGAACAATGGAGCCAATACTTCATTTCCAGCAATAAGGAGGCAATTATGATGTATGAAGATTCTTACTGCTCATCTAGAAAGGAAGGTTGCATCAATGTTGCAGGTTTCAACAGAAAGAGATGGTGTTTTCATACAACAATTGACATGTTTTTGCAGAATAAGGATTGGTCTTATCCAAATAAGAGTGAGATATGTTCTCTCTCATTGAAGCACTTGAAAAAAAAGGGACAGAAGTTGGTTGAAAACCAGAAATGGCAGCCTCTTCTGATGAAAAAAATAAAAAAAAGAGATGAAAAAAAAATGAAAAAAAAGAAAGAAAAAATAAATGAATAATTCAGTAGTGAAAACCTTTTTGGAGGCGCTACTGAGTTGGCTTGCATGAAAAATGATTTTTCGGCATGCATTGCCTTGTTGATCTACCCATCATGAGGCGCTACTGAGTTGGCTTGCATGAAAACCAATTTTTTGGCATGCATTGCCTTGTTGATCTACCCATGATTGTTCCACCATTGTACAAATCTCACACTGCACATGTGTTATGTTTATGTTTTCAGATAGCCTGCTAACAATCATCAAAAGCAACTTGTAAGGTGCATGACCAATTTTTAGGACAATAAGGTATGTGTTTCTTGCATTTAATTCATAGTAAACATTTAACATTTAGTGTATGATAATCGGTATTTGGCATAAACTATTCATACAATATTGACAAGTTGAAAAAGGAACATGTTCAAGATGTCAAGAAACACCCTTATGCCCTTAATTGCATGGAAATTCTAAAACTATGCAAAAACCTAATTTTGGGATAGACATGGCATCAATTCTATTTCAATTTGTAGGGCAAGTTTCAGAAGGAGAATTGCAAGTTTATATCTCATAATTGTCTGATAAATTGAAGGAGGATAATCAAAAAAATGCACCTGAAGGTTCTATTTTAGTACTACTGGAATAAAATAGCAACATACAAAACAAAGAATATCATCTAAACAAAAGGATGAAGAAGGGATTTTTGATGTTATGGAAGGCTTATACACTCTAGAGATGGGCCCACAATAGAATTTGTAACTAACTTTTGCATAAGAGGTTATTTTTGCATTTTTTGATGCATCTTCGGAATGAACAGTCATATCTTCAGAATAAGTAGGATATCTTTGAAATGAGCAGAAATTGTACCAAAATTGCTGAAAATGCTACAAAATAGCAAAAAGAGTAGGGTACATCAAATATTGAGGTTCATAAGGCTCTACCACAAGTAAGTACATCCCTCAAGCATTTCAAATCCAAAAATTTTATCAATTTTGTTCAAAAGGTGCAAACAACAAAAATAAGCATTAAGGCTAAAATGTTGTTAAGAACAGAAAATTCCATCAGTAGTAGTGCATCTGCCAAATACGGTTCCACAATAAGACTATTGCAAGATGAATCACATGATATCAAACCTTTAAGAGGTACCTTGCAACACTAAAACTTGTAGAAAGACAGAAAAAGAGTCATACATGTGCTTAATTGCAAAATACTTGATATAGTGCAGCAAGGAGGAATTTCTCAGTTAGCAAGTAGCAAAGGATGTTGTTCACAAGAATAAAAACTACATATTACTATAGCCTACTAAGATGAATGAGGGCATGCATCAGTTCAAGTTGAGGGGGATGATCAGGCCCAAAAATGCCTCATTATTGCACAATGTTTGACTTCCATATGATAAGTTAATTGCCAAATAGTTGACTAAAATATACTATTTGTTAAGTGTTTACATGCTTTTATTTTAGGAATACTATATCTCTGTTTTTGACTATTTTTAGCATTTTGTGACTGATTTTGCTTGATTAAGTAGCAAGTAAAAACATGCATTTCAATTAACCAAATGTGGTATGCTGATATCCATTAACTTCTCAATGGTTTTTGAATGTTTTCCTGCCCTTCAAATTGTTTCAAATCCACATTGAAGCCAAAATTTTAGGACTATCATAAATCTGAAAATCTAAAAAAAAATAGCCATATAAAAATCAACAAGTTGTCACTTTATAGGAACACCTTGAAGTTGTCAAGAAAAGCATGAGGATATGGATGGAATGAGTTCAGAAGGACTACATAAGACATCTGACCTATTTAGAAGCATTCCCACATGGTCTAAATAGGTAGCAATAGGGTATAACAGAGCAGGGACAATTGTGCAGCATTATTGCACTATTTTAGCATTGTTACTTGGTGAATGAAGTGTATAAATTCAGCAGCAACTTGATGTACTCATTCATGTTGATATTTGAATAATTTTTCCATGTTATAATTTGTTTGAATTTGCAAGAAATTCCAATATTTTACAACTGTGCAGCAGAGTTGTAAAATGCAGTAATTTACCATGTAAATTCTAGCAAGCTACCAATGAATGGCAAGACATGGAATTCACACATTGAGAGGAATGAAGGCTATTGCAATATGATCCTGAGGGCTAATCCACATGAGAAATTTAGCTAAAATAACTTTAGTGTGACACCAAAAGGCTAAACCAAATCTGTTTCACCCAATAATTTCTTGAAATCTAAATGCTTGAATTGTACTTTGCCCTAACCTTCTATCGTAGATAGCCTTGGACACCACCCCGAATTGATAAATCATTGAGATTAAATGATGAGGCTCAATGACACTCATCAGATCTATCAATGTAGAATGAAATACAAAATGAATAATTAAAAATCTATGAAAACTAAAAATATAAGAAGGAACCTAGTGGTAGTGAAGGAATAGTCAAAAGGATGAAGATCCCCATAAATGGTAGATTCCTTCTCAAGGTTCCAACACTTATCCACCAATAACAAAAAATCACAAAAGTAGAGCAGCAAAACACTAGAAAGCACTTGATCTTACTAGAAATATTTATCACAAATACTTGGAACAACTTGTTAGAAAACTTACTAAAAACATTTTAGGGGAAAAGACGATCTAAACCCTCTATTTATAAGATGTTTGGAGGGCAAAAGGGCAACAAAATAAAGGGAAAAATCTAGGAGAGGGCTGATGTCCTAGAGGTCAGCCCAAAAGTTGGATTTTCGAAGAGGAAACCCTAATTTGTTGAATTCATGCCCTGTACTGAATGACCATGAATTAAACAAAACTAGGGAAAAAATCAAAGGAGGAAGAGAGAAATAGAAACTTGTACTTGACAATTTTGAGGGACTTCTCAGGGGCTCTAGGAAAATGACTCATTTAGGTGGGTTAATTTTCCATGTCTACATTTTCCCCCTCTTTGATGCATTTAAGGCCTAATAAATGTGTTAAAGAAGAATGTAGACACACATGGGTAAATAAAGACAAACACAAAAAGGGGTGGCTGGTTTAGAAGAAAGGGGCAGTAAAAAAATGGTGTCATACTAAACACTTTGAAATTTTGCATGCAAAACAAGGCATTAATGACTTAAATTCCTCTCAAGTCAGGGTGCCCCCTCGATTTTTTTGAAGAAATAAAAAATTCTTGAAGAAACTCAAAAAAGGTGGATGTAGAAGAAAAGAGAACAAAAAAAAGAGAGAAATGAGGTAAAAAATGCAAAAAGGAGAGAGAAAAGGAGGGGTATAAGAAAGGGGGAGGGTGAAATTGAATTCATTTTCATTGTATGAGAAAAATAAAAGGAGCTCTAGAGAAAATGACCAATGGACCTTCCCACACACTGTTTAGCCATTGCAAGGGGTGAGACTGATGCAACAATAAAGCAAGCATAGGTAAGGGCTAAAATACTTCTTCTAGACTAGGCTATATTAGGTTTTTAGGTCCTTTAAGCATATTTTTACTTTTTTAGAAGAAATTTCCATGTGTGACTAGACATGAATTCAAGGACCAACTATAAATTCGGTTGGTTTATGTTGGTGATTGAATTTGTACCCTAAAATTATAGGGCATGAATTCATAAATTCACTTCCTATAAGCATGGGATGAGAATTCGAAAGAAGGAAGAGGATGAATTAATTCTCAATAAGGGTGGGGTGAAATTTCAACAAAGAGGAGAGAACATAAAAATAAAAAAGAACAGGGCAAAGAAAACTAGAATAAGAGAAAGGAGAGATGAGACAAGCTTGCTTAAATGTGTTTGATTTTATTTTTGTTTAATTTTTAATATTTGTGAAATTGATTAAAAACTTGCTATTTTTTTTTGCAGCATGATGTACTAGAGAGCAAGGAATGATGATCGAGATCCTTAGAAGAGGAGCTCTGGGAGCTCACACCAATAGATAGGGACAACCTAGGGGTGGTAGGGCTACTACATCTAACAAAGATACCCTATATTGAGGCAGACAAAGTGCTACTAATGGTGCTAGTAGAGAGGTGGTAGCCAAAGTTGTCTACCTTATGGTTACTAAAAAATATGATAACAATCACACTAGAGGAAATGTGGTACATCCTACGTATCCTCATTATGGGGAGGAAAATTTATAGAGCATGAGGGAAATAGGTCATATTGTAGATATTTTCAGGGGATTGGACCCATGATATCTAGTAGAGTAGGATCCACGTTGATGAGTTGATAGGGTGATATTGTTAGTGTATATTACATTATTTGGTAAATGTTAATGTACCACCTTGGGTACATCTTTAGATTAGGAGAGTGTCCTATATTAGAGTGTGAGTATTTACTTTATGCAATGTAATAAATGCACAAGTATTATTATAATGTTTAAAGTATTTAATAATGTAAATGTGCATAATAGTCCATGTGCACATGAGTCCATAGAGTAGGAAAGTAAAGAGTCTCAAGAAGAGTGAAGTCCAAGAGTACTCCCTATTAAGAGTCACATTCTATTATATATGTGTCTATGTGTGTGTGAGAGACACAATGTAGAGTGAGAGTGTATGGAAGTATAATGTATTGGGCATATTTTTCTATCAAGATATTATTTTTGTGAGCATTTTTTAATGACACTTTTATGAGTTGTTGCAGAAGTTATTTTATGGGTTTTATATTTTTAGAATATTTCCATTGACTTATATTTCATACAATAAATTTATTTTAGATCTTGTGATTATTTTTCTTTAGTATTAAGTATTAAAATCTAACAGATATAGGGTCAATGCTTTGATGACCGTGTTCTATTGGGTAGTGATGAGGTACCTAGTGTGCCATACGAGTAGGTGACACATACCATGGACACTAGGAGGAATAGTGGAAGACATGCAAGACTAGTAGGTGCAATTTGCACGGGCCCATATGTGTTGGCTTGTTTGTATAGGACATTGTATAATATCATGTATAAATGACATATAGGATTAGTATGTATAACCTTACTCTAGGTGTGGTTATGATAATACATAACTATCCAAATATGACATGCACTACCAAGGCCACCCAACCCATAGTGGCTAATAGTATATAGGTGGTCTAAAGACTTGGAGCAAGTCCATAGGATGTACGTCGGTATCCTACCACAAGGGAGGTGGATGATAGATGAGCTACAAGACCATATGATCATATGGATATTGTGGCATTGACACCTTGGTTGGATGGAGGATGTGGTGGATTTGTCTTAGGTCATGAGGGTTTGATGGGTCATCATGGAGAAGGGTGAGCTAGAGCTTTATCGATTTGATCGAGTCAAGTGACAATTTGATATATTTTAGGAGATACTAAACTCAGGAGACTACTAGTACAAGTAGGTGTAGAGGAACCCATCAAGGCTCAGAGGGGACCTTGATGTGGGAATATGGGAAAAGAAGGACCTATATGACCCACTTCACATGGATCTAAGGGGGGATAATTTTTGAGTGGCCCTTAGGTATAGAAGATAGTATAGGAGTAGCATACCCTCAAGGATCTCCCCACTAGTACCAGTGTAGAGGTACTAGGTTATGGGTCAATGAGTGTAGCTAACACTATGAGAGGTGACCTAATATACCATAGAGTGATGTAAATAGGGCCAAGAAACCCCATGACTGATATGGTCACATTTTTAGGTAGAGATCATGGTAGTGATGACCATCATCTCTAAGACCAAGGAGGAGGAAACATAAGGATATGGTCCCACGGTAGTGAGAGCTAGGTTGAGCATGAAAACCAAAGAGACCTCTACATTAATAGTAGTAATATCAAGCAAGATTGTAGGTTAGGGGACCTGATGAGGGAGATAGAGGCACTATAGGCTTATATAGTAGCCATAGAGAGGGATATGGACCTACTTTGAGAGGATAGGTCTAAGAGGATAGAGGGATTACAAGGTGCCTTGAGCATGACACTCATAGAGTGAGATGTGATGGGGGTTGAGGCAGACCAACTTAAAGAGAAGATGAACCATCTAGAGTAGGAGTGATAGTAGGCTCAAGTTGAAGGGATAGCTATTGGTTGTTTGTCATGACTGATAACCAATAGGATGAGGGAATCCACCTACTATAGGAAAATATACAAAGGATGGGGGAGAGGTTGGAGGCATCCGTATGAAGGGAGACTTTTTACCAAACCCTATACTTCCAAGCAGTTCCAATGAATCAAAGGATATCATCACCATCCTCCATTTAGACACATGGTTGGTCATAATCCATATCATAGACTACTACATGGTCCATGAACATAGCCCCACTAGGACCACCTTTGATAGGTAGAGCAAATAAAATGGGCTCATAGAGCTAGGGCGAGGATCGAGGTGACATCCCAATTTTAATTGTGACATGCATACTTGAGGAGGGTTGAGTGTGCCCAGCTTAGAATATGGTACATTGACCAAAATAATGTATATTCTGTAATACCTGAGTAATATCATGTTGTATTATATAAAAATGTGTTTATTTGTGTGTTTGTGATTTTTTATGTTTTAGTGCTTTTATGTTTGATTATGCATGAATGAGTGAAAAGAACTTAACTATTGAATGCATGAATGGACTAAATTAACACAATGCATGATGTGATTATAATAGTTGATGAATGAAATACAATAATGAATGAAAATATAGATGAAAAAGGTGATGGAAGAAATAAGAGAAGAAAAGAGAAAGAAAAACATGGTTCTAGCCAAAGTTGTGCCCTGTAAAAATGGACTGCAAATTCAACGTAGAGTGAATTTGTGCCCCATATAGATAGGGTATAAATTTTAAAAAGAGAAAATAAAATAAGAAAAGGAAGAGGAGAAGAAGAAGAAGCAAAATATGGAGAAGGTCAACAAAGGAAAATACAAACAAAGGGATAATTAGAGTATGTAATTTGAATCAACGTAGACCATGAAGGATTAGGGTGATTAAATGAACATAAACTATGTAAAAATAAAAGGGTAGAGTAGAACCTGATAGGGATGTATGCTCAAAAATGACTAAATGGAGGCTACCCTTTTCTAGTGGTGATGAAGCTATCACATAAGGCTGTTACGCTCACACGAAATAGTCAAGTGTAGAGCGATACCCACTATAGGTGTAGTGCTCACTAATGACCATGGGTGAAAAGATATTTTCTAGGATGTATGCTTACAAATGGTCAAATGGAGGATTCCCTTCACTTGTGACCATGAATCTATCCTGTGTGGGGTGAAATATTTGATTGATTTGCCAAAGTGAGTACACCCTGATAAGGGAGTAGTGTGTGCAAAATATGAATGAGCAAAGTAAAACACAACAAAACAATGTGTGTGTGTGTGTTAGATGAGAAGGTAAAAAATAAGAGAAGTGAGTAGTGTTGTGTGTCATTATGAAAATTTTAATAGCTAATAAGTGTATGTAATATAGTCAATGGTTGTACGAACACCACAAATGATATTCATGTGGTATCTACCCTATTCCACGAGGATATTGTAACAATAAAAAGATAAAAAAGTAAGAAGTGTGAGCAAAAAAAAATGAGTAGATAGAGGAAGGAATATATATCCTTTACCTTGGGAAAAATAAGAAATGATTAAAAATTTCAAAGGGAAAAGTACATACAAGAGATGAAGAACGATATCCCTTGACTTAGAGAAATTAGAAATTAATAAAAGTTTTAGGCTCAAGGAATATATGAAAAGAGAAAAGAAGAAAGAGACATGAGTAAATGCATGGAGAAGGGCCCCGGGTTGGGGATTATCTAGGCATCATAGCCCTAGTATGAGTGCAATGCATGTGAGCTAGAACCTAACTAGGTTTCATCAATTGCCATTCTCACGAAGTCCCCAAAAATTTATATGACAAGTAATCATGCAAGTATGATCAAGCAACAATACAATTATATGACAAGAAAAAATACAAATGGAATAGAATGTCAAGCAATTCATGCAAAATATGATAGGTATTCATGTAGTACAAGCAAGCAAAATAAATGTAGGATGAAAAAAAAAATGCATAATCATGCATAATATATTTTTAGGTGTATTATGGTCATTGGTTCTTTAAGTTATTGACCATCTAATATAGCTAAATGATAGACTCCTGAGCCAAACTTGGTCATTATGACAAAGAGGCCTATCCAATTGGGTTGAAACTTACCTTTTTACATATATCCAAGCATTAGTTCTTCTGGCTCTCCTTGAGGACAAGGTCCCATATATCAAAATAATGATTGCAAACTCTCTTAGATTAATATTGCTTGAGCCTATTTTGATAGGCCCAAATATGCTCTAAGGCATGAATGCACTTTTCATCCAACAACCCCAATTGGTGTAATGATCTAAAAAATACTCATCATCGATCGAGATATCTTGCAATAATATGTGAAATGAAGGGACCTCTAACTCGAATGAAAACATTATCTCAATCCGATAAACTAAGATATACATAGAAGAAACCGTAGGAGTCCACACACTAGTATGATAGGCCCACAAGGCAAGATAAATTTGGATATGCTAGTCTTGACTAGTCTTACTAACCAACTTCTTAAGGATATTGACTAAAGACTTTTTGGATTCTTTAGCTTATCCATAACCCTGAGGGTAATACAAAGTTGACCACTTATGCTGAATATTGTACTTAGCACAAAGCTTATGAATATCCTTATTCTTGAAAAGAGTACCATTTTTAGAAATAATCACTAAAGGAATATCGAACCTATAAAGGATCTAGTTGAAGATGAACTTGGATACTTGAGATCTAGTTATTGTAGCCATGGGTATGGCTTTGACCCATTTAGGGAATAAATCCATCACCATGATAATAAACTTATGATCATAAGATTATGTTGGGTTAATATTCCCTATGATGTCCAATCCACACATGGAAAATTGCCTAGGAGAAGAAATAACCTAAAGGTTTTGAGAAGGGGCATGAACAAGGTTGTCATGGCATTGACAATTGTTGCAACATCAAACATGGTCATATACATCTTTTTCCATGGAAGGCCAATAATATCCCATCCAAAGGAGCTTCTTTGAAATGGTATTTCTACTCAAATGGCCTCAACATGAGCCTTCATGAGCTTTACTAAGAGCTAGTCATGCTTCGTCAGAGTTAAGGCATCACAAGAGGGTTCCTTAAAAAGAATATTGATATAATTTTTTTCCAATTATAATGAATTAACATGCTCTTTTGCATAAAATATTATACTGATTACGATATGAAACATCAAGAATTGAACCATCCTTACTAAAATAAAATATGTAATTATACCATGGCTTAGATTGGGAAGCTTTGATGGTTAGAACATTGTTGGTCACAAATCTGCCACAGGAAAGGATTTTATATGTATATGCGCCCTAGACTTGGCCAACATTGAAAGGCCGAGAGAAAGAGATGTCTCCCGGGCCAATCTCCAGAGAGGGCTGGTTCCCACACTAATCTAAACTGGTTTCAAGACTAGAGATGCAGGAAAGAAATGGGAAATAATGCGGAAAGAAATGGGAAATAACGGAAAGGGATGTAAATATGGCCGAAGCCGATCGTTGATGGGGAGAACAACCTCGAACAACAATAACTTCAACTAGATCCTAAAGCTAAGCAGCAAATGACTCTTAGAATACGTATACAGAAATTGGATCACGCATTAGCCATGAGTTCGCTTCCAAATAAACTTCAAACATTCAAATGCCAATACAGCCAAATTCAACACAACAGAATTCAACTGATATTACATTGGACTACATAGAAGTAAATCACACAGAAAGCCAAACATACACAACAAATTAGATCACCAACTCCAGAAGACACTAAGAATGGAAGCAATTGCATCTAGGATTTCTATTTCAATTTTTGCAACAAGATCCTCCTCCCTTTGCTTGAGTTTTACATTGGTATTTATAGAGGTCCATCCTCTTCCTTTCATATTACAACATTTAATACATGAAGCAGATTTCGAAGAACAATCCCCTTAATCTGCCTCGGAGAAATGACAGTCCCTGCTTTTAATGGATTACAACTGAGAATGAAACAGAAACGAGGGCCCATATCTCTTCATCAAATGACCATTATCAAGGGAAGCTGAAAGTTGTTTTAAGAGATCACGAACAGGAGCTTTGAATATTGGAGGCGTCTTTAATTCTGGCGACATCAAAAACTGCCTCAGGTTCTTCCATCTTGCACACCTCGGTAATCAGCAACATTTAATCTTGGAACCGCTTCTTTGACCACGATCTGAAAACCGTTGGAGAGCTTTTAATTGATCCTTATCTCCTCTGCACGTTCTCCTATGCAATCCTGAAGAAAAAATGCAACAGAACTGTATCGAGCCTTTGTTATTGCTTTGGTCGCAAAATGAGACAGGTCACGCAAAAATGCGACATGTCGCGATATCGCGACACTTTTACCTTGTTGCCTTCTCTCTCCGCCACCAGTCGTGAAAACATGACATGTCGCGAAATCACGACATCTTCTCTTCTTTGGCTCTTCTCTAGGATATGTCATGCGAAATCGTGACATTTCGCCTCTCTTTGGCTTCTTCTACTCCTTATCGCAAAAACTTGAAACATGTCGTGAAATCGTGACATCTTTCTCTTATGCTGTCTTTTCCTCCTTCTTACCCAGAAAACGCGACAGTCCAAAAATGCGACATGTCGTGATATCATGACGTTTTCTTTCCTTGTACTTCATCCTCTCCCCAGCAAAATGCAAAATGTCACGAAATCATGACATTTTTTCCATTTGGTTCTTTCATCTTCAACATGTCACGAAATCGTGACATGTTTCTTATGTTCTCCTTCATTTTCGCCTTTTGCCTTGCGAAAATGGAACATGTCACGAAATCGATAATTCTCCACACTTTGCCCTTCCTGTCAAATATGTCACGAAATCATGACATTTTCTTGCTTTCTCTATTGTTGCCCTTCCTGTCGCGATATCGCGACAGTCTTCCTCTTGCTTGGCTTCATCTCCAAAAATGTCATGAAATCACGACGTCTTTCATGCCTTATGCTTTTCTTTCAACCTTACCGCGATAACACGACATGTCGCGATATCGCGACATTCCATACCATTTTCTCCTTGCTTACTTTTTCGTCTGATATCGCACGACATTTTCATCACCATAAATTCTCTGCTCTATGGCCACCATAAGTCACATTTTCACATGTCGCGATATCTGACAACTTCATTTAATTCTTCTTTTGACCTTTGACCGTGAAACGTGACATGTCATGATATCCTGACACTTTCTTCACCTAAACAAATTCACTTCCTTGAAATACACAAACACTTCAATAATTTTCATTTACAAAAGAGGAGTTAATATCTCTACAACTTATGCATTCTTTTACATTAACAATAACAACAAAAACAATGTGGCAAAAATGCCAACATTCTTGGCGGCTCACGGGGTATACAGTTCTGTTGTATGCACGAATCTCAGGCCTTAATCCATTGGGCAACAGAGTCAAGAAGCAGGAGAAACAGGAGAAGTGAATGCTGGTTGATGCTGGACATCTCTGTAGGCTACTGCAACAATCTCTTGCTGGTACTCGGCACTCAAAAATAGGACCTTCAACAAAAATTGTGGAAGAGTAGAACTTCCTTTATTTCTTTAGAACTACTGCACTTTGCCTAGCTCGGATGAGCTGGGTAATCACCAGGTGTTGTGCAAAGATCTCCATGGCAGTAGTGAAAAAGCACCTGTGTTACAAAATGGAAATGAATGGAGGGATGACCGACGGATGCGCAGGCCATGGAATGGGAATGAGGAATGATGGAATGGTGAAATATGGAGGGATGGAAGCGGTAGATACAGCAACAGGGTGCTACTGCGCTATCAGCTGTGGGGATTCGATGAAAATAGAGAATGAAAATAGAAGTGAATGGAATGAAGGAGGTGGTGGTGGGAACTGTGGAAAAGTGCTCAAAAGACAAAGAATTAGAAGAAAGGGAAGTGAAGAAAAGGGAACATCAGAGAGGGGAGTAGAAACAACAATAGTGGCTTGATTATTTGTAGAAGAAGAGAAGAAGGAGAAGAAGGAAAAATAGAGGAAGGGAATGAAGTAGAGGGGAAGAAAGAAGTAGAAGGAAGCCACTATCTGCTGGGAAGGAAAAGAAAAAGGAAAAGAAATAAACGTACCTGCGGGCTCGCATGCAAAAAGAGCCGAAGTGGAAAAACATTTTTTTTTTTTCTTTTTTTCTTTTTTTTTTTTTACAAGGTAACCCTGAGTTTTCCATTAAGAAATGTAGGCTTTCAAATGAAAGCCGTTCACTGAAATAGGAAGTGGATTACCCTCCAAGTCTTCAAGGTAAAATGAATTGGCCGAACCTGCACTGACAATCTGGAATGGACCCTCCCACAGAGCATCAAATTTCTGGTGCATCCCTGGCTTGGCCTTCTTTTCGTTCCACTTTAAGACTAAGTCACCCACTTTGAGTATGCGATCCGTAGAACCTTTGTGAAACCATTTGGATATCGCCTGTGAATGCTTAGCAAACTCATCATGGGCCAAGGAACGCTGCTCTTCCAGCTGCAACAACTGAGCCAATCGTATGTTCATGGGATCCATATTTTCCTCATCATCTGGGAATTCTTTCAATTGCTGCAAGGTAGGCAGTTCTAAATGAATGGGCAATCTTGCCTCCTTCCCATATACCAGGGCGTATGGTGAAGTCTTAATAGACTTCTTGATTGAAATTCTATCTGCCCATAATGCCTGATTCAGCAGAAGGTGCCAAGATCTCTTATTGTCTCCCAAGGATCTCTTTAAAATCCTCAACAAGTTCTTGTTTGTGGACTCTGCCAAGCCATTACCCTGAGGGTAATAATTGGAGGATGTCTTCAGAACAATACCGTACTTGTTTGCAAATTCACTTAGCTTGGCTCCAATGAATGGAGTTCCGTTGTCTGTGATAATGGCATCAGGAATGCCAAAACGCGTGATCAATCCTTCAATGAAAGTGATTACCACATCCTGATTTGCAGCCCTGGTTGGAATAGCCTCAGACCACCTTGTGAAGTAATCAGTAGCCGTCAAGATGTACCTGTGTCCATCTGAGGAATTTGGATCAATGATCCCAATAAAGTCCAGCCCCCACTGCTGAAAAGGTGCTTCTACTTGAATTGGATGTAGGGGTAATGGTGCATTTTTGATCCGTCCCGTGTACCTTTGGCATTTGTCGCATACTTGAGCAATCTTGAAAGTATCCGCAAACAAAGTTGGCCAATAGTAACCTGCCCGAATAATCCTTAAGGCCATAGGCCTACCAGCGTGATGTCCTCCCGACATGCCAGAATGAAACTCCTCCAAGAGTCTAGCCTTCTCAGGTTCCTTAACACACCTTAGGAGAACTCCATCAATGTTTTTGAAGAACAACCCCTCGGGCAACAATACATACCTAAGAGCTTGTAGGCGAAACCTTCTCCTTTGCGAAGCATTTGATTGTGGGGGACATCTACCCATAGAGAAATAGTTAATAAGGTCATCTGTCCAATCTTGGCCCTGTGCAGAGACATTCACTAAATTCCTTTCGTTAGCAGGATTGTTCACTTGATGATCAACTATCTGAGAGGCCACAGTTTTTGCTAATTGCTGACATAAGGCCTTACCCCGCACCAACTTGGTTGGATGAATCTCAACATCAAACTCTTGAATCTTGGTGATCCAACCAGCACGCTTATCACCCATCTCGCCCTGAATAATGAAATTTCTTACATCGGGGTGGATGACATAGATGATCGTCTTGCTCTGGGATACGAAGTGCCTAAATTTTTTAAGGGACTTCATAATGGCATAAACCTGCTTCTCAATGAAATTGTATCTCTCCTCATGGGGTAAGATACCCTGGCTAAGGAAAGCAATAGGTCTTTCTTCCCCATCCTCTCCCTTTTGGGTAAGCACCGCAGCATAGCTTTCATCCTCTCCAACTGCATACAGAATGAAGTTTTTAGAATAATCTGGATTGATCAATACAGGGGCTTGAGCGATTTTCTCTTTAATCTCCTGAAACGTATCTTTCCTCTGAGTTGTCCACTTGAACTCTGCATCTTTCTTTAATAGCTCAGTCATGGGCTTGACTATCCGAGCGAAGTCAAAAATAAATTTTTTGACAAAATTGATCTGCCCGAAGAAAGATTGCAACTCTTTCTTATTGGCCGGGAGTAATAGTTTCTTCAAAGCTTCAGCTCTCGATGGATCAATTGCCAAACCATTCTCTGAGATGATATGTCCCAATAGCTTTCCTTCCTTTACTGCAAAAATGGACTTCTTTGGGTTGATGGAGATGCCAAACTCCCGACATTTCTCAAATATCTGTCTTAAGTGAGAACAATGTTCTTCTCGTTTGTGCAAAAAGACAGTCATATCATCCAGATATATGACAATGATCTTATTTAAAAGCTCCCCAAATGCGATGTCCATGGCCCTTTGAAACGTAGCCCCAACATTGGACAATCCAAAAGGCATGCGCTGATAGGCAAAGGTGCCCCACTTGGTTGTGAATGCGGTTTTGTACTGATCCTCATCCCTAACCCAAATTTGATTGTATCCAGAGAATCCATCTAGCAGTGAAAAGCGCTGAGCCCCAGCAACAACGTGCAGGATCTGATCAATGCGAGGCAACGGGTAATGATCCTTCAAGGATGCTCGGTTCAAGTTTTGAAAATCCACACACAACCGTATATCTCCATTTTTCTTACGAATCGAAACCAAATTGGCAACCCATGTCGAGTGCTTAATTGGATATATAATCTGAGCCTGCAACATTTTTGCAAGTTCGGCCTTCATGAGGACTTCAATTTTTGGGTTCACCGGTCTCTGCTTCTGCCTGAAGGGTTTGACTCCTTCTTCCAGCTCAATGGTGTGCTGAATAATCTCTTTATCATATCCCCTCAGATCGTCATAGCTCCAGGCCACGATGTTAGAAAACTCTTGACACAATTGTCTGATTTCTTGCAACTCAACAAGAGTAGAATCAGTTCCAACTTTGATGACCTTATCATCCTCCAACTGAAGCTCCATGTATTCTTTCTCATCGACCTCAATCCGGTGCTTTTTGGACCGATCATTCTGATCAAACAAACTCTCTAGAGTGATGAGGCCTTTAGGAATATGGTTATTCCGCAACTGAATCAGGCCTTCGGCTTCTTCATGCTCCAAGGTCCTTCCCTTGATGGTGGCAGCTTCTTGAACCAAAAAATTGACAATTTGTTCATCGCTATCAAAGACTTGCCAAAAGGTGTCCTTATCTGGGACAGAGGGCCTATACACCATTCTCACTATTTTTGGCCTTCGGACTACCTGCTCAATTGGTGAAAAATTTGCTCCCAAGGAAGCTAGAATATCAGCATGCTTATTCAGCTCTCGTGAAATAGATTGAATATTCAATGCTGTGAAAGCCTCAAACAGGTCCCAAAATTTGTTGCGATACGCCTTTAAATAATGCTGCTTGGAGATGCATTTGTTTGTCACTTGATTCACAATCAATTCAGAGTCACCAAAAATCTGCAATTGTTCAATCCCCAACTTTTTTGCCTTCTTCAACCCTAGGCACAATGCTTCGTATTCAGCAGCATTGTTAGTACAACTCCAGGTCAGCCGATATGAATATGTTTTCTGTAGGCCAGAAGGAGAAATAAGGACTATTCCTGCTCCTGCACCATTCTTGCATCGTGCTCCATCAAAATACAACTTCCATAATTGATCGGGCACGGAGTCTTGACCAACTTGATCAAGAGGCAGTTTCACTGCATCCTCTGCAGGCTTTGTAATGGAGTAGCAACCAATCTCAGTCTCCACCATGGCATTAAAATCGAGCATTGAAAACTCATCCTCTAAGTGAAGCTCATCCAGGACTTCATCCATCAAATCAGGATCTTTTAATTCTTCAGTGATCAAGTGAACAGAATGTGTGGACTTTTCTTCCTCTTCCATCTTCTCTATATGAAAAGTAGAAGGCTTCTGATTATAGATCCGGACTCTTCTTCCTTTGAAAGGAACCTCCAAGTGAGAATAATCCAGAGAAAGGTAGCCTCCAAGCTTGGCAGTGAATTCTCTTGACAAACACATACTGAAATATGGTTCCAAATCGACCACAACTATCTCCTGAATTACTGTAATCTGAGGCATACTATGCAGAGCAATAGGAACATCCTTAATTACACCCACTATTTTTATGGGAGTCCCATCCAACTGCAAGACACCAGGGCTACTTCTTGTATACTCCATACCCATGACTTCACACACTGCCTTTGGCATGACAGTTGTCGTAGCACCATAATCAATCATGCGATTGTGCACAATCCAACCCTCCATTTTGAGTGACAAGTAAAATGGGGGTGGTCTATTTTTCCTAGTGGCTGAAGAAGTTAACGTTTGAGCAAAAATCATCTGGGTAGGATTCTTCTCATTATCTTTCACAGACTTCAAGGATTCTTGTAATAGATCAACTTGCCCAGGTAATTGTAATGCATCATAGAGACTAACCTTGGCCGGAACCTTCTTCAATTCTTCAACAATGTTGTAAGCAGATGCACCAGACTCCCTCTTTTCACTAGTGTCCTCATATTTGCTTCGATACTACTGGGTAGCTTCTACCCTCAGCCTCTTAGTCAAAGATGGGTACTTGAGCTTTTCTTTGGCTCCTTCCTCAGTTTTTGCTCTTGCCTTTGAAGCTGATGCCTTTTCTTGCAACTTTTCCCTTGCTCGTGGTGGCAGAAGATCTTTTAACAGAACAGGTGGATCTGGCTTCGGTACTGAAATGGGAGCTTTCACTTGTACTTGTTTCCTTTCATTCTACATCTTCGGATCAGCCGGTACCCTTAATGGTTCCATTTCTGTTGGATCTACAATGACTGGCTTCTTCCAAGTTCTCGTGAGAACTGAGACTTGTTCTTCAGATGGAACCATAAAATTATGATCCACCTCAGTAATCATATTAACTTGTCCTCCAGAAGAGCTTGCAGCCAATGTTTGCACATAGTTCAGATGAACCATACAAGTGTCTTCTCCGTGTGGATCATTACATGTAGAGCACCAATATGTTCTTTCTGTAGGGCCAACTTCCTCATTTGTCAGCACAGTTAGGTTCTTTTCTGGCACCTTGCTTGTTGAAGCCGCTTGTTCTCTCGTGATCGACGGAGGTTGAAATCTCCTGGGTTGGAAATCTCTCTCAGCCTGCTTTCTTTCAATGATCGTAATCTTATTTCCCATCGCTCTTATAGCTGAATTAGCAGATTGTACCTCTTGTAATAGGATTGCAAAAGGATCAAGATTTGAGGGCGCAGGAGGTGCTGGTAGAGGTAGAGGCGCTAGCGGTGCAGGCAATGCTGGGAATGAAGTGGGAGTTGGTAATCGAGGAATGCTCGATGCAGGCAACTGTGGAATAGTTGGAGCAGGGAGCTGGGGAACTGGAATGGGTGCGATCTGAGGCGCACTTGAGCTCCATGAGGGAATAGGATACATGGAAGGCATAGGCTATGAAAATGAACCAGAGTACAAATGCTTAGGAAGATCAGGTAAGATGGGCATTGTTACCTTTGGTGGAAGCCTACCTATGGCAATCAAGTCAGCTTTCGCCTTTTGCGCTTGTTCGAATAGTTCTGGAAATGTAGTCACGTTGGACTGTCGGACAGCCCAACCGATGTCTGTGTTAAATGCTCTGAGGTAATAAAATGCAGCTAGCTCATCAGCAGGCCGAAGACCATCAAGAATTCTCTGCCAGCTTCTGGTAAATCTGACATTGAAGTCAGCTATCTCTTCCTACGGGTGCCTTTGAATTACATTAAATTGATACAATAAGGAGTATGGATCAGCTTGTTCATGAAAATTTTTGACTAACAATTCTCCTAATTGATCCCATGATGTAATAGTGCCTGGTGGCAACGTTCGGTACCAATACAACAATTTACCTCTCAGTGATAACACCAACAATTTAATCATTACATCTTCATCGGTTATGTCATGGATGGCCGCCAAAGAGGCTACATCATTAATATGCTCATAAGCAGTCTTACCAGTACCATCATAGGTCGGCAAAGCTTTCAAAGCAGCTTGAGGAACTGGATTTTGTGCCAGTAAGTTCAAAGCTCCCGAACCATTCCATGCCGAGAACTTCCTTGGTGGAGGATGCTGGGCCATTTGGACTGCTGGATCTGGATGTAACAAGCTCGTAGCAGTACTGGGAGGAGTCGGGGATGGCACAAACTGACCTACAGCCTACGATGAAACAACAAATGATGGATTCATAGGACTTACCAATCTTGAGCGCTCCCTCCAGTTCTGAACATCAATCTCGAAGAATTCGACTGGATCTTTCGATTCTTTGGCACTTGATCTCGTGATCATGAAGCAAATATTTTCACCAGCTTCACAATTAGAAATTTCTAGGTACAATCACCTTCAACAGAGTCACCAGATGAACTTACAATCTCCGCTTTGAGGTCAAGACAGTTCATCAAAATCTTGATTCCTCCGGGTGTCAATTTGAAATAATGCTTGTCCCACCGATTGTGGATCTTTCAGAGACAGAAACAGTCTGTCCCACCGGGCGTGCCAAAAATTGTTGGTCACAAATCTGCCACAGGAAAGGATTTTATATGTATATGCGCCCTAGACTTGGCCAACATTGAAAGGCCGAGAGAAAGAGATGTCTCCCGGGCCAATCTCCAGAGAGGGCTGGTTCCCACACTAATCTAAACTGGTTTCAAGACTAGAGATGCAGGAAAGAAATGGGAAATAATGCGGAAAGAAATGGGAAATAATGGAAAGGGATGTAAATATGGCCGAAGCCGATCGTTGATGGGGAGAACAACCTCGAACAGTAATAACTTCAACTAGATCCTAAAGCTAAGCAGCAACTGACTCTTAGAATACATATACAGAAACTAGATCACGCATTAGCCATGAGTTCACTTCCAAATAAACTTCAAACATTCAAATGCCAATACAGCCAAATTCAACACAACAGAATTCAACTGATATTACACTGGACTACACAGAAGTAAATCACACAGAAAGCCAAACATACACAACAAATTAGATCACCAACTCCAGAAGACACTAAGAATGGAAGCAATTGCATCTAGGATTTCTATTTCAATTTCTGCAACAAGATCCTCCTCCCTTTGCTTGAGTTTTACATTGGTATTTATAGAGGTCCGTCCTCTTCCTTTCATATTACAACATTTAATACATGAAGCAGATTTTGAAGAACAATCCCCTTAATCTGCCTCGAAGAAATGACAGTCCCGCTTTTAATGGATTACAACTGAGAATGAAACAGAAACGAGGGCCCATATCTCTTCATCAAATGACCGTTATCAAGGGAAGCTGAAAGTTGTTTAAGAGATCACGAACAGGAGCTTTGAATATTGGAGGCATCTTTAATTCTGGCGGCATCAAAAACTGCCTCAGGTTCTTCCATCTTGCACACCTCGGTAATCAGCAACATTTAATCTTGGAACCGCTTCTTTGACCACGATCTCAAAAATGTTGGAGAGCCTTTAATTGATCCTTATCTCCTCTGCACGTTCTCCTATGCAATCCTGAAGAAAAATGCAACAGAACTGTATCGAGCCTTTGTTATTGCTTTGGTCATGAAAATGAGACAGGTCACGAAAATGCGACATGTCGCGATATCGTGACACTTTTACCTTGTTGCTTTCTCTCTCCGCCACCAGTCACGAAAACATGACATGTCACGAAATCGTGACATCTTCTTTTCTTTTGGCTCTTCTCTATGATATGTCACAAAATCATGACATTCGCCTCTGCTTTGGCTTCTTCGCTGCTCCTTATCGCAAAAATGAAACATGTCACGAAATCACGACATCTTTCTCTTGCGTTGTCTTTGCCTCCTTCTTACCCAAAACGTGACAGGTCACGAAAATGCGACATGTCACGATATCACGACATTTTTCATTTGCCTTGTACGGTTCAGCTCTCAACCCGCAAAAATGCGATAGGTCACAAAATGCGACATGTCACGATATCACGACATTTTTTCCATTTGGTTCTTTCATCTTCAACACGTCACGAAATCGTGACAGGTTTCTATGTTCTTATTTCTGCCTTTCGCCTCGCAAAAATGTGACATGTCATGAAATCGTGACAATTCTCCGCACTTTGCCCTTCCTGTCCAATATGTCATGAAATCGTGACATTTTCTTGCTTTCTCTATTGTTGTCGCTTCCTGTCGCGATATCGCGACAAGTTTCTCTTGCTGGACTTCATCTCCAAAAATGTCATGAAATCGCGACGTCTTTCATGCCTTATGTTTTTCTTTCAACCTTGCCGCGATAACGCGACATGTCACGATATCGCGACATTTCGTACCATTTTGCTCCTTGCTCGCTTTTCTGTCGCGATATCGCGACATTTTTCATTCACATTGCCCTTTGCTGCTTTATGTCGCGATATCGCGACACTTTCTCTTGTTCTGCTCTATGGCCACCATAAGTCATGATTTTGCGACATGTCGCGATATCGCGACAACTTCATTTTAGTGCTTCCATTGACCACGTTGACCGTGAAACTCCAACACGTCACGATATCGCGATAGTTTTACTGCTTTGCTTTCGTTGACCACTTTGACCGCGATAACGCGACATGTCGCGATATCGCGACACTTTCTTGACTTAGCCCTTTTCTGCATTTGGCGCCGCGAAACTATGACAGGTCACGATATCGCGACAAATTCCCATGCTTGCACATTTTGGATTTGGACCCCGCGAAAACGTGACAGGTCACGAAAATGCGACATGTCGCGATATCGCGACATCTTTTGGGCTTAGCTTTTTTATGGTACGGACGTCGCGAAAACGCGATAGGTCATGATTTCGTGACATGTCGCGAAATCGCGACACCTTTGCTTTTTCATTTACAAACAGAGGAGTGAGTATCTTTACACTTTGAGCATTCTTTTGCTTGAACAACAACAACAAAAACAATGTGGCAAAAATGCCAACAAACATCTAATAGAACAAGACTAAAACTAAGCAATGTAATGATAATCTATACTTGATCATCTTCCAAATCTAAGGTAAACAAGGATGCAATAGTGGCCATGGTATCTACATGGTGGTTGGAGGATATAGGGATAGAATCTATGGTTACTCGATCGAATACGAAAAAAATATTGGTGATAATATCTTTGTAAGGTTTTAGCTTATCATCTTGAGTCTAATAAACATCATTAATCTAATTAACCACAATTTGAGAGTCACTAAAAACTGAAATAACTCTAACCTTCAAGGCTAATCCTACTCTAATACCAAGGATCAAAGCTTTATACTCTATAGTATTATTTATACAAGAGAAACAAAGCTTGAAGGAAAATGAGATGAGCTATTTTTTTGGGGTGACTAGAATTATTCTAGAACCAACACCCTTTAAGCATCAAACTCCATTAAAAAAGAAAGTCCAAGGCTCTAGCTCTTTGACTTCTAAACTAAGTCACTTATCAAGAAACACAATGATTAAGGGATGGGATGACTCTAAGGGAGTTGAGACTAGCTAATCAATCCTTCTAACCTATAAAGGTTAAGACAAGCTCATGAAGGGCTAGAACCCATTTAGTGGCTCAACTTGAAGCACATGGAAACTATGTCTGATTGTCTCCTTGCATTCCTCGATGAAGGTGGGATTATTTGCATGTGTGCCACTAGTTAGATGCTTGGGAGTGTTGTATATACCTATGTAAAATTGCAAAAATATGTTAATGCATTTGGGGGCCTATCATGGATCAAACCCCATATTTATATAGACAAAATGACATGAAAAATAAAGTGAAATATGATAAAAACTATAGGAAATGTTGTAGAAACTACTAGTAACTAATACCTACCTGTTCTGGAGCTACAGAGTTGCTGTATACTTTTGATGCAAACTTTCCATCCAGAATTGATCTACTTAATATTTGTTGATGTTTTATGGATGCAATAATGGTAGAAGGTATTTTAGAGCAATTTTAGTAGCATTATGGTATGTTGACCAAAAGGGAGAGAGATAGATTAATGAAGGAATTATTCCTCTATTTTTAGAGGAAACCAAGTTTGAAGGGGAGTTAGGTGTACTAAACCCTAGGATCAAGTCCTATTATGGTCAAGTTAGGGTTTGTGAAGTGGTAAGCTTAGTCATCCTTTCACATGCCCTAAGGGAAATATCCTATCCTCACACATGTGTGAGCTAGGATTAGGGTTAACTCTGGTTAGTTAATCCCTAGGTTAGGTGAGGGTTGAGTTAGGTATCCTAGAAAATATCCTATGGGTGCACACGTGTGAATGCATTATTAGGACCAATTTTGATTTTAAACCCTAATTAAACCTAATTAAGTGATAAAGTGCACTTTAAGTGGAAAGTCACTTGCAAATTAGAATCCTAATTAGGATAATTAGGGTTTTTGTAAGGAATGGTCCCATGGGGGCCCTAATTAGGCATAGGAAAGGACTTAGGTAGCCTTAAGAGGATTGTAGGTAGCCCTCATATGAATAGAAGGTGTTTTGGATGTGTTTTGTATAGTTTTGTAAGGTTTTATGCCTATGGGAACTATGACAGTCTATGATGGCCTATGATGGCCTACAATAGCCTATGATGGTCTATGATGGTATACGATGGACTATGATGGCCTAAAATGGCCTATGATGGTCTAAAAGTGTCTATGCAGGTCTACAAGTATCTAAGGGTGAGCATGTGTGATTTTTAGGTGTCTACATTTACCCCTTTTTGTACTGTGTTGTGTAAAACACAATGTAGTACAAAAATATGATGGAAGAAGGTTGTGAGGTGTTTGAGAAGAAAAAGAATGTAGGGATGAATGTAAATGAATTAATACAAATGAAATATATTAGTTAAAAAAGTGATTTGCCAATTTAGTACAATATTTTGCAATATCGTATTGGTTGTTTGTGAGGGCAACTTAAGACTATTTTGCTTTTGCGACCAACACAAGCTGGTCTAATTATGAATAAAAAAACTGCCTATTCAAATTTTTGCTTTTGATTTATTGATGAGTGCATGATGACATATGTCAAATCATTTGAGCTGAATGGCAAGGACAAATCAAGTGTAACATTTAGTATGTGGTTGGTGCTGATATACAAAATGAAATTAAGATGTGTTCGGGAGTGCATGTGGCTCTCATGATCTAGAAAATATTTGAAAGGGATTGAATTTTATCTTAAGATAATCTTCAGTAAAAAATTTTGTAGACAAATGTGATATCCATGATTTGTATGTTTGATGTTTTGGTCGTATGCAAAGTGGATTTGTGTATGAATACCCCTCAAGCGAGGAATAAACAATGATACAGATGACATGTGGTGATGAATCGATTAATATAGGAAAATGGTGACAAAAAGTGGAAAATTTGGATAAATAGTGGTGGGAAAAGAGGCTCCCAATAAAATTTACTGGCATCGCCTTAAGGGCTCTTTATTGCAATGTAAAGCAGATTAAAGCATTAAAAGGGAAAAGGTGCATAAATATGTAATCTATTGAAATGAAGTGAAATGTGCAATAAAAGTGGTGGATTTCTCCTTGTATTTATTCACTCATGGATTCAAATAGGATTACAATACATCCCCTTGAGGGCTTTACAACTTGATACATTTCAACATTACAAGATACAAGGGATCTAATCCCTTGCAAGGTCTTAATGGCATGCTCTAATGTTCATCTCGCATTCCCACACTCGAGAGCTAGTCTTGGGCCTATCCTTCTTTGCCTCTTTAGCTCCTCCCTCCTGTCTAGAATACCTGCACCTACACACAAGGGATTGAAAATGGGTTAATAGCATATGCGTTATAGATTTAAAGCCTTGAAAACATAGAAAAGCATGAATCTAGCAATAACAAAACTAATCTATAACACATGAAAACTATTCTAAATGATATATAAATGAAGCATGATGTAATATAAATACTTTTGGAGGGATCTAAGCATAAAATGAAAGGAAAATGTTAGCAAAAATAGTGACCATCCCTGACAGGGACAACTAGACCTGCAACAAAGAAACCTCCAATTGGGCCATCAAAACTACTCCAAATCTCACCAAATTTGGACGAGAGGCTAATCTAGACATTCCTAAGAGGTCTATGGTGGAATTTACTCCAAATTCCCTACTATTTTCTAACCATCCCTAATAGGTGCAACCACCTACTGCTAACCATCCCCAGGTGGGACGGTTACAAATCTGCTTAGAATTTACCACCAATTCTAGTGGGATCTGGTCCAAAACTATCCTAAAGGTGTTGTCAAAAAATGGGGTCAAATTGCTCTCCAATATGACTGATTTTGGAATGGATTTAGTGGATTTGGGATGCCCCTAAAAGCACCTTCGAATGAAGAGGGTTTCAAGGAAATGTGAGGGCAAAAGCAATGGCAAAAGTGAGGGTAGAATTGGGCAGCACTTCATTGTAAAATGCTTCAACTCTTCTCCTTTGAAATTGGGTGAATACACCTCTTTTTATAGCCCAAATAGGGCATCTAGGGCAAAGGGGCAAGTCTTGGCATGCGAGGCAAGTGCCGCCACTTGTCAAAACCCTTGCCACGATTGGGTAGAAGAGGTTGCCCATTTGGGGCCTCTAATTGGGAGTTCCTGGTCTCCATGACAGGCTCCCAATCAATTTTGGATGATTGGGTGGAGAATATGGTAGTAATTGATTGCCATTTCTCCACCCCTTTGACTTTTGGGGTGTCTATTTAGGGACCATCCCACCCAGGGATGGTTAGAGGTGACCATCCCTGGGTGGGACGGTCACCATCTGTGACCGTCCCTTGGTGGGACGGTCATAAGGATATGCCCCTAAACCTCCCAAAACTGTTGGGGACCTTCCCAAAAGTGCTATGGAGCTCTATATTACCCTAGAGGGCTGCCCAATGGGGCCATATGATGTCGATAAGAGTGGCACATGTGATGCATTAGTAGTCTTATCCGATTTACGTGATTTTAGTGTCTACAGATGCCCCTTTTTGGGATGCGCTATGTGCAACAAAGCGCTGAGCAAAAATAGATGACTAAATCATTAAATGATTAAGGTTTTTCATTAACCTAATCAAATTTGGATGCCTCCATTGTGGAAAGAGCATACATTCTTGGAATCCTTGCTTTTGACATAGTCGAAGGATTCATTTGGGTATACCTTTCAGCCATGCTGTAATGATAGTTGTAGGGGCTTAGGGTATACTAGGTCTTGGTGCCTTGTGTTCTTGTAAGCCTTTACATGGGTGGATTCCTAAGGCTTCAAGGAGGTCAAGCCTATTTTTATTTCTTATGCTGATTATTTTCCCCAGCATGGGCTTGAAAATTTATCTTTTGCAAAGATTCTTTTGAATGCATGGAAATTACACTTTTGAGTGTTTTAGTGTTGATTTGATTTATGAAATCATTATTATGACTACCCCCTCAAGTGATGATTCGATGAGGGCATGACCAATGATAAAGTGATGAGTCGCTTGACACATATGACTGAATTGGGATAACTCTCTGTTTTTCCCATGGTACTATATACCTGTTTGGAGGGGATTTTTGATCATTTTGATGAGCATTTCTGGAAGCAAAAGGCTAAAAATTTCATTCCCATGGAGTGGTCCAGCCATGGAGGCCTTCTTGGGGAATAAAATAAATACTTTTAATGCATCCATAAATATTATTTGTTTAATCTTGATCCCTGCTAATTTTAGACCATTTTGCCTTATTTTTGGTGGGTTTTGGACCCTATTTTTGAGATTTTTGAGTTGTTTTTGTCAATTTTTTGGTGACCATCCTAGGGGGGATGATTACACTATTTTATAACCATCCTAGGGTGGGATAGCCAGCCAATTATGTGCTCATCCCACCTAGAGGCGGTCGGCTTCTTTTGGAGCTATATAAGCCTAAAATGGGGCAAATAGGCTCATTTGTGCATTGTGCTTGGAGGAGTTTGGAGAGGAGAGAGGTAGGAGAGTGATTTTATGAAGTGGAGCACTATAAAAATATCTACCCAACAACATGATCCAGCCAATGGATGCGACAGGTGGTGGAGCCGATGCGAAACGGGTATGGAACACATTTCCTTCTCTTCCCTATTTTATTGTGAAATTGGAAATTCTGCTATAATTTTCATAATACACATTAAATCAAGGTTAAGAAACCTTAATAATAGTGTAATATATTATATTTAACTTTTATTGATCATTTACATGCTTTAAATTTGGGTGTTATGCTATTTTTTTATGTTTTTAGGCTTTTTAGGGCTATTTTAGGGGTCAAAATGACCATATTTTAGCCATTTTTGGGGACCGTCCCTGTAGGGACGGTCACTAGTGGCCATCCCTAGGTGGGATGGTTACCAAATTGGGGGCCATCCCTAGGTGGGACGACCAAAAACTGGGCCAAAAAGGGCCCTTTTTTAGGCATTTTTTGGTATTTTTAGAGTATTTTTATGCATTTTTATGGCATTTTTGACAAGTTATTTTACATTATCAGATAGTGAAGAGTCGGTATAGGGTTATGACTCTCTTTCAGGTCACTAGAGACCTATTTAATACTATATACTGGTGATGGCTTGATGCCATTGGCCTGAAGCATGTTACGTGGTTAGATCCCGTAGTGAGCGACCGTGCCTATCTGACTGCACTGATAGATTTGTGGGACCCTCATACTAATACTTTCCATCTAGCTATGGGGGAGATGATAGTTACTTTAGAGGATGTATATTGGATACTATGTATTCTGATAGAGGGGCATCCCATAGTATCTACTCCTATAGAGTGATGAGAGGTCGTACTATGGAGGTACTTTGGGGCATGCTAGGAGGATGCAGTGGTTGATCTTCTCAATGGAGGGATATTAGTGGTCTCATGGTTTTAGGATGATGTGCTTAAGATTAAGCATACTTTATTGATGAAATTGATCAGCAACATGTTACTACCTGACTCTTCAGGTGCTAGGTTCCCATGGAACCTTATAGAGTTGGTGTTCACTCTTGTGGAGTGTATAGAGGATGAGCCGATAGTGATGGCTTGGGGTCCTACTTTATTAGCGTAGCTATATGAGGAGTTATATGAGATCCACTCTCATAGGTGGAAGGGATTGGGCTATACTTCTTACTATAGGTTTGGGGTTGGTAGCATATTGTTATGGAGTGACCATGGGGACTACCATGGACTACTCGAGTAGAGCTACCAGATAGGGAGATTGGTTATGGGGTGCTATGGTAGAGGTCACATGAGATAGGCTAGAGCCATCATCATGCTAGGGAGTTTGAGCACTATGTAGAGGCTTTTGCATGGCTTAGAGTGGTAGATTTATATGGAGACCCTATAGGGATTGTCCTACATGGAGGGAGGTTGAGACACAACTACGTCAAGTTCGATGAGGTAGGTGGTTGATAGGGCAACATGGGATAGAGTGAGAGTACTTCCCTTATGATCATGTCCTACGATAGTTTAGGCTATGCCAAGGGTTGCCTAGGGAGCCGATGATCTATCATCATCATGGGGATGAGAGGACTCTAGCATGGCCTATTATGGAGGCACTAGGAGAGGAGTCAGATCCTATGGTGGTAGTTTCTGAGTTGGATGATGTAGGTATGATAGAGGAGTATGATGCTTGGTGGGTCATACAATAGTGGTGAGGGGAGGGACCACTAGGAGGGGATGTAACTACTAGAGAAATGGATGTAGCTAGGGGTGCTCCAGATGAGGAGGGTTAGGATGAGTCTCCAGATGATGAGGAGGTAGACACAGTGAGCAATTTGTGCATCATCATGTGGTAGTAGATAGGGTGGAGCTGATTGATGTACAGGATCCACTAGACTTTGATGGGGAGGACCTTGGAGATCAGGGTATGTAGGCATAGTTAGCAGCATGAGATGCTATGATTGTAGAGCTATGGGGTGATCTCAGTAGGGTGCGATAAGATTTTTTAGAGGAGAGAGCTCTACTATAGGCACAGGTGTAGAGTGCACAGATTGAGATGGAGAGGTAGGCAGCTTTGATAGCTACTCTTCAGGCATAGGTTGGTGTACAGGGCCCTAGCCATGGGGAGTCCAATAGTGGTGAGATAGCCATGATGTGAGAGGAGATGGTACATCTCTAAGGTTTGGTGGTGACCTATCAGACTCGATGTCGAGAGGATCAGACCTATATGGATATGATGGAGGATGAGATAGTGCACCTTAAGGGGCGCATACCAGATCAAGCATTGGCCATTGGATCATAGCATAGCCAGAGGAGCGAGATAGGATAGTCATCTACATGGATGAGGGCTCCGAGTTCTACATGGAGGATGGACACATCTAGGGGTAGCAGGTCTAGGGGTAGTAGGTATGGGAGCTCATGATGGACTCCTACTGAGAGCAGAGGAGAGAGTCAAGGTGTCGGTCCTACGTGACCATGGCTAGTAGACTCTGATGGTTCTTTTTGGACTTTTTGGTTTTTGGAGTGTGAAGTCTGAGGACTCACATTTATTGTAGCCTACGGGCAGCTTATGGACTATGATGTAGCTTTTGGCTTTTACATATGGATATATATGTATGACTTTGCTTTGATCATTATGTCATATTTTACTACTTTATGATATGTATGCTATTCTATGCTTTATGATGCTATGATGGATGTCTAACATGGATGCATGTATTTTTTTTATGATGTGATGATGTAGGATGCAAATGTATATGCATAATGAAATGGATGATGTGATTTAATTTTGTATGATGGATTTATGATGACTATTTGATGCATTATATGCTAGCACCATAGACTATACAAAATGTATCTTTATTATTTTCATGTTATTATAACACTTATGTAATGGATTTTGTAATTTTGACAAATATGTGACAACATGATGTAAAATGGAATGGATAATGTAATGTGATATGATATGTTTGGTAGTTTTTAAGAGACTCAAACACTCTAGTTACCTAATCAAAAGTTGTATAATAACTATGCAAGATCCTTTGACAAAGTATGCACCTACTAAGATAACCAAGATAATCAACATCCCTGTGTGTGCATGTGAGTTCATTACCATGATAACGCATAAGGTTGCCCTAGTGCAAATGGGATTCACTCAGCCCATCTGTACTAGAGATCATTCTACGAGTCTCATTATCCTGAGTTTTGTACTTAGTTAGATTAGACTACTAGGTAATATAGGTTACAACAAGCTAGCTCATCCACATTCAAACATTGGTCTGTACCTAAGCAAGTTGCTTATGTGATAGACATATCATCATGCGGGAGGATACCACCATTGACAAGTAGGCTATCCACCAAACCTGTAATGAGGATCACCTTATGGTTCTCTAATGCTGAGAATTCTAGGGATTCAAGTTCAAGACTCCCTTATTTTCTTTTAATTTTGAAGTATTCAAGGGAGTAGCTCATTTTTATTTGTTGAGCAAGGGATTTTGGTAGTGGTGAGAACCACTATTTATTTTTGCTTTTTCTAGTGATAATAATCACTATTTCTTTTTGCATATTTTGAAGTGATAATAATCACTGTTTGAATTTTCTCTTTTGGATACTTGCCCTAGTGTAGGGCAAGGGATTTTTGGGTAAGGAGGAACTTGTCCTTTTGTCAATTCTCAGCATCTTTGAACCATTCACATAGGGGGATGAGCAAGATAATATTTTTCGCTTAAAGTAACCTAGACCACTTTATAGTTTTCATCTTTCCTTGTGCTAGACTTGGATTTATTAATGTGAAAATGTGTTGGGATTTTGATATATACAAGGCATAATCTAAGAAGGATTCTACCTTCTAAAAAATCATGATAGCTTTCTACAAAATCTGAAAAGAAAACTAGATATGGCTGAGTGACCAAAAACCTTAACTATGTTTTACTAACAATGGCTAAGTGATGGGAAACAGGCATATAATATGGAGTGTAAATGTAAATGGTATATGTAATGTAAACAAGTGGTAATATTGACATATAATAACAATGATTTTAATAGATGCCTAGTGTACAGACCTGGTGCTAGACATGTATGATCAATTTTGAACGATGCATAATGCAATGATGAGTATGCCTAATGCAATTTATATGAAGTGCAATGAAGCAATATTTTTGTATTTTGATGATTTTAATAATATTTTTATATTTTTGATATATATGTATATACAGGTTGACCAATGGGCTTAATGAATGCCATTGGGGATTTTGGGTGACCAAAGGGCTTATAGATGCCTTTGGGGCATTTTAGGATGACCTAGACAATCGTAGACTACCTAGGAACATTTTAGTTTAGGGGAGTTTAGGTGACCAAAATGGCTTATAGATGCCTTTTGGTATTTTTGTATTGACCTAGATGATGGTAGATTATCTAGGAATATTTTATTTTGACCTAGATGGTCATAGACCACCTAGGGGGACCTAGATGGGGACTAAAAGAGGAATAGACCTAGGATTTTTTAAATTATGGTTGTACCAAAGGGCTTATAGATACCTTTGGGACTTTTTGGTATTGATCCTAGATGATCATAGATTATCTAGGAATATTTTATTTTGACCTAGATGGTCATAGATCTACCTAGGGCATTTTAGGTTGACAAGGGGGCATAGACCTACTAGGCATTTTATGTGACCAAAGGCTTATAGAAGAACCTTTTGGATTTGACCTAGATGATCATATATTGTCTAGGAATATTTTCTTTTGACCTAGAATGGTCATAGACTGCCTAGGGGAGTTTTATGGTGCTCTAAGCATGAAAAGCTGTAAATGACTAACATTCATTGGTTCAAGCTCTTCACTTCCTTTGATGGATGCTAAGAGATAAGTTCTAGGTCCAATATAACTTGTAATGATGAATGGACCTAACCAGTTTGCTGCAAATTTGTCCCACAAATTGGATGGCAAATTTGAGTTTTGTTGGTTCTCCTTTAGAACTAAATCACCAACCTGAAAGTCTCTCTAGTGTACTTTCAAGTTATAAGCTCTCTTAAGGCATTCCTGATAAACACGTAGATGCTCAAGGGCATTGACACATCATTCATCAAGCAACGTTAATTGATCTAAATGAGCTTGCCTAGCGGAATCATCATCAATGAATTCCTACATGGAAATGTGCAACGATAGAATATCTAACTCTAGAGGCATGATAGCTTCAGCACCATACACTAGTGAAAATGGAGTTGCCCCAGTGGGCATCCGAATGCTAGTGTGATAGGCCCAAAGGGCAAGAGGTAATTGATTATGCCAATATTTATGATTTTCCTTAACGATTTTCTTCAAGATGGCTACTACTATCTTATTTGATGCCTCTGCTTGCCCATTGGCTTATGGATAATAGGGCATGGAAAAGTTATGCTTTATGTTATACTTTGTTGTTAACGCACGCACATCCTTATTTTTGAAGGGTGTTCCATTATCCGATATTATTTTGGATGGAATACCAAAATGACATATGATGTTATGTAGCATGAACTCCATGATGCGAGGTCCAGTCATAGTGGTAAGGGGAATCGCTTCCACCCATTTTGTGAAGTATTCGGTTGTCGTTATGATAAACGTGTGATGGCCCAAAGAGGTAGGTGAGATTTTCCCAATTAAATCAAACCCCCATTGTGCAAATGGCCAGACCGATTGAATCGGTTGTAAGGCCTGTGAAGGTACATGTGTCAAATTTGCATGATGTTGACACTTCATGCACTTCTTTACATAAGCGCAACAATCTTGCTCTAAAGTTGGCCAATAATAGCCCATGCAAAGAATGCGCTTAGCGATGGCCATGCCGCTAAAATGACCACCACATGTACCATCATGGGCTTGGGAAATGGCCCAAGCTGACTCCTGTGAGTCTAAGAAATGAAGGAGGATACCCTCATAGCTCCGATGATACATTATGTCTCCTAATAAGACATATTTTGCCACTTTTTGCTTAAATGCTCGCTTTGCGGCATGCGACAATCCAGGTAGAATATTACCCAATTTTAAGTAATATTTGATCTGTATGGCCCAATATTGCTTTGAAGAAGCCTCAATATTATGAATCATGCAATCCTTTTGACATTCATCTCATGTGAATGTTGATTGAGAATGAACTTGAAGATATAGCATTATGCTAGTATCAAAAGAATTCTGAGGGAACAGAGTCCCCCATTGGGCGTTATCCAAATAATTGTGTAGTTGAGAGAACCGTTCATGTGAAGGCTCAATATGAATCATGTGAACAACTGGTATGGCATTATGCTCATCACGCTCAGTCACATATTGTGCTAGCATTTTTACTTGAATAGTAGTGATATCATCTGAAGGGTTTTGTGGGATTAGTGACCCTAAGGAAGCCATTGTATCCACAAAATGATTAGATGACCGAGGGAGTGCCTCAATATCATACCATTCAAATTGTACCAGAATTTTGTCCACTAGGGCTTTGTAGGCTTGCAATATGGGACACCTACACTGGAATATCCCTTTAACCTGATTAACTATGAGCAAGGAATCACCAAAAATATTTAGCTTAGTTATTTTCATGGTGATTGTCATCTGAAGGCCTATGATGAGGGCTTCATACTCGGCATTGTTGTTGGTACATAGGAAATCAAGTTTAAATGAAAGAGGTATTGGAGCCCCTTGTGGTGTGAAAAACATGATACCTATGCCACCCCCTTGCTCGCATTTAGAACCATCGAAGAATAGAGTTATGTCCGCCTGTGACTCAGGCTCTATAGAATCAAGCGATTCTGAGATATGAAACACTCCATCATCGAGAAGATCTACATTCAGAGGTTGGTCATCCTAGAGAGGAGCCTCTACTAGTTGATCGGCTATGACCTATCCTTTGATTGATTTTTGTCCAATGAACTCTAGGTCAAATTCTATCAACAACATTATCCATTTCACCGTGCGACTATTGTGATATGTTCGACTCATCATATATCGCAATGGATTTTCCTTAGATATGACATACATGGTATGATTGAGCATGTAATGGCATAGATTTTTAGTGGCAAAGACCACTGCTAAGCATAGCTTCTCAATATATGCATACTTGATTTCATAGCTGATCAATGTGCGGCTGATATAATATGTAGCCTATTCTTTATGAAATTCATTCTTTTGGGACAACATGGTGCCCAATGCCAACTCAGTAGCTGAGATGTATAAATAGAATGACACTCCTAGTCATGGAGGAGCCAATACGGGTGGTGAAGCTAGGTATTGCTTAATTTCATCAAAGGCATTTTGACATTCTTCATCCCAATGAAATGAGACCCCCTTGTGTAGCAACCTATTCATGGGTCGACACTTATCCGATAATTGCGCTATGAAGCATTTTATGGATGCGACCTTTCCTTGCAAGCTGCGTAGCTGCTTAATGGTTGTGGGGGAGGCATTTCTAATATTACCTTGACCTTGTTTGGATCTACCTCTATGCCTCACTTGGAGACTATGAATCCCAAAAGTTTACTAGATGTGACACCGAAGACACACTTCTTGGGATTAAGCCTAACATTGTGCTCAATGAGGTGATCTAGAACCTTACATAATACATCGATATGCTCATGGTGCAATAGATATTTTACCAATAAGTCATCCATGTAATCTTCCAAAATCTTATGCATGTAGTCATGGAAGATATACGTCATGGCTCATTGATAGGTGGCGCCAACGTTCTTAAGGCCAAAAGGCATGACCTTATAACAGAATGTCCCCCAAGGCATTGTAAATACCATTTTGATTTGGTCTTCTAGATTAATACAAATTTGATTATATCCAGAGAAACCATCCATAAGGGATAGCATTTCATGTCCTATTGTAGCATCTACCAATGCATCAATGTTTGGTAAGGGAAATTCATCCTTAGGACTCACTTTGTTGAGATCTCTAAAGTCAGTGCAAATGTGAATCCTCCCATCAGGATTTTTGATGGGAACCATGTTTGAAACCCATGGTGGATAGTCTACTGAGATGATGAAATCAGCATCCAACAACTTTTGCAATTCATCTTTCACCATTAAGGCTACTGTTGGGTGCATCTTACGCAACTTTTGCTTGACTGGTTTTATCTTTGGGTCCAATGTAAGATTATGCATGACTAGATTTGGGTCCAGTCCTGGCATGTCTTTATAAGACCAAGCAAAAGCATTCATCCTTTCTTTCAATGCTCTTGTGAAATCATCTTGTTCAACTAGGGATAGACCTTCCCCTAGTTTGATAATGTGGGGATTATCGAGATCTGTACCGATATCCTTGTCAATTGTTGGCTCAATTGACATATGAGACCCATATTCCAACTGATGTGGAGTGGGAATCAAGTGAATGTCATCAGCTGGGTTTGCTTCATCCATAGGAAATTCAGGATCAACCTCGGCTTGAAAAACATCCTGAGTAGTTCTTGGAGAAAATTGAAATGGTTGTAACATTTCCTCGCAAGGCCAATACTCTGATGGTGATGGGGTAGAATCTCCCCGATCAAAGTCAATTACCTCAATGTCGAGATGCAATGACTTTGATGGGTTATTCAGATCTATCAATGGTGTGGTTAAATCTATGGAAATCATGTTGATGGATACATGATCTCCCATTCTAGGGTGAGTGGGTCTAGAGACCTGATGTTGTCTCATAACTCATGAGGGTGGCTCTAGTGGAAGTGGAATAAATGGTGGTGGCCTATGTGGAAGAGGATGAGCTTGCTCTTCACATGGAAAAATTTCATGTCAGATGGGGCCTTGGATGGGGAATAACATGCGAAGATAATATTCATCCTCATCATCCAAGGGGAACACTCGCTCATGTTCATCATCTGAGCTAGGATAGTTTATTGGTGTGATGCCATAGTCATCTTCATCATCACTCATCCATTCATGAGGAGGACCTTGATCCTCTTCCTCACTATCATATTTCAAGGTATGTGAGCTTTCCCCCACTTCATGGGGTTGGGCAACATCACTGGATAGTCCTTGATCTATCATATCTATGGGGAAATAATCCCCCAAGGAATGAATGTGATTCGGATTGGCATATGGATCATGTGTAAGCTTATCCTGATAACCTAGACATAGGTGTTCTAGACTATCTATGAGGACATCCAATGGTACTGGCTTATTGTGTCCCAACCTAGATTTATCATAAGGTAGCTGATATTGGGGCTGACATGGAACATGAGTACCCTACTCATATAGGCCTAAACCAAAACCATGCCAATTACAATGATCTAAGTACCATAATGCATAATCTAGATTCGACAAATAGTTTACATCCTTCAAAAAAGGTTCATCATCTTCTTCTTTCGAAGGAATTGGTAGAGCTCCATACTCTAAACCCCCATATACAAAATTAGTTTGATTGGGAGGTAGACCAAGAGGCACAATGCTACCTATGGGAAGATGAGGTCACCCCATATCTTGCACTATCTCTATAGATGGAACCATTGTGACATTTCTCACTAGATATTCTCCTATCCCTGTACTAGACATATGCACTGTGGTCTGGGATGGCGAAGGTGAATGAGATGGAAGTGAGGTTTGAGGTGACTCAATGTGAACCTCTGGAAGTGATTCCTCATCTACTAAACAAGGAATCTCCTCCATGGATATGGTGGAAACTAGAGGTGGGCTCTCATCAATGGGCCTTTTCGACATGTTCCTCGATGGAGGATCTGACGATGTCGAAGGCATCTCTAAAGCTATCGATGATGAGGATGGGATGGATGAAGATGTAGATGGTGAAATGGAAGGTGATGGTGGAATGGGTAGACCCTGAATAGGTGTATTCAGTCGAAAGTCTACATGAGTCGAAGGTAATGTCGACTCTAGCATCTACTGCACCATATTGTAGTATTTGAAGGGCTCTAGATCTGCAGAGACTACGTGCACTTGCCCTTCATGAGTGTATTTGAGACATTGATGTGCAATGGATGGGACACACTTCATATCCCATATCCAAGGTCTACCTAGAAAAATGTTATAGGCCATATCACCTTCCAACACATGACACAATGTCGGTATAGTCTTGCACCCCACCTGGATGGGTAAGACTATGGTACCGATAGTAGAGCATATTGTGTCATTGAATGCGTGAAGAGTGTAAGTTGATGCAACAACATGAGATGCTAGCAATTTTAGATGTTTTAATGTTGTGGTTGTGATGATATTACTCGAGGAACCAGTGTCTATGAGCACTCTCTTGTATGGTACATCATTTACACATGCAATGATGTGCAAAGGAGGATCTACCATGTCATTGGCTATTTCCTTAAGCTCATGCTCATGAAATGTTATTACTGGTTCCTTGCACTATTGCACATGACCCACAAAATCAATGAAGGAGTTAGAATCCTATGGTTGCAACTCTATTGACTTTAGAATGTCCATCAAAGCATCCCGATGTGGAGGTGATTGTTGGATTAGCTCATAGATGGACAATCATGCTGATGTTGTCCTCAAGCTTTGTGCAAGCTTGTTCTTTATTGTTAATGTTGGCCTAGATGGAAGGCCCTATACTACAGGTGGTGTAGTTTATGATGTAGCTGGAACATCACTTGAAGCTATAGCTGGTGCAACTTGGCTTGGATATCTTCTATTCCTGGTCACAATACTCACCATCCCAACATACCCTTGGATAGGGGGTGTTGTCTTCACCTCATTCATCGGTTTAGCAGGTGCTACCTGTACCTCATGAGTTGGTAATGGGTCTTTGTATATACCCATCTGCTGATTGGTAGGGGCTAGTGGAGCATCGACTTGAAGCTCATTCCTCTCAATCATATCTTGTACTAGGTGTTTAAAACCATAGCACATTGGTAAATCATGGCCACCTTGCCGATGAAATTTGCAATATTGATCCTCTCGACGTCCCATAGGCTTGGGTTTACCTATTTCTGGATCGATGGGTTTGATATCTGGTAGATTAATCATTTTTGCAACCCACAATCGATCGAATAGAGAATCCATGGATTCAACGAAGGGAGTAAATTGTCGCTTAGGGTGACGTTGTTGGTTCTATCCCTGATTCGCTTGACCATTACTATTATAGCTCGTAGGAGGAGGTTGGGCCTGATAGTTCACCTTTTGAGGAGGCATCGCTTGTGTAGGCCCAGGGATATTTATGGCCACTTGATTGACCATTGCTGGCTTTGTAGGTGCCGAGCTACTTTTAGGGTTCTTTGTCCACTCCTTCTTGTGAGGTTTGGCTATTTATCCCTCTTGGATTTTTATTTCTTCTATATTTCTAGCCTATGCTAGAGCTTCTTCCAAGGTAGGGTATTGTTGTAATTGCAATATTAAAGAGATGGGTTTTAAGAAACTATTTGAAAACAACCGAGTTAACTCAGTCACTGGAAATAGATAAGGTAGCTTAGCCAAAAGCGTTCACCACCTATTTCCATAATCAATAATTGACTCATCATCGGTTTGTTTTAACCCCGTGAGGTCTGTTAATGTCACCTTCCTTTTGGTGTTAAAGGTGAAACATTCCAAAAATGCATCAGCAAATTGTTCAAATGTATAGACGCTATGTTTTGGAAGTTGGTTGAACCACTCAATGGCAGGACCAGAGAGGGTACTTAGAAAAGTTTTGAGGAGCAATGCATCATTGTCCTGTATGTTAAAGCACAAATTTAAAAATCTAGTAACGTGCTCTTGAGCATCTTCTTCCCCCTTGAATCTATCCAATTTTGGCATTTTGAAATGCTCAGGGTATATCGGGGAAGGAATGGATGGATGTAATGGTTGATTCTTTAGCTGACGCAAAGTGGGTTTTTGAAGCCCATTGCCAGTTGTCCTACCTTCTACAGTTTCTAAGCGTGCAAGCAAAGCTTGATACGCATCTGAGGATTTGATTTCCTCTTCCTTATTTTGAACTCATAGAGGTGGACGAGGAATATTAAGCATAGGTTGGGGTGGTTGATTGACATCATCCACTCCTCCATAAGGTGCTTCTACATAATCCTCATTTTGTTCCAAGTCATCGTAAGCCCCATAGGGTGTTTCAGGTATGGGCCTACAAGGAGGAACGAAAGCCTCTTGAAGGTGATCTATGTTTGGCCTATCATGTATATTCTATTCAGGCCTATGAGGTCTAGGAGGTAACATTGGATTAGGTCTAGGAGACCTATCTTGTTGGAGGTTTGGTTGCCTTGGGTGAGCCTCCTATCTACGCGTATTTGGAGTAGAAGCTCCATTATACAAAGTTTCTTGAATTTGGCATTCAAGTATTTCTTTTTCTAATTGTTGTCATTGCTCTAAAAGATCTAGGTGATGTTTATCAGACCTAAGTTGATTAAACTTGGCCTGGTGGTCAGCATACTTCTTTACCAACTGATTGATTTGATCAGCTGTATTAGGTCTAAGTGCCTTAGCACTATTACTCTGATATCTATCTTGTTCAAGGGGGTTCATGAGATCTATTACAGCTTTCCCTCGATTGAGGGAGGCTGCATTGACTTGAGGCTCACCCCTAAATAGATATTCTTGATAATCTACTAGTGTAGAGGCACAACGTGCTTGCATTGACACATTTGAATGAGGATAATCTAGATGTTCCTCAGGTCTTCCCTCATAAACAAGGAAAGGTAAGGTGGAATAAGGTCACCTATGGTGATGAGTATTATCCTCATCATGATCATGGCACCATGGGGAAGGGTGGTTTGAAATCATAAGATGATCATTCAACCCTACCTTAGGTGACAAGTCATACTCCTACATAGTAGTGCGAGGAGTAGACCGAGTAGGCACACGAATGCGTGGGATTGCTCTATTGGGAAGTACTTCATTACGTGGTGACTCTTCTCGAAATAAGGCATTAGAAACATCTATATTAGGGAAATAATTCCCTAAAAGGGGGTTGTTGCCTATGGGGGTACCCCATGTAGGAGTCCCTTGTTGGCTAGGTCCCTTTCTTGCTACTCTAGGAGTAACCATCCATTCATCTGCCACTCGATGATTAGGGATATGACTTCCTAAGTTGAGACCATCACCTATGGGGGTGCCCCATGTAGGGGTCCCTTGTTGGCTAGGTCTCCTATCAGCCCCTCTAGGGCTAGGAAGAGTAGGTGGTCTCCAAGGAGGTATGACCATGTCCTTGGGATCTAGGTGAAGATGTTGTACGTCCTCTTCCCTACTCCCTACAACTTCCACCCTTAAATGGGCTTGGCTATGGGTATGTACCATAGCTATGTACTCTAAACTACTATATGATTATCTCCTTTACAATTTTTATGAATTTGAAACAAACAAACAATAGAAACACACAAGCATAGAAGTGATTATCTCTTTTAAATATTTTAAATGTGAATCCCTAAACTATTTGTTGTTGTTTCAAGATGTGTTGCTTTGTAAAGAAAATACTTGGCATGTTTGATTTTGTTGATGTAATACTCAAATTTTTAAGTGGTTTTCACCTATACACTCATAGCTCGACAACCGGTATGGTGATTAATTCCAAGTCTTATGTTCATGTAATCCAATCTAAAGTATGGTGATGAAATCCATACCCGATTAGGGAGCATAGGTCCTACCGATCCTCACCCAACACCCCGTGCATAGTGATACACCCCTTCGAAGAGGGATGCATGCTATTTTGCATGGTTAGGATAGATCTTGGAGTCGGTATTGGCCAATAGAACAAGGTTCATAGGAATCAGTGGTTGGGAATGAAGTCCAACTCACCAATATTTAAGAAGATCATGGTGTGTGTGTGTTCCTTTTAAAAATTGAAATAAAACAATACAACATACAATGATGATTCACTAATATGCATGAAAGTACATTTTATATTCAGATCAATTAGTAGCATAAAAAGGAAACCACTAAAATTGACAATCTATATGAACTTAACCTTCTTTTGGTAAGTTGCAAGCATTGAAACCAGAAAAAAGCATATAAATACTATTATTTTCCTATTTTTCTTAATCTGATTAATGCAAAAATTAGAAATATGACATCTAACCTTCACATGCACAAAGAAGACAAGAAAAATTGAAATTTAAGCTAATTTAAACAGTATACATGCAAATTGAAGGTTCAAAGAGGTGTAATTTATGACCTAGAACTTTTTATTTCTACAAATTTTTGTAAAAAACCTCTAGTTTTGTAACCATCCCTAGTAGGGATGGTTAGCAGTTTGGGGGCCATCCCTAGTAGTGTCACCTAGCTGGTCATCCCACCCTATGTCACCTAGCAGAAAAGGGGTCATTTCTGCTCAGAACGGTCAAAACCTGCAACATTCAAAATAAAAAATGGAGGTCAAAAATAGACAAATTCAAAGGGGAGAGATAAATAATCTCAAATACCATGATCACCACTGAAGAAGCAAAATTTACGACATCACCTTAAGGGCACTTTATTGCAATGTAAAGTAGATTAAAGCATTCAAAGGGAAAAGGTGCATAAATATGTAATCTATTGAAATGAAGCAAAATGTGTAATAAAAGTAGTGGATTTCTCCTTATATTCATTCATTCATAGATTCAAATATGATTACAATACATCCCCTTGAGGGCTTTACAATTTGATACATTTCAACATTTACAAGATACAAGGGATCTAATCCCTTGAAAGGTCTTAATGGCATGCACTATTGTTCATCTCGCATTCCCACACTCGAGAGCTAGTCTTGGGCTTATCATTCTATGCCTCTTTAGCTCCTCCCTCCTATCTAGAATACCTGCACCTACACACAAGGGATTGAAAATGGTTAATAGCATATGCGTTATAGATTTAAAGCCTTGAAAACATAGAAAAGCATGAATCTAGAAATAACAAAACTTATCTATAATAAATCAAAACTATTCTAAATGATATATAAATCAAGCATGATGTTATATAAATAATTTTGGAGATATCTAAGCATAATATTAAAGGAAAATATTAGCAAAAATAGTGACCATCCCTGATAGGGACAACTAGACCTGCAACAAAGAAACCTTCAATTAGACCATCAAAACTACTCCAAATCTCACCAAATTTGGATGGGAGGCTAATCTAGACATTCCTAAGAGGTCTATGGTGGAATTTCCTCAAAATTCCCTACTATTTTCTAACCATACCTAACAGGTGCAACTACCTACTACTAACCATCCCCAGGTGGGATGGTTACAAATCTGCTTAGAATTTATCACCAATTCTAATGGGATCTGGTCCAAAACTGGTCTAAAGGTGTTGTCAGAAAATGGGGTCAAATTTCTCTCCAATTTGACTAGTTTTGGAATGGATTTAGTGGATTTTGTATGCCCCTAAAAGTACCTTCGAATGAAGAGGGTTTCAAGGAAATGTGAGGGTAAATGTAATTGTAAAAGGTGAGGGTAGAATTGGGCAGCACTTCATTGCTAAAATGCTTCAACTCTCCTCCTTTGAAATTGGGTGAATACACCTCTTTTTATAGCCCAAATAGGGCATCTAGGGCAAAGGGGCAAGTATTGGCATGCAAGGCAAGTGCCACCACTTGTCAAAACCCTTGCCATGATTGGGTAGAAGAGGTTGCCCATTTGGGGCCTCTAATTGGGAGTTCCTGGTCTCCATGATAGGCTCCCAATCAATTTTTGGTGATTGGGTGGAGAATATGGTAGTAATTGATTGCCATTTCTCCACCCCTTTGACTTTTGGGGTGTCTATTTAGGGACCATCCCACCCAGGGATGGTTAGGAGTGGCCATCCCTGGGTGGGATGGTCACCATCTGTGACCATCCCATGGTGGGACGGTCATAAGGATATGCCCCAAAACCTCCCAAAACTACTGGGAACCTTCCCAAAAGTGCTATGGAGCTCTATATTACCCTAGAGGGCTGCCCAATGGGGCCATATGATGTCGATAAGAGTGGCACATGTGATGCATTAGAAGTCTTATCCGATTTACGTGATTTTAGTGTCTACAAGATACATATCACATGTGGTGATGACTCGATTGATAGAGTAAAATGGTGACAAAAAGTAGAATATTTGGATAAATAGTGGTGGGAAGGGAAGAAGAATTTGAAATTAAAAAAAAAAAGTGGAGATGATGTGGTGAGGGTTGGTTCACGTGGTGGGGTGTGAACTTTGACTGTTTGAACTCTACATAGTATTTTGGTAGTTTGGGAGATCAAATGATGTCATAATTGGACAAAATATATACTATTGAAAAGCTCTATTTGAGCCCGATCTAATGGTGAAAGTTTTAGAAAATATGGAAATGATTTTATAGGTGAAAATTTAGTCCAAATATGACCCTACTTTTAGAAGCGATGAGTGCACAATTTCAAGCCTTGTGAAGGGTGTGCATGATGATTTTGTGTTGTGCCTACATACAATGTGTGTGATTTTACATGTATATAATGTGTACATGTTATAAAATGTGTTTGATATGAATGATGTGTGCTAGGTATGATGAACCTAAATTAAACATAAGTATGCATGTGTAGAGGTTATATGTGATAACCTGTGTACATGCGGGATATAAGAATGTAGAAAAATAGAGAGCCATCCACCTTACGTGGATACCATCTTACTTATCATGGTTAATAAAAAACAAATGAAGTACACTGACCAATGACCATAACATGAAATAATAACATGGGATCTACAAACTAACTAAGGTGTACAAGATGTACATGAAAGAGATATAACAAATCATAAGCCTATGTGGTGAATGAGAAAATGCACGTGTGATTAAGAAGACGTATGTGACAAACATAGTCAACGATGATGCTGGATGACCCTAATTTTCAAGCATATCAAATATTTAAAAAGATTTTTTGGGAGCTCAAATGACATAGTATAAATAATCAAACTGATCTAGTGGCCAATCAATATCATGAAGATTTATTAACTATCATAATTGAGGTTGAATCATTCATGGACCTGTGTGTGCACATGATGTTTATTTATCTATTTTGAGGGAGGTTGGACTAACCCATTGTAAAATTAGCCAAAGTAGCTAGCTCATCCATAAGCACATAATGATATGTACAAGATAAGGTCGCTAATGTGACAAATGTGTCACCACTTGTAAGACTATTACACTAGCAGGAAGACTCTTGGAGTCTATTGCTGGTGATGGAAATTGTACCATGATGTTATGTTAAACCAAAGGAAAAAAGGGAGTCAAGCATAGTGGTATTACTCTTGGAGGTATTTTCTTTTATTTTCTGCCCCTCTTCCTTTCGATTCTCTTTTTGTGGTGCTCTTTCTATTTGTGTTTCTTTTCTTTTCTTTTTTCTTTTTTTATTGTGGGCATTGGATTTTGTTTTCTACCCATTTTTTATATTTTTTTATTCTTGTACCTTTGTTTATCCCTAGGTTTTATTTTGATCACACAAATGATAGGATGAGTAGAGGAAACCATTTGCTACATGGTGAGGCTTACACAAGGTGTTGTCCTCCCTAGACTCAAAATTTTCTTAAGATGTAAAGTGTGAGTGGTCCGTGAACGAACTCGATTCAACTAGGGAAAGTCTTAAAATCTTGTAGAGTTTGATGAAATTTGATACAAATTGATTAAACTAACCATGAATGGTTGAGCAAAAGAAAGACTTCTTATTAACATGTAGCTAAGAATAGGATCGATGTCGTGATATATACGAGCAATGGAATACCTATGTACAAGGAAGATAAAGAACATGACTAGGGGTGATGTCTACATGATGTGAAAAAATACCTAAAAATGTATAGGAGGATGCAACTAATGTATTTCTTGACAATGCGAAGTAACTGATATAGATAGATGCAAGAACGTGTACCCAAAATATGGGTTTCCATATACAAGGCTGATAAGGAACTAAAATCCAAATTAAGAAATTAATTCCAAGATGTGTAATAATACAAATTGGGTGCTTTAAATAAGCACAAAGTACAAACAACTAATCCTGGTAATCCATTATAGATTCGAATATTGTGTAAAATAGCTTAATAAATAAGCCCTTATTCTACAAAAGTGCTAACACCTAAACCTAGACCTAGTCAACATGAGTCACAAAATAAACTCACGTCAAGGTAGCTATTAAACCTAATACTAAGTCCTAATAATCATCAACCTAAGGTTGATGAAAAATAAATCACCCATATCATTCCTCCCAACAAACAAAGCATTGGAATCCAATACTTTTACAAAGAAATGGGACAAAATATATTACAAAAAGAAGTGCCCAAAAATCCTCCAAAGTGGTTTAGAAAAAAAGAGAGATAGACGATGTACAAGAGCCCTGAAGAGATCGCCACAACTCCATAAAAAGGTGCAAAATAAGCAAAACACATGCTCAAAAAGGGTCCATATAGGAAAACCCAAAGGATATCTCGAGGTCTATTGCCACTTGGGTCAGCCTCTAGCATATAGGAGTGAACACTACTATGCTGAAAAGGGCCTTGTCAAAATGTCATTCAATCTTCAAGAAGGACAAAATCTTCACACCAATCATGTTGAACCATAAGCATACACCCAAAACTAAGTACAAATAATTCTGCCAAGCAAGAATCATGTGACTATAGTCAGTGGAGGAAGAGTGGAGGAAAAGGTACAAGTACACATATTTTGAAGTGTTAAATCTCTATAGTCTTCAAACATTTGGTGTTTGAAGTGTCAAATCTCTATAGTATTTGATAGTTTATTGTAGTCCGAAGTGTCAAATATCTGTAGTATTTGGCTCATGGAAGGCATGAAGTGAAGTGAATGCCTTCAAAAATTCCCAAGTGGGATATAAAAGGATGAAGTTTTGGGTACCACCGAGATGCACTTCATTACAAATCCAAGAATCCTAAAGGGGAGGAGTAATATGACTCCTCAAAGATCCACCATTTTTTTTTTGTGTGGAAAACATCCCAAAAAGGATGCCACTTTCGGGTAAGACCCAAGGAGGCAAGGGTATCCATTCCACCAAAAATTCCCAAGACTCGGACCTGGCCTACCACCTTTGACATACTCAAGGAGCAAAAACACAAAACCAATTTAAAAATAAGTAAATAAAAACAAAAATAATAAAATAAAATAAAAAACATGCTCCTTGAGTGTGTCAAAAACAAAATCACAACCAAACACGCACAATAATATAAAAGAAACCACAACACAAACCACATAGAAAAACACAAGAACCACATAACAAAACACAAACAAGACAAAAAAACAGAACACTACAAAGACATAACCCAAATAAACATGAAAAATAAACACAACCAAAACCTAAAAAATTAAAAAAATAAAATAAAAATAAAAATAAATAACAACCAACAACAGACAATAAACAAAAACAAAATACATAGAAAACACTCACACATAAAAACATGAAATAACACAAACAAAGAGAAACCCAATAACAAGAACGAAAAAAACACAAGAACAATAACAAAAAACATAAAAAAAAAACAACAAAAACACAAGAACAACAAAAAACAACACAAAGAATACAAAAACAAAACAAAACAAAAGAACCCACCCACCTTAAAAAACTAAACAAAAAAAACAAAAAAGAAAAAAGAAAAAAAAATGAACAAAACAATGACCTATCTAGACCAGAAGACTATTAAGACAAGAATCAACAAAGGAAACAAAATAAAGAATAGAATGAGCTAGGGAACTAAAAAAAAACTGAATGAACCAAAGAGAAACAAAAAAAAAAAAACAAGAAGAAACTAGGTACCTTCAGAATTGGAGCCATCCAAAGAAATGATAGAAAGAAGAGCTTCCCTAATTTGAGAATCCCACCATATAGGAGGGTGGCCATAACAAGTAAGATCACCTTTGTCCAAAGCCCAATTAGCTAAAGCATCAACACTCTTGTTTTAATATCTAACCACATTATTGTAATCAACTTTCAAAAATCCCATCTGGATTAACTGAATATTCTCAATAATTCTTTTTATTCTTCAATCTGCCTTATGATTCTTAGAAGGAGTCTTCAAGAGATTAATCATAAGTTGAGAGTTATACTCAACTAACACCTTTTCCCATCCAACCTTAGTAGCCTCCTAAAGACCTCTGAGGATACCATACCCCTCAGAAAGGTTATTGGAAAGAATACCAAAATTCTTAGCAAAAGTAAAAATAGGGAGCCATATGAAAGTCTACCAATTCCTCCCACACTAGCTTTTCTAGGGTTCCAAGACCATGGATTATTTTCTAGCAGAGCAGTGAAAGAAAATAAATTTAGATTTATCTTCATTGATCAACTGCCCAATAGCCTTAGAAAAATAGCTAATGATTTACTTAATATTAGAAGCTTCCTTAACTGTAGCTTTACCTGAAAGAGTAGAGTCATCCACAAATTGAAGATGAGAGATAGGTCTATATCCATGAGCAATGGTAACTCCCTCAAGTGTTTTTTTTTCCCTCTTTTTGGTTATAGTCCTACCCAAGCATTCAGCAAGAATGATGACTAAATAAGGGGATAGCGGGTCACCTTGCCTAATACTTCTAGAAGCTGGGAAAGACTGAGAAGGCCTACCATTGATAAGAACTAAGTAGGAAACTAAAGAGATACATCCCATAATCCAATCCATCCAATCCTTAGAGAAACCAAATTGCCTCAAAACTTTAATAAGGAAGTGCCAATCCACTCTGTCATAAGCTTTGGATAAGTCTAACCGAATGAACATGGAAGGAGAATTTTGCATATCCATGGAATGGATGGCTTCCTGAGCAAGAACTATCTCATCTACTATTTGACGTCCTTCCACATAACCCCCTTGCTCTGGGGAAATAATCTTATGCAAAAGAGGCTTCAACCTTTCTGTCATGATTTTAGTAATTATTTTGAGAACATTACATAAAGAAATAGGTCTAAAAGCTAAGATATGATCAACCTCTTGAGCTTTTAGAACAAGAGTAATAAAAGTTTTATTGATAACCTTCAAAATTTCTTTGGCTTTCTTGGCTTCTTCCACCACCTCTAATAAATCAACATGAAGGATATCCCATAACTCTTGGTAGAACTCAATAGGAAAATCATCAGGACCTGGGGTTTTCCCTTTTTGCATTTTAAAAACTACTTGTTGAAGCTCATTGATAGTAACAGGAGTAGTCAAAATAGAGTTCTCCTCAGAAGTGATAAGATAAGGGATTGCTTGAAGAACATTATGTTGAGAAGCTGAGTCAAGAGGAGTAGCAGCAAAAATATTGGAAAAGTAATCAACAACAATAAATGTCATGCCATCCCAAGTATAAACAACATCTCCAGAATCTGATTTTAAGGAAGAAATAAAGTTGTGAGATCTTCGAGCTAGAAGAGATTTGTGGAAGAAAATTGTGTTTCGATATCCTTCTTTGAGCCATTGAATTAGAGATTTTTGCTTCCATAAGATTTATTCTCCTTTTCCCATTCCTCTAACTGAGTTGTGAGTTTAATTTCATTTGCACCTCTCTTCTCTGTGAGGCATGTAACCCAATAATATCCATAATAGGATATGATGCACCAAATGATGAATGCACCAATAAGAGGAATACAATGGATCTCCTCATATGCTTCAAAAAATCCTTAATGTGGAAGAGTGGAAGAGTTGAAGCAGAAGCTGATGCAAAAGCTTGATGTAGTATTTCCTGAGGAAGTGTTGCAAGTTTTGTTGATGAAGATATGAGCTAAGATGAAAAGCTAAAATCCATGAAGAGACAGGCCACTAGGGACAAAGACAACTCCAATGTGTGATAAGTACCCAGGTGAGGACCTTGGTCAAAATAAGAGACAATGACAACTCCATAGTGGATTACCTGAATTCCCATGATAAAAAAAAATACCTCCTAGAGTAGGAGTAACCAAAATCATGATGAAATCTCAAGATGTCCATGGTTGTAAGAAATTCTACTTCTAAAAGTATCAAAAGATGAAAGTGGATTTAAGGAGTATCGGGTTCAACCAAAAATGAACTCCATTGTACAACATTGTGTTTTTGAAGAAGGTTTCAATGACCTAAATTTTGGAGCAATATATGTCAAATAGATATTTACAAAACATAAAAATAATAGTTCAGTTAGAACTGGATTGAAAAGAGCTTTCCAATGACTATATGCAAGCCTATACTTGCAAAATAAGAAGGCCTCAAAAACTATGAAAAATAATAGGTCTCTCAAGCTCGCTCAGAAAGTTAGGTGAAGCCAAGTGATTTATCAAATGAACAAATGATATGATGTGGCACATCAAGGTATGAATGCAAAAAGGTATGGTCAACTAGTGCCAGTCACTCAATAGAGAGTTCATATCATTCCTCCCAACAATAGAGGATGGGACAATCACTAATGCACAACATAGGTGGAATCAAAGGTCTGTGTTCAAGCTTGAGCACAAACTATGGTCAACATCTTAAGCAACCTCCATGTGGTCTTCCCATAGATGTGGGATTATAAATTTCTCTAAACATGCAATAAAAGTGTGGTTGGTCCACTGAAAGTCAACTCCCTTGAAAGAATAGGGCGATCATGCATGTTAATCGACCACATGTTGATTTTTCATGCACACCAAGCAATGGAAATTCTTGGACCACCTCCTCATGTAGCCGATGCATGCGCTCATAGCCAGCGTGCACTGGCTAGTGCCATAAGGGTGACTTGACCCTTATTAAACCTTTAAAAGGCTTTCTCCCATGAAATGTGAGATTAAATATTTTCCACCAATTTTCAAATATAATGCACCCGATCAAATAAATGAACACCTGGCCAACGTAATTCAAAAATTGTGCATTCATTGGCAGATCGATATCATCTGATGAGCCACATATCAACACAAAATAAAAATTCCAAAAAATGCATGTTTAGTAAGGAATAATTCCATGTGTGATGTTAATGGATGAGCCTCAAACGTTGATTTATAGTAATTATGCATAGGATACAAGCTTTGGTGTTTAGTTCAGTACTTCAGGATCTATAGAAAAGAATGACCACCAAGTAGATCAGTATATCATATCAAATTCCAACATGGTAAAGTGCAAAAGAGGCATGTGAAACCTATTTGACTTGGCACCTAATCAGATTGTCCAAATACTATTTGTCTTCAAAGGTACTAGGTTACGAAGTGTGGTCTTCTATTGTTGTTTTGATATCTACGCAGAGACGTTTTCAGTCTACAAATGAAAGGAAGGTAGATCCTCCCCAATATTCTCCTATTTACAAAGGTTTTTCTGAAACTATAGTTGTTTTGGAAAATGCCCAGTAGTGATGATTTCTACAGAATGGGACTCACAAAGAGCCAAAGAGAGCATATCTAGACTGAAGAGTCACAAATCTAGTCATGCATAGTGAGGGCCATGCACCTTTAGGGTAGTGGTCTGCATTAAGCTACCATCATCACGTGAAACTCATGATTCACATGGAGGAGCAAAGGATGCATGTTGAAAATTATTAAGGTCATTGCTAGCCGTCCCTATCCAAGCATGATCCAAACTTGCATGATCTATAAAATCCTTTGTGATAGGAAACAACTACAAATCGAAGGCCGCTAGCAAAAGGGACTGCATGTAGAAGAGCCACATGTGATTGGATCTACTAGTATAAAAAATATCTACATATTTCAAACCCAGGATATGAGTTGGGTCAATGTGTAAAGGTGCACATCAAAATTCAAAATTAAATTTCTCCTATGTATCTGAGGAGGACATAACACCTACAAAAATTGAGTTATCCATGCATAGTGGCCTAAAAATTAGAAAATTGTCAGATGTAGCAGTAGATCCATAGAATCACCAAGCATAGATAACGCTTTTCAATAATGGCAAATTATTATGGTAGAACTATTAAGCAGTAATTGCCAATTGATTTTGACATTGAAAAGTAGTCACCGAGCACATCAAATCATCAGGAGTGATACCGAGGAAGAAGCTCGACAAGCGAGATTCAAGATCTCCTACATCAAAAAGTGATAGGGTTTTTCGTAGATAGAATCTACCATGTTGAATGTAGCAGGTGGAGAGGGATGATATGGATATGTGGCATAGATGTTTGATTTATTTATCTAAAGTTTATAGTTAAATTTAATAAAATATTTTATATATTTTATTAAATGTCGGCATGCTCAAAAATTTGTAATGTTGGTATGCATTGTCGATAGTTTATAATGTCAACAATTGTTGTTTTGTTGGTAGATATTTTGTAAAGTGGCATCTATTATGCCTATGTATGCTTATAAATTTAATAAAATCATATTCAAGATTTTTAGTTCCTTCTCATTGGTATCAGAGCCTCATGGCTCTTGACCTGTGAGGGGAATTTCCCTCGTGGAAATTCCTCTCTTCCCTTTCCCCATTTCAATTTTACAAATATTTTTGATGCTAATGAAAAAAAAATTGCCAATGATTTTGCAACAATATTTTATTTGCAAATATTATCGATGATTATTGTGTTAGCAAAATTTTATTTACAATTTTTTGTCGATCAAACTTGCAAATTTGTTGCTAAAAATATTGGAGTTGCAGGTCCATGCTCCACCTTGGAAAATTTTGAGAAGCCATATTGAATCCGCATTCGACACTTGGTTTTCTATGCCAAGGCATAATGGATTTCCCTCCTACATGTTTTGCACTTCATAATTTTTTTGGAGGTAGCTGACATCACGTCAGACCGGAGCATCTAACAAAGGTCTATTGGGACTAACAAAATCAACTCATGTCAAGGTAGCTATTAAACCTAAGACTAAGTCCTAATAATCATACTTTTTTTTATTTGTGGAAAACATCCCAAAAGGGATGCCACTTTTGGGTAAGACCCAAGGAGGCAGGGGTATCCATTCCACCAAAAATGCCCAGGACTCGGACCTGGCCTACCACCTTTGACATACTCAAGGAGCAAACAAACACACAAAACCAATTTAAAAATAAGTAAATAAATAAGTAAATAACAACAAAAATAATAAAATAAAATAAAAAACATGCTCCTTGAGTGTGTCAAAAACAAAAGCACAACCAAACACACACACAATAAGATAAAAGAAACCACAAAATGAACCACATAGAAAAACACAAGAACCACATAACAAAACACAAACAAGACAAAAACAATAGAACACTACAAAGACATAACCCAAAAAAAAACATGAAAAATAAACACAACCAAAACCTAAAATATTAAAAAATAAAAAATAAAAATAAAAATAAAAAACAACCAACAATAGACAATAAACAAAAAAAAAAAACATAGAAAACACTCACAAAAAAAAACATGAATTAACACAAACAAAGAGAAACACAAGAACAAGAACGACAAAAACACAAGAACAATAACAAAAAACATAAAAAAACACAAAACAACAAAAACACAAGAACAACAAAAAACAACACAAAGAACACAAAAACAAAACAAAACAAAAGAACACACACACCTTAAAAAACTAAACAAAAAAAGAAAAAAGAAAAAAAAATTGAACATAACAATGACCTATCTAGACCAGAAGACTATTAAGGCAAGAATCAACAAAGGAAACAAAAGAAAGAATAGTTTGAGCTAGGGAACTAAAAAAACCTGAATGAACCAAAGAGAAGCAAAAAAAACAAGAAGAAACTAGGTACCTTCAGAACTGGAGCCATCCAAAGAAATGATAGAAAGAAGAGCTTCCCTAATTTGAGAAGCCCACCATCTAGGAGGGTGGCCATAACAAGTAAGATCACCTTTGTCCAAAGCCCAATTAGCTAAAGCATCAACACTCTTGTTTTGATCTCTGACCACATGATTGTAATCAACTTTCAAAAATCCCATCTGGATTAATTGAATCTTCTCAATAATTCTTTTTATTCTCCAATCAACCTTATGATTCTTGGAAGGAGTCTTCAAAAGATTAATCATAAGTTGAGAGTCAGACTCAACTAACACATTTTCCCATCCAACCTTAGTAGCCTCCTGAAGGCCTCTGAGGATACCATACCCCTCAGCAAGGTTATTGGAAAGAATACCCAAATTCTCAGCAAAAGTAAAAACCAGGGAGCCATCTGAAAGTCTACCAATTCCTCCCACACTGGCTTTTCCAGGGTTCCCTCTAGAGGCTCCATCAGTATTGACTTTTCCAAAATCCTTAGGAGGAGGTTGCCAATTTCTTGTCCTATCCATCTTACTAATACTCACATTCCCTTTAAGTTGGTTGCCCTTAGAAGATTTAATCTTCAATATTTGCATCACTTGATCCCATATTTGGTGGGAGTTTTGGGGGTGATTAAGGAGTTGATGGACTGATTCAACTAAGTTGGCTATGGTCTTTTGCCAAATATAGTGAATATCCTTCCTATCTTGATTAAAAATTTTGTTGTTCCTTTCATTCCAAATATTCCAAAGAAGAATGGTAGAACCCATCCAAACTAACTGCCTAATAAAATGATCAACACCCTCTTGATTAGGCCAATCCCTCCAAAGTTGTTCAAAAGTAAAAAAATTGGACCACTGTAAGCCAAGTAAAGTGGCCATTCTCCTCCATAGCTCAGAGGCTAAAGTACACTCAATAAAAATATGGTTGAGAGTTTCTACATTCTCTTCACACATATCACATCTAAAAGGGCCATGAAAACCATGCTTCATAAGTTGCTCACCAGTAAGCACCCTACGATGCAATAAAAGCCAATTAAAGAACCTCACCTTAGGCTAGAGCTTTTGAGCCCACAATTGAGAAAATATGTTAGAAGAATGGTTGGGATTATTATGGCATAAGGTCAAATAACCTTGAGCAACTGAATACTCACCCTTAGTAGTGTTGTTCCATCCAAAACAATATTTTTCATGGGACCAAGAGAGAGATCTCATATGAAGGATGCCTTGGATATCTTGTCTTTGCCTTTCTAGGATTTGAATAGGCCAGTCCTCAATAGGGATCCAATATCTACCAACCTTTGAATTACCAGTATGGTACCGATAGTAATTAGCCACCTTTATCCAGTTAGCTCGATGAAGCTCCTCCATCCAAGGCCTCCAATCGGGAAACTGAGTTATCAAAGGCTTGTGACCATCCCAAGAATCTATCCAAAAATTTACTGTTGACCATTATGAATGATCCAAAATAAATTTTTCTTTATCAAATCCTCACCTCTTAAGAACTGGGAGAACCTTTGGTAGGAAGTTGATAGCGAACAAGGTCTTCAGGACTTTTATTCTCAACATATTTAGCATGGAGATTATTGGCCCAAAGAGCATTGGGGTTATGCAACATCCTCCAATATAATTTAGCAGCTAAAGCTTTGTTGTTATTAATAGAAGACCAGAATCCTAACCCCCTTTATTCTTAGGAAGACATAAAGTGTCCCATTTCACCAAGGCCCATTTTCTTTTCTCCTTAGTACCACTCCAAAGGAAACGATGACTGATTTGATCCAATATCTCGAAGAACAACCTTTGGGATATTCAACATGGAAGATACATAAATAGGAATAGCTTGAAGGACTGATTTTACCAAGGTGATTCTACCCCCAGAAGAAAGCCACCTGTTGGTCCACTTTCCAATTTTCTTCTTGACTTTGTCCAACAACCAATTCCAATATTTATTTTTCTGCCTTTGAATATTTATGGGAATACCTAAATAAGTGATTGGAAGGGAGGTCTTCTTATATCTTAATTTATCCAAGACCATGGATTCCTATCTAGCAGAGCAGTGAAAGAAAATAACTTTAGATTTATCTTCATTGATCAACTGGCCCGATAGCCTTAGAAAAATAGCTAATGATTTGCTTAATATTAGAAGCTTCCTTAACTGTAGCTTTACCTAAAAGAGTAGAGTCATCCACAAATTGAAGATGAGAGATAGGTCTAGCTCCATGAGCAATGGTAACTCCCTCAAGGGTTTTGTTTTCCCTCTTTTTGGTTATAGTCCTACCCAAGCATTCAGCAAGAATGATGAATAAATAAGGGGATAGCGGGTCACCTTGCCTAATACCTCTAGAAGCTGGGAACGACTGAGAAGGCCTGCCATTGATAAGAACTAAGTAGGAAACTGAAGAGATACATCCCATAATCCAATCCATCCAATCCTTAGAGAAACCAAATTGCCTCAAAACTTTGATAAGGAAGTGCCAATCCACTCTATCATAAGCTTTGGATAAGTCTAACCGAATGAACATGGAAGGAGATTTTTGCATATCCATGGAATGGATGGCTTCCTGAGCAAGAACTATCTCATCTACTATTTGACGCCCTTCCACATAACCCCCTTGCTCTGGGGAAATAATCTTATGCAAAAGAGGCTTCAACCTTTTTGCCATGATTTTAGTAATGATTTTGAGAAGAACATTACATAAAGCAATAGGTCTAAAAGCTGAGATATGATCAACCTCTTGAGCTTTTGGAACAAGAGTAATATAAGTTTTATTGATAACCTTCAAAATTTCTTTGGCTTTCCTGGCTTCTTCCACCACCTCTAATAAATCAACATGAAGGATATCCCAGAACTCTTGGTAGAACTCAATGGGAAAACCATCAGGACCTGGGGTTTTCCCTTTTTGCATTTTAAAAACTACTTGTTGAAGCTCATTGATAGTAACAGGAGTAGTCAAAATAGAGTTCTCCTTAGAAGTGATAAGAGAAGGGATTGCTTGAAGAACATTTTGTTGAGAAGCTGAGTCAAGAGGAGTAGCAACAAAAATATTGGAAAAGTAATCAACAACAATAGAGTTCATGCCATCCCAAGTATAAACAACATCTCCAGAATCTGATTTTAGGGAAGAAATAAAGTTGTGAGATCTTCGAGCTAGAAGATATTTGTGGAAGAAATTTGTGTTTCGATCTCCTTCTTTGAGCCATTGAATTCTAGATTTTTGCTTCCATAAGATTTCTTCTCTTTTTTCCCATTCCTCTAACTGAGTTGTGAGTTTAATTTCATCTGCACTTCTCTTCTCTGTGAGGCCATCTAAATGGATTTTCTTATTCAAATTTTCAATATGAGCAATAACTTCATATTTTTTTTTATGAACATCCCCAAACTCTTTCCAGTTCCAAGTCTTGATTTTGGATTTAATGTATTGTAGTATTTTGGCAAAACAGAACATCTTAGTCCCATGCCTAGGTTTACCTTCCTTCCACCATTGTTGCACACGAGGTCTAAAGGAAATGTCTCTAAGCCACATTAATTGAAAACGAAAAGGAGAGAAACTCACATTGGTTTTCCACATTTCCACCATGACTGGCCAATGATCCGAACCAACATTATTAAGAGTCTTCACTTTAGGAATGTGACCATGGATTAAGAAATTTTCAGAGAGAAAAAACCTATCCAATCTCTCCATTATACAAGCTAAGCCTTGCCTTCTATTAGACCAAGTCATAAGGCCATTATCTGGTTGGATGTCCACAAGATGGAGGTTTGCAATATATTCGCTCATGAGGTCAGTGCTTTTGTCCAAATTTCTATTTCCCCCCTTTTCTCATCCAGAGAGAGGATGGTATTGAAATATCCTCCGATCAAGATCCAAGATTTAGGAAAATGAGAGATAATATGAGTTATATCCTTCCACTGTCTTCTTTTTTCCTCCAAAGCAGTCAGAGCATAAACAGTAATGTAGAGCATAATTTGGTTGGAATGTCTACTTTGAATAGCTATAGCCAACAGACCCCAACTGCCAACCATATGGTGAATAACTACCTCTTTTGGGTCCCAAAGACAAGCAATGCCACCGAAGTCCCGTGGGAACCGAGGGAAACCACTTTTCTAGCTGGCCAAATTTTATCGGCAATTGAGTCCATATCCTCCATTGACATCTTTGTTTCTTGAAGGAAAACAAGATGTGGATGATTTATCCGAATCATTCTTCTAATTTCATTTTGTTTTGAAAGACTCCCTTTGAGTCCTCTAATATTCCAAGTGATGATCTTCATTAATACCAGGGCTAAAAAAGTTGGGAAGGGCATTAATATTACCTTCCTCTACAAGATTTTCACCTTCTTTTACCATATGATATTGATTGGTCTTGCGACCTGCTTTTTGATTAGAATCCATCTTCAATTTTTTTCCCTATTTCTTGACTTATTCCAATTGAATCTGAGATGGCTTCTAACCTTGAAGAATGCTCGTACACAGCCAAAATTTTACTAGAGGGTTCAACGGAGTCTATATTGGGACCTGTATTATTTGAAGTTTTGACATTTAAAATTGTTTTTCTTGTGTAAATTTTCTCCCTTTTTTTTTGGTTGAAAACCTTTGATTTGTTGGTTTGTCTCTGAGTTCTTCCCTTCATATTTAAATTGTGTTTCTAAGATTTTTGTTTCCATTATTTCCTCTTCCTCACTTGGGACATCATTTGTGGAAAGGATTTCAAACATATTAGCAGATGACTTTGATTGATCCTTCATAACTAGTTTTTTTCTGAGTGTTCTTCTTCTTAGGCATTTGGAAACCTGTTGAGTTTATATCTTCTTTCTTTTGATCAGGAATTTTATTTGGGCAAGCACTGGCCAAATGACCATATTCATGGCAAATTCTACAATGAAAAGGAATGTTCTCATAGTCCACTACTTGCTCCCAAGTGTCTTCCCCAAATTGTAATGTGATATTTTTAGGTAGGGGTTTGTCAAAATCCATTAAAACACAAATTCGAGCATAAATAATATGTTCAAAATTTTGAGTACAATCATCAATCATCATAAAAGTTCCTAAAGAGTTTCCAATTGAAGAAAAAATAGTAGGATTCCAAAATTCAATAGGGAGGCCAAAGAGTCTAACCCACACGGGAGCTATAGAAGGCATCTCTTCTTTGGCTTTAAATTTAGTATGCCAGGGCTTCATGAAAAGCCCCGCCCTTCCAAAAAACCAAGGACCCCCTTGAAAATTTTTCTCTCTATCTTCATTATTAGCAAATAAAACAAGAAAATAACCATTTGGATAAATAGAGATTTGTAACTCACCTTTAGTTTTCTAGCTTTTTGCAGCCCAGAATTTGAAAGCAGATAGGCTCGGAGGAAAACCCACGAACCAACAAATTAGTCCTCTTTTTTCCAAATCTTCAATGCAATTCTGAATGTTACCCATATCAAGCTTAACAATAGGAGTTCCATCAGCTGCTTTAAGACATCCTGACTCTGTTTTCCTGGGATCAATCTTAGGCATTCTTAGAGGTTTATGGGAAGCCCTAAGATTGATATTAGCATTGGGCTGAGGCTGTCCACCATGGAGGGCATCCCTAAAATTCATTTTTGGGGCTGAGTTTTCAAAATTCTTACCCTTGACAGGGGTTTTCACAGTAGAATTATTTTGTGGGTGCACCTTAGCACCAGATTCACTTGAGATATGAGCCATTTTTTGATCAACTGCTTGAAACTTGTTTTGTGATCTCTTTAATCCTTGCCCTAGACGTCGTGGAAAGGTATGGTTTTCACTTTTCTTTTGTGCAGCAAATTGGAAGTCGTTGTCACTCAAGTTCATAGTATGATCTATTGAAAGACAAATTTCTAACCCATATTGGATCCCCTGCAACATTTCCTACTAAAATATTGAGCATAAACCACAAAAATATTTGCTGCTAGGGCCCGAAGGCCCTAAAAACCAACCTCTGGAGCTGCTTGCACTCAACCCAGATGAAACCCTCGCATAGTCGCTTGCCAAAAATATCGTTCACACATAGGGATGTGCTAGGATCTGTGTTGCTCCAAATGATATGAAAATTGGTGGAGATATTCTAGGGTTTTTTAGGCATCTACCCTCAAAATTTTAGCTCAATACGAGTCCGGATGAGTGAGATATGGCCAAAACAAGTTTGATAGTTTGGGCAGTCCTACGAAAAACGTCCCTCCTCTAAAGCGAATTTTTTTCTTTCTCAAAACATTTCTATAAGTTAGTTTTAGCTTTAGTTCCTAATAATCAACCTAAGGTTTATGAAAAATAAATCACCCATATCAAAGACCAAATCCAAAATATGGATGAATACATGAAATAGTCAAATTGAATGCCAATATTTTGTGGTCATCAATGTGATTGATGGATGTAGATGATTATTATGGAAAAGGTAGGGAAGTGAACCTATGAAATGGAGAATAAAAGGTAAGGGAAGAATAGGATTCAATCAAATATATGTAGTCGCTCGAAATATGACCATACAAAATTGATTTATGTTGGACATTTTGAGTCCTCTAAGTCAAAGTTGTCATTGATGTCACCTGATAGAGTTATCACTCATATCAAGGAATTCAGCAAGAAATAAAGTCATAAAAGGTTGTCACTATCATCCAGGAAAAATCTTCAACAGTGCAAAAGTTAAAGGTAAAAAGGCTTCATAATATTTTAATTTTATTGGGAGCACAGGTTAAGTGATTGGTTCATAAAAACATAAGAAGGGTTATTGCAAAGGTTAAAAAGGAGATCCAATATTCATTTTATAAATTATTTAAATTCATAAGGAACTTAAATTTTATAAATAAATATTCATTACAAGGTTGTGCAATAAGACAAGGACCCAAGGTTTAATTAAGTTAAAGCCTAAGGTTGGTTTGATTTAATTTATAATATTTAAATTTAATTTTAATTAAATTTAAATATCTTATAACCTAATCAACCAAGCCGACATCGAATTAAATCGATGCGCTGACGTGATTGCATGGAAGAAAAAGGACACTATATATATGCCTAAAAGACATTGATTAATTTATCCTTGTTCAAAATAAGAAAAGGCATACGAATTGGTGGATGAGCTTGTGAGAAACAATAAATAGATTTGAAGGACGGTGATCGAAATAAAGTAAAGCACATTGAAATCCTCAATCCAACTGGGAAGCATGGCATAGTGGCAAGGAGATATTGGTTAAGTTTTTGTGGTAACGTTGAGTTGCATTCGAATCCTGGAAAGACACAATTCGGTTTGTGTTGGGAACACCAAAGCGCTGCGCACATTTTTGTTTTCGCTGGCAGCATAAGGAACTTAGAGAATGTGGTGCTCTCAATGCTCCAAGTGAGCGCTTAGCTCACGTGGCAATATAGCCATGGCTAAGGCACAGGTCATGGGCAGAGTTAGGGGTTCGAATTCTCTCCAAGATAGAGATAATATTTTTGTTGAGCATTTAATAATATTGTCTATGTTGATGATTAATTACTTTTAGCAAACTGGGAGTTAAAAGGTTTTTATTATTTGGCAAATTGCTAGCTCATAATTATTGATTGGAAATAAAGTTAGGAGGCATAAGGAGTTTAGGTATTGTTTTAATTAAAGTCTTAAATAGTTTTGAATATTTAAGAAGTAAGACTTTAATAGAGTTGATTTTATTGTGAAAGAGATATTTTTCAAGGATATTACTTTTGAAAGATATTGAGCATTGTTTTATAGATGGAGTGATAAGGTGTATTTTGGTTGATATTATTGTTGTGTTGTGATTTATTGAGAAAAAAAATATCCTCTAACCCTTATTGAACTTTTTAAATAAGTAATTATGAGTGTGGCAGATTTGCAAAGACAACTACTCTTCAAGAAAAGGTATGGGAAAAATTCTTCTTTGTTGAGTTAGGTGATTTGCTCGATTTAAAATTAAGTTTGGAGTGAAAAGGAATTGATTACAATTTCCTTTTTGAAAGTGGTTGGATTAATGCTTCAAGGTTTTCTTATTTGAGAGTTGTGATTATGTATCGTTCCAAATTTTCCGCACCCTTACCTTCAGGCTAAAGGATCCGCGCCCGAAAGGGGGATGCGGGAAGGATGGGACAATACCTCGGACTGAGAGGCCCTTTGAAGGTCCCGCCTCTCGGGGGAGGTGTATTAAGGTGATTTTTTGACGGATGGTGGGGTTCACCAGGAAACGTTTAGTGGCAGTCTCCATGCCTAGGTTGGGAATGTGTTTAATGTGTTCAATTTTATCTTTAAACATTCAAATCCTAGGTTTGGCCAAATGAATCTAAGTTGTTCTATTATGAAAATGCAAATTAAATGAATACAGAAAATAGAATTAAACATAAAACATAGAGAATATGCTAGATGAGAAAAGCCATACCCGATTTCGGATGTCTGATGGAGATTCTAATTTTTGAAGCAGTCAAGATCGCCTCTGATTTGATAGGATCGTCTGAAATCAGACAAGATCGTCTGAGATCTGACAAAGACGAATTCGTCAGAGACCTGCAAACAGAGAAATAGATACAAAATACAAAAAATGTAGCTATGCAGATAAAGGGAAATGGTGTAAAATGACAAAATGATGTTAATAAAATAAGCCCAAATAGAAATACAAATAAATTATCATGCTTTAATAGCTAATCATGATTTTATTATGCAATTAAACTACATGGGTGAACTCCAAGATGCAGAATAACAAGAAATAATAATAAAACTGACTAAATGCAGAATAAAATAGCAACAAAGTATAGGAAAAGCGCAAACTCTGGGCACTGATTGCCCCCAATGTAGACTGCAGTCGAAATCGTCTCGAATTTTGACGGGATCATCCAAGATTGTACAGGATCGTCTACGACGATCTGAGCTTGCTTCGGCTGAAAATCAATGAGGTCCCTGCAAGAAAACTTGGAAAGCACAAATGCAGATGGTAATCCAGGGTATTCTAATGCACGCAAAGGTCAAGTTACAGGAAAATTCAGCCAGGGGGATGTCAAGGGGGGTCCTAAGGTTTAAGTAGGCTTAGGAGGGAGGTTAGGAGGTTGGAGATCATCCTAATCTGGAAGATCTCCAACGGGGGAGGTCTCTAACGGTGCAGACACGCTTCTGCCCAACTTAGAGATGCCGTTGAAACAGAGGCTAATTATGCACAAATCATTTTGGGACGAGATCGTCTGGACGTTTTGCTCCAGATGAAATCGTCCGATCTGAGGCGATATCATCTGATCGGAGACGATATCATCCAACGGTCACAACAAATCCTAAAAATGGCACAAAAAATGGGGAAAGTTGTTTAACAGGCGGTTAACGGGCGGTTCGGGGTTAAAATTGAATTTTGAATTATTACTAAAGTAATTTTAATTATTTGCTAAGGTTTACTATGCCAATTTTGGGGTGCTACATTTTGCCCCCTCTTTAGCAAATTTTTTGAAGAAAATGCATTAAAGATGAGTTCTTCTCGATCTACGAGAAAGCAAAAATTATTCCCATTTTTAGGCGACGATTCTAGGTCGAATCGTACGATAGCTTACTATGGTGCCCCCTCCGTGTTTTTACCCAAATCGAACGTTTGAGGTAAAAACGTGGAAAAGCAAAATTTAAAATGTTTTTAATTGTTTTTGAATAAAATTAAGAAAAATAGGGTAAAACCCTAATTCATTGTTACTGTTCATTTTCATTTTCTGGTTTCTGGAGCTCTGCAAACAAAATGGTCGAGACAAGTGCATAGATCGACAGAGGTCCGACGCGGGCTACGGGTAAGAGTCTAAACTTAGTTTAGAATGCTTTAATTTTGATTTTCTATGCTTTTTAGATTAATTTTGAATGATTTTTGAGCATCGTGGCCATTTTTTGGGCCGTCGACGTCGTCGGGATGAAATCGTCTCCATTTCGTCGAAATCGTCTCGATATCGCCGATTTCGTCCAGAGGCAAAATCGACGAAATGGGGACGATTTCATCAAATAAGGGACGATTTCGGCTTGCGAAATCGGAGACGAATTTGCTCAAATTGAACTTGTGTTACTTGCATTTTTAATCACTATTTTATTAATGATTTTTATTGTTTTGTTGTTTATGTTGCAGAGAGGATTACTAAAGAGCAGAGAATGGAAATACGACGGGCTGAGGGATGACTTGGCCGCTCTATCTCAGGCAGAGCGAGATCAGTTGGCTCAAGTCGGCTTGCAGCATGTGGCAGATATGCCACAGGTTTCTACAGATATGGGGCTATTGACAGCCCTAGCAGAGAGGTGGTATCCGGGTTCTTCCTATTTCTGGTTATCGACAGGGGAGATGACTCCCACATTGGAGGATGTATGGAGGATTTTGAGGATCCCCATACAAGGACGGCTAATAACTCCCATGGCCAATCAGGGCCACGCGATGATGCGACTATGCGGAGATCCGAGCTTCACCCTGGAGAAGGGCGGAGTGAACATCGAGTCGCTACGCTAGATGCCTGGGGCATCTAGACTGACACAAGTTTTGGCTGGGGTGGTAGGTGGTCTGTTGCTATGCCATCAGAGTGGATGCAGAGTACCATGGCTACTGATAGATGTGGTCTACGACATGAGAGACCACGGGTACAGGTTTTCTTGGGGGAGCTATGTACTATGCCGATTGTATAGGATCCTGCATGGGGTCGTATACAAGGGCGGTCGATGTCTGGTTATGACATCACTACTACAGGTTTGGTGCTGGGAGCACATCATGGTGCGGGAGGCCGGTAGGGCTCCCACCGATAGGGATTGATGGGGAGAGGCCCCGAGCTTTCTACTGGTGGCTCCGGAGAGGGTCACAACGATGGATAGATCTACCAATGTCCCGGAGACTACTTGATGACCTTGTCTTCGACCAGATCACCTAGAGGCCTTGGAGAGATCATCCAGGGTGGGCCGAGGATGGACAAGAGCTGGCTCATGTTAGGCGAACCTACTGGCTGAGGATGGAGAGGGGAGAGGTGGAGCTCCACCGCTATGACCGAGTTTTGAGGTAGTTCGGTCTACAGCAGGGGATCCCATCTCTCAGAGACTACGAGTTTTCTCGGACCGTCCGGGATAACACTATAGTTAGCGGGGCTCCAGATATGCAGCGCTTCTAGAGTCAGGACGTAGATGACGCCCCGATCCAGCCAGTGGATGGGGATGACACTGGGGTAGCCGACGGCTATGATGCCTAGTACACAGGCATCCGCCCTCCTCGGATGACGAGGGCTCAGGGTTCGATTCATGCAGTTGTGCATCGGATGGGGAGGCGGTGCCAGGCGGCCATTGAGGCGGCACAGGGTCACGGCGGGAGAGAGCAGAGGAGGCCACGAGGCTCGGTAGAGGCCATGACAGCGGGGAGAGGAGGGAGGATAGACCCCCTTCTCCATGGAGAGAGAGGCCACCATCGCCCGATAAGGGCAAGGGTGTGGACACAGGAGAGAGTAGTGAGATGGCTACTCTTAGGGCAGAGATTGTCCATCTCCAGGCATAGGTGTAGAATTTACAGGATGAGGCTACACGCCATCGAGCTGAGGCTACACAGCTCAGAGATGAGGTTGCATGCCTCAGAGCACGGAGCGGAGGAGCGAGCACTCAGGAGCTGGCACGGTCGATTGCTCAGACCGCATTCTATCAGGGTATCTACTTCCAGCTGGTGCCAGAGGGCTAGAGGGTACAGCTGCTAGTCGACATTGCGGATCTGATCAGGGTTGGGTCATCGAGGACTTCATCTCGATCGACGACTAGGACTCGCAGTACCACACATACTGCGATGGGGCCACCTCGTCCACCTCAGGGTGGGGGAGGAGATGAGGCTGAGAGCTCGAGGGGTTCTCGAGGCTAGGCTACTGCACTGCATAGACTGAATATATGATTGAGAGGATTGAGTATGCCAAGATGTAGATTGTGGCATACCAATCTAGTTTTGATATGATGTACATATATTGTTGAGATATATATATATATATATATATATATATATATATATATATATATATATATATATATATATATATATATATATTTGATCATATGACTTGTCTTATGTGTTTGTATGATGCTTTAATGTTTTGGTGTGATTGATTTGATGATTCATGTAATTATGCCATTTGGAAATATTATGGTTTGAAGGTCATGCTTTTTAAAATTTAAATGAAATAATCTGATGTAAACAAATTGGTGGTTGTGGTGTGATAATTTGATAAAAATAAAAAGGGACTTTTAACAATAATTTCAAAGGACATTGTCGCTATTATAGACCATTTCATGGAGTCGCCGCTCACTCGGTCGTCAAGCTAATCCCAGTATAGAAATATTGTTAAAAGAAAAAGAGTGCTTAAGAGACTGTCTTAAGACTTTGTTGTGATGATGCAAATGATGATGATGATGGTGATTTGTTTTCAGATTTCCATGAAAATATTATGCATGAAATATATTAAAGATGATTTTTGCTAGGCATAAATTCCTAAGTGTGATAAAATTTTTGAATAATTCCCTAGGAATTATACCATCATTGCAAAATTGAAGTTGACATAATGACATGAAATAGAAACAATGTGCGTTGTTGTTAAAGCATAATTGTGTAACATAATGATTTAAGTCACATGTTTTGATGAATTTAAATAAATGGGAAATAAAATTAGTACAATGGTTTGCGCTAGGCATAGAATATTTAGGTATAGACTTATACCATCATCGCGAAATCCAAAGAAGAAATTGATAGTTTTATTGCATGGTTGATTTTTTAATTTTTGAAAATAAACTAGATAATATGAAGATGAGGACTTGCGCTAGGCATAAAATTCCAATTTAAGTTTTGGAACTATACCATCGTCGCGAAAGTCGATAATATATATATGATTTGAGTGTATGTTTTGAAAGAAATTTTGATTTTTTTTGAAAATGTATGTAGTTGTCTTTATACTAAACAACTGTTCTCAAATAAGAAAATGAAATTATTCCAAACAATTTGCAAAAATATTTCAAAGTATCTTAAAGACAAAAGTTAGATTTATAAGGAATCCCATGTGCGTATGTGAGTTCATTACCAATCTTGATTTATCATAATGATACACAAAATCTCTCAAATACAAATGTGTGTGCAATTGCATTGTTCATTGACCAGTTTTGAGCAAGATAATTTGATACAAGTGATTTGAATTAACCAAATAAGTGTTCATTAACCATGATTTAGATGCATATAACCATACCAAACTACTATGTAAGTCGGGTTATCAAGAGCTAGCTAATCCATAAGCAGACATAGGTCTGTACAAAAGAAGGTCGCTAATGTGACAGACATATCACCATGCTAGGAGTTACCCAAGGCCAAGCGGGTTGGGCACAAACCACCTGTTATGGGGCTTACCTCACAGTTTTTGAATAATTGAGAATTCCAGGGATTCAAGCTCATCAACCCTTCTTTTCTTTTCAAGGGGTAGGGAAAGGAGTTTATTGCATTTTGATTTTGCTTTTCTCTTTTGCTCTCTTTTTTTTTTGTATTTTTGTACTTTTTTTTTTTGCTTTGATATTTGAGATAATGCTGAAATAACTTTTTTCTTTTTCTCTTTTTCTTGAACTTTTCTTTTCTTCCTATGCTAGGGATACTTGCTCGGATTAGTTGTAGAGCAAGGGATTTTTATTCCGGGTAGGGGTGAGCTTGTCCTTTTGTCAATTCTCAAAGATTCTAGACCATGTGCATGATAGGATAGCAGGGGAAACTTTTCGCTCAAGAAACCACTTCTACTATGTAGCATAGCATGGAAATTACAAATATAATCATTTTATTGTGAAAAGATATGCTTGGTTTAAGTAAATAACAAGATCAATTCTCTATGCTCAAACTTTATTTAATTGAATTTTGTGGACTTTGATATAAGAGAGATTAGTAATCATGCCAGATAAAATCAAGATATTTATTTTTGTGTTTGTGAAAGTGAGGGATTCCAAATAAATGCTAATTTATCCAAAATAATTTGAAAATATAACTGCAATACTTTAAGAAGAAATATATACAACAAATATTTTTGAGGAGTTTGATGATTTTGACTCTCTCTTTCTTCTTTATTTTTTTTTTGGTTTCGAAAGAGTCAATAATATTGTTGTTTTTACTTTTATGTTTGTTTGTTTTTGTTTAAATGGTTTTATATATATTTTTAAAATGAGACAACATGCAAAATATATACAAATGATGAAATGACCAAATTTTATGCGTAATATCGCTTAAGATGCATAATATTCATAGGTTCTTTTAAATATTTACCATCTAAGGTAGCTAATTTGTATGCTCCCGATTCAAATTTAGCAGGTGATAATATATGATCCAAGCAATTTGGGCTCAAATTTACCTTTAAGGTCTTTAGTTGCATTAGTATTTTTTTGATTTTCTTTTAAAACAAGGTCGCCAACCTCAAAGGATCGATGACGAACTTTCTTAGCATATGATCTTTTAAGCTTGTTTTGGTAGGCACGAAGATGCTCCAAAGCATTGATGCGCTTTTCATCTAGGAGTTCCAGCTGACTGAGTCTGCCAGCTCGATATTCATCTCCTACTTTGGTGTCTTGAAGTAGTAGAGCCAAAGAAGGAACTTCTAATTCAAAGGGAAAAATAGCTTCAGCACCATAAACCAAGACAAAAGGTGAAGTTCCAGTGGGAGTTCGAACGCTAGTGCGATATGCCCACAAAGCAGGATATAATTGAATGTGCCAGTCGCGACCAGATTTATTGACCAATATTTTAAGAATTTTGATTAAGGTTTTGTTAGATGCTTATGCTTGACCATTACCCTGAGGATAATAGGGAGTGGACCAGCGATGTTGAATCTTATATTTTTGGCATAATTTCTTAACATCTTTATTTTTGAAACAAGTTCCATTGTTTGAGATGAGATTTGCAAGAATTCCGAACCTACAAATAATTTGATTAAAAATAAATTTAGAGACTTGTGTTCCAGTGCAGGAAGCTAAAGGCATAGCTTCAACCCACTTCATGAAATACTCGATGGCGGTTATGATGAATTTGTGTCCATCAGATGACACAGGATTAATTTTGCCAATAATGTCTAAGCCCCATTTTGAAAAGGGCCAAGGAGATGAAATAGCCTGCAGCTCTTGTGCAGGCGCATGGACAAGGTCGGCATGTTTCTGGCACTTGTCGCAATGGCGCACATAATCATGTGCATCATTCTCCATGGTAGGCCAAAAGTATCCTATCCTAAGGAGCTTTTTAGCAATGACACTACCACTGAAGTGTCCTCCACAAGATCCATCGTGGGCTTCACTTAAAGCTGATTTGGATTCTTCTAGATTCAAACATCTCAATAGGATACCTTCAAAAGATCTCCTATATAAAGTATTGCCAATTATTACAAATCGACTTGCTCGTCTACGTAATAACCGACGCTGGTTTCTATTAGAATTGGCGGGGAAAGTCCCATTTTGAAGAAAATCAAATATATCCGTATACCAAGGTTCGGGAGTAGTTTCATTGATTAGAAACACATCCAAAGGTTCTAAGCATGACTTATTTGAAGCGGGTTCCTAGAGTCGACGAATAATGATGGTGGCATATTCGTCATCTAACTCCAAGGGCGAGAAGAGATGCAGCTGCGGCCATAGCATCGACCGCACGGTTGCTAGTTCGAGGAATAGCTTCCAAGGTAACTTGATCAAATAGGGATAACAACTGTAAAACATATGCTTTATATGGGCGCAATTTATCATCTCTGGTCCGATAAACTTCATTAATTTGGTTTATAACAAGTTGAGAATCACCAAAAACTAGCAGATGTTTAATTTTTAGCGCCAAGGCAGCTCGTAATCCAAGGATTAGAGCTTCATATTCAGCAGTATTATTGGTGCAAGCAAATGTTAATTTAAAGGACAAAGGTATAAGATGTTTTTGTGGGGATATTAAAATAATACCCGCACCAGCCCCACTCATGCATCGGGCTCCATCAAAGTATAAGGACCATTGTTCAACATGGTCTGCCTCTAATTGAAGGCATTCATCAGGAAACTCAATGATGAGGGGATGGGTAGACTCTAAGGGTGCAGCAACTAATTGATCTGCTATGATTTGACCCTTAATAGACTTTTGTCCTATGAACGTGAGTTCAAACTCGCTTAGAGCAAGAACCCACTTTGTTGTACGACCCGATAAATAAGGTCGACTCATAAGATACCGCAAGGGATCATATTTAGCAATGACATATGTTTTTTGACTGAGCATATAATGGCATAATTTTTGCGTAGAAAATACGACTGCTAGACATAGTTTTTCTAATGCTGTGTAGCGGGTTTCATAACTGATTAGGGTTCTGCTAATGTAATAATTAGCACGCTCTCTTTTCTCATCATCAAGTTGAGCTAACATAGCTCCTAAGGCAGAATCAGAAGCTGAAATATACAAGATAAAAGGACGATCAGGTCTAGGCGGTGAAAGCACAGGTGGGTTAAGGAGGTATTGTTTGAGAAGTTCAAAAGCTTCCTTACATTCGTCGTCCCAATTAAAAGGGACATCCTTCTTAAGAAGCTTAAGAAAGGGACCGGTTTTGTCCGCCAACTTATCGATGAAGCGACGGATGGCTTGAAGCTTACCTTGTAAACTTCGTAACTCAGATATATTGGTAGGTGTGGGCATATCAGTGATAGCCGCAATCTTGAGAGGGTCGATTTTGATACCACGTAAAGAAACTAAAACCCCTAATAGTTTATCGGACTTAACTTCGAATATGCATTTGGCTGGATTTAATCGAATAAGGTATTCTCTTAACCGATTAAATACTTTTCTCAAATCATCTAAATGATCATCTTCTTTAATAGAGCGAGCTATAATATCATCTACGTAATCATGTAGGATATCATGCATCATATCATGAAAGATATAAGTCATGGCTCGTTGATATGTTGCGCCTGCATTCTTTAAACCAAATGGCATCACTTTCCAACAAAAGGTACCCCAAGGGGTAATAAAGGTTGTTTTAGCCTGATCTTCGAGAGCTATCCTGATCCGATTATAGCCAAAAAATCCATCCATTAGGGACATCATTCCACTCCCGGTAGTAAAATCAATGATTTGATCCATGTTTGGAAGAGGAAAATCATCTTTAGGGCATGCGACGTTAATATCTCTAAAGTCTGTGCAAACCCTAACTTTGGTAGCTTCTTTCTTGGTGACTGGAACTACATTTGAGATCCATTCAGCATAATCAATAGCTTGTATAAAAACAACATTCAGGAGTTTTTCTAACTCCCCTTTGACTAGCAAGGCCACTTTGGGATGCATTTTTCTAAGTTTCTGTTTAACAGGTTTAGCATCCGGATGGACTACTAGATGATGCATGACTACAGAAGGGTCCAGACCTGGCATGTCTTCATATGTCCAAGCAAAGACATCTTCATATTCTTTAAGGAATGCAATGTATTGCTCTTGTTTTTCTTGACTTAATTCTGATCCAATATTGATTATGTGAGGATTATCCTCAGTTCCAATGTTAACTTTAATGACGTTTTCTACTTCCATGTGTAGATCTCTTTCAAAATTAGGTGGGGCGGGTGAGACGCCCAATTCTTGTAATTCTTTTAAGGTTAACTTGGAGAATTCATCTTGAGGAGTCGTGGCCTCAAGTTGGGCTATAGTAGGTATAGAACCATCAAAATAAAAACCATTGTGTAACAACTCTTCAACGGAGACATCATGGAAAATATCTCCTTCCAACTCATCATCGGATTCAACAATCAATTCGGGGTAAGCTATGGATAGCATATTGCATGTAAAGGGATTATTCTTTGGACACAAAGAATCTTGTTTATCTAGATAATCTTGATAACATATGAGTTGATCATCACCTTCAAAAGGGAAGGGTTGACCCTTACTAGGAAACAGGCCCACACCACATCGGGCGGGCCATGGTTCTACCTCGATAGGTTCTTTCATACCATTTTGGAAAGGTCCCAAGCCTTTCCCTTTATATCCCATTTTAAGCATTATAGGTTTAGCTTTAATATATTCATTAGCAAAATAGCATCGAGCATATCCATCACAATGCGTCTTGATGTTTCGGGGTATTCTTCCCCAATCATATCCTTTATAAATAAAAGCACAACTCCCGACTTGGTAAGTACTTCCCATAGGTTGTGGGAGGCCCAAAGTATGAGGAGATGGCGGCAAATTATTTAAAAGAAGTGAATCTTGCATAGAAGCATTTGTTTTTTCTGATATTAAAATTTTAGATAAATCCGGTAAAAGCTCATCAGAAAGAGCATAAGATGTAGAAGGATCATTCCCTATATCTTTAGATGTGGAAGGTATGATAGATGTAGATAATGTGGAGGTGTTAATAAATGGGTCTATAGGTTTTGAAATTATAGGGATGGAACATGAAGGATTGGTTGTAGATCTAAGATCTTTTTGAGGTTCTAGTGTGGTTTGTTCAAAAGATTGTTCAGCTATACATGGGGATGAAATTAATAGAGGAGAAATAGATGAATTTGTAGGTGTGTGTTTCACACGTTTAGATGAAAAATAAGAATTAGGATGTGTGGATGACAGAGCGGGGCAAAACTGAACTCCAACAGGTTCTGCCAAGGCACACATATCAAAGGGTCTAGGATCACCATGAATAGTGACCAACTGATTTTTAAATTCGAATTTAACACATTGGTGTAAAGTTGATGGGACAGCCCGCATCGCATTGATCCAAGGGCGACCCAAGAGTATATTGTATGATGCGGGGCAATGTACAATAAACACGGTTGTATCTAGGGTTCTAGGACCAACTTGCAAGGGTATAGTAATGACTCCACACGTTTCTTGTGTCTCGTCATTGAAGGCTTTGATAATCATATCCGTTCTTTTCATTTCATCACTTCTAAAGCCAAATATTTGGTAAAAGTCAAAAGTGCATATGTTTAGAGATGAACCATTATCAATCAAGACTCGTTTAACAGCTACATCTCCAATTAGGGCAGTAATATATAAGGGGTTATCCTTATGTAGACTATGTTGTGGTATATCTTTATCTCGAAAGTCAATACAATCGACTTCTCGAGTGATGATAGTATTGGACATGGCTTCGAGGTTGAATATTTTGAGGTACCATCATTTGGCTTAATGTGAGCATTAATTCATCCCTATGGGTAGGAGAAGATCTTAACAAGTCCAAAAGGGAAATTCTGGCTGTAGTATTGGATAATTGTTCGTTAATATTGTAAGGAGGTTTTGGTTGAACATTAGACATATGATTCCCTTTATTGGGATTTTTCAAAATAAATGGAGCTGATCCATCATTCTGAGTTTGATCCTGTTGAGAATTTTGAGCCTGTTGTCTGGTAACGGCTTCGATGGTACCTACAATGTTATATTGAGGACGCTGAACTGGTCTCGGTTGAGCGTTTATGGCTTGTTCATTAGGAAGGAACTGATTAGAAGAGGGTCGAGTAGTAACTCTTCTAGGAAATGGTTCTTCCGGAACCATAGAATCTGTGATAGGTTGAATAGGATCTGATTCATTTTTAGAACTATTCGATTGATTTGAGGTGATGTCTATTTCACTTTCAGTATCCGATTCTACATCACTGAGATCCGGAGTTTGAGTATTATATAGGGGCCTGGTCGTGACCATGGATAAAGTTGTGTCAAATTTTTGTAAATCATGATTAGGTAAATGTCCGCTAATAGTTCCTACATATCGGGTAGGAGGAGGGACATTATGATGCTCAATTTGATTGGCCACTTCTTTACCATGTTTTGGTAAAGGATGTTGAAATATATCCAATGATTGATTAGCATTTTGATTCTGATTTTGGGGAATGGTCTTTTGAGCATTATTAGGAGCATTTTGTTTAGGTTGGAAGGCTTGCACCTCCATTTCATTATTATCAATCAGATCTTGTATTTTATGTTTCAATATTTTACAAGAGTTTGTAGAGTGTCCAGGTCCTCTATGAAAATCACAATGTAAATCAGCTCTGTATCCGGGTATAGTTGGATCAGGTTCTCGGATAGTTGGTAATTGAATCAAACCTCTTTCGAGTAATTGGGGTAGAATAGTTGATAATGGTTGATTGAGTCTAGTAAATTCTCGAGGAGGTTTATCAGGAGGTTTCAATATAAATTTTTCTGTTGTCTTCGTTGTATTGATATTAGCAACATTTTTGCTGTCAGTGACTCCGTCACCTACAACTTGTTTATTTTTATACTGATTTCTGGATGTTTTCTCATCATCTTTCTTCCTAAGCTGGCCTCTCCTAATGAGAGCATCTTCCACTCTTCGAGCTAAGTCTATAGCTTGATCGAAGGTGGTCAAGGTAGCAATTGATAACTCATAGGATATTTGTTCTTGTAAATTATTGATAAAAATATCCAACATTTCCCTATAAGGTAGCACAAAGTGCAGTTTTCCTATCAACTGCCTCCATCTAGCTAAGAAATCAGCAAAACATTCATCTTTGTCTTGTTTTAAGTTGTATAAATATTTAATGGTGACATGCCTCTCGATGTAGGCACTAAATTGATGGACAAAAGATTCAACTGTTTCTTCAAAATTTCTCAAAGAATGAGTGGGCAATTGATAGTACCACTCTAATGCCATTCCTCCTAAACTTTTTGGGAACATTTTTAGTAATAGCAAGTCATCATGTGATATATCATGACATGCTATCCTAAACATGCGAAGATGCTCTATGGGATCTTCGGTTCCTTTATATATAGGCAGGACGGGCATGGGAAAGTGTTTAGGGTATGGTTGTGCTACAACTATGGGATCCAAAGGCTGACTACACATCTCTCGATAATTGTACGAGGGACGGTAGGGATCTATCTCGGTCCATACGCGAAGCTAAGCTGTTTCACCATGGCTTCCAGATTCTTGGTTTGCCCACCATATTGGTTCGGTAGGGTATTAATATGGGATTTGTGAGCATATGATGGAGGGACATGAAGATTAGATGCTATATTGCTATTGTGTAAATTGTTGGTAGGAAGGGTGTTATGAAGAAGTTTTGAAGTTGTATTATGTTGTATCCCAGATTGTTGAAAATTGGTGTTTGGCTTCATTTTAGGTTTTTGTCGATTTGAAGCATATTGATCAATAGTTTGGCGAAATAAAGCAGTGAATGAAGGTTTATTTTGTGTGGGAATGATTTTAGGCTCAATAACAGGTTCCTTAGGGGGTTGGGTAACCTGTTGTTTTTGCATGTTCTGAATCATAGTGACCATATCTCTATTGGATGGTCCAACCTTATCACTTTCTTGATCAACAAAGGACAAGGGATTAGTGTGTATGTTAAACATATCTTCCATGGCTGCTTGAGTGTCACTAATTTGTCCTCTATCAATACGAACTGCCATATTAAGAGCACCAATGTTATTATTGAAAAATTTCCAGAAATGATCTAAGTTATCAAAAGCAATAGTTCCATCTGGAGCCATTCTAGGGGATGAGGATCCTTCCTCTTTAAGATTTTCTTCTTGTTCATCTACAACAAGCTCATCTTATGGCTGTTCTAGAGTTCCTCCTTTCGGAATTGAATCCTCAGGAAGGACATTTGGGTTTTTTGTTTTGTCTCCTAACCAATCTTCTTCTTCTTCTTCAGTTTGTTTACCATTCCTAAGTCTAGGCATTGTGCTTAAATTTAGATTTCAGCAAAATATATATATATATACTTGTATATATATATGTGCAACAAGCTTAAGAGGTATATATTTTAATTATATACCTACTATAGTATTTAAAATAAAATGTTTTAGTTTTGTTATATTTTGGTTTTTCTTGTTTTTTCTATTTTTTTTTTTTTGTAACAATATTATAAAGATAACAAACAACACACTAAATGCAAGAAATAATAATAATGAAAGCAATGATCTAGTTTTCTATAAACAATTTATAAATATCATTAATGGGCTCGAGTTCTTCGGGAGTCATGAAGTGTTCTTCTTCAAATTGAAAATTTTCTTTCAAGAATTTGACAAAAAGTGCTATAGTGATATTATCTGTCTCAGATTCTGGTTGGTAGAAATAAAGTTCGTGGCAATACTCTCGATATAACACAGCCCGAGGAACTCTCCTCCACCTTTCCCTATCTGTAAGAATGACCTCTTGATCTTCTACACGACCTAGGAATTGGTGTATAACAGCTGCGTTCTCGAGGTATTCCTCGAAGGTGAACAATTCTGAAGACACAAGAGCTCTCCTATAAGCTAACCACCTATGGCAGGCTCTCTGAAGTTCATGATAAAAAATGAGTTGATGAGGATCCAGGATCCTATCTAGGGCAAACCTCTTGATTTGTCTAAGTTCGGTTGATCTAGATGAAATGATACCTAGCCTCCTATCAAGTTCTTTCCACAAAAGTTGGTTTCTATCTGTTTCAGGCACACTAAGCACATAATTAACTTCTATGGCTGCTAATTGGTTTTCAACATTTATAGTGACAACTAGTCTTTTCTTAGGAGCTACCATCTAGACATGATATGCAACTTAGTAGTTTTCTAATGATTTTAAATGCATCTATGTTTTTGTTTTTTTTTGTTTTCAAAAGGTTTTAGTTTCACGTCGGGTTCACCAAAATGTATCGTTCCAAATTTTCCGCACCCTTACCTTCAAGCTAAAGGATCCGCGCCCGAAAGGGGGATGCGGGAAGGATGGGACAATACCTCGGACTGAGAGGCCCTTTGAAGGTCCCGCCTCTCGGGGGAGGTGTATTAAGGTGATTTTTCGACGGATGGTGGGGTTCACCAGGAAACGTTTAGTGGCAGTCTCCATGCCTAGGTTGGGAATGTGTTTAATGTGTTCAATTTTATCTTTAAACATTCAAATCCTAGGTTTGGCCAAATGAATCTAAGTTGTTCTATTATGAAAATGCAAATTAAATGAATACAAAAAATAGAATTAAACATAAAACACAGAGAATATGCTAGATGAGAAAAGCCATACCTGATTCCGGATGTCTGATGGAGATTCTGATTTTTGAAGCAGTCCAGATCGCCTCTGATTTGACAGGATCGTCTAAAATCAGACAAGATCATCTGAGATCTGACGAATTCATCAGAGACCTGCAAACAGAGAAATAGATACAAAATACAGAAAATGCAGCTATACTGATAAAGGAAAATGATGTGAAATAATAATAAGGATGTTAATAAGATAATCCCAAATAGAAATGCAAGTAAATTATGATGCTTTAATAGCTAATCATGATTTTATTATGCAATTAAACTACATGGGTGAACTCCAAGATGCAGAATAACAAGAAATAATAATAAAACTGACTAAATGCAGAATAAAATAGCAACAAAGTATAGGAAAAGTGCAAACTATGGGCACTGATTGCCCCCAATGCAGACTACAGTCGAAATCATCTCGAATTTTGACGGGATCATCCAAGATTGTACAGGATCGTCTGCGATGATCTGAGCTTGCTCCGGCTGAAAATCAATGAGGTCCCTGCAAGAAAACTTGGAAAGCACAAATGCAGATGGTAATCCAGGGTATTCTAATGCGCGCAAAGGTCAAGTTACAGGAAAATTCAGCTAGGGGGATGTCAAGGGGGGTCCTAAGGTTTAAGTAGGCTTAGGAGGGAGGTTAGGAGGTTGGAGATCATCCTAATCTGGAAGATCTCCAATGGGGGAGGTCTCTAACGGTGCAGACATGCTTCTACCAGATTAGAGACGTCGTTGAAACAGAAGCTAATTATGCACAAATCAGTTTGGGACGAGATCGTCTGGACGTTCTGCTCCAGATGAAATCATTCGATCTGAGGCGATATCGTCTGATCGGAGACGATATCGTCCAACGGTCACAACAAATCCTAAAAATGGCACGAAAAATGGGGAAAGTTGTTTAACAGGCGGTTAACGGGCGGTTCGGGGTTAAAATTGAATTTTGAATTATTACTAAAGTAATTTTAATTATTTGCTAAGGTTTACTGTGCCAATTTTGGGGTGCTACAAATTAAAACCTTATTTTATAAGCATTGTTGTTGAAACCATTGGTTGTATGAAAAACCTGAGTTAGGGTTTGATAAAAACATGAGTATCATTTTTATATGAAGAATGTTTTATTAGCATTGTTGTTGAATCCAATTGGTTATACAAAGAAATTGAACTTGAGTTAGAAAAGAGCATGAGTATCATTGTTATGTGATATTTGTGTTGGGCATTGTAGGAAAATTTTTGAGTTGGATGATATATGCTTGGACTAGGGTTTGTGAGAAAGGGTTGTTCCTTGAAGTGATTGGTTGAGTAGAGTTGATAGAGCCTATTCAAGTGGATGTGAAGTGGTTGTTCAAGTTCCATGAAACAAATTATTCTATATTCTGATTTGAGTTGAGATTGAGTTTTGAGAATAGAACATATTGAGTCTCTAACAATTCTCTTTATGCTTATATGAGATTGATTTGATTTGAGATTGAGTTTTGAGTATAGAAAATATTGAGTCTCTAACAATTCTCTTTATGCTTCTATGAGATTGAGTTGAGAAAGTGATTGAGAATTGAGTATAGAACATATTGAGTCTCTAACAATTTTATTTATGCTTCTATGAGATTGGAAAAGTTTTGTGTGAACTTGTTAACCTGATTTGAGGTAAGTCTTTGAGAAGACTTGTGGACTAATTTTGTGTGAGCTTTTGTGGAAGCTTGCAATGCATATTTGAGCAAGTCCTAGAGAGGACTTATTGAGAAAATTTGGACAAGTTCTGAGTGAGTTTGTTGAGCAGATTTTGATAAGTTCTGAGTGAGCTTGTTGAGAATATTTGGACAAGTTTTGAGTGAGCTTGTTAAGAAGATTTGGACAAGTTCTGAGTGAGCTTATTGAGAATATTTGGACAAGTTCTGAGTGAGCTTGTTGAGCAAATTTGGACAAGTTCTGAGTGATCTTGTTGAGCAGATTTGGACACATTATGAGTGAGCTTTTTGAACAGATTTGGACAATTTTTGAGTGAGCTTGTTGAGAAGATTTGGACAAGTTCTGAGTGAGCTTGTTGAGCAAATTTAAGCAGGTTTTGAGTGGATTTGTTGAGAAATTTTGAGCAGGTTCTGAGTGGACCTATTGAGCGAGTGGACATATTGAGCAGATTTGAGTAGGTTCTAAGTGGAACTATTGAGCAAATTTGAGCAGGTTCTGAGTGGACCTGTTGAGCAGATTTGAGCAGGTTTTGAGTGAACCTATTGAGCAAAGCTTTGGAGGTGATAGAGCAGAGAGGATAGAGTCTCCAATGGATAGATATCCATCAGCCAAGACATTGAGGATAGGTCTTCTAAGTGAGTACAATAGTCTTCAAGTGGAGAGATATCCACAGTCAGTGCAGTGGAGGCAGTGTCTTCTAGAGGATCACCAGCCAGAGCAGAGGATAAGGAGTTCTCCTATGGATAGAGATCCATAAACCATATTTAATGGCTCAACATATCCTTTGGATAGAGGTCCATAAACATTGTAATTGGGAAGGATTCCCAAAATATTTTTTAAGAAATATTTTCTCTATGGAGGTAGCCCACATTGGATGAACCATGTTAAATCTATGTCTCTATTGTATATGGTGTTTTGTGCATTGCTTTGATTACTGATATTGATACTATTATCTATACACTGCATAATATTGATTTGAAAAGAAAAGTAAAAAGTGGTCTTATACTGTTCACCCCGCCCTCTTAGTATAAGCTTGTGTTCTTCAATTAAGAACCAAAAGAGGTAGAAATAAGAAGGGGAAGAGAAGAATATGATCTAATCAAAGGTATGTAGATGCTTGAAGCGTGACCATACACCACTGATCAAGGACCAAAAGAGGTAGAGCAAAGAAGGGGAAGATGATAATATGATCAAATTAAAGGTATGTAGTCACTCAAGGCGTGACCATACAATATTGATATAAATCCAAGTGATATAGAAAATTGGTGGAAAATAGGAAAATAACATGCAAGATATGTCTTCAATGGACGATTTTGATTTTTTTACATTTTTGTTTTTATTTTTTGGATGTTTGTTGTGTTTGATATTGAATGTACAATAACGAAAAAGCAAGTAAAGTTACCCCTTGAAGCAATATCTTTGCGAGGATCAAGAAGTAAAAAATTTCTAGGCTAGACTATGCTAGACTATGTGTATGCTATTCCTAAGCTAGGCTATGCTTTGTTTATGATATGCTATGAGTATCACTAGGCTATGTCTATGATATGCTATGCTATGCTAGGCTATGAGTATTGCTAGGCTATGACTAGTCTAGGCTATGCTATGCTAGACTATGTCTATGGCTAGGCTATGTTGATGCTACACCTATGCTAGGCTATGAGTATGTTATGCTAGGCTATGCTATTCTATGCTAGGCTAGGCTATGTTATGCTAGACTATGTGTATGTTATGCCTAAGTGAGGCTATGCTATTTCTATGCTAGGCTATGAGTATCGCTAGGATATGATATGCTAGACTATGTCTATGTCTAGGCTATGTTGATGCTACGCCTATGCTAGGCTATGAGTATGCTATGCTAGGCTATGCTATGCTAGGCTATGTTGATGCTACACCTATGCTAGGATATGTTGATGCTACACCTATGCTAGGCTATGAGTATGCTATGCTAGGCTATGAGTATGCTACATCTATGCTAGTCTATGAGTATGCTATGCTAGGCTATGTTGATGTTACGTCTATGCTAGGCTATGAGTATGCTATGCTAATATATGCTATGCTAGGCTGTATATGCTATGCCATATGTATGCTACATTTTTTAAGGTTTTTGGAAAAACCTATACAAAATTTTTGCTAAGGTTTTTGGAAAAACCTATACAAATTTTTGCTAAGGTTTTTGGACAAACCTAGCCAAAGTTTTGCTGAGGTTTTTGGACAAACCTATCCAAATTTTTGCTAATATTTTTGGAAAAACCTATCCAAATTTTTTCTGAGGTTTTTGGAAAAATCTATACAAATTTTTGCCAAGTTTTTTGGACAAACCTATCCAAATTTTTGCTTAGGTTTTTGGAAAAACCTATACAAATTTTTGCTAAGGATTTTGGACAAACCTATCCAAATTTTTTCCGAGGTTTTTGAACAAACCTATCGAAATTTTTGCTGAGGTTTTTGGACAAACATATCCCAATTTTTGCTAAGGTTTTTGAAAAACCTATCCAATTTTTTTTTTAAGGTTTTTGGAAAAACCTATCCAAATTATTTTGCTGAGGTTTTTGGAAAAACCTATCCAAATATTTGTTGAGGTTTTTGGAAAAAACTATCCAATTTTTTTGTTGATATTTTAGGAGAAACCTTTGTGTTGAAGACAAGGCAAAGAGAATAACCTTTGACAAAGGAATGCAACCTTTTTAACCTAGCAATTGATTTTATTTGATGAGGGTAAGGCAAAGGACATAAAATTTGACAAAAGGGTGCAACCTTTTGAATCCTAGTGATTGATTTGATTTGATGAGGGTGAGGTAAAGGATGCCATCTTTGATAAAAGGATGTAATATTTTGAACCTAGTTATTGATTTGATTTGATGAGGGTGAGGTAAATGGTGTCACCTTTGATAAAAGGATGCAATAGTTTGAACCTAACATTTTATTATGATGGTCAAATGCCATGAGGTTCATGGTAAAACCTATTGTTATTGAATGAGTTTTTGATACATGGTAAAGGGTGCAATATTTAACAAAGGGATGCATTTTTAAAGGATCTAGCAATATTATGTGATTGATGGTGATTTATTTATGAGTGCAATTTTGGGTGGCACCATCATGATTAGATGAGAGGTGGTGAAGTGTGAATGTGCAAGGAGGATTAAATCTGCAAAAGGAAAATATGGTTGGAAAGAGGGAAAAACCTCTTCTAATTGTAGAAGTGGTTTGAAAAAGGGAATTTAATTTCCTAATTGAAAAATCATTTAGAAGGAGGAGGAAAAAATCCCCAATCATAAATATTTTGTGGAAATGAGATGAATTTTATCAGTTGTGAATGATGAAGTGGAAGGAGGTAAAATCCCAATTGTGAATGATGACCTAGAAGAAGATGAAATTTGCCCCAGTATTGAATGATGGATTGTAAAAAGATGAAATTGTATCAGTATTGAATGATGGATTGGGAGAAGGTTAAATTACCCCAATTTTGAATGATGGATTGGAAGAGGGTGAAGTTGCCCCTGTTTTGAATGATGGATTGGAAGAAGGTGAAATTACCCCAATTTTGAATAATGGATTGGGAGAGGGTGAATTTGCTTTTTTTTTGAATGATAGATTGGAGAGAAGATGAAATTATCCCAATTTTGAATGATGGATTGGGAGAGGGTGAAGTTGCCCCCATTTTGAATGATGGATTGGGAGAATATGAAATTGACCATAGTTTTTAATGATGGATTGAGAGAAGATAAAATTACCCCTAGTCTTGAATGATGGATTGGGAGAAGATGAAATTACCCCCAGTTTTGAATGATGGATTGGGAGAAGATGAAATTACCCTAGTATTGAATGATGGATTGGGAGAAGATAAAATTATCCTAAATTTAAATGATGGATTGGTAGAGGGTGAAGCTGCTTCCATTTTGAATGATGGATTGGCAGAAGGTGAAATTACCCCAATTTTGAATGATGGATTGCGAGAGGGTGAAGTTACTCATGTTTTGAATGATGAATTAGGGAGAAGATGAAATTATCCCAATTTTGAATGATGGATTGGGAGAGGGTGAAGCTACCCCCATTTTGAATGATGGATTGGGAGAGGGTGAAGCTAACCCCATTTTGAATGATGGATTGGGAGAAGAATAAATTGCCCCAAATTGTGAATGATGGATTGGGAGAAGATGAAATTTCCTCCCAAGTCTTGAATGATGGATTGGGAGAAGATGAAATTACCCCCAGTTTTGAATGATGGATTGGGAGAAGATGAAATTGCCCTCCCAATATTGAATGATGGATTGGGAGGAAGTGAAAATCTACTAGATGTGGAGAGTGTGGTGGAAAGAGATAAACTCCTCCAAATAATGAATTATGGATTGGAAGGAGATGAGAAACTTCCCTAGTTGTGGAAGATGTAGAACAAATGGACAAAACCATTATAGAAGGTTAATAAAATGAATGGTGGAATGATGAATATGTGATTGAAAAATGATGAACAATGAGATGTGATGAATGGTAGAAAAGGTAAATGGGTGTTATACAGGGCCATAGCCATGCATAACATGAATAATGGAATATAAAATTAGAGGTTCACATGGTAGGGTGTGAAATTTGACTATTTAACCCATGCAAAATATTTTAGTAGTTTAGGAGACCAAAAGATGTCATAATTGGACAAAACTTATACCTTGGAAAGTTCTTTTCAAGACCGATCCAATGGTGAAAGTTTTGGGAAATTTAGAGATGATTTGAGAGGGGAAATTTTGGGTCAAATATTACTCTTCTTTTGGAAGTGATGAATGCACAATTTCAAGCCTTTTGAAAGAGAAAATTGACATTATTAGTGAAATGGTCAATGGATGATGATGGAAAAGAAGAAAAGGAAATTGAAGTGAGGAAGGAGGAGAATATTTAGGGAAAGGAAGAATTTTGAACACAACATAGAAAAAATAAATGCTATTTGGGTGGAGTAAGGTGAAAGTGGAAGTGGGTGATGGTGGAAATGGAGCAATGGGTATATCTCGATGTGGTGGATGATGTTGATTATGAGTAGTGACGTCAATCATAGCCACCACTTCACATGAGGGAGGATCATGGTGGACATGATTGAATTACCTTGATTGGGCATATTGAGTGGGTTGAAATCCTTGAGGATTAGTCCCCCTATGTTTAGGTAATGGGTTTTGATAAATACCTTGATTTTGATTTTGTGGTAAAAGGGGGTTTGAAACTTGAATAGTACCATGATCGATAAGATCATCAATTAAGATGTAAAAAGTGTGACAAGAACAGATATCATGGCCACACTGGTGATGGTAAACAAAAAATACTTATTCAATGTGCCCATGAGGTTCGTATTGATTTAGGTCTATGAGTTGAATGTTTGGTAATGTAACATGACCAACATCAAACAAACTTTAAAATAAAGTACATATAGGTTCAGAAAGTGGAGTCCAATTACGATGTAGACATTGAGGATGGGGACCATGATATCATTATGGATTGGATGGAGGAGGCACATTAGTATGATACAACTACTATTGTGGAGGAGGAGGTTGTGATATTGATGAAGAATATGGAGAGGCTATCACTACTTGATTGGTCTATGGTAGTTTAGAGAAGGGTTGATTCGATGCATCACAATTGAAGCGTAAGATGGATTTTTCTAAAGTTTGATTTTTCCATATTGGACTTTGATGTCCTCGATGACCTTTGCTTGAGCAATGGCTTCATCAAATGTGTAGCTTTGATGAAGTTGCAAAGGTGTGGAGATGTTTTTATGATAGCTTTTGGAAAATAGTGTAATGAGTTCAATAGATGGGAGGGTATGAGCTAGGTCATGGATGATTGATCTCCATCAAGAAACAAAATCTATGACAGGTTTATCATCAACCTATTGTAAGGTATAGATGTCAAAAAACTTTATCTTCTTTTTGATATTGATGGAGAAGTGTTCCAAAAATGAATTGGCCAATTGTTTGATTTTGAGCAGAAAAAATTTAACAAGTGCCTTAAATAAATGCAATAGATAGTTTTGAAGATTTTGGATGATTATGAATATTTTTGATGTTTTTGGATTTTTATAAATTTGAAAGAAATATATAAATTTTTTTGAAAACAAGTTATATACAAGGATGAAAGATGACCAAATTTATGCATAGTAACGTTTAAGATGCAAAATATTCATGGGTTCTTTAAGTTCTTTACCATCTAAGGTAGATAATTTATATGCTCCTGATTCAAATTTAGCAAGTAATAATGTATGGTCCAAGCCAATTGGGCTCGAATTTACCTTTAAGTTCCTTAGTTGCATTTGTATTTTTTTGATTTTCTTTTAAAACAAGGTCACCGATCTCAAAGGAGCGATGACGAACTTTTTTAGCATATGATCTTTTAAGCTTGTTTTGGTAAGCACGGAGATGCTCCAAAGCATGGATGCATTTTTCATCTAGGAGTTCCAGCTGACTGAGTCTGCCAGCACGATATTCATCTCCTACTTCGGTATCTTGAAGTAGCAGAGCCAAAGAAGGAACTTCCAATTCAAATGGAAAAATTGCTTTAGCACCATACACCAAAACAAATGGTGAAGTTCCAGTGGGGGTTCGAACACTAGTTCGATAGGCCCACAAGGCTGGATATAATTGAATGTGCCGATCACGGCCAGTTTTATTGACCAATATTTTGAGAATTTTGATTAAGGTTTTGTTAGATGCTTCTGCTTGACCATTACCCTAAGGATAATAGGGAGTGGACCAGCGATGTTGAATCTTATATTTTTGACATAATTTTTTAACATCTTTATTTTTGAAACAAGTTCCATTGTCAAAGATGAGATTGGCAGGAATTCCGAACCTGCAAATGATTTGATTAAAAATAAATTTAGAAACTTGTGTGCCAGTGCAGGAAGCTAAAGGCATAGCTTCGACCCACTTCGTGAAATACTCGATGGCGGTTATGATGAACTTGTGTCCATCAAATGACACAAGATTGATTTTGCCAATAATATCCAAGCCCCATTTAGAAAAGGGCCATGGAGATGAAATAGCCTGCAGCTCTTATGCAGGCGCATGGACAAGGTCAGCATGTTTTTGACACTTGTCGCAATGGCGCACATACTCATGTGCATCCATTTCCATGGTAGGCCAAAAGTATCCTATCCGAAGGAGCTTTTTAGCAATAACACTACCACTAAAGTGTCCTCCACAGGATCCATCATGGGCTTCACGCAAGGCTGATTTAGACTCTTCTAAGTTTAAACATCGTAATAAGATACCTTCAAAAGATCTCCTATATAAAGTATTGCCAATTATTATGAATCGACTTGCTCATCGACGTAATAACCGATGCTGGTTTCTATTAGAATTGGCAGGGAAAGTCCCATTTTGAAGAAAATCAAATATGTTTGTATACCAAGGCTCGAGAGTTGTTTCATTGATTAGAAACACATCCAAAGGCTCTAAGCATGACTTATTTGAGGTGGGTTCCTGGAGTCGATGAATAATGATAGTGGCATATTCGTCATCTAACTCCAAGGGCAGGAGAGATGCAGCTGCGGCCATAGCATCAGCTACACGGTTGCTAGTTCGAGGAATAGCTTCCAAGGTAACTTGATCAAATAAAGACATTAATTGTAAAACATAGGCCTTATATGGGCTCAGTTTATCATCTTGGGTTTGATAAACTTCATTAATTTGGTTTATAACCAGTTGGATATCACCAAAAAATAAAAGGTGTTTAATTTTTAGCGCTAGGGTAGCTCGTAATCCAAGGATTAGAGCTTCATACTCAGTAGTATTGTTGGTGCAAGCAAATTTCAATTTGAAGGACAGAGGAATAAGATGTTTTTGTGAAGAGATTAAAATAATACCACTCATTGCCCCACTCATGCATCGGGCTCCATCAAAGTATAAGGACCATTGTTCAAGATGGTCTGCCTCTAATTGAAGGCATTCATCTAGAAACTCGATGATGAGGGGATGGGTAGACTCTAAGGGTGCATCAGCTAATTGATCTGCTATGATTTGACCCTTAACAAACTTCTGTCCTATGAATGTGAGATCGAACTCGCTTAGAGCAAGAACCCACTTGGCTGTGCGACCCAATAAATAAGGTCAACTCATGAGATACCTTAAGGGATCATATTTAGCAATGACATAAGTTTTTTGACTAAGCATATAATGTCGTAATTTTTGCATAGCAAACACGACTGCTAGACATAGTTTTTCCAACGCTGTGTAGTGGGTTTCATAACTGATGAAGGTTCGACTAATATAATAATTAGCACGTTCTCGCTTTTCATCATCAATTTGAGCTAACATAGCCCCTAAGGCAAAATCTAAAGCGAAAATATAGAGGAGAAATGGGTGATCAGATTTAGGTGGTGAAAGCATAGGTGGATTAAGGAGGTATTGTTTGAGAAGTTCAAAAGCTTCTCTACATTCTGTATCCCAATTAAAGGGGACATCCTTCTTAAGGAGTTTAAGAAAGGGACCGGTTTTATCTGCCAGCTTATCGATGAAGCGATGGATGGCTTGAATCTTACCTTGTAAACTTTGTAACTCAGATATATTAGTAGGTGTGGGCATATCAGTGATGGCCACAATATTGAGAGGGTCGATGTCAATACCACATAAAGAAACTAAAACCCCTAATAGTTTGCCGGATTTAACTCTGAATATGCATTTTGCTGGATTTAATCGAATGAGATATTATTGTAATCAATTAAAGACTTTCCTTAAATCATCTAAATGGTGATTTTCAATAATAGAGCGAGCTATAATATCATCCACATAATCATGTAGGATATCATGCATCATATCATGAAAAATTTAGGTCATAGCTCGTTTATAAGTTGCACTGACGTTCTTTAAGCCAAATGGCATCACTTTCCAGCAAAAGATACCCCAGGGGGTAATAAAGGTTGTTTTAGCCTGATCTTTAGGAGCTATCCTGATCTGATTATAGTCGGAGAATCCATCCATTAAGGACATCATCCCACTTTCGACAGTGAAGTCAATGATTTGGTCCATGTTTGGAAAAGGAAAGTCATATTTAGGGCATGCAGCGTTAATATCTCTAAAGTCTGTGCAAACCCTAACTTTGGTAGCTTCTTTCTTGGTGATTGGAACTACATTTGAGATCCATTCAAGCATAATCAATAGCTTGTATAAAGATAACATTCAGGAGTTTTTCTAACTCCCCTTTGACTAGCAGAGCCACTTTGGGATGCATTTTTCTAAGTTTTTGTTTAACAGGTTTAGCATCCGGATGGACCACTAGATGATGCATGACTACGGAAGGGTCTAGACCTGGCATATCTTCATGTCCAAGCGAAGACATATTCATACTCTTTAAGGAATGCAATGTATTGTTCTTGTTTTTATTGGCTTAATTCTGATCCAATATTGATTATGTGAGGATTATCCTCAGTTCTAATATTAATTTTAATGATGTTTTCTACCTCCATGTGTAGATCTCTTTCAAAGTTAGGTGGGGCGAGTGAAACACCCAATTCTTGTAATTCTTGTAAGGTTAATTTAGATAAGTCATTCTGAGGATCAGTGGCCTCAAGTTGGGTTATAGTTGGTATAGAACCATCAAAATAAAATCCATTGTGTAACATCTGTTCAACAGAGACATCATGGAAGATATCTCCTTCCAATTCTTCATCGGGGTCAGCAATCATTTCGGGGTATGCTATGGACAACATGTTGCATGAAAATGACTGATTTTTAGTAGGCAAATCAACATGCCTATCCATATAATCTTGATAGCATATGAGATGATCATCATCCTCAAAAGGAAAGGGTTGACCCTTACTAGGAAATAGGCCCACATCATAGCGGGCAGGCCATGGTTCTACCTCGAAAGGTTCTTTCATGCCATTTTGGGAAGGTCCCAAGCCTTTCCCTTCATATCCCATTTTAAGCATCATGGGTTTAGCTTTAATATAATCATTGGTAAAATAACACCGAGCGTATCCCTCATGATGAGTTTTGATATTTCGAGGGATTCTTCCCCAGTCATATCCTTTATAAATGAAGGCACAACTCCCGACTTGGTAAGTACTTCCCATAGGTTGTGGGAGGCCCAAAGTACGAGGAGATGGCGGTAAGTCATTTAAAAGGTTTGAATCTTGCATGAAAGCATTTGTTTTTTTTGATATTAAGGTTGTGGATAAATCTGGTAAAAGTTCATCAAAAAGGGCATAAGATGTAGAAGGCTTATTACCTATGTCTTTAGTTGTGGAAGGTATGATATATGTGTCTATAAGTTTTGAATTTATAGGGATAGAACTTGAAGGATTGGTTGTAGACTTAAGATCTTTTTGAGGTTCTAAAATGATTTTTTTAGAGGGTTGTTGATCTATATAGGAGGATGAAATTAATGGATGGGAAATAGGTGAAGTTATGGGTTTATGTTTCACAGTTTTAGGTGAAAAATAAGAACTAGGATGTGTGGATGACAGAGCGAGGCAAAATTGCACTCCAACGGGTTCTGCCAAAGCACACATATCAAAGGGTCTAGGGTCACCATGGATAGTGACCAACTGATTTTTAAACTCAAATTTAACACATTGGTGTAAAGTTGAGGGGACCGCTCGCATGGCGTTGATCCAAGGGCGACCCAAAAGTATATTGTACGATGTTGGACAATGTACAATAAACACGATTGTTTCTAGGGTTCTAGGGCCAACTTGCAATGGGAGGGTAATAACTCCACATGTTTCTTGTGTTTCATCATTAAAAGCTTTGATAATCATATCAGTTTTCTTCATTTCATCACTTCTAAAGCCAAATCGTTGGTAGAAGTCAAAGGTGCAAAGTTTAGAGATGAACCATTATCAATCAAAACTCTTTTGACGGCTACATCTCCAATTAAAGCAATAATGTATAAGGGATTGTCCTTATGTAAACTGTGTTGTGGGATATCTTTATCCCGTAAGTCAATACAATCAATCTCTTGTGTGATGATAGTATTGGCCATAGCTTCAGGTTGAATGTTTTGAGGTACCATCATTTGGCTTAGTGTAAGAATCAACTCATCCCTATGGGTGGGAGAGGATCTTAATAAATCTAAGAGGGAAATTCTGGCCGTAGTATTGGACAATTGCTCATTAATATTGTAATATTGGGATTTTTCAAAATGAATGGAGCTAATCCATCGTTCTGATTTGGTTCTTGTTGAGAGTTTTGAGCTTGTTGTCGAGTAACGACTCCAATGGTACCTACAATGTTATAGTGAAGACATTTAACTGGTCTCAGTTGAGCATTAATGGCTTCTTCATTAGAAAGGAATATATTGGAAGAAGGTCGAGTAGTGACTCTTCTAGGAAACGGTTCTTCTGGAACCATAGCATCTGTGACGGGTTGAATAGGATCTGATTCATTTTCAAAACTATTCGATTGGTTTGAAGTAATGTCTAGTTCACTTTCACTATCTGATTCTATATCACTAGAATCAAAAGTTTGAAAATTATGTAAGGGCCTGGTCATAACCAGGGATAAGGTCGTGTCAAATATTTGAGGATCCTGAATAGGTAATTGTCCACTAATGGTTCCTACATATCGGGTAGGAGGGGGAACATTATGATGTTCGATTTGATTGGCTACCTCTTTACCATGTCTTGGTAAAGGGTGTTGAAATATGTCTAGAGTTTGATTGGCATTTTGATTTTGATTTTGGTGAATGGTCTTTTGAGTATTATTAGGAGGGTTTTGTTTAGGTTGGAAGGCTTGCACTTCCATTTCATTATTGTCAATCAAATCTTGTATTTTATGTTTTAACCTTTTACAAGCGTTGGTAGAATGTCCAGGTCCTCTATGGAAATCACAGTGCAAGTCAGCTCTATATCCGGGTATAGTTGGGTCAGGTTCTCGGATAGCTGGTAATTGGATCAAACCTCTTTCGAGTAATTGAGGTAAAATAGTTGATAAGGGTTGGTTTAATCTAGTGAATTCTTGAGGAGGCTTGTCAGGAGGTTTCAATATGAATTTTTTTGTCTTCGTTGCATTGATATTAGCAACATTTCTGCTGTCAGTGACTCCGTCACCGACAACTTGTTTGTTTTTATATTGATTTTTGGATGTTTTCTCATCATCCTTCTTCCTAAGTTGGCCTCTCCTAATGAGGGCATCTTCTACTCTTCGAGCTAAATCTATAGCTTGATCGAAGGTAGTTAAAGTAGCAGTCGATAGCTCATAAGATATCTGTTCTTGTAAATTGTTGATGAAAATGTCCAACATTTCCCTATAAGGCAGCACAAAATGTAGTTTTCCTATCAATTGCCTCCATCTAGCTAAGAAATCGGTAAAGCATTCATCCTTGTCTTGTTTTAAATTGTATAGGTCTTTAATAGTTACATGCATCTCGATGTAAGCACTAAATTGATGGACAAATGATTCGGCTGTTTCTTCGAAGTTTCTCAAAGAATGAGTGGGCAATTGATAGTACCACTCTAATGCCATTCCACCTAAACTTTTGGGGAACATTTTTAGTAATAGCAAGTCGTCATGCGATATGTCGTGACATGCTATCCTAAACATGCGAAGATGCTCTTCTATGGGATCTTCGGTTCCTTTATATATAGGCAGGACGGGCATGGGAAAATGCTTAGGGTATGTTTGAGCTACAACTATGGGGTCCAAAGGTTGACTACAGATATCTCGATAATTATACGAGGGACGGTAGGGATCTATTTGGTCCATATGTGAAGCCAATTGTTTCACCATGGCTTCCAGATTACTAGTTTGCCCCCCATATTGGTTCGGTAGGGCATTGACATGAGTGTTATGGGCATATGATGGAGGAACATGAAGATTAGATGCCATGTTACTATTGTGTAAATTACTGGTAGGAAAAGTATTATGGAGGAATTTTGAAGTTGGATTATGTTGTATTCCGGATTGTTGAAAGTTTGTATTTGGCTTTGTTTTAGGTTTTTGTTTACTTGAAGCATATTGCTCAATAGTTTGGCGAGAACAAAGTAGTGAAGGAAGGTTTCTTTTGTGTGGGAGTGATTTTAGGTTGAATAATAGGCTCCTTAGGAGGTTGGGTAACCTATTTTTTTGACATGTTTTGAGCCATAGTGACCATATCCGTATTGGATGGCCCAGCCTTGTCACTTTCTTGATCAATGAAAGACAAGGGATTAGTGCGCATATTGCAAATATATTCCATGGCTGCTTGAGTGTTACTAATTTGCCCTTTATCAAGGCAAATTGCCACATTAAGGTCGTCAATGTTATCCATGAGAAATTTCTTGAAATGCTCTGCATTGTCAAAGGCAATAGTTCCATTTGGAGCTACTCTAGGGGATGAGGATCCATCCTCTTTAACACTTCCTTCTTATTCCTTATCTTCACCTAAGTCTTCGTCTGATTGACCTAGAGTTTCTCCTTCCAGATTTGAGTCTCCAAGAAGGACATTTGGGTCTTTAGTTGTATCTTGTAACCAATCTTCTCCTTCTCCTAAAGTTTCTTTACCATTCCTAAGTTTAGGCATGGTGCTAAGTTTTGATTTCAGAAAATATATATATATATATATATATATATATATATATATATGCAACAAATTAAGAGGTATATATTTACTATATACCTACTACAATATTTGAAAATGAAATGTTTAAGTTTTTGCTAAGTTTTTGATTTTTTTAGTTTTTTTAGTTTTTCTTTGTTTTTTTTTTTTTTTGAAACAATATAATAAAGACAGCAAATAACACAATAAATGCAAGAAATAATACTGAAATAATAATCTAGTTTTCTATAAACAATTTATGAATATCATTAATAGGTTTGAGTTGTTTAGGAGTCATGAAGTGTTCTTCTTCAAATTCAAAGTTTTCTTTTAAAAATTTGATGAAAAGAGCTATAGTGATGTTGTCTATTTTAGATGCTGGTTGATAAAAGTAAAGCTCATGGCAATACTCTTGATATAACACAGCTCATAGAACTCTATTCCATATTTCCCTATCTATAAGAACAACCTCTTGGTCTTCTACACAACCTAGGAACTGGTGCACAATGGCTGCATTCTCGAGGTATTCCTCGAAGGTGAACAACTCTAAAGATACTAAAGCTCTCCTATAAGCTAACCATCTATGGCAGGCTCTCTGAAGTTCATGATAAAAAACTAGTTGGTGAGGATCCAAGATTCTATCTAGGACTAGCCTCTTGATTTTCTTAAGTTGTGTGGACCTAGATGAGATGAGACTAAGTCTTCTATCAAGTTCGTTCCACAGAAATTGATTTCTACTTGTTTCAGGCACACTAAGGACAAAATTAACTTCTATAGCTGCCAATTGATTTTCTACATTTATAGTAACCGCTAACCTTTTCTTAGGAGCTACCATCTAAACATGTTTTCAAACTTGAATGTTTTAAAATGCATCTATGTTTTAGTTGTTCTATAGATGTTTTTGTTTTTTTGTTTTTGTTTTTCAAAAGGTTATGATGCATTCACGTCGGGTTCACCAAAATGTATTGCTCCAAATTTTTCGCATCCCTACCTTCAGGCTATTGGATCCATTCCCGAAATGAGGATGGGAAAAGGATGTCACGGTACCTCGGACTAAGAGGACTTTGCGAAGGTCCCGCCTCTCAAGGGAGGTGTATTTTGATGATTTTTTGATGGATGGTGGGTTCACCAGGAAACATTTAATGGCAGATTCCACGCCTAGGTTTTGGAATGTGTTTAAATGTGTTCGTTTTTAACCTTAAGCATTCATATCCTAGGTTTGGGCGAATGTATCTAGATTACTCTATATGAAAATGCAAGTTCAATGAATACAAAAAATAAATTTAAAGACAAAAAATAGAGAGATTACAGTAATACAAATGAGGAATACCCGATCCGGATGTCCGAAGAAGATTCTGATGTTGAAGCAGTCTGGATCGTCTGAGATTTGACAGAATCGTCTGCAATCAGACAAGATCGTCTGAGATCTGATGAATTCATCAGAGACCTGCAAAACCAAAAACAGATGCAAAATACAAAAGTTACTACAATGCTAACAGAGGGAAATGATATAAAATGGTAGCAATGTTATCAAACTGAAACTTAAACACAGAGACAGAAATGAATCATGCTAATTAGATAATAATTAGGATTTAATTATGCACTTAATCAAAATGGGTGAACTCCAAATGCAAAATGACATAAAACACTGAATAGACTATTTAATTTGTAGAATAAAATGACAGAGAAAAGGTTGAGAAACACAAACTTCAGGCACTGATTGCCTTAATACGGACTACAGTCGAGATCGTCTCGCATCAGTACAAAATCGTCTCGAATTTGACAGGTTTGCCTCCGATTTGAATAGGTTCGTCGATGATGATAGGTGCTAGCTTCGGCTGAAAAACAATGATGTACCTACAATAAAATTGGTATAGGACCAGTGCAAATGGAAAATAGGGATGTTTTAATGTGAATGGAGTTAACTTGCAGATAATTTTTAGCCAGGGGTTGGGAAGGGAAAATCCTAGAGACTAAATAGGCTTAGGGGAGTAGTTAGGAGGTTAGAGATCATCCCAATTTGGGAGATCTCCAACGGGGGGAGGGTCCCAACAATGCAGACATGCTTTTTCCCAGATTGGAGACCCGTTGGAACAGATTCCAACTTTGCAAAATCATTTTTGCGACAAGATCGTCTGGACGTCCTAGTCTAGACGAAATCATCAAATCTGGGGCGATATCGTCTGATCGGCGACGATATCATCAAACAGTCAAAAAAACCTCTAAAAATGGTGCGAAAAAGGGGGAAACGGATTTCCCGACGGTTAACGGGTGGTTTGGGAGGTTAAATTTGAATTTTAAATTATTTACTAAGGTGAATGTAATTATTACAATTTTACTGCACCAATTTTAGGGTGCTACAAGTTCATGTGATGGAGGTACGATAAACTGTGATGAGGTAGTTGTATATTGAGAGTGGGGAGGATACTAAATTTGTTTTTCTTCCCATTATGAAGTAGGAATGTACTGTAGGTGTCCCTGTGGATTTGGTTGTTGAATAGTGTAGGATGTCGATGCCAATGGGATATGCTACTAAGGAGCAGATATTTACTAGGGATAGAAATATTGTGTATGTAGGGTCTATGGATGCTGCACATGGGTCTATTGTAATGGTTGCATAGTGGGGGATGACAACCAAGAAGTATATGTAATTAAATATGTATGTGCTATAGACTGTGTGGAGGTAGTGGTGTCTAGGTAAAGGATGAAGGTGGTGGTTGATATGATATGCCAAAATAGGACACCTATAGAGGACCATAGGAGTGATGGATGGAGGATTTAGGTTGGGTAGAATATGATGGGGTATTAGTGAGAAAAGATGGATAGTGTGGATTGTAGGTAGAGAGAGTAATGGAAGGAGGAGCCTAAAATGGATGAGGCAAAGGAAGTCAAAATGAGGATGTATATGGAGGTGGAATTGGAGTGGAAGATGGCATACCATACATCCTAGAAGAGGGGAATTTAGGTGGAGGAAGGGATGAAGAAGGGATGTAGGTGTCAAAGGTGAAAGATTGAAATGAAGGAGTGGTGAATGTATCCACAAAGGATTGTGAGGAAGGGACTTGTTGATGTTGTGATGAAATGAATTGTTGTGGTTGGGATGGGGGTTGTGATGTATATTAAATGTATGGATGGGATGACATAACTGAGTTATACTGTTGTTGTGGTATTGACTGTTGTAGGGTTTACTGTGATGAGGGTGCATGAGTTCTAGGATTGGATGATTGAGGATCTAAAATCATCCCGACTATAGGGGTCGATGTCATAGCCCCAAGGTTTTGACAATAATGCAAGGAGGAATCATCCTCAAGAAGAGAATGGGATAAATCTTGAAGAAAGGGATGGGAATATATGGGTAAAGTAGGTGGAGTCTCTTCACCAATGATAAGATATGGGGATGGATCTCTTGATGTTGTGTATATGACATGATCACAATATGTATATGGTGGATTAAGTGGGGGTGAATACAAAATAAGGGGATGATCCTTGCCAAAATATATGGCAAACATATTACTCAAAATAGAAGCCTCACCATGGGACATGGTGTACATACGATATGGTTTATAATTGGTAAGGAAATTATGTGTGAGAGTGGGTGTTTCCCTTGTGAATGAAGGGGAGTGTTAGACTGATTGGAGGTGGTGTGAGTGATCTCCTCCTCAATATGTGCTTGCATGCACATTGGGCTATGAGTAACAATAGGTAGGGTGATGTATAGTGTGATTAATTGGTCAAAATTATTCAAATATATAAATATGAACCTATGGGTGTGTTCTATGCAAGATTTTATGTAAATATATGAGTTTTGGTGTATTTTCATGCATTGGACCCAAGTTCGCACACTGCGATGTGAACCTAGACTATGGAAATCTAGTTTGCACAGTGTTATGAAAACTTGATCCATATAGTAAATTTGAAAAAAATAATGATAGTAACAGACTATAAATAGACAACAAGTGGGCTTCTAACAAGTGAATGTGCTGAAATCAGTTTTGTGAGAATGCAATACAAGGCATGAATGGAATCAGTACTAAATAAAGAAAAACAAAATTTTGGTTGTTTTATGTGTTTTTATGATGATATCTACTCTAGAATATGACATAAGAAGTGTAGTGAAGATCTAGAAAGAATAAAAGTGTCATCAGCATAGAACCTCCTGCAACACTCAAGAGTGCACAAAACAGAACAATGTCTTGATAGGCAAGTGGTAACCTGAATGAAAAGGTACAATAAAATGATATCTAAAGGGGAGGGACTCAAAATGCACTAATGAATCCAAAAATCCTCTCATGAGAAGAGGTAGTACTAGCTAAGACCAACTACTGGTCCAGCCAGGTGGTCACTTCACTCTTGGGCGAGCTTAGTCAAGAATGACAGTTGCTTGTTCACAAATTATATGAGCCTTGTGAAAAAAGGCATCTAATCTTATCCCATTTTGAAGGTGTTGTGGCTGTTCCACAACATACCCCAAAATTGGGGACCCACCTTTCTGCATATTTTCCAAGAAGACCGAAGTGGCCCATATGCTAAAGATCAAATAAAAAGCAAAACATAGTAAGGAGAAAAAAGTGTAGTGATATCGTGACATGTTGCATTTTCATGGCCAAAAGAGAAGAGAAAGAACAAGAAAGAAAAAGTATTGCGATATCGCGACATGTTGCATTTTCACGGCCAAAAGAGAAGAGAAAGAAAAAGTGTCGTGATATCGCGACATGTTGCATTTTCGCGGCCAAAAGAGAAGAGAAAGAACAAGAAAGAAAAAGTGTCGCGATATTGCGACATGTTGCATTTTTGCGGCCAAAAGAGAAGAGAAAGAACAAGAAATAAAAAGTGTTGCAATATCGTGACATGTTGCATTTTCATGGTCCAAAGTAAAGAGAAAGAGCTCGCGACATGTTGCATTTTCACGGTCCAAAGTAAAGAGAAAGAGCAAGGAGAAAAAAGTGTCGCGATATCACGACATGTTGCATTTTCGTGGCCAAGAGCAACAGAAGGGGGCAAAAGTGTCGCGATATCATGACATGTTGCATTTTTGCGGTCCAAAGAAAAGAGAAAGAGCAAGGAGGAAAAAGTGTCGTGATATCGCGACATGTTGCATTTTCGCGGTCCAAAGCAAAGAAAAAGTGTCACGATATTGCGACATGTTGCATTTTTGTGACTCAAAAAGGGCAGGCAGATAGAGAAACAAAAGTGTCGTGATATCGCGACATGTTGCATTTTTGTGACTCAAAAGGGGCAGGCAGGCAGAGAGACAAGAGTGTCACGATTTCACGACATGTCCGATTTTTGCCAAGGGAACATAGTAGTGGACAGTGCTTCTGATATTACTGATGAACACCAGGATAGTGAAACTGAAGACTGCATAATGACGTGGACCTATAAGGAATAAATCAGAGATTGAATAAGGTAATTTGCCACATAAGGAAAAAATCCAATGAATAAGAAAAAACGTTACATAAGGAATCTTTAATGATTTGAAATCATTTAAGATGGTCGTTACACATAGAAGGAAGCAGATGCATGCCCATGTGGAGAAAAGGAAACATTTTTTTTGAAATCAAATGAAAAGTGAAGAAAACCAAATAGAGGAAGCCAAACCATGGGAATGAAATGAAGGGCCACAAAATAGAAATGAAAATCCTTTTTGGAAACCAAAACACATGCATGCACAAGGGAAGGTGAAATGAACAACCATTGGAAAATGAAATGAAAAGCTTCCTAAAAATTTTAAATATGCCAGGCAAGGATTTTTTGAGGGGTTGGAAATTGTTGCAAGCAGAGTTGTAGGTTTGAAGGCAAGAGGGCCACTCTGGACCTGTTTGGGTTGTTTTTCTTCCATTGAATGGTTTGGGAAAACCAAAAATTCTTGTTATTGTAAAATAACAAATTTTTAATACATAAAACTTCAAAAAGTTGCATCTTATGGACAAGAAAGGAGGAGTCATTTTCTGCATGCAAGATTAAATGTCTATTTTTCCCCTTTTCAGATTTTAGGCTTGTAAATGGAGTTTATGCAAGTTTCTTGGTTGCTTCATGTGAATGTTTAAATCTGAAAACCTCATTTAAACCCTAGGAGCCAACACTTAGCTTATCCGGATTGTGCTTGTTTTGCAAGTCCAATAGGTTAGGTTGCATGCATGGAAACCTCACATCTTCGATTTTGTCGAAATAGGATAGCATCATACTGAATGCATTTTATTTTTAGTTTTCTAAATTTTCTTTCAACTTTTTCTGCATTTTATTTTTCCAGAAATTTTAACTTTTTTTAAATTTTTAGGCATTAAAATAAACATTTAAAAAAATATCAAAATCCAAAAATAATTTCACCATTGCGTAGGTTATACTTCAGACTTCCAATACGCACTTTGAAATTTCATTTTCATAGTTGTTTAGTATTTTTAAAAATTCATCGAAGTTGTTTTACTGCAAATTTAAAAAAATTCGAAAATAGAAAATTTCTATTTTAAGGTCAAATTTCATGTTTTCAGTTTTGTTTTGCACTCATGAGTCTGTGATGACATTCCCTTCATGAAAATTCCAATTTCATTGAAGGTTTTATGTTTTATGGCATTTTACAAATTTCCATTTTTGGAGCCTAAAATTGCCCTCTCTTCATAAAAATTCTAATTTTACGAAAGAGGGGTAATTTGAGTATTATGTTGGCAATTTTGGGCACTTTGGGTACATTGCCTTTGCTCAAATGTATAAGTTGTCATTGATGTCAAAAGGCATTTTTGTTGATATCAAAAGAGTGTGATGTCAAGAATATCTTGAGAAGCTTCTTTATGTTAAAGGGTTTTTATTAAAACCATGGTGACAAGGCTAAAGGTTTTTCTTAAAACCATTTGGACTCATTAAGGGTTTTTATTAAAACCAAGCTTAACTTAATGCAAAGGTCCATGTTTATTATTAATAATTAAATTAACTCAAACCTTTGTCAAAAGGTCCAAGTTTAATTTATTATTAATAAAATAATAATAATTATTTTAATTATTATTAAAGGGTCTTTCAACCCTTAAGCGACGGAAGAAAAAAGAATTCTTTCGCCGATATGTTGCCATCGTTGGAGGAGCGCCGACGTCAAACAGTTAAGGAAGAATGGCTATATAAGTGGGGATGATTTTCTAAAGTGAGCACCTCCGATTATTATTGATATCTGCGATTTGTGGTTACTCTGTATTTTTTGATTTGCGCTTGGCATCTACGATTTGCACTTGCTCTGTTTCGTTTGATTTGCGCTTGGCGTCTGGTTTGATTCTTTTTTTATTTGGTCTGCAATTTGCACTTGCTCTGTTTCGTTCGATTTGTGCTTGGCGTCTACGATTTGCATTTGCTCCTTACCTTTCGAACAGTGCTTGGTGTCTTCGAGTTGAGCTTGCTCTGTGTCTTCGAATCTCCGATTGACGTCTTTGAAACCGTGCTTGGCATACTCGGATTTGAGCTTGGGCTGCATCCTTACTTTTTGTGTGATGGCAGTGGATTGGCAATTGCTCCTGAACTGCATTTTTTAGACTGTGTTGTGAGATGACTAATGCAAGCATTCAGTGACTTACGTCTTGGACAGCGCTCACCAGTTTGCATGTGGTTTGTGGAAGACGTTTACGTTTTCCAGATTCTTGGCGTCAAAGGAAGATAAAAGAGAGGGCAGCGTTGTAGTATTTCGTTGGGCACTTGTGACCCAACGACGGTGGCGTTTAAGCGAAAGCGCTAGAAGGCAGAGGTGCCGAGTTCGATTCTCTTCGTTGGATTTTTCTTTTGGTCACGGTGTGCAAAGGATAGTGGCTGTGAATGCGCGGGAGGTATAAGGTTAAGGTATCATATTTGTTTTGATATTGTTTTATTGATGTTTAATGTTTATATGGAGTAATAAGGTGTAAAGAGGTTTTACTTTGTATATATATTGTACTTTGGTGGTTTTTACTAAGTTGGAGAAATAAGGTGTTATTTTGGATCTTTATTATTGTGTATTATTGTATAGTTGCTAACTCTAATTAGTGGCAAATTGAGAGTTAGTGTTGTGACAGATTTTGAGTTCTCCTTCTTCATCAAAGTAAAGGTATGGGCAACATCTTCCATGTATGTTGTTTATGGTATATTTTCTGAAATTGAGTTTGGAGTGAAAAGGTTGTCTACTAGGTATTCTTTGGTGTGAATCTTATTTTCTGGATATTGAAGATTGTTTATGCATTAAAGTTATTGTTGAATTTTTGGGTGAATGCATAATTCTGGTTGAGGAAGAGGAAGCATTTTTGCAATAGGGTTTATGTTAGTAAGTCTTGCTACTTGCTTTGAGATGATGAAACCCTAGTTGTTGGTGAAAAGAATATAAGTATCATTGTTATATGAGATATTGCATGGTTGGCAATTGTTGGGTTGTGTTTCATATTCTTGAGAAAAGCATACTACATCTATCTTATTCTTTTGAGTTTGAGATTGAGTTGAGATTGAGATTGGGAGTTAAGTATAGAACATATTGGGTCTCTAACAATTCTCTTTATGTTTCTATGAGATTTGAGATTGAGATTGGGAGTTAAGTATAGAACATATTGAGTCTCTAACAATTCTCTTTATGCTTCTATGAGATTTATGAATCACATTGGGTCTCTAACAATTCTCTTTGTGGGTTCATGCTAAGCAAGTTTTTCTTGGTGAGCTTGCTGAGGTTTTGGACAGGTTTCGATGGGGACTTGTGAGCAGGTTTTGGACAGGTTCCAGTGGGGACTTGTGAGCAGATTTGGACAGGTCCTAGCAGAGGACTTGTGAGCTGAGTTTTTGAGAGTTCTATCAGAGAACTTGAGGACAGAGGTGCATTGGTTCTTTGAGAAGAACCTGAGGACAGATTTGGCAAGTCTTTGAGAAGGCTTGTGTGCAGAGGATTGATTTGTTCAAAGAGTTGGACAGATCTGATAGACAGAGGAAGACTTGTACTAGACCGACTGACTGTGTTTGGTATAGGTAGTTGAGCTACTGTGGACGTGATCATAGAAGGCAGAGGTCTCTTAGGCTAAGCATTGAGGACAGGAGGTCTTCGATGGAAAGGAGTTCCACGTGCTGGCAAGAGGTAGAGGCAGTTGATCTTCTGAGGGATCATTTCCAGAGCAGAGGGGAAGGTATCTCCTTTGAGCAGAGGCTCATAAATTCAGATTGGGGGAAGGTGTCTCCTTTGAGCCGAGGCTCATAAACATTGTAATTGGGAAGGTTTCCCAAAGAACTTTGAGATAACTTTTAGAGAAAAGTTTTGTGGACGTAGCCCAGGCATTTTGGGTGAACCACGTTAAAATTGGTGTCACTTTGTGGATGATATTGTGCATTGTTTTGATATTGCTTTGGGTATATTGCTTTACTATTTTGAAGTATAAAGGAATAAGTAAAAAGAGGTCTTATACTGTTCACCCCCCTCTCAGTATAAGCTTGTGTTCTTCAATTGGTATCAGAGCGGGTGCCTTCAAAAAGTTTAACAACTTGAAGGAAAAGCTAGTAAAGAACACAATGGATCATTCAAGTGGCAATGCAAGACCTATTCTTGATGGGTCAGATTTTGGTCTTTGGAGTGCAAGGATGAAGGTTCATCTAATGGCACTTGGGAATGAGGTTTGGGAAGTAATTGAAGATGAGTACACTATTCCTGAACATGGTCCTAATACTAAAGAAGAAAGACTCCTACATCACAGCAATTCAAAAGCAATGAATGCAATCCTGAAAGGCTTACAGAAAGCAGATCTCACCAAAGTGATTCACTGCAAGACAACTAGTGAAATGTGGAATCAGCTTGAAGGTGGTTCATACAGGTGATACAAATGTCAGAAAGGCCAAGTTGAGACACTTCAAAGGTATGTTTGAACAACTCAAGATGAATGATGATGAAAATATTAGTGACTACATGCTTCGTATGGATGAAGTTGTTAACTCCATGAAAGACTTAGGTCTTGAGCTTGCTGAAAATGATGTTTGTGATAAGATTTTAAGATCTCTTCCTAATAGATTTAGTGAAAATATTTCTGCTATTGAGGAAGCTAAAGATTTGGATAAGTTGAAAAAGGATGAGCTCCATAGTATACTTGCAAGCATTTGAGTTGAGAACTCAAGTGAAGGTTGATGTCAAGAAGGAGGCAACTTTCAAGGCTACCAAGAAATCCAAAGGTAAACAACTTCAAGAGAGTGATGAGTCTTCTAGTGATGAAGAGGCATATTACAGCAAGAAAGGCAAGTTCTCTAGAAAGCACAAAAATATGAAAAACGTAAGATGTTTCAATTGTGGAAAGTTTGGTCATTATGCTACTGACTGTACTATTGCCAAGGATGAAAGTGATGATGATAAACAGGACTGTAAGAGCAAGGATTCTGAAAAGCACAAGCATCATAGGAAAAACAAAGATGAGCACAACAATCAAGGAAAGAGGTATTCTCACAAACACAAGAAGAGTTTCTACCTAGACAAAGCAAGTAAGTGTTCTAGTAGTGATAGTGAAAGTTCTTCAAGTGATAATGAAAATGAGATGTTGTTCATATCAGAAAAGAGGAAGAACCAAAACATAGATTCATTATCATGAAATGTCTTAGGTGTGGAAATTTTGGTCACCTTGAGGATGATTGCACAAATAATGATTTGATTTCTAGTATGTATGAGGATGCTTCAGAAAACTATAAAGAAGATGCATGTATGGTTTTTGAAAAGGGTAGCACCTCTAGTGATAAGAAATCTGAAAAAGGCTTTGATGATTCTAATAGCAAACATATAGAGGAAGGTGAAGTAGATCTTAAAGGTGAACTTATTAGTGCTCTTAGTGCTTTGAAAAAGGAAAGAAAGAAGAATGCTAGACTCAAGGATAAGTTGGATGAATGTTGTATGGAGAGAGATGATCTTATAGAAAGTCTTGACTTCTCTATAGCTAAGACACAAGAACTCAAGGATGAGTTAGAATCTAAGGTTCTTGAGTATAGTGAGTTAGAACAGAAAATGGCTTCTTTGAAAGAGGAAACTAAAGGGTACAAGGATAAGCTTCACAGGTTTCAAGATAGCTCCAAAAGGGTTAAGTCTCTCATCAAAGGTCAAAGAAAGACAACAGATAAAACAGGCCTTGGTTTTGTTAAGCATCACAAGGAACAAGTTGGAGAGTCTAGTAAAAGACTCCAAAAGGAAGAGAGTTCTGATGAGGAAAGTATTTCAGATCATGAGTCCTTGAATGATAGATGCACAGAAATAGAAACCAGAATTCAGAATGAGAAGAAGAAGTTTTTAGAACCTAAGAGGTCAAATAAAGGAAAGTTTCAAGGCAGATGTTTTGCTTGTCACAGGTTTGGTCACATAGCTTCACATTGCATGGCTCAAGTGAAAAAGGTAAATGACAGTTTCAGAGGTGGTAATTTCTTTCAAGGGTATTGCTACTCTTGTCAACAGTTTGGGCACAAGGCAGTTTATTGCAAGGCAAATATCAGGAACAGGTTTGATCAGAACAGGTTTGGTCAGAACAGGTTTGGTCAGAACAGGTTTGGTCAGAACAGGTTTGGTCAGAATAGGTTTGGTCAGAACAGGTTTGGTCAGAACTGGTGGATTCAAAGAACAGGTATGCCTAAAAGAAATAACATTGTTACTTGTTATAAGTGCAACAATGAAGGTCACACAGTCAGACAGTGTAGAGCTGAAATTCCAGAATACAGGAACAGGAACAGTGGCATGATCAGGTCCAAGGATCAAGGCATGGATAAAAATAGGGATGAGAACAAGAACAAGAACAGTGACAGGAATAGGAATATGGACAAAGAATTCAAGAGAAGGCCCGGCAAGGAAGTTATAGACGCTGATGATGATCAGTGCCTAATGGGAGTTTTACTCCCACCCCAGAATTAATCACCTCATCAGGAGGTGGGGGAGGGACTAAGCTAAGAGGCTAATTCTTAGTCCCGAGCCCCAAAGGTGGCCCTTTGCCATTGATGACAAAGGGGGAGAGATATGAGTAAGGGGGAGAGCTTCAAAGTGAAGAGGAAAGCTTCAAGTCAGGGGGAGCAAAACTTCAAAGGAAGATTCTCAGTTGTTAGCACAGTTGGTTTCAATTTTGGCTCTTGAGAAGTGTTTTCAGTAAAGGTTTGCCATCAATGACAAAGGGGGAGATTGTTGGCAATTTTGGGCACTTTGGGTACATTGCCTTTGCTCAAATGTATAAGTTGTCATTGATGTCAAAAGGCATTTTTGTTGATATCAAAAGAGTGTGATGTCAAGAATATCTTGAGAAGCTTCTTTATGTTAAAGGGTTTTTATTAAAACCATGGTGACAAGGCTAAAGGTTTTTCTTAAAACCATTTGGACTCATTAAGGGTTTTTATTAAAACCAAGCTTAACTTAATGCAAAGGTCCATGTTTATTATTAATAATTAAATTAACTCAAACCTTTGTCAAAAGGTCCAAGTTTAATTTATTATTAATAAAATAATAATAATTATTTTAATTATTATTAAAGGGTCTTTCAACCCTTAAGCGACGGAAGAAAAAAGAATTCTTTCGCCGATATGTTGCCATCGTTGGAGGAGCGCCGACGTCAAACAGTTAAGGAAGAATGGCTATATAAGTGGGGATGATTTTCTAAAGTGAGCACCTCCGATTATTATTGATATCTACGATTTGTGGTTACTCTGTATTTTTTGATTTGCGCTTGGCATCTACGATTTGCACTTGCTCTGTTTCGTTTGATTTGCGCTTGGCGTCTGTAATTTGCACTTGCTCTATTTCGTTCGATTTGCGCTTGGCATCTACGATTTGCATTTGCTCCTTACCTTTCGAACAACGCTTGGTGTCTTCGAGTTGAGCTTGCTCTGTGTCTTCGAATCTTCGATTGACGTCTTTGAAACCGTGCTTGGCATACTCGGATTTGAGCTTGGGCTGCATCCTTACTTTTTGTGTGACGGCAGTGGATTGGCAATTGCTCCTGAACTGCATTTTTTAGATTGTGCTGTGAGATGACTAATGCAAGCATTCAGTGACTTACGTCTTGGACAACGCTCACCAGTTTGCATGTGGTTTGTGGAAGACGTTTACGTTTTCCAGATTCTTGGCGTCAAAGGAAGATAAAAGAGAGGGCAGCATTGTAGTATTTCGTTGGGCACTTGTGACCCAACGACGGTGGCGTTTAAGCGAAAGCGCTAGAAGGCAGAGGTGCCGAGTTCGATTCTCTTCGTTGGATTTTTCTTTTGGTCGCGGTGTGCAAAGGATAGTGGTTGTGAATGCGCGGGAGGTATAAGGTTAAGGTATCATATTTGTTTTGACATTGTTTTATTGATGTTTAATGTTTATATGGAGTAATAAGGTGTAAAGAGGTTTTACTTTGTATATATATTGTACTTTGGTGGTTTTTACTAAGTTGGAGAAATAAGGTGTTATTTTGGATCTTTATTATTGTGTATTATTGTATAGTTGCTAACTCTAATTAGTGGCAAATTGAGAGTTAGTGTTGTGACAGATTTTGAGTTCTCCTTCTTCATCAAAGTAAAGGTATGGGCAACATCTTCCATGTATGTTGTTTATGGTATATTTTCTGAAATTGAGTTTGGAGTGAAAAGGTTGTCTACTAGGTATTCTTTGGTGTGAATCTTATTTTCTGGATATTGAAGATTGTTTATGCATTAAAGTTATTGTTGAATTTTTGGGTGAATGCATAATTCTGGTTGAGGAAGAGGAAGCATTTTTGCAATAGGGTTTATGTTAGTAAGTCTTGCTACTTGCTTTGAGATGATGAAACCCTAGTTGTTGGTGAAAAGAATATAAGTATCATTGTTATATGAGATATTGCATGGTTGGCAATTGTTGGGTTGTGTTTCATATTCTTGAGAAAAGCATACTACATCTATCTTATTCTTTTGAGTTTGAGATTGAGTTGAGATTGAGATTGGGAGTTAAGTATAGAACATATTGGGTCTCTAACAATTCTCTTTATGTTTCTTTGAGATTTGAGATTGAGATTGGGAGTTAAGTATAGAACATATTGAGTCTCTAACAATTCTCTTTATGCTTCTATGAGGTTTATGAATCACATTGGGTCTCTAACAATTCTCTTTGTGGGTTCATGCTAAGCAAGTTTTTCTTGGTGAGCTTGTTGAGGTTTTGGACAGGTTTCGATGGGGACTTGTGAGCAGGTTTTGGACAGGTTCCAGTGGGGACTTGTGAGCAGATTTGGACAGGTCCTAGCAGAGGACTTGTGAGCTGAGTTTTTGAGAGTTCTATCAGAGAACTTGAGGACAGAGGTGCTTTGGTTCTTTGAGAAGAACCTGAGGACAGATTTGGCAAGTCTTTGAGAAGGCTTGTGTGTAGAGGATTGATTTGTTCAAAGAGTTGGACAGATCTGACAGACAGAGGAAGACTTGTACTAGACCGACTGACTATGTTTGGTACAGGTAGCTGAGCTGCTGTGGACGTGATCATAGAAGGTAGAGGTCTCTTAGGCTAAGCATTGAGGATAGGAGGTCTTCGGTGGAAAGGAGTTCCACGTGCTGGCAAGAGGTAGAGGCAGTTGATCTTCTGAGGGATCATTTCCAGAGCAGAGGGGAAGGTATCTCCTTTGAGCAGAGGCTCATAAATTCAGATTGGGGGAAGGTGTCTCCTTTGAGCCGAGGCTCATAAACATTGTAATTGGGAAGGTTTCCCAAAGAACTTTGAGATAACTTTTAGAGAAAAGTTTTGTGGACGTAGCCCGGCATTCTGGGTGAACCACGTTAAAATTGGTGTCACTTTGTGGATGATATTGTGCATTGTTTTGATATTGCTTTGGGTATATTGCTTTACTATTTTGAAGTATAAAGGAATAAGTAAAAAGAGGTCTTATACTGTTCACCCCCCCTCTCAGTATAAGCTTGTGTTCTTCATATTACATTGAAGGTCTTTTGTTCAAAGCACTTAATTGTTCAGCTTGATGAAAATTTGATTTCATTTAAGAGGGATAATTTAAAGTGACATTTAAAGTCCTTTATCCAAGGCCATAAATTATTGCTTCTTTGTGAAAATTCATTTCACCAAAGATGGATAGTTTATCGATCATATTGAAAGCTATCTTTATCTTCGTGATAAGAAGCCATATTTGGACTTAATAAAGAAGATAAAATCTATTTTAAAACCCTCAAGATAAAATGAATTAAGGCACTACATCGTAGTCATATGAGGGCCAACTCACATGTGCTTTATTTGGTTCAATGAACAATCACTAAAGTTTCATGGTAAAATAAACCAACATTGCCCCTTGTTTACAGTTACTTGCAATCACTAAGATGTTCCAAGCATTTAAAGTGAATATCTTTATTTAAGATTACTAATACACATGCAAATGCTAATATAGCGGAGACCTTGGAGAAGTCGTTTGTTTAACTTCTTTGCAAGAGGATATTTGGAGCCCAAATCCTAAGGGAGAGTGTACTTTCACAATTGGGCGAAAATACCACTCAAAATTTTGGCGCTAGAAGGAGGGCCTAAATTGGTTTATTTCAGTGTGATTTAAATGCTATAGGGATTTAAATTTTGAATATTTCATGCCCTATTGATTATTATCTTTAACCCTCTTTTAACAATACAACCTTGTAGTGTTAAAAATGAGGACATTAATTGCTATGCATTGTTCTAATGCTTTTTATTGTTCATACAAGAATAATGTGTTTTGATTTGATTTTGAAAAAAATTTAGTCTTGACTAACGAGGTTGTCTCCATGCAATTACTTTCATTTGATTTTAATGGATACATCTCTTGGTTGATGCTAACATGATTATTCATATGTTACATGTTTGATATTTGCTAGTCATTTCATGCTTATTTGTAAGGAATTATTTTGTCTAAAATGTAGTTGTTGTCGGTATTATGCTCTTCACTTGCGTGTAATGCGATCTTGTGAATCAAAAAGCCTACAACACTAGGAGTATGCTCTTCACTTGCGCATATGCGATCTGGTGAATCAAAAACTAATTTACATTTTTAGAATATTGCTTTGTCATGGTTCCTTCTTTTATTCATGACTAATAAAAGATGTTGAAGTTATTCTTTGAGTTTCATAAATGGCTACAACTGCAAGAACGTGGTATGGGATACATGCTAATCCTTTGAATATTAGTGGAGATTCTCATGATTTACCCAAGAACGTAGAAAAACGTTTGCCCAAATTTAAGCACAATGGTCCAACATTAGCCGAGGAACATATTCAAGCCTATATGGATATCCTAGTTAGATGGAATGTCGAACATGAGGATGTGGCATGTAGAATGTTTCATGGAACCCTAGATGAGGTGGCATATGATTGGTACATAAATTTTCCCACTGGTTCTATTACATCTTGGAATTAATTGAAAGATGATTTTATCAATAAATTTAGGTTGCTCATTGATCCTCTCATGATATATCAACAATTTACTTCTTGCAAAAGAGAACCTAATGAGCCAGTGAGAAATTTCAACTTGAGGTTTTGAAAGCTTTATGTGAGACTAATTTCTCCCTATACTATCGAGGAAAGTGATGCTCTTCAAATATACTTTTGAGCATTGGATCCATTGTTTGCCATATTTGTTAGGATGAATCCCTTGGTTACTGATCTTGCATTGGCCTACATAGAAGCTATGATTGCAGATCAACAATTGAGGCCACAAGGTCATGGAATGGAGCAATAAACTATGGTAGGACAAATAGGGGCTTGCAATCAAACCTCAATGGTAAATCAAGCATGGGCACAACAAAATTTGATATCAAATATTTTTCCCTACAATCAAATTTATCCTACCATACCAACTTATGCTCCCACATGTGCTTATACAAGTACTTCCATCCATACGACTATGCCTCAATTAGAGAATCATGGGGTCACTCATGGAATCATTGCAACAAATGTTCAATATTTGTTCGTGGATATCAATCCAACTAATCCTACTACTTCTACCACTCAACCCAAAGAGTTTGCATCGAAAGTAAAAGAGCAAAATAAAGTGGTTAAGAAGGTATGTAGGCATGTTCCACCATAAAAATGAGCATGCCAATGTAGGCATCCAAATCATCCTAGGAAGAAAATTCATAATGCCGATCTTAATGATGTTTCATGTTATGCTTCTTCAAGCGATACAAGATATTTTGAGCTGACTCACGTTGAAGTAAATACCTATTCGAAAAGTCTTGAAGAGCATGAAGTTTTTGGAGAAGAAATTCTATGGATGGGTAACAAGAAGTTGGAATCAAATGATCACCTTCTTGTTTTGGAAAAGAAATATCTAGAACCATTACCCAAAAAGGAGGATTTGGATGAATGAACTTATATGGATATGATTTGGTCAGATGTACTTGCAAAGGATTGGAGCAACTATATGACACGGAATTCAAAAATTGATCCCATTATAGAAGCTCCTAAGCCATCACAAGTGGCTGAAAATGAATTTGAAATAAAATCAACAAATGAAGTTGAAGACATAATCGAATTTCACCACTTGTTCTCAAAAGACACTTTGGATGATGTTCTCAAAAGTGATGACCAAGAGGATCCACACCTTCCAAATTGTGATAAAATTGAATCATGGCTTACAAATTTGGATTATGATAGCTTTACCAATTTGAATTCAAGAGATAACCCACTTTTGGAAATAACTAAACCATATAAGGAAGGTGAAGATGAATTGGATGATAAACATGTTGATGAATCAGAAGATGAAGAATAAGTACTTGAGTGTCACAACTTGAACTTGGAGGATGATTACTATGATTTGTGGAAGAAATGGGAAGAATATTATCAATCTAAATCTTCTAATAAACTTGTTGTGTCAATTAAGATGCAGGATAACTCAATTGCTTCCTCACATGAGAATACTATAAATCCTGTACAATTTGAGAAAGTTTTGGAAGAGGAATTTGAATCTCATCAAATTTTAGAACATGATAAGGATTCTACAACCATGAATCAAGAAAGAGAGTCACTTGCTTTAGATTCCTTTGAAGGAAAATAAATTTATAATCTTGATCCACTTACTTGTGCTACAATGATTATTCCATTTCAAATGAGAAAATTATAAAACCTAAATCATTTGGTTTTGATATCATTGATGATCCAATTGAAAATCTCACGTTACCCAAAACAACCCAAGTGATTGATCATGGAAATGTGTTAGTTAACCCACCCCTAGATAGATAAGACTTATGGTTTGAAAGGGATGGACATGTGTTCAATTGGGTACCTAAGTTTGGTGCCTTTGATAAACAAATCATGGAGAAATAACAAGTGCTACATGATGATGAATGTCATGATAGAAAAGGGGAATTTTAAAATTCTCTTCAAGTAAGGTCAAATGAAAACATGCCAAATGTAAAATCTCACCTTTTTGGTTTCACCATGCAAAATTCGAATGAAGGTTTGCCTAATGAATGGTTTGATTCAAATATTATTAATGTTATGGCTTTATTGAATGAAAATGAAAGCTTATTTCTACATCATGAATCAAAGTGTGGAATGGACATCGTAAAGAATAGACATAAAGGAATTGAATATCAATCATTGTCTAATCAATTTGAAAACTTGATACTCCACCATAGGATTATTAATGAAACTAAATCAAATTGGTATGGTGAGAGGGGCAAGTGGAAGTTTATTTCTTTGTTTGGTTTGATCTTTTTTTTGTTGGATTCCTACAAAACTTGGTATGTGTATCACATCATATGTCTTTTAAAGAATTCTAATCAGGTTTGGGATCCAGGAAAATGATAATCCAAACTTTGTACCATATTGTATTATACTGTACATTTGTATATACTATTGGTTTTTGTATTTTGGTTTTGGATTGGATCTCATTTTGGTTTTAAGTTTTGTGTGTTGGTACTTTGGACACTTTTGGTTTGTCTTGAAAAAAAAAAAAAAATTAGAAAAGAAAAGCGAGATGTCAACTTATGTCCTTATGAATGTTGACTAAGACTAAGAGAATATGAAACATCGGAATTGTATTGCAGAAAGCTCCACAAGTATCGCAAACACATTAAAGAATATCATTTGGAACTTGTGATGCATGAAGTTGTCAGTTTTACAAATTATGGCAAAGTAGGTGTTATACTCCATCCGCATTTCAAAAAGAGCAATGCATTCATCCATATCTTATGTTACATTCGACATTGCATATACATTTCATATCAGTTGCATCTACATTGGTGTCGAATTCTCTTAGGGTTATTACATAACATATATTAAAAGGATCCTAAGGTTGGGAACTGATGCCCGAACTATCTTGAACCAAGCACGTTCTACACATTTTAAAGAGGATCTTAAGCAAAATGGTCAAAACCATACTTGGAAGAAAAGGTGAGGCAAAATGAGTATTTTGTGTTTGTCCTATCATGCAACATAATACTTAAAATAGTGGCTTTTTACCACTCCTATAGTGCTTAAAGCCTAAAATTAGAGTAGTAAGGATAGGGTTAAATCCCCATCGAACTTAGGTTGAGGATCCAATTCCCCAAAGCTCTGATTTGATCTTCATGGAGTAGTAAGGATAGGGTCTAATTCTCATCTCGCTTAGGTTGAGAATCCGATTCCCCAAAGCTTCTATTTTACCTTCATCATGCTTTAAGAAATAAAAAACGTGATCTACACTCAAGAACTTGAAGTTCCAAAGCAAATATTTTTCATCCTACTTTTATTGCATCATTGATATTGGATTGAAAGGATCGTACTACATGTCCCTTGCAAGGATGGGTAGTCATCCCCAAGGTTCAAGAAATTAAAAGTAAAGTCAAATCCTGGATCATGGGGTTGATCTCCATCGGGGCTATAGACGCATGACTGACAGTGGAGTATGCTCATGTGTGGCAACATGTCTTGTCTAAAAGCAAGACCACTAACTGCTCAAACGAACAGGCTAGCCTGACAGTTTCATCCATAACAGGTTAAATCATTTTGTTCAAGATGAGGTAATGAACTCCAGATTAGAGTAGAAAAGATAGGGTTAAATTCCCATCTCGCTTAGGTTGGGAATCCTATTCCCCAAAGCTCTGATTTCACTTACACTTGCACATGGGTTAAATATGATAGTGACACCTAACCAAATTTGGGATCTAATAAGTTAATTCAGTATGCACATATTTGGTCCTAAGAGGATTTGACAGTTTTAATATGTTTGTTCATGGTACTAGAAAGTTTGAGCCTTTGCAAAGCTTGTTATATCTCTAGCATCTTCACCATATGTTAAATCCTATAGGAATCATCCATAACTTCTCATACACTCGAATCATAAGTGAAAATGACAATGGAAAGTTGAACGAGTTTCAAATGATAGGGAATGAAGCACATTGCACACATCGAGTTGATGCTTAATAATTTTAATGCTTCATGTATTTCTCGTCTAGTTTCATTCTTAGGATATTTTTTGACGCTTGTGTTTGAGTTTTGAAGGTGTTCAGGTTGAGTTCTCACCGAAATGCTGAGGAGCATTTCCCAGCAGAGTCGCCATTTGTTGTGGTTGCTCCACAACGTACCCCAAAATTGGGGACCCACCTTTTTGCATATTTTCCAAGAAGACCGAAGTGGCCCATATGCTAAAGATCAAAGAAAAAACAAAACACCACAAGGAGAAAAAAGTGTCGCGATATCGCGACATGTTGCATTTTCGTGGCCAAAAGAGAAGAGAAAGAACAAAAAAGAAAAAGTGTCATGATATCGCAACATGTTGCATTTTTGTGACCAAAAGAGAAGAGAAAGAACAAGAAAGAAAGTGTCACGATATCACGACATGTTGCATTTTCGCGGCCAAAAGAGAAGAGAAAGAACAAGAAATAAAAAGTGTCGTGATATCATGACATGTTGCATTTTCATGGCCAAAAAAGAAGAGAAAGAAAAAGTGTCGCGATATCGCGACATGTTGCATTTTTGTGGCCAAAAGAGAAGAGAAAGAATAAGAAAGAAAAAGTGTCACAATATCACGACATGTTGCATTTTCACGACCAAAAGAGAAGAGAAAGAACAAGAAAGAAAAAGTGTCGCGATATCGCGACATGTTGCATTTTCGTGGTCCAAAGCAAAGAGAAAGAGCAAGGAGAAAAAAGTGTCGCGATATCGCGACATGTTGCATTTTCGTGGCCAAGAGCAATAGAAGGGGGCAAAAGTGTCGCGATATCGTGACATGTTGCATTTTTGTGGTCCAAAGCAAAGAGAAAGAGCAAGGAGGAAAAAGTGTCACGATATCACGACATGTTGCATTTTCGTGGTCCAAAGCAAAGAAAAAGTGTTGCGATATCGCAACATGTTGCATTTTCATGACTCAAAAAGGGTAGGCAGGCAGAGAAACAAAAGTGTCGTGATATCACGACATGTTGCATTTTCGTGACTCAAAAGGGGCAGGCAGGCAGAGAGACAAGAGTGTCATGATTTTGTGACATGTCCAATTTTTGCCAAGGGAACAGAGTAGTGGACAGTGCGTCTAATATTAGTGATGAACACCAGGATAGTGAAATTGAAGCATGCATAATGACGTGGACCTATAAGGAATAAATCGGAGATTGAATAAGGTAATTTGTCACATAAGGAAAAAATCTAATGAATAAGACAAAACGTTACATAAGGAATCTTTAATGATTTGAAATCATTTAAGATGGTCGTTACACATGGAAGGAAGCGGATGCATGCCCATGTGGAGAAAAGGAAACATTTTTTTTGAAATCAAATGAAAAGTGAAGAAAACCAAACAGAGGAAGCCAAACCATGGAAATGAAATGAAGGGCCACAAAATAGAAACGAAAAGCATTTTTGGAAACCAAAACACATGCATGCACAAGGGAAGGTGAAACGAATAGCCATTGGAAAATGAAACAAAAAGCTTCCTAAAAATTTTAAATACGCCAGGCAAGGATGTTTTGAGGGTTTGGAAACTGCTGTAAGCAGAGTTGTAGGTTTGAAGGCAAGAGGGCCATTATGGACCTGTTTGGGCTGTTTTTCTTCTATGGACTGGTTTGGGAAAACCAAAATTTTTTGTTATTGTAAAATGAAAAATTTTTAATACAGAAAACTTTAGAAAGTTGCATCTTATGGACAAGAAAGGAGGATTCATTTTCTGCATGCAAGATTAAATGTCTATTTTTCTCCTTTTCAGATTTTAGACTTGTAAATGGAGTTTATGTAAGTTTCTTGGTTGCTTCATGTGAATGTTTAAATCTAAAAACCACATTTAAACCCTAGGAGCCAGCACTTAGCTTATCCGGATTGTGCTTGTTTTGCAAGTCCAATAGGTTAGGTTGCATGCATGGAAACCTCACATCTTCGGTTTTGTCAAAATAGGATAGCATCATACTGAATGCATTTTATTTTCAGTTTTCTAAATTTTCTTTCAACTTTTTCTGCATTTTATTTTTCCATAAATTTTAACTTTTTTTAAAATTTCAGGCATTAAAACAAACATTTAAAAAAATATCAAAATCCAAAAATAATTTCACCATTGCGTAGGTTATACTTCATACTTCCAATACACAATTTGAAATTTCATTTTCGGAGTTGTTTAGTATTTTTTAAAATTCATCGAAGTTGCTTTTTATTGCAAATTTAAAAAAATCCGAAAATAGAAAATTTCCATTTTAAGGTCAAATTTCATTTTTTCAGCTTTGTTTTGCACTCATGAGTCTGTGATGACATTCCCTTCATGAAAATTCCAATTTCATTGAAGGTTTTATGTTTTATGGCATTTTACAAATTTCCATTTTTGGAGCCTAAAATTGCCCTTTCTTCATAAAAATTCTAATTTTACGAAAGAGGGGTAATTTGAGTATTACATTGAAGGTCTTTTCTTCAAAGCACTTAATTTTTCATCTTGATGAAAAGTTGATTTCATTTAAGAGGTATAAGTTAAAGTGACATTTAAAGTCCTTTATCCAAGGCCATAAATTATTGCTTCTTTGTGAAAATTCATTTCACCAAAGAGGGATAGTTTATCGATCATATTGAAAGCTATCTTTATCTTCATGATAAGAAGCCATATTTGGACTTAATAAAGAAGATAAAATCTATTTTAAAACCCTAAAGATAAAAGGAATTAAGGCACTACATCGTAGTCATATGAGGGCCAACTCACATGTGCTTTATTTGGTTCAATGAACAATCACTAAAGTTTCTTGGTAAAATAAACCAACATTGCCCCTTGTTTACAGTTACCTGCAATCACTAAGGTGTTCCAAGGATTTAAAGTGAATATATTTATTTAAGATTACTAATACACATATGCAAATGCTAATATAGCGGAGACCTTGGAGAATTCATTTGTTAAACTTCTTTGCAAGAGGGGATTTGGAGCCCAAATCCTAAGGGAGAGTGTACTTTCACAATTGGGTGAAAATACCACTCAACGAAGGTACCTTTCGATGATGAAATCTGGAAAACTAGTCTCAAGAGTAGGGGATTTTTGGTGATGAAGTCTAGAAAACAACTCCTAGGGGCTACTATGGTGTCTAGGGGGTGAGCTAGAAGAAGGATATGAATTCCAACTTCACCAGTATCGAGCGATAGATTGGTAATGAAGTCCAATATCATTACTGTGTATGCCACATGAGTGTGTGATAGTGTGTTTGCTACCACAAAAGAAAGCATATATGAGGTGCATGAAAAGGAATTTGAAATCTATCTATGTGTGTTAGAAAGAATTTTGAAACCCTAATCTAATGAAATGAAAGTAAAGTGCAAGTTACGTGGGGGATTTGTGAAAGAAATTAAAAATTTCTAATCTAGATGATGTAAAAAAATTTGGAATTTTTCTAAGGTTGATTGTTTCTTAAAAATTTGTGTTTGATTTTTTTTTTTTGTGTTTGTTTTTGTTTTCCCAAGTTTTTTTTTTTTGAATTCTTTGATTTTGTTGAATTTTTTTTTCCAGGTTTTCATTTTTTTGTGTTTTTTTCTAATGTTGAATTTGTTGATTTTTTTTTTTGGTCCAACACATGATAGACTTGTCAGAGGTTTGTGTGACAAGCCTATTCAGTCATGCAGGAAAGGGGTAGACCACGCATTGGTGCAGCCCACCACCGGTGGTAGGAGAGCTTTGCATGACCCATGGATGGTCGGAGAGTAGGGGAAAGGTAGCATACAAAGCATGGCCATGGTGGCATGCCATGCTCTACATACGTTGGAGAGAGGAAGGGTTTGAGGATAGCATGGCCCACAAAGTAGGCCATGCAAAGTTAAGGGAGTGGAAGGGTGGTGCAGCCCACATACAAGCTATGCTAGAGTTGGGGGGGAGAGGTTGGCATGACTCGCCTATAGGTTTCACAGGGTTTCGGAGTGGGGGGTGGCCTGGTGGGCCATGCATTACACGTGACCATCATGACCAGAGATGGGGTAGGGGGTTGTCCAACCCCTCTACAGGTCACGTAGGGGTTGGGGGTGAGGGGTGGCCTAGAAGGTCGTACATTGCACATGTCCATCATGGCCAAATAGGAGGGGTGGTAAATATGCAATGCCATGATGGGCTAGGGGTTAATTTACAATGGGACTATGATGACCTACATTTTTTTGTTTTATTTTTTTAGAATTAATAAAAAAATAAAATGTACAACAATGTATGTAATTTTTTTTTAATAAATAAAATGTACAGCCATGTACAATGTTTTTGAAATAAAAAATAAAAAATAAATTTACAATAATAAATTTTTTTAACAGTAGAAAAAAAAATTATAGAAGCATTTTCTTTTTACAACAGCTTTTAAAAAAAATTGATAGCATTTTTGGTAGGAACTTTTTAATAATAAAAAATTGACAACATTTTTGGCAACAACTTTTTAAGAAAAAATTGACAATATTTTTAAGAAAAAATTGACAATATTTTTGGGTAAATCTCTCATGGTGCTTACCAAGATCATAATAATTTTGTGGGGGTCCCAAAGGGCATTCCAGAATGAAGGGCATGGAAATTGAGTTCAATTGTCTCCTTGCGTTCCTCGATGAAGGTGGGCTTCTTTGCATGTGTGCCACTAGTTGGATTCTTGGGAGTGATGTATATACCTGTGTAAACCTACAAAAATGTGTTAATATATTTGGGGTCCTATCATGGATTATACCCCATATTTACATAGACAAAATGACATGAAAAATGAAGTGAATATGATAAAAACTGTAGGAAATACTGTAGAAATTGTTAGTAATTGATACCTACCTATTCTGGAGCTGCAGAGTTATTGTCGACTATTGATGTAAAATTTCCATCCAAAAGTGATCCACATAATGTTTTTTATGTTTGATGGATGCAAAAATGGTAGAAGGTATTCTAGAGTAATTTCAATAGCATTCTAGTATGTTGACTAAAAGGGAGAGATATATTAATAAAGGAATTGGTCCTCTATAAATAGAGAAAACCAAGGTTAGGGGGTTGTTAGGTGTACTAAACCCTAGGATCAAATCCTATTGTGGTCAAGTTAGGGTTTTGAAGTGGCAAGCTTAGTCATCCTTTCACATGCCCTAAGGGAAATATTCTACTCTCACACATGTGTGAACTAGGATTAGGGTTAACTCTGGTTAGCTAATCCCTAGTTTAGGTGAGTGTTGAGTTAGGTATCCTTGAAAATATCCCAACTAATTTGGGGTGCACACATGTTTGAGGGCATGATTAGGACTAGTTTAATTCTTAACCCTTATTAAACCCAATTAAGTGATAAAGTGCACTTTAAGTAGAAAGTCACTTGCAAATTAGAATCCTAATTAGCATAATTAGGGGTTTTATAGGGAATTGTCCCATGGGGGCCCTAATTAGGCATATTAAAGGGCTTACATGGCCTTAAGGGGCTTGTAGGTAGCCCTCCTATGAATAGAAGGTGTTTTGGACGTATTTTGTATAGTTTTGTAGGGTTTAATGCCTACAGACAACTATGATGGCCTACGATGGCCTATGATGGCCTACGATGGCTTATTATGGCCTACAAGTGTCTATGTAGATCTAAAAGTATCTAAGGATGAGCATATGCAACTTTTAGGTGTCTACACAACCTGAAAGGTGGAGCTTCAACATTAAGTAGCACAAAGGATCAAACTTCATAACAACTAATGTCTTATGGCTAAATATGTAATGTCTTAACTTTTAAGAAGCAAAAACTAGAACACAAAGCTTATCTAAGGGGTGTACTAGGTTTCATATCTATCCAAGGTTCTAGTCATATAGGATATGGCTCACTCTTTGTTTTGATCATCATGTTAAGCCAACATGGCTTCCAAAGCATGAGTTGTGGTTGCTATGTAAAGCATAAAATGCTTATCTAGTCTAAGGGAGAACTAAGTGTAGACACATAAAACATGTCATGTCGAGGGCGACTACTCATATGGGACATGCTACAAGACCATATGGAATATCGACTCCAAGATAGAGTAGTGGTTCTAACCACTCAATTTGGGCTCTTTGGCATAATCATTCTGAACTGCAGCAGTGACCCACGGTCTACAGTCTAAATCATGGTTAAGACCTGTGGTCTACAATCTAGGCCATAGCTATTACCTATGATCTAAACTAAAGTTTAGTTGTACTTCATCCGAGCCAAATATTTTGGAATGGCCACGTGATCTAGAAGAAGGTAGTTGAAGGATGGAAGATTCTAGAGGCTTCCAATCCAACTATCCCAACTACCTCTTCTTGATCTTGGCTTCTCCATGAAGCCACCCCTAGCCCTTGGGTAGTCCTATAAGTACCCCTCAAAATTAGAGCAAATTATTAGAGCAAGCATTGGAGATTGAAGCAACAAAGAATTATGGACTCACTTGAGTGCATTGAGAGGGAGTGTTGTTATTCAATTGCCAACTAGTCAAGCATCATTAAAATTCATGCCATGGATGCCCTAAGGAGATAGAACACCAAGAAATGCTAATTCGGGAAAACGGAGGCCCTATCAAGCAATTCAGCCACCAAACCTATCAGAGGACACTGAGGTGCCCCTTGATAATCAATTTGACAAGGAGGATCAAGCCCATAGCCCTAGAATTGGAGGGCAAAGCTACCTAATTGCTCACCACAGCTGAAAGCTACAGTGTATAGTGTAGACAACTCATAAGATCTACGGTTTGCAATAGGTGACAAATATCCTTACTGTTTCTATTTTAGTATGCTTAATTAGGTTAGATTAGTTATTTTAATGGGTTAATTCATATTTAGAGATAATATAACTGGTATATTTAGGTTTTAATCAATCTTGTTTTCATTATAGTAAGTAGGACATTAATGGCTTCTTTTCATGTTAACTTGCTTAATTTCATGCAATTGATCAAGTAGATATATAGCTGCACTTCCTGCTTTCATGTTTCTAACAATATTTATGAATTTTGCACAAGTTTAATATGTTTTATTCATCTTCTTCATTTCATAGTTGTTATGACATTTTTATGCATGTTTTCCTCAAAGGGCCTCATAATGAGAGGTTGCCTATTAGTTTAATGCTTTTGTGTTGTTTCTTGACCATAGGAAAGCAGGTTCGAATGAGATGTAATCATATAATTCCTTCCTTAACGTGAAGAAGAGGGTCAAATCCACCCTAGAGCAGTTTGTGACTATTTGGAGAGCATTAGTATTGTGCCTACCCCGTTGGGGTCTTTGGAATTGTATCAATTATATCAAAATTTGGGTGACCCTAAGAGGGGCATGATTTTAACCAAGATTATTTTTTATATTAATAAAAGAATCATCTATTTTCTCATTATATGCAATCTTGTATCATTTTATACTTCTATGTTGAGTTCGATTGATATATTAGATAGGCACATTTCTTTTTGGATAGGTCATAAGGCGATCACGATGGAACTCCACAATTTATGCAACTAATCTCTGACCCCTATATTTTTTTGATATCAAGTGCAAACTATAGGTTTTAGCTATGGTCTCATTGTTGTCCTGCAGCTTCAAAATGTGGGTTGCAGTCTGAACCGTGCATCAGGCCTACGGTTCACAATAGACACAACAGACAATAGGGAACCAAAGCTTAATTGGATGAGGACCTGAGGTAGGCCCTATTTTTCACTCTATATACTTTTTTATTTGGTCTGTGTTTTCCAGAAAGCAGAAAAGAGAAAATCTAATTAAAAAACTAAAAAAAGGAAATAAATTAGGTTTTGGGGTTTCTTTTCTGAGTTTGACTAGGTGCTACAAGGAATAGCAGACCTCTGAGTGTAGTCTGCCCTAGAATCTAGCATGCTAGGTTTAAATTGTGTGTTGGTTTACATGCTTGAGGCCCAATCAGAGGCTATATCGTTGTAATTTTGCATTTTCAAAAAGTCATATAGGATATAGCATGCATATCTAAAAATGAAATGCTTCTTTTTGCATATCATGTAGGAAATAATCATTCATGTTGTATTATGCATTTTCCTTTCTATGAAAAAATTAAAATGAACCACACACCACGTTTCACTTAAATGCTAGTGAGTTGGGAGTGACATCCAACCACTAGTAGGGTTCAACGAAGGTGGAGGTGACTTCCATCCATTGTCCCAAATCCCATGTACCCTTGGATACTATACAAATACCAGATCTGAGAACCTTTTGTACCCTAGAAAATTTACATGTATTCTCTTTGGAGGGTATAACGTTGACTAGGGGAAAATGGGTGAGGATCTAGGAGGACCTGTGCTCCCTGACCGTGTGTGGCTTCATTACCACACATTATAGGTTGTATTATGTGACTTGGAGTTCATAGCCAAGTTTTTGAGTTGTGAGTATACAGGTGCAAGCTAATTAAACTAAGAATATCATCCAACAATATTTCATAAATGATAAGGGTTTCTAATACTGATACAACAAATCATTGAAACAACATCAAATAGTTTAGGGCTCACTCTTAAAAGTTAATACGAGATAATAACCATTGTATACCTTGTTTGCATAAATAAATTAAATCTAGACACTAGGTACACCATGGTGGAGACATGGGGTGGTTGGCAAAGGAATAAGCCTGATGCCAATGACCAAGCCCCGACAGATTCATAACAACATATGTTGAATCATCATGCACATGCACTTCCCGAACGTCATTCGATGAGCATTAGAGAAGATAATTCAACACGAGGGGAACCTATTGAGCATACCCCTGATAGAGGAGCTTTTGTGCATTCTTCTAGGCACATAATAGAGCATGGAGTCTCTCAGCATGAGGGTGTTCCACTTGAAAGCCATTATCGAGATTGCATTGCACGTGCATCCATGGGATCGGTCAAAGAGTATATTATATAGGGATCCAAGTCGGTACCCCTATGTCATAGGTCTATAGGAGGATCCATGGCTCCACCTTCAAAGTACAAATAGGATCGGGACTCGCACATTCAGGGGTATGCATACAGAGCCACCAATGAGCATAAGCCTATGTAGAATCCCACATGTAGTTAACCTAAAAAAAGGTGGAAGCCAATGGCACACCACCACACGAGTGGTGGAGATATAGACAATTGGACGGCTTAGGTAGCATCCTTGAGCAGCTAGGCTATAAGCCTTCAACTCCACCCACATGTGCTCTAAGTGAGCATAGAGTGAGTTCTATTAGGACTACTAGAGAGCATGGAGAGGCTTCCAAGCACCCTCATGTGACACATCCACCATCCACTTATGGTGGCATAGAGCACAAAGCTCAGAAGGATGCTAATGCCATCTTTATGGATAAAGGCAAAAGCATCACAAATCAGTCAGATGGGTATAAAAACTATAAGGTCACTCACACAGAGCATACATACCAAAGGCCTATTATGGCCGATCAAATTGATATATCACATAGAATGGTATCCAAGCAGTGATGACAGCTTCTCCAGTATCAATTGGAGGATACTCACCTAGAGAGGCAACACATCAAATATGAGAATCTTTAGGTGTAGAGGCTCATCATACAAAGACTATATGAGCAGTGCATGCGTGAGGAATGCATCATTTACCAAAAGGAGTGAGTAGAGTAGGAGGATGTTAGGATCTCATCCTAACCCTTAATGTAATAACTTCCTTGATGTAATAATTCCTAGTGAACGTGGGTAGTACCCATGATTAATATTTTGTAATGTTCTAAGTTTTAGCTTAGGTAGTGCCTATGACAAATGGCACCCTTTTTATGTAACACATGGTAGATAGGTGGCATTGTGCATGTAATTTGTGTGGCATTATGCATGTAATTCGAGTGGCATTGTGCATGTAATTCAAAGTGGCACTATGCATGTAATTTAGGTGGCATTATGCATGTAATCTAGGTGGCATTTTGCATGTAAGCCAACCTTGGAAGGAAACTCCTTAAATACCCGAAAAGGCACCAATGTAACCATCTTTTGCAAAATTAATGAAGTATTGAAGGAGGTTGCCCCCTCGAAGAGGCCTGTGATTCAGTCCTATTGTGAGATTGTTCTTTATGCAAATTTTTGTTATATTAATGTGATGTTTATGTGAGTTTATTTCCAAGCAATTGTGTGAGAGTGTGTTATTTGAGTTTATTTTATAGCAGGATCTTAACAAGTGGTATCAGAGCGCTTTCTAGGGCCAAGTTCTGCTGCAACTGCAACGATTCTTGCCACCCAATCCGCCTGTTAGGTATAAATTCCGTGTGATTTTTCCATTCTGTTTTTCCTTATTAAAAAAAATACAGTGTTTTTTTTTTTTTCTCCAGACCAAAAACAAAAAAATATATTATTAGTTGAGTAGGTAGAAACCCTGTACTGGGGGTTTTAAAATATCACGAAGGATCTGTCGTTATTTGCTAAGCTAGATAGCCCATAAAGTGTCTAGTGAAGTGAAGGGCGATCAGGCTCCAATACCCAGGCCTCAGACAGAACTCGCGCACGGACTTGAGCTCCCACGTATCTTCGGGTATATCGGGAGACCATCTAGGATTAAACAAACTTTTAGCCATTAGCAAGCTCTTCGGCCTTGTATTACTCATAGTCTATGGGACACAACATCCTGGACGATTACCCTCTCGTATTGTCAGAGAGGCAGGTAGTGTGCTCAAGGGTATGTGTGGAATCCTCCTTGAGTAGTGGCACTGAAATATTGGTCCGAGCACTATTTTTCGTCACTGTCGGTATATTAGAGGGCCTATGGGTGGTACATACTCCTATACTTAGCATTCCCCGGTTCTGTTAAAACTTCAACTCGTAAAAAACATAAAAATAAAAATAAAAATCCAAACATCCATGTTCGTAAACCTGCATTTCAAAAGTGAGCATATGAGAAAGGTGTCCTCTACTAAAAAAATAACAGAAGGGACATGCATTCGGGATAAGCCATGAGGGTGACCCTTAAGTTGAAAGTCTGGAGAATAACAGTAAAATTTATAGTGGCAGTCATAGTCGAGTCGGTCGAGTCGGAGAGGTCGGCACGATCGGAGGCAGAATTCACGATCTTCGAGGTCGAAGCAGAGCTGTCATATCAGTCACCTAAAAATACAGAGAATCTTGAGTGTGAAACACGACCAGTTATAGATAGTGCTCCAGTAGCCAAATTTTTCTCAGTAGCTCAGAATCAGAATCTGTAAACGCCATTAGACTCAAAAAAATAGGAGATAAAAAAAAAAAAAAAGGTCTGGGGTGCCAAAAAGTAGTGTTGAGATATATAGCTCATTGTGACCACCTCCTTCTACTGATCATTTTGATATATAGCACCCAAGCACTTTTTTGGGCACTTACTAAAAATAGTAAGTCCTAAAAATTCAATTCTATTTTTAGTAGCTCGGTCACAAAAGGTCAAAAAAATGGCCCAGGGTACCCATGGACACCAGAAAGAACTAGAACACTTGGAGTCCCTAACAAAAGCCATTGAGAACTTGCACTCGACTTTTCACTCCATAAGGGAAGAAGTCCAAGGTCTTCGCCTAGAGCATGAGGCCACTAGCAATCGCCTAGAAGAAGCACTGACAGAAGTGGACAGCAACCGAGAAGAGAACCACCCAAATCGGAATACCAAGTTGAGAGTTCTACAAGGAATCGTGACCATGATCCACCCTTTAGAATGCCCAAATTGGACTTTCCCAAATTTAGTGGGAAGGATGTTGATGGGTGGCTATGTCGGGTTGACCAATTCTTTCGACTTCATAATGTACCCATATTTCATCGAGTCCAGATGGCTTCCTTTAACTTGGAATCTGAGGCTCTACACTGGTTTCAATGGTTGCATCTTGCCTACCCAAATCTCTCTTGGGAGGATTTTGAATCCCAACTACTCACTCGATTTGGTCCTAGTGAGTTTGAGGACTTTACAGGAGCCTTAACCAAACTACAACAAACAGGGTTAGTCCGAGAGTACCAAGCTCAATTTGAAAAATTGGCCAATCGGACAAGAGGATTGAGTGAAGGGTTCTTCCAGAGTTGTTATATCAGTGGGTTGAAGATGGAACTCCAAGCAGAAGTCAAAATGTTGAAACCATGAACTATGATGGAAGCTATCAGTTTGGCCCGTTTGGCCAAATCTAAACTCTCTACCCAAAGACACCCATCAAAGTTTCCTCAAAATAGACCTTCATTTCCCCCTAGAGCCCAACACCCAGATGATAATAAACCTACTGCACCCAAGCGCCTCACCACTGAAGAAATGGATGCACATCATGCCCAAGGATTATGCTACAATTGTGATGAAAAGTTTTTCAAGGGGCATAAGTGTGCACACAAAAAATTGTTCTTGATAGATGTTGGAGAACCTGATACCGCTGACGAGAGTGATGAGGATGAGGACCCTCCAGAAACACCTCTGCCAAAAGAAGAAGGGAAACATGAACCTGAGACATCAATTACAATCCATGCCCTTGTAGGCATTACTACTCCTCAAACCATGAAGGTTACAGGATGTTTCAAGGGCCAACGTCTTTCCATCCTTTTGGATTCGGGAAGCACGCACGACTTCATTGACCCTAGAGTTGCTCAACGGGAAAATTGCTATATCCACAATTGTAATTCCTTTGAGGTCATGGTAGCCAATGGGGGAACCTTATCTTGTAAAGGAAAGTGTTGCAATGTTAAAATCAAGATAAGGGACTATGAACTCAAGCATGACATGTTTGCCCTCCATTTGGGTGGATGTGATATTGTTTTGGGATGCCAATGGTTGAGTACGTTGGGCACTATCAGTTGGAACTTTTCTAAACTTTGGATGCAGTTCTCCTAGAACGGACAAACACACATCATCAAGGGCTCCCCGACAGGAACACCTCAAATTATCAGTTCAAATGGCATGGAGAAATTGCTAAAGAAATCATCACGTGGGGTCATTGCACAACTATTATCCATCCAGCCATCCACATCTCCAATGGGTGAAATCCCACAAGACATGCAACAGATTCTCCACAAACATGAGGCCATATTTTCAGAACCCATCACACTACCACTGCATCGCTCTCACGACCATGCCATTCCATTATTGCCGAATAGTACACCTCCCAATATCAGACCACCTTATGAGCGACTCAAGTGCACCTTATTTTGGAAAGGTAGGAAACAGGACATTTGCTCTTTTGTGGTAGACTGCGACACAGGTCAAAGGATGAAAAGAGAAACAGTGCACTCTTTGGGCACTCTTCCACCCTTGCCAATACCGGATCAGGTGTGGACTGCCATCTCTATGGATTTCATAGAAGGGCTACCTAAATCTGGAGACAAGTCTGTTATTTTTGTGGTAGTGGACTGCCTTTCAAAGTATGCTCACTTTTGTGCCCTAACCCATCCTTACACAGCATTCACTATTGCCTAAATTTTTCTTGACTCCATATTTCACCTTCATGGCATGCCAACCTCCATTGTATCTGATCGTGATCCCAGCCTTACTAGCAATTTTTGGCAAGAGTTGTTTAAGTTGCAGGGGACTCAGCTCACAATGAGTTTAGCCTACCATCCGCAAATAGATGGTCAAACAGAGGTTGTTAATAACTGCTTGGAAACCTACCTTTGTTGCTTGCCTCCGATCATCCTACTCATTGGGCAAAATGGCTTTCTTTGGCCGAATGGTGGTACAACACTTCCTATCATACCGCCACCAGAGGCAGTTTACGGGCACCCTCCACTCATGCCTCCCTCCTACATTTTGGGCAGCTCCAAGGTACAGGTTCCATCAACACTTCTCGAATTGGATGAAGAAGGCTCCATCTTACTTGCACCAAAGCAGCTGCTGTATCGTCGAAGTCGCAACCGTACCATCATAGAGGTCCTGGTTCAGTGGTGTGGACTTCAACCTGAGGATGCTACATGGGAGTCCCTCCATCAACTCCAACAACAATTTCCTCATTTTTAGCTTTGAGGACAAAGCTTCTTCAAGGAGAAGGGCATGTTAGGATCTCATCCTAACCCTCAATGTAATAACTTCCTTGATGTAATAATTCCTAGTGAACGTGGGTAGTACCCATGATTAATATTTTGTAATGTTCTAAGTTTTAGCTTAGGTAGTGCCTATGAAAAATGGCACCCTTTTTATGTAACACATGGTAGATAGGTGGCATTGTGCATGTAATTCGTGTGGCATTATGCATGTAATTCGAGTGGCATTGTGCATGTAATTCAAAGTGGCACTATGCATGTAATTCGGGTGGCATTATGCATGTAATCCGGGTGGCATTTTGCATGTAAGCCAACCTTGGAAGGAAACTCCTTAAATACCCGAAAAGGCACCAATGTAACCATCTTTTGCAAAATTAATGAAGTATTGAAGGAGGTTGCCCCCTCGAAGAGGCCCGCGATTTAGTCCTATTGTGAGATTGTTCTTTATGCAAATTTCTGTTATATTAATGTGATGTTTATGTGAGTTTATTTCCAAGCAATTGTGTGAGAGTGTGTTATTTGAGTTTATTTTATAGCAGGATCTTAACAGAGGATAGGCTAGCCAAGGCTGGTCTATACACTCACGTGGATAACAGAGAGTGCATTCAGAGAACGGTTTTTTCACAAGCCGATGTGTAACATGATCGCAAAGATGCTCACACTCATATTAGTGCTCTACAAAGAGAACGACCACCACAATTTAAATATGAGAGCCAACAACAATATGAGGAAGAAGAGGGAAAGGAAAAAATTAAGAGTATCCTCAAGACTCTCAAGTTGAGGAGGAGGAAGAGAAACGTCCTCCACCTCAATAGAGGAAGAATGTACCTCCAATACCGCCCTCACATTAGCTTAGGGAGGAGGACTTTCTATCCTCGCAGGCCTATAAGGCCTTAGCTGAGAAGGTAAAATAAATTGAGAGGCAAGGCATGACTCTTCAAAATATGACATTAAGAAATATTCATAATGAGCCTTTGGACCCCTCGGTGCCTACTCCAGCATATCCTAAGCATTTTTTTATTCCTAGGTTAGATAAATTTAAATGTGACAAATATGCACAAGAGCATGCCACAATATTTCTAGATGCATGCTTCCATATTGTGAGAAATAATACCTTGCTTTTGAATTCATTCATCACAACCCTCTCAAGCCCAGCTTGAGAGTGGTTCGATTAGCAAAAGAATCATAGTATCACCAACTTTGAGCAGCTAGCTGATGCTTTCCTTGAACACTTTTCTTTTGGCATAAAGAAATAGACTAACCTTTCCGATTTGGCTATGCTAACTCAATGTGATGATGATCCAATTGAATAGTACAAAAATATGTGGAGGAGATTAATGGCAAAGATACCATTCCCTATTCCTGCTATGGAATAGACCCGAATGTTCACCAAGAGTTGTGCCAAGAAAATCTCGCTATTGTTGCAACTACAATAGTATCCAACATTCATGGAAGCTTTGGCACAAGCCAAAGTAATTAAGGATATCAAGTTGCAAGAAGGCAACTTGAAGCTTAAGAACAGGAAGGAGGGACACAAGAAGATCTCCATGAAATAGTAGGGCAAGTAGGCCCATGTAAATCAGATGGTGCTAAACTTCTAGAGAGAGGATAAAGGGCAAAAAAAATAGAATTATCAGGCCCAACCTCCTCTCGCATAGTACAAAAAGTACAATAGTAATTATAAAGTAAAAAACAATGAACAACACCCGCATTGCCATTTCATGCCTTTGATGGAATCATTGATATTAATATTCCATTGGTTATGTGAGGCTAAGGCAATCAAATCGCCTGAGGTTAAGCTGATCGATTTGAATCAGACCAAGTCAAAGGGGCATCAAGATGACCTATTTTCCATCTTCCATCACATGAAGGGCCACAAAATCGAAGTGTGTTGGTCCTTCAAGCATATTGTGCAAAATATGATTGAAAAAGGTGAGCTTGTAGTACCAAGTAATATGCTGGTACCTAACAACCAAAAAATTGGGATTTATAAAAATCCATTACCAAACCATGGGGCATCGTGCAACAACATTGGCCAGGTCAACCAAGTGTGTGTCGAACTACCTACCCAGGGGTTCGTAGGCATGGTGAATGTTGTTACCAGGCATGGGATATATGAGTAGAAAAATAAACCTCATGCTCCCATTAGGATACAAGCTATGTTGAATTAGAAACTAGATCAAAATATTCCAGGCCCACCAACAAGACTGGTGGTGACCACACAGAGTAGGTTGGTCAAAAACCTACAAATAACTCTTGCAAAGTTGTCTATATATGAAATGATACAACAGTCCCCTAGGCACAAAGATACTCTTATGGATATTCTAAGGTCCATAAAAGTACAGTCTTAAGATGCTCAAGCATTTTATAATTTTGTGGGACATGTACAATAGTGCCAAGAGCCCATGATCCAATTTTATGATCATGAAATTAGGACGGTTTCTACAGATATAGCTAACCCGCCGTTGCATATCATCACATGTGTTAATCACATGCCATTCAAGAGGTTCTTGATTGACATTGGTTCATTGATCAATATAATAATGACCAAGGCATTGAGTCATCTAAAGTTACCAAAGTCACATATTGTGCCCACCACCTTCACATTGAAAGCGTTTAACGATGCCCTATGCTCGATGGTTGTCATAATCGTCCTACCTATTCAGGTAGGGCTAAAGACCATCTCTATGATGTGTCATGTTATTAAGGGTGCTATGCAATATAAAATCCTACTCGGGAGGCCTTGGATTCAAGAAATGTGTTGCTTCACTCTATATTACATCAATGTGTAAAATATTTACATTAAGGATGAGTTCATGTAGTATCATCAGACGAAGAACCTTTCAAGTTTGTGAACCTATCAAATTTTCCTAGGGGTTTCATACTCCCATCAATGCACTTGGACATCTAACCTGCATCATCAGTTAAAAATATATGAGATAAACCAACAGTGCGTGCTCAACCATCGACATATGTATCATGCAGATCTGAGAACACTACTTCTACTTCACTAAAATCGATTGCATCAATGATGCTTCGAGATGACAGGAAGTTAAATATGAAAATGGGCAAAAAATAGAAGTGTGTGCTCCAACCATTCATTGATGAGGCTCCCATACCCATGGAAGTGGAGGAAGCCCAAGATAAATTCAAGGAGGTACCTCAGCCTGCCTTGCCTGCATCATCAGTAGGGTCATCCACATCGTGGGTGACTATACATCTCACCAACATAGGGTTAGGTGAGTATATTATGTAGATTGTAACCTTCATACTGATTCTAGAGACTGCACAAGAGATGGGCCGAATGCATGCTCATCATTTTTTGGTTGGATTGGTAGTACCATTGGGAGAGCCACCTAATTAGACTAACTTCAACTATGCTGGACTAGATCAACTTCCAATGCAAATGCCTATGGATGAATATGGTGATGAACCTTTCATAGTAAATGTTCATTATCTATCCAACCTAGAGTACTCCATGTGTATTTTAAAGTTATATCATTGGCATGGGTACGTACTTGGTTTGTATGAACAAGGATGTAGGACTTTGCTTGATCCATGTTATTAGCTGATAGGTTCGGGTTGGGGTTATAGATACAAGGATAAGATAATTTGCTCATAGCATCTTTAGATCACTTGTATCTTAGTTTGAGGGATGATGTGGACTTCAACCCATATCATCCTAATCCTTCCAGCTTCTGGAGGATTAACCCGATGGTATTTGTCATCACTTCGAAGCCACTTGAAGAAGATCATGAAGGACTCTTAGAGCAAACTGATATAGAGCAAAACCCCAGAGGCAACATTGGTCATCAAATCTATAATGCAACCAATGACACAGGTGTTCAAGGGTATAACCCCATAGTTTTAGGTGATCTCGAGTCAAGATATCTCTATAGTGATTATGGAGAGGAGTCCACCTCTGGGATAAGTGGACCAAGTTATGATGCTGACAGTGAATCCTCAAATGACAATCAATCTAAGGATGAAGCTATGGGGGGCTATTTAAGGATTTTGTATGTGCATTACCTATTGCCTACAGAGTTGGTACATGTTACCAGGGAGATTATTTCCAATAATGATCATTTGGGAGAAGAAGTAGAGCCAGCTTTCTCATCGACATCATACATACAAACTTATTATCTAATTTTTTTGGATATTGATGACAACAACCAGGAAGTGAGATTCATGGGACCGCACCTGCCAGAGCGTCCCCCACCTGTAGTGGCAAATGAAGGATTGTATTATGATAGTGATGAAGAGGATGAAATAGAGAGAGTCTATCTAGGACCTCCCTACCTATGTGTTGTGGTTCATCCACAACACACCCCAGAAGTGGGGACCCACCTTTGTTTTTTCAGGTTTTAGGGAAGATCTCAAAGACCCGGATGCTAAAAATGAAGAAGAGAAGAAAAATGCCTAAGTGTTGAAAGGTTTGCAAAATCGTGACATGTCACGATATCGCGACATGTCACAAAATCACGACCTGTCTCTCCATCGCTACGAGTTGTCGAGAGGAAGCACAAGGTTGAAGTGGTAGCGAATCGCTACCACTTCGTGAAGCGGAGGCTCGAAAGAAAAAGTGGTAGCGAATCGCTACCACTTCGTGAAGTGGAGGCTCGAAGGAAAAGTGGTAGAAAATCGCTACCACTTCGTGAAGCAAAGGCTCGAGACCATAGTGGTAGCGATATCGCTACCACTTCATCGAAGGAAGGCTCGAAACCAAAGTGGTAGCGATATCGCTACCACTTCATCGAAGGAAGGCTCGAAACCAAAGTGGTAGCGATATCGCTACCACTTTTTGAAAGGAAGGCTCGGAACCAAAGTGGTAGCGATATCGCTACCACTTTTTGAAAGGAAGGCTCGAAACCAAAGTGGTAGCGATATCGCTACCACTTTTTGAAAGGAAGGCTCGAAACCAAAGTGGTAGCGATATCGCTACCACTTTTTGAAAAGAAGGCAAAGCAAAGTCGGTAGCGATATCGCTACAACGAGCTACTACGGGCGTACGGACCAAGAACATGTCGCGATATCACGACATGTCATGATTTCGCGACATGTCGCGTTATCGCGGCTAGGAAACAGAAGAGGCCAAATGCAAATTCTGTCGGGATTTCCATGGGAAGGCGTTACGAAAGGTGCAGGAGACGCAGGACACATGGCAAAAATGACAGAACCAGAGTAACGTTTCATAACAATAGTTACTGGCCACAGATCGAGCGTTACGATTGCACGCAAAGGTTAGAATACCAAAATGCGGGAATTGAAGCGAAGGGTCCCGGGAGTCGAAATGAAGCGTCATGGAGCAGCCGAGAACGTGCGACAGAAATGTTAAATAGCAGAAATGTAGATGGATACAAGGGCTGGAGACTGTAAAAAAAAAAGCATTACTTATTGAAATAAAGGATTTTTCTTTGGTAACACGACTTTTGTGTGTAAAATCAAAAGGAGATCGAAGCCAAAACTATTGTTTTACTGTCAATCTTTTTGTTGCATCATTTTGTCTTGTATCTATTTCGTTTACGCCATGGGATGGGTTACGATAGGTGAATGGTAGAATGATGCAGTTATATTCTTTTCCTTAGAGTCTTGCATCTGATCTGATTAGATTGTGTGTTAGTACAGATCTGATCGGTTGGGTTGTTTTGGGGATTTCATATCTTAACTTGGGATTTTGCAAGGAGGAGATCGTGAACCATTTTAATATCCTTCATTATTTTCCAGCTGATTCAAAATAACAGTTTCTGTTTTATTCCTTGATATGCTTAATTTCATGTCAGAGACTAACACTAAAATAATAGAACTATTGAATGGAGATAAAACGAACAGGTTAACCTTAGAATAAATTGTGAATATTAGAACATCAAAAGGAGTTTTGTTTATTTTTGATTAATCAAACAAGTCAAGATTATAAAGTTCATTGAGAATCAACAAAGGCCCCTTGTTAACAGCTATCTGTAGGATTTGAGTTATTCTGGGAAATATCAGTTGCATGTATTAAATTGAAATTCGTTTTATATACGTAAAAGCTGTTTCACAAAGAAACTTGGAGAAATAATAAAAGGAAGGAAAATAAAATAAATTATTTCTTTGCAAGAAAGAGTCTTTCGTTTGAGACTCTAAGTTGCATGTTATTATTTGTAATATGACAAATTAACACTCAAAATTTTGGCGCTAGAAGGAGGGCCTTCTGTATTGCTTTGCAATTTTGATTTGTTCTAACAATTAACGTGGGTAGTTTTGTTTCCACCTATTGTGCTTGTAGGTGTAACACCAGACATACTATCTGGCAGCAGAGTTGAGAAATCTTTTAGAGTCCTAGAGTTTCCAAGCTGGCCCAACCTGAGTACATTGCTACTAGGTCTAAAACCACAGGGGAAACTATCTTCCAAAGCCTTTCTCCCACTACTAGGAGACCGAAAAACAAAACATTAGAAGTTGAAATACCACCCAGTATACTTGAGTTAGGGATTTATTTGGACTCAAGTACCTCTAGTGGGCCTAAACCCTTAAGTTCAGGTGGGATAGTAACACCAGTTGTATCTGTCTCCACAGTTCCAAGAGTTCCAATTGTTCCCACAGGGTTGACACCTTTGAATAACATGGCCCAACAACAACAACCACCTGCCCTTTGGTATGGTGCTCAGAGTTCCCCTTTAGATATTCCCGGGGCAGTCCACGACTTGCCTAGAAACATTGAAAGGGGATTACCCAAATTCATTCATGATGGTCCAACAACAGTAGAAGATCATGTCCAAATCTATAAATATTACATGTTTAGGCAGGGGGTTACTCACGAGGATGTTGCCTGTCGAGTTTTCCCTGCTAGTCTAGACCACATTGCTAACGAATGGTATCAAAATTTGCTAGAAGGGTCCATAACTTCATGGGCCCAGCTAGAAACTATGTTCATAGGGCAATTCAGACAGTTATTAGATCCCTCCATGACATACAATTTCTTCGTATCTTGCAAAATACAAACCAATGAGCCCATTCAAATGTTCAATCAGAGATTTCAAAAGCTATATACGAATGTGACTCGTCACTTTGCGATAGACCCTGCAATTGCCTTGCAGCTATACTTCGGAGCCTTAGATACTTTAACATCTTTGTTGACTAGAAGGAACCCTCAGGTTACAACCCTTCCTTTGGCTTATGTAGAAACAATGACTCTCGAACAACAAATGAACCTGCTAGGCATAGGATTGTCTCAATTGATTGGGATGGGACAATATGGCCCATACAGCCAATTTGCCATGATGAACCAAATAGTAGCACCACAGGCTCCGATGTTGAACAACTTCCAAACACCCACCCAAGTTACGCCATTGTCAGGTTATCCGAATGCCACTGTTCAAACACAAAGTTTGATTCAAAATAACTCGATGGGTTTGCATGGGTTCGGTATGGGCAATAATCTGTTGACCATGTCGGGGTTTGCTCCAATTAACACGCCAAGCTCAGCAACTTATCCAACAATCACTCCCATTCAAAGTGTGAATCTAGGATGGAATCCACCTGCCCAAACTCAAGCCATTCAAAATGGGAATCCAAGATGGAATCCACCTGCCCAAACCCAATCCATTGTACCCAGTCCAGAGGTGGCTAATGCAGCCAACACAACTGGACCTGCAATTGTAGTGCCTCAACCATAAGGGTCCGAAGCAGCCATAGAAAATATGAAAGAAACGTTGGCCAAGGTGTTAGTAACAGTGGGGAATGTCAATAAAAAAGTTGATCAGGCCATGGGCCATAACCGACCTCACAATCATAGAGGAAAAGGAATGTATAACACACAGCCTAACAATGGGCGGGTACCCAATCCCGTTGCCAACTAGGTAGACATTTCGGAAGACTATGGAGATGCAGGATCTTGTGATAATGATTGCCCGCACTGTGGCCACATGAAACCGGAGTCTATGCTAACGGAGGTCATACATTCCCATGAAAATGAAGAAGAGGAGGACGTAGAATTTTTTGGAAGCGAAGATGAAGAAGCTTTGGAAGTTCATGCAAATAAATGTTTTGGGAAAGCAAATCACAAATATTACACTAGGAGTTCTAAAGAGCCCAAAAATTCCTCTGCTCCTCCTAATAATCAATTACTCCCTCCTGACCCTAAAGGAGATGTCAATCCCCCTCCTCCATCGAAGGTCGAAAAGTCTAAGATGATGCAAAACTTGCCAAATCCAGAAAAGCTCACTTACAATTTGGTGGAAGATATGAAGAAGAATAGGGCCAATGTATCGATGTATGACATGGCCCGATTATTAGGCCAAGAATTGAGTTCACCAAAAGGATTAAATCCATCTGCACAAGTTCATGAAGCTAAAAGTGCTGAGTCCCAAGTGGTTGTACAAAAAGAAAAACGAGATATACCTCCCTTTTTGGTAACCATTAGAATTGCGGTAAAAACTTACACAATTGTTTAATAGACTCAGGGGCCTCGGCTACTATCATGCCCTTAGAAATCTGTAAAATATTGGGACTTACACCAAAGCCTTCTAGGAGCAGGGTGGTGCAGTTGGACAGGTCAACCATGGAGGCAGTAGGAGAGCTGGGTGATGTGCATATTCAAGTCAATTCAGAACCCAGAGTTCAACAGCGCATAGACATATTGGTGCTCGATATTCCTATCAAATATGGCATGGTATTGGGAAGAGATTGGAGTAAGAACCTAAACGGTTACATTGTGACAGACTCTTCACACATGTGGTTGCCTTGGAGGGGAGTGGCCAATCAAATTCGAATTGATAGTGAACCCCGACTCAAAGAGATGATCATAGATTACAACAAGCCGAACGAGATCCAGTACATTGAAGCTGAGTTGGGAGCATACTGTTTGGACATAGAAGCACTCAAAAATACCCATGATGAAAGGATGGGGCACAAGTTTACTGAAGGACATCAAGACATTTGGACCTTGAGATTTGATGGATCCAGGTCCAGACAAGGAGCAGGAGCCGGTGTTGAATTGTCATGCTCGGACCAGGAGCCTATATTCGCTGCATACAGACTACAGTTCCTTGCCACCAAAAATATGGCAGAATATGAGGCTTTGATTCTTGGACTACATCTGGCCATTCGAAAGAAAATTAAATATATCAAAGTCCTTGGTGATTCAGAACTAGTGGTGAAACAAGTGAGGGGACAATACATATGCAAGGACAGGCGGCTCAGGCTTTATCGAACTAGGGTCAGAGATTTAATAGATGAGTTTGATGCCTTTAACATTTCTCCGATCTCGATAAAGGGCAATCGTCTGCGGACTCCCTAGCTGTAGCAGCGAGTATGTTGAAGCCAGTGGACCATAAGAAATGCAAGAAGTTCTCTATAGAGTTGGTCCCTTGTCCCTCGATACCAGATAATGTTACGAACTTCCAAGTATTTGATAGTGACAGACACATATTTCATTTTGTCACTAATTCTGGTATATTTGAAAAGTAGTACATAGATGAAAAAGAAAGGGACGTAGAGGAGGTAGTTTCGAAAGATAAAAATCCTATAAAAAACAACAGGATGCCTGATGAGATAGCTTCATTAGAAAAAATATTTGATATCGGATGCAAACCAAGAAAAGGTAAAAGGGTTCCATCTCCTGGAGAGGCCTGTGATTTGGTTAACATTGGAAGTGCAAAAAATCCCCGGGAGGTATTCATAGCAAAAGCATGTACCAAGCAAGAGAAGGATTCCATAGCAAATGCATTAAAAGAATACATAGATTGCATTGCTTGGAGTTATAAGGAGTTGAAAACCTATGATCAGAATGTCATAATGCACATGATTCCACTGAAGCCAGAGTCCAAGCCCTTTAGGCAAAGACAAAGGCGAGTTAATCCATTATTAGAACCCTTGATAGAGAAAGAGGTGAAGCGACTGTTAGAAGCTAAGATCATCTTTCCCGTTAGGCATTCCACGTGGGTTGCTAACCTAGTCCCTATGAGGAAAAAGAGTGGAGAAATAAGGTTGTGCATTGATTTCAAAAATCTCAATAAGGCATCCCAAAAGGACAACTACCCGTTACCCACCATCGATGAAATACTCCAAAAGGTAAACGGGTCGGAGATGATGTCATTCCTGGATGGTTATTCGGGATATAATCAGGTCCTTATCCATCCTAGTGATAGGATGAAGACTGCTTTTATGACAAAATGGGGCACCTTTGCATACAGGAGAATGCCCTTCGGACTATTGAACGTAGGTGCCACTTTCCAGCGAGCTATGGATTTTGCTTTTAAAGGGCTTATTGGTAAGTGCATCATTGTTTACGTCGATGACATTCTTGTATTTTCTAAGAACAGATAAAACCATGTCAGGGATCTTAAGAAAGTCTTTCAAAGATGCAGGGAACATGGTATATCTCTCAACCCAAAGAAGTGCATCTTCGGGGTAATGGAAGGAAAACTGTTGGGGCATATAATATCTAAGGATGGAATTTCCATTGACCCTGAGAGAATAGAAGCCATACAACAAATTCCTCGTCCCAATAGCAAGAAGGGGTTGAGATCATTTTTTGAAAAGATCAATTTTGTCAGAAAATTTATCGTAGATTTTGTGGAGATAGCAAGACCTTTGAACGACTTGCTAAAGAAAGAGGTCCAGATCATTTGGACAGATGAAAGGATAGAGGCTTTTGATAATATCAAGGATGTGATTTCTAAAGCCCAGGTTTTGGTGAGTCCCGATTATACGAAGCCTTTCTATATCTACACATTTGCTTCAGATCACTCCTTTGTGAGTGTTTTAACTCAGAAGAGTGAAGGTAGCATTGAAAATCCCATTGCTTTCCTGAGTAGTCCTCTCAAAGATGCGAAACTAAGATATTCTACCCTAGACAAGCAAATGTATGCGCTGGTTAATTCTGTAAAAAAATTTAGGCACTACATAGTCCATAGTAGGGTCTTTTCTATCGTCCTAGATCCTGCTGTCAAAGCCATGTTTGTTCAGAATGAATTAGGTGAGAAACGTGGTAAGTGGGTTTCAACTTTGCAGGAATTTGATCTAGAGATTCAATCGATGAAGATAGTGCGGGGGCAAGGGTTAGCTAAGGCAATCGCAGAGGATCTCGCAATTCCTTGTCAACATTATGAAGTCGTTGATGTAACTAAGGAGGAGTGGTATGCAGATGTGGTGTACTATCTACTAAATGGTAGGTGTCCATCATTTTTGAATGCTACTCAACGCAGAGCCTTGCGTTTGAAGGTTGCTAATTTTCTAGTTAGATCTGGCACATTATACAGAAAGAACCATGAAGGTATTTACCTTCGTTGCGTTGATCAAGAGGAGGCAGTGCGAATACTCGAAGAGTTTCATGGTAAACATGGGACAGGGCATGGGTCTGCTAATGCCACAGCCCATCAAATCCTCAAAGCCGGTTATTATTGGCCTCAACTATTCAAGGATGCCCATTCTCATGTGAGGTCATGTCACATATGTCAAACTACAGCCAATAGAGATAGAAACGCTTCCATGCCTTTACAGTCCGTAATCGAGTCTAGACATTTTGCGCAATGGGGCCTGGATTTTATTGGGATTATCAGCCCCAATTCCTTCGATGCTCACAAATATATTCTGACGGCTATGGACTATTGCACGAGATGGACCGAAGCTATCCCCACAAAGAATGCTACTGCAGAGGTGGTCATTAAATTTTTAGAAGATAACATTGTCACTAGATTCGGGATGCCTAACTCCATCGTAAGTGATAATGGTTCGGCCTTTTCCTCTCTAGAGTTTTCTAATTGGGCATTTGATAACAACGTGAGTTTAAAGTTCTCCTCCAATTATTACCCTCAAGGTAACGGATTGGCCGAGTCATCCAATAAGAATCTGTTGACTGTCATAAAAAAATTGTTGGAAAGGAATCCGTGGGACTGGCACAATAAGCTTAAGTTGGCCCTTTGGGCTGATAGAATCAGAGTCAAAGAAGCAATAGGGACATCTCCTTACCATCTGGTTTATGGACAAGATCCCGTTTTTCCTGCAAATCTCAGATTACAAACGCTGCACTTCATGAAATATTATTTTGGAACTAATGATAAACTTGAGTCTAGACTAACGCAATTAATGCACTTGGATGAAAAAAGGGATGAAGCTATGCTTCATTTTAGTAAACACCAAGACATTGTAAAAATATGGTTTGACAAAAGGTCTAAGGCCAAGGCGTTTAAAATTTTAGATTTAGTGCTGTTATGGGACAAAAGACATGAGAAGAAGGGGGAACATGATAAATTTGATTACCTTTGGTTAGGTCCATACCAGATTTCAGAGATCCTAGGGGAAAATAGTTTTAGACTAAAAACCTTGGATGGAAAGGATTTGGCACTACCTATCAATGGGTTGCACTTGAAGCATTACTTTCAAGCATGAGGTAGTTGGGCTTTGTATTATATGTAATAACGCTGTAATTTCTTGCTTTCATTTTTCATGTTTAGGTGTGTATTATTTTTTTTTATTTTGACATGTATAAGCTTTGTATTAATGTTGTGATCTGTTTCTTTGTGTGCAGATTTGATACTTAAGTGTGTGTTTCAGGAGATATCTAGTTTTGTGTCAATGCTGTAATTTAGTTTTTTGATGTGCAGATTTGATATGTTAGTATGTATTCATTTTTGTTTCAGGTTTTTCTTGTATTAATGTTGGGTTTTTGCATTTGTGTGCAGGTTGGACATTTAGGCGATGGTGTTCCTTTGATTTCCTTTTCATTGCTTTATAAAAAAAAATAAAAAAAAGGGGAATAAAAGCTAGATGTTGAACACATGCCTAAGATTGGGAGAATATGAAACATTGGAATCATGTTGTAAAAGCTCCACATGTAATACAAACAGTTAATTTAGATCATTTGAAGCTTGTGATGCATGAAAAATTCAGTTTTGCATGACAAATCATCTCATTTGCAATTCAAGAAATAATGCATTCATGTTCCATCTCACTTTTCATACATTTCACCGTAGTGGCATATGTATCTTAGGTGCAATTCATTTGAGTATGTTGAATCCTCTTAGGGTTATGTTATAACATAAATCTAAGTAAATCCTAAGGTTGGAAACTGAGTCTTGAAGTATCTAGGACCAAGCACGTTTCATACATTAAAAGGGATCTTTAGAAAAATGATCAAAACCTAACTTGGAGGAAAAGGTTGAGCGAAAATGGTTTTCATGTCTATCCTATTATGCAACATGATCCTAAAAACAGTGGTTTTGACCACTTCCATAGAGCTTAAAGCCTAAAATTAGAGTAGTAAGGATAGGGTTATATTATCATCTCGGTTGGTTGAGAATCTAATTCCCCAAAGCTTTGATTTGACCCACATGGAGTAGTAAGGATAGGGCATAAATTCTCATCTCGGTTGGTTGAGAATCTGATTCCCCAAAGCTCTTATGTTTCATTTCGTATTAAGTCTTAGATTGTAAGGATCATACTATTTGTCCTCTACAAAGGATGGGTAGTCATCCCCAAGGTCTAAGTAACAAGATTAATATTTTCCATTTACATTTAAAATCTTGGGTTGTAAGGATCATACTATTTGTCCCTAACTAGGATGGGTAGTCATCCCCAAGGACAAAGAAGTAAAATAAATAAATTTTTCCCATCTCATCCTTATATTGGATTGTAAGGATCATACTACTTGTCCTTTGTAAGGGATGGGTAGTCATCCCCAAGGTCCAAAGAAATGAAGATAAGTTTTGGATTATGGGGTTAGATAGGCCCATGCATGGCATCATGTCTTGCCTAAAAAAATAAGACCACTGATTGTCTAGAGGGTTAGACTAGCATGACCATTTCTTCCATAATTGGTTTAGTTATTTTGCTCAAAGTGAGGTAAAGAATTCTAAATCAGAATAGTAAGGATAGGGTTAAACTCTCATCTCGGTTGGTTGGGACTCTGATTCCCCAAAGTTCTGATTTCACATCCACTTCCACATGGGTTCAAGATAGTAGGGACTCATAACCAAATTTGGGATATAATGAACCGTTCACTAGTGGATCCTAAGAGGGTTTGGTAGTCTTGAATGTTTGCACATAATACTACAAGAGTGACTATGCATTTTCTCATGGCATATTCAGTAGGATACACAAATCATTCACAATTTCGCATATGCATTCATGCAAAACCGATGATGGAATGTGGATCAAATTCAAATGATAAGGAAAGGAATTCATTGCACACACCGAGCTAGTACTTGATGATTCTGATAATTCATGTACTTATGATTTTGGGCATTAGTTATATTGATTATGGGCTAACCCATGTTTTCAAATTTGTGATTTGTGTTAGGTTGGGTTCTTACTAAAATGCTCAAGAGCATTTGACAGTAGAGTCACCATTTGTTGTGGTTCATCCACAACACACCCCAGAAGTGGGGACCCACCTTTGTTTTTGCAGGTTTTAGGGAAGATCTCAAAGACCCGGATGCTAAAAATGAAGAAGAGAAGAAAAATGCCTAAGTGTTGAAAGGGTCACGAAATCGTGACATGTCGCGATATCGCGACATGTCACGAAATCGCGACCTGTCTCTCCATCGCTACGAGTTGCCGAGAGGAAGCACAAGGTTGAAAGTGGTAGTGAATCGCTACCACTTCGTGAAGCGGAGGCTCGAAAGAAAAAGTGGTAGCGAATCGCTACCACTTCGTGAAGCGGAGGCTCGAAGGAAAAGTGGTAGCGAATCGCTACCACTTCATGAAGCAAAGGCTCGAGACCATAGTGGTAGCGATATCGCTACCACTTCATTGAAGGAAGGCTCGAAACCAAAGTGGTAGCGATATCACTACCACTTCATCGAAGGAAGGCTCGAAACCAAAGTGGTAGCGATATCGCTACCACTTTTTGAAAGGAAGGCTCGGAACCAAAGTGGTAGCGATATTGCTACCACTTTTTGAAAGGAAGGCTCGGAACCAAAGTGGTAGCGATATCGCTACCACTTTTTGAAAGGAAGGCTCGGAACCAAAGTGGTAGCGATATCGCTACCACTTTTTTGAAAAGAAGGCAAAGCAAAGTCGGTAGCGATATCACTACAACGAGCTACTGCGGGCGTACGGACCAAGAACATGTCACGATATCGCGACATGTCGCGTTATCACGGCTAGGAAACAGAAGAGGCCAAATGCAAATTCTATCGAGATTTCCACGGGAAGGCGTTACGAAAGGTGTAGGAGATGCAGGACACGTGGCAAAAATGACAGAACCAGAGTAACGTTTCATAACAATAGTTACTGGCCGCAGATCGAGCGTTACGATTGCACGCAAAGGTTAGAATACCAAAAGGCGAGAATTGAAGCGAAGGGTCCCGGGAGTCGAAACGAAGCGTCATGGAGCAGCCGAGAACGCGCGACAGAAAGGTTAAATAGCAAAAATGTAGATGGATACAGGGGCTGGAAACTGTAAAAAAAAAAGCATTACGTATTGAAATAAAGGATTTTTCTTTGGTAACACGACTTTTGTGTGTAAAATCAAAAGGAGATCGAAGCCAAAACTATTGTTTTATTGTCAATCTTTCCGTTGCATCATTTTGTCTTGTATCTATTTCGTTTACGCCATGGGATGGGTTACGATAGGTGAATGGTAGAATGATGCAGTTATATTCTTTTCCTTAGAGTCTTGCATCTGATCTGATTAGATTGTGTGTTAGTACAGATCTGATCGGTTGGGTTGTTTTAGGGATTTCATCTTTTAACTTGGGATTTTGCAGGGAGGAGATCATGAACCATTTTAATATCCTTCATTATTTTCCAGCTGATTCAAAATAACAGTTTTTGTTTTATTCCTTGATATGCTTAATTTCATGTCAGAGACTAACACTGAAATAACAGAACTATTGAATGGAGATAAAACGAACAGGTTAACCTTAGAATAAATTGTGAATATTAGAACATCAAAAGGAGTTTTGTTTATTTTTGATTAATCAAACAAGTCAAGATTATAAAGTTCATTGAGAATCAACAAAGGCCCCTTGTTAACAGACTATCTGCAGGATTTGAGTTATTCTGGGAAATATCAGTTGCATGTATTAAATTGAAATTCGTTTTATATACATAAAAGCTGTTTCACAAAGAAACTTGGAGAAATAATAAAAGGAAAATAAAATAAATTATTTCTTTGCAAGAAAGAGTCTTTCGTTCGAGACTCTAAGTTGCGTTTTATTATTTGTAATATGACAAATTAACACTCAACACTATGTTACTACAATGCACCTTATATGGCTGAGGACATGCGAAGATAAATCAACCTCAACCCTTGCCTTAGGGGAATACCACCAAAATTTAATGTGATTTATCACATGTTATTTCCCCATTCGCCTACATACATGGAGCTTTATGAGCCTAACAATCCTATATTGCAACTAGTGCATAGAGATGATCCAATCATTCATAGTTCTCATAGAGAGGACCCATTTGTACCCATGCCATTAGAGCCAGAACTTGGGTATGAGAGTTGCATCGATGATGTAGATGTTTGTTTGTGTGGTCCTGGAGATCAATTCCATTCCATCAATATGGTCTCCATTGATTTGACCACTCCAATATGCAATCCAGTATATTCGTCCAAACTATTGCATTTAAATGTAGATGCTATCGACTGGGATTGCATTGACTTGCCTGTTGAGCTTGAAGATTTCTTCCCTGAAGAAATATTGCAACCATTTCATTTTACACCAAGTTGTGCTTATGATGTATATCATGCTAAGGGTGCTTCTGATGTAGAACCCATCAACCTGGTTTATGACATCCATTTGATTCCTACACCTCATTAACTTGATGAGGGATCACACTTGTCAGTAGAGGAAACCTTTAATGTGGATATTAGTAAGGATCCCACCAATCCAAGGAAGGTTAAATTTGGATAGAGTCTCACTCCAGATGAGCGTGCCACCATCATCTCTCTACTAAAAGAGAGACCTAATATTTTTACTTGGACATACAAAGATATGCCAGGTCTAGACCTAAAATTGGTTACTCATAACCTTTATTTAGATTTGACGAAGAATCCTATCAAGTAGAAGCTTAGAAAGATGCATCCAATATTAGCCTTAATGGTGAAATATGAGCTACAAAAGTTGTTGGACGTAGATTTTGTAATTTCCATAGACTATCCAGAATGGGTATCCAATATGGTGCTCGTAGGAAAACCTGATGGAAGAATCCATATCTATACGGATTTTAGAGACTTGAATAAGGCAACACCCAAAGATTCTTTTATGTTGCAAAATATTGATGCTCTTGTAGACGCAACTGTAGGTCACGAAATGCTCTCCTTAAAGGATGGTTTTTTTGGTTACAATAAAATTTGGATTAAACCCAAATACCAGCATGAAACCATGTTTATAACGCCATGGGGAACATTTTGCTATAAAGTTATGCCATTTGGTCTTAAAAATGTTGGTGCTACATATCAACGAGCCATGACATACATATTTCATGACTACATGCATAAGATCCTAGAGGATTATATCAATGACTTGTTGGCCAAGTCATTGCTACGTAGTGATCATACTAAGGTCTTGAGGAAGGTCTTTGATCGCCTGATAGAGCACAATGTCAGGTTGAATCCTAAGAAGTGCATAATTGGGGTAACTTCTGGTAAACTCTTTGGATTCATCATTTCTAAACGAGGCATCAACGTTGATCCAGTGAAGGTCAAGGTCATTCTAGAGATGCGTCCTCCCTCAAATATTAAATAATTAAAGAGTCTTCAAGGCAAAGTAGCATCGATAAAGTGATTCATCACTTTGTTATTGGACAAATATCAACCCATGAATCGACTACTACATAAGGGGGTCCCATTAAACTAGGATGAGGACTATCAAGCAAATTTTGCTAAAATAAAACAATACCTGGTGACACCACCAGTGTTAGCTCCACCAAGGCCAGATGTGCATTTTTTGCTATATATATCGATGATAGACTTTGCATTAGGGACTATGTTAGCCCAAAAGAATGTGCAAGGCAAAGAACAAGCCATATATTATAATATCCGAACCTTGGTGAGTTACGAGCTAGGGTATACAGATGTGGAGAAACTATGTTTAGCAATAGTATTCACTACAAATAAATTGTGGTACTATATGTTAAGTCATACGACATATGTAATATCAAAAAAAAATCCTTTGCAGTACATTATGAGTAAGACGTATCATAATACGTGTACTACAAATTGGATCATGCTACTATTAGAATTCAATTTGGAATTCATAATCCAAAATTCCATTAAGGGACAAGTCATAGCTAATCAACTGGTTGAGGCACCGCTATCAAATAGTAGGCCTTTGACCATTGAGCTTCTGGATGATGCGGTCTTCGTCATATCCAAATCTCTCAAACCTAAAGAACCAGAGAATAATTTTGATATAACTTTGTTCTTCGATGGTTTGAAGTGCAAGCAAGGAGGTGGTGTAGGAATAGTGTTTCACAAGGAGCTCCAATGCCCTTGTCATTTAAATTAGATTTTCTATGCACCAAAAACAATGTTGAGTATGAGGCCCTACTACTGGGCCTCCACACAGCCATCACCATGAACATTAAGAAAATTAAACATCTTTGGTGACTCCTTGCTCATAGTCAACCAAGTTAAGGGGTTCTTTCATTGTCGATGTCCCATACTAAAAGCCTATAAAGATCTTGTTGTTACATATTTGGCTAAGTTGGAATGGTATGACATCGAGGCAATCTCTCGTTCATCAAATTGATTCACAAACATGATGGTGTCTTTGGGATCCTTAATCCCCCAAAATCCATCTATGGATTTCACTACCATCCATGTTCAAACGGTCTTGCATCTTGTAGCAAAATGAGTAGCCTTTGATAATAAAGAATCAGTCAACATGATTAGCGTGGAACCAAAAGCTGAATGGTTCTACAAAGTTGAAGACTTTCTAAAGAAGGAACCCTAGGGGTCATTAACCTCTCATAGTCCGACGGGGAGTGGTACTACCATTCACCATAAGGTTATTTCTCAGTCTACATTTTCAAACGTAAATACCTAGGGGGAAAAAGTCATCTTGGCGGTCGAAGCTAAGGCTTGTCAGAGCTAGATGTCGCAAATCCAAGACTTCTTAAAACTTGGTATAATCCTAAAGGGATTTTCACATCCTGCAAAACATACATTCAAGTAGAAATTGACTAAATATGTCTTTATAGGAGATATTTTGTATCGATGAGGTTACAATGGAGTTCTCCTTCATTGTCTAGCGCCCCAAGAGTCATCTTGGGTGATTTCTCAAGCTCATGATGATACCTGTGGTGGCCATTTCAGCGGCATGGCCATCGTCAAGCACATCCTTCGAATGGGTTACTATTGGCCCACTATGGAGAAGGATTACAATGTGTATATCAAGAAATGCATCAAATGTTAGCATTATGCTAATCTTACATACTTGCCATCACAGGCCTTACAGGCCATCCAAGCATCTTGGCCATTTTCTCAATGGGAATTAGATCTTATAGGCAAGATCTCTCCTCTTTCATTGGGTTGGCATACATTTATTATCAAGGCTACTGAGTATTCCACAAAGTGGGTGGAAGCAATACCCTTAACAACGACAACTGGAGCTCGTATAGCAGAGTTTATACTAGAGCATATCATAAGTTGTTTTGGGATTCCATACAAAATAATTTTGGATAATGGAACATCATTTAAGAATAAAACTATGAGAGCTTTGACGTCTAAGTATAGAATCAAACACAGTTTTGTAACTCCTTATTATCCACAGGAAAACGGGTAAGCTAAGGCCTCAAACAAGATAGTGATGGCTATCTTTAAAAATATGGTTCAAGAAAACCACAAATATTGGCATATCCAACTGCCCCTTGCATTATGGGCTTATAGGACTAGCATTCGGATGTCCACTAGGGCAACACCATTTTCACTAGTATATGGTTCTGAGGCCATTATACCCTTAGAGTTGGAAATTCCAATGTTGTGCATCGCATTGAAAGAGTTCATCGATGATAACACCGTGTGACAAGCTCGACTAGATCAACTAACGCTACTTTATGAACATCACGTGAATGCCCTAGAGCATCTTTGTGTTTATCAAGAGTGACTAAAATGAGCTTATAATATAAAATTCCACCAAATAGACTTTGAATTTGGGGATCTTGTCTTCAAAGAGAACCAACAAAAATCTAATTTATCACCAGATATGCGAGACAAATTTGGGGCTAATTGGCTAGGAGTCTATATCATATCTAAAAATATTGGTCCATGTACTTATCGCCTAACATTTCTAGGAGGTGTTGAAGAGCTTGAACCTCTCAACATCATCCATATTAAGGCATTTTATGCTTGAAAGCATAGCAAAAGTCTCCAAGGGTTCCTAAAACTGCTTGGTCGTGTTAGTCAAAGGCCCTGAGGTTTTTCTTATAACCGCTCGGTCATCCCAAAAGACCTCGAAGGTTTTCTTAAAATTGCTCGGTCATCCTAAAAGGCTCCAAGCTCTCTTATGAGTAGTTTGGTCAAACAAAAATCTCCAAATGTATTTCAAACCTTTGGTCAACCCCAAAAGGCTCCGAGGGTTTGCTTAAAACCACTAGGTCATCCTAAAAAGCTCCAAGGATTTTCTAAAAAATATCTTGGTCAATTTAAAGCCTCCAAAGGCATGTACTCACCGTTTGGTCAAATATAAAGGCTCAAAATCAATAAAAATTATAAAATCAATAAAATCCAAAAAAATTGGTAAAGCATAAAATCCAAAAACATTTGCATTTGCATTATGCATTTTTATTTACATATGCATTATTCATCCGTTGCATTCTGCATTAGAAGGAATTGAGTTTGTCAGTATTACAAATGATGCCATGTTTGTGTTTTAATCATGCACCTTTGCATTTATCATATTTTGTTGCATTCATACACAATACCTGTTGCTATATGTGTGTATATATACCAAAGTTTTCCAATCACTCAACCATAGCTAGTGGGTTTCTTAGATGTCATAGAAATCTTCTTTTTCTTTTGTAGATGAGGTCATTAGTTGTGATAGTGCTTGGCATATCAGGATCCCATCATGAATTGACACATTTAAAATCCTTCTAAGACAAGGGAGGATGAAAGCTATGAAAGTGGTCCTGGGTATTTAGAGAGATGGGTTTTATTACCTACTTATCTTGCAAATAGTTCAGTCTAGAGTGGTGAACCTTGGCAAAAAGACAAGAATTTCTCCTATTCGTACATAGATACAAAGTTTAAATTTCAAACCCAAAGTTCAAAGTTCAAATCTAAAATGTTATAGTGAATCAAAAGTACTATACAAATCCCTTGCTCACAAAAAATAGGAATAAATAGTAATTTTTATCATTACATATGAGCAAATATGAAAAATAGGATGAGAACTTGAATTCATGTATTGTTCACTATTCAAAGCTATATAATGAACCCTGATTGCAACAATGGATTGAAATAGTCCCACCTACTTTTGGAGTAGTGGTTCTATTAGGTGATCCCCAATTACAACAATGGGTTGAAAGAGTCTCGACTATTTTTGGAGGGGTAGTCTTGATCAATTTGCGAGATGAGCTAGCTCTAGGTGCCTGGGGTTGTCTAGCATTATAGTCCAATCAACTCTGAAACAAGGGTGATACGAACATAGGAGGAACCCGATCTCACATATGGGTTGGAAGAGTCCCAACTAACATTTGGGGTATGCCTATGATCTATCTAAAAATACTCATGCACACATAGGGATAATGAAAAATTGGGGCAGTCGTGATAAAATCTTTGTCCAATAATGTTGAGCAAGGTGCTGCAAACAATATTGTCATTGTTGTCAACACAGTCAGACATATCTATTGATGCAGTGGACAGGAAGTTCAAAAGCTAGTCAGATGTAGAAGACAGGAAGTTCAAAGGATAGTCATATGCAGAAGACAGGAGTTCAAAGGTTACTCAGAGTATGTACAGTGATTTTCCAAGAACACTAAAGTGGACCACTTGCAAAAGGTCAAAGAAAAAGACAAGTAAGAAAAGTGTCACAATATCGCGACATATACAGCATGCAAGAAAAACTGTCATGATTTCACGACATGTTAGAAGAGAGAGAATAAGAAAGAAAAACTATCACAATTTTGTGACATGTTGGAAGAGAGAGAAGAAGAAAGAAAAACTGTTGTGATTTCGTGACATGTTGGAAGAGAGAGAAGAAGAAAGAAAAACTATCACGATTTCGCGAAATGTTGGAAGAGAGAGAAGAAGAAAGAAAAACTGTCATGATTTCGCGATATGTTGGAAGAGAGAGAAGAAGAAAGAAAAACTATCGCGATATCGTGACATGTTGAGAAGCAAGCAAAATTGTCATGATTTTGCAACATGTTGGAAGAGAGAAAGGCAAGTAGAAAAAGTGTCACGATTTCGTGACATATTGCAAGGAAGGTTGTACGGACGAAAAAGTGTCACGATTTCATGACATATTGCAAGGAAGGTTGTACGGATGAAAAAGTGTCACGATTTTGCGACATATTGCAAGGAAGGTTGTACGGATGAAAAAGTGTCACGATTTCACGACATATTGCAAGGAAGGTTGTAGGGACCACAAAATATCATATGTTGGGGTGGTTCTAGCCCTAGAAACCCCTAAAACCTCAAAGTTGTCAGTCACATCTCCCAATGGTGTTGGTTGAATCCATGGTAGATTTCTCTCTAGTACCAACTGCTTGTAGATGATGGATAGCTCTGATATGTCCTAAACTAGCCTAAACTACCATAAGACATGAGAGTAGTACTAATACTCATGGATCTCATCCTTGCAACCAAGTAGCCACCTATCTCATCGAGCCTAGAGTAGTCACTCGCCAACCTCCTCACATGCAGGGCAATCCATATAAGGACACCACTCAATGTCATTTAGCTAAAGCACTACAAATATTCCAATGTAGTGCTCTACATTCTCAACATGAGACTTGCTCTAGAACCTCTCCTCCTTGTAGGGCTAGCATATGATGTAGCACTGATGAGCATCATCAATAGAAGTAATAGCAAGGGGCAGCCTCATAGGATGCTTGATCCTGATATGTTGCTAGTCCTAGATCTAGATAAGTAGACTACAACTAATCCCTACCTAGATCTTACTGGTAATCTAGTAGAGCTCCTAGTACAACTAGTATAGTAGAGTGCTCCCCTAGGCTAGGAGGAGTGGATGATCGATAGAGCTCTATGTAACCCTCCTAACACTAGCTAGAAGGTTCTAGGGGATCCTCGCACCCTAGGAGTCTGGAAGACTAATTTGCATGACCAAGTGCATAAATATTGCCTCTCTAATAGAGAATATGCCCTTCCTCTACCAGTACCTAATGTGGAAGCCTCCGTGATCAATCTTGCCCTAGGCATCCTAACTTCGATCGCCAAAAATAGAATAAAACACCTCTCCCTTGCTCTATAAGGAGGAAGAGGTGGTGGGCTCACCATCAATAGGGATCCTAAAGATTTTATAGACATCCTCTAGAGTGATAGTCATTTCACCTATTGACATGTGAAAGGTGTTGGTCCGTGCATTCTAGCACCGGGCCAACGCAGTCATGTAGGTCTGATCTACCTTGATAGTAGGTAGATCTAAAATGTAGCCAAAGCCAATGGCACCAAACCACTACCACTCTAGGCCAGTCAGTTGCCCATGGAGGGTGCATAGGAGATCTGTATCTCTAGATCTAGAAGTAAATTTCTAAAAATAAATAGCGTATAAGGGAAAATATGATTAAAAATAACCAAAAATAGCTAAAAACGACCTTTAAAAACATCAAACAAATTGAAAAATTATTAAAAAGACAAAAACATACAAAAAATTTCACAAAAAAACAAACATGTACTTCAAAAGTTCAATAAATAGCATTAAATACCAGAAAACCTTAGAAAAAATAAAAAAATTTGATTTTTTTTACAAAAGATGCTAACCGCGGGTCAAAGCTACGGTCTGCATAATGATCAATTTTTTTACCATTGGGATTTGAATCCCATCATGAATGATAGCTGAGGATCCAAATATATCAATTGGGAACTGCATCTGCCAGTTGCAGTCTAGGAATGTGACCTTTTCTGGGTCATTTCCTAGCCCGATAGACAAAAAATTAAATCCTAAATCTAGCCTAGTCTAAGGTGAGGTTCATTGCCAACTGTTTAGTAAGATTTATTTAACCCATTAATTAATGTGTTTCATTTTAATTTGGTAGAGAGTGTGAGGTCTTAGTTTTTAGTTACCTTACCCACTCTGAGGCCTCTACTAGTAGAAGGTTACCCAGGGTCTGCCATCAGGATGTGTGGAGGTGTCAGGTTGTAGTTTCAGTAGTGCTTCACGTCAAATTTACTTCCTAACATCTCAAAGCTCTCTCAGTTTCATTTGCTTCTAGGAGTGATAATGAAATTTTAAAATAGAAAAATTATATATACTTTTCCTAATTTCGACGGACAGTAACTAACAATCGTTGTCCCAGAATTAGGGTTTTTCGACCCCAGGTCTGATCTGCGGTTCCCAAATTTGAAATTGCTAACTGTAGCCCATGAGTGTGGTTTGCAACTAACAATAAATGCACTAAAATATCACTATGGGAAGGTATTAATTGATAAATTAATGACTCCTAATGGATCATAATATCAATAAGAGCAATAAAATTAACAAATTTGGTGATTTACAAGCACCAGGATCAATAAAAAATTCAAAAAGTAAAAAAAAATTAATTAAACAAATCAAAAACCAAATGCACCTCGTATTCAGTCATTTACCCTATACACTCGATGGTTCTAGTGACTGATGCTCCATGAAATCCGATGAGATGAGTAAATAACCATAAGGAAATTTGGGTTAAAATTGTTATTGTTGATTTGACATGCTTCTTTTCAAACCTGAAGAAGGCCTTCAAGGCTAGACGGCTCCATAGGAACGAGGTGTTTCATGTCATTTATCCTATGATATCTTTTCAGCACATCATCGACAAATTGATTCAACATAAATCTAATTGGCATTGTATTATTTTGATTTCCTAAGAAGGCTTTTGTAGCCTGATTGCTCCATGGGATAGGAATGTGCAATTACTATTAATAGTTGCAATCATATGCTGAACTAGGCCAAGCCAAGTAATTAAATGCTCAAATCTAAGTTTATGTAGATTATTCATTATGGTCAAGCGAACTCTTCACTTTATTCATTGTCATTACCCTCATCGACTGATCGCTTTAGGGGGTAGTCATAATAGCATAATCATAATCAAAATCAATAAAAGATCCCTTAATATTGTCAAATTGCATTCGTCCTTGTGAATCATTTTCAACAACTATCATAAGCTTACCCCTTTGCTTGGGGTAAATAGCATATATGAAAATTAGTTTGTAACTCTCATCCTTTTGATTATATAGGCCTAACTCCTATTGTAGCACCAAAGCTACTTGAATATCTGATGACGAGTGCAAACTCTTGCAAATTTAAGCCTTTCACCCAGTTGGAAGCAATGATTCTAGGATGTGCGTCCTTTTGCAGGACCTAGGGCATCTAATGTTGATCCAACTAATGATCATCATAGAACCTTTGAAATAATTTTAGGAGGTCTATTTTAGATCAGCATTGTTCAATCTCACAACGCATCTCAAAAGGGGCATATGTAGACACCTAAAACATGTCATGTCAAGGGTGACTACTCATATGGGACATGCTACAAGACCATATGAAAGATCTTGGATAGAATTCACTATAGAGCAATTGTTATAACCACTCAATTTGGGCTCCTTGGCCTAATAATTCTGAACCGTAGTAGTGACCAGCGGTCTACAGTCTAGGCCACAAGTGTGACCTACGGTCTAAACTGAAGTTTAGTTGACCTTCATTCGAGCCAAATCGGTTGGAATGACTATGTGATATAGAAGAAGGTAGTTGTAGGAAGGAAGATTCTAGAGGCTTCCAATCCAACTATCCCAACTACTTCTTCTTAATATTAGCTTCTCCATGAAGCCACACCTAGCCCTTGGGTAGTCCTATAAGTACCCCTCAGAATTAGGGTAAACTATCAGAGCAAGCATTGGATATTGAAGCAACGAAGCCCTATCTAATTGTGGACTCACTTGAGTGCATTGAGAGGGAGTGTTGTTATTCAATTTCCAACTAGTCAAGCATCATGAAAATTCATGCCATGGATGCCCTAAGGAGCTAGAACACCAAGAAATGCTAATTCGGGAAAATGGAGGCCCTATCGAGCAATTCAACTACAAAACTTATCAGAGGACACTGAGGCAACCCTTGATCATAAATTTGACAAGGAGGATCAAGCCCATAGCCCTAGAATTGGAGGGCAAAGCTACTTAATTGCTTACCATGACTGAAAGCCATGGTGTATAATGTAGACCACTCATTAGAGCTATGGTTTGCAATAGGTGACAAATCTCCTTACTGTTTCTATTTCAGTATGCTTAATTAGGTTAGATTAGTTATTTTAGTGGGTTAATTCATGTTTAGAGATAATCTGACCAGTATATTTAGGGTTTAATCAATATTTTTTTCACTATAGTAAGTAGGACATGAATGGCTTATTTTCATGTTAACTTGCTTAATTTCATGCAATTGATCAAGTAGATAGATAGCTGCACTTCCTACTTTTATGTTTCTAACAATATTTATGAATATTGTACAAGTTTAATATGTGTTATTCATATTCATGATTTCATAGTTGTTATGACATTTTTATGCATATTTTCCTCAAAGGGCCTCATCATGAGAGGTTTCATATTCATTTAATACTTTTGCATAATTTCTTGACCATAGGAAAGCGGGTTCGAAAGAGATGTAATCATCTAATTCCTTCCTCAATGCAAATAAGAGGGTCAACTCCACCCTAGAGTAGTTTGTGACTATTTGGAGAGCATTAGTATTGTGCCTACCCCGTTGGGGGCTTTGGAATTGTATCAATTGTATCAACATTTGGGTGACCCTAAGAGGGGAATGATTGTAACCAAAATTATTTTTTATATTAATAAAATAAGCATCTATTTTCTCATTATATGCAATATTGTATAATTTTATGCTTTTATGTTGAGTTTGATTGATATATTAGATAGGCACATTACTTTTTGGATATTTCACTAAGATAGGCAGGGAAGTGAGATACCTTTTGTGTTCATCAAAAGCTTGTTGACACTTAGAATCCTTATGGAACATTGTATTTCTGAAGGATCTTAAGAAAGGGTTTATACTTATTGGCTAACTAAGCTATGAATTGATGAATAGCTTAAATTTTACCTTGCAAGCTACAGAACTTAGTTAGGTTACAAGGATGAGGCATGTCATTGATAGCCACTATCTTAGAGGGATTTACTTCAATGCCTCACCTAGACACAATGAAATCTAACTTGCTAAATGTGACTCCAAACACACACTTAGAGGGATTAAGATAAACTTTGTATTATCAAAGCCTTTCAAAAATTTACCTTAAATATTGAACATGGTTCTCTTGATGTATGGAACAACAAAGAAGATCATCCACATAGTATTCAAAAATTTCATGCATCATGTCATGAAAAACATAATTCATGGCCCTATGATATGTGGCACCAGTGTTCTTCAATCCAAAATACATGACTTTATAATAGAAGGTACCCCATGGAGTAATGAAAGCTGTCTTAGCCTAGTCTTTAGGGGCAACCATGATTTGATTGTATCCTAAAAAATCATCCATGAGTGAAAGCATTTCACATTTGATAGTGAAATCTATGATCATATCTATGTTGGGTAGAGGAAAATCATCCTTGGAACCTGCTAAATTAATGTCCCTAAAGTTGATAAATATTCTAATTGTTCCTACCTTTTTAGCCACAAGAATTATGTTGTAGATCCAATAAAAATAGTCAATATATTTGATAAAATCAACATAAAGGAGTTTTTGGAGTCCTCCTTAACTAGAAGGGTGACCTTGGGATGCATTTTCCTATTTTTTTGCTTAAAAGGCTTAGCACTAGGCTTCACTACAAAATGAGGTATAAAAGTGTAGGGATCAAGTCTTGATACATTGGCATATGACCAAGTACAAATATCATAAAATTCCTTAAAAAAATTGGTCAATTTCTCGTACTCGTCCATAGATAGGGCTTTACCTAACTTAAGGATTCTAGAGCTCTCCTTAGAACCTATATTCATTTTTATTATCTTCTCAATGAGAATATGAGACTCATCCTCATAAGGAGGTGGGGTGGGGATCACTCCTAGTTTCTTAAAGTTCTCGAGAGGCATAGGGATGGAATCCCATTGAGAACTAGAAGATGTGGCATGCACACCACAAGGGACTGACCCATAAAAAAAGAGGATATTTTGCAAGACATCCTCATGATCCACATCACAAAGAGTATCCCCTTTATCATACTACCCTAGGGTCACAACTAACTCAAGATGCACCATAGTTATCACATTGAAAAATAAAATGTTAGTGGGATAAGGTGGACTCTCATCCTTGTCACTTCGCTTCAAACCTTGATGATCCAAATATTCATCATAAATAACGAGGTGATAATAATAAAATGGCAAAGGTTGATTTTTATTGGTTATGTAGCCTATGCCACATCTTCCAAACAAAAGCTAAACTTCCAAAGGTTCTTGAATAACATTTTTTTGTGGCCCCAAACCTTTGCCTACATATCCCATACTAGACAAGATATACTTAGAAAGTGGGTAATCATTGGATAAATAACCATAGGAAAAATACCACTCTATAGAAGGAGGGTTGCTACCATAGATATTTGAAGTGAAGAAATAGACCATACATCCAAGTAAATGAAATACTGAAAGATAGCAATAACAATGAAAACAAATATTAAGAACAATATATGTATAAAATGAATGATGGTGCCCTTTTATTAATAATAATATTTGTTCCTTTCAATCATGCTATAATAAGATCCCTCTTAGGGATTTGGTACCGATATTGATACAATGATTTACAATAAAGATATTTTGTATGTAATGCACATGATCTTCTTTACACCCATGAACCATCTTGAAGCAAGTTTCTCATGACCATTGCAAGGGTTGATGATATTAAGTTCTTGCGCTCTTCCTCTCTCATAGAAAACCTATAGTATATACACAAGGAAATTAAAGCAATTAGTAGCATATGTGGAGCCCTTCAAGATAGGGCTCAATGTAATGATAGTGAAAGCATTAACTAAACTAAAATATGATAGATGCATGCATAAAATAAAGTCTAACTATGCTAAACCATAAATAAGAAAGCTGCTAAAACTTATTAGAACAAGAAATAAAAAAAATAGATCTATTCCATAGAGGCCATATCTGTGTAGGATGACCATACCTATAGGATGTGTTTGAGTGAGACAACCATTAACTTCTAAGTCATTTTATCGAGGCTGATGTGGGTGCAAATATAGGTGCAATTCATGGTATTTTCAACAAATTGGTGTGCTTCATGGAAGCAGCTTGATGGGTCTGATCAATCATCAAAGTTGAGGTGTTTGATTACATGGGGAATGTAAACATAGTCTTCAACCCTTGGAGTAGTCCAACAACATAACTTTTTATGGTGAAATTTTGAGATCTTGTGATTGGGTTTTGATAGCACTTTGTTTCTTAAAAACTTGAATATCCATATATTTTTGAATGAGGGTGAATCCCAATATATAGATTCCTCGAAAGAAACCTAATAATTGCATCAACCCTTTACATGAAAAAGTAGAGAGGTAGTTCGCATTAAGAAAAGTGGATGCTTTTATTTGAAATATAATGTAATTTATTAATGCATGTGTTTTTGCTATTTTGGATCATGCAGAGTGCTAAATCATGGTGTGAGATCATGCATGGGATCTAACTGGTAATTTTAGGTGCCAATTGGGTCCCACTTGAATTTTTGACCAAAATATATTTTCGACCATATCAAGGTAGGATGGTGCTAGAGGCCATATCAAGGTAGGACAACACCAAGTTTTAGGTCATCTTCGGGTAGGATGATCCCAAATTTTAGGCCATCTCAAGGTAGGACAACCCCAAATGTTTATGAAAATGTGCCCTATTTTAGTGGTAAGAACCATTGTTTTAGCCCTAAGGTTGCCCAAAGTAGGTCATGTGGTCTATAAGAGTCCAATTAGGTAGTCTCTTCAATATGACATGATTTTAGTGTCTACAGATACCCCTTTTTGGGATGTGTTGTGCGAAGACACAATGTAGAGCAAAAATAGGACTAAAATAGTCAAATTGATTAAGTTTTTTCATTAACCTAATCAATGTTAGATGCCCTAATCATATAAAGAGCATGTGCTATTGAATCATTTATTTTGAAAAGTTGAGGAACTTGATTTTAGTAAAATTTTCATTCATTGGTATACAATATGATATGAGTCTCCACTTTAGGCTTTGAGTATACTAAGTTTTTTGGTAACATTTGGGACATTGGAATACAAGCTTGATTCTACTCTTTAGCATTTTGGGAATTGGAAGATAAACTTGAGTCTACTCTTTAGACTTTGGGGCATTGGAAGACAAGCATTAGTCTACACTTTAGCCTTAGGGGTATTATAAGACAAGCTTAAGTCTACACTTTAGCCTTAGGGGCATTGGAAGATAAGCTTAAATCTACACTTTAGACTTAGGGTAATTGGAATATAAGCTTTAAGTCTATACTATAGCCTTAGGGGCATTGGAAGATAAGATTAAGTCTACACTTTAGCCTTAGGGGTATTGGAATATAAGCTTAAGTCTACATTTTAGCCTTAGGAGATATAGATCAGGTAATTTAGCCATCCAATTTGTTTGAATTTATTTTTACCCCTCTTTTTTTTTGTTTTCCCTAAGCAAGCAGGGTGTATGATTGTCTTTGGCAATGATTCTCAAATAAATACAATTAGCGATGACTGAGTGTTTGATTGTTGATTTGATTTTGAATTTTTATGAATTTTTATATTTATATGACTACTCCCTCAAGCAATGAGTCAATAGAGGAGATGAAAATAATGAAAGTGATAAGTCACTTGACCAAGATGACTTGATTTTGGGCTTGATCAGGTGATTATAAAATTTTGAGGTTTCATTTTCTTATGACCTCGATGATTTTACATATTTTGTTTTTTTGAATTTCTTTTGTTTTGTTTTTTCTTTTAATAAGAGTGACCTTATGGTAGTGTACTTGTCTTACCAAATTGCATGGATAACTAATCGTTGCAATCGAAAAGTGACTAGAGTAGATCACTAGGTATGAGGTTCACTTGTGATGAATTAGACCAAAGAAATTTGGGTACCACTAGAGCTTTTGAACCAATTTGACCAAAGGGGTTAGGTGCCTTTGGGGCCTTTTGAAGTGATGTGACCAAAGGAATTAAGTACCTTTGGATCATTTTGAATTGATGTGACCAAAGAGCTTAAGTGCATTTGGAGTTTTTTGAATTGATGTAACCAAAGGACTTAAGTGCCTTTGGATATTTTTGAATTGATTTGACCAAAGGGATTAAGTGCCTTTGGAGATTTTTGAATTGATGTGACCAAAGGGCTTAAGTGCCTTTGGAGCTTTTTGAATTGATTTGACCAAAGGGTTTAAGTAACTTTGGAGCATTTTGAATTGATGTGACCAAAGGGCTTAAGTTCCTTTGGATATTTTTGAATTGATTTTACCAAAGGGCTTAAGTGCCTTTGAAGCATTTTGAAGTGAGTTGACCAAAGGGGATTAAGTTTCTTTGGAGAATTTTAAATTGATATGACCAAAGAGCTTAAGTACCTTTGGAGAGTTTTGAATTGATGTGACCAAAGGGGGTTAAGTTCCTTTGGAGTATTTTAAATTGATTTGACCAAAGGGCTTAAGTGCCTTTGGAGTATTTTGAATTGATGTGACCAAAGGGCTTAAGCTCCTTTGGAGCTGATACTGGGGTTTACATGGAATATGAGTACCCTGCTCATATAGGCATAAACAAAAACCATACCAATTATAGTGATCTAAGTACCACAATGCATAATCTAGATTCAACAAATAGTTTACATCCTTTGAAAAAGGTTCATCATCTTCTTATTTCGAAGGAATTGGCAGAGCTCCATCCTATAAACCCTCATATACAAAATTAGTTTGATTGGGAGGTAGACCAAGAGGTACAATGCTACCTATAGAAATATGAGGTCACCCTATATCTTGCACTGTCTCTACAGATGGAACCGTTGTGACATTTCTCACTAGATATTCTCCTATCCTTGTAATAGACATATGCACAATGGTCTGGGATGGCGAAGGTGAATGAGATGGAAGTGAGGTTTGAGGTGACTCAATGTGAACCTCTGGAAGTGATTCCTCATCTACTAAACAAGGAATATCCTCCATGGATATGATGGAAACTAAATGTGGGCTCTCATCAATAGGCATTTTCAACATGTTCCTCGATGGAGGATCTGATGATGTCAAAGGCATCTCTATAGCTATTGATGATGAGGATGGTATGGATGAATATATATGGTGAAATGGAATGTGATGGTAGAATGGGTAGACCCTAAAAAAGTGTATTCAATTGGAAGTCTACATGATTCAAAGGTAATGTTGACTCTGGCATATTCTGCACCATATTTTAGTATTTGAAGGGCTCTAGATCTGTAGAGACTATGTGCACTTGCCCTTCATGAGTGTATTTTAGATATTGATGCACAATGGATGGGACACACTTCATATCCCATATTCAAGGTCTACCTAGAAAAATGTTATAGGCCATATCACCTTCCAAAAAATGACACAATATCGATATAGTCTTGCACCCCACCTGGATGGGTAAGACTATGGTACCAATAGTAGATCATATTGTGTCATTGAATGCATGAAGAGTGTAAGTTGACACAACAACATGAGATGCTAGAAATTTTAAATGTTTTAATGTTGTGGTTGTGATGATATTACTTGAGGAACTAGTGTCTATGAGCACTCTCTTGTATGGTACCTCGTTTACACATGCAATTATGTGCAAAGGAGGATCTACCACGTCATTGGCTATTTCCTTAATCTCATGCTCATGAAATGTTATTACTGGTTCCTTGCACTATTGCACATGACCCACAAAATCAATGAAGGAGTTATAATCCTATGGTTGCAACTCTATTGAATTTAGAATATCCATAAAAGCATCTTGATGTGGAGGTGATTGTTGGATTAGCTCATAGATGGACAATCGTGCTGATGTTGTCTTCAAGCTTTGTGCAAGCTTGTTCATTATTGTTAGCATTGGCCTAGATGGAATACCCTATATTACAGGTGGTGTAGTTTACGATGTAGCTGGAACATCACTTGAAGTTGTAGCTGGTGCAACTTGGCTTGGATATCTTTTATTCCTAGTCACAATACTCACCATCCCAACATACCCTTGGATAGGGGGTGTTGTCTTCACCTCATTCATTGGTTTAGTAGGCACTACCTGTACCTCGTGAGTTGGTAATGGGTCTTTGTATATACCCATATGTTGATTGGTAGGGGCTAGTGGAGCATCAACTTGAAGCTCATTCCTCTCAATCATATCTTGTACTAGGTGTTTAAAACCATAACACATTGGTAAATCATGGCCACCTTGTTGATGAAATTTGCAATATTGATCCTCTCGACATCCCATAGGCTTGGGTTTACCTATTTTTGGATTGATGGGTTTGATATCTGGTAGATTAATCATTTTTGCAACCCACAATAAATTGAATAGAGAATCCATGGATTTAGTGAAGGGAGTAAATTGTCTCTTAGGGTGACGATGTTGGTTTTGTCCTTGATTCATTTGACCATTACTATTATAGCTCTTAGGAGGAGGTTGTGCCTGATAGTTTACCTTTTTAGGAGGCATCGCTTATGTAGGCCCAGGGACATTTATGGCCACTTGATTAACCGTTGCTGGCTTTGCAGGTCCTGAGCTACTTTTAGGGTTCTTTGTCCACTCCTTGTGAGGTTTGGCTATTTCTCCCTCTTGGATTTTTATTTCTTCTATATTTCTAGCTTATGCTAGAGCTTCTTCCAAGGTAGGGTATTGCAGTAATTACAATGTTAAAGAGATGGATTTTAATAAACTCTTTGAAGACAACTAAGTTAACTTAGTCACTAGAAATAGATAAGATAGCTTAGCCAAAAGCATTCACCACATATTTCCATAATCAGTAATTGACTCATCATCAATTTTTTAACCCCATGAGGTCTGTTAATGTCGCCTTACTTTTGGTGTTAAAGGCAAAATATTCCAAAAATGTGTCAAAAAATTGTTCAAATATATAGATGCTATGTTTTGGAATTTGGTTGAACCACTCAATGGCTAGACCAGAGAGGGTACTTAGAAAATTTATGAGGAGAAATGCATCATTGTCCTATATGTTAAAGCACAAATTGAAAAATCTAGTAATGTGCTCTTGAGCATCTTCTTCCCCCTTGAATCTATCCAATTTCAGCATTTTGAGATGCTCAGGGTAAATTGGGGAAGGAATGGATGGATGTAATATTTGATTCTTTAGCTAATGCAAAGTGGGTTTTTGAAGCCCATTTCTAGTTTTCCTACCTTCTACAGTTTCTAAGCATGCAAACGAAGCTTGATACACATCTAAATATTTGAGTTTCTCTTCCTTGTTTTGAACTCGTAGAGGTGGACAAGTACTATTAAGCATAGGTTGGTGTGGTTGATTGACATCATCCATGCCTCCATAAGGTACTTCTACATAATCCTCATTTTGTTCCAAGTCCTCGTAAGCCCGATACAGTGTTTAAGGTATAGGCCTACAAGGAGGAATGAAAGCCTCTTGAAGGTGATCTATATTTGGCTTATCATGTATATTCTATTCAGGCCTATGAGGTCTAGGAGGTAACATTGGATTAGGTATAGGAGGCCTATCTTGTTGGAGGTTTGGTTGCCTCGGATGAGCCTTCGATCTACACGTATTTGGAGTAGAAGAACCATTATGAAAATTTTCTTGAATTTGGCATTCAAGTCTTTCTTTTTCTCATTTTTGTCACTGCTCTAAAATATCTAGGCAATATTTATCAGACCTAAGTTGATTAAAATTGACCTAGAAGTCAGCATACTTCTTTACCAACTGATTGATATGATCAGTTGTATTAGGTCTAAGTGCCTTAGCACTATTACTCTGATATCTATCTTGTTCAAGGGGGTTCGTGAGATCTATTACATATTTCCCTTGATTGAGGTAGGCTGCATTGACTTGAGGCTCACCCTAAATAGATAGTCTTGATAATCTACTGTGTAGAGGCATAACATGCTTACATTGAAACATTTGAATGAGAATAATATAGATGTTCCTCAGGTCTTCCCTCATAAAAAAGGAAAGGTAAGGTGGAATAAGGTCATCTATGGCATTGAGTATTATCCTCATCAGGATCATGGCACTGTGGGAAAGGGCAGTTTGAAATCATAAGATGATAATTCAACCCTACCTTAGGTGACAAGTCATACTCCTACGTAGCAGTGTGAGGAGTAGACTGAGTAGGCACACGAATGCATGGGATTGCTCTATTGGTAAGTACCTCATTATGCGATGACTCTTCTCAAAATAAGGCATTAGAATCATCTATATTAGGTAAATAATTCCCTAAAAGGGAGTTATTTCCTATGGGGGTACCACGTGTAGGAGTCCCTTGTTGGCTAGGTCCCTTGCTACTCTAGGCATTACCATCCATTCATCTACCACTCGATGATTAGAAATATAATTTCCTAAGTTGAGACCATCACCTATGGGGGTGCCCTATATAGGGGTCCCTTGTTGGCTAGGTCTCCTTTTAGCCCCTCTAGGGCCAGTAAGAGTAGGTGGTCTCCAAGGAGGTATTACCATGTCCTTGGGATCTAGGTGAAGACATTGTACATCCTCTTCCCTACTCCCCATAACTTCTTCCTTTAACTGGGCTTGGCTATGGGTATGTACCATAGCCATGTACTCTAAACTACTATATGTTTATCTTCCTTATAATTTCTATGAATTTAAAATAAAAAAACAATAGAAACATACAAGCATAGAAGTGACTATCTCTTTTAAATATTTTAAATGTGAATCCCTAAACTATTTTTTGTTGTTTCAAGATGTGTTTCTTTGTAAATAAAATACTTGGCATGTTTGATTTTGTTGATATAATACTCAAAAGTTTAAATTTTTTCACCTATACACTCGTAGCTCGACAACCAGTATGGTGATTAATTCCATAGTCTTCTGATCATGTAATCCAATCTAAGTATGGTTATGAATTCCATACCTGATTAGGGAGCATATGTCCTTCTGATACTCACCCAGCACCCATGCGCAGTGATACACCCCTTCGAAGAGGGATGCATGCTATTTTTCATGGTTAGGACAAATCTTGGAGTCGGTATTGGCAAATAGAACAAGGTTCATAGGAATCAGTGGTTGGGAATAAAGTCCAACTCACCAATGTTTAAGAAGATCATGGTGTGTGTGTGTTCCTTTTAAAAACTTTGAAATAAAACAATACAACATACAATGATGATTCACTAATATGCATGAAAGTACGTTTTATATTCAGACTTGTTAGTATTAATAAAAGGAAACTACAAAATTGACACCCTATATGAACTTAGCCTCTTTTGGGTAAGTTGCAAGTAGGCAAACCAATCAAAAAGCATATAAACTACTATTTTTTTCTATTTTATCTGATTTAATTAATGAAAAATTAGGAAATATGACATCTATCCTTCATACGCATAAAGAAGATAAGAAAAAATGAAATTTAAGCTAATTTAAACAGTATTAATGCAAATTGATGGTTCAGAGAGGTATAATTTCTGACCTAGAACTTTTTATTTTTGCAATATTTTGCAAAAATCCTTCGGTTTTATAACCACCCTTGGTAGGGACGGTTAGTAGTTTTGGGGCCATCCCTGGCAGTGTCACCTAACTGGTCGTCCCACCCTGTGTCACCTAGCAGAGAATGGGTCATTTCTACTCAGAACGATTAAAACCTGCAAAATTTAAAATAGAAAATGAAGGTAAAAAATAGACAAATTGAAATGGGAGAGATACAAATCTCAAATACCGTGATCACCACTGGTGAAGAAAAATTTATGACATTGCCTTAAGGGATCTTTATTGAAATGCAAAGCAAATTAAAGCATTAAAATGGAAAAGGTGCATAAATATGTAATCTATTGAAATGAAGTGAAATGTGCAATAAAGGTGGTGGATTTATCCTTGTATTTATTCATTCATGGCTTCAAATAGGATTACAATACATCCCCTTGAGGGCTTTAGAACTTGATACATTTCAACATTTACAAGATTCAAGGGATCTAATCCCTTGCAAGGTCTTAAGGCATGCACTGATGTTCATCTCGCATTCCCACACTCGAGAGCTAGTCTTGGGCTTATCATTAAGTGTATCTTTACCTCCTACCTTAACCAATACCTACACCTACACACAAGGGATTGAATATGGTTAATAGCATATGTGTTATAGATTTAAAGCCTTGAAAACATAGAAAAGCATGAATCTAGCAATAACAAAACTAATCTATAACACATGAAAACTATTCTAAATGATATATAAATGAAGCATGCTATAATATAAATAATTTTGGAGGGATTTGAGCATAATATGAAAGGAAAATATTAGCAAAAATAGTGACCGCCCCTAACAGGGACAACTAAACTTGCAACAAAGAAACCTTCAATTGGGCCATCAAAACTACTCCAAATCTCACAAAATTTGGATGGGAGGCTAATATAGACATTCCTAAGAGGTCTATGGTGGAATTTAATCCCAATTCCATATTTTTTTCTAACTATCCCTAACAGGTGCAACCACGTACTACCAACCGTCCCCAGGTGGGACGGTTACAAATTTGCTTAGAATTTGCCACCAATTCTAGTGGGAACTAGTTCAAAACTATCCTAAAGGTGTTTTTAGAAAATGGGGTCAAATTGCTATCCAATATGAATGGTTTTGGAATGAACTTACTGGATGTGGTATGCCCCTAAAAGTGCTTACGAATGAAGAGGGTTTCAAGGAAATGTAAGGGCAAAAGCAATGGTAAAAGTGAGGGTAGAATTAGGCAGCACTTCATTGTCAAATACTTCAACTCTTATCCTTTCAAATTGGGTGAATACACCTCTTTTTATAGCCCAAATAGGGCATCTAGGGCAAAGGGAAAAGTCTTGGCATGCAAGGCAAGTGCCACCACTTGTCAAAACCATTGCCACGATTGGGTAGAAGAGGTTTCCCATTTGGGGCCTCTAATTGGGAGTTCTTGGTCTCCATGATAGGCTCCCAATCAATTTTGGATGATTGGGCAGAGAATATGATAGTAATTTATTGCCATTTCTCTTCCCCTTTGACTTTTGGGGTGTCTATTTGGAGACCGTCCCACCCAGGGATGGTTAGAGGTGACCATCCCTGGGTGGGATGATCACCATATGTGACCATCCTAGGGTGGGATGGTCATAAAAATATGATCCTAAACCTCCCAAAACTGCTGGGAACTTTCAAAAATGTGCTATGGAGCTCTATATTACCCTATAGGGTTGTCCAATGGGGCCATATGATGTTGATAAGAGTGCCACATGTGATGCATTAGCAGTCTTATCCAATTTATGTGAAATTGGTGTCTACAGATACAAATGACATGTGGTGATGACTTGATTGATAGAGGAAAATGGTGACAAAAAGTGGAATATTTGGATAAATAGTGGTGGGAAGGGAAGAAGAATTTGAAAATTTCAAAAAAATTTGGAGATGATGTGGTGAGGGTTGGTTCACATGGCGGAGTGTGAACATTGATTTTTTTATCTCTACATAGTATTTTGGTAGTTTGGGAGACCTAACGATGTCATAATTCGACAAAATGTATACTATTGAAAAGCTCTGTTTGAGCCCGATCTAATGGTGAAAGTTTTAGAAAATATGGAAATGATTTGATAGGTGAAAATTTAGTCCAAATATGATCCTACTTTTAGAAGTGATGAGTGCACAATTTCAAGCCTTGTGAAGGGTGTGCATGATGATTTGTGTTGTTCCTACATACAATGTGTGTGACTTTACGTGTATATAATGTTTACATGTTATAAAATGTGTTTGATATGAATGATGTGTGCTAGGTACAATGAACCTAAATTTAACATAAGTATGCATGTGTAGAGGTTATATGTGATGACCTATGTACATGCGGGATATAATAATGTAGAAAAATAAAGGGTAATCCACCTTACGTGGATACCATATTACTTATCATGGTTAATAAAAACAAATGAATAAGTACACTGACCAATGACCATAACATGAAAAAATAACATGGGATCTATAAACTAACTGAGGTGTACAAGATGCACATGAAAGAGATGTAAAAAATCATGAGCCTATGTGGTGAATGAGAAAATGCAAGTGTGATTAAGAAGACGTATGTGACAAACAGAGTCAACGATGATGTTGGATGACCCTAATTATCAAGCATAGCAAATATTTAAAAGATTTTTTTGGAGCTCAAATGACATAGTATGAATAATCAAACTAATCTAGTGGCCAATCAATATCGTGAAGATATATTAACTATCATAATTGAGGTTGAATCGTTCATGGACCTATGTGTGCACATGATGTTCATTTATCCATTTTGAGGGAGGTTGGACTAACCCGTTGTAAACTTAGCCAAAGTATCTAGCTCATCCATAAGCACATAATGATATGTACAAGAGAAGGTCTCTAATGTGACAAATGTGTCACCACTTGTAAGACTATTCCACTGGCAGGAAGGCTCTTGGAGTCTATTGCTAGTGATGGAAATTAGACCATGATGTTATGTTAAATCTAAGTACCAAAGGGAGTCAAGCATAGTGGTATTACTCTTGGAGGTATTTTCTTTTATTTTTTACCCCTCTTCCTTTCGATTCTCTTTTTGTGGTGCTCTTTTCTATTTTTATTTTTGTTCTTTTCTTTGTTCTTTTTTTATTGTGGGCATTGGATTTTGTTTTCTACCCATTTTTATATTTGTTTATTCTTGTACCTTTTTTTATGCCTAGGTTTTATTTTTATCACACAAATGATAGGATGAGTAGAGGAAACCATTCGCTACATGGTGAGGCTTACACAAGGTGTTGTCCTCCCTAGACTCAAAATTTTCTTAAGATGTAAAGTGTGAGTGGTCCGTGAACGAACTCGATTCAACTAGGGAAAGTATTAAAATATTGTAGAGTTTGATGAAATTTGATACAGATTTATTAAACTAACCATGAATTGTTGAGCAAAAGAAAGACTTATTATTAACATGTATCTAAGAATAGGATCGATGTCATGAAATATACGAGCAATGGAATTTCTATGTACAAAGAAGACAAGGAACATGACTAGGGGTGATGTCTACATGATGTGACAAAATACCTAAAAATGTATAGGAGGATGCAACTAATGTGTTTCTTGACAATGTGAAGTAACTGAGATAGATAGATGCAAGAACGTGTATCCAAAATATGGGTTTCCATATACAATACTGATAAGGAACTAAAATCCAAATTAAGAAATTAATTCCAAGATGCGTAATATTACAAATTAGGTGCTTTAAATAAGCATAAAGTACAAACAACCAATCCTAGTAATCTGTTATAGATCCGAGGATTGTGTAAAATAGCTTAATCAATAAGCCCTTATTCTACAAAAGTGCTAACACCTAAACCTAGACCTAGTCAACATGAGTGACAAAATCAACTCACGTCAAGGCGGCTATTAAACCTAAGACTAAGTCCTAATAATCATCAACCTAAGGTTGATGAAAAATAAATCACCCATATCATTCCTCCCAACAAACAAAGCATTGGAATCCAATACTTTTACAAAGAAATGGGAGAGAAGATATTACAAAAAGAAGTACCCAAAAATCCTCCAAAGTGGTTCAAAAAAAAAAAGAGATATATGATGTACAAGAGTCTCGAAGATATCACCATAACTCCATAAAAGGGAGCAAAATAAGCAAAAAATATGCTCAAAAAGGGTCCATATAGGAAAATCCAAAGGATATCTCGAGGTCTATTGCCACTTGGGTCAGCATCTAGCATGTATGAGTGAACACTACTATGCTGAAAAGGGCCTTGTCAAAATGTCATTCAATATTCAAGAAGGAGAAACTCTTCACACCAATCATGTTGAACCATAAGCATACACCCAAAAATAAGTACAAATAATCCTACCAAGAAAGCATCTTGTGACTATAGTCGGTGGAGGAAGAGTGGAGGAAAAGGTACAAGTAGGCATATTTTGAAGTGTTGAATCTCTATAGTCTTCAAATATTTGGTGTTCGAAGTGTCGAATCTATGTAGTATTTGACATTTTGTTGTAGTCCAAAGTGTAAAATATTGTAGTCTTTGTCTCATGGAAGGCATGAAGTGAATTGAATGCCTTCAAAAGTTCCCAAGTGGGATATAAAATGAGGAATTTTTGGGTACGATCGAGATGCACTTCATTACAAATCAAAGAATCCCAAAGCAGAGGAGTAATATGGCTCCTCAAAGATCCACCATTGCAAGTGGATAATAACTATGAAAAGCTAACAAGTTGTATGTAACCCAATAACATCCATAATAGGATATGATGCACCAAATGATGAATGCACCAATAAGAGGAATACAATGGATCTCCTCATATGCTTCAAAAAATCCTTAAGGTGGAAGAGGGGAAGTGTTGAAGTAGAAGATGATGCGGAAGCTTGATGTAGTATTGCCTAAATAAGTGTTGCAAGTCTTGTTGATGAAGTTATGAGCTAAGCTGAAAATCTAAAATCCATGAAGAGACAGGCCACTAGGGGCAAAGATAACTCCAATGTGTGAGAAGTACCCAGGTGAGGACCTTGGTAAAAATAAGAGACAATGACAACTCCATAGTGGAGTACCCAAATTCCCATGATAAAAAAAAAATACCTCCTAGAGTAGGAGTACCCAAAATCATGATGAAATCTCAAGAGGGCCATGGTTGTAAGAAATTCTACTACTAAAAGTCTCAAAATATGAAAGTGTATTTAAGGAGTGTCGGGTTCAACCAAAAATGCACTCCATTGTACAAAATTGTGTTTTTTAATAAGGTTTCAATGACCTAAATTTTGGAGCAATATATTCAAATAGACCTTTAAAAAACATAAAAATAATAGTTCGGTTAGAACTAGCTTGAAAAGATCTTTCCAATGACTATATGCAATCATATACTTGCAAAAGAAGAAGGCCTCAAAAACTATGAAAAACAATAGGTCTCTCAAGCTCACTCAAAAAGTCAGGTGAAGCCAAGTGATTTATCAAATGAAAAAATGATATTATGTGGCACATCAAGGTATGAATGCAAAAAGGTATGGTCAACTGGTTCCAGTCACCCAATAGAGAGTGCATATCATTCCTCCCAACAATAGAGGATGGTACAGTCGCCAATGCACAACATAGATGGAATCAAAGGTCTGTGTTCAAGCTTGAGTACAAACTATGGTCAACACCTTAAGTAGCCTCCATGTGGTCTTCCCATAGATGTGGGATTATAAAGTTCTCTAAACATGCAACAAAAGTGTGGTTGGTCCACTGAAAGTCAACTCCCTCAAAATAATAGGGCGATTGTGCATGTTAATCGACCACATGTTGATTTTTCATGCACACCAAGCAACAAAAATTCTTGGACCACCTCCTCGTGTAGCCGATGCATGCACTCATATCCAGTGTGCACTAGATAGTGCCATAAGGGTGACTTGACCCTTATTAAACCTTTAAAAGGCTTTCTCCCATGAAATGTGAGATTAAATATTTTCCACCAATTTTCAAATATAATGCACCTGATAAAATAAATGAACACCTGGCCAACATAATTCAGAAATTGTGCATTTACTAGAAGATCGATATCATCCGACGAGCCACGTATCAACACAAAGTGAAAAGTATAAAAAATGCATGTTTATCAAGGAATAATTCCACGTGTGATGTTAATGGACGAGCCTCAAATGTTGATTTACAACAATTATGCAGAGGATACAAGCTTTGGTGTTCAGTTTAGTACTTTAGGATCTGTAGAAAATAATGACCACTAAGTAGATCAGTAGATCATGTCAAATTCCAATTTGATAGAGTGCGAAAGAGGCATGTGAAACCCATTTGACTTGGCATCTAATCATATCGGCCAAATGCTATTTGCCTGCAAAGGTACTGGGTGACGAAGTGTGATCTTCTACCACTATTTTTATGTCTAAGCAAAGACATTGTCAGTCTGCAAATGAAAGTAAGGCAGATCCTTCCTAATATTCTCCTATTTGCAGAGGTTTGGTTGAAACTACAATTGTTGTGGAAAAGGACCAGTAGTGATGATTTCTATAGAATGGGACTTATAGAGAGCCAAAGAGAGCATATCTAGACTGAAGAGTCACAAATCTAGTCATGCATAGTGAGGACCATGCACCTTTAGGGTAGTGGTCTGCATTAAGCTACCATACTCACATGGAACTCGTGATCCACATGGAGGAGCAAAGGATGCATGCTGTAAATTGTTAGAGTCATTGCTAGCCGCCCCTCTCCGAGCATGATTCAAACTTGCATGATATATAAAATCCTTTGTGGTAGGAAACAACTACAAATCGAATGCCACTAGCAAAAGGGACTGCATGTAGAAGAGCCACATGTGATTGGGTCTGCTGGTGTAAAAAATATTTGTGTCTTCCAAACCCAGGATATGAGTTGGGTCAATGTGTAAAGGTGCGCATCAAAATTCAAAATTGAATTTCTCCTATGTATTTGAGGAGGACATAACACTTACAAAAATTGAATTGTCCACACGCAGTGGCCTACAAATTAGCAAATTGTCAGATGTAGTAGTAGATCCATAGAATCACCAATCGTAGATAACACTCATCAATAATGGCAAATTATTATGGTAGAACTCTTGAGCAGTAATCGCCAATTGATTTTGAAATTGAAAAGTAGTCATCAAGTGCATCAGATCATCAAGAGTGATACCAAGGAAGAATCTCGACTATCGAGATTCAAGATCTCCTACATCAAAAAGTGATAGGGTTTTTCATAGATAGAATCTACCACATTGAATGTAGCAAGTGGAGAGGGATGATATGGATATTTAGTGGCATAGACATTTGATTTATTTATATAAAGTTTATAGTTAAATTTAATAAAATCTTTTATATATTTTATTAAATGTCAGCATGCTCAAAAGTATGTAATGTTGGTATGCATTGTCGACAATTTATAACGTCAGCAATTTTTGGTTTTTCGACAGATATTTTGTAAAGTGGCATCTATTATGCCTATTTATGCTTGTAAATTTAATAAAATTATATTCATGATTTTTAGTTCCTTATCATTGGTATCAAAGCCTCGTGGCTCTTGACCTATGAGGGAAATTTCCTTGTGGAAATTACTCTCTTCCCTTTCCCCATTTTAATTTTGCAAATATTGCTAATGCTAATGAAAAAAAAATTGCTGATGATTTTGCAACAACATTTTGTTTGCAAATATTATCGATGATTATTGTGTTAGCAAAATTTTATTTACAATTTTATGTCGATCAAACTTGTAAATTTGTTGCTGAAAATATTGGAGCTACGAGTCCGTGCTCCACCTTGGAAAATTTTGAGAAGCCACATTGAATCCGCATTCGATGCTTGGTTTTCTATGCCAAGGCATAATGGATTTCCCTCCTGCATGTTTTGCACTTCATAAATTTGTTGGAGGTATCTGACATCACGTCAGACCGAAGCATCTAACAAAGGTCTATTGTGACTGACAAAATCAACTCATGTCAAGGTAGATATTAAACCTAAGACTAAGTCCTAATAATCATCTTTTTTTATTTTTGAAAAACATCCCAAAAGGGATGCCACTTTCGAGTAAGACCCAAGGAGGCAAGCGTATCCATTCCACCCAAAATGCCTAGGACTTGGACCTGGCCTACCACCTTTGACATACTCAAGGAGCAAACAAACACACAAAACCAATTTAAAAATAAGTAAATAACAACAAAAATAATAAAATAAAATAAAAAACATGCTCCTTGAGTGTGTCAAAAACAAAAGCACAACCAAACACACACACAATAAGATAAAATAAACCACAATACGAACCACATAAAAAACACAAGAACAACATAACAAAACACAAACAAGACAAAAACAACAGAACACTACAAATTCATAACCCAAAAAAAACATGAAAAATAAACACAACCAAAACCTAAAATATTAAAAAAATAAAAATAAAAAACAACCAACAACAGACAAAAAACATAGAAAACACACACAAAAAAACATGAATTACCACAAACAAAGAGAAACACAAGAACAATAACAAAAAAAATTAAAAAAACACAAAATAACAAAAACACAAGAACAACACAAAGAACACAAAAACAAAACAAAAGAAAAGAACACACACACCTTAAAAAACTAAAAAAAAAGAAAAAAAAATTGAACATAACAATGACCTATCTAGACTAGAAGACTATTAAGGCAAGAAAAAACAAAGGAAACAAAAGAAAGAAAAGAGTGAGCTAGGGAACTAAAAAAACCTGAATGAACCAAAGAGAAGAAAAAAAAAGTAAGAAGAAACTAGCTACCTTCAGAACTGGAGTCATCCAAAGAAATGATAGAAAGAAGAGCTTCCCTAATTTGTGAAGCCCACGAAAAAGGTGAAAAGGAATCCTAGATAAAAAAGTTGTCCAAAAAATTAACTCAATCGAAAAATATGGATGAGACGTTTTTCACAGGACTGCCCAAACTGCCGAACTCGTTTTGGCCATATCTCACTCGTCCGGACTCGGATTGAGCTGAAATTTTAGGGTAGATGCCTAAAAAACCCTAGAACGCCTCCACCAATTTTCATATCATTTGGAGCAACATAGATCCTATCACATCCCTATGTGTGAACGACATATTTTTATAGCGGCTATGCGAGGGTTTCATCTAGGTTGAGTGCAAGCAGCTCCAAAAGTTGGTTTTTAGGGCCTTTGGGCCCTAGAAGCCAATATTTTTGTGGTTTATGTTCAATATTTTAGCAAGAAATGTTGCAGGGGATACAAGATGGGTTAGAAATTTGTCTTTCAATAGATCATACTGTGAACTTGAGTGACAATGACTTCCAATTTGCTGCACAAAAGAAAAGTGAAAACCATACCTTTCCACGATGTCTAGGGCAAGGATTAAAGAGATCACAAAACAAGTTTCAAGCAGTTGATCAAAAAATGGCTCATATCTCAAGTGAATTTGGTGCTAAGGTGCACCCACAAAATAATTCTACTATGAAAACCCCTATCAAGGGTAAGAATTTCAAAGACTCAATCCCAAAAATGAATTTTAGGGATGCCCTTTGTGGTGGATAGCCTCAGCCCAATGCTAATATCAATATTAGGGCTTCCCATAAACCTCTAAGAATGCCTAATATTGATCCTAGGAAAATAGAGTCAGGATGTCTTAAAGCAGCTGATGGAACTCCTATTGTTAAGCTTGATATGGGTAACATTCATACTGGCATTGAAGATTTGGAAAAAAGAGGACTAATTTTTTGGTTCGTGGGTTTTCGTCCGAGTCTATCTACTTTCAAAGTCTGGGCTGCAAAAATCTAGAAAACTAAAGGTGAGTTACAAATCTCTATTTATCCAAATGGTTATTTTCTTGTTTTATTTGCTAATAATGAAGTTATAGAGAAAACTTTTCAAGGGGGTCCTTGGTTTTTTGGAAGGGCGGGGCTTTTCATGAAGCCGTGGCATACTAAATTTAAAGCCAAAGAAGAGATGCCTTCTATAGCTCCCGTATGGGTTAGACTCTTTGGCCTCCCTATTGAATTTTGGAATCCTAGTATTTTTTCTTCAATTGGAAACTCTTTAGGAAATTTTATGGATTGCTGATTGTACTCAAAATTTTGAACATATTATTTATGCTCAGATTTGTGTTTTAATGGACTTTGACAAACCCCTACCTAAAAAGATCATATTACAATTTGGGGAAGACACTTTGGAGCAAGTAGTGGACTATGAGAACATTCCTTTTCATTGTAGAATTTGCCATGAATATGGTCATTTGGCCGGTGCTTGCCCAAATAAAATTCCTGATCAAAAGAAAGAAGATATAAACTCAGCAGGTTTCCAAATACCTAAGAAGAAGAACACTCAGAAAAAACCAGTTATGAAGGATCAATCAAAGTCATCTGCTAATATGTTTGAAATCCTTTCCACAAATTATGTCCCAAGTGAGGAAGAGGAAATAATGGAAACTGAAATCTTAGAAACACAATTTAAATATGAAGGGAAGAACTCAGAGACAAACCAACAAATCAAAGGTTTTCAATAGAAAAAAAGGAAAAAATTTACACAATAAAAACAATATTTCAAATGTCAAAACTTCAAATAATGCAGGTCCCAATATAGACTCCGTTGAACCATCTAGTAAAATTTTGGCTGTGTACGAGCATTCTTCAAGGTTAGAAGCCATCTCAAATTCAATTTGAATAAGTCAAGAAATAGGGAAAAAAAATTGAAGATGGATTCTAATCAAAAAGTAGGTCGCAAGACCAATCAATATCATATGGTAAAAGAAGGTGAAAATCTTGTAGAGGAAGGTAAGATTAATGCCCTTCCCAATTTTTTTAGCCTTGGTATTAATGAAGATCATCACTTGGAATATTAGAGGACTCAAAGGGAGTCTTTCAAAACAAAATGAAATTAGAAGAATGATTTAGGTATATCATCCACATCTTGTTTTCCTTCAAGAAACAAAGATGTCAATGGAGGATATGGACTTAATTGGCAGTAAAATTTGGTCAGCTGGAAAAGTGGTTTCCCTCAGTTCCAAAGGATTTCGGGTGGCATTGCTTGTCTTTGGGATCCAAAAGAGGTAGTTATTCACCATATGGTTGGCAGTTGGGGTTTGTTGGCTATAGCTATTCAAAGTAGACATTCCAACCAGATTATGCTCTGCATTACTTTTTATGCTCCGAATTCTTTGGAGGAAAAAAGAAGACAATGGAAGGATATTAATCATATTATCTCTCATTTTCCTAAAGCTTGGATCTTTATCGGAGGATATTTCAATACCATCCTCTCTTTGGATGAGAAAATGGGGGGAGATAGAAATTTAGACAAAAGCACTGACCTCATGAGCGAATATATTGCAAACCTCCATCTTGTGTATATCCAACCAGATAATGGCCTTATGACTTGTTCTAATAGAAGGCAAGGCTTAGCTTGTATAATGGAGAGATTGGATAGGTTTTTGCTCTCTGAAAATTTCTTAATCCATGGTCACATTCCTAAAGTGAAGACTCTTAATAATGTTGGTTTGGAACATTGGCCAGTCATGGTGGAAATGTGGAAAACCAATGTGAGTTTCTCTCCTTTTCGTTTTCAATTAATGTGGCTTAGAGACATTTCCTTCAGACCTCATATGCAACAATGGTGGAAGGAAGGTAAACCTAGGCATGGGACTAAGATGTTCTATTTTGCCAAAATACTGCAATATGTTAAATCCAAAATCAAGACTTGGAACTGGAAAGAGTTTGGGGATGTTCATTAAAAAAAACATGAAGTTATTGCTCATATTGAAAATTTGAATAAGAAAATCCGTTTAGATGGCCTCACAGAGAAGAGAAGTACAGATGAAATTAAACTCAACTCAATTAGAGGAATGGGAAAAAAGAGAAGAAATATTATGGAAGCAAAAATCTAGAATTCAATGGATCAAAGGAGATCGAAACACAAATTTCTTCCACAAATATCTTCTAGCTCGAAGATCTCACAACTTTATTTATTCCTTAAAATCAGATTCTGGAGATGTTGTTTATACTTGGGATGGCATGAACTCTATTGTTGTTGATTACTTTTCCAATATTTTTGCTGCTACTCCCCTTGACTCAGCTTCAAAATATAATGTTCTTCAAGCAATCCCTTATCTTATCACTTATGAGGAGAACTCTATTTTGATTGCTCCTGTTACTATCAATGAGCTTCAACAAGTAGTTTTTAAAATGCAAAAAGGGAAAACCCTAGGTCCTTATGGTTTTCCTATTGAGTTCTACCAAGATTTTTGGGATATCCTTCATGTTGATTTATTAGAGATGGTGGAAGAAGCCAGGAAAGCCAAAGAAATTTTGAAGGTTATCAATAAAACTTATATTACTCTTGTTCCAAAAGCTCAAGAGGTTGATCATATCTCAATTTTTAGACCTATTGCTTTATGTAATGTTCTTCTCAAAATCATTACTAAAATTATGACAGAAAGGTTGAAGCCTATTTTGCATAAGATTATTTCCCCAGAGCAAGGGGGTTATGTGGAAGGACATCAAATAGTATATGAGATAGTTCTTGCTCAGGAAACCATCCATTCCATGGATATGCAAAATTCTCCTTCCATGTTCATTCGGTTAGACTTATCCAAAGCTTATGATAGAGTGGATTGGCACTTCCTTATCAAAGTTTTGAGGCAATTTGGTTTCTCTAAGGATTGGATGGATTGGATTATGGGATGTATCTCTTCGGTTTCCTACTTAGTTCTTATCAATGGCAGGCCTTCCCAGTATTTCCCGACTTCTAGAGGTATTAGGCAAGGTGACCCGCTATCCCCTTATTTATTCATCATTCTTGCTGAATGCTTGGGTAGGACTATAAAAAAAAAGAGGGAAAACAAAACCCTTGAGGGAGTTACCATTGCTCATGGAGCTAGACCTATCTCTCATCTTTAATTTGTGGATGACTCTACTCTTTTAGGTAAAGCTACAGTTAAGGAAGCTTATAATATTAAGCAAATCATTAGCTATTTTTCTAAGGCTACTGGGCAGTTGATCATGATTAGATGAGAGGTGGTGAAGTGCGAATGTGCAAGGAGGATTAACTCCGCAAAAGAAAAATATGGTTGGAAAGAGGGAAAACCCTCTTCTAAGAATAGAAGTGGTTTGAAAAAGAGAATTTAATTTCCTAATTGAAAAATCATTTAGGAGGAGGAAAAAAGTCCCCTAGTCATAAATATTTTGTGGAAATGAGATGACTTTTATCCGTTGTGAATGATGAAGTGGAAGGAGGTAAAATCCCAATTGTGAATGATGACCTGAAAGAAGATGAAATTACCCCCATTCTTGAATGATGGATTATGAAAAGATTAAATTGTATCAGTATTGAATGATGGATTGGGAGAAGGTGAAATTACCCCAATTTTGAATGATGGATTGGAAGAGGGTGAAGTTACCCCTATTTTGAATGATGGATTGGAAGAAGGTGAAATTATCCCAATTTTGAATAATGGATTGGGAGAGGGTGAAGTTGCTTCTTTTTTGAATGATATATATTGGAGAGAAGATGGAATTATCCCAATTTTTAATGATGGATTGGGAGAGGGTGAAGTTGCCCCCATTTTGAATGATGGATTGGGAGAAGATGAAATTGACCATAGTTTTGAATTATGGATTGAGAGAAGATAAAATTACCCCTAGTCTTGAATGATGGATTGGGAGAAGATGAAATTACCCCCAATTTTGAATGATGGATTGGGAGAAGATGAAATTATCCCCAGTATTGAATGATGGATTGGGAGAAGGTAAAATTACCTCAAATTTAAATGATGGATTAGTAGAGGGTGAAGTTGCCCCCATTTTGAATGATGGATTGGTAGAAGGTGAAAATACCGCAATTTTGAATGATGGATTGGGAGAGGGTGAAGTTACTCCTATTTTGAATTATGAATTGGGGAGAAGATGAAATTATCCCAATTTTGAATGATTGATTGGGAGAGGGTGAAGCTACCCTCATTTTGAATGATGGATTGGGAGAGGGTGAAGCTACCCCCATTTTGAATGATGGATTGGGAGAAGAAGAAATTGCACCAAATTTTGAATAATGGATTGGCAGAAGATGAAATTGCCTCCCAAGTCTTGAATGATGGATTGGGAGAAGATGAAATTACTCCCAGTTTTGAATTATGGATTGGGAGAAGATGAAATTGCCCTCCCGATCTTGAATGACGGATTGGGAGGAAGTGAAAATCTACTAGATGTAGAGAGTGTGGTGGAAAGAGAGAAACTCCTCCAAATAATGAATTATGGATTGGAAGGAGATGAGAAACTTCCCTAGTTATGAAAGATGTAGAACAAATGGACAAAACCATTGTAGAAGGTTAATAAAATGAATGGTGGAATTATGAATATGTGATTGAAAAATTATGAACAATGAGATGGGATGAATGGTAGAAAGGTAAATGGGTGTTATACAGGACCATAGACATGCATAACATAAATAATGTTGAGCAAGGTGTTGCAAGAAGTTTGTCATTGTTGTCAACACAGGCAGTTAGATCTAATGATGCAGTGGATAGACAGTTCAGGAGTCATTCAGATGCAGAAGACAGAAGTTCAAAGGACAGTCAGATTATGTAAAGTGCAATTCCTGGAAAACAGAAGTGACCCAGTTTCTAAAATTCGAAGAAAAAGACAAGTTAGAAAACTGTCGCGATATCGCGACATGTTTTCTGTCACGATTTCACGACAAGTCGGAGGAGAGAGAAGGCACAGCCAAAAATGTCACGATTTCATGACAAAAATGAGGAGAGAGAAGGCACAGTCGAAAGTGTCATGATTTCACGACAAAAATGAGGAGAGAGAAGGCGCAAGGCAAACTGTCACGATTTCGTGACATGTTGGAGGCCAAGAAGCTAAGTCGAGAAACTGTAGCGATTTCGCTACATGTTGGATTTTCACTGGCCGAAGCAAGGAGAAAGCGTTAAGTTGAAAAGTTGTAGCGATTTCGCTACATGTTGAAATTTCACTGGCCGAAGCAAGGAGAAAGCGTTAAGTTGAAAAGTTGTAGCGATTTCGCTACATGTTGAAATTTCGTTGGCCGAAGCAAGGAGAAAGCGTTAAGTGGAAAAGTTGTAGCGATTTCGCTACATGTTGAAATTTCGCTGGCCGAAGCAGGAAGAAAGTGTTAAGTGAAAAGATGTAGCGATTTCGCTACGAGTTAAAAGTGCACAACACAAAGGTGTAGCGATTTCGCTACGAGTTGAAAAAGCACAACACGAAGGTGTAGCGATTTCGCTACGAGTCAAAAGTGCACAACACGAAGGTGTAGAGATTTTGCTACAAGTCAAAAGTGCAGAACTCAAAGGTGTAGCGATTATGCTACAAGTCAAGAAAGGAAAAGTATAATGAAAAGCACAAGGCACAAAGTTGTAGCGATTTCGCTACTGCATGAAGCAAGAAATGTACGAAATCCGAAAGTGTCATGATTTCATGACAAAGATGAGGATGACATCAATGAAAGCTGAAAGTGTCACGATTTCATGATAGGTTGCAAGAAAAGCCACTGGAAGCCGAAAGCGTCGTGATTTCATGACAAGAATGAGGATGACGTCAGCAAAAGTTTGAAGTGTCACGATTTCATGACAAGAATGGTGGCAAAGCTATCAAAGGCCAAAAGGGTCACGATTTCATGACAACAAGGACAAGAAGGCATACGGCTACAAAAAGTGTCACGATATCGTGACATGTTTCTATTTCATGGCAATAGTTACAGGAAGGTGACAGAGGTGGCAGTAGAAGTTGGATCTGGGCCGATAGATTTTAGGGTTTTGCAATCGACAGATTTTAGGGTTCACAGTCGACAATTTCTAGGGTTTGTAGCAGACAAATTCTAGGGTTTTGTAGTCGACATTCTTAGGGTTACAGCCGACTGTTGTTCAGGAAAAGTTGAGGCCGACAAAGTTGAATCTGGGCCGACAAATTCTAGGGTTTTGCAGCCGACATTCTTAGGGTTACAGTCGACTATTGTTTAGGATTTGTTCTTAAAATTTCTTCTATAAAAGTAGGGATACTTCGAGTTTGAGTGTGTGTTGTGGAAGATAATGTGCGAATGCGAGCAGAGTGATTGCGCAAGTGAAGTTCGTGTCGAGTAGACTATGAAGTCGTAGTTCGAGTCTACGTATCATGATTGCATGAATAAAGAGCGCAAGGTGTAGAGGTGGAGTTCTAAGTGCAAAGTGATAGCACATAGATAGCAGAAGTGATCGATCATCCGATTGTAGTAGAGAGTGCGAAGAAGTACATAGAAGTGGTCAGACAGTGCGAAGCGTTTTGTGCAGAAGCAGCAGAATGCAAAAAAATAGCAGACTGTAAGAAACAACGTGAAAGTTTTATTCTGTCACTTTTATTATCTTTATTGACTTCCAAGTTGTAGCTTGGCATAAGGGGTTGGTGCCTCTTTCCAGTAGGTGCTGGTAAATTAGGAGTTGGTGCTCCATTCTATTTGAAACAGATAAAGCTAAGGGGTTGGTGCTCCTTCCAGTTGGTGTTGGTAAAAGATATTGTAAAGTTGTAGCTTTGCATTGGCTGGATTTGGATGGTAGTCCAAGCAGTCATTTTGAGGAGTAGCCACATTGGTGAACCTCGTTAAATAACTGTGTTGTGTGTGTCATGCTTTCTTGCTGCATTTGATATTTCTTTTATCAGTTTTAAATAGCTGTTGGATTTAAAACTATATGTATTAGAAATTTTAAAGATCACACTGATTCACCCCCCTCTCAGTGTCACTGTGATTACAACAATTGGTATCAGAGCCAAGTTCCTGAACAGGCTCAATCAGCTAAGGTGATCTTGGAAGTGATGCAATGGCAAGTGGTGAAGGTTTCTCCTCAAACAAAGCACCATTGTTTGATGGAACTAACTATGCTTTTTGGAAAATAAGAATGCAGACTTATCTTCGTGCGTTGGGTTTTGACATCTGGGGTGCAGTAGTAAATGGTTACAAAGCTCCCGCCACTGCTCCAACAGACACTACCGGTAAGAAGGCATTTGAAAATGATTCGAAAGCAAAAAATGCCATCATGTGTGGATTAGTGGACAGTGAGCTAGTCAAAATCATAAACTGTGAATCCGCAAAAGATGTATGGGATAAACTAGAGAACATTCATGAAGGAGATGATAGGATCAAGGAGGCCAAGCTTCAAACACACCGAGCTCAATTCGAATCCTTAAAGATGGACAATGATGAGAACATAGAGGCTTTCATGCTAAGAGTCAACGGAATCACAAATTCGATCAGAGGTCTCGACGAAGATATGGATGATGCTACGATTGTGAAAAAGGTATTAAGATCTCTCCCTCCAAGGTTTGATTCGAAAGTCTCAACCATAGAAGAAGCTAAAGATCTAAATCATTTTAGTATGGATGAGATGCATGGTTCTTTGACTACTTTTGAAATGAGAATAGGAAGATCTAATCCCACAGATAGAGAAGCAGCCTTCAAAGTACTAAAAGGCAAAGACACAAAACAAGAGTCTGAAGAAGAGGATGTTTCAGATGAAATGGAAGCAAATTTTGTCAGAAAACTGAGAAAAGGAAAAGGAAAATACAAAGGAAAGCTACCTTTTAAATGTTTCAATTATGGAGGCATTGGACACTTTGCTACCAAATGTCCTCTCAATGACAAGAACAAAGGTGAAGAAACTCCGCATCAAGAAAGAAGTGAATGGAGGAAGAAGACAAACTTCAGAAAAGGCAATTTCAAAAAGAAAAGTTTTATCTCCCGAAATGCAGATTCTTCAGAGGACAGCTCTAGTGAAGACTCTGAAGAAGGAACAGGTGAAGCTCTCTTTATGGCGTTTGAAGTAGAAAAATCAGAAGAGGCAGAAAACCCAGAAAAGAGAGAAGGTATGAACCCTAAAGTATCTATTGAAAAAGCTGAGGCTGAAGTTGATTTAGAAGGTGAGCTGGTTTCTGCTCTTGAAGAATGGAAATCTGAGAAGAGAAAGAATAAAAAACTTTTAAGAAAGCTTGAGGATGCAAATGACATTATAACCAGTTTAAAAATACAGATAGAAGAATACAAGAAAATGTTCGAAGATCTGGAAATTCAGGTAACCACGAAGATAGATTATTGCTGCAAATTAGAAGAAGAAAATGTTGGTCTTCGAATACAGATACAAGAGCTGGATCAAAAAATTAGCTGCCATTTCAAACGTGAAGAAAGCTCGATGAAGCTGGACAAAATCCTAAGCGATCAAAGACCCGCAGGTATCAAATTCGGTCTGGGCTTTACTGAAGGAGAATCATCAAACGGACCAAAGGCAAGCAATGTTGAATGTGAAAAGAGTAAAGACAAGAAATAGGCTATTGAAAGAAAAACAAATCAGGCAAATGAAAGCAGTAATGCCAGTCCTGAAATAGGAACTGACAATGAGGGCTTTACCAAGGTCACACATCAAAAGAAAAGAAGATCTAAGGCTCTTGCAACAACCTGGCAAAGACCATCTTTCAGGTTCAATCATTACTTTTATGGTTTCTGTTTCAAATGTAATGGTTATGGGCATAAAATTGCTGATTGCAAGTATAATGTAGGTCCAAGAAGTTTCACTAGTAGAAATACTTTTGCTCCTCTAATGAGTTATGCAGTAGAATGCTTTAATTGTCACAACTTTGGGCACATTGCTAGAAACTGTCATAGTACTTCTGTTTCAAATCAATCTCAGAAAAGAAGAACTCAACCATATAGGGCAAAACAGAATAGAATTATTTCTGAAAGATATGTGCAAGATTCTGAAAAGGGGAAATCCAAGTTAGAACCCAATACCATAGTCAAAACAGAATGGAAACAGAAAGAACAACTCAGGGAAGAAAAGGAATCTTTAATAGTGCAGACAGCGTTCAGGGCTCAGAATAAATGTGTACCGTGGATTCTTGACAGTGGTTGCTCAAGTCATATGACAGGTGATAAACAAAAATTTGAAAAACTACAGAAATATGAGGGTGGCTCTGTGAAGTTTGGAAATAATGATGGAGCCAAAATAATAGGAAAAGGATCTCGTAAAAATTAGTGAAGGGAAAATCAAGTCAGAAGAAGTTTTATTTGTGGATGGTTTGAAACACAACCTGTTAAGTGTCAGTCAGATCTGTGATAAAGGACATGAAGTAGTCTTCAAAAAGTAGGGTTGTGAAGTCAAAAAAATAAACAGTGGAAAATTGATAGCAACCGGTTCAAGGACGTCTGGAAATCTGTACACACTCTCAGAAACTTCAGAAGGTACGTGTTTCATTGGACAAGAAGAAGAGAACTGGCTGTGGCACAAGAGGCTTGGACACATAAGTTTTGATAATCTGGTGAAAATCAGCTCGAAACAAGCAGTGAGAGATATTCCAACCATTAAAAAACCTTCAAACAATGTTTGTGCTTCATGTCAGAAGGGAAAGCAAACCAGAGTCTCATTTAAAACAAAAGAATACCACACTAGCAGGCCCTTGGAACTTATTCATACAGACTTATGTGGACCCATGAGAACTCAAAGCATTAACGACGACAAATACTTTATGTTGTGTATCGATGATTATTCCAGAATGACATGGATATTTTTTCTAAAAGATAAAACAGAAGCCTTTGAAATGTTCAGAACCTTCAAACAACTAGTTGAGAATGAAACAAGAAAAAGATTCAAATGCTTACGATCAGACAGAGGAGGAGAATTCATTTCGAATGAATTTATAGAATACTATGAAAAACATGGTATCAGGAGACAATATTCAGCAGCTAGAACTCCACAGCAGAATGGCGTAGTAGAAAGAAAGAACAGAACTATACAGAAATGGCACGCACCATGCCGGCAAAAAATAAAATAGCAGATAGATTCTGGAAAGAAGCAGTTCACACTGTAGTATACATCCAAAACAGATATATGTTAAGAACTCATGAATGCAAAACACCTTATGAGTTGTGGTTTGGTAGAAAAGCAACAACAAAACATCTCAAAATATTTGGCTGTAGGTGCTACATCAGAAAAATAGATGACAACCTTGGGAAGTTTGAAGATAGAGCAGATGAAGGTGTTTTTGTTGGGTATTCATCAAAAAGCAAAGCTTACAAATGCTACAACAAGAGACTCAAGAAAATTGTGGACAGTGCAGACGTTAAATTCGATGAAGTTGGGAAACGATTAGCTGACCTTGAGGAAAACTACCCAATCTATGAAGAAGTCGTTGAAGGAGATGAGGTGAATGAAACAGAAAATAAATCTACGTTTGATTCAGATGAATTAGTCGATGACTCAGAGGTGCAAGAAAACAAGAAATTCAAAACAGGCAGCTGGCAGAAAAATCATCCAAGAGACCAAATAATTGGAGATCCCACAGCTGGTATTCAGACAAGAAGGAAAGTAATAAGTAATTACTCTCTTTTATCTAGCATTGAGCCCAAAAACATAGATGAAGCAAGCAAAGATGATAGCTGGATGAAGGCAATAAATGAAGAGTTAGATCAGATTGAAAAGAACAGAACTTGGGAATTAGTACCTAGACCTGCAAATAAGAATGTAATCGGCACCAAATGGATATTTTGAAACAAATTAAATGAAGACGGACAGGTCATTAGGAACAAAGCAAGACTGGTTTGTAAAGGATATGCACAGGTCGAAGGCATTGATTTTGAAGAGACTTTTGCTCCAGTGGCCAGATTAGAAGCAATTAGAATGTTTCTGGCCTTAGCAGTTCACAAAAATTTTTAGTGTTTCTTGGTGGATGTAAAATCTGCCTTTTTAAATGGGAAACTCGAAGAAGAGGTCTATATTGAACAACCGGATGGATTTCAAATTAGTGAGGATCCTAACCTTGTCTCGCAAATTAAAGAAAGCATTGTATGGATTAAAACAAGCACCACGGGCATGGTATGCAAGGCTAGATAACTATCTCTCTCAACAGGGATTCAAGAAAGGTTATGTAAAAATAGAAGGTGGGCATCTCATTGTTCTAGTTGTCTATGTAGATGATATCATATTTGGCAGCAACAAAGATGAATCTTGTAAAGACTTAGCAAATAAGATGCAGAATGAATTTGAAATGTCTATGATTGGTGAACTGTCTTACTTTCTTGGGCTACAAGTTAATCAAAATGAGAAAGGCATATTCATTTCCCAAATCAAATATGTGAAAGAAATGCTAAAGAGGTTCACTATGGAGGACTCGTAAGCCAGCTTAGCACTCCCATGACAACAGTCGCAAATTGAGTAAAGAAGACAAATCTCCACCTGTAGACCAAACCATGTACAGATCTATGATTGGAAGTTTACTATATTTAACAGCTACTAGACCTGATATTCTGCAGCAGTTTGCATGGTAGCTAGATTTCAGGCCGATCCCAAAGAGACTCATGTGACAAGAAGTTAAAAGGATTTTTTGGTATCTCAAGGGCACCATGGAGTATGGGTTGTGGTATCCAAAAGGCAAAGACTTCACTCTTATATCATATTCAGATGCAGATTGGGCTGGATGTGTTGATGACAGAAAGAGTACCAGTGGAGGTGCATTCTACTTGGGGGACAGATTGGTTGCATGGCACAGTAAGAAGCAAGAGTCAGTTTCTTTATCTACAGCTGAGGCAGAATATATTGCAACAACAACATGTTGTACACAAGTCTTGTGGATGAAACAAACTTTGAAAGATCTTGGTATTAATTTCAGTGAACCAATATCAATTAAGTGTGATAACACCAGTGCAATTAACATCTCTAAGAATCCAGTAATGCACTCACGGACAAAACACATTGCTATAAGGTATCATTTCTTGAAGGAGAAAGTTGCAGAAGGAGAAGTTAAACTGGATTTTGTCCCAACTACAGAACAAGTAGCAGATATTTTTACAAAACCTTTGCCCAAGGAAGTGTTTGAGTACCTTCGAAGCAAATTAGGAGTAGTCACACTTCCTAAGAAGTGACTAGCTACAGGGATCACTTTCTCAGGGGGAGCATTTGAGTATTTGACTATTCTTTTGCTCATGATCATAATTTGTGCTAGATGCAACAAATTGTGCCTGAGAATTGTGAGGATGGACTCAGGGGGAGTCTGCAATAGCCCTTTGGTATTATTGACAAAGGGGGAGAAGAGTTACAGGAATGTACACAGGTGTTGCCAACAATTCCAAAGGGGGAGATTGTTGAGCAAGGTGTTGCAAGAAGTTTGTCATTGTTGTCAACACAGGCAGTTAGATCTAATGATGCAGTGGACAGACAGTTCAGGAGTCATTCAGATGCAGAAGACAGAAGTTCAAAGGACAGTCAGATTATGTAAAGTGCAATTCCTAGAAAATAGAAGTGACCCAGTTTCTAAAATTCGAAGAAAAAGACAAGTTAGAAAACTGTCACGATATCGCGACATGTTTTCTATCACGATTTCATGACAAGTCGGAGGAGAGAGAAGGCACAGCCAAAAATGTCACGATTTCGCGACAAAAATGAGGAGAGAGAAGGCGCAGTCGGAAGTGTCATGATTTCACGACAAAAATGAGGAGAGAGAAGGCGCAAGGCAAACTGTCATGATTTCGCGACATGTTGGAGGCCAAGAAGCTAAGTCGAGAAACTGTAGCGATTTCGCTACATGTTGGATTTTCGCTAGCCGAAGCAAGGAGAAAGCGTTAAGTTGAAAAGTTGTAGCGATTTCGCTACATGTTGAAATTTCACTGGCCGAAGCAAGGAGAAAGCGTTAAGTTGAAAAGTTGTAGCGATTTCGCTACATGTTGAAATTTCACTGGCCGAAGCAAGGAGAAAGCGTTAAGTGGAAAAGTTGTAGTGATTTCGCTACATGTTGAAATTTCACTGGCCGAAGCAGGAAGAAAGTGTTAAGTGAAAAGATGTAGCGATTTCGCTACGAGTTAAAAGTGCACAACACAAAGGTGTAGCGATTTCGCTACGAGTTGAAAAAGCACAACACGAAGGTGTAGCGATTTTGCTACGAGTCAAAAGTGCACAACACGAAGGTGTAGCGATTTCGCTACAAGTCAAAAGTGCAGAACTCAAAGGTGTAGCGATTATGCTACAAGTCGAAAGCACAAGGCACAAAGTTGTAGCGATTTCGCTGCTGCATGAAGCAAGAAATGTACGGAAGCCGAAAGCGTCGTGATTTCATGACAAAGATGAGGATGACATCAGCGAAAGCTGAAAGTGTCACGATTTCGCGACAGGTTGCAAGAAAAGCCGCTGGAAGCCGAAAGCGTCGCGATTTCGCGACAAGAATGAGGATGACGTCAGCAAAAGTTTGAAGTGTCACGATTTCGCGACAAGAACGGTGGCAAAGCTATCAAAGGCCAAAAGGGTCATGATTTCATGATAGCAAGGACAAGAAGGCATACGGTTTCAAAAAGTGTCGCGATATCGCGACATGTTTCTATTTCGTGGTAATAGTTACAGGAAGGTGACAGAGGTGGCAGTAGAAGTTGGATCTGGGCCGACAGATTTTAGGGTTTTGTAGCCGACAGATTTTAGGGTTCGTAGCCGACAATTTCTAGGGTTTGCAGCAGACAAATTCTAGGGTTTTGCAGCCGACATTCTTAGGGTTACAGCCGACTGTTGTTCAAGAAAAGTTGAGGCCGACAAAGTTGAATCTGGGTCGACAAATTCTAGGGTTTTGCAACCGACATTCTTAGGGTTACAGCCGACTGTTGTTTAGGATTTGTTCCTAAAATTTCTTCTATAAAAGTAGGGGTACTTCGAGTTTGAGTGTGTGCTGTGGAAGATAATGTGCGAATGCGAGCAGAGTGATTGCGCAAGTGAAGTTCGTGTCGAGCAGACTGCGAAGTCGTAGTTCGAGTCTGCGTATCATGATTGCATGAATAAAGAGCGCAAGGTGTAGAGGTGGAGTTCTAAGTGCAAAGTGATAGCGCACAGATATTAGAAGTGATCGATCATCCGATTGTAGCAGAGAGTGCGAAGAAGTACACATAAGCGGTCAGACAGTGCGAAGCATTTTGCGTAGAAGCAGCAGAATGCAAAAAAATAGTAGACTATAAGAAACAACGTGAAAGTTTTATTCTATCACTTTTATTATCTTTATTGACTTCCAAGTTGCAGCTTGGCATAAGGGGTTGGTGCCTCTTTCCAGTAGGTGCTGGTAAATTAGGAGTTGGTGCTCCATTCTGTTTGAAACAGATAAAGCTAAGGGGTTGGTGCTCCTTCCAGTTGGTGCTGGTAAAAGATATTGTAAAGTTGTAGCTTTGCATTGGCTGGATTTGGATGGTAGTCCAAGCAGTCATTTTGAGGAGTAGCCACATTGGTGAACCTCGTTAAATAACTGTGTTGTGTGTGTCATGCTTTCTTGCTGCATTTGATATTTCTTTTATCAGTTTTAAATAGCTGCTGGATTTAAAACTATATGTATTAGAAATTTTAAAGATCACACTGATTCACCCCCCTCTCAGTGTCACTGTGATTACAACAAATAATGGAATAGAAAATTAGAGGTTCACATGGCAAGGTGTGAACTTTGACTGTTTAACCCATGCACAATCTTTTAGTAGTTTAGGAGACCAAACGATGTCAGAATTGGACAAAACTTATACCTTGGAAAGTTATTTTCAAGATCGATCCAATGGTGAAAGTTTTGGGAAATTTAGAGATTATTTGAGAGGGGAAAATTTGGGTCAAATATTACTCTTCTTTTGAAAGTGATGAATGCACAATTTCAAGCCTTTTGAAAGGGAAAATTGACATGATTAGTAAAATGGTCAATGGATGATGATGGAAAATAAGAAAATGAAATTGAAGTGATGAAGGAGGAGAAGATTTATGAAAAGGAAGAATTATGAAAACAACATAGCAAAAAGAAATGCTATTTAGGTGGAGTAAGGTGAAAAGTGGAAGTGGGTGATGGTGTAAATGGAGCAATGGGTATATCTCGATGCGGTGGATGATGTTGATTACGAGTAGTGACGTTAATCATACCCACCAATTCACATGAGGGAGGATCATGGTGGACATGATTGAATTACCTTGATTGGGCATATTGAGTGGGTTGAACCCCTTGAGGATTAGTCCCCCTATGTTTAGGTAATGGGTTTTGATAAATACCTTGATTTTGATTTTGTGGTAAAAGGGGGTTTAAAACTTGAATAGTACCATGATCGATAAGATCATCGACTAAGATGTAAAAAGTGTGACAAGAACAAATATCATGGCCACATTGGTGATGGTAAACAAAAAAATCCTTGTTCAATGTTCCCATGAGGTTTGTATTGATTTGGGTCTACGATTCGAATGTCTGGTAACATAACATGACCAACATCAAACAAAATTTGAAATAAAGTAGATATAGGCTCAAAAAGTAGAGTCCAATTACGATGTAGACATTTAGGATGGGGACCATAATATCATTGTGGATTGGATGGAGGAGGTACATTAGTATGATACAACTACTATTGTGAAGGAGGAGGTTGTGAGATTGATGAAGAAGATGGAGAGGCTATCACTACTTGATTGGTCTATGGTAGTTCAGAGAAGGGTTGATTCGGTGCATCACAATTTAAGCATAATATGGATTCTTCTAAATTTTGATTTTACCATATTGGACTTTGATGTCCTCGATGACCTTTGCTTGAGCAATGGCTTCATCAAATGTTTAGATTTGATGAAGTTGCAAAGGTGTAGAGATGTTTTTATGATATTTTTTGGCAAATAGTGTAATGAGTTCAACAGATGGGAGGCTATGAGCTAGGTCATGGATGATTGATCTCCATCAAGAAACAAAATCTATGACAGGTTTATCATCAACCTATTACAAGGTATAGATGTCAAAAAACTTTATCTTCTTTTTGATATTGATGGAGAAGTGTTCCAAAAATGAATTGGCCAACTATTTGAAGGTGAACAGGCTATGACACGGGAGCATATTGTACCAATAAAGAGCTTGTCCCCCAAGGGAGTGGGAAAAGGTACACAACATGAGGGGATCACTGCTATGGAGTTGATAACATGTAAAGTGATGGTTGTTGATGCATTCTCAAGGGTCCTCTTTACCTTTGTACTTATCGAAATTTAGAATTTCAAAGCGGTATGGGTGAGAAATGGGAAATAACAGGTGAACGAGTTTATTGCACAGCTCATTGTAGGTGGTTTTTTGGGTCCCATAACCAGTTGTGTAAATATTTAGCATCTTAACTTCCTCTTGCAATATTATAAGTTCAGGTGATGGAGGTGCAATAGACTATGATGAGGTAGTTGCAGATTGAGAGTGGTTAGGATATTATTATTTTTTTCTTCCCATTATGAAGTAGGAATGTACTGCAGGTGTCCCTATGGATTTGGTTGTTGAACGGTGTAGGATGTCAATGCTAATGGGATATGCTGCTAAGGAGCAAATATCTACTAGGGATAGAAATATTATTGATGTAGGGTCTATGGATGCTACACAGGGGTTGAATGTAATGGTTGCATAGTGGGGATGACAACCAAGAAGTAGATATCATGAAATATGTATGTGCTATAGACTATGTGGAGGTAGTGGTGTCTAGGTAAAGGATGAAGGTGGTGGTCAATATGACATTCCAAAATAGGACACCTTTAGAGTACCAAAGGAGTTATGGATGGAGGATTTAGGTTGGGAAAAATATGATGGGGTATTAGTGAGATAAGATGGATAGTGTGGATTTTAGGTAGAGAGAGTAATGGAAGGAGGACCCTAAAATGGGTGAGGCAAAGTAAGTTAAAAAGAGGATGTATATGGAGGTGGAAGTGGAGTGGAAGATGGCATACTGTACATCCTGGAAGAGGGGAATGTAGATGGAGTAAGGGATAAAGGGATTTAGATGTCAAAGGTGAAATATTGAAATGGAGTGGTGAATGTATCCACAAAGAATTATGAGGAAGGGACTTGTTGATGTTGTGATGAAATGAATTGTTGTGGTTGGTATGGGGGTTGTGATGTATATGAAAGGTATGGATGGGATGACATAAGTGAGTTATACTATTGTTATGGGATTGACTTTTGTAGGGTTGACTATGATGAGGGTGCGTGAGTTCTAGGATTGGATGATTGAGGATATAAAATCATCCCGACTATAGGGGTCGATGTTATAGCCCCAATATTTTGACAATAATGCAAGGAGGAATCATCCTCGAGAAGAGAATGAGATAAATCTTGAAGAAAGGGATGGGAATAAATGGGTAAAGTAGGTGGAGTCTCTTCACCAATTATAAGAGATGGGGATGGATCTCTCGATGTTGTATAGATGACATGATCACAATATGTATATGGTGGATTAAGTGGGGGTTAATGCAAAATAAGGGGATGATCCTTGCCAAAATATGTGGCAAACATATTACTCAAAATAGAAGCTTCACCATGGGACATGGTGTACATACTAGATGGTTTAGAATTGGTAAGGAAATTAGGTGTGAGAGTGGGTGTTTCCCTTGTGAATGAAGGGGAGTGTTAGACTGATTTAAGGTGGTGCAAGTGGCCTCCTCCTCAAGATGTGCTTGCTCACACATTGGGCTATGAGTAACAATAGGGAGGATGATTTATAGTATGATTAAGTGCTCAAAATTGTTCAAAGATATAAATATGAACATAAGGGTGTGTTCTATGCAAGATTTTATGCAAATCTATGATTTTTGGTGTATTTTCATGCATTGGACCCAAGTTCACACACTGCAATGTGAACCTAGACTATGGAAATATGGTTTGCACAATGTTATGCAAACCTGATCCATATAGTAAATTTGAAAAAATTAATTATAGTAATAGACTATAAATAGACAGCAAGTGGGCTTCTAACAAGTGAATGTGCTAAAACCAGTTTTGTGAGAATGTAATACAAGGCATGACTGGAATCAATACTAAACAAAAAATAATAATTTTTTGGTTGTTTTATGTGTTTTGATGATGATATCTACTCTAGAATATGACACAAGAAGTGTAGTGAAGCTCTAGAAAGAAAAAAAGTGTCATAAGCATAGAACCTCCTGCAACACCCAAGAGTGCACAGAATAGAATAATGTCTCGATAGGCAAGTGGTGACCTGAATGGAAAGGTACAGTAAAATGATATCTAAAGGGGAGGGACTCAAAATGCACTAATGAGTCCAAAAATCCTCTCTTGAGAAGAAGTAGTACTATCTAAGACCAACTGCTGGTCCAACCGAGTGGTCGCTTCACTCTTGGGTGAGCTTAGTCAAGAATGATAGTTACTTGTTCATAAATTATATGAGCCTTGTGAACAAAGGCATCTAATCTTATCCCATTTTGAAGGTACCTTTCGGTGATGAAATCTGGAAAACTAGTCTCAAGAGTAGGGGATTTTTGGTGATGAAGTCTATAAAACAACTCCTAGGGGCTACTATGGTGTCTAGGGGGTGAGCTAGAAGAAGGAGATGAATTCCAACATCACTAGTCTCAAGCGATAGATTGGTAATGAAGTCCAAACTCATTACTGTGTATGCCACATGAGTGTGTGATAGTGTGTTTGCTATCACAAAAGAAAGCATAGATGAGGTGCATGAAAAGGAATTTGAAATCTATCTATGTGTGTTAGAAAGAAATTTGAAACCCTAATGTAATGACATGAAAGTAATGTGCAAGTTACGTGGGGTATTTGTGAAAGAAATGAAAAATTTCTAAGCTAGATGATGTAAAAAAAATTGAAATTTTTCTAAAGTTGATTGTTTTTTAAAAATTTGTGTTTGATTTTTTTTTTGTGTTTGTTTTTGTTTTCCTAAGTTTTTGATTTTTGATTTTTTTTAATTCTTTGATTTTGTTGAATTTTTTTCCAGGTTTTGATTTTTTTGTGTTTTTTTCTAATGTTGAATTTGTTGATTTTTTTTTTGGTCCAACGCATGGTAGACCTATCAGAGGCTTGTGTGACAGGCTTGTTCAGTCATGTAGGAAAGGGCCAGACCATGCACTGGTGCAGCCCACCATCGGTGGTGGGAGAGCTTTGCATGATCCATGGATGGCCGGAGAGCAGGGGAAAGGTAGCATACAGAGCATGGCCATGGTGGCATGCCATGCTCTACATACGATGGAGAGAGGAAGGGTTTGAGGATAGCATGGCCCATAGAGTGGGCTATGCAAATTTAAGGGAGTGAAAGGGTGGTGCAACTCACCTACAAGCTATGCTAGAGTGGGGGGAGAGGGTGGCAAGACCTGCCTATAGGTTGCATAGGGGTTGGGATTGGGGGGTGGCCTAGTGGGCCATGCATTACTCATGACCACCACTACCGGATATGGAATAGGGGGTTGTGCAACCCCTCTACAAGTTGCATAGGGGTTGGGAGTGAGGGGTGTCCTGGAAGGTCATACACTATGCATGGCCATCATGGTCAGATAGGGGGGGTGGTAAATATGCAGGGCCATGATGAGCCAGGGGTTAATTTACAGTGGGACTATGATGACCCACATTTTTTTGTTTTATTTTTTAGAATAAATAAAAAATAAAATGTACAACAATGTATGTAATTTTTTTTTAATAAATAAAATGTATAGCCATGTATAATTTTTTTGAAATAAAAAAGAAATTTATAGTAATAAATTTTTTTAACAGTAGAAAAAAAAATTATAGAACCATTTTTTTACAACTTTTAAAAAAAATTGATAGCATTTTTGGTAGCAACTTTTTAATAATAAAAAATTGACAACATTTTTGGCAACAACTTTTTAAGAAAAAAAATTGACAATATTTTTGGGTAAATCTCTCATTGTGCTTACCAAGATCACAATAATTTTGTGGGGGTCCCATAGGAAATTCAAAAATAAAGGGCATGGAAATCACGTTCGATTGTCTCCTTGTGTTCCTTGATGAAGGTGGGCTTCTTTGCATGCGTGACACTAGTTAGATGCTTGGGAGTGATGTATATACCTGTGTAAACCTATAAAAATGTGTTAATATATTTGGGGGCCTATCATGGATCAGACCCCATATTTATATAGACAAAATGACATGAAAAATGAAGTGAATATGATAAAAACTGTAGGAAATACTATAGAAACTATTAGTAATTGATACCTACCTATTCTGGAGCTGCAGAGTTATTGTAGACTATTGATGTAAAATTTCCATCCGAAAGTGATCCACATAATATTTTATGATGTTTGATGGATGCAAAAATGGTAGAAGGTATTCTAGAGTAATTTCAACAACATTCTGGTATGTTGACTAAAAGGGAGAGAGATAGATTAATAAAGGAATTGGTCATCTATTTATAGAGAAAACTAAGGTTAGGGGGGTGTTAGGTGTACTAAACCCTAGGTTCAAGTCCTATTGTGGCCAAGTTAGGTTTTTGAAGTGGAAAGTTTAGTCATCCTTTCACATGCCCTAAGGGAAATATTCTACTCTCACATGTGTGAGCTAGGATTAGGGTTAACTCTGGTTAGCTAATCCCTAGGTTAGGTGAGGGTTGTTTTAGTTATCCTAGAAAATATCCTAACTAATTTGGGGTGCACACATGTGTGAGGGCATGATTAGGACTAATTTAATTCTTAATCCTAATTAAACCCAATTAAGTGATAAAGTGCACTTTAAGTGGAAATTCACTTGCAAATTAGAATCCTAATTAGCATAATTAGGGGTTTTGTAGGGAATGGTACCATGGGGGCCCTAATTGTGGAACGGTATTTAGGTGGAGCAATAGAAAAAATGTAAAGTATTATTAATCCTCCAAAATGTAGTGTTTACAATGCTTAAATAATAGGAGAATTAACTGCCTTAGAAAAATTAGGGAATAGATAGGGAAGAATAAAAATAGGGAGGAAATGAGGAAAGTAAATAGGATTCAAACTCCCTATCATCCATGCCATCCAATCTGCCCAGGAAGCTACTGTCAAAGCCATCCAATCTGCCTAGTAAGCTACCATCCAAGGAGGTAAAATGGTAAGGTCCAAAGCTTACCATTGTCAAACTATTTTTTTACCTTTTACCGCTTTAACTTCCAACATTATCCCCCTTAAAGTTGAGAGGACTAACTATATAGTCTCTCAGCTTTATATATTGATATTTAACTATACCTTTAGTGAAGATGCCTGTAATGTTATCCAAAGTGTTGCAATATTGAAGCTCAACTATATGTTGTTCCACCATGTCTCGAATGAAGTGATACTTCATATCAAAATTCTTTGATCTGCTATGGTGGATTTGATTGTATGCCAACTGAATGGCACTTATATTATCATAATACAGTCGAGTTGGACCACTTTGACTTTCTGCAATCTCTTCAAGGACTTTTCTCAATCGTAGAGCTTGAGTACTAGCATGTGTGATGGCTATATACTTAGCCTCAGTAGATGACAATGCTACAACAGTTTTTTTCTTGGAACTCCATTTAATTAGTCATGACCCTAGACTAAAACAATTTCTTGATGTATATTTCCTATCATCTATATTGCTACCCCAATAACTATCACTGAAGCCAACTAATTTCACAGAATTACATTTTTAGTAATGGATTCCAAAATCCAATGTACCTTTTACATATCTTAAGATTCTTTTAGTTGCTTGTAGATGCAGCTCATATGGACTTGCCATAAACCTTGAAACTAGAGAAACAACATATTGAATATCGGGCCTTGTGTTGGTGAGAAACATTAGACTCCCAACCATGCTTCTGTAAGTGGTCATGTCAACCGTTGATGCTCCATCGTCCTTGCTCAATTGGATCCCATGTCCAGTTGGAATTGCAATTGATTTGCACTACTCCATGGCAAATTTCTTAATCATGTCTCGAGCATACTTGTGTTAACATATGAAGATACCTTTGTTTGATTGATGCACTTCCATGCCTAGGAAGTATCGCATTAGACCAAGATCTTTCATCTCAAACTATTTCATCATGGAGTTTTTGAACTCCATATTCATTTTAGTGTTACTACCCATAAATATTAGATCATCCACATACAAACAAACTATGAGAATGTCTACTCCATGCTTTAGGTAGTACAAAGTTGGTTCACTTTTACTTCTTGTGAATCCATACTTGCTGAAATAGCCATCAATGCATCAGTACCAAGCTCTTGGTGCTTGCTTGAGGCCATAAAGTGTTTATAAACAAGGTTCTCCTTTCCCTATTCTTGAAAGCCTTGAGGTTGTTGAACATAAAGCTCCTCTATCAAGTATCTATTCAGAAAAGCACTTTTCACATCCATGTGTTGAACATTCCATCTCTTATGGGCTGCTAAGAAAAGAACAAATTTGATTGTCTCTTATCATGCAACTGGAGCAAAGGTTTCCTCATAGTCAATGCCAAATTTCTGAGTAAAACCTTTTGCTACTAGTCTCACCTTGTGCCTCTCAATGCTTCCATAAGCATTGTATTTTGTCTTGTAGACCCATTTACATTCAACACATTTTTTTTCCTTTGGGTAGCTTTACTAGCTCCCATGTATCATTAATTTTATAGAGGTTATTTCCTCTTTCATGGCTTCTTGCCATACATTTTGAGTACAAGCCTTATCATAGCTAGTTGGTTCTAGCTTAGCATTAGCTAATAAATCATAATTGACTACATCTCCCTTAGGATCATGGGATTCATCATCCCCATACAATTGTAAATTTTCAAGTTGCTGCAAAATTGTATTCATTTCACTAGCTTGGCTTCTAGTGAATCTTCTCTAGAAATTTTGATCCAACATTTGAAAATATGGATGATGTTGTAATGTTTTTTTACCTCTTGATGGATATTCTCTGTCAATATCCATCAGTGAATAACTTATTGATCTTTGAGGAGAAGTACTTGGAGTGGCGGTTGAAGTATTTGATGTAGTACTCCTGTAGGCTTGGAGGGGGTGGTGTGCCTTTGTTTTTCGTTGAGCAAGGTGTAGCAAAAGTATTGTCATTGTTTTCAACACAGATAGATAGATCAGTTGATGAAGTGGACAGGAGTTCAGAGGTCAGTGAGAACATGTACAGTGAATTTCCAAGAAGACAGAAGTGGCCCAGATTCAAAAATTCAAAGAAAAAGACAAGTAAGAAAACTGTCGCGATATCGCGACATGTTTTTTGTCGTGATTTCATGACATGGCCGAGGAGAGAGAAGGCACAAGCAAAATTGTCACGATTTCGTGACATGGCGAGGAGAGAGAAGGCACAAGCAAAATTGTCATGATTTCGTGACATGGACGAGGAGAGAGAAGGCACAAACAAAACTGTCACGATTTCGTGACATGTTGCAGGCAAAGAAGCCAAGTGGGAAAACTATCACGATTTCGTGACATGTTGGAAGCAAAGAAGGCAAGTAAGAAAACTGTCACGATTTCATGACATGTTCGGAGAAGAAGCGCTTGCAAGGAAAACTGTCACGATTTCGTGACATGTTCGAGAAAGCGCTAAGGATGAAAAGTGTCACGATTTCGTGACAGTTTCGAATAGAAAGCGCCAAGGATGAAAAGTGTCACGATTTCTTCCGACAGGTTCGAAGAGGAAAGCGCTAAGGATGAAAAGTGTCACGATTTCGATGACGAGGTTCGAAGAGAAAGTGCTAAGGATGAAAAGTGTCACGATTTCATGATAGGTTCGAAGAGAAAGTGCTAAGGATGAAAAATGTCACGATTTCGTGACAAGTTCGAAGAGAAAGTGCTAAGTAGAAAAAGTGTCATGATTTCGTGACATGTTCTTTAGCCAAAGACAAAAAAGGCATAAGGCAAGAGAAATGTCATGATTTCATGACATGTTCAATTTTCATGGGCCAAAGACAAAAAAGAGACAAGGCAGCGAAGATGTCATGATTTTGTGACATGTTTCGATTTCACGGGCCAAAAACAGAAAAGAGACAAGGCAGAAAAATGTCACGATTTCATGACATGTTTTCGGTTTCACTAGAGCAAGCAAGTAGAAAAGACAAGGGAGAAAGATGTCACGATTTTCATGACATGTTTCGGTTTCATGGTTGCAAGCGAAGAAGTGAACAAGGAGGCCGAGAATGTCATGATTTCATGACATTTTGTATTTTCATGGGTAAAAGGCGAGAAGGGTAGAAAGAGACAGAAGTGTCACGATATCATGACAAAAGCAAAGCAGAGGCTATCAAAGACAAAAGTGTCATGATATCATGACAGGAACAAAATGCAAGTCTCTAAAGGCAGAAGTGTCATGATATCGTGACATGTTGTGTTTTCACGGCAACAACAATAGAAGAGTTGCAGGGGCAGTCGAGGCCGACAAAGACCGATGCAGGCCGACAGATTTTAGGGTTTGCAGTTGACCAAATTTAGGGTTTGTAGCCGACCATGTTTAGGGTTTGTAGTCGACTAAGATTAGGGTATTTCAGCCGACTAAGATTAGATCTTTGCTCATGAAAAGTTTGTTATAAAAGGAGGGCTATTGGGAGATTTGGTTATCTCGATTTTGTGCAAATTAAGTCTATTGTGCGCATAAAGCGAATCGTGTTGAACCAAGCCAAGTGCGAAGTAATAGCATGTAGAGAGCAAAAAAGTGCAAAGGGGCAGAAGTGATCGATCAACTATTTAGCAGCAGAGAGTGCGAAGCATTATCACAAAAGTAGTCGGATAGTGTGAAGCGTTTGCATAGAAGAAGCAAAGTGCATAGAAACTACAGACTATGCGCAATAAGGTGAAAGTATTATTCTATAATTTTCATTGTTTTTATTGAAGTCCAAGTTGTAGCTTGGCATAAGGGGTTGGTGCTCCTTTCCAGTAGGTGCTGGTAAATAAGGAGTTGGTGCTCCTTTCTATTTGGTACAAAAAAATCTGAGGGGTTGGTGCTCCTTCCAGTTGGTGCTGGTAAAAGATATTGTAAAGTTGTAGCTTTGCAAAGGCTGGATTTGGATGGTAGTCCAAGCAGTCATTTTTGAGGAGTAGCCACATTGGTGAACCTCGTTAAATGTTGTGTTGTGTGTAATGCTTTCTTGCTGTATTTGATATATCTGTTTATAAGTTTTAAACTACTACTGGTTTTAGAGCTGTATATTTGAAGTTTAAAAGATCACACTGATTCACCCCCCTCTCAGTGTCACTGTGATTATAACAATTGGTATCAGAGCAAGGTTCCTGAACAGGCTCAATCAGCTAGGGTGATCTTGGAAGTGACGCAATGGCAAGTGGTGAAGGTTTCTCCTCAAACAAAGCACCATTGTTTGATGGAACTAATTATGCTTTCTGGAAAATAAGGATGCAGACATATCTCCGTGCTTTGGGTTTTGACATCTGGGGTGCAGTAGTTAATGGTTACAAAGCTCCTGCCACTGCTCCAATAGACACTATCGATAAAAAGGCATTTGAAAATGATTCGAAAGCAAAAAATGCCATCATGTGTGGATTAGTGGACAGTGAGCTAGTCAAGATCATAAATTGTGAATCAACGAAAGATGTATGGGATAAACTAGAGAACATTCATGAAGGAGACGATAGGATCAAGGAGGCCAAGCTTCAAACACATCGAGCTCAATTCGAATCCTTAAATATGGACAATGATGAGAACATAGAGGCTTTCATGCTAAGAGTCAATGGAATCACTAATTCAATCAGAGGTCTCGGCGAAGATATGGATGATGCTACGATCGTGAAAAAGGTATTAAGATCACTCCCTCCAAGGTTTGATTCTAAAGTCTCAGCCATAGAAGAAGCTAAAGATCTAAATCGCTTTAGTATGGATGAGATGCATGGTTCTTTGACTACTTTTGAAATGAGAATAGGAAGGTCTAATCCCATAGATAGAGAAGCGGCCTTTAAAGCCCTAAAAGGCAAAGACACAAAACAAGAGTCTGAAGAAGAGGAGGTATCAGATGAAATGGAAGCAAATTTTGTCAAAAAACTGAGAAAGGGAAAAGGAAAATACAGAGGAAAGCTACCATTTAAATGTTTTAACTGTGGAGGCATTGGGCACTTTGCGACAAAATGTCCACTCAATGAGAAGAACCGGGGTGAGGAAGCTTCGCACCAAGAAAGAAGTGACTGGAAGAAGAAATCAAACTTCAGGAAAGGCAACTTCAAAAAGAAAAGTTTCATCTCCAGGAATGCAAATTCTTTAGAGGACAACTCTAGTGAGGATTCTGAAGAAGAAACAGGTGAAGCTCTGTTCATGGCATTTGAATCAAAAAAATCGGAAGAGGTAGAACAATCAGAAAAGAGGGAAGTAATGAATTCTAAAGTTTTTGCTAAAAATCCTGAGGCTGAAGTAGATCTAGAAGGTGAACTGGTCTCTGCTCTTGTAGAATGGAAATCTGAGAAAAGAAAGAATTATAAACTTTCAAGAAAGCTTGAGGATGCAAATGACATCATAACCAGTTTAAAAATACAGACAGAAGAATACAAGAAAATGTCTAAGGATCTCGAAGTTCAGATAACCATGAAGATAGATTATTGTTGTAAACTAGAAGAAGAGAATGTCAGTCTACGAATGCAGATGCAAGAACTGGATCGAAAAATTAGCTGCCATCAAAAGCGTGAAGAAAGTTCGATGAAGCTGGATAAAATTTTAAGTGATCAAAGACCTGCTGGCATCAAATTTGGTCTAGGCTTCATGGAAGGAGAATCGTCAAATGGACCAAAAGCCAAAAATGTAGAAACTGTAAGGAATGAAGAGAAGAAACAGACTGATGAAAGAAAAACAACTCAGGCAAATGAAAGCAGTAATGCCAGGCCCGAAAGGAGAACTGACAATGATGGATTTACCAAGGTCACACATCAAAAGAAAAGAAGATCTATGGCTCCTACAACAACCTGGCAAAAACCATCTTTCAGGTTCAATCATTTCTTTTCTGGTTTCTGTTTCAAGTGTAATGGTTATGGGCATAAAATTGTAGATTGCAAGTATAATGTAGGACCAAGAAATCTCTTCAGTAGAAATGCTTTTTCACCATTAAATTATGCAGTAGAATGTTTTAATTGTCATAACTTTGGACATATTGCAAGAAACTGTCGTAGTCCTTTAGCTGCAAATCAACCTCAAAAAAGAAAATTTCAACCAAATAGGACAAGACAAAATAGAAATCCTTTTGAAAGATATACTCAAGATACTTGGAAAAGGAAAGTCCAAACTAGAGCCCAATACGGTAGCCAAATCAGAGTGGAAACAGAAAGAGCAACCTCGGGAAGAAAAAGAGTCCCTAATAGTTCAAACAACTTTCAAGGCACAGAGTAAAAGGGTACCATGGATACTTGACAGTGGATGCTCAAGTCATATGACAGGTGATAAACAAAAATTTGAAAAATTACAGAAATATGAGGGTGGTTCCGTAAAATTTGGAAATAATGATGGAGCTAAGATAATCGAAAAAGGATCGGTTAAAATTAGTGATGGGAAGATCAAGTCAGAAGAAGTTTTGTTTGTGGATGGTTTGAAACATAACCTGTTGAGTGTCGGTCAGATATGTGATAAAGGACATGAAGTTGTTTTCAAGAAGCAGGGTTGTGAAGTCAGGAAATCAAACAGTGGAAAATTGATAGCTACTTGGATCAAGGACATCGGCAACCTGTACACACTCTCAGAAACTTCAGAAGGTAATTGTTTCATTGGACAGGAAGAAGAAAACTGGCTATGGCACAAGAGGCTTGGACACATTAGTTTTGATAATCTAGTGAAAATCAGCTCAAAATAGGCAGTAAGAGACATTCCAACCATTAGAAAACCTTCAAATAGCATTTGTGCTTCATGTCAAAAGGGAAAGCAAACCAGAACCTCATTCAAAACAAAAGAGTACCACACCAGCAAACCTCTGGATCTTATACATACAGACTTGTGTGGACCCATGAGAACTCAAAGCATAAATGGTGACAAATACTTTATGTTGTGTATTGATGATTATTCCAGAATGACATGGATATTCTTCTTAAAGAATAAAACAGAAGCTTTTGGAATGTTCAGATCTTTCAAACATCTAGTTGAGAATGAAACAGGAAAAAGAATTAAATGTTTGAGATCAGATAGAGGAGGAGAATTCATCTCAGATGAGTTTATAGAATACTGTGAATGACATGGTATCAGGAGACAATATTCAGCAGCTAGAACACCCCAACAGAATGGCGTGGTAGAAAGAAAGAATAGAATAGTACAGGAAATGGCACGTACTATGCTGGCTGAAAACAAAATAGCAGACAGATTTTGGAAAGAAGCAGTCCACACTATAGTATACATCCAAAATAGGTACATGCTGAGAACTCATGAAAGCAAAACTCCTTATGAGCTGTGGTTTGGTAGAAAGGCAACAACAAAACACCTCAAAGTTTTTGGCTGTAAGTGTTACATCAAAAAAACTGAAGACAATCTTGGGAAGTTTGAAAATAGAGCAGATGAAGGTGTCTTTGTTGGGTATTCGATAAAAAGCAAAGCTTATAAATGCTACAACAAGAGACTCAAGAAAATTGTGGACAGTGCTGATGTTAAATTTGATGAAGGAAGGGAAAGAACAGTTAACTATGAAGAAAACTACCCAATTTATGAAGAAGTCATTGAAGGAGATGAGGAAAATGAAACAGAAAAGAAACCAACTCTTAACTCAGATGACTTAATTGATGACTCAGAGGTGGAAGAAAACAAGAAATTCAAAACAGGCAGTTGGCAGAAGAATCATCCCAGAGATCAAATAATTGGAGATCCCACAGCTGGTATTCAGACAAGAAAGAAAGTAGTAAGTAACTACTCTCTTTTATCCAGCATTGAGCCCAAAAATATAGCTGAGGCAAGCAAAGATGATAGCTGGATGAAGGCAATAAATGAAGAGTTAGATCAGATTGAAAAGAACAGAACTTGGGAATTAGTTCCTAGACCGACAAATAAGAATGTAATCGGCACCAAATGGATATTTCAAAATAAATTGAATGAAGACGGACAGGTAGTTAGAAATAAAGCTAGATTGGTCTGTAAAGGGTATGCACAAGTTGAAGGCATTGATTTTGAAGAGACTTTTGCACTTGTGGCCAGATTAGAAGCAATCAGAATGTTTCTAGCCTTAGCAGTTCATAAGAATTTTAGAGTTTACCAGATGGATGTAAAATCAGCTTTCTTAAATGGGAAACTTGAAGAAGAAGTTTACATTGAACAACCAGATGGTTTCCAAATTGGTGAAGATCCCAATCTTGTCTGCAAATTAAAGAAAGCTTTATATGGCTTAAAACAGGCACCCCGAGCATGGTATGCAAGGCTAGATAACTATCTCTCTCAATAGGGGTTTAAGAAAGGTATGGTGGACGATAATCTGTATGTCAAAATTGAAAATGGGCACCTCATTGTTCTTGTTGTTTATGTAGATGATATCATATTTGGCGGCGACAAAGATGAATCATGTAAAGACTTAGCAAATAAAATGCAGAAAGAATTTGAAATGTCTATGATTGGTGAGCTGTCTTACTTTCTTGGGTTACAAGTTAATCAAAATGAGAAAGGCATATTTATTTCCCAAGTCAAATATGTGAAAGAGATGCTAAAAAGATTCACAATGGAGGACTGTAAGCCAGTTAGCACTCCTATGGTGACAGGCTGTAAGTTAAGCAAAGATGACAAATCTCCACTTGTTGATCAAACCATGTACATATCAATGATTGGAAGCTTACTTTATTTAACAGCTACCAGACCAGATATTCTGTAGGCGGTTTGCATGGTAGCAAGATTTCAGGCCAGTCCCAAAGAGACTCATGTGACAGCAGTAAAAAGGATTCTCAGGTATCTCAAGGGTACTATGGAGTATGGGTTATGGTATCCGAAAGGTAAAGACTTCACCCTTATATCTTATTCAGATGCAGATTGGGCAGGATGTGTTGATGATAGGAAGAGTACAAGTGGAGGTGCTTTTTATCTCGATGACAGGTTGGTTGCTTGGCACAACAAGAAACAAGAGTCAGTTTCTTTATCAACAGCTGAGGCAGAATATATTGCAGCAACAACTTGTTGTACACAAGTTTTGTGGATGAAACAAACTCCGAAAGATCTTGGTATTAATTTTAGTGAACCAATATCAGTTAAGTGTGATAACACCAGTGCAATTAACATCTCCAAGAATCCAGTAATGCATTCACGGACAAAACACATTGCTATCAGATATCACTTCTTGAAAGAGAAAGTTGCTGAAGGTGAGGTTAAGCTGGATTTTGTTCCAACTACAGAGCAAGTAGCAGATATATTCACAAAACCTTTGCCCAAGGATGTTTTTGAATACCTTCGCAATAAACTGGGAGTGGTGACCCTTCCCAAGAAGTGACTAGCTACGGGGATCACATTCTCAGGGGGAGCATTGAAGTGTTTGATCATCTTCTTGCTCATGTCTTTATTTATTACTAAGTGTAATAAATTTTGCTTGAGAATGTTGTGTTTGGACTCAGGGGGAGTCTGTAGCAGCCCTTTGGTATTATTGTCAAAGGGGGAGAAGATTTACAGGAGAGTGCATGTGTGTTGCCAACAATTCCAAAGGGGGAGATTGTTGAGCAAGGTGCAGCAAAAGTATTGTCATTGTTGTCAACACAGACAGATAGATCAGTTGATGAAGTGGACAGGAGTTCAGAGGTCAGTGAGAACATGTACAGTGAATTTCCAAGAAGACAGAAGTGGCCCAGATTCAAAAATTCAAAGAAAAAGACAAGTAAGAAAATTGTCGCGATATCGCGACATGTTTTCTATCAATTTCGTGACATGGCCAAGGAGAGAGAAGGCACAAGCAAAATTGTCATGATTTCATGACATGGCCGAGGAGAGAGAAGGCGCAAGCAAAATTGTCATGATTTCACGACATGGACGAGGAGAGAGAAGGCGCAAACAAAACTGTCATGATTTCGTGACATGTTGGAGGCAAAGAAGCCAAGTGGGAAAACTGTCATGATTTCGTGACATGTTGGAAGCAAAGAAGGCAAGTAAGAAAACTGTCACGATTTCGTGACATGTTCGGAGAAGAAGCGCTTGCAAGGAAAACTATCATGATTTCATGACATGTTCGAAGAGAAAGCGCTAAGGATGAAAAGTGTCATGATTTCATGACAGGTTCAAAGAGAAAGCACTAAGGATGAAAAGTGTCACGATTTCATGACAGGTTCGAAGAGAAAGCGCTAAGGATGAAAAGTGTCACGATTTCATGATAGGTTCGAAGAGAAAGCGCTAAGGATGAAAAGTGTCACGATTTCACGACATTAAAAAAGATGAAAATGTCACGATTTTCGGACAGTTGAAAGAAAGTGCCAAGTAGAAAAAGTGTCACGATTTCATGACATGTTTCGATTTCATGGGGCAAAGATAGAAAAGGCATAAGGCAAGAGAAGGTGTCACGATTTCGTGACATGTTTAGTTTCATGGGCCAAAGACAAAAAAGAGACAAGGAGCAAAGATGTCACGATTTCGTGACATGTTCGATTTCAGGGCAAAGACAAAAAAGGCACAAGGCAAGAAGATGTCACGATTTCGTGACATGTTTTGTTTACAGAAGAAAAGAGTAGAAAGGTGAATGTCACGATTTTGTGACATGTCTAGTTTTCACGGTTGCAAGCGAAGAAGTGAACAAGGAGGCCGAGAATGTCATGATTTTGTGACATGTTATATTTTCATGGGTAAAAGGCGAGAAGGGTAGAAAGAGAGAAGTGTCATGATATCATGACAAAAGCAAGTAGAGGCTATCAAAGACAAAAGTGTCACGATATCATGAAGAAAAAAAAAAGATTTTTATAGAAGGGGGGGTGTTTTAAAAAAGTGAAGATGAAGTCTCTAAATGCAGAAGTGTCACGATATCGTGACATGTTGTGTTTTCATGACAACAACAATAGAAGAGTTGTAGGGGCAGTCGAGGTCGACAAAGACCGATGCAGGCCGACAGATTTTAGGGTTTACAATCGACCAAATTTAGGGTTTGTAGTCGACCATGTTTAGGGTTTGCAGTCGACTAAGATTAGGGTATTTCAGCCGACTAAGATTAGATCTTTGCTCATGAAAAGTTTGTTATAAAAGGAGGGTTGTTGGGAGATTTGGTCATCTCGATTTTGTGCGAATTAAGTCTGTTGTGCGCATAAAGCGAATCATGTCGAACCAAGCCAAGTGCGAAGTAATAGCACGTAGAGAGCAAAAAAGCGCAAAGGGGCAGAAGTGATCGATCAACTATTTAGTAGCAGAGAGTGTGAAGCATTATCATAGAAGCAGTCAGATAGTGCGAAGCGTTTGCGCAGAAGAAGCAGAGTGCATAGAAACTACAGACTGTGTGCAATAAGGTGAAAGTATTATTCTATAATTTTCATTGTTTTTATTGAAGTCCAAGTTGCAGCTTGGCATAAGGGGTTGGTGCTCCTTTCCAGTAGGTGCTGGTAAATAAGGAGTTGGTGCTCCTTTCTGTTTGGTACAAAAAAAATCTGAGGGGTTGGTGCTCCTTCCAGTTGGTGTTGGTAAAAGATATTGTAAAGTTGTAGCTTTGCAAAGGCTGGATTTGGATGGTAGTCCAAGCAGTCATTTTTGAGGAGTAGCCACATTGGTGAACCTCGTTAAATGTTGTGTTGTGTGTAATGCTTTCTTGTTGTATTTGATATATCTGTTTATAAGTTTTAAACTACTACTGGTTTTAGAACTGTATATTTGAAGTTTAAAAGATCACACTGATTCACCCCCCTCTCAGTGTCACTGTGATTATAACATTTTTCTTGGGAGACACCTGTTGTACCTATGAAGAACTTACATTTTTGGACTCATCATCAACAAAAATTATTTTATGACCCCATTCTCCCCCTTCATAAAAAATTACATCCCTGGAGAGTACAATTTTATGAGTCTTGGGGTTGTAGAGTCTATATGCTTTTGTAGACTCACAATACCGTACAAATATACAAGCTTAACTTTTGGGATCAAGCTTCTTCCTTTTCTCATCAGGAATGTGCGCATATGCTAAAGAACCAAAAACTTTGAAGTGCTTTACATTTGGTTTCTTTTCGTACCACCTCTCATAAGGAGTGACACCATCTAAACTAGAAGTTGGACTTCTATTTAGAATGTATACACTAGTTCTTAAAGCATCATCCCAGTACATATTAGTTAGATGCTTAGTCTAAAGCATCATTCTCACCATCTCAACTATGGTGTGGTTATTTCTCTCTGCCACACCATTCTGTTGTGGGGTATAGGCAGTGGCAAATTGCATTTTTATCCCACTTGCTTTACAATATTTCAAGAATACTTTTGAGGAGTACTCATCTCCTTGATCTGTCCTAAGAAATTTTACACAATTCCCACTTTGATTCTCTACATTGTTTTTTAAATCTATGAAGCAATCAAAAGCTTCATCTTTATGTTTTAAGAAATAAATCCAGCACATTCTAGACAAATCATCTATGAAAGTGAGAAAATAAGAATTATTTCTAAGACTCTGTATTTGCATTGGAACAAAGATGTCTGAATGCACTAACTAAAGTGGATAGTTGGCTCTCCACACTTGTCCTTTCAAAAACTTCAACCTTGAGTGCTTTCCCAAAGCACATCCTTCATAGACCTCCTTCTGTTCATTGATTTTGGGAAGTCCTATCACCATAGCTTGAGAAGTGAGCAGTTTCAAGCTAGCAGAATTAAGGTGACCATATCGCAAGTGCCAAAGCACACTTGGATTTGTTATAGCTACATTTGCAAGTTGAGCTCCTCCTGGCTCACCAAATTTGAGAGATAATAACCGATTCTTGGTCATGGAGAACTGTGTGATGACATGATTACAATTGTTTTTATCAAAAATGATACATTGTCCTTCATCAAATACAATTTTGTAATTGTTCTCCATCATTTACACAATTCTTAATAGATTGTGTTAGACCTTTGGAGTGTAATAGATGTCATTCACTTTCTTTAGTCCTTCTTTGGTTGGAACCTCCTGAAGAACACAAGCTTATACTGAGAGGGGGGGTGAACAGTATAAGACCACTTTTCAATTTTTCCTTCAAATCAACTTTCAATTCAATATTATGCAGTGTATAGAAAGCAGTATCAATAGCAGTAATCAAAGCAATGCACAAAACACCATCCACAATAGAGACACAAAAATTTACGTGGTTCACCCAATGCGGGCTACTCCACGGATAAAATCTTTCACTAAATTTTATCAAATCAAATCTAGGAATACCTTTCCCGATTACAATGTTTATGGGCACCAACCCAAAGGAGACACCAATCCCCTAGCTCTGTTCTGGCTGGTGATCCTCTAGAAGACCTCTGCCTCCTCTGCCCTTAGAAAATGGAACTCTATCCATAGAAGACACCTGTCTTCCCCGCTCTGGCTGGAGACCTCTGTCCTCAACTCTATCACCTCCAAAGCTAGTCCTCGAAATTGCACTAAACACAATCCTTCGGTCTAGCACAAATGTCCTCGATCTCTTTCTCTGATCTGCACCAAACACAGTCCTTTGGTCTGGCACAAATGTCTTTGTCCTCTTTTTTTGGTCTGCACAAAAACACAGTCCTTCGCTCTTTTTACGCAATCACAGCTGCACTTGATCAAACTTTGACCTTTGCACCTCTGTGCAATCACAGCCGCATAGTCTTCGTGCACTCTGCTTCCTTGCGATCTCTCTCACTTGGAAGATTCGACAGAATGCACTCTGCTCTCGATGATCAAACTTCTTCTCTTCGCACAGTCTGTGAATGCCGCTCTTCGAACGCACACCAAAATCGATACTTTAACTCTCCAAACAGCCCTCCTTATATACTAATACTTTCAAGATCAAAACCTTGATCTTAGTCGACTGCACAACCCTAAACTACGTCGGTTGCAAACCCTAATCTTCGTTGGCCCAAATTTAACTTTGTCGGCTTCACTGCTTCTGCAACTTTTTTGTAGCTTCTGCCGCGAAACTACAACATGTCGCGATATCACGACACCTTTGTAGCCGTACACTTTCTTTTGGCTTTTGTCATGATATCATGACACTTTAGCCTTTGACGACTTTGACTAAGCTCTTGTCGTGATATCGTGACACTTCTCGCTTTCTTATCCTCTTCTTGGCTTGCACTAGCAAAAACGGAACATGTCACGAAATCGTGACACTTTCACTGCCTTAAGCTCTTCTCTGCCTTACGCCCACGAAACTGGAACATGTCATGAAATCGTGATGCTTTTGTCTTCATAGCCTTCCTCTCTACTTTTGTCACAAAATTGTGACACTTCACCTATGGAAGACATGCTTTCAATTTTTATCACGAAATCACGACACTTCTACTGCCATCTGCTATCTTTTCTTCCTATCGTGAAATCGTGACACTTTCTGCATCTATGCGCTATCTTTTCTGCTTGTCACGAAATCGTGACACTTTTTGCATCCATATGCTATATTTTCTACCTGTCGTGAAATCGTGACACTTTTTGCATCCGTATGCTTTTCCTTCATCTTGTCATGAAATCGTGACGCTTTCAGCTTTCGTACGCTTTCTTTGTAGCCTGTCACGAAATCGTGACGCTTCTCATTTTAGACTCTTCCCTTTGCTGCATGTCATGAAATCATGACAGTTCTCACTTCGAGTTCTGTAGCATGTCATGAAATCATGATAGTCCTCACTTCGTCTTTTGCAGCATGTCGCAAAATCGTGACACTTTTTCTTTCGGACTCTCTCTTCTGCATTATGTCATGAAATCGTGACACTTTTTCTTTCGGACTCTCTCTTTTGCATTATGTCACGAAATCGTGACACTTTTCCTTTCGGACTCTCTCTCCTGCAACATGTCACGAAATCGCGACAATTTTTCATCCGTACAACCTTCCTTGCAATATGTCATGAAATCGTGACACTTTTCCTTCTCGGCCTTCTTGCTCTTTTCAAGTCATGAAAATGCGACATGTCGCGAAATCGCGACACTTTCCACCTTGCTCTCCTTCTCTTCCAACATGTCATGAAATCGTGACAGTTTTCCCTACTTCTTCTCTCTTCCAACATGTCGCGAAATCGTGACAGTTTTGCCAACTCTTTCTCTCTCCTCTAACATGTCACGAAATTGCGATAGTTTTTCCAGCACTTTCTCTCTCCTCTAACATGTCACGAAATCATGACAATTTTTCCAACATGTTGCATACTTTTTCTAACTTGTCTTTTTCTTTGATCTTTTGCAAATGAGCTACTATGATCTTCTTGGAAACTCACTTTCCATGCTCTGAATAATCTGACATTAAATCAAATTCCTTCAAGAGCTTCTTGACATCAATGACAACTTCTACACTTGAGCAAATGCAATGTACCCAAGGTACCCAAAATTGCCAACAATCTCCCCCTTTGTCATTGATGGCAAACCTTTATTGAAAACACATCTCAAGAGCCAAAACTGAAACTAGCTGTGCTAACACTAAGAATCTGCCTTTGAAGTTTTGCTCCCCCTAACTTGAAGCTCTCCTCTTCACTTGAAGCTCTCCCCCTTACTCATATCTCTTCCCCTTTGTCATCAATGGCAAAGGGCCACCTTTGGGGCTCGGGACTAAGAATTAGCCTCTTAGCTTAGTCCCTCCCCCACCTCCCTGATGAGGTGATTAATTTTGGGGTGGGAGTAAAACTCCCATTAGGCATTGATCATCATCAGTGTCTATAACTTCCTTGCCGGGCCTTCTCTTGAACTCATTGTCCATTTTCCTGTTCTTGTTATTGTTCTTGTTCTTGTTCTCATCCCTATTTTTGTTCATGCCTTGATCCTTGGACCTGTTCATACCACTGTTCCTGTTCCTGTACCTTGGAAGATCAGCTCTACACTGTCTAGTTGTGTGACCTCCATTGTTGCACTTATAACAGGTAACAATGTTATTTCTTTTAGGCATACATGTTCTTTGAATCCGCCAGTTCTGCCCAAACCTGTTCTGATTAATCATGTTTTGGTCGAGCCTATTATTTATCTCGCAATAGACTGCCTTGTGCCCAAACTATTGACAAGAGTAGCAATACCCTCGAAAGAAACTGGCACTTCTGATTTTGTCATTTACTTTATTTACTTGAGTCATGCAATGTGCAGCCATGTGACCAAACCTGTGACATGCAAAACATCTACCGTGAAATTTTCCTTTATTCGACCTCTTGGGTCCCGAAAATTTTTTCTTCTCATTCTGAATTCTGTTTTCTATTTTTGCGCATCTATCAGTCATGGACTCAAGATCTGAAAAACTTTCCTCATCAGAACTCTCTTCCTTTTGGAGTCTCTTACTAGACTCTCCAACTTGCGGTTTGACAAAACCAAGACCTATTTTATCTGTTGGTTTTCTTTGATCTTTGATGAGTGATTTAACCTTTTTGGAGCTATCTTGAAACTTGTACAACTTATCCTTGTACTCTTTGGTTTCCTCTTTCAAAGAAGCCATTTTCTGTTCTAACTCACTATACTCAAGAACCTTCGATTCCAGCTCATCCTTGAGTTCTTGTGTCTTAGCCATAGAAAAATCAAGACTTTCTATAAGATCATCTCTCTCTATACAACATTCATCTAACTTATCCTTGAGTTTAGCATTCTTCTTTCTTTCCTTTTTCAAAGCACTAAGAGCATTAATAAGTTCACTTTCAAGATCCTTTATTTGTTTGCTTTCTGAATCATCAAAGCCTTTTTCAGATTTCTTATCACTAGAGGTGCTACCTTTTTCAAAAACCATACATGCATCTTCCTTATAGTTTTCTGAAGCATCCTCATACATACTGGAAACCAAATCACTATTTGTACAATCATCCTCAAGGTGACCAAAATTTCCACATCTAAGGCATTTCATGATAATGAATCTATGTTTTGGTTCTTCCTCTTTTTCTGAAATAAACAACATCTCATTTTCATCATCACTCGAAGAACTTTCACTATCACTACTCGAACACTTACTTGCTTTTTCTAGGTAGAAACTCTTCTTGTGCTTGTGAGAATACCTCTTTCCTTGATTGTTGTGCTCATATTTGTTCTTTCTGTGATGCTTGTGCTTTTCAGAATCCTTGCTCTTAGAATCCTGTTTCTCTTCATCACTTTCATTCTTGGAAACAGTACAGTCAGTAGCATAATGACCAAACTTTCCACAATTGAAACATCTTATATTTTTCATGCTTTTGTGCTTTCTAGAAAACTTGCCTTTCTTGTTGTAATATGCCTCTTCATCACTAGAAGACTCATCACTCTCTTGAAGCTGTTTACCCTTGGATTTCTTGGTAGCTTTGAAAGCTGCTTCTTTCTTGACGTCAACCTTTACCTGAGTTCTCAACTCAAATGCTGCAAGAATGCTATGAAGCTCATCCTTTTTTAGTTTATCCAAATCTTTAGCTTCCTCAATAGCAAAAATATTTTCACTAAATCTATTAGGAAGAGATCTTAAAATCTTATCACAAACATCATTTTCAGCAAGCTCAAGTCCTAAGTCTTTCATGGAGTTAACAACCTCATCCATACGAAGCATGTAGTCACTAATATTTTCATCATCATTCATCTTGAGTTGTTCAAACATACCTTTGAAATGTCTCAACTTGGCCTTTTTGACATTTGCATCACCTGTATGAACCACCTGCAATTGTTTCCACATTTCACTAGTTGTCTTGCAGTGAATTACTTTGGTGAGATCTGCTTTTTGTAAACCTTTCAAGATTGCATTCATTGCTTTTGAATTGCTGTGATGTAGGAGCCTATCTTCTTTAGTATATGGACCATTTATAGGAATAGTGTACCCATCTTCAATCACTTCCCAAACCTCATTCCCAAGTGCCATTAGATGAACCTTCATCCTTGCACTCCAAAGACCAAAATCTGATCCATCAAGAATAGGTGTTGCATTGCCACTTGAATAATCCATTGTGTTCTTTGCTAGCTTTTCCTTCAAGTCGTTAAACTTTTTGAAGGCACCCGCTCTGATACCAATTGAAGAACACAAGCTTATACTAAGAGGGGGGTGAACAGTATAAGACCGCTTTTTACTTTTTCCTTCAAATCAACTTTCAATTCAATATTATGCAATGTATAGAAAGCAGTATCAATAGCGATAATCAAAGCAATGCACAAAACACCATCCACAATAGAGACACAACAATTTACGTGGTTCACCCAATGCGGGCTACTCCACGGATAAAATCTTTCACTAAATTTTATCAAATCAAATCTGGGAATACCTTTCCCGATTACAATGTTTATGGGCACCAACCCAAAGGAGACACCAATCCCCTAGCTCTTTTTGGATGGTGATCCTCTAGAAGACCTCTGCCTCCTCTGCCCTTAGCAAATGGAACTCTATCCATAGAAGACACCTGTCTTCCCTGCTCTAGCTGGAGACCTCTTTCCTCAACTCTATCACCTCCAAAGCTGGTCCTCAAAATTGCACTAAACACAGTCCTTCGGTCTAGCACAAATGTCCTCGATCTCTTTCTCTGATCTGCACCAAACACAGTCCTTCGATCTGGCACAAATGTCTTTGTCCTCTTTTTCTGGTCTGCACAAAAACACAGTCCTTCACTCTTTTTGCGCAATCACAGCTGCACTTGATCAAACTTTGACCTTTGCACCTCTGTGCAATCATAGCCGCATAGTCTTCACGCACTCTGCTTCCTTGCGATCTCTCTCACTTGGAAGATTCGATAGAATGCACTCTGCTCTCGATGATCGAACTTCTTCTCTTCGCATAGTCTACGAACGCCGCTCTTCGAATGCACACCCAAAATCGATACTTTAACTCTCCAAACAGCCCTCCTTATATACTGATACTTTCAAGATCAAAACCTTGATCTTAGTCGGCTGCACAACCCTAAACTACGTCGGCTGCAAACCCTAATCGTCGTCGGCCCAAATTTAACTTTGTCGGCTTCACTGCTTCTACAACTTTTCTGTAGCTTCTGCCATGAAACTACAACATGTCACGATATCGTGACACCTTTGCAGCCGTACACTTTCTTTTGGCTTTTGTCGCGATATCGTGACACTTTAGCCTTTGACGACTTTGACTAAGCTCTTGTCGTGATATCATGACACTTCTCGCTTTCTTATCCTCTTCTTGGCTTGCACTAGCGAAAATGGAACATGTCGCAAAATCATGACACTTTCGCTGCCTTAAGCTCTTCTCTGCCTTACGCCCGTGAAACTGGAACATGTCACGAAATCATGACGCTTTTGTCTTCATAGCCTTCCTCTCTGCTTTTGTCATGAAATCATGACACTTCACCTATGGAAGACATGCTTTCAGTTTCTATCGTGAAATCGTGACACTTCTGCTGCTGTCTGCTATCTTTTCGTCTGTCGTAAAATCGTGACACTTTCTGCATCCGTGCGCTATCTTTTTTGCCTGTCGCAAAATCGTGACACTTTCTGCATCCATACGCTATCTTTTTTGCCTATCACAAAATCGTGACACTTTCTGCATCCGTACGCTTTTCCTTCATCTTGTCACGAAATCGCGACGCTTTCAGCTTTCATACGCTTTCTTTGTAGCCTATCACGAAATCATGATGCTTCTCATTTCAGACTCTTCCCTTTGCTGCATGTCATGAAATCGTGATAGTTCTCACTTCGAGTTCTACAGCATGTCACAAAATCATGATAGTCCTCACTTCGTCTTTTGCAGCATGTCGCGAAATCGTGACACTTTTTCTTTCGGACTCTCTCTTCTGCATTATGTCACGAAATCGTGACACTTTTTCTTTCGGACTCTCTCTTCTATATTATGTCATGAAATCGTGACACTTTTCCTTTCGGACTCTCTCTCCTGCAACATGTCACGAAATCGTGATAATTTTTCATTCATACAACCTTCCTTGCAATATGTCATGAAATCACGACACTTTTCCTTCTTGGCCTTCCTGCTCTTTTCAAGTCATGAAAATGCAACATGTCGCAAAATCATGACACTTTCCACCTTGCTCTCCTTCTCTGCCAACATGTCGTGAAATCGTGATAGTTTTCCCTGCTTCTTCTCTCTCTTCCAACATGTCACAAAATCATGACAGTTTTGCCAGCTCTTTCTCTCTCCTCTAACATGTCGCGAAATCATGACAGTTTTTCTAGCACTTTCTCTCTCCTCTAACATGTCACGAAATCGTGACAGTTTTTCTAGCCTGCTGCATACTTTTTCTAACTTGTATTTTTCTTTGATCTTTTGCAAATGAGCTACTATGATCTTCTTGGAAACTCACTGTCCATGCTCTGAATAATCTGACATTAAATTAGATTCCTTCAAGAGCTTCTTGACATCAATGACAACTTCTACACTTGAGCAAAGGCAATGTACCCAAGGTACCCAAAATTGCCAACACCTCCATGGCTCCAATTCCATCTACTTGCAATTCTTTATCATCCCCTAATTTGATTTGGGATTTATAGGTGGAATATAGAGTTGCAAATAAATTTTCTTTACCACTCATATGATTTGAGCAACCAGTATCTAGAATCCATGTGTCATTTAGATTTCATTCTGATTGTCCATATGAAATAAAAATATTAGAGGTATCATCTTCTTCATAATTTCCATATTGATTTCTGCTATCTTGTGAATATTTTGACCAGCAGTCGCGAGCAAAGTGACCTGGCTTGCCACAGTTGAAACAAGTTGTTTTGAACTTGTCACTTCCTCATCCTTGATTTCCACTTTGTCTTGGATTTCCTCCTCGATTTTTATTTCCACCTCTATGTTGATTGCCTCCTCTGTATGAGTTGCCTCCTCTGTTGGATTTGCCTCATTTTTTCTGGTTGCCTCCTCTATTTTGGTTGCCTTCTTTGTAGTTGCATCTGCCTCTACCTATTTTTTGTCCTCTGCCTTGATCTCTTCCACGTCCTCTTCCATTTTTTTCATTGGAAGTGAAGGCCTTTTCAGTGCCTCCATAGCTGGTTGAAGGAGATTCCAAAAATCTCTCTTCATGTGACATTAACGATCCGATTAATGCATCGAATGTTAAAGTGGAAATATATTTGGATTCTTCTATAATTATGGCAATATGATTCCATCTCTGTGGAAGTGTTTGCAACACTTTTGTTACAATTGTCTCAAGCTTGATTTCCTCACCAAGTGTAACCATTTTATCAACAATTGCTTTTACTCTAACACAATAATCACCGACTTTTTCATCATCTTTCATTCTAATATTTTTAAAATCTCTTTTAGTTTTTGAAGCCTTGCCTACTTCACTTGATTACTACCCTGGAATCCATCACTCAAATCTTTCCATGCAGCTTGTGCAGTTGTACAAGTGGCAATTCTAGGAAATATACTTTTCTCCAACGCTGCTTGGAGATGAGAAAGAGCAGAAGAGTTGCTATTTTGTCCTTCTTTTTATGTTTTCTTGTCTACGGCACTTAGTTTTGTCTAGTGTAAGGGTTATGTGTAACCCTCTTCTATTATGTACCACAAGCCTCTTCCTATGAGCAAGGTATTAATTTTTATAGACCAATACTCGTAGTCATAACGATTGAACTCTGGTATAGGTAAATTGTTATGTGAGTCCATATTTACTAAAAACTCTTTTTATTTCATGGTTACAATAAAGCACTCTACTTTTTCAAATAAGGAAGGAAGAAGAAAGAAGAAAGAAGAGATTACAAATTTAAGTCAAATCTAACTTGATTTACTCTATCATTGATTGCTTGTTCCTCTTGTTGTGGGGATGCTATCTCTTGATTCATGAAATTGTCTGCTACTTCTTCTTCGTCATCACTTATAAATATTATTTTTGGTGATTTTGGTTCTAAAATTTCCATTGAAATATTGTAGTGTGTATATTCTGATTCTTGTGGTGCAGCTTGTATGGATTTTGATTGTTCAAATTGACTCCTGAAAGAGTTATCTTCAAATTCTACCTCGTACCCTGAGTCAGGATGCCTTTGATGTGCAATTACTGCATTCTGAAGTTGGCTAAACACAATGTTGAGCCCATAACCTCTTACTTTTTCATCGAATCTCTCTGCACCTTCTCTTGCTAAAATTGCACATAAGACATGATAACAACCATTTGGTCTTATCATCAATGCCTCTTTACAATTTTACAATTTTGATCTTTTATCTCTTTTACAAAAAAAAACTAAGACTCTTAGGCTTATTACACAATATTTCTACAATTTGTGATTCCTCGAATCAAGTGAAAAATGAACCCTTCTATTACAATGAATTGCCTCTTAGGCAATATTCTCCTTCTTTTATAGTATTAAAAATATATATATATTGCTATTTAATAAAAATAATAATTACCCTTTAAAAAACAACTATATTTAATTTATTAAATATAATATAAATAATTAATTTAATAATATAAAGAAAATTTTCAAAAAAACTTCAAAAAAAAATTAAACCCTTGCAGGAATCGAACCCCCAACCTATCTCCTTCAACAAATCGTGCTTACCGACTCGGCCACCACCGCCTATGAGAACCAAAGGCAAAGAACATCAATTTCAAGACTTTTGACTTTTGCTTTCATAAAAAAATAATGAAAAAATGTTACCGTCGGGTTTCAAACCTATGATCTGCCAAGGACGGGTGCCTTAAGGCTGGCTCCTCGAGCCAGTCGAGCTGCGTGGCCCGACGGGAAGGAAAAGGAGGGTTGCCTCTATCTTGTTGTGGCCGCACATAAGACAAAATAAATTAAAGGTACTTTAGTCCCACATCCACTATGTGATGTTGTTTGAGGTATTTAAAACCCTCAATGCACACAATTTCACTCGATTGCCTTTGGGTAATCAGTGACCTCCCTTTTGCCTCCTGAGCCTATCTCTCCTCACCACATCGCCTATTACCTTTTCTTGCCACGTAGCCTGTCTTCTGGTCTACCACATCGCCTGTTGTCTGGTCTTTGGTCTGCATCGACCTTGCTCTCTCCTCGCCATGTGTTGATGTCCAATTGGCTTCTCCTATGGTTTACTCCTCCTCACGTTCTCTTTGTGTGGGTCTTCTTTCGACCTCGCCTTGGTTCCCAATTTTTAGGCCCTCTCAACCTCACCTTGATTCATGTGATGCAAGCTCTCTTGACCTCACCTCGATTCACGTGCTTTTGGTCTCCTCCAACCTCGATCCATGGGCCCTCTTGACATCACTATGATACCAGATGTGGCACGGTAGTTAGGTGGATCAATAGAAAAAATGTAAAGTATTATTAATCCTCCAAAATGTAGTGTTTACAATGCTTAAATAATAGGAGAATTAACTACCTTAGAAAACTTAGAGAATAGATAGGGAAGAAGAAAAATAGGGAGGAAAGGAGGAAAGTAAATAGGAGTCGAACTCCCTATCGTCCATGTCGTCCAATATGCCTAGTCATCTACCATCCAAGCCATCCAATCTGCCTAGTCAGCTACCATCCAAGGAGGTAAAAGGGTAAGGTCCAAATCTTACCGTTGTAAAATTTTTTTTTACCTTTTATTGCTTTAACTTCCAATATTAATTAGGCATATTAAAGGGCTTACGTGGCCTTAAGGGGCTTTTAGGTAGCCCTCCTATGAATAGAAGGTGTTTTGGACATGTTTTGTATAGTTTTATAGGGTTTTATGCCTACAGACAACTATGATGGCCTACGATGGCCTATGATGGCCTGCGATGGCCTATGATGGCCTATGATGGCCTATTATGGCCTACAAGTGTCTATGTAGATCTAAAAGTATCTAAGTATGAGCATGTGCAACTTTTAGGTGTCTACACAACCTGAAAGGTGGGGCTTCAACATTAAGTAGCACAAAGGATAAAAATTTATAACAACTAATGTCTTATGGCTAAACATGTAATGTCTTAACTTCTAAGAAGTAAACATTACAACATAAATCTTCTCTGAGGGGGTGTACTAGGTTTCATATCTAACCAAGGTTCTAGTGATATAGTAGATGGCTCACTCTTTGTTTTGATCATCATGCCGAGCCAACATGGCTTCCAAAGCATGAGTTGTGGTTGCTATGTAAAGCATCAAATGCTTATCTAGTCTAAGGAAGAACTAAGTGTAGACACCTAAAACGCGTCATGTCGAGGGTGACTACTCATATGGGACATGCTACAAGACCATATGGAAGATCTTGGATAGACTCCAAGATAGAGCAGTGGTTCTAACCACTCAATTTGGGCTCCTTGGCCTAATCAGTCTGAACCACAGCTGAGACCCACGGTCTACAGTCTGAACCATGGTTAAGACCTATGGTCTATAGTCTAGGCCATAGCTGTGACCTATGGTCTAAACTGAAGTTCAGTTGGCCTTCATCCGAGCCAAATCGGTTGGAATGACCATTTGATCTAGAAGAAGGTAGTTGAAGGATGGAAGATTCTAGAGGCTTCCAATCCAACTGTCCCAACTACCTCTTCTTGATCTTGGCTTCTCCATGAAGCCACCCCTAGCCCTTGGGTAGTCCTATAAGTACCCCTTCAGAATTAGGGAAAACTATGAGAGAGAGCATTGGAGATTAGAGCAGCGAAGCCCTGTCGAATTGTGGACTCACTTGAGTGCATTGAGAGAGCCTAGTTGCTATTCACTTGCCAATTCATCAAGCATCATGACAATTCATGCCATGGATGCCCTAAGGAGCTAGAACGCCAAGAAACGCTAATTCGGGCAAACGGAGGCCCTATCGAGCAATTCAACCGCCAAACCTATCAGAGGACACTGAGGCGACCCTTGATCATCAATTTGACAAGGAGGATCAAGCCCATAGCCCTAGATTTGGAGGGCAAAGCTACTTGATTGCTCATCGTGGCTGACAGCCATGGTGTACAGTGCAGACCGCTCATCAGAGCTATGGTTTGCAATAGGTGATAGATCTCCTTACTGTTTCTATTTTAGTATGCTTAATTAGGTTAGATTAGTCATTTTAGTGGGTTAATTCATGTTTAGAGATAATCTGACTGGTATATTTAGGGTTTAATCAATCTTGTTTTCATTATAGTAAGTAGGACATTAATGGCTTCTTTTCATGCTAACTTGCTTAATTTCATGCAATTGATCAAGTAGATAGATAGTTGCACTTCCTACTTTCATGTTTCTAACAATATTTATGAATCTTGCACAAGTTTAATATGTTTTATCCATCTTCTTGATTTCATAGTTGTTATGGCATATTTATGCATATTTTCCTCAAAGGGCCTCATCATGAGAGGTTGCCTATTCGTTTAATGCTTTTGTGTTGTTTCTTGACCGTAGGAAAGCAGGTTCGAAGGAGATTCAATCATCTAATTCCTTCCTCAACGCGAAGAAGAGGGTCAACTCCACCCTAGAGCAGTTTGTGACTATTTGGAGAGCATTAGTATTGTGCCTACCCCATTGGGGGCTTTGGAATTGTATCAATTGTATCAACATTTGGGTGACCCTAAGAGGGGCATGATTGTAACCGAGATTCTTTTCAATATTAATAAAAGAAGCATCCATTTTCTCATTATATGCAATCTTGTATCATTTTATGCTTTTATGTTGATTTCGATTGATATATTAGATAGGTGCATTGCTTTTTGGATAGGTCAGAAGGTGATCATGATGGAACTCCATAATTTATGCAACTGATCTTTGACCTCTATGTTTTTTTGATATCAGGTGCAAACCGTAGGTTTCAACTATGATCTCATTGTTGGCCCATGACTTCAAAATGTGGGCTACAGTCTGAACCATGCATCAGACCTACGGTTCACAATAGACACAACAGACAGTAGGGAGCCAAAGCTTGATCGGATGAGGACCTGAGGTAGGCCCCATTTTTCACTCTCTATACTTTTTTATTCTATCTATGTTTTCCAAAAAGTAGAAAAGGGAAAATCTAATTAAGACACTAAAAAAGGAAATGAATTAGGTTTTGGGGTTTCTTTTATAAGTTTGGCTAGGCACTGCTAGGAACAACGGACCTCTGAGTGTAGTCCACCCTAGAATCCAGCATGCTAGGTTTAAATTGTGTGTTGGTTTGCATGCTTGAGGCCCAATCAGAGGCTATATCATCATAATTTGCATTGTCAAAAAGTCATATAGGATATAGCATGCATTCTCTAAAAATGAAATGTTTCTTTTTGCATATCATGTAGGAAATAATCATTCATGTTGTATTATGCATTTTCCTTTCTATGCAAATATTAAAAAGAACCACACACACCACGTTTCAATTAAACGCTAGTGAGTTGGGAGTGACATCCAACCACTAGTAGGGTTCAACGATGGTGGAGGTGACTTCCATCCGTTGGCCCAAATCCTACGTACCCTTGGATACTAGACCAATACCGGATCCGAGAACCTTTCGTACCCTAGAAAATTTGCATGTATTCTCTTCAGAGGGTATAACATTGACTAGGGGAAAATGGGTGAGGATCTGGGAGGACCTGTGCTCCATGACCATGTGTGGGCTTCATTACCACACATTATAGGTTGGATTACGTGACTTGGAGTTCATAGCCAAGTTGTCGAGCTATGAGTATACAGGTGAAAGCCAATTAAACTGAGAATATCATCCAACAAGCTTTCAAACATGATAAGGAGTTTCTTTACTAACACAACAAATTTGAAACAACATCAAATAGTTTAGGGCTCACTTTTAAAATTTAATACAAGATAATCACCATTGTATACCTTGTTTGCGTAATAAAGAATAAATCTAGATACTAGGTGCACCATGGTGGAGACACGGGGTGGTTGGCAAAGGCATAAGCCTGATGCCAATGACCAAGCCCCGATAGATTCACAACAACATATGTCGAATCCTCACCCACATGCGCTTCCCGAACATCATTCGATGAGCATTAGAGGAGACAATTCGACATGAGGGGAACCTATTGAGTGTACCCCCGATAGAGGAGCTTTTGTGCATTCTTCTAGACACAGAATAGAGCATGGAGCCTCTCAGCATGAGGGTGTTCCACTCGAAAGCCATTATCGAGATTGCATTGCACATGCATCCATGGGATCGACCGAAGAGTATGTTATACAAGGGTCCAAGTTGGTACCCCTACATCATAGGTCTATAGGAGGATCCATGGCTCCACCTTCAAAGTATAGACGAGATCAAGACCCACCCATTCAAGGGCATGCAGATAGGGCCACCATTGAGCATAGGCCTATGCAGACTCCCGCACGTAGTGAACCTCAAAATATCACTATTGATATGGCTAAGGTGGGAGCCAATGGCACACCACCACATGAGCGATGGAGATCCAGACAGTTGGATGACTTAGGTAGCATCCTTGAGCAGCTAGGCTATAAGCCTTCGGCTCCACCCACTCGTGCTCCGAGTGAGCATAGTGGGAGTTCTATTAGGACTGCTAGAGAGCATGGAGAGGCTTCCAAGCACCCTCATGTGACACATCCACCATCCACGCATGGTGGCACAGAGCACAGAGCTCAGTAGGATGCCAATGTCATCTTCATGGACAAAGGCAAAAGCATCACAAATCAGTCAGATGGGTACAGAACCCATAAGGTCGCTCGCACAGAGCATGCATACCAGAGGCCTGTTATGACCGATCAACTTGATAGATCACACAGACTGGTATCCGAGCAGCGACGATAGCTCCTCCAAGATCAATTGGAGGATACTCACCTAGAGAGGCAGTGCATCGAAGATGAGAATCTTCAGGCATAGAGGCTCATCAGACAAAGACTATATGAGCAGCGCATGCATGAGGAATGCATCCTTTCCCAAAAGGAGCACGTAGAGTAGGAGGATAGGCTAGCCAGGGCTGGTCTATACACTCACATGGAGAACAGAGAGTGCATTCAGAGAAAGGCTTTTTCACAAGCCGATGTGCAGCAAGAGCGCAGAGATGCTCACACTCATATTAGTGCCCTACAAAGAGAATGACCACCACCATTCGAATATGAGAGGCAACAACAATATGAGGAAGAAGAGGGAGAGGGAAACAATCAAGAGTATCCTGAAGACTCCCAAGTTGAGGAGGAGGAAGAGCAACGTCCTCCACCTCGATAGAGGAAGAATGTACCTCCAAGACCGCCCTCACGTCAGCTTAGGGAGGAGGACTTTCTATCCTCGTAGGCCTATAAGGCCTTAGCTGAGAAGGTAAAAGCAATTGAGAGGCAAGGCATGACTCTTCAAAAGTTGACATTAAGAAAGATTCATAATGAGCCTTTGGACCCCTTGGTGCCTGCTCCAGCATATCCTGAGCATTTTGTTATGCCCAGGCTAGATAAATTTAAAGGTGATGAAGACATGCAAGAGCATGTCACAAGATTTCTAGATGCATGCTTCTAGATTATGAGCAACAATGCCTTGCTTTTGCATACATTCATCACAACCCTCTCAGGCCCAGCCTGAGAGTGGTTCAATCAGCAAAAGAAGCATAGTATCACCAGTTTTGAGTAGCTGGATGATGCTTTCCTTGAACGCTTTTCTTTTGGCATCAAGAAATAGGCTAACCTTTTTGATTTGGTTGTGCTAGCTCAGCACGATGATGAGCCAATTGAATAGTATAAAAAGAGGTGGAGGAGATTAATGGTAAAGTTACCATTCCCTATTCCTGCTATGGAATTGACCTGAATGTTCACCAAGAGTTGTGCCAAGCACATCTCATTATTGTTGCAACTGTAGCAGTATCCAACATTCGAGGAAGCTTTGGTGCAAGCCAAAGTAATTGAGGATATCAAGTTGCAAGAAGGCAACTTGAAGCTCAAGAACAGGAAGGAGGGGCACAAGAAGAGCTCCACGAAATAGTAGGGCAAGTAGGCCCATGTAAATCAGGTGGTGCTAAACCTCTAGAGAGAGGATAAAGGGCAACAAAAGTAGAATTATCAGGCCCAACCTCCTCCTATGTAGTACAAAAAGTACAATAATAATTATAAGGGCAAAAACAAAGAACAACGCCCGCCTCACTAGTTCACGCCTTTGACAAAATCATTGACATCAATATTCCATCAGTTATGTGAGGCTAAGGCAATCAGACTACCCGAGGTTAAGCTGGTCGATCCGAATCAGCCCAAGTCAAAGGGGTATCAAGATGACCTATTTTGCATCTTCCATCACACGAAGGGCCACGACATCGAAGTGTGTTGGTCCTTCAAGCATATTGTGCAAAATATGATTGAAAAAGGTGAGCTTGTAGTACCAAGTAATCCACTAGCACCCAACAACCAAAACATGGGGATTTATAAAAATCTATTACCAAACCATGAGGCACCATGCAACAACGTTGGCCAGGTCAACCAAGTGCATGTCGAACCACCTACCCAGGGGTTCGTAGGCATGGTGAATGTTGTTACCAGACATGGGAGATATGAGAAGCTAAATCAACCTCATGCTCCCATTAGGATACAAGCTACATCGAATCAATGGCCAACTCAGAATATTCTAGGCCCACCAACGAGACCGGTGGTGACCATACGGAGCAGGTTGGTCCAAAACCTACAGATAACTCCTACGAAGTTGTCTATATATGAACTGATACAATAGTCCCCTAGGCATAGGGAGACTCTTATGGACATTCTAAGGTCCATCGAAGTACAATCTCAAGATGCTCAAGCATTTACCAATTTTGTGGGACATGTACAATAGTGCTAGGAGCCCATGATCCAATTTTATGATCATGAAATTAGGATGGTTCCTACAGATATGGTTGACCCACCATTGCATATCATCACATGTGTTAATCACATGCCATTCAAGAGGGTCTTGATCGACATTGGTTCATCGATCAATATAATAATGACCAAGGCATTGAATCATCTAAAGCTACCAAAGTCACATATTGTGCCCACCACCTTCACATTGAGAGCATTTAACGATGCCCTATGCTCGACGGTTGGCATAATCATCCTACCTATTTAGGTAGGCCTAAAGACCATCTCTATGATGTGTCATGTGATCGAGGGTGCCATGCAATATAACATCCTACTCGGGAGGCCTTGGATTCAAGAAATGCATTGCATTCCCTCTATATTACATCAATGTGTAAAATATCTGCATGAGGGATGGGTTCACGTAGTGTCATCAGATGAAGAACCTTTCAAGTTCGTGAACCTAGCAGATTTTCCTGGGGGTTTCATACTCCCATCAATGCACCTGGACGTCCGACCTGCATCATCGATTAAGAATCTAGGAGGTAAACCAATAGTGCATGCTCAACCATCGACATCTATATCACACAGATCTGAGCACACTACTGCTACTTCATTGAAACCGATTGCATCAATGATGCTTCGGGATGACAGGAAGTTAAAGGTGAAAATGGGTGAAAAAGAGAAGAAGCATGTGCCCGAACCAGTCATCGATGAGGCTCCCATCCCCATGGAAGTGGAGGAAGCCCAAGACATAGCCGAGGAGGTACCTCAGCCTACCTCACCTGCATCGTCAGTAGGGTCATCCGCATCGTGGGTGACTGTACATCTCACCAACATAGGGTTAGGTGAGTATATTGTGTAGAATGTAACCTTCGGATCGATTCTAGAGACTGCACAAGAGATGGGCTGAATCGCATGCTCATCATTTTTTGGTTGGATCGATAGTGCCATTGGGAGAGCCACCCAATCAGACTAACTTCATCTACGTTGGGCTGGATCAGCTTCCAACATGAACGCCCATGGATGAAGATGGTGATGAACCTTTCATAGTAAATGTTTATTATCTATCCAACCCGGAGTACTCCATGCATATTTTTGAGTTATATCATTGGCATGGGTATGGACTTGGTCTATTTGAACAAGGACGTAGGACTCCGCTTGAGCCACGTTATCAGCTAGCAACTGATAGGTTCAGGATGGGATTACAGATACAAGGACAAGATGATTTGCTCATAGCATCCTTAGATCACTTGTACCTTAGTCTAGGGGATGATGTGGACTTCAACCCATATCATCCTAATCCTTCCAGCTTCTAGAGGAGTAACCCGATGGTATCTGTCATCACTTTTGAGCCACTTGAAGAAGATCATGAAGGGCTCTTAGAGCAGACTAATACAGAGCAGAACCCTAAAGGCAACCTGGGTCATCAAATCCATAATGCAACCAATGACACAGGTGTGTAGGGGCATAACCCCATAGTTTTAGGTGATCTCAAGTCAGGAGATCTCTACAGTGATGATGGAGAGGAGTCCACCTTCGAGATAAGTGGACCAAGTTATGATGCCAACAATGAATCCTCAAACGATGATCAATCTGAGGATGAAGCTAAGGGGGCTATTTAAGGCCTTTGTATGCGCATCACCTATTACCTATAGAGTCAATACATGTTATCGAGGAGATTCTTCCCAACATTGATCATTTGGGGAAGAAGCAGAGCCAATTTTCTCATCGACATCATACATACGGACTTATTATCCAATTTTTTTGAACATTGATGATAGCGACCAAGAAGTGAGATTCATGGGACCGCACCTGCCAGAGCATCCCCCACCTATAGGGGTAAATGAAGGATTGTATTATGATAGTGATGAAGAGGATGAAATGGAGAGAGCCTATCTAGGACCTCCCTACCTACGTCACCGCAATGCACCTTATACGGTTGAGGACATGCGAAGAGAAATCAATCTCAACCCTCACCTTAGGGGAATACCACCAAACTTTAATGTGATCTATCACATGTTATTTCCCCATCCACCTACCTACATGGAGCTCCTTGAGCCGAATGATCCCATATTGCAACCAGTGCATAGAGAGGATCCAATCATCCGTAGTTCTCATAGAGAGGACCCATTTGTGCCCATGCCATTAGAGCCAGATCTCGGGTATGAGAGCTGCATCGATGATGTAGAGGTTTATCCATGTGGTCCTGGAGATCAATTCCATTCCATCAATATGGTCTCCATTGATTTGACCACTCCACTCCACAATCCAACAGATCCATCCAAACCATTGCATTTAAATGTAGATGCTATCGATTGGGATCATGTTGACTCACCTATTGAGCCTGAAGATTTCTTCCCTAATGAAGAAATGTTGCAACTATTTCATTTTGCACCAGGTTATGCTTATGATGTCTATCATGTTGAGGGTGCTTTCGATGTGGAACCTATCAACCCGACTGATGACATCCATTTGATTCCTATGCCTCATCAACTTGAGGAGGGATCACACATGTTAGTAGAGGAAACCTTCGATGTGGATATCAGTAATGATCCCACTAATTCAAGGAAGGTTAAATTTGGAGAGAGTCTCACTCCAGATGAGCGTGCCACCATCATCCCTCTACTGAAAGAGAGACCTAATATTTTTACTTGGACATACAAAGATATGCTAGGTCTAGACCCAAAATTGGTTACTCATAACCTTTCGCTAGATCTGACGAAGAAGCCGGTCAAGTAGAAGCTTAGAAAGATGCATCCAACAGTAGCCTTAATGGTGAAATATGAGCTACAAAAGTTGTTGGATGTAGAGTTTGTAATCTCCATCGACTATCCGGAATGGGTATCCAATATGGTGCCCATAGGAAAACCTGATGGAAGAATCCGTATTTGTATGGATTTTAGAGACCTGAATAAGGCAACACCCAAGGATTCATTTCCATTGCCAAATATTGATGCTCTTGTAGATGCAACTGTAGGTCATGAAATGCTCTCCTTAATGGATGGTTTTTTTGGTTACAATAAAATTTGGATTAAACCCGAAGACCAGCATAAAACCATGTTTATAACGCCATGGGGAACATTTTGCTATAAAGTTATGCCATTTGGTCTTAAAAATGTTGGTGCCACATATCAATGGGCCATGACATATATCTTTCATGACTACATGCATAAGATCCTAGAGGATTATATCGATGACTTGTTGGCCAAGTCATTGCTGCATAGTGAGCATGCAGAGGTCCTGAGGAAGGTCTTCGATCGCCTGATAGAGCACAATGTCAGGTTGAATCCTAAGAAGTGCGTATTTGGTGTAACTTCTAGTAAACTCTTAGGATTCATCATTTCTAAATGAGGCATCGAAGTCGACCCAGTGAAGGTCAAGGCTATCCTAGAGATGCATCCTCCCTCAAATATTAAAGAATTAAGGAGCCTTCAGGGCAAAGTAGCATCGATAAAGTGATTCATCACTCAGTTATCGGATAAATGTCGACCCATGAATCGACTGCTACATAAGGGGGTCCCATTCAATTGGGATGAGGACTGTCAAGTAGCTTTCACTGAAATAAAGCAATACCTAGTGATGCCGCCAGTACTAGCTCCACCAAGGCCAGATGTGCCTTTTTTACTATATATATCGGTGACCGAATTTGCATTAGGGACCATGTTAGCCCAAAAGAATGTGCAAGGCAAAGAACAAGCCATATATTATATTAGCTGAACCTTGGTGAGTTACGAGCTAGGGTATGCATATGTGGAGAAACTATGTTTAGCAGTAGTGTTCGCTACAAAGAAATTATGACACTATATGTTAAGTCATACGACATATGTAATATCAAAACAAAATCCTTTGCAGTACATGATGAGTAAGACGTATCATAATACACGTACTACAAAGTGGATCATGCTACTGACAGAATTCGATTTGGAATTCATAAGCCAAAAGTCCATTAAGGGACAAGTCATAGCTGATCAGTTGGCTGAGGCACCACTATCAAACAGTAGGCCTCTGACCATTGAGCTTCCAGATGATGTGGTCTTCGTCATATCCAAAGCTCCCAAACCTGAAGAACTAGAGAATAATGCTGATATGACTCTGTTCTTCGATGGTTCGAAGTGCGAGCAAGGAGGTGGTGCAGGAATAGTGTTTTTCACGTCGCAAGGAGCTCCAATGCCCTTGTCATTTAAATTAGACTTTCCATGCACCAACAACAATGTTGAGTATGAAGCCCTACTGTTGGGCCTCCACACAGCCATCGCCATGAACATTAAGAGACTAAACATCTTTGGTGACTCCTTGCTCATAGTCAACCAAGTTAAGGGGCTCTTTCAGTGTCGATGTCTCATACTGAAAGCCTATAAAGATCTTGTTGTTACATATTTGGCTAAATTGGAATGGTATGACATCGAGGCAATCCCTCATTCATCAAATAGGTTCATAGACACCATGGCATCTTTGGGATCCTTAATCCCTCAGAATCCATCTATGGATTTCACTACCATCCATGTCCAAACGCTCTTGCATCCTACAGTAGAGCATGAAGCCTTTGATAATAAAATGTCAATCAACATGATTAGCATGGAACCAAAAGTTGAATGGTTCTGCAGAGCTAAAGACTTTCTAAAGAAGGCACCCTGGGGGTCATTAACCTCTCAGAGTCCGATGGGGAGTGGTACTACCATTCACCACAAGGTTATTTCTCAGTCTGCATTTGCAAAAGTAAATACGTAGGGGGAGCAAGTCATCTTGGCAGTCGAAGCTGAGGCTTGTCAAAGCTGGATGTCGCAAATCCAAGACTTCTTAAAACTTGGTATAATCCCAGAGGGATTGTCATGTGCCGCAAAATGCACATTCAAGTAGAAAGTGACTAAATATGTCTTGATAGGAGATATTTTGTACCGACGAGGTTACGATGGAGTTCTCCTTCATTGTCTAGAGCCCCAAGAGTCATCTTGGGTGATTTCTCAAGCTCATGATGGTACGTGCGGTGGCCATTTCAATGGCATGGCCATCATCAAGTGCATCCTTCGAATGGGTTACTATTGGCCCACTATGGAGAAGGAGTGCAATGTGTATGTCAAGAAATGCATCAAATGTCAGCATCATGCTAATCTTACGCACTTGCCATCATAGGCCTTACAGCCCATCCAAGCGGCTTGGCCATTTTCTCAATGGGGATTAGATCTTATAGGCAAGATCTCTCCTCCATCATCGGGCTGACATACATTTATTATCATGGCTACTAAGTATTTCACAAAGTGGGTGGAAGCAATACCCTTAACAATGACAACTGGAGCTCGTATAGCAGAGTTTATACTGGAGCATATCATAAGTCATTTTGGGATTCCATCCAAAATAATTTTGGATAATGGAACATCATTTAAGAACAAAACTATGAGAGCTTTGACATCTAAGTATAGAATCAAACACAGTTTTGCAACTCCTTATTATCCATAGGAAAACGGGCAAGCTGAGGCCTCAAACAAGATAGTGGTGGCCATCTTGAAAAATACGGTCCAAGAAAACCACAAAGATTGGCATATCCAGCTGCCCCTTGCATTATGGGCTTATAGGACTAGTATTCGGATGCCCACTAGGGCAATGCCATTTTCACTAGTATATGGCGCTGAGGCCATTATGCCCTTAGAGTTGGAAATTCCAACGCTGTGCATCGCATTGAAAGAGTTCATCGATGATGACACCGTGCGACAAGCTCGACTAGATCAACTGATGTTGCTTGATGAACATCACGTGAATGCCTTGGAGCATCTCCGTGTTTATCAGGAGTGACTAAAATGAGCTTATAATATCAAAGTCCACCAGAGAGACTTTGAAGTTGGGGATCTTGTCTTGAAAGAGAACCAACAGAACTCTAATTTATCGCCAGATATGCGAGACAAATTCATGGCTAATTGGCTAGGACCCTATATCATATCTAAAAATATTGGTCTGGGTACCTATCACCTAACATCGCTAGGAGGTGTTGAAGAGCCTGAACCTCTCAACATCATCCATATTAAGGCATTTTATGCTTGAGAGCATAGCAAAAGGCTCCAAGGGTTCCTAAAACCACTTGGTCATGTCAGTCAAAGGCCCCGAGGGTTTGCTTATAACCGCTCGGTCATCCCAAAAGGCCTCGAGGGTTTGCTTAAAATCGCTCGGTCATCCTAAAAGGCTCCAAGCTCTCTTGTGAGTAGTTTGGTCAATCAAAAAGCTCCAAAGGTATTTCAAACCTTTGGTCAACCCCAAAAGGCTCCGAGGGTTTGCTTAAAACCGCTCGGTCATCCTAAAAAGCTCCAAGGATTTTCTGAAAAATTGCTTGGTCAATTTAAAGGCTCCAAAGGCATGTACTCATCGTTTGGTCAAATATAAAGGCTCAAAATCAATAAAAATTATAAAATCAATAAAATCCAAAAAAATTGGTAAAGCATAAAATCCAAAAACATTTGCATTTGCATTATGCATTTTCATTTACACATGCATTCATTTCATCATTGCATTGCATAGGTCTCATCCATTGCATTCTGTAGTAGGATGGATTGTGTTTGTCAGTATTACAAATGATGCCATGTTTGTGTTTAAATCATGAACCCTTGCATTTATCATAAATCATTCATGTGAGTAAATGCATTCATACACAACACCTATTGCTATATGTGTGTATATATACCAAAGTTTTCTAGTCACTCAACCATACCTAGTGGGTTTCTCAGATGTCGTAGAAAGCTTCTTTTGCTTTTGTAGATGAGGTCATTAGTTGTGATAGTGCTTGGCATATCAGGATCCTATCACTAATTGACACATTTAAAATCTTTCTAAGATAAGGGAGGATGAAAGCTATGAAAGTGGTCCTGGGTATTTAGAGAGATGGGTTTTATTACCTGCTTATCTTGCAAATAGTTCGGTCTAGAGTGGTGAACCTTGGCAAAAGGACAAGAATTTCCCCTACTCGTACATAGATACAAAGTTTAAATTTCAAACCCAAAGTTCAAAGTTCAAATCTAAAGTGATATAGTGAATCAAAAGCACTATACAAATCCCTTGCTCAAGAAAAATGGGAATAAATAGTGATTTTTATCACTACATATGAGAAAATATCAAAAATGGGGTGAGAACTTGAATCCCTGGATTGTTCACTATTCAAAGCCATAGAGTGAACCCCGATTGCAGCAATGGGTTGAAAGAGTCCCGCCTACTTTCGGAGTAGTAGTTCTATTGGGTGATCCCCAATTACAGCAATGGGTTGAAAGAGTCCCGACTATTTTTGGAGGGGTAGTCCTGATCAATTTGCAAGATGAGCTAGCTCTAGGTGCCTGGGGTTGTCTAGCAGTATAGTCCAATCAAGTCTGAAACAAGGATGATACGAACATAGGAGGAACCCGATCTCACATATGGGTTGGAAGAGTCCCGACTGACATCTGGGGTATGCCTATGGTCTATCTAAAAATACTCACGTGCACACATAGGGGTAATGAACAGTTGGGTCATTCATGATGAAAGCTTTGTCCAATAATGTTGAGCAAGGTGCAGCAAACAGTATTGTCATTGTTGTCAACACAGTCGGACAGATCTATTGATGCAAGTGGACAGGAAGTTCAAAAGCTAGTTCGGAAAACAAGAGTTCAAAGGTTACTCAGAGTATGTACAGTGATTCTCCAAGAAGACCGAAGTGGACCACTTGCAAAAGGTCAAAGAAAAAGACAAGTAAGAAAAGTGTCGCGATATCGCGACATATACAACAAGAAAAACTGTCACGATTTCACAACATGTTAGAAGAGAGAAGAAGAAGAAAAACGCACGATTTCGTGACATGTTGGAAGAGAGAGAAGAAGAAAGAAAAACTATCATGATTTCGTGACATGTTGGAAGAGAGAGAAGAAGAAAGAAAACTATCACGATTTCGTGACATGTTGGAAGAGAAGAAGAAGAAAGAAAAACTGTCATGATTTCGTGACATGTTGGAAGAAGAAGAAGAAAGAAAAACTATCACGATATCTGACATATTGAGAAGAAGAAAGTGTCACGATTTTACGACATGTTGGAAGAGAGAAAGGCAAGTAGAAAAAGTGTCACGATTTCGTGACATATTGCAAGGAAGGTTGTACGGACGAAAAAGTGTCGCGATTTCATGACATATTGCAAGGAAGGTTGTACGGATGAAAAAGTGTCGCGATTTCGTGACATATTGCAAGGAAGGTTGTACGGACGAAAAAGTGTCACGATTTCGTGACATATTGCAAGGAAGGTTGTACAGAGAAAAAGTGTCGCGATTTCATGACATGTTGCAGGAGAGAGAGTCCGAGAGAAAAAGTGTCATGATTTCGTGACATGTTGCAGGAGAGAGAGTCCGAGAGAAAAAGTGTCACGATTTCATGACATGTTGCAGGAGAGAGAGTCCGAAAGAAAAAGTGTCACGATTTCATGACATAATGCAGGAGAGAGAGTCCGAAAGAAAAAGTGTCACGATTTCGCGACATGTTCAGGAGAGAGAGAAAAAGTGTCACGATTTCGTGACATGTTGCAAGAGAGAGAGCTAAGGAGAAAAAGTGTCGCGATATCACGACATGTCGCATTTTCGTGACCCAAAGGCAATATAAAGCGCTAAGGAGAAAAAGTGTCACGATATCGCGACATGTCGCATTTTCGTGACCCAAAGGCAAGTAAAAGTGCTAAGGAGAAAAAGTGTCGCGATATCGTGACATGTCACGTTTTCGTAACCCAAAGGCAAGATAAAGCGCTAAGGAGAAAAAGTGTCGCGATATCGCGACATGTTATATTTTCATGGGCCAAAGCTAAGAGAGAGAAAGAGAAAAAGTGTCGATATCACGACATGTATTTTTCGGGCCAAAGCTAAGAGAAAGCGTGCAGAGAGAAAAAGTGTAGCGATATCGCTACATGTTGTATTCTCGTGGGCCAAAGTTAAGAGAAAGCGTATGGAGGAAAAAGTGTAGCGATATCGCTACATGTTGTATTCTCGTGGGCCAAAGCTAAGAGAAAGCGTACGGAGGCGAAAGTGTCACAATTTTGTGACATGTGTTTTCATGGCAACAACAACAGAAGAGTTACAAGGGCAGTTGAAGCCGACGAAGACCGATGTTAGCCGACGAAGATTAGGGTTTGCAGCCGACTATGATTAGGGTTACAACTGACTAAGATTAGAGTTTTTCATCATGAAAATGTTGTTATAAAAGCATGGCTATTTGGAGAATTGAGTGTTGTCGTCGATATCGTCGAATGCATGTCGAAGTGTGAAATGTGGCCGTAAGAGTGCAGAAAGCGCAGAAGCGGCGAGATGATGGTGAAGTGCGCAAAGTGAGCGAAGAAGTCATATCAAATTGTTCTAAGTGCGTCTATGAGTGCGTAGAGAGAACAGAGTGCACAAAAGGGAGAAGACGATCATGAGGTTTGATCGTAGTGAAGTAGAGTGTGCGAAGTTCGGTTATAGTGCACAGAGAGGGAGAAGATGATCATGAAGTTCGACTATGATGAAGCAGAGTGTGCGAAGTGATTGCATAGAGCGAGCAGAGTGTGTAGAGAATGCAAAGGTGAAGTAGACCAGTCAGGGTCTTGTAAAAGTGAAGGTATCTTACTGTTAAACCCAAAGATTCAATTTGAAGTCCAGGTTGGTGCTTGGCATTAGGGGTTGGTGCTCCTTCCAGTTGGTGCTGGTAAATCAGGGGTTGGTGCTCCTTCCATGTGGTGCTGGTAAATCGGGGTTGGTGCTCCTTTCTATTGGTGCAGATAAATCAGGGGTTGGTGCTCCTTCCAGTTGGTGCTGGTAAATTAATTGTAAAGTTGGTGCTTTGCAAAGGCTGGATTTGGATGGTAGTCCAAGCAGTCCTTATTGAGGAGTAGCCACATTGGTGAACCTCATTAAATCTTGTGTTGTGTGATGTTCTCTTGTGATACTTGCTTTATCTATTTTTAAGGTTTCATTATTTTAGTTTTAAGAGCTGTGAATTTAAGTTTAAAAGTCTACACTGATTCACCCCCCCTCTCAGTGCCATTGTAAGAATAACAATTGGTATCAGAGCCAAGTTCCTATACAAGCCTAACCGACTAGGGTGATCTTGGAAGTAACACAATGGCAGAAGGTGAAGACTTCTCATCAAACAAACCTCCTTTGTTTGATGAAACTAATTACGCGATCTGGAGAATCAGGATGCAGACTTATCTTTGTGCTTTGGGATACTACGTTTGGGATTCAGTAGCCAGTGAATACACAATACCCATCACTCCTCCAACCGATGTTGTCGGTAAGAATTTGTTTGAGAATGACTCAAAAGCAAAGAAAGCTATCAGGAGCGGATTAGTAGACAGTGAATGGGTAAAGATCATGAGTTGTAAAATGGCAAAAGAAATGTGGGACAAACTGAGGAGTATTCATGAAGGAGACGATGAGATCAAGGAGGCCAAGTTACAAACACATCAAGCTCAGTTCGAAGCTTTAAAGTTAAATGACGATGAGAACTTAGAGGAATGTTATCATGACACTAACAGCTTCGAAGAAGAAACAAAAAAGAACAGGAATGTGATGAAGAAGAAATTGATGCAGAAATAAATTTGAAAGAGGAACTAATTGCAGCTCTGGATGAAGTGAAGATAGAAAGAAAAAGGAATAAGGAAATCTCAAGAAAGCTTGAGGATGCAAATGAAATAATAACCAGTTTGAAAGTACAGGTAGAAGAATTCAAAAGGATTGAAGAAACTCTCAGGTCACAGATCAATGAGAAAGAGATTGGTTGCTGCAAACAAGAGGAAGAGATTGTTTTATTGAGGAAACAACTAGAAGAGGCCAACACAAATCTCAAATTTGAGAAGAGCACAGAGTTACTAGATAAAATGATAAGCCAACAAAGAAGCTCCACGGATAAGCGTGGTCTTGGATATGAAGCTGAACAACCTTCATCTTCCAACTCTGCAGAGAAGAAGAAGTTCACTGTTGAAGGATCGAAGCAAGAAAAGTTTGAAGCTGAATCTTCAAAAGAAAGAAAATATCAAAGGAGATCTACAGCAAAGCAACCACAACAAAAGAGGTTCTATCACTCTCACTCTATTCATAATAATACTTTCAATGGCTATT